>WOAB01000056.1:2500000-3750000 GCA_027886185.1 Rheum nobile
ATCGGGGTCCAACTCCATGGTGGGAAGGAAAGAAAAGAAGAAAGTCTGCAGAGGCGATTACAAATGAGACAGCTGACGAGACAAGGATGGAGGGAGAGGGAGGGAGGCGACGGGAGTTTGAAGGCGACAGACTCGGAATTCAAGCTTCTCAGACAAGACTCCATTTTTTTATTTTATACATATTTTACGAAATACGGAGTATAAGATTATACCATTGTTAATTTGTTATACATATATTATGTCATTAGTCTCGGTAGCTCGATCCGCCAGACATATCTGGTACGTCTGATCTTTTTCTTATCAAAAATAAAATTAGAGTTTATATTTGGATTTTTATATGTTTTTGGTTTTTTTTTTTTTATAAGATAATAATTCGAATACCGACATAAAATATCGGATATCTCGAGAGGCCGATAAATCGGCAACTGAAAAATCAGTTAAGAAACAACACTGACAAGTAAAAGAGAATACAACAAAGCGAAAGCGAACAACAAGACTAAGGAGAAGCGAGTCCAGCACAAACAGTGCCACCAGACGACAGGTCAAATAGGAAAACAATCATGGGAAGTGTTGAATGGACAACCATGACGTTGCCCCCACTCATGAGGAGGGATCTTCAGGAGTCTCGACCACCCTGACGTTGTTGTTTGGATCTTCAGGAGCCTCAACACAACCGCGACCACAACTGGAACAACTCAATCTCTACCCTCAATCAGCTCAACAGACGCAAAGAAAGTACCACTCACAAGCTTGCACACAAAACACGAAACTAAAAAGACATAACTAAAACAGAAATAAATAAATAAATAATCTAGAGTCAGCAGATCGGGTTTTCACGCCGAACGGGTCTTCGCGTCTGCACTTGCAAAGACGAAGGGGGGTAAGGCCTTTGAATCTGGGCCCACCGAAGTCGATTCCCAGCAGTAAACCACTGGTTTGCACCTTCCTCCAGCAAGATGGATTTTGTTTCTCCTCTTGTTGTGTCAGCTTCACATTCTCCACAAAACTTCAGTTACCCCAAGTTTAAGCGAACTTGACTTCGTCAAAACAGGGGGCGTTTTCACCAAGGATGCTGGCCGCGGATTGGGCGCTGGGGCCGCCGGAGAGGCGGCGGATCCAGGCGTAGCGACGAGGCCGAGGACACAGATCAAGGCGCAGAGGAGCGTGGCGAGGATGACGACGAAGTCGGAGTCAACGTCCTCGGTTTGCAGTGGGACCTCGGTCGGAGCAGTGGCAAGGGCGGCTCGGAGGAGCATTTGGTGGAGGGTAGCGGCGGTCAGCCAAGGCGGCTCGGAGGAGCAGGGCGCCGGCGGGAGCAACGGCGTGTTCATCGGTGGTGGTTGGTGGTCGCCAGATCTGAAGAAAGGGGGCGTCGTCGGCCATCGGTTCGACACTGAAACCCATCACCGGCAAACGAGACAGCGATGGTGCCGGAGAGGCTCGGGTGGCGGTGGATCCTATTGGATTTACTGGTTTCCGAGATCTGAAATCCGGTTAGGGGGGCGGTGGATCTGGGCTCGGTCGGAGCAGGGGCTTGATCGGAGCGGGCTCGGTCGGAGCAGGGGCTCGGTCGGAGCGGGCTCGGTCGGAGCAAGGAATCAGCACAGCCCAGTCCCAAGAGACCGGATCGGACCAGACCGGACCAGAATTTTTGAACTAGGGTTGTGCATCCGGTCCAGACCGGACCGGAATTTTTATAATCCTTGGACCGGAGACCGGATTGGACCGGTAAACATATTTTTTTATTTTTTTAGTTTTATATAAATGAAAAATTAATTATTTTTCCTATTTTTATAACTATTGTGTATAATATTAGACAATATATTTTGTTATTTATTTATATTTATAGTAAAAACTAATTTTTAATAGTGTTATAAGATATTAATATATAAAAATAAATTAAAATAATAAAAAACCGATCCATCCGGTCCGTAACAGAAACCGGCCGGGTTTGGACCGAACCGGAATTTTAAAAATATGTGGACCGGGGACCGGACCGTAATTCCCCCGGTCCGATCCGTTTTTCCGGTCCGATCCGAATCTGTACAACCCTATTTTGAACTGATTCGAGACCTGATATAAAAATGTTAATAATTAATAAACGTTAATAAAAAATGGGTTAAACCATTCGAGTTGATTGTTTCTTATCTTTAGAAAGACTAGTAAAGACCCGCGTGAGCAGCAGCACGCGGGATATCACTATACTAAAACTAAATCTCAAAGAAAGTAAATACAAAGGCACTTTACATAAACACTAGGGCTACTAATTAGACCTGTACAAGTCCGGGCTAGCCCGGACCGCCCGCCAGGTTAAAAAATCGGGCATGGATAGCAATATTGGCCCGGCCGGGCCATCCCGGTACAGTAACGGGTCGGGCATGGACATGTCTCTAGGCCCGGCCCGGCCTAGAAGCCCGGCCCGGTACCCGTTACTGTTTATATAATTAATATTTGTTTATAATTATATATATATTTATAATTTTATATATATATAGAGAGAGGAACGCTCTGGTAAAACGGAAATTGTGGTAAAACGGATGTATTAATCTGGGACGTTGGATGAAGGATGATGGAAGGATGGATGAATAGGTCATATAGTTGATATGGTAGGGGTGAAACTAGCAGATTTTCCCAAATAAGGTAGTTAATAGATATTTTAATTAAAAGAAGATAATAAAGGATATTGTTAGAGGAGAGAGAAAATCATATCTTTCTTTCAAAATCGCTCTATTCCGCTATACACTTCTCCTTGTTCAACGATTTTTCAGCGTTCATGAATATCAATCACGTCTTTATGAATATCTTTCATGCGTTTATGAATATCGATGGACGTGAATATCTCCACATAAAACATGAATATCGCCACTTGTTTTTTCAACGTCTTAATGCTTTGTAAATTTGTTCTTATTGCTTTTGTCATTGTTTCTTGAATATCGTTCATGTTTATATGAATATCTCTGTTTAATATGTGGATATCTCCAATTAAAGATATGAATATCACAACTTAAACTATGAATATCACCACTTTAATAATATATGAATAACATAATCAATTACACGAATATGATAATCAGTTACATGAATATCACACTCAAGTACATGAATAACATAACTCAATTCATGAATATCGATTACATTAATACTACCAATTACATTAATATTACCATCCAATTACATGAATATTAACACATATTAAACGAACATTACCCCCGTTATCATGAATATTACATGAATATCACCATTCAATTTATGAATATTGATCACTACCCAATTATTAATATTATCAAACAAGTACATGAATATTAACATATATTACACGAATATCACCATCGAAATCGTGAATATTACATGAATATCACCAATCAATTTATAAATATTGATCACTACCCAATTACATTAATATTACCACTTAATTACATGAATATCAACACATATTACATGAACATTACCCTTGATATCGTGAATATTACATGAACATCACCAATCAATTTATGAATATTGATCGCGACCCAAGACACAGGAACCACCGAATTTGTAGATGTCATCGCCGACGAAGCCTTATTGACCATCGGGATTAGCAGTTGCACACTGTAAAATGATTGATCAGACAAAAAATAAGAAGAAACTAGCCTAACATAATCACCACTAAACAAACTACCAGATATGAGATCACATAAACCAGACAAAAAAGCATTCAACAATTAGACCCAAACATGGTCCACCGGTTTAAGACATTAACAAGGCTCTCTCTCTAATTCCCACATTAATTAGAACACTCCGATGCAAACCTCTCCGGCCCCCTCCCCCTCCTGTGGTTCCATGCCTCTTTGCTCGCCGGAAGAGCTTGATCTCTTACCACGATCAACTAAGAAGATGAAGCGGGGTGATCCCTCCACGTCTAAGCTTGCGAAAGTAGATTTTCCTGCGTTGGAGGAGGCTGGCCTTGGGAAAGGTCATGCACCCCTTGCGGGTCAAGGACTGGTTTCGTACAAGGATTCTGTCTCACGGGGGGTTTCACGGTCTACAATGATGGAATACTCGAATCCTTTTTGGGAAGAGGAGATGCAGGAGGATGATCTTACTGATGATGTGATAGTTGATGTTGAGGATCCGTCTTGTCCTGTTATCTTGCTGTCTGCGGAGGAGAAGCGGCATATCCGTCAACCTTGGCGGAACTCAATCATTGTTAAGGTGTTTGGGCGCAATGTGGGATTTATGTACCTTCGGAAGAGTCTGATACAAAAATGGAAGACGAAGGGCGAGTTTTCTATGGTGGACATTGGTAATGAGTATTACGTTATCAAGTTCAGAAACATGGAGGACTTCAACCATGTCCTGCTCAATGGCCCTTGGTTAATTGGGGAGAATTATCTAATCATGCAACGATGGAGACCCAATTTTGTCGCTAGTGAAGAGCCCATTAAGATCAGTACGGCTTGGATTCGGATACCAAACCTCTCCATGGAGTATTATGACGTTGGTATCCTTACAAAGATTGGCTATAGGATTGGTCGGGTGTTAAAGATAGACAGAACAACATCTCCTGCGGAGCGTGGTCGCTTTACTAGGTTGAGTGTCGAGCTAGACATTACTAAACCACTCCTCGCCAAGTTCAGGCTCAATGGAAGGATTTGGAAGATACAATATGAGGGTCTTAGAATGATTTGTTTCAAGTGTGGCCGTGTGGGTCACGTTGTCGATCAATGCTCTGGCCATTCCTCCCACCCCCCGGACCCAAGCATCTCGAACTCATGAGTGGCGCCAGAATCTCTGGAGCCATATGGGGGTTGGATGCTCCCGGATCGTGTTGCTCGGAGACGTGGTCCGGCGATGGCCACTAATGCGCAGCTCTCTACGGGCGAGGGCGAGAGCCATCAACAAGGACATGCACCGAATCCGGTTCCTAGGCATCACCGATTGGAAATCGTGGACCCGGTCCAGCAGATAGATAAAATTCAAATGGAAAGCGAGCCAGTTGAGGATATCCCGGAAGTTGAGAATTTGGAGGAAGAATTGGTGGATATTCCAATTATGAGCCAAAATCCAATTAATGCTGTCAAAGGAAGATCTCAGCAGAAGAACAAAGAAGGAAAGAAAATTATAAAGGAAGATTCTAAGGGGAGAAATCTTTTGGGGAAGGCAGGAACCGGAGGGAATATGAAGAAAAAGGAAAGCACAACCAACATAACGGCAATTATCAAGGCACCATTCAAGGAAATCAGTAAAGGATCTATGAGAGAAGGTAAATTAGGAAATGCACAATCAATGGTGATTACACAAAAACATGCATCCAAGAATGGAAAGGATTTGCGGGTTCCCATCCACACGAAGGATAACAATTATCTCCAACTGTGCATGCGTGATGTTTCAAAGTCTAATATGGGGAAAGATCCTAATCATAACCTAGATCAATTCTCCAGTAGACATACTAGTGATCCACCGAGTCATGATGGAAGCGCAATGGAATTGGATCCACTCCCGGACGCAACCAAGGGTGGGGTGGATACATTGATGGACGCCAGAATGGAAGATTCAGTACAGGAAGTTGTTAGCCCGATGCAAACGATCAATGGTTGCACAGAAGATGGTGATGCCGCTATGGTCGCGTCCAATGTCGGAGGCGATTTGTGCAATGCTTAAGGCTGATCCTGTGCTCACTCACATGTTTTCAATGATTAGTACAAACATAAAAATAATCTCATGGAATGCCCAAGGCGCGGGTAGTAAGGAGTTTCTTCGTGCTACTAAGGACTTGATTCAGCTGCATGATCCTTCAATTCTAGTGTTGTTGGAGACCCGCATTAGTGGGGTTCAAGCGGATAGGGTCTGCTCTTAGCTTGGCTTTGATGGGTTACTTCGTTCTGAGGCTGTTGGCTTTAGGGGTGGCATTTGGGTGCTCTGGAGGAAGAACATGGTGAGTCTGGATCAGGTTGAGGTCCATACTCAGGTGGTTACTTTGCAGGTTTCGAGGCCGAGAACTGCAAAATGGTTTTTTTCTGCAATTTACGCTAGTCCTCAGCCTTCATCTCGGGAGGAATTATGGCGTACTTTGTTAGACTTCCATGGAAACAATAATCTTCTCTGGCTGTTGATGGGAGATTTTAATGAGACTAAATCTCTCCTGGAAAGAACAGGGACCTCTGATGCTATGAGGCGGCGCTGTGAGAGGTTTAACCAATGGATTGATGATATGTGTCTTATTGATCTTGGTTTCTCTGGACAGAGATATACTTGGAGTAGGGGACTGGATCCAGCAACTCAAAGTTGTGCTCGTCTGGATCGGGGTTTATGCGACATGGCTTGGCGTGGTCTCTTTGAGGAAGGTTCTATCCGCCATCTTCCTACACATCGGTCGGATCATTGCCCTCTTCTCCTCAGTGTCTGTGGGTTTGCGAATCACCGACCGTTTAACAAACCTTTCAAGTTTCAGGCAGCTTGGTTGTTGCATCATGAGTTTCAGGCTTTCCTTGCAAGTAGTTGGAAGCATGGGGCTCCTCTCTCTGAGGCATTGACCAACCTTGCGTCTCACTTGGATTGCTGGAATAAGGAGGTTTTTGGAAATCTCTTTAGACGGCGGGATAGACTGTGGCGCAGGATTGAAGGCGCTCAGAGGAGTTTATGCAATAATCCCTCAAGAAGTATGTTGAATTTGGAAAGGAAGCTCTGGGCTTAGTTGGACTCCGTTCTTGAACAGATTCACCTATTCTGGATGCAGAAGGCAAGGTCTGATGCTTTGCTTGACGGTGATCGTAATACGTGCTTCTTCCATGCTTGCTCGGTGGTTCGTCACAAGCAAAACAAAGTTGAGGCGCTTCGAACTGAGGACAATATCTGGGTGTGAGATCAGTTTGAGGTTCGTGGAATGGTCTCGTCCCATTTTCACCGGCTTTATTCTGATGAAAGTGATTCTGAAGGGCCTTTTGATATTCCGAGAGGACGCTTTCCTGTACTTTCGGATGCGGACCTAGGCATGCTCTGTCGTCCCTTCTCCCCGACTGATATCAAGGACTCGGTGAGCAGCATGGGTGCATATAAGTCACCCGGTCCTGATGGCTATCATGCGGTGTTCTACCAAAGAAATTGACAGGTTGTGCACTCGGAAGTGGAGTCGGCGGTTCAGTCCATTCTCCAAGGTCGAGGAGTCCCAGCTTCAATGAACGAAACTCTTCTCGTTCTCCTTCCAAAAGTGGAGAATCCGGAGACGGTTAACCACTTGAGACCCATTAGCCTCTGTAATGTGGCATTTAAGATCGACACAAAGGCTCTGGTCACGCGCCTAAAGCCTATTATGAGGAAGGTGGTTGTCCCAACCCAATCCAGCTTTGTTCCGGGAAGACAAATAACGGACAACATTGTGATCACGCAAGAGGTAATGCATTCTATGCGGGCGAAATCTGGGCCGCAATTCATGGCCATCAAAATTGATATGGAGAAGGCCTACGATCGGATACGCTGGCCATTTCTTCGTGACACTCTCCAGGAACTCCGGTTGCCATCAGCCTTGAGTCAAACTATTATGGACTGCGTATCCTCGTGCACTATGATGATCTTATGGAATGGTGCCATTGGGGACAACTTCAAGCCCACCCCAGGGGTTCGACAAGGTGATCCACTATCGCCATATTTGTTTGTCCTTTGTATGGAACGATTAGGGCATATTTTTGAGGAGGCTGTCATTAGTGGAGCATGGAGACCAATCCATCTCTCGGAACATGGGCCCGGGCTTTCTCATCTATTCTTTGCGGACGACCTCATCTTGTTCGCTGAAGCTTCGGTTGAGCAAATCCATGTGATTCGATACTGCTTGGACAAATTTTGCTCGGCTTCTGGATCTCGGGTTAACTTTAGCAAGTCTATGATATGTTTCTCTAATTCGACTCCTCCTATATTGGCGGATCAGATAAGCTCGGAGATCGGGATTGCGTCAACTGATGATCTTAGTAAATACCTTGGTATACCTATGTCTAAGAAGAGGCTTTCTAAGTGCTCTTTTCAGTACATATTAGACAGGGTGGACTCGAAGTTGGCAGGGTGGAAATCAAAACTACTTTCCATGGCCGGGCGGGTTGCTCTTGCTCAATCTGCGATTGCTAGTGTGTCGTTTTATGCAATACTCAACTTCCCCTGTTCACTTGTGATGCTATTGAGAAACGAACCCGAAGCTTCGTATGGGGTTCTACGGATGAAAAGCGGCGTGTGCATCTGCTCAAGTGGGATGAGCTAAGGCGACCCAAAAGTGCCGGCGGGTTGGGGATGAAAAGCATGCGCCAAGTGAACTCAGGATTCATGAATAAGATGGGGTGAAGGGTGTTGAATGAGCCCGATGCTTTGTGGTCTCGTGTGGTCCGGGGCAAATATTGCAATGGGCGATGTGACAGGGGCATGTTTTCGGCCCAACCGGGAGCTTCCAATCTATGGGCAGGGATCATCAAGACTAAGGCCACTCTTTTACAGGGTCTACAATCTAATATTGGGGATGACATGAACACTCTATTCTGGTCTCACCCATGGGCTGATAATTTGCTGCTGGAGGACCTTGCTGTTGTGCCTGTTCCGGAGGATGAGCTGGGCAACACGGTTGCTGACTACTGGGGGAATGGTACATGGGCATGGCACCTGTTTGCCCACCTTTTACCGCCTGCTGCTCTTCAGAAGATAGGCGAGATGAGGATCTCCGGTGAGGAGGTTGCGGATAACTTCTCCTGGAGTGGCACTGGTTCGAGGCAATTTACCTTGAAATCTGCGATGAACTTAGTTCGTGGTGAGGTTGGCGAGTCACAAGACACAATTTGGAAGGTGATTTGGAAAGTCAAGGCGTCTGAGCGTGTGCGGAATTTTCTAAGACTGGCTGCGCATGATGCCATAATGAGTAATGCCAACATGGTGAGACGACATCTGGGCTCAGATGCTGCTTGTAGTCATTGTGTTCGCACCCCTAAGTCCACGCTTCATATTCTTTGGGATTGCCCTATCGCGAAGGAAATGTGGACTGACTTTCCGATGGCTGTCAATTCACGGGACTTCTTTGAGTTGGATTTGAAGGGGTGGTTGTGCAATAACTTGTTGAAGCGGGGAGATTGGCCTAGTTACTTCTCCTATGGGGTTTGGTGGTTGTGACGTTGGCGTAATGCACGGGTGTTCAGTAGCGATTTGGTTGTTTCGGAACCACGTTCTCAATTCGTCCTGGATCGTGCGCGTGAGTACTTAGCCTTGGCTGCAAAACAGGGACTGAGTTCGGCTTTGGCAGCATGGACGCGGCCGCAACAGGGGTGGGTCAAACTGAATTCGGATGGGTCGTATGTGGAGGGAGTTGGAAGGATAGCAGCTGGTGGGCTACTCAGGGACCACCAAGGGAGGTTTGTAAGGGGCTTTGCAGTGAAAACGACGGGTAATTCGGCTTTCCATTCCGAACTTCTTGGGCTCCTGCAGGGAATTACAATTGCCCGTCAGATGGGTATTGCCAAGCTAGAAGCCGAGATTGATTCGTCCGAAGTACTGAAGGTAGTGACTTCAGTGGACGCACCCCCGCCTCTTCACCGAGGCTATCTTCAACAACTCCAGCAGCTAATCTCCGACAATGGGTGGGAGGTGAAGCTGACCCTTATCTCTCGCTTGGCAAACCAGTCTGCTGATTGGCTTGCTAAGTCTAACGCTACTGTTTCTGGTGACTTTATCTTGTTTATGACCCCTCCTGAGGGTCTTGTTAAATTTTTGGACATTGATATGTTGGCTAGTGAGCATATATAAGCTCCTTTATGATTAAATAAAACGGGTCATGCCCATCTTTTGGACCAAAAAAAAACAAGGCTCTCTCTCTTAATCATGAAAGGACACAAAAGCAATGAATCAGGGAGAAGGTAGAGAAATAATCCAAAACATAGCAAAGTTCATGCACCTTGAAGAAGATAAAATACTAACAACTTCTACACATAGCTGAATCATCTAGTGCACGACGGAGCATAATTTTGCAAAATAGTGTAAAAGATCAATTCAAATCTCGAAAATCCAAACAATCATTCCTAAAAATCCTACCATAAACATAAGGAAGAAAGAAAAAAAATCCCAAAATTTGACATGCCAAGAGACCACACGCTCAAACTTGAGAGAAATTCAAGCGGTTCAATAAATTGAAAACATCAATTATGCTAAAACGAGAAAAATTGCCGAAAAAGTAGGTCATGAATAGAAATTTAACGAATATCAATAATTCATTGCGATTAGAAACGTACCAGACAATTAAACAATTGCGAAAAATAGATTCAAGGGCTTTCAAAATTGCAGCTGCGACAGTGGAATTCCCAACTGCATTGCGAAGCCTTCAATCCATCTCGTTCGCTCGATCTATTGTTCGTTGGCGACCATCTCTCTCAGCTTCCATTTGAACAAGTGCTTGCTTCAATCTTTGCATTTCAGGTTCCCATCATCTGCAAACTGGCGCGAGTCGACACGGCGGGGTGGGTCACCGGAGACAAAGGCGCGGGATGCGTCTTGTCCGGCGAATTGGATGTAAGATCCGTCGGGGCCGTAGTGAGATCGACCTTTTGTGATGTAGAAAACGGATCCGAGGAGGATCAGGAGGGATTCGTCGATGCCGTTGTACAGGGAGAGTTCCTCGGCGGTGAAAAGCTTGTTGGCAGTGGCGGGGGTGGAGGCGGTGAAGCTAAAATGAGAGAAGGGGCAGCCGGAGAGAGGGAGGGAAAGGGGCGCAAATTTGAGGAGGATTGCGAGGAAGGCGACAGAGATTGCAATTGAATTAGTAACCGGCGTATGTCAATATATGGAAAGAGAATGATCAAACTAAATCCCTTAAAATCCGGTTGAGATATAATCTGGTATATGCGATTCAATTTTTTTTATTTTGCACCCATTAGGATTAGATCTGGATCATTGATTCTTTCTTCATCCAATGTATATCATTAGTACCTCCGTTTTACCGTAACACACTGTTTCACCGGATCCTAATTCTCTATATATAATTATAAATATATATATATAAGTGATATGGGCAGCAGACGAGAAGAATAAGCCGCGAGCGCGGTGACAAGGGGCAGCGGGCGCGGTTGACCGGACGGGCTAGCCCGTTGGGTAACCCGGCCTGGTTGACCGGGCGGGCCTGGACAAAAAACTCGGCCCGTGCCCGGCCCAAAACCGGATTTGTACAAGTCTACTACTAATCTATAACTACACATGTGATTAAATTTATAAATAAACCATGTGCAACACGACACAACACACAACACGGCTGTTGGATTATTCACATATCTTCAATGAATCCCTTTGAAGCTGCAAGGTTCACAAAGCGAACAGTAGCATAAGGCGAGGATGCAGCATCATCATATTGACATATACATACTTTAGCACAACCCCATAACTTGAATAGACAAATTCAATTATTATACTGTGTTCATAAGTTGTATACGAATCCTAGATGATATTATTAATTAGCGATACGATTTTTATGATCATCTTGATGTAATTCTTTGAGGAAAAAAACTGACACTTACCAACCTTAAATGAAATCATTTTCTCTCCAATTCTTGTTGTGGAAAAATAAATTCTTCCTTGTGAGAGGAGGGTTCTCTGTTGGGTACCCTGAGCACATAATTTGAGTGCAAAACAAAACTTTCGAATTTCCCACACAATGCGGCGAGGTTGTAAATCTGTGTGTTGTCTCAACAAACTGCAACATAAACAACCTGTATGAAGAAAGTCATGCAACTTAAGATTCCCAGGTTTAACAACCGAGAATGAAACAAGGTTCATAAGCCGAGTTTTTACCTGGACAAAAATCAGAAAATCTGGAGCGAAAGCCCGTGTAATTGTCAATGTATGATCGGACTGATGCACACAGTAATTCACTCTTAAAATTCAGTCTCATTGATGCAGTCAAGTGATTGAAGAACAATAACTTTACTTGACACTCGAGAGAAAGGTGTAAATTCAATCAAACATACGAAAGTTGTCGAGTCTCACATTTCAAGCACATTTGATCCTACAAGTAAAATATGACCATATTCATAGGGGTGAAATCATCTTTTCAAGTTTAATAAGCCCATTAGCTGATGTGCAATACGTAAACTCTAAATGTGGCTTAACCACACACTAACACGTATACCCCTTTCGATGACAATCTTATAATTGTTACGAAACTCCGGGTGTACTTACGAAGGCAAAAACTTGAATTTTGTTATGGAGGAAGAAAATATAAAATAGCCAAAAACTCAAGCCAATGAATGAACAATACCATGAAAAAAAGTTTTATTGGCACCTTTACACTACACCAACTCACTACTTTTACATGAAAAAATGGTTCATCAACATTCAGGATTTAGGTGTTAGATGTATGGATTTAAGTAAAAAAAATGGAAGAATCAAATAGAAAACAAATAATCATCAAAACTATCTCATTTAAAAACTTTTACAACTCTCAATTAAACCACAAAATTACTCTCATTCATAAACCAAATTATTTCAACCAACACCTATCTGTCATGTTACGAGATGCATTCTCTTCATGTGGAGCTGATCTTGGGCGTTTGGATCGAGTTTGTGTTTTGGATGAGGTTGTGGTTGTGTGCCCCCCGTTGGCCCTTTGAGACGAGCAATTCCTAGGAGTTTCGTCGCACTTTCCAATGAGTGATTCTTTCTGCTAGCCTGTTCTCCGACTATATGACAATGCGTTAGTTTCAACTTACCCGTGTTTTTGTTTTTCTCATCGCTTCCCTGAATCTTTTAAGCTTTCCATTTTGATTTATTTATTTATTTTTTATCTTATATTCTTGTATTGTTTGTTATGTCGATTTTCCCAATTAACGAATTTTTCAATTTTCCGATTGTAAAATGTCGGTAATTTGAATCATTTCCTCATCTGAAAAAAAATACTAAATTTATCAAAAGGAAACCCCCCTCAAAGAATAGGGGTGGCTTACCGTAATAAAGCCTGGTAAGAGAGATTTCTTGAGGAAGAATAAACGAACAGCCAACAGTGAGGTGAAAGCTTAAAAAAGGATCAGGAGATTCACAGAGCAATTGTTCGTGAGCAAAATCAGCATGGATCAACAAGGGAGCGAAGTTTTCAGCCACATCGAGAGAACTCAGTAATCTCCCTCTCTCCCTCTTTTTCATGCTCCTACTTCTCCAGTAAATTCTTTAGTTTATTATCGATTGTCTTCGTGATTTGTTAATAGCATGCAAGATAGCCCTAATTCATTTAAATTATAAGGTGGCTTCCATTTGAAGCTCTAAGGTTTGATCCCCATGGAGCTACGGCTTGATACCTAGGGTTCCTCCAAACTTTGTTCGAAATATAAAAGTTCCTCTCGCTTCGATCGATCTGGAGATGGGAAGATGTTTTTTTTGCTATTCGGCGACTTTGATTAGACAACGCTGGTGATTTGTAACTGGCAGGAGGATTGACAATGGAACAAAATTGCTTGTAACCTCTGAGAAGGTACTCACAGTGAATCGTGGTTACTAGGTAGAGGGTGGTACATGCTCTAAATAAGTCCATGAATGTTCTGTTTTCTCCTAAGCTGAAATCAAATCTGGATTTAGAACATGGCTATTGGTACCCAAATGCAAATTCTCAAACGCAGAAGGCAAACACAAACAGGAGAATTGTCTATTTTTGTGTTGCGTTTCACTCCTTACCCCTAAAACTTCGAATATAATAGTGATGTGGGATGTTGATTTCAGGTATCCCTATGTGACTGGGACATCTGTGATTGGCATCAAATACAAGGATGGGATTCTCATGGCTGCTGATATGGGAGGTTAGATTGTGCTCTTTACACTAATTCTTTGTGGCTGCATTGATGACTAAAACGTTTTTTATTACTGGCTTACTACTGATGGCTAGGACCTGATACTGGCAATTTATTATATATCTAGTGCTTAAATGTGAGTAGTTGTGAAATAGAAAACCCTTTGTCATGATTTTAGTGCTTTTACAAAGTCACGAACAATCTTTGTTATAAAATAATAAAGACATTGAAAATCATGCAGAAAAAACCAATTTGATTTTAGACGACGACGTGAGTTTGAGGGTTTTGTTATAATAAAAATTTCATGATTTAGATGATGAAATAGATTTTAAATGAATTGAATGTCTTGCTATATATTACTATTGTCAAACTTCTATTCAGCACTATGTGAGTTTCTTTAGGGCATGGCTATTTAAATATTATCTGCCTGGGGCCCTGAACGGGTTGAGATCCTGCCTTATGGTGGATGTTTACTAGGTAGGTAGGTTGTGGTGAAGTTCTAGGAAACTGTAATTCTAAGGCTCTTGCACTAATTATAAAGAACTTTCACAAGTAGTTCAATGATTCAAACAAGTTAGAGCATTGTTGATAGAGTTTATTTTGGATTGATCTATTATGTTCTACATTTTTACCTACTGGTCTTGGTCATAGGGGTACTAATCCTGTGATTGGGTTTGTGATTTAAACAAGTTATTAATTGAATATGTTAACTGAGAGCTGTGTACTAGAACTCTTTGATCACTGACATCGAAATCTCAAGCATCAAGTTCACATTGGCATTTATGCTGGTCTTGGACAGCTATAGTTTTTTTGGAGCTTAAGTTGTCTTCTTGAGTACAAAAAAGTACTCATGACATTTCAGCTTAAGTTCCCATTTCAGCTTATTGTCCAAGCAAGCCCTAAACCTTCTTTATGGCTTAGTTCACTACGTCAGAAGATGTGAACTTGCATTGTTCATTGACCTGTTTAGTATTGGTGGTGACTCTCTTGCTGACACACTATGTTGTGCAGGTTCTTATGGTTCCACTCTACGATACAAGAGTTTTGAGCGACTGAAGCCTATTGGCAAGCACTCCCTTCTTGGTGCCAGTGGCGAAATTAGTGACTTTCAGGAGATTTTGAAATACTTGGATGAGCTCATGTAAGAAGTTTACCGGGTGACAATTATGTTATGCACTTAAAAGTGTTTAAACTTGAGAGTTTCAAGATTTGTAGTTAAATGCTTGCAGCTGATATAAATACTTCCCTGGAATTCCCGTCACCTTATTTTTTTTATCAAATAATTTGTTTCCTTCTCACCTATGGATCACATATGATGCTCTATCTTACAGCCTCTATGACAACATGTGGGATGATGGAAATTCCTTGGGACCTAAGGAGGTGCATACCTATTTGACTCGAGTGATGTACAATAGACGGAACAAATTCAACCCCTTATGGAATTCTCTTGTTCTCGGTGGAATTAAAAAGGGACAGAAGTATCTTGGAACAGTAAGTGTTGACCCTACTTATTATCCTCTAGTTTTTCTTAATTGCATCGGTTTTACTAATTTTTCCTGGGCATGGTATGAATTTGATTCAGGTCAGCATGATTGGTGTGCATTATGAAGATGACCATGTTGCTACTGGCTTTGGAAATCACCTGGCAAAACCTATTCTCCGTGATGAATGGAAAGAGAACTTGAGTTTTGAAGAGGGTGTTAAACTACTTGAGAAATGCATGCGTGTGCTCCTATATCGTGATAGGTCCGCAGTAAACAAGCTTCAGGTTTGGTTCTTTATTTTTCCGCTGCTGTGTGATCTTATGCTTGTAATTAATTTTACTCGGGAGTGATCACATAAGTGTGGACTGACATACACACATGACCATCTGTCCATCTACACTTGTCTGTTTGACATATGGTGCTAAAACTTATTATATGAACATGTAGCTGGCATTGTGCATATTGTTCAAACTGCCTTTTCTCCTTTGCTTCAAAGAGTTGAATTCTTCTGTTATCTGAAAATAATATTTCTGTCTAGTAATCATTGCCGTTCGAGTGCTAGTATTAATGAATTTTCGTGTTTTGAAATATGTGATTTCAGATTGCAAAGATCACTGAAGAAGGGGTAACTATCTCCCCACCTTACTCCTTGAAAACATTCTGGGAGTTCTCAGCTTTCAAGAATCCAACCGCTGGCGCTGAAGGTTCATGGTGAGCTGTTTGTCACCAGGCTTAACGTTAAAGACTGGAGAGCATCGAAGTTTGTTGGATTCTTCAATTTTTGTTGCTCAGGAAAAGTTGCGTTTGATCTGTTAGATGGTTTACTGAAACTATGACTTTTTATTTTTTTATTTTTTATGAAAAGGTTAAAATTGGATAAGCATCAGAAGGAGAATTTACATCAAGAGTTTCTATACAACATATAGTCAAAATGCCCCTAAGGCCCACAAAAAGCACCAAAGTGCAGAGCCTAGTTGCTAACAATTCGAAGCGCAGTGTACCATCGTTTGAGCGAATCAACACTCATTCTCCCCTGTCTACCCTTTCCAGAAATGCAAAGCTTGGTCATATGGATGATATGCGCTGAGCATTCCTCCCCCCAAAATAGTCTTGTTCCTCATCTGCCAAGTGTAGTAAATAAAGTTCGTGTAAGCTGCACAAGTTGCTTGGTAGATGAAGCTATCTTTACGATCGCTGCCACCTAAGAGCTCCAGCCATTGCGTAATATTTGCCGCATTAGAAGAGGTGCCCAACCAGGCAAGGACCCTGTGAAGAACCAGGGTGGTGAAAGCGCAGTCACCCCACAGATGGAGCTCCGTTTCAGATTCCGCCCCGCAGAGCTTGCAGAGATCATCACGCGCAAGACCCCATCGATGAAGCTTGGCCAGCGTAGGGAGTCGGAGATGAACCGCTAGCCAAGTGATAAAGCTGCATCTGGGGCGTTCTTCAGCAGCTTAATAGAGCCCAAATCCCCTCTACAAAACAAGAGTGTAAATCATCAGCAAAGCAGAGGTGCGTGATATCAGCCCTGGAGCACTTAGGGTGGTAGTTGAAATCAGGAGTGTTAGTGTGGATCTTTATCAGAAACTCCATTGCAATAACAAATCAGTATGGCGACATAGGGCATCCTTGTCGAATCCTTGAGATATTTATAGAATAAGTTGCTGAGGAGATGCAAACTCTAACAAAATGATCGAAGCCAACCAGTGCAGACAAGAGAAACTCATGCTTTGCACAGATCAACCTTGACTGCGCAGCGAGGAACAGAACCATAACCTCTCATCAGCTCCTGAGCAACCAGGATATTATGCGGCACAAAGGCGCTCTGTTGATGTTGATTACCCACGAGATGCCCCACTGCCGCCTTAAGCTTGTTAGCAAGTAACTTTGTGATGAACTTGTACAACAAATTGCAGCAGGAGATCGGTCTGTAGTCCCCAATAGCTTGCGGATTGTTATGACTTTGTTGAATGCTTATGTTACTTCAGTAATCAGTACCGAATTTCTGTTCCTTGTCCATTGTAACATAGTATTTATTCTACTCAACCCCAGCGAATTGTCATTCATATAAAGGTTAGTTTAACATGATTCGATAATCCTGTTTGAAAATGAATGCATATGAGGACCTATTAATCTTTTGATTTGAATCCAACTTGACTTCCAAGTGATTTTTTGCAATTTATCCTTCCAAAATTATAATTTTAAAGTAATCACTAGTGTAAGATCTAAGAAAACTCTTCAGAGAAAATTATGATTAGTAAGAACTCTAATTTATAAAAAAGTGCATCTTATCCATTTTGTTTTTTTTCGTTATTATTTGCTAATATACTTACCAAAATAATTAGTCAAAGAAACTCAATTTCTAAAAATAGGTTTGCTAATATATATTTCACCCCTTGTACAATTACTGCAGTGAAGGTAAACGGAACAAAAGAAAGCCAGGATTGAAGCAAAGAAGCCAGCCAACCTAAAATCCATCTATTACTGAGAATTAAGAAAAAGCCAACGGGCCTCAATCATATCCCCAATTGTTTATAGGCTATATACTTCCACAAAAAAAGTCCTTGCGAAATAAATACGCCTGCCTTCATTGAAACAGAGCAGGTAATAATAAGAGGGTCAATTGCTCCCACTGTACAATATGCTTACGCAAATTGACCAATTCTGGAAACACCACATTGTTTTCTCTACCAAAAGAAAACAAGCTGAGATCACTATATCAGTTTCCTGCGTGTGTACTCAAACACAAATTGCCAAACACTCGAAGTTCCTTCCTCCTCTTGCAGCTTCAGAAGGTTGGCCACTTTCGAAAAACCGACGTGCTGCTTATTCACAGAGTTCTCAGATACTTCTTGTTTGGGCTCGGGAACTGAAGTCGTCGGCTTTGTTAATGCCCACTGCATCGCCCATATGGCCAGCGGGCGCATGTAGCAAAGAGATCTGTACTGGTCATTTGTGTTCCAGCCTTCAGGTGTCTGGAATGAATAACTGCAAATGCACAGGTCAGAAAACTGTAAGAAGAAAGATATGATTTCATGCACTACTGAATACTGATGAATATCATATGTTTATACCACTCTTTGTTGCTTTTTAACAAAGACCCGGTTTCTGAAATGTAAGAATACTAATCTTGACAATTTATTCCTATGTCACTCTCAAAGCAAATTGGTGAAATCTTATAGCACAACAGACACCGGAAGAAGATAAAAGCCCTGAATCCTAGAGATGGTTGTTTTATGGCATCCGGTTACAATTTCGTTTTTCTTCTTTACCTTTCCCTAATTTTCACATAAAAATTTCTTATAAAACCCCCCAAAAAAATCCATAGTATTTTCAACAAATGTCTATACAATGTTGTGCTATTCAGAGTTCTTGCTCTCCCAGGTTCCATTCTCCCTGCCTTGCTTGGTAGGAGCAAGTTCTTTGTGGGGATGAATACGCAGTCTTCACTTCCTAGTATCAGCTTGGACTACCTCTCCTTTTAATATTCCAATGTATATCTAAAGAAGATAGATCTGAAAGGGATATGTCTTCATATACATAGTATGCAAGGCGAAGGTATGTAGGTTTTAGGATTGTGATGTCTAAAAATGTACCGCCAGTGGGAATATGGTTTTAGTTACTTCAAGAATCCAATACTGTATGGCACAAAGTCATTACAGTAAAGCATGGCCAATAATGTACAGAATGCCAGTGGCAAAATAATGCTGATGATGTGAGTAAATTTTGTTTATCTGGGCTGTCATTCCTTTTCTTCCCTATTGTTATTTCTTCCCTGTTTTGTTTACTCTTCTTATAATAGCATATTTCCCTTCTCTTTGTCTGTGGCACTCATCCTATCACCTAGTATTTGCATTTTTGTGAGAGAAATTGGACCACTTCACCGATGATTCATAGTGTGAAGTATTTGCAACAGAGACTACTGACTAGATAAGATGAAGAAAAAACAGATTTATATTGTTTGCCTATAAGAAGAAAGTGTTCAACTTACCCAAGTCCTCTGTGTGACCAAGCTGTTTCATAGACTCCAAATGCGGTCTGAAAAGCCATATCTAGCAAACCTTCTTGAATCATACTGGCTGCAACAGCATAAGTGACACCTGACCATATCTCCCTCGACTGCATCGATGACATGTCAACATTTCCATCAGGTAGCATCCCATTCACAGCGCCTCGCTGCCCATCCTTGACCATACAAACATTGAACTGAAATACTTTCTGCAGAGCAAGTTTTGCTTTCTCCTCGTCAACGATTGGCTGTAGTCCACATGCTCGAGCATACCTACCACCAGCCATCCAAGATAAAAAGAAAATTATGGAGCTATTCTCAGAACAACATATAGAACTTCACATTACTTCCATTGGATAATAAATATTTTCCTATATTAGTGCCAAACAAGTTTCACATTGTTCATTTGAAGAGATGATGTTAGTAGCATGGCGTGGAATATA
Organism: Rheum nobile; assembly: GCA_027886185.1. Lineage (NCBI taxonomy): Eukaryota > Viridiplantae > Streptophyta > Magnoliopsida > Caryophyllales > Polygonaceae > Rheum > Rheum nobile. The sequence continues at coordinate 2,519,700 of WOAB01000056.1, forward strand.
GACAAGAGCGTAGTTCTATTATGCTTTCGAATATAACAAGTGACTCATATTCCAATAAATCTTTTTTCAGGCTTGATTATTCCTCCTATTTAGGTGTCTTAACTTATATTTTGTCCTAATGAAGTCCCTAAGATTTATTGTTTGTTAATATTCAGTCCCTGCCCTACCCCTTATTTTTTGCTAATAAACTCCAAAACCTGTTGACACTCTTATAAGAGGTTAAGGACACATATAGAACAAACGGTAAAGACTTTCTAAGAAGAGTCTCATGCCACATTCCTTAGTCATTAGTCAATGGGGTATAGACTTTCTAAAAGTAGTTCTCTCATAGTTCAATCAACTCTTTGGAGGCAGAAGACTTACTGTTTAATGTTCTTTTAGTTATACCACTTTCATGCAATTTCAGACCCAAAAAAGGCCCATAAAGATATCCTTTATCAGCATGTTTTTTCAAAGGAAGTTTGTCTATCATCCGAGTATTTAGATTGCAAATTAAAATCAGAACGCACCATTGTCCGGCCAACTGGTCCGCTTGGATAGAAGAACTTGTGCTGCTACCGCTGTTATCATAGTTGAAATATTGACCATTCCAAAGCTTCTCATAGACCGTCTTTGCCTTCTGAAATCTGAACCAAAAATAATCCTCAGCCCCACTGTCACCCACTTCACGTGCTAAGGCAGAAGCAGCTTGCAAAGCTGCAACCCACAGCCCACCACAGTAAGCACTCATCCCAGACACTGACCATGTGTCATAAGTCTGATCTGGAAAGCCATCATTTTCGATCATGCCATCCTTATCCTTGTCAAATTGGTCCATATAAGCCATAGCAACGTAAACAGAGGGCCAAACAGCAAGTGCAAATTTCTTGTCTCCTGTAGAAACTACATCTCTATAAACTTGAAGAACAAATTTTGGATTTAAATCCTTCCACCTGTCTGTATTGTAAAGGTTGTAAGCATTTACTTCAAACCATGGGTCATCAAGTCCAATATCATGAGGAACAGCACCAAGAACACTTCTAGAAACCCATTTTCCGTCATGTAGAAGTTTCTTCTTACTTGGATCATGCATTAACACCGCGGCAGCAAAGTCTCTTTGGATGCTAAGTTCAAGTTTTGGGAAAAGCATAAGCAGCGAAAATGATGAATAAAAATGGACATCATATGTGTTCCACATAAGATATTCATTCCCTTCTAAATAGAGAAACTGCCCAATATTTTCTTCACCCTCTTGAAGTAAATTTGACCCGAAAGCTGAACTTGAAGTAACAGGTGTGTGTATTTGCTCAAGGATTGAAGTCATCCTCTCAAGAACGTTGAAGGCGGTATTACTTTGATAGGAAGTGTTGACAGAGTTTTTTAAATCAGATTTGGATCTGTCAAGGGAGAACTTTTGATTTCCAACTGTCATTAGACTGTGAATCGGAGGTGAGCTATCTACACAATTTATGAAACTTGAATCAGAGTCCTAAATTTGCCACTATTTCTGAAAATACAAGGGAGTCAGAATTACCTGTCCACACTGTTCCTCCTGCATTTAGAAAGTAAAGCTCATTGAAGAGAGTGATGGGATACCTGAACAAATCATAAAAAATTGTTTAAATACATTAATTAAAATTAATCAAAATCAAGATCCTCACTCACCATTCTGGAAGTCGCTTGTCTTCGAGAACAGGTTTTTGCCATGCTTCAATCTGAGCTTCCCAATCTTTATGATCTGTATATACAGCTAAAAATTTACCTTTCATTCTTTCTTTATGACGATAAAATGATTAAGAGTTTTTACTTTCTCTATTCATGAAGATAGATCAGAATAAACTAATGGAGGTTGTCATATTTATCCAATATGGGCCATATGGCCAGGCCAACCAAACATAATGCTTGCTCATAGGCAGAAAGTTTACCCCGAATACCATCAGAGGCTATACTTGCTGCAGTGTCTCCGGCTGCACCATAAAATTTTGTGTAGCGTCTGCATTTGTTGTAATTAATAGAAATTTAAAAGGAAGACAATGCCATTTTTTGTAATCAATAAAAGTACAGGGAAAATAAGAGAAAAATTAGCAAGCCAATCACATAGATCTCTTGGATAAGGGTATGAGTCATGATTACCTCTGGTAAGTTCTCCCTTTCAAGAATCTGACTTCAGGGCAGTCCCATGACAGTGAAAATGTAACCATACGTTTGCATCCAGATGGTACTACCACTGAAGCCACCACTGCAGCCCCAATGCAAGATCCAGGCTTGGATGGCGATGACCCCTCCTTTAATTTCAGATTGTCAAAGGATCCATGCTATTTGAAAAGAGAAGATGAAGATTATATGTTCAGGCCGCAGAAAACATTATTATGTTATATAGAAGAGTAACAACTAACAACCATACGGAAGGACATATAAACATAGATAATCAACATTATTATTTACACCCATGTATTACAATCCAAAATATTATTGAACGAGGACTTTAAGGATATATTAGAAACGTGTATAAATTCTGTTAGATTTGAAGTTGAACTATTTCAAGAATGATGAAATTGGGGGTGAAACTATACTACACTCCCATGTTCTAGAAGTAATACTGATGTGATAACCTGCAAACCTACTACTAGAAGATTGAGAGAGGAATATCAAAAGACTAAAAACCAGAGCATGACTGTCACTGTCACAAAGCAAGATACTAAAAGGCACCTACCTCTTTTATTTCTTCCCACATTTCCTTCGCTGTCATTCCTTCTGAGTCCCCAGATATGACGAATGAAGGGCACTGAGAAACATGGACGCCATCATTTTCCTCTGCAAGAATTGCATATGTGACAGGAGGTCGTCCACCTCCAGTCCTGCATTGGTGGGATTCAATATTATATGAGCTCATAGACAGCAGATATGAATAAAACTGATCATCCTAAAGTTTCAAGTCTACATTTTCCTGTTCGATTAGAGATACTCATTCACCTTAAAATCGGGATCGAAAGAAGAAATGAAAACAACTAAGATGATTTGTTGTGTTCCATGACATAGTAGCTATTCAACACAGACCTTAAACTTCACAACTGCTCTCAGTGTTCTAATAGCAACCAGTGTTGTATAAGACACTAGGCAATACGATCCACTAAAAAGAAGCAGCAACTCGGTCTATGATCTAAGTTACATCTAATAGCAACCAGTGTTGTATAAAACTTTAGGTAATGACTGTAGTGACTCTGCACTAAGGTCTGTAGTGAATCTGTGTATTCTATGGGGACTTACTTGTGGTGTAGAAGTATACCACTCATACCATTCTTCATCCTGAGTAATAGAAGGTTAATTTTAAGTCAGAAAATAATGCTGGAAATTATGAAGAGATGCAATATAAGGAAACTAAAAATCCATTGCAGATATACAAGATAAGCTATGTTCTTACGTGATCTTGGAATTGTAATGATTGCCAGAAATTCCAGAGTCTCCACCCACAGAATTCTGAAATAGAACAAAAATCCCTTAGCTTTCCTTGATAACTGACCTTTCCACCTTTTCATGCACAGAGTTAATGATTCACATTATTCAAAGCGAATAGCTTACCGCCCACGTGAAAAGCAGGCTCACTTTTGCATCTGTAGTCCCAGAATTTGATAACTAAAGCACACAAGCTATGATCAGGGTTATACAAGGAAAACTTGCTACCCAATTATATATTTATCAAACTTCCAAATTACCGTATAAGTAAATACTGCTACAGGAAAGCTGCTCTCCTTATAGTTATGGGGGATGATAGGAGAAAGTTGACGGCAAACTATTTGCAGTTCTGGGTCTGGCTCCCCTGCAATTACCCAAAAAAAGTGGACATGGTACAGATCAGGTGAAGTATATCTAAATGGGGTTAATTCTGATCAGGGACCTCATGGTCTAAGAATTTTCACTTGCACCCCTGCTTTGTAGATCTTGCACTAATACCATGGGTATAATTCCATGTCCAATTTACTATAGCATTCCAAGATTTCTATATTATAACAAAGCATGTACATCAAGCCATTTCCTTACTAGTGGGAAATGGTGGTTTGATTAAGCAGAGCTTACCCTGCAACCACAATGATAGAGAGGCTGTTTAATGACCCTATGTTGACAGATAGTTGTAGACTTGAAGTTCTACAACTTTGTGGCGAGATAAGTAGAGGATAGTTTATCATTCTATTTCTTCAGTCCTGTAGTAATGCTAATGGGAAGTTTTGCTTATTTGCAGTTGATGAAGCTAGGAACACAAGCGCACACAAAAGCACTAGAGCATACACAACACCAAAGCTAGATGAGGATAATGCTCTCTGGAAATGCTTTAACAGAAGAATAATTCAAAATTTAATAAGCCAAGTACAAAATACTATCGTGGTCTCGTGGATGCAGATAACATTCTCCCTTCCCTTACTTAATACTACGGAGCTAGATTAGCTAACAACCTGAGAAGGTTAGCTTTTTACATTCTACCCCCCATAACAGAATGGTATTAATTCCTTTCCTGGAGCCACTTAGACGGCCAGACTCACCTTCTTTTTTAGCATAGACAATTAGAGGCTTATCAGCGGTTCTTTAACGCTATGTTTAATCAAGAAGTCACTGATTCTAGATTTTCGATTTATTAAAAATGTAATGTTCTTAATTCTAGGTTTAACATTAAACTACCATAATTCTTTCACCTCATTTTCCTTAATCCCTATGCATCCATTTTTTCCAGTCAGCAATGACTTTAACTTTCCTTAGCTTCTTGCATCACTCCCTACTCTTTTTATTTTTCTTGTTAAAGCAAAATTCTAAACTTGTCATGCACGGTGAGAAAAGAAAGAGTCTAAATTCAAATTTACCAACTCCCTATTTCAATATGAAAGGACATAGGGCCAACCAGGTCTTGTCTGTACATTTCTTTTTCTTCAACTCCTCCTACCTTATAAGCATCCAAGAAGTTAATTATTTGCCTCAATTATTTAGATGGTCAATTGGTCACCTTCACAATAGCACCACCAAGAACAAGCTGAAACACCAACTTTCGAATTCAATGCCTATAGAAGTTGGGGGTAACTGGGTGCTGGCATAGTATTTCTTTCTCTCTTCTTTCCTCATCATTTTGCCTCTTTAATTACCTTCTCCTTTTCATGTTACTCCACCATTAGAAACATTTCCCAAGCACCAGCAGCCCAAAAGAAGATAGAAGCAGGACGGACAGAGAGAGACAGGGACAGAGTGTGGAAGGAGAAGAAAAAGAGTGCTAGATATAAAGGCATACAAAACAAACAAACCCCAAGAGATGAAGGACAAAAAAAGAGTTGTGAACAGAAGAGCTAGGCATTCATCATGGATGCCAGCAAAAAAAATGTAAGAAGCAAAAGCACCTAAGAGAGAAATAGAAAAATGACATATTATAAATGATGATCTTGTCTTTCAGTTTTAGTTCTATGTTAAATGGTTACCAATAAGTAAATACTAAATAACATATGATCACAGTAACATGGAACAAGCAAAGCAAGGGCATATTTACAGGCTTTTAATACCAAGAGGAGCCAAAGTGTATACTCAAATGCAACACCATTTACCGTCATATACACTCCAGGCCCTTGGGTATAGAGCATGATATGTAGAATTTTCCCCCTTAAAGTTCCAATCCCAAGATGCAATTCCAGATGCTGCACTTTCCCTGCTTATCCAACCAGACCAGACATCAGTTGCACGCTTTATCGCTTTCTCATCGTCCCATTAATTTTCTCATGCATCAAAAGCTTTTGATTGGTATTGAATTTCCAGTTTTCATATTCCAGTAACATTCGGCTTAACATAAATCTTGTTCCCTAAAAAGAATGTGAAAATAGCAACTACTTACTTGAGCAACTCTGGACTTTCAGGACACAGGACAGTAGAGTACTTTTGACCATTATCACGTGTGACAAACACCTGCATAAATTGGCATGAATAAGAAGAGTCACCTATAAACTAAAGGATGAATCCTAGAATTCTTTATTTTTTATTCAATTGTGAAAAATGAATACATGACTGCACTTCCAGAAAAGATTTTGAGACACGTTCATTTAATTTAATTTAATCTTCTTTTACAGAATAATATTGTTCCATGCAGCCCTGCCTAGGGCCAGCTATTCCACTTCAACAACTGCTTATTGTTTAATGTTTATACATCTTATCTTGATCATGTCCTAAGAGCAAAAGAAGTCATTTCACTGCATGTTTTTTTTTCTAATTTAATTCTGTTAACCACTTTTCAGTTCATAATTTGATCATCCAAACAATATAGCAAAATTATTTTTGAAAAAAAAAAGATGAAAGAGAGAGATACAGTATCCAACTTTAACTCACAGAAAATTGATTTGCCAAAACTGGCTTATCTTCACATGTCCCAGGGAAAAGCTGCCAACGCTGAAATTCACCTTTGTAACTTCTCCCAATGCTCCCAGACCTATAGTATTTATGCAGAGGAAAAGAAAATTAATAAGGGCTACCAGTATAACATCCAAGCAAGGACATTCAGGAAAGAATGAATTGAGAAGTTGGGACAACTAAGTCCAACTTATCACTGGCACATTTCTGAGTCCCATGCACATGACGATGAACTTATAGAAAATTCACTAGGATGTAGACAGTAGACATACACTCATATCATCTTATAAGTAAGTAGAAGGAAAAGGAACAACTCTGACAATATTTAACGGTGAACTCACTTTTAATTGAAAAGGAAATAAATCTGTTCTAACTTAAAAATTGAACATAACATTTCTTTATTTCATGAAACTAGAGTATACCCAATGCCACCAAGAGGAACGCCATGGTCAGATGTAGCTTTACGCTTCAAGAAAGGATTCATTATTACCCCCTGAGAATGGAACCATGGTCATGGACAAGAAAAAGAGGGAAAAAAGGTCATAATAATTTCTTATATTGGATATTATAATCAATACACTTCACCCCGAGTTAATATTTTCTGGGAAAGTTATATTACCCTTCCTTTGGCAGTTTCTTCGCGAACATAACGCCATAAGCGATAACCTATAGGTGCCTGCAATAATCCAAATAGTAGCATTCAAGTAGAAAGTCATATTGATCATAAGCAATGAATCAAAAAAAAATATTTCACCAAAAAGAAAGCACTTTATTTTCCTCACCAATCTCCATATTTTCAATCTATAATTAACTCCTCCTAAGTCAAGGTTTCTTTTTCGTCTGTTCATAAGCAAATAATTCTATTTCAGTACTAAGTATCCAGCAAGGAGAAGCCATCCATATACCAATTGAATATCCAAAATTAGATAAGAGTTCTTCACAAAGTTGTCAACCAATTGCAGTATGGAGGAACCTATCCTGACCAAAGGAAAACATGAAACTATTTCTGGACAATATCAATGAAAACTAACGAGAGCATATATTGATTGCTGAAGATGTTGCTTTTACACTCTAGTTTTCTGTGTGGAGTATGAGTATGGGTCATGGGTAAAGATAAAGAGTGATCATATGGTATAAGAACTGCAGTTAACTTCAATACTAGCAGTACTCTTTCACACATTTAGCGAGTAGATTTAATGAATGCTTTGTACTAAACATGTTGCCGACAAGTGGAACTCACAAATAGATATAATTCATCTACATATAGGAAAAATAATTACTTAAATTCATGGAATGCTGAACAACTAGAGATATATTTTCATATAACACACACAGAAAATATCAGACAAAAATGCATTATCTGTATCAAATTTACATCAAAGGTGCAAATGTGTTACAAGGCATAGATACATATGCCACATACCAAATCAATGTACTCTCTCCAGCTTAGAGTGAATGGCACCGGAATATTTTCTTCATTGTTAATTTTTCGCTGCAAGGTCAATGATGCAGGCTTCCCTGGATCAACCATTGTTCATACAACAAATGGGCAACTAGAAGTGCAACTGGATAGAGTGACAAAAGATCAGACGTGTCTCCAGAATCTCCAGGATTTTTTTTTTATAAAAAAAAACCACAAATATCAAATTAAAATCAACAATTTCTATACTTTACAGTGATTTATGAAGAAATTGGACGTATTTTACACTGTTTCTATAAACGTCAAACACTCAGGACAAAACACCATCAATCACAGGACCACATCACAAGAGATTCCTTCGAAATGCACAAAAAAAGAACTAATCTTTCCTATAGAGAATCACAGCTATTCAGTCATCTAATCAATCGTGGCCGAACTCCAGCCAACGCAAAATCACAGTTTCTGATCAACCACAAGCAAAAAAGCGGCATACCGGCAAATATACTGCTTAAATTACTTAGAAATCAGCAAACTAAATTCAGAAGAAAACATTGCAAAATCAAATTCCTATTCACTCCCGAACAACACAGTAGTGAGTGAAAAAACTTGACCATTTAAAATTTAAAATTCAAATAGATTTTGTGAAAGCCGTTTCGATTTCACAGATCCTGAAAACAAAAAAGGCTTTCGCATGGAGCATCGGAGAAGATCAAGAGAAAACCCCATACCGAGACTAAATGTGAGTGAGAAAGCAGAAAAGAGAGAGCAGTTTCTGCGACTTCGGTTAGCGATGGTGGTTGATTGATTTTTTGTTCGTTTGTTTTTTTTCTTCTAGTCAAGGTGAGAGAAGTGGTTGTAATATAACTTTATTATGTTCTCGTTTCCTTTTTTTTGAAGAGAATCTTTTAATTTTTTTTTAATATATAAGAAAAAAATAGTTATTTGGAGTCTTATTTGACATCTACAGTCGCCAAAATTGAGCAAGATTAGTCAATAGGCGTGTGGATCACGCTCTAGAGGTGGGTCCAGGGTCCCGAGGGCTTTTTTGTCGGAATTTATCCTTTTTTTTTTTAGCGCAAGTAAAGTCGTGGTTATTCTTTCATTTTATATTACGTCCGTTCGATTGGCCGAATCCGTTTTACGTCTTGAGTGGATATTGTAAAAACTCTTTAATGAAGACGATTCTCCCAATTTAATATTTTCATACACGTCATCAGAGAGAGATTCGAACTTGAATTTCCGGACAAACTCTTAAAGGAATCTAACGTCTCATTTCGCTAGATCAATTGGTAATTGATTATATTTTGTATCTTTTATTTCGGCTCTGTTTAGTAGGATATAAAAAAATTAGGATAATGGTAAACAAGTGTTTTACTGAGGAAACCTTCCAAAGAGCATTCAGTTTCTACTGATGGTAAACCACTATAGTCAATTCCCTGAGTTAGTTACCATTACAAATAAGAGCCTCTGCAACATATTTATTTTTCTTATTTTTTTCACTGGATCGATAAATAGGCAGACATAAGATGAATGCACAGCAAAAGCATCCATTAAGACAGGGAATTCGACATGCTTTGTCACTCTGAAACTCTATGAAGAACTTCCTTTGGTAAGTCTATGTTGTATTGACTGGAGTGTTTGACCTCCTTATGTACTGTTGTTGCATTGGGTTCAAGGGTGATTAGGAAATGAGCAATTCTGAGTGGTAATATTATAATTTGTTCTCTGGTCTAGTAATCCTAGTTCATGGGATAATAATACAGTGAAAGAAAATTCCGAGACTCTTAGTGTGGGATCCAGAAATGGGCTCCTCTATATCAAAAGCCCAATAAGACCAATTTGGGCCAGCTCACCAAGAAGCATGTATCACCAAGCTTGGGTAATGGGTATAAATACGGCGCAAAACCGCGCAGTCGCTTTTTTTTAGCCGCGCACTTTCCCATGGGCGGCTCGACATGCCGCCGAGAAAACCCGAGTTCCATGGGCGGCTCGTAGAGCCGCCCATGATGGGTTCAGTTTAGGGATTTTTTTTTGAAATAAATAAAAATGTATTTTTAAAAACCGGTTCATTGAAACCGGGGTTGTGGGCGGCATTTCGTGCCGCCCACGAAACTGGGTCAGTGAACCGGGTTTTTTGGGGGACAGGGTTCATAGGCGGGACTTCCTGCCGCCCAGGGTTCATGGATGGCACGTGGTGCCGCCTAGGGTTCATGGACGGTACGTGGTGCCGCCCAGTGAGTATACGTTTCACTCCCAACGGTCGATGTGGGCTGCACGTAGGGCCGCCCAGTACAGGTGTAGCCGGCTATATAAATTAGGGATGTATTGTATTGTATCCAAATCTAGAAACTCATTTTCATAATAAATGTCGTCGTCAAGCGGTTCTGGTTGGAGGGGATTGTCGGAGTCCTCTTCGAGCGCTAACACATATGTAGATGATGAGGGTGATTTGCAAGCGCCAATTTCTCCCGAGTACTTCAAGGTATGTAATATTGTAATTTTTACTGTATAAAACAATTAGATCTTAAATGTACTTAGTCTTTGAAATGTTAAACTGTTTTGAAATAATATTTAATTTATTGATATTAGTTTTTAAAAATTTAATTATTAATTAGTCTCTAATGTGATAATTTTTTTATATAAATAGGGTGATTCTAGTGATGATGGATTTATAGCTATCGACTTCTCATCCCATTTTACTACTACTGAGATATTTCCTAGTAAGGAAGGATTGCGAGATTGGGTGCAAAGGGTAGGTTTTAGTCTTTTTATGGTGATCACTACTAAATCATCAAATCCTAAAAAGATTATACTTCACTGTGAGAGATCCGGGTTACCTAGATCCGGCAAGAAGAAGGTGGTAGTCGATGGTATAAAGGTCAGCCCGATACGAGTGAATAAAACTAGGTCAAAAAAGAAGGGTTGTCCCTTTTTGCTGCATGGTACTTTTAGGGAAGGAAATGTTATTAGAGATCCTGGGTGGACCTTATCGGTTGTTAGTGGATCCCATAACCATATGCTTTCTACCACCTTGACCGGCCATGCATTTGCTACCCGACTTACGAAGGAGCAGCGTAGGAAAGTGATGATTGATACTGCGGCGGGTGCAAGACCCAAGGTTATTTCTACACAGCTTAGGAATGAATATTCGAGTGCAACGAGTTCGAGGAATCAGGTGTACACTGTTAGGGCTAAGGAGAGGTTGAAATCCCTGGGCAATCTGAATGTGACACAATGGTCATTGGGATTTTTGAATGAGAAAGGCTATTTGTTGGACACTGCTACTAAGACGAGGGAAGATGGGAAGGAGGTTTTGGCGTGCTTGTTTATTTCTCATCCAGACGCTCGACATTTGTTGTGCATGTTTCCTAATGTCGTCATTATGGATTCGACCTACAAAACCAACAGGTAAACCTTAGTCTTTTTTGTATTATGTGTAGATAATGGTATTTTCTACGGGTTTTAATTTTTGTGTGTGTTGCATTTATAGGTACGGTATGCCTCTGTTCCAGATTGTTGGGTTTACTTGCACCAACTACACATATTGCATTGCTCTTGTGTTCATGGAAAGGGAGACGACAAACCACTATGCATGGGCGCTGAGACGATTGAAGTGGTTGTACGGGGAGAAAAATCCCGTATGCATCATGTCTGATCGAGAGCTAGGACTGATCAAGGCTGCCAAACTGGTGTTTCCGAAGGTTCGTCATCACTTGTGTCAGGTCCATGTAGACCGTAATGTGAAGGCATATGCTAAGACGATGAAGATTGACGAGAAGAAATTCTCGGGAAGTGTTCGTCGGGTGATGAGGTCTCACACAAAGGAGGAGTACAGAGAGCGGCTTGCTCACTTTAAGGGGATATGGAGTGAAGGCTTGGTGCGATATGTGGAGCAAACTTGGTTTAATGAGCATAAGAAGAAGCTGGTTGCGGCATGGTGTGATGATGTTCTCCATTTTGCCACAAGAACATCAAACAGGTAACTTTCATACAAACATTTGCAATCAAATTGGGTTATAAAATTTATTTACTTAATTGTATACGAATATATTATTTTCAGGGTTGAGGGTCAGCACTCTATGCTTAAGGACATGATTGAGACATCCGTCGGAGGGTTCGACACACTTGTGCAGCACATCGACAACATGTTTGTTGATCAGCATCGGAAGATCCGATATGAGATGACCAAGAACTGCACTGCCTTTCCCATGGAGATAGTGAAAGGCCCTGAGTGGGTTAAGGTGTTCTTCAAGCGCATCCTTGAAAAGTGCTCTGAAAAATGCCTGAGGATGTTGTATGCCCAAGCTGTGTTAGCAAAGGAGGGGAAAATTGGGAACAAATGTGCTGATTTTTGGTGGAGGTCCACACTGGGGCTGCCTTGCCCACACACAATTAAGGTCTACGTGGAGACGGGTTATCCGTTAGTGCCTGAAGAGGTTGATATTTTCTGGAAGCAGATCCGATGGGAAGGGGTGGATGCTAATGATCTTGATGTCGATGATGGTGTTTCACTGACAGCGGACAATGTCACGGTGGATGACTTCGTTGAAGAGTACTTATGTGGGACAGTTGAGGGATTTGATTTGAAGAAGATGGCGGAAAAGTGGCGTGAGTCAAAGGACCCTACATCGTGCGATATTCAAGACCCGTCACGTGGCGAGACCAAGAAGGGGAGGCCTAGGATGAATGCGAGAAAGACCGGTACGAAGAGGAAAATGTGTTGGGACGAGCATGTGGATGCAAACATGAAGAAGGAGAAGCAGAAGATGAAGATGGAGGATGAGGAGCTGGGAGTGGATGAGGAGGATGAGCCTGCAGAGAAAGAGACGACCAATGTGAAATCGTCCGTTGGATCCCCGGGATCGAAAGGATGCCCTTCTAGCGGACGACCTCACAGTGGAGTTTCAACAGTAAAGGGGAGTGCCACTAAACCTGCAAAGCCGAAATCTGCTTCAACCAAGTCCAAGTCGGGTTCAAACAAGCCGGTCAAGTATCTCGACTTCAACTGGGGGCACGAGAATATTGATCATTTCATGCTCGCCTACATTTCTGGAGTTCAAAATGTCAAAGGTGATGGTCATTGTGGATTCCGTTCTCTTGCCGTTTTGCTGTGTCGCCAAGAAGACGAGTACATTGATGTCCGGTTAGGGCTTTCGAAGCACGTCCAGGCACATGGAGCGAACTACGTAGCGATTCTTGCGGAGGAAGCGTTGACGTTGGAAGAATTTGTTAGGAAATTGAATTATATTCCTTCACCGTGCACGGCAAACTTCTGGTGTATAATGCCTATTACTGGGTTGGCGTTTGCAACGGAACACCAAGTGGTTGTTGTTGTCTTATCATGGTTCGGACCGCACACATGTCTTCCATTGTGGGCCCCCCCGGGTGCCGAGCCTCCGACAAAGGTTTATGCGATAGCACATGTAGGCAGGAGAGACCATTACGTACCGGTACGTGGAGTCCTACTCTCTCGTATTTACTTATTCTTTCATAATTTTTTTAGTAACTGTATTGTTTACGTGTACAGATTTGGCTTGTTAATGACCATTGTCCCATTCCACCGCCTCCAAGACAGTGGCGCATTTACAATGATCCAAGTGTTGATGGATGGGATAGTCATGAGCGCTTCAAGGATAGGTTCAAGAATTATGTAGAGGAGCGAGCATATCATGGGCGACCTGACATACTTACCTAGGTTTTTTGGATTGTAATCGACTTTATATATGATATTGTATTTCCTTTTGTGTGAAAGTTTGATTGAGATTGATCGTATATTGTGTTTTTAATCATTTGTTTTTGAGAATTGAAAAAAATCGGGAAAATGCTATACGAGACAACAATATTACTAATCATTAACAAAAACACATTCACGAAAACATTAAAGCGTACACTAGTTTAACATGAAACATAAAAAAAGCTATCTAATCTCCGTCCAAATCGGCCTCCCCGCCATCATCATAGCTGCCGCCCAATATCATGGGCGGCACACAGTGCCGCCCATATCATTTCATCACCACAACTCCGCTGTACAGCCCATGGGCGGCACACAGTGCCGCCCATATCATTTCATCACCACAACTCCGCTGTACAGCCCATGGGCGGCACACTGTGCCGCCCAATATGCCTATAAATAGGCCTATAAATAGGTCCCGTCCTCAACTGAGCGGACGAGACCAACATCGTCCTCACTAGCGCCCTCACTATCGGCCTCACTATGGCCCTGCAATACACCGCCAACCCTCCTCTTGCGAGCAGATGCAGTAGTAGGGCGACTATCTCGATCGGACCGTGCGATCTTACCAAAAACTTCCTATTTTCGCATAAAAAATATAGAAAATTGTTTTCTTACAAACAAAATCAATATATTAAAATTTTCATAACAATGACATATTTAATATTACAGTATAATTATCGCGATTTACCTATACTATTTTTTATAATGATTAAATACAATAAAAACCAAATTTACAAATATAACTATATTCATTTTACCCACTATAACCTATTTACATATGTCCAAATATTATTTTCTTACAAACAAAATAATATATTAAATTTTCATTACAATGATATATTTAATATTATTTAACACTATAATTGAGTCTATTACCTATACTATTTTTTATCACATAATGATTTAATAATCTAAAATCCAAGTATATATAAATCTACAAGTACAGTAACAATTTAATTAAATAAATTAGATTTAACGATTACAAATTTAAAAAACACCATACCTTTTCAGTTGGCCTCCGTTCATATTTTCGCTTTTGGCGAACGGGAATTTCACCCAAGTCTGACATAGCTTGATGAGCAACCGCGCACGCGACGTCAAAGGCATTCTCCGCCGCAATATCGCCCTCCTCGCCCAAAAACCCCCCAATATCGCCCTCCTCGACATCGGTTATGGGCGGCACCACGAGCGGCCCAGATTCCTCCATAGTGGGCGACACGCTGTGCAGCCCAGCCTCGCCTCCCTCCTCGGCCCCCGCTTCGCCTCCTTCCTCCGCCAGCCTCGCTTCCTCCACCGCGTCCCTTGCTTCAGCCGCCTCCTCCGCCGCGTCGCCACCCCTCTCCCCCAGCCTCGCCTCCTCCAACGCCTCGTCGCTGCTGCCCCCCGTCAAACAGAGATTGGCCGCCGACGCCGCCGCCGCCAACGTCGAATCGGCCGTCGATTCTGGTACATCGCCGCCGTCTCCGCCAAGAACTCCTGCCGCAGCCATTTGATTTTCCGTCCGTTCTTCCTCCGCCAAGAACTCCCATATGTCGTCAACCGAAAATTCGCCACCGGGATCCATTTTCGCTCTCGAACTCTGGAAATCGCGATCGGAGAAGACGACCCTGGGCGGCTTTTACTAACGCCGAGAAGACGACCCTGGGCGGCAAGATGTGCCGCCCACGTTCCAATTTCAAATTCGCCCTTTGGCGGGAAGCTGTGCCGCCCAAAATTTTGGGTTTACACTTGACGGCTTACCGTGCCGCCGAGTTTTAACCCGGTTTCCAGAAAACCATATTTTTAATTTTAAAATAAATAAATTAAATTACAAAATCAGGTTCTACAAAAACCTAAAAATCTGGGCGGCAATATGTGCCGCCCAGGTACAATTCGGGTTCATAAAAAACCGGTTTGCATGGGCGGTATTAGGTGCCGCCCATGTGCAAACCGGGTTTTTGGAAGGGTATTCTGGGCGGCATGTAGAGCCACCCAGGAGGAAGTGCGCGGCTAAAAAAAATCGACTGCGCGGTTTATCGGCCTATAAATACCCTCCCGAAAGACGGAAAGAGTGATCTCCTTTTGGCCTTTCTTCCTCACCAGTACCGAAATACCAGAATCAGGGGGGAGAATTGGCGGCGAGAAGGAGAAGCTTGATTCTCTCGCTCGTTAGCTTTTATTTCTTTCTTTGAGTCCACCGATTCCTTTTGATAAACACCCATCTTGTTTTACCTGATTTTTCCTTCTTGATTTCGACTGGAATTTCAGGAAACGATTTTCTAATACCTAATAAATGATCTCATGCATAAATCAAATAGATCATAGATAGAAAGAATCAAATACCTCTTGATGCGTGTTTCAATCTGCTGGAATGGAGAAATAGAGCCTCACGTGTGACTCCTCTATTTGGTCCACCCGAGCTTGGATCTGGATCGCCTGTAACTGAACGAAGGCGAACGAAGGGAGAGACCTTGGATGTGTACGGCAGCCTTGTATGAATAAAGAATTAGGGTTTTTTCTTAAAAAGCCCTCATTTTATAATACCAGGTGTAGATATCTTATTTCCTAAATAAATATATCTTTTATTATTAATAATAACACTTTATTATTAACAAGCCTTATCTCCCAAGTTATATCTTATATAGCTTTATATTATATACTTTATATAATATGTCTCCCATTAACTTTATATAATATGTCTCCCATTAAACTGATCCAGTCCAAACTCTAAGGGTGTGACCTCGTAGGACCCGATAACAATAGCAATAGACTTTATGACATACTTTATAACATATAGTCTATAAATCATAGTTGACTTCTAGCAAAGCACTATGATTACCTAAAATCACCGGATTAAATATCTCCATAAACGGTCCCACTTCATAATCAGTAATTGCACCTTTGATTAAATGACACAATTCCTTCAATCTCTCACTTGTCCTTAAAACAAGTGTGCAATGTTAAAATTTCTTTGTCACAAAGTGTCTTATCTGACTATATGATGAAACTCATCTTTACCATCAAATACGTTTCTTGAACTCTTGAGATCAAATTGTCAGTACGGATGATTACTAATAATCCATCCGAGCATGACCATGCGTTTTCACAGTTCTCTCTCTTCAAGTGGCCGAGACACCAATCCTTTCCAAATGTATCGTGGTATACACGGAATAGAAGGACATATTCAATCTTGTACGACTACAGCTCCCACTCAACTTTTGGCAATCCCAATCACTGCCTTTATAACTGTCTATTACGGTCAGCGTTTGACAGCGTCAAAGACATACCATCAGTTAAATGATAACTATATCATACTCATGTCTAAGGAACTCACTAATCATGAATAATCTTAGAACTCCGCAATAAAACCTTGAGGAGTCCTAAGGTAGGTCTGTCCGGTGTGTATCGGTATACACATTTATGTAATCGATTAGACATCTCCATGTCCCTATAACACATGAAACCCGATGTTATCAATCAATCTCATATGTGGTCTTTTGATTAAGTCATTTGTATCCAAGTTAACAACTTAGACCATGGACTTCTAACAATTTTATAATTTCAGTTCCTTTAATGGGATTTCATTCACCAAAACAGTTTTGATGAGCCCATTTGATAACTATTAAATTGTTTGAATACTTTATCTTATCCCAAGCAATGATTAAATAATAATATGAAAGTCATATATAAGTCAAGCATAAATGTATGTGATAACAATAAACAAGGTTTATCATAAAACAAACAATGTCTCAAATGAACTCTCTAATGTGCTTGAGTCCCTTGGCCCGAGTGTGACTGTCATGCTTGGGCCTAGACATGGGCTTGGTCAAATGATCTGCAATGGTATCGCATGTGTGCACCTTGCACATCCTCACATCTCCTCTATCAACATAGAGTCTGATCATGTGGTACTTTTGTAGAACATGTTTGTGTGCACTTTGCACATCCTTGCTTCGAGCTCTTCCAACTGACGGCTCCTTCATTCAGAATGAAAACATATCCAGACTAAGATTCAAAAAATCAGCTTTGTCTGTCTGGAAACTTGCATCAGTATAGCCTTTGATGACCAACTCGTCATCACCTCCAAATATCAAGAGATCATCCCTAGTCCTTCATAAGTACTTTAGGATGTTTCTTGGCTGCACACCCATGTGCATCACCCGGGTTTGATTGGTACCTGCTACACATACTCAAAGCATATGCAACATCTCGGCGAGTACAAGTCATTGCATACATGATGGATCCTATGGCTGAGGCATAGGGAATCCTGCTCATCCTTTCAGTCTCACCAGGTTTCTTAGGACACTGGATCTTGCTGAGATGTAAGCCATGCTGCATAGGCAAGAACCCTTTCTTAGAGTTCATCATATTGAATCTCCTAAGGACCTT
The DNA here is from genome assembly GCA_027886185.1 of Rheum nobile. Classification (NCBI taxonomy): domain Eukaryota; kingdom Viridiplantae; phylum Streptophyta; class Magnoliopsida; order Caryophyllales; family Polygonaceae; genus Rheum; species Rheum nobile. Next base: position 2,537,570 of record WOAB01000056.1, read on the forward strand.
ATCTATATAAGTTCCCTGACTCAGACCAATAAGTCTCTTAGATCTATCTCTATATATCTTAATGCCTAATATGTACTCAGCCTCTCCCAAGTCCTTCATTGAGAAATACTTCTTAAGCCACTCCTTAACTGTCTCCAGCATAGGAATGTCATTCCCAATGAGTAATATGTCATCCACATATAGAACTAGGAAGGCCACTTTGCTCCCACTAAACTTCTTATAGACACATGGCTCTTCATCGCATCTGATGAAATCAAACTTTTTGACCACTTCATCAAAAACGAAGATTCCAACTCCTGGATGCTTGCTTAAGTCCATAGATGGACTTCTTAAGCTTGCATATTCTCCTAGGATTTGTCAAATCTCATACTTATAATAAGCGCCAATCGCTAGGAGTATCCTAATGGACCTGATCATAACGACCGATGCGAACGTTTCATCATAGTCAGTACCATGAACCTGTCTAAATCCTTTGGCAACTAATCTTGCCTTATAGACAGAAACGTTTCCATCCTTGTCTGTCTTGAGAATCAAGTCCCAGACTTGATTCTCAGACATGGATTCCATTTCGGATTTCATGGCTACCAGCCATTTCTCGGAGTCGGGGTCCGCCATCACTTGCTTATAGGTCGCAAGCTCGCCGTTCTCTAAAAGTAGAACGTCAATGCTAGCAGTCAAGACGTAATCCTCATAACGTCTAGGCTACTGCCTTAGCCTGTCTGATCTCCAAAGTGGTCCAACAATAGGAGAGACTTCAGTTGTTGGGTTGACCACATCTATATGCGGTACCTCAGGTGCTTCATCAACTTGAGGAATTGCATCTTGAATCTGGGCGGTTTCCCTTTGAGAAGATACGCCTCCAAAGTCAAGTTCCTCAGTGACATCATCTATGTCCTCGTGTTGTTGGGTTTGTTGCTCAGCTTGAATCTCATCAAGCTGAACATTTCTCCCACTTGGCTTCTTGGAAAAGAAATCATTTTCCAAAAAGACACTATCCCGAGCAACACACACTTTGTTCTCAGCGGGATTGTAGAATTAATATCCCCTTGTTTCCTTGGGATAACCTATAAAGAAGCATTTGTCTGATTTGGGTGCTAGCTTATCAGGTAGTAAACACTTTACATAAGCCTCGCATCCCCAGATCTTCAGAAGTGACAAGCTAGGAACTTTTCCATACCATATCTCATGTGGTTTCTTGTCAACTGATTGTGACAGAGTCCTGTTTAGTGTGAACGCATTAGTGGTGAGGGCATATCCCCAAAATAATGTAGGAAGATCAACGTTATAATTTTCAGATTTGATATCCAGTATGTATAGTCCATTACTACTCATATGGGCTTGAGCATAGAAAATGTCATTCTTATAAATGAAAAATCAATTTTTAATGACAAAATCATAACCCTCAAGGTTTAAAACTGAAATTGAAATCAAATACTTAGTAATAGAAGGAACAAAATAACAATTATAAAGTTCTAAAAACTAAGCCAGAAGGTAGAGGTAGACTATAATCTTCAATGGCAAGTGCATCAACCCTTGCTCCATTTCCAACGCGTAGATCTATCTCATCCTTCTGCAACCGCCTCCTATTTGTTGGTCCCTGCACATTCGAAATAATGTGAGAACCACATTCGGTATCTAATACCCAAGAATGAGACTTGGTTGATAAGATTTCAGTAACGTGAATACCTGAAGTGGAGACTGTTCCTCTCTTCTTGTCTTCCAGGTACTTGGGGCAGTTTCTCTTCTAGTGCCCCTTAGCCTTGCAGTAGAAGCAGTCGTGCTCAACATCCACTTTCACCTTAGGGGTGTTCCCCTTGGGTTGGACAACTTGCTTGCCCTTCCCTTGGTGATGTTGCTTCTTCTGGGGCCCTTTCTTAAACCCTTTCCCATTGACCATTAGAACTTCCTTCAAAGGGTCAACCATCACGTTTTGCTCAACAGTTTTGAGCATCACGTGTAGCTCGTTGAGAGTCTTGCTCATGGCTCCCATGTGATACATCTGCCTAAAGTGGGCAAATCCATCATCCAGGGAGTATAAGATCATATCTATAGCCGTCTCAACATTGTAGGGGTTACCCAGTCGAGCCATCTTGTCAAACAAGCCTATCATGTTATAAACATGTGGCCCAACTGGTTTCCCTTTCTCGAGCTTACATTGCAATATGGACTTGAGGGTCAAGTACCGCTCAATTCTGGCTTGCTCCTTGAAGAGGTCTCTAAGATTCTTCATAATGGTATGGGCATCCTGATCTTCAAACCTCTGTTGAAGAGCAGGTTCCATAGCAGCCAGCATCAGGCAAGTGACGTTCATTGCCCGTTTGCATATTTTCTTGTGACGTGCCTTGTCCTCATTAGATGAGGTGGCAGTCAGCTCTGGGATGGGGGTTTCAAGGACATCCTCTTGTCCCTCAGACCTGAGAATAATTCTCAGATTCCTTTCCCAATCAAGGAAATTTGTGTCGTTCAATCATTTTTTCTCAACAATTGAGCGGAAAGTGAATTTGAGGTGTTCAGAAGACATAGTAACTACAAAACGGAATAAAAAATGCAAATAAGTTATGCTTGACATACAAGAACTTAAAATTTAGACAAGTTATAAACAGTAAGTTATTGTCCATTCTACTCAATTATCTTTTCCCTTGTGAGTAAAATGATTCCAAGATCCTATCTTAGATGAAACTCGAGCGTACTAGGGCACTTCCCCAAGTCTCATGTAATCAAGGTAAGTAAACTCCTTTACTAATTATAACACCTTATAACTCTTGGTTGATGGTCACATCTTATGTAAGACTCATCCTTATGCCTCAAGATCCAAAATTGAGCCTTTTGGTCTCTTGTTGAGTGTAACCATACCAAGGCAATATGCCCCTATTAGACATATCCACACTATCCCAAGGTCAAGGAAGGACACCTTGCTAGGGCGAAAACTATCCAATGAATCCCAAGGGCCTCATGGTTATGATATGGAAAGGCATGATCTCAATATTCTGTTAAGGGACTTAAGCATGCAATGGTTGTTTATTTACTAGTGAACAAAATAGCATAAACAAACAAGCAAGCATGCAAAGTGGGAAATAAAGCATTCAAGTAATGCGGTAATTAAATGTGATCCTAGTATGGCCCCTAAAAACCAAAATTAAAGATCTAATCTTCATGGCTCTTGTTACTCTTGGATTTCCATCCTTAGTTGTAATACCCCTCATTTTAGTAAAGAGTATTTTGGTAAGTTTTCCAAACACTCGTATTGTAGTCGAATTATTTTCAGAGAAGTTCAGACTTTCTGTTAAATACTTGATCTCTGTAATAATTCCTTGAGTGGAATAAAATACATTCGACGTATTTTGGGGCTTAGAATATTTGTTCGGATACGAATATGTTTAAACCGGGGTTAAAACCCATATCCATAATTCTTCCTGGACAAAAGTGAGCAAAATGCATAGAATTTGCCTTGACCGCACCCGCGGTCAGAATTGGTCGCCACCGCACCCCGCGGTGAGACCCACCGCACCCGCGCCGTCATGATTTCTTTTCTGCTCCGCCGAACTTCGCCTGAGCTGCTTGCCGATCTTGTCGGAGCTGAAGCGGTGAGGCAGTGGGGGAGGTGCCAGCTGAGCTCCTTGATTGGCCTATAAAAGGAGGAGGCTTGGAGGAGGAAGACATCTCAAATCTCTCTCTCTCTCTCTCTCTCTCTCTCTCTCTCTCTCTCTCTCTCTCTCTCTCTCTCTCTCTCTCTCTCTCGTTCCATTGTCGCCGGAGTTGCAAGCTTTCGCCGGAGTTCTTCAAGGTCGTCGCCGGAGCTACCATAGGAGGAGGAGGTGCCCTCAAGGTGGTGTTTGGTGGCCCAAGGAGTTTGGAAGTCGAAGCCAATCCAAATCGAGCCCAACGCATCATCCCCGGTAAGATCTCGTCTTCGTCCCCGACGACTGCACTTGTGACCGCACCCGCGGCAGGGCCACCGCACCCGCGGTGTGCTTGGGAGATTGTGGGTGTGGCCTTGGGTTTTGTGATTTCGATCGGGACTTCGTTTCTTCGATTTTTTTCGCCTTTCTTTAGATTCGTACTATTTATTGTCGAATTTAACTTTGGGTTTCGTTATGGGTCGTTCCGTAGGAAATTATAATCCGAGTTCTTCCTCGTTTCGGACCCGGAAACCCGTCGTCTCGAGCTTCGTTGAGCCTCGTCTAATCTAAGGCAAGTGGCGGTTCGCTCTTGCTTATCATTCCATATTTATATTGATTATCAATTATTTAATTGTTAATTAATTTGGGATGAATATTGTTTTCGTCCGGGAACAGTTTTGATAACTGTATGTGATTTAAAAAGAGATATTATAATAGGTTGTATATATTGCTAGAACCAACGCTATTATATATATATATATGATTGAAATACATATATTATAATAGGTTGTATATATTGCTAGAAACAACGCTATTATATCTGTTATTGGCCTCGATGGCTTTGATGTGAATTATTGCTCCTATGTTTTAACTGTTTAGTTAAAACGAGTATTCGTAGGAACACTATGTACCTTGTGAGGTTTAGTGGTTTCTTGATAATGGTACTAGGAGGATTTTCCCTAGTATCTTCGGTCATGACCTTACCCTTACTCAGGGTATGTGCACACAGCTGGTGCCGCCATTTGGGATGTATTCCCTTTGATATCTCTTGTGAGGAGATCCGATATCTCTTGTGAAGAGATCTTAAAAGCTTATAACGTAAAATGTACGTTTTGGAATTAAATAAGATAAGTGCTTTAGTGCACATAATTAATATACCCTCAGGCGAGTAGTGCATCTAAGAGAGTAGTACAGCTAGGAAACTCGTCTAGACTTTGGTCAGAGTAAAGTTCTCTTTCCAATATGAATTCGCATTGTGCGGTGAGGTTGGTCATGAACCGAAACACCAAGTCAGTTTTAAAACACTTGTGTGAAATTGATGTTCCCAAGCACTTGTCATACTTTCTGATAAGACTCAACCTTTTGGAGTCTTCTCTTCATATGTTTCCGTAAGACTCATTCTTTTAGAGTCCTTTCTCTTGATCATGCCTTTTCGTATATTTCAGTAGAAGTATTGAGGTTTACTATCGTCATCGGCTTTCATTCGAGAAGCGATGGGTCTAACCTAATACGACTACTTAGAACCTTTCTGTTTTACCCTTGTATAGTCTTTCATTAGACTAACCAACCGGTTATATTCCCTTGCATGGTTGGCTGGTGTCACCCGTCTCATATGGCACATCAGATAAACTGCAGTTCCGATGAAGGCTAGAAACGACAATGATGGCAGTTGAAATTTTGAAGAGTTTTACCAGGTTGAGATTCCTTGGCGGGTGATCGTTTAGATCAAGACCCTTGTGTCCTTTATGTATTAAGACTTCCGCTGTAATATATTTGATTATGTATTTTGAATCATGGATGTAATTCCAAAACATTTGCTTTAATCAAAAGTTATGATATTTTGTATTATAACTGTTGTTTTATGATTTATATAAACAGGTTAAGCCTAGGGTGGCTTCGGATGTGAAATCCGAGGTCACTGGCGGTAATACCTTTCAAGGATATATATTTGGGGGTGTTACATTAGTATCCTTCATGGATCTCCATCCTTTGGTCTTCTTAAGATCTTCTTCTTCTTATCTTACATATAATTGAAATAAACTCTCTTGCAGAAATTTAAATTACAAAAATACATAACGATACGCAGATCGTGTACAAGAAAAACATAACGGTACGCAGACCGTATTTATCTATCCTAATGTGGGCCATACTAGTCACCTCATACAAGCAATAATATCATAATATCATAAAACATGCCTGCAATAATAATATCAAATATTACCAATAATATTAATCTAATTAATAACATTAAATAATTTAACTAAAACCATATCAAATTAAATAAATCATCTCATGACATAAATAATTTAATATCAAATTCTTAATTCAAATTAAAAATAATATATAGAATTAATCATAATTAATCATTAAAATGCATTATTGGATAAGATATGCATCAACAAGATAAGATATCAAATATCCTTATCCAAATCTAGTGGAAATCTATCCTAACAACTTTTAGGAAATTATATAATTTAGATGATATCAAATATTATCCAATTAAATAAATAAGATCTTATCTTATAGTTTGAGAAATTATCCTAAAACGCAAAATCTACCCAACCGGACCGAGTCGCGTCCGAGTCAAACCCGGACCAACCCGCTCCCACCGAACCACGCAGCCCCTGTGGCCGTCCCGGATTCAGCCCGAACCAGCCACCGCAGGACCGTGAGCCGAACAATTTCAACCGAACAACAGTGCTTTAACAATTCTGCTTTAACAATTAAAGCATATATGATATCCGAACAATTCTGGAAAGTGGAATATGATATCTTATCAAAATCAAGTATATATGATATCCGAACAACACTGTTTTAACAATTAAAGCATAATATCATATTCTAAAGTAGATATGATTGTTCTGATATTGTTAGGAAACAGGTACCACAAACCACAGAACAATTCGCATGACCAGGCAAAATTTAATAGTTAATTCATCTTATGAAAATCAAATCTTTATCTAATGATTTAAAATATGTTAAAAAATCATATCTCTTGTATAATTAAATCACATGAATCAAGTATGTGTAGAATAATTTTACATGCATATTTATTCATAAAGTTCTTCAACTTTACTAATCCAATCAATTAAAATCATAATTTTAATCATGCAAATTAACCTATATATCAATTTTTCACTTAATTTGAATCAAGACAATCATGAATATGCATCAAAATTTAAAACTCTAAACTTGATCTAATCAATTTATGCAAGAGGCAACTGATACCACTGTTGAAATTTTAGATGCGTAAAGCGGAATTTCAGGAAACGATTTCCTAACACCTAACCAAGGATCTCATGCATAAACCAAATAGATCATAGATAGAAAGAATCAAATACCTCTTGATGCGTGTTTCAATCTGCTGGAATGGAGAGAATAAAGTCTCACGTGTAAGGCCTCTATTTGGTCCACCCGAGCTTGGATCCGGATCGCATGGGACTCGGTTGCTAGAGCGATGAACGAAGGCGAACGAAGGGAGAGACCTTGGATGTGTACGGCAGCCTTGTATGAATAAAGGATTAGGGTTTTCTCTTAGAAAGCCCTCCTTTTATAATACTAGGTATAGATATCTTATTTACTAAATAAGTATATCTTTTAATATTAATAATAACAATTTATTATTAACAAGCCTTATCTCCCAAGTTATATCTTATATAACTTTATATTATATACTTTATATTATATACTTTATATAATATGTCTCCCATTAAACCGATACAGTCCAAACTCTAAGGGTGTGACCTCGTAGGATCCGGTAACAATAGCAATAGACTTTATGACATACTTTATAACATATAGTCTATAAATCATAGTTGACTTCTAGCAAAGTACTATGATTACCTAAAATCACCGGATTAAATATCTCCATAAACGGTCCCATTTCATAATCAGTAATTGCAAGAGAGTGATCTCCTTTTGGCCTTTCTTCCTCACCAGTACCGAAATACCAGAATCAGGGGGAGAATTGGCGGCGAGAAGGAGAAGCTTGATTCTCTCGCTCGTTAGCTTTGATTTCTTTCTTTGAGTCCACCGATTCCTTTTGATAAACACCCATCTTGTTTTACCTGATTTTTCCTTCTTGATTTCGACTGGAACTGATTCTAATTTGAGCGTTGGAGAGCCTTCTCCCGAAAAAATTATTTCCTGGATTTTTTCTGGGTCCAACCGTTTGTCTTCATTTTTGTGATCAACCACCCCAATCATTGAATTAGCCACAAACAAGCCTTTTAACAATGTCACAAACAAAACATGTTGGGTTATGGAGCCTGAAGCGTAAAGGAAGGACGCGTAAAGGCTCGCACGGTCACCGACACGGTTTGCAGAGAAGGCAACTGGGAGGAGCCGACGCCCCGCGGTGGACACCCCACAGAAGGAAGCCTAAAGACGAGCACGGTTAATGGCACGGTTTGCTAACCGTGCTGACCCTCGGATTTGCTCTCGAATAAATGGCACGGTTTGTTAACCGTGCAGGACCTTTTTCAGGAGTTAGATGGGCCGTTTTCGCGTGTTGCGTCTTGGGCCCATTAGGTTTAGTCCGTGTTGTCATTTAACCCTAGTTGATCAATTGTAATCTTTAATCATCGTTATCGTTGTCATCACATTATTGAGAGGAGAAAACCCTGGCTTGGTAGTGCCCCCAGACGTAGTCAATTCTTTGACGAACTGGGTTAACAATTCTCGTGTTCTTTGCTTCGTTTTTCTTTCGTTACTACGTTCGAATCTTAACAACTGGTATCAGAGATGGTTCTGGTGGTGATGATGGAAGGCGAAAGATCACCGATGGAGAAGTTCGATGGAACGGATTTCGGATTCTGGAAGATGCAGATCGAAGATTACCTGTACGGTAAAGATCTGTATTTGCCGCTGGAAGAGAAGCCGGAAGACATGAAGGACGACGAGTGGAAGTTACTGGACAAGAAAGCGATGAGCGTGGTCCGCCTATCGCTGTCCAAGAACGTGGCGCATCACACGGTCAAGGCAGAGACGACGAAGGGCATGCTGGAAATCCTTTTCGCAATGTATGAGAAACCCTCTGCGGTGAACAAGGTTCACCTGATGCGGCGGTTGTTTAATCTGCAAATGATGGAGAGTACAACGGTGACCAATCACTTGAACGAGTTCAACATGACAATCGCACAACTGAGTTCAGTTGAGATTGATTTCGACGATGAGGTACAAGCCCTAATACTGTTATCCTCTTTACCAGAAAGTTGGGACGGGACAGTTACTGCTGTTAGTGCTTCGGCGGGGAAGGCAAAGATCAAGTTTGATGATGTCAGGGATTTGATTATCAGCGAAGAAATTCGCAGGAAGGCGTCAGGTACTGCTTCGGGATCAGCCTTGAACACGAGTAGCAGGGGCAGGTCAGACTCTAAGAAGTCGAATCGTGGTAGATCGAAGTCTAGAGGGAAGGATAAACCCAAAGACAAGAGCAGGATCAAGTGTTGGAATTGTGATGAAAACGGTCATTACAAGAGTGAATGTAAGGCACCGTTGAAAGATAAATCAGTGAATTCAGCCAGTGAAGATATTGCAGATGCATTGACTCTGAGCGATTCAACGACAGGAACCACTACAGATGCATCGATTCTGAGCACGAGCAGTCCATTGGAGTCTTGGGTGTTAGACTCTGGAGCTCTGGAGATTTCGGAAAAGTCTATCTTGCTGATGATGAGGCTTTGAAAATCATGGGGAAGGGTGATGTGCGAATCAAGGCGTCGAATGGATCTGTGCTGAAGTTGCATGGAGTAAGGCATATTCCTGGTTTGAAAAGAAACCTGCTTTCCATTGGTCAGTTGGATGACGAGGGTTATGAAGCAACCTTCGGCTGCAATAGCTGGAAGATAACCAAAGGAGCTATGGTGGTAGCTCGAGGAAAGAAGGAGGGAACGTTGTACATGACAAGCAACGTTCGGGATAGAATTGCTGTTGCAGGAGTAAACTGTGACGCAGATTTGTGGCATTGTCGTCTGGGCCACATGAGTCAGAAAGGGATGAAGGTGCTATGCTCGAAGGGTTTGCTGCCAGGTCTCAAATCCATTGATATCGGATTGTGTAAAGACTGTGTGCTAGGGAAGCAGAAAAGGGTAAGCTTTGCGAAGGGCGGCAGAACCTTGAAGAAGCAGAAGTTGGAGTTGATCCACAGCGACTTATGGGGGCCAACACCTGTGACATCTCTGGGTGGAGCGTCATACTACATGACCTTCATTGACGATGCTACAAGAAAGGTATGGGTCTATTTTCTGAAGCAAAAGTCTGATGCATTTGACTCTTTCAGAAAGTGGAAGGCTCTAGTAGAAACTGAGACAAGTCTTAAAGTGAAGTGTTTGAGATCTGATAATGGTGGGGAGTATGAGCTTCGTGAGTTCAAGGAGTTTTGTGCTGAGAATGGAATTCGCATGGAGAAAACCTTGAAAGGAATCCCTCAAGAGAACGGCGTCGCTGAACGTATGAACAGGACCCTGAATGAACGTGCTAGGAGCATGAGGCTGAAGTGTGGGCTTCCGAAGATGTTCTGGGCGGATGCAGTCAATACTGCTGCATTCTTGATCAACCGAGGGCCATCTACTCCCTTGGAGAATGGGATTCCAGAGGAGGCTTGGAATGACAAAGAGGTAAATCTGTCATTTCTTCGGATATTTGGGTGCGTTTCATATGTTCATATTGCTCATGTTGAGAGAAGCAAGCTGGATGCAAAGTCTGTCAAGTGCACGTTTATTGGATATGGTGGTGATGATTTCGGATATCGGTTCTGGGATGACCAGAACAGAAAGGTTATTCGTAGTCGAGACGTCGTGTTCAATGAACAGGTGATGTACAAGGATAGTCTGGGTGCATCAGAAACAGCTAGTACAGGACCTGAGGTTATGGAGTTAGATATCTCAAACTCGGGTGGGAGCAAGGTGGTTCGTAACGACCAAGAGGCTGTTGAGGAGGAGCCGAGCACCCCAGTGATTCCGCTGCGGAGGTCCACCAGAGAGCGTGGATCGCCTGATAGATTTTCGCCTTCAAACTACTATCTTTTGTTGACTGATGGTGGTGAGCCAGAGTGTTATGCAGAGGCATCTCGTGGAGAACATGTGAGCAAGTGGAAGCTCGCCATGGATGATGAGATGGATTCGTTGTTGACCAACGAAACCTGAGAACTAGTTGAGCTTCCAGTAGGCAAGAAGGCATTGCATAACAAGTGGGTTTACAGAATCAAGGAGGAGGCGAATGGAAGCCAGCGTTACAAGGCAAGACTGGTTGTAAAAGGATTTCAACAGAAATACGACATTGACTATACTGACGTTTTTACTCCTGTGGTGAAACTGACTACTATACGCTTAGTGCTGAGTATGGTGGCTGCAGAGAACCTAGAGTTACAGCAGATGGATGTAAAAACGGCCTTCCTTCATGGGGACTTAGATGAAGACATCTACATGAAGCAACCTGAGGGCTATGTGTCAAAGGGTAACGCTGAGCTTGTGTGCAAGTTGAACAAGAGCTTTTATGGTCTGAAACAAGCTCCGAGGCAGTGGTACAAGAAGTTTGATGGATTCATGCACGTAATTGAGTTCGTGAGGAGTGAAGCTGACCATTGTTGTTACTTCAAGAAGGTTGACAACGGCTACATCATATTGCTGCTATATGTTGATGACATGCTGATAGCAGGCTCTAGTGCTCGAGAAGTGAGCAAGTTGAAGAAGCAGTTGTCTAAACGGTTTGCCATGAGGGACCTTGGAGAGGCTAAGCAGATTCTGGGTATGCGGATTGATCGAGATAGGAAGGCTGAAAAGTTGTATCTGTCGCAGGCTGAGTATATCAAGAAGGTCTTGAAGAGATTCAGTATACAGGATGCGAAGCCAGCCAAAGTTCCTTTGGGTAGCCATTTCAAGCTATCTAATAGGGACTCACCTAAGGGTGAAGAAGGGCGTGCACAGATGCAAAGGACTCCATATGCTTCAGCAATTGGCAGTTTAATATATGCAATGGTGTGTACAAGGCCAGACATTGCACATGCAGTGGGAGTGGTTAGTCGCTTTATGGGGAACCCTGAGAAGGAGCATTGGGAAGCTGTGAAATGGATCCTTAGATACTTGAAAGGTACCACAGAGCAAGCCTTGTGCTTTGAAGGCAAGGAAGTCGTGCTAGCAGGGTATGTGGATGCAGACTTGGCATCAAGTGACCTCGACAAGAGAAGGAGTACAACCGGGTATGTCTTTACATTGGGTGGTACTGCGGTCTCTTGGGCTTCTAAGCTATAGAAAGTTGTAGCTTTGTCTACTGCAGAAGCTGAGTATGTTGCAGTGACTGAGGCTAGCAAGGAGATGGTATGGTTGCAGAATTTCTTGCGTGAATTGGGGAAGGAGCAGAGGGACAACATTCTATACAGCGATAGTCAGAGTGTCATCCACTTGGCGAAGAATCCAGCATTTCATTCGAGGACTAAGCATAGAGTTGAAGTATCACTACATACGGCATCTCTTGGAAAGAAAGGTCTTGCAGTTGATGAAGATTCGTGGAATTGAGAATCCTGCAGACATGCTGACTAAGGTTGTGACCTTAGAGAAGTTGAAGCTTTGCATGGCTTCAACAGGCCTTGGTAACTGAGTTGAAGGCCTGACACTACTATCAGATATGGGTTGATGAGGAGGACGATTATGATTGGATCAGTCTCCAGGTGGAAGATTGTTGGGTTATGGAGCCTGAAGCGTAAAGGAAGGACGCGTAAAGGCTCGCACGGTCACCGACACGGTTTGCAGAGAAGGCAAATGAGAGGAGCCGACGCCCCGCGGTGGACACCCTACGGAAGGAAGCCTAAAGATGAGCACGGTTAATGGCACGGTTTGCTAACCGTGCTGACCCTCAGATTTGCTCTCGAATAAATGGCACGGTTAACGGCACAGTTTGTTAACCGTGTACGACCTTTTTCGGGAGTTAGATGGGCCATTTTCGCGTGTTGCGTCTTGGGCCCATTAGGTTTAGTCCGTGTTGTCATTTAACCCTAGTTGATCAATTGTAATCTTTAATCGTCGTTATCGTTGTTATCACATTATTGAGAGGAGAAAACCCTGACTTGGTAGTGCCCTCAGACGTAGTCAATTCTTTGACGAACTGGGTTAACAATTCTCGTGTTCTTTGCTTCGTTTTTCTTTCGTTACTACGTTCGAATCCTAACAAAACATATATATAAAGGCCCTGATTTTTATTTTTCTATGAATATAGCTGTTCTATGACGAATATGCCTCTTCTTCAACTTAATTTTGGATTAAGCTTCCTTCTTCCTTTACGAAATTTCCGTAGGTTTGTAGGTAAACTCTTTCAATATAAATCGTAGATCACAAATTACAACTGCATTGTAGTGTGTGTGATTGTATTTTCGTCTCGGATTAATGTTAACTTTGCATCACTTTGTCCTTTGTTTCGCTGAGATTTTGCCATGCCAAGAAGTACTAGCCATGAACCCACTATTATGAAATGAAGATCGAGCATCTGTTATACACTTCAAATCTTGATTTTAAAGTATCAGCGAAGTATAAATAATGGAGCACCCAAACATACAATTACAACATGTGCATAATCATGGGTAGCGCCTTGGGCATTGCATTGGACCGGTCCATCTAAACGGATAGGGCGGTTTTTCAGTTGACGACAAGGCCGAATACTTCTCCCAATCACCCATAATAAGCTTGAGATCATGAATCTTCCTCCTCAAACCAGTACAACAATTGGCATGCATGGTACAAACCTGGTTAAAATCCCTGCTTGGTGTACAAAAGCCGCCAAATAAATTGGGATCAAGGAACTTGACCTTGAGGCCTGTGATCCTCATGATGGGGCCCACCTTGATGGTGTCGAACACTTCTTGCTCGTGCTTCCCCTCGTAGAAGCGGCGCGCGTAGTACCAGAGCTTGAAGAAGAGAAGCGTGCGCCGGTTGGATTTGACGTACATGATTCCGGTGTTGGGGTGGTTGTTAATGATGTCTGTTGGGTGGCCGTTGTACTTGTCGCATGATACTTGGAAATCTGCGTCGTCTTGGAGATGGATGAATGGGTCTCTAAACCACATTATATCAGTGTCCTGCAAATCTCAACATTCAACGATACAATGGATTAAGGTTACAAATATTGACTCCTTGGTATTCTTGAAACATGAAGACCATCCCACGTCATAAATGAATGAATATCAATTTATAATATATAAGTTTACTGAATTACTACGGTCAAGATTAACTCTCCAATCAATCGGTGTCCTAATGGTTTTGAGTTTGCTTCATAGTCAAACTTCTCCACACTCGTATCCTTTCGATTTGAATTGATCAACTCCAAGCCTACCATTGTGTTCCTCGCCCTCAAATTAGTAGGATTCGACTATGTTGAGGGTCAATTGAGAGTCTCACATCGAAAGTGTGAGCTATCCAAGACTAGTATATAAGTAGATGAGCTATCCAAGACTATTACCAATTGGTTTAAGGATGAAACCCATTAACCAAAACTAAAATTCCATTAAACTCAGAATTATCGGCCAAAACTTTCCTAGTTATAAAGTGTTTTTTGTTACAAAATACTTTTCCAAATTTCAATAAACACTCTCACTAAACAAACCAAAACCTTAGAAGAGATGATATATACACGTACCGTGAAGAAGAAGTTGTAGCCCAAGCTAAGAATGGAGTGGAGCACATCAACCTTCCTCCAAATAATCTCCAAGTAGTTGGAAGACTTGAAAAAGGCCTCCTTCCCGGAGAAGTTGAAGCCTTGCACCTCCAGGAAGAAGCAGTTGAGGCTCATGCTGAGGCAGCGGGAGTAGGCCTTGTCGTCCACCGCCACCACCACCAGGTGCTTTATCAGCCTCTCCGTGTTGTTCCCTCTTCTGAAGCTCTCCAGCATCATCTCGAACAGCGACCCCGGCGCCGCCCACGCCTCGTTCAAGCTCGTCACCATCACCGTTTTGTCTGCCGTCGCCGCTCGCTCCAGAATCCGCGCCAACTCCTCCTTCCCCTTGTTATCTACACGTACCTGTATTATATATAATGTATAGTGAAAAAATGTAAATATGGAGGTAAAATTATTATCTTTATTTTATTAAATATTATTATTATTATTTAATTGGAAAACTCTAAATTTGACTTTCGGATGTGAGACGGGAATAAAGCACCACTTTGGGTTTTTTTTCTTTCTATTATCAGGACATCGAAAGAGAGATTAGAGAAAGCCTACGTCCTCGTCAACATTAAATTTATTATGATGTAGGTTTTTGCTATCAAAGTAAATGTATTGTGATTTGTGTAGAGAGAGTAACCATATAAGACAATCAATTCAACTCATATATATTAACCATATAAGACATGTTCATAAATCATAATGAAGTTTGGAAAGGACGCAAACACATTAATCATTGTCCATCTTAAACACAAAATTGCTAACAAATGTCATTGCTCACTGGCTATAGTGAAGCTTGACTTTATAGAAAAAGTTTAACCAAACCTTTTATCTTTTAAGCATCTTATAATTAGTATGACATTAAGAGAAAAAAATGATATTACGTCTATATTCGGAAAAAAGAATGATAAGTATACGTACACACAATGTTCTAAAAAACGCTAGACGGGAGCTTAGTGGTGAGGGAGGGCCTAGCGCCTAGGCGGGACCTAGACGGATTAGAAATATATCGGAAAAATTGGAAGAATCGAATGCTTTGAAACAAAAAGTGAAAAAAATTGTAAAATTTTGAAGAAATTGAAAACAAAAAATAGGAATAAACATAGTCTGTCTAGACTCCGCCTAAACCCGACTAGGCCCCGCCTAAACCTGCCTAGACCCCGCCTAGTCTTACCTAAACCCGCCTAGACCCGTTTAGCCCGATTAGAACCCGACTTGCCCGCCTAGACCCCACCTAGACCCCCAACCACCTAGCCATTCCGATTTGGCCAAAATCGGGACGGTGCCGGGCCGCCTAGCCCGATTTTTAAAACACTGCGTACACATAGGTTAAGGTTTTGCTGGCATATATATATATTTATAAAGACACTTTACGTGATAAAGACCTTTTTATACAAAAAAAAAAGTACTTTTAATGCTTTGCAATTAGTGTAAAAATAATTAAATCTTGAAAATCTGTGGAGGGGTGAACGAAAATTATTATTTTCTGTGCCAAACATGTTTGTTGAAAGTAAATACTTGGTGTTAAAAATGTCTTTATAGTTTATAACATTGTGAACCAAACAAACCCTAAAGTGTTAATCATAAGATATGGATAATGAACAAGTACGAACAACATGTACATATTGTTCGTACTAATTAAGTACAAGTGCTATCATAAATGAACATTAGATGAAAATGTCATTAATTAAAGGCAACTAGAAAGGTAATTCTCACCGAATTGGAGGCAATTGTGGGGTTGAAAGCAGCAGGAGTTGGGAAAGCATCGCCGAGGAAGTAGTAGGAAGCGACAACCATGGCGGAGAAGAGCATAGCCACCATCACAAACGACGTCGTTTGCTTCGATCTCCCAACACCTCCCATCAAATCCATCGGTCTTCTCCGCAATGATCGATTTCTTGCCACGTGTTTTTTTATGCTTTGGTAGATTCAAATTAGGAAGAAAGGTCACATACGAGTGAGTAGTAATACTAGCTAGGGAAGAAGGTGTTGATTTTGACCTTGCTATCAACGTACGGCATTATTTTTTCCCTTTATTTATATTACAAAATAAGATAATTTAAGAGCCCTTGCAAATATTTTAACTGATCCATTATATTATAGACGAGTATAAGTCAAATGTTTATAAAAAAGTTACATTATGTGCTTCAATTTGAAGTTGTCATGTGTAACTTTTTTTCCTTCCAAATTTAATAACTTTAAAACTATCGTAGAACCTATTAATTTATTGTAACACTAACTTAACATGCAGGGTACACGATGATCGATCTAGTTCTGTTTACAATAATTAAGACAAATACAAGTTTTTTAAGGTTTTATATATTTGACTGAATAGGCTTTTTGTATCGAAAAATTTAATACCATATATCGTCAGCTATAAGAGTATAAGTTATTTGAAAATTAGTTATCCCAAATTAACTACCCAGGTGGCTGTAATATGCAACTTTGCCGCCTTTTCAATCTTCCCTATCTTCATTTGCAAGTAAATAGAACATGTAATGGTTAATGTATAAAATATTTAAATGAATTGATTGACTTAATTGTACCAAATTATATGGTTACGTTTTCATGTCACCCATTTGGCTGCTTCCGAATTCAGATGTAGGATTGTCTATCAACAATTCAACACAAATTGAGCCGGTCCGAAATAACCATTTTTATTAATTTTTCAGGTTAATAGAAGAAATCTTAGAAAAATATCTAATTTATTCGAAGTGGGTTTTGTTCAAGTTAAAAGTAGAAAATTTATTATTTGGTTTTTAAATTCATAAAAAAAATAAAAGACCCAGTTGTACTTCAAACCAAGACTTTTCAGTTTGTATGGAAAATACTTTCCTGACCAAAAATGAAAAACTTAAAGTACATTTCATATTAAAAAGCTAATAATCAAATTTAACGGATATATCAGGTCTGATTTTAGTTTGATTAGAACGTTTTTTTTTATCTGGATGGAAATGTACTCCGCTCTAGACTTTGTTTTTTATATAAGGGTAGGCATTGGAAAGTAAATGGCAAATGTTGATCTTAGTATTTAAAACTTTTGAAAACGATCAAACTTCTGCACCATAGCTTTTCAACTTTTTCTAGCTTACCCGATAAATACTTCCTCCGTCTCTTATTGATCTTTCCATTTGACATCGGCACATTTGTCGATGCGTGTTTTGTATCGTTAATATCTTTAATTATATATTAATAAAAATTATATTTTTTTGATATTATTAAAGTATTCGTTGAGACGAATCAAACAAGACTCCACAATAACTATGTTTTTTCTTATATATTGAAAGAAATTTTGAAGATTCTCTTTCACTATGAATATTGTACAAAAAAACAAATGAAAATATCAATAAAGGATGGAGGGAGTATGATATATCATAATTACGGGTTCGATTCCTTCCAATACAAGAACAAAAGAAAGGCTTATTATTTTGACTTAATGCGCCGGTGTTGAATAAAATTTACAACTGTACAAAGCCATGAGATATCCTAAATGCTTACCATTATATATAAAATACGTTTTTTTTGACAGAATATATAAAACCCGGTTAAACTAGCCGGGTTATAGATTAAAGATCCAAATTTAGTAATATTGTATTACATTATAATCTTGTAAATTTTTACAGTATATTTCAGAATTTATCTTTTTGAACAACATTCTTGGCCATTTTTTCTCGCCCCATTAACAACAGCTGAGTACAATAGAAGAGGCAAACCACTGTTCTCCTACGAAAGGCATGAATATCTCCTGTTACAAGAGAAAGCTGTATACATAGCTTAACTTAAGCGATACTATTCTGGATAGGTGAATAGAATACCATAGGAGTAACAAGCCTGCTCGTTTATTCGCACTTGATCGAGCGATATATGTGGCGTACGAAGAAGAGGGCTGCACGGAATCCGATTGTTCCAAGCACGAGGAAGAAGCCATAGCAAATGCATGCCATGTGACCGAAGAAGAATGACGTCTGCATGAAGCCTGACATGTCGGAGCGCGCATAGTAATAGTAGAAGCCATAGCCGTAGATAAAGAGCCCTGTTGAGCCGCTGCAGAGGAAGGACCTGTTTCAACAACATCCAACCAGAATGCTTGTGATTGGTTATTAAGGTGTTTCTTTGACAACTTTTCTAGGAGTTCTAAGTTGTTGGAGCTAACCAAATGGACTCACCAGCTAGTAAAAATACCTGATTATAAGAAATCTGCAGCTATATATAAAGCATCAAGGAAGTTATTTGAAGAAAGTTAATATTGGAGGCAATTTTTTGGTATAACTTATATATTATTTTTCTTGTGTCCTAAGAATGCAAGTTTATGTCCAATTCCTAGATCCATTCTCCATAGATAACTTTAAATGAGCATATAACAAATTATGCACACCCTATTCAACTGCAATTATGAGTATCAAAATAGAATTGTAACTTATTAAGTTATAACAAGAAAAATACTATTTGAAGTTATAATGACGAGACAGAAGCTGCCTAGGCTACTGATCAATTGAATCAAACAACTAAATGAAAAAGATGAATGTTTCGCGTACCTCCACCACCATTGATGATCTTCAGCAGCCAGTTGGAAGTACGTGAACGCCACAGTAATGAAAGCAGTCACTAAGACAAGAAAAACAAATATGATGAACAAAATGGTACAGAAAGTGTAAATCCGGAAACCCCATATGCTGGCAAATATGTAGCGGAGTTCTATGTATATGACACCGAAAGGCAAAACTCCGGCCATTGCCATCTGTGGCAGGGCTCCCCTGTACCATGGAAGTGACGGAATCTCTCTTGGGCATTTCGTCGTATGACACGGTGCTTGGAACTCGGTACTGCTATTCTTCCCTGCAATTCCACCTAAGATCAGTGACAGTGACGAGACGAGGCTCCATATGAGAGCTATGACTACAATGGTGCCAAATGGGAGAGCTGCAGTTGCATTGTATGCAGTAGCAACTGTGTTGAGGAAGCAAAATGTAAGAAACAAAGGCCCACAGAAGAGACATCCTGTTAACATGAGATTCCTGACCTGCCATACCAAAACCGAGATAAATGTTTAGTTAAGTGAATCTTGAATGCATGGGTATAACTATGTTAGACAAGAAAAGAGGTACTCCTCCAATCGGGAATATTTGCTATTTCAGAATTTCAATGTTTTGTATTTCAAATTGGATAGTAGTAGAGAAATTCATTATAATTTATGCTAAAAGTTAAGACGACAAACATTTGCTGATAGGAGGGAGTAAAACAGACCTTTCTGTTATTCCAGCAAGCCAATACATAGGTTCAATGAGTAGTATACTCTATTTACCCTTAATAAAAACTATTCAAGACACAGAATTGAGTTGAACCCATACCCAGTTTGTTCCTTCTAGTTGACAGTAAAAGGATGTCGCGGTATAGCCTGCAATTCCTGAGGTGAGTGCATATATAACAACCAGTGCAGTAAGCAGGGATCCTCTGTTATAAGGATAGAAAACTCCCACCAGCGCAAGCACAAAAATGAAGACTGTTCTGATAGCAAAAACAGAGGTACACATTTTCATATTATCGTGAGCAATTCCAACAAGTACACAAAACAAATGTTGCGTAAATAGAGCATCGTAGATTCGTAGCTTACAAAGCGAATAGTTGTGTTCCGGATCCAAGAGCAGCTGCAAACAAAGATTTGTTTCTGGGATACCTGAATACATCTCCATGTATGTATTTCCATCCGGTTTCCTCCTGGTATTCAGCCGGTTCGTCATCGCGGGCATACCTAATAAGATGAATAAGGATGGCTTAAATGCCGAAGGAAGTAGAAGTAGAAAAAAACAGCTGCAATCTATCATTACACTTACTTACCAAAATCTCTTTTGAGGACATGCATCAAAATTATCGCGAGAAACCCACTCAATAGAACAGTCCCACAGGAGTTGATGATTGAGAACCAATGAATCTCACTAGCATAAAATAATCTATCCAGCCTCTTTTCAAAAGGGGTATCCACTTCCTTCCACTCCACACTGTATGAAAACTCAACATCGACTTCATTGTCTTCAGTAATATCAACCAAATTCCAGCCATCAGTTCGGACATAGTTTTCAATTACGCGGTCCTTGTTGTAACAGATAACAAAGTGAATGAACTTATATAGATAAAATTTGAACTCTTTAGGATCAGTTCTGCCATCTCTGTCAACCTTCCCTACAAAGCCCCTGATCAGCAAGTCATCATAGTACATCTGGAAGTAATAATCATTGGCAACTGCATCGTGGAACTTCCTTACTTGTTCCTTTGTCAACCTTTTCTTACAAGCAACTTCAGAGTCCTTGTCTACTAGGAACTCAAGTTTGTAGGGGGTGCTGATAAGGCGGTCTCCGTTCAAAACCTCACCTAGAGATTCTTTTTTCTCCTTTACATGACCTGCACAAAAGTTTATAAGATTTGGTAGATAAGATGAGACATCTAAAGCGAAAAAATACTATTACATAATAAGCATACCTGGTGAACAGAAAGGGAGATCAAAATAGCGATAAGTTTCACTGTAAAAGAAGAAAAAAACTTGCCATTAAGGAAGGAATTAAAATGTCACTACAAAACAATATTGAATTTCCTACTTACATATCTATGACAGAAGTCATCAAAGTAAAAATCCTTATGCATATTCTTGCATGCTAAATTGTTTAATACATTCAATACTTTAGATGAAAAACCCAACATAGATTTCCAGAACTTTTGTTACTGAGCAAGAGAGATACCCTTCAAGCTTTATTGGAATGAAAACAAACTAACAAGAAATCATCCCGGGAAACATTTGATTTTCAATTCTAAAAGAAAATTTGGACAAAATGACAATAATGAAGCATCCTCAATCAGCACCAGCTGCCTCCACTTAGCCATCAAATTCACTAGTAGTGGGATAAGCTGCACTAAAACACTATAGAAACACATGGCGATTCAAGAACCGAGTCGGTAATCTTAACAGTAGTTCCTAATGTTTGGTTGAAAGTTTCTGATTTATATATTTTTCAATCCAATTGCCTAAAAAACCCCCAAAGTTACTGTTTCCTTAACCAAACACCTTCGACTATCCTTCCAATCCAATACCTCCAAAACTCAATTCCATCCAAACGCCTCACAAAAAGTCAGTCAGGGAACGAATAGCAATCTAATATCGGATCTCATCACAATTCCAAACTCACCTCACTCAGATTAGCAACTAATTAGGCAACGTTCAATCACTAACTACACACATTTCAGATCTCTACACTGGAATACAAACAAAGACAAGCTAACCTCGGATTATGGACAGGGCCGACTTTACTGGCGTAAAGAGGAACTGAATCCCCGAACTTGTAGCGATGATCGGAAGCGTCAGGCCGCACTTGGCCCAGCAAATACAACGTTAAAGCAACAACCATCAACGTCGATATCGTCAGGCTCTTCGCCATCACGAAAAATTCGAATTCGCCAATCAACGAGGGAAATCAGAAAAGATCCCTAGAGCAAACACGGGACAGAGAATCAAAGAGATCCTTATAACCTGAAAGTCTGTGGCCCAATAGAGATAAACCCAGTAAAAAAAGCCCATAAAAAATCATTTTTCAACAAATATCGAGGGAGTGTGGCCCATTGTACCTTTAGTAGTTTTCAAATAACAAAACTATTCCATACTAATTTTTATATATTTTTTCTACCCTTATTAGTTTTAATCTGTTTTTTCTACTCCAATATATAGATTATTTTATTATTTTTTTCTCTCTCTTCTTTGTTTTTTCTCTCTAAAGCTCTCCTCTCCTCTCTCCCTGATCGTCGGCGGTTCGCCTTCGTCTACCTCTCATTTCTTCACGCTCGTCGACGATTTTTCTCGTCTCAGGCCTGTCTTTCCTGCTTCTCTGGTCTCTCGCTTGCTCAGTTTCTTCTCGTCTCTTCCTTTCTCGTTTGTTCTGGTTTTGTTTTGTTCGTTTCTGATTTTAGGATTTTGTATCCCTGATTTTGTATCACGCTCGAGCAAGAAGGAATTGTGGCGAGAGAGCAGAGATTATCCACGGCCTCTGCACAAGGCGAGAGATCAATCATCCCTTGGAGGAAGATAGTTACTGCATATCAGGTATTGCTATCATCATTTTCACATCCTGATTCGTGTTTTCTGTATCTTGTTGTTTTTGTTTGTTGAGTATGTTAGATAGATATATGGAAATACTGCAATGGAAACTCACTTGGATGTTGTTGTTTTTATAATTACAGTTTATCATGAGATAGTGATTTCATATTTTGATACCAATGACACTTTTTTATACCTGCAATGCTTCTAATGACACTTTGTAATTCAGTTTTTATTATAAATGACACTTTTTTATGCCTCGAATGGATTTAATAATGTGTTTAATGACACTTTTAATACCTGCAATGTTTCTAATGACACTTCTTAATACAGTTTTTGATACCAATGACACTTTTTTATACCTGCATTGCTTCTAATGACACTTTGTAATTCAATTTTTATTATCCATGACACTTTTTTATGCCTCAAATGAATTTGATAATGTGTTTAATGACACTTCTAATACCTACAATGCTTCTAATGACACTTCTTAATACAATTTTTGATACCAATGACACTTTTTTATATCTGCAATGCTTCTAATGACACTTTGTAATTCAATTTTTATTATCAATGACACTTTTTTATGCCTCAGATGGATTTGATAATTTGTTTAATGACACTTTTAATACCTGCAAGGCTGCAATGCTTCTAATGACACTTCTTAATACAATTTTTGATACCAATGACACTTTTTTATACCTAGGCAATGCTTCTAATGACACTTTGTAATTCAGTTTTTATTATCAATGACACTTTTTTATGCCTCAAATGGATTTGATAATGTGTTTAATGACACTTTTAATACTTGCAATGCTTCTAATGACACTTCTTAATATAGTTTTTGATACCAATGACACTTTTTAATATCTGCAATGCTTATAATGACACTTTTTAATACAATTTTTAATACTAATGACACTTTTACACACCTCAAATGGATTTGATAATGTGCTTAATGACACTTTTAATACCTGTAATGCTTCTAATGACACTTCTTAATACAGTTTTTGATACCAATGACACTTTTTAATACATGCAATGCTTATAATGACACTTTTTAATACTAATGACACTTGTTGTGCGGATTGAGAGAGAGACAAACAAACAAACAAGAAAGAACAAGAACAAACGAACACAGATTTATGTGGTTCACCAAATTGGCTACGTCCACGAACAGAGTGAGATCAGATTGTATTAGGAGGCAAAAATTTCAGGTTACAATTAGGGTTTACATTAGACGACTATATATAGTGCTAATCTACCCTGACAGATTTGGGCCTCATGACACCGCCCCATGGCCCACCGCGAGATGAATCCATCCAGCGCGGGGCGGTGTCCCTCACCGCGGGGCGGTGGCCTTTCCACCGCGAGGCGCCAGCCTCACCACGACCCGACGACAACTCTCGGCAACTCTCAGTTGCCCACCGCGGGGCGTCCAAATCCACCGCGACCCGGCGTCGGCCCTCAGTTGAATTCAAGCATACTCAACAATCTCCACCTTGACTTGAATTCTCCCAGATGTACCAGATGCATTAGGCAATGCCAGATGTACTATCTCCTCTGTCTCTCAGATCCAGACTTGCCCCACAGGGCAAACTAACAGCTTCTGACGTTTAGCAAGTCCAAACAGTGCTGGAACTTGCTATGTGGAACCGGCTTGGTGAACATATCAGCATGATTATCAGCAGTACCTACTTTCTTCACCTTTATCCTCTTCTCACTTCTCAGAAAATGATACCTCACGTCAATATGCTTAGTCCGTTCGTGATGAACCTGATCCTTGGCTAAGCATATAACACTCAGACTGTCACAGTAGACAGTTGTCTGATCATGATGTAGACCCAGATCACTAACCAGTCCTTTCAGCCATATTCCCTCTTTAGCAGCCTCCGTCAAAGCCATGTACTCTGCTTCCGTTGTAGACAAAGTCACAGTAGGTTGCAGAGTCGCCTTCAAGCTAACAACAGAACCACCAAGAGTGAAAACATAACCAGTCATAGATCTCCTGCTATCAACATCTCCAGCGTAATCAGAGTCTGAATACCCTGTGACCAAACACTATGTATCACCTCCATAAATAAGACCAATATCAGATGTTCCCCTCAGATACCTGAATATCCTCTTCACAGCTTGCCAGTGTTCCTTTCCTGGTTGAACCATGAACCTGCTCACAACACTAACAGTATGTGCCAGATCTGGTCTTGTACAGACCATAGCATACATCAAGCTCCCTACCGCGCTAGCATAGGGGACTCTAGACATATACTCCTTATCCTCAGTTGACTGAGGTGCATACAGAGTAGTAAGATGGATATTAGTAGCACAAGGTGTATCGATAGGCTTAGCGGTTGACATACCAAACCTTGACAACACCTTCTCTATGTAATCTTTATGTGATAAGAAAAGTTTCTTCTGACCTCTATCTCTAAGAATCTCCATTCCTAGAATCTTTCGAGCTGCTCCAAGATCCTTCATCTCAAACTCACCACTTAGGAGATCTTTCAGCTTCTGAACTTCTGTCTTGCTCTTTGCAGCTACCAACATGTCATCTACGTACAGAACTAAGTAGATGAGAGAGCCATCTTTCAACTTGTTGTAGTAAACACAACAATCATATGCGCTCCTGTCGTAGCCGAGCTCCATCATAAAGCTGTCAAATCTCTTATACCACTGCCTAGGAGACTGCTTAAGTCCATATAAGGACTTCTTTAACTTGCAGACGTACTTTTCCTTTCCTGAAACCTGGAAACCATCTGGCTGAGTCATGTATATCTCCTCTTCTAGCTCTCCATGTAGAAAAGTTGTCTTCACATCAAGTTGTTCAAGCTCCAAATCCTGATGTGTTACTATTGCTAGCAACACCCTGATTGAAGTGTGTCTGACCACAAGTGAGAAAATCTCATTGTAGTCCACTCCCTCTCTCTGATTGAAACCTCTAGCAACAACTCGAGCCTTAAACTTGACTCCTTCAGCAGCAGATATCCCTTCCTTCTTCTTGAAAACCCATTTGTAAGTAATAACCTTTCTCCCTGCAGGCAGTGAGACCAACTCCCAAGTCTGATTCTTATGAAGTGATTCCATCTCATCTCCCATTGCTGCAAACCACTGTGCAACTTCAGACCCTGATACAGCTTCTTTGTAGGTGGATGGTTCAGAAGTATCCACCTCCTCGACAACCTGTAGTGCATAGCCCACCATATCCTCAAAACCATACCTCTGTGGTGGCCTAACTCCAACCCTTCTTGAGCGACCTTCAACTAAGCTTTGATGAGTAGCTTCTGATGGTTGAGGATCTGATGGTAGAGGTTCTAGCAATTCAGCTTCACTGTGGTGTTCTTCCTCTTCTTCTTGTAGAGGGACTTGTAATTCCACCTGTTTATCAACACTGCTACTTTCTTCTATGGACTTCACAGTAGAGTTAAGCATAGAATTCTCATCAAAGATAACGCTTCTACTCATAATAATCCTCTTTTCAGATGGAGACCAGACTTTGTATCCCTTGACATCATCTCCATAGCCAACAAATACTCCCTTCTTTGCTCGTGGCTCTAGTTTACCCTCACTTACATGATAATAAACTGTGCAGCCAAAAACTTTCAGACTCGAGTAATCAGCAGGCTTACCAGACCACACCTCGTAAGGTGTTTTGCAGTTTATGCCAGTGTGAGGTCCGCGGTTTATCAAGTAGCATGCTGTAGTCACTGCTGCTGCCCAAAACCTCCTATCCAGTTTTGCATTTGAGAGCATGCACCTCGCTCTCTCTAGTAGAGTCTGATTCATCCTCTCAGCTACACCATTCTGCTGTGGTGTATGCCTGACTGTATGATGACGAGCAATTCCAGCATCCTTGCAGAACTGATCAAACTCAGACGAACAGAACTCCATACCATTATCAGTTCGCAGCCTTTTGATCTTCTTCCCTGTTTGATTCTCCACTAACGTTTTCTAATCCTTATGACAAACAGCCAAGTCATTCTTGAGTAATCATCAATGACAGTCAAGAAGTACCTCTGACCTCCAAGAGACTCAACGCTAGTCGGACCCCAACAATCCGAATGGATGTAATCAAGTGTGCCTTTTGTCCTGTGAATACCCTTTGGAAACTTGCTGCGGTGTAGCTTCCCAAGGACACAATGCTCACAAAAGTCAAGACTCGTGATCTTGTGACCACCAAGAAGATCTTCCTTTGCCAGAATTTGCATCCCCTTTTCACCCATATGACCAAGTCTCATGGCCATAACTTAGTCATATCATCCTTGTGAATCTCTGAAGATGCAACAGAAACAGACCCAGAAATAGTAAAACCCTGCAGGAAATATAAAGTGCCCTTCTTGACACCTTTCAAGATAACATCAGAACCCTTGCAGACATTCAGAACTCCACCTTCACCCTTGAAACAAAACCCCTTACTGTCCAGCAGACTCAGAGATATCAGATTCTTGGTAATAAGTGGAACATGCCTGACCTCGTTCAGTGTACAGAATCTACCATCATGTGTCCTGATCTTGATTGAGCCAATTCCAACCGCCTTGCAGACAGAACTGTTGGCCATGGAAACACTACCACCATCTACCTGTTTATAGGTTTCGAACCACTCTCTCTTAGGACATATGTGATAGGAAGCCCCGAAATCAAAAACCCACACATCAGCCTGATTAGTGTGTCCACCAACAACCAGAGCTATATCCTCATCAAGTGCAAAATCATCTTCTGCAACAGCTGCAGAACCAGAATCCTGCGGTTTCTTCTTCTTAGGACATTCGTTCTTCCAATGCCCTTTCTCTTTACAGTAGTTGCAGACATCGTTCGGTTTAGGACCCTTTGAAGAAGACGGTTTCTTTTCCTTCTTCCTCCCTTTTCCCTGCCCCTTGCCTCCGCTGGTAAACAGCCCAGAGGCTTGATTATCTGAACTCGTGCCATTCGCATGATGACGTAATTCCCTTGAGTGAAGGGCAGACCTGACGTCTTCCAGAGTTACTGTATCTTTCCCAACTATGAATGACTGAACAAAGTTCTCATACGAACTGGGAAGAGATACTAACAAAATCAAGGCAGCATCCTCATCTTCAACCTTAACATCAATATTCCTTAATTCTAACAGAATAGTATTAAGTTGTTCTAAATGCTCCCTGAGTTTCGTACCTTCCTGCATACGCAGGCCGAACAGACGTTGCTTCAGAAGTAGCTTGTTGGTGAGAGACTTCGTCATGTAAAGACTCTCCAACTTCAACCACAACCTAGCGGCAGAATCTTCATCCGAAATTTTGGTGATGACATCATCTGCCATGCACAACATAATCGTTGAGTGTGCCTTCTCCTCCTGAATGGCCATCTCAGCGGTGACGTTCTCGCTTGCCTTTACCTTCAGCGGCCCCCATAGACTCTGTTGCTTCAGCAAAGCCCGCATCTTGATCTGTCATAGACTGAAACTGTTCCTCCCCGTGAACTTGTCGATCTTGATGTTCATAGCAGACATCCTTCTCTCCTGATTACAAATGCCGATCTAACCCGAAGCTCTGATACCAGTTTGTTATGCGGATTGAGAGAGAGACAAACAAACAAACAAGAAAGAACAAGAACAAACGAACACAAATTTACGTGATTCACCAAATTGGCTACGTCCACGAACAGAGTGAGATCAGATTGTATTAGGAGGCAGAAATTTCAGGTTACAATTAGGGTTTACATTAGACGACTATATATAGTGCTAATCTACCCTAACATATTTGGGCCTCATGACACCGGCCCATGGCCCACCGCGAGATGAATCCATCCAGCGCGGGGCGGTGTCCCTCACCGCGGGGCGGTGGCCTTTCCACCGCGAGGCGCCAACCTCACCACGACCCGGCGACAACTCTCGGCAACTCTCAGTTGCCCACCGCGGGGCGTCCAAATCCACCGCGACCCGGCGTCGGCCCTCAGTTGAATTCAAGCATACTCAACAACACTTTTACATACCTCAAATGGATTAGATAATGTGTTTAATGACACTTTTACTACCTATAAATCTTCTAATGACACTTCTTTATACATAGTTGATATGTTTCTAATGATACTCTCCACATAAATGAAGGTTTAAATATGGATTCAATCAAGTGCAAATATTTGTGTTCTCCGGGAGATCGTTTTGCTGCGAGGATTAACTTTTACCATCGCACGGAGATCTTCAACGTTATAAAACCTAATCTCTCACCGTCTGATTGGGAATATCTGTGCAATGGCTATTTAGGTCCAATAGTGAAAATTGAGAACAAATTGAAGTTGAATGCTCAGCTAATTCACTATGTCTTGTTGAATGAGATCGAAACTGAGAAGAAGAAAGAAATGTGGTTTTTGGTTCGTGGCTTTATCGCTCGTTTCTCATTAGTAGAGTTTGTTGTTGTAACTGGATTAAACTGTGATGCTTCTGATTACCCTACAACACCGACTCCTGATTTTGATATGGTGGCGGAGCTTGGTATGAAGAAGTGCACTTATGAGAAACTTCTAGTTATGTTTTTGCAAGAGAAGGATCCAGCGAGAAAGATGAGTTTTGCTCATGTCTTGATCCTTGATGGAGTGTTGTTTTCTAGGCAGCGAGGTCATCAAATTGACCCACAGTGGTTCGCTCTTTCGTTTGATATGGATGTTTTTCAGAGAAATTCATGGGGCAGGGAGGCCTATGTCTTATTACCGAAGTCTCTTTGGTTTGTCAATCATGAAAACCGTGAAATAGATCTAGCAGTGAGATTTGGATATAATCTATTAGGCTATCCACTTGCTTTTCAGGTACTACTAATAAGACTATTTCATTTATAATGACATTCTGCATGTACTACTAATGACACTTTAATTTTCTCTGTCTCCTTTTTTTTTTTTTGTAATGACACTTTTTGTTGCTTCAACTTGTTTATTCTTTCAGTTTAATGACACTTCTCTGGCATTTCTAGTAGCCATTTTTTAGTTTTAATGACACTTTATTTACATTTCAAGTAGCCAGTTATCTTTCAGTGTAATGACACTTTATTTACTTTTTCAATGACACTTTTTAAAATTGATTACAGGTGTGGATATTGGAGACATTCCCAAAATTTATTGATGTTGCTCATGTCTCATGCAAACCTGAAAAAATTGTGCCATATTGTCTTCGTTGGAGCAGTACAACTGAAGAAAAGCTTGCGACAAAGATGCAGGTTATTAATGCCGCCAACGATCCATGATTTGTATGTATCCTTTTCTGCAATTGTATATTTTAAAGAATTTCAATTCACTACTTTGATGACTAATATAGTTTATGACATTTTTTTCCTTTGTTTTGTCTTTTCAGAGTTTTGTTCATCCGTCGTCTGATGAGTTAGAACAATTCAAATCTGCTCATTTTAAATTGGAAGTGCATGATGACACCTTTGATGCAGTAGTTCAAAGTTGGATTTCTGATCAAGAGGGTGCTGTGAAAAAAGGTGTATTTGATCTTGATTCTGAAGATACTGAAAATGATGACGATGATGATTTTGTATCACCACCAACAAAGAGGATGTGCATAGAGTTTCCTAAAACTGATACACTAGATTCTGGAAAAGGAAAACATGTATGTGGTGGAAGACTTCAACTTCGTCGAAAGACAACTGCTAATAAAATCCAGTTCGAGGAAGAGTGCAAGAAGGAAAAGATGAAAATGAAGGAACAGAAGGAGATGAAGGAAAAGATGAAAATGAAGGAACAAAAGGAAAAGAAGGAAAAGAAAGAAAAGGTGTGTTGACACTTTTCTATTAACCTACTGTATTTTTTAATGACATTTGTTTTTTAATGACACTTTGAAAACAGAAGCTACTAATATTGTAATGACACTTTTTTGATGTTCTAATGACACTTTTGTTTTGTAATATTCCTCATTTTATAAGGATATTTTGGAATTTTTTACAACTCCTGTATTACAAGTCGGATTAATTTTAGAGAGGTTCGAACATTCTGTAAATTGTTTGATCTCTGTAATATTTTTCTGAGTAATATAAAATACAATTGACGTATGTTCAAGGTTAAATAGTCGTTCGTGTACGAATATATTTAACCCGGAGTTAAGATATTTAACCCAAGATTTAAAACGGACAAGAGGGTGAAAAATGGCCTGGACCGCACCCCGCGGTCAAGTGGCCGCACCCGCGGCGAGGACCACATCTGAAGCAATCAGGTGAGGCGGTCACTGGACGCCACCACACCCTGCCGCACCCCTGCCGCACCCCGCGGTGGGATATTTTTCTTCGGCAGAGTTATCCTCTTCCCCTGTAAGTGGCACCGGTTGTCAGGCCTAGCCTCGCCTAGCCTCCCTTGCTGGTCTCCTGCTTGTTCCCTGCTGGGGGAGCTCATGGTTGGCTATAAAAGGGGTCGAAATCAGAAAGGGAAGGAGCGTCATCTTCCTCCTCTGTTTTCTCCTCTGAAAATCTCCATTGAAACCAAGCTTTTGAGCTTTGTTTGAGAAGGTGGTCAAACCCCCCCTTTGAGTGTTTACACGGGTACTCACAAGTAGTATTTGAAGGTGCAAGGAGTATTAAGATCAAACCCCAAACGAGTCGAGTTGGGTGAGTTTTCTGAACCTTGTTGTCGAAGCCTTCGCCACTGTGACCCCACCGCACCCGCGGTAAGAGCTCCACCGCACCCGCGACGAGCTGTCCATGTGTGTGTGCTCTTGGGAGTTGTGGTCTTGAGCGAGGCTCGGTTCCTTCGATTCTTTTCGTATTCTTTTAGATTCATATTTGTGGATATTGAATCTAACTTAGGATCTCGTCATGGGTCATTTCTTAGGGATTTTTAATCCGAGATCTATCCCAGTTCCAGATCCAGGAACCCGGCGTTTCTAAGCTTTGTTCGAGCTCGACTAATCTAAGGCAAGTGGCGGTTCGCTCTTGCTCATCATTCCATATTTCAATTAATTATCAATTGTTTAGTTGTTAATTAATTTGGGATGATTTACTGATTTATTGTTCGTTGGGAACATCTTTGTTAATAATTGATTAAAAGATGATATTATACTAGGTTGTATATCTGGTAGAACAACGCTAGTATAAATATATGTTTATGATGTTGGCCATGTTGGCTTTGATGTGGACTATTACCGTGTTGAACTGTTAGTTAGCACAAGTATTCGTAGAAACGCTTGGACTTTGCGAGGTCCATTCGTTTCTTTATAACTTGGCAAATAACAGGGCGATCAAGACCCTATGCCAAACTTTCTGGTCATGACCAACCGTGATGTGGATATAGAGGCTTGGACTCTGCGATGTGGATATAAAAGCTTATAACGTGATGTGTGTTTTGGAATTAAATAAGATAAGTGCCATTAGTCGCACATAACTAATATACCTTCGGCGAGTAGTGCAGCTAGGCGATAGTGCAGCTAGGAAAACTCGTCTTATCTTTTAAATCGCTCGTATGCGATACTGTGATTCTGTGATTAATTAAGTTTTCCAACATTTGTCATATTTTCCGATAAGACTCAATTCCTTGGGAGTATTCTCTTTAGTGCATATCTTATTTAATATTCATTCAGGGAAAGTACCGGGTTATGTATCATTCCGTCGGTTATTATTCAAGGGACAATGATCGTAAACGGTTACGATCTCTCGAACCACTCTGCTTTGTACCCCTTGCTTGGTCTTTCATTAGACTAACCAACCACAATTGTTCTGTGCATGGTTGGCTCGTGTCATCCGTTCGATTCGGCACATCAGATAAATTGCGGATCTAAGAAGGCTAGAGCGACTATAAAGGCGAACGATGTTTTTGTTGTTATTTTAAGACTTCCGCTGTGTTAATTATGTTTTGTATTTAAGACTTCCGCTGTAATAATTCCGATAATGTATTTTGATGTATTTGGAATTATGCTGTAATTCCGAGACTTGGTTTTAATGGAAGTTATGATATGTTGTATCATAATTGTGGTTTAATGATTTATATCAACTGGAAAAGCCTTGGGTGACATCGGACAGTACGTCTGAGGTCACTGGCGGTAATACTTTCAAGAGGTTATTTGGGGGTGTTACAGACTTGGTATCAGAGCCGATTTTTTTTTCTTTCTTACGGGTCGGGTTTAAAATGTTTTACAGGAACAAAACTTTTATAAACCGATCACTCGTTTGAAACTGAGAAAGGTTTTAGAAGGCTCTGAATTTTCGAATAAAATTTTTTAACCGTTCATAGTCGTGCCTTTTCTTGAAGTATGATATGGAAGTTCACTCCCATGTCTAGAAAGACTAATTCTCGTCTTGTTACCCCGTAGGTTATGGGTGCATGCATTTCCCTTATGAGAGATTTGGAAGATGCCGAGGTGGCTCCGCCATCTCCAGCAAGGCTAAATTTCCCTACTCCTCCGAGATGCTTCGAGATCGGAGGACCTAGCAACCCACCCGTGGAAGTAAAGCATGTACTTCCTGAGTCAGTGGTACTTATATCCAACGATGTTGTGACTCCAGTAGTGGAACCTGTTGAGCTGTCAAGGTACGCTCAAGGATATTACAACGACGACCTCGAGATTGAGTCGGTATCCGAAGAGGATCCTGAAGAGGATCCAGAGGAAGATCCTGAAGAGAACCAAGAAGAACAGGGGCAAGAGCCCGATAGTTTGAGACACTCATTGGTGGACCATGAGGACACGGGGATGCAATTCCTCTACCCAAGTCCGCCACCCGAACCAGTATCCGCGCCAATGACTGACGCTGACTGGGAAGCACTCTATGTCGAGTACGACATTAGAGAAAGCGGACCACGAGAATTATTTGAGAACTCTGAGCCTAATCTTATTCGGAGAAGGCGAAGGTCGAGCCTTGAATTGCGCAGGATACTTCGTCAAAGCCAAGAGATCTCTTTTGAAGAGCAGCGACTGATGGACGAAATGACGGATCATGCTCAAAGGAGGGCAAGGCCAAGAACACCAGAACCAAGGGATGAACCATGTGTTCCAGGGCCGAGTAGGGTCAGGAGTCCGTCACCGGATTCAGATGATGAACCCCGCTCAAAGAAGCCTTGTGTGAGGAGTTTGCCATACAGGAAACGTGTTTAGGGCGCCTTGATATGGGACAACGTTGACTGTAGTAGTTTATTTTGCGTATATTTTGATGTATATACAGTGAAGTACAAAAAAAAATCTCCGAGCAATTTTGTTCGAAAGCTCGGGAGATTCCTTTTGTAAAATCAGTAGCTCAGTTGAAAGTTCATCTATATAATTAACCAGTTGATCTACTCTGAGTCGACTTTATTACATTAAGTATGATGGAATGATATTAATGTATAAATTACTTGGAATTTGATCGGTAAACAGATGGTGAATACAAGGAACACTATCCGTACTGGTGTTGGGCCAAGCAATGACCCCAGACCAATTATAAGGAATGTTCCAGACCCTGTGGAGGAAAATGAATCAATTTCCCATAATAACCCTGGGGGCAATGACCAAGCTCAGGCCAACGCTCCGATGGTGTTTGATGCAGCGGCAGTTGCAACTATTCAGGGAATATTTATGCAAGCATTCGCTGATGTTATGCAACATGTTGCACCTCAGGCACAAGGTGTGCCAATTCCGCCAGAAATTCCTAGGTTCGTGGAACCTAATGTTCATGTACACCGTGATGAGACGGCCAGGAATAAGGATAATTATGGTCGAGCACTGAAGACCATTAACTCTATGAGGCCGAACAGTTATGATGGAAAATGAGAGTCGGTCAGGGTGGCTCATTGATTTTCCCATATGGAGCGGTTGTTCCGCAATATCGAATGCACCGAGGCTGAGAAGATGCATATAGCTTCTCTTCAGTTGAAGGGAGATGCTAGCGAATGGTGGGAGAACACTAGACTAGCTGATCGGGCTGATTTGAACTGAGGGATGTTCAAAACAAAGATGAATGATCGTTTCTTTTCCCAAGCCATGCGGGATGAGAAACACAAGGAATTCCTTTATCCCAAGAATGACGGATTGAAAGTGACCGAGCTAGCGGCCAAGTTCAATCATTTATTACAATACGCTGGGTCTGTTGTGTCCAGCGAAGAACAGAAGATTTGGCATTTCCATGAGTGGATGAGCCCAGACATTAAACCGATGATGTTGCGTCACAGATGCTCTACCTTGGAGCAATACGTGGATGCAGCGTATAAGTTGGAGGTGACTCTGGAAGAGTCAACCAAGAGACGGAATCGCTAGAGGTCGATGCAAAATCAATCTCAGGCAAGTGGATTTAAACGTCCTGCGCCACCGTCCAACTTCGACAAGTCTGGCAAAGCGAGGACAAAGATGACTCAAGGAGGGTCAACACAACAATCAGGTCAGGGCAAGAGTCTGATCCAATGTCACAATTGTGGTACAGCTGGGCACAAAAACTTTGTGTGTCCGAAGGAAAAGAAGACGTGTTTTGGTTGTGGGAAGGAAGGGCATATGCAGAGGTTCTGTCGACAGGG
The DNA here is from genome assembly GCA_027886185.1 of Rheum nobile. Taxonomy (NCBI): domain Eukaryota; kingdom Viridiplantae; phylum Streptophyta; class Magnoliopsida; order Caryophyllales; family Polygonaceae; genus Rheum; species Rheum nobile. The sequence goes on from WOAB01000056.1 coordinate 2,572,337, forward strand.
AAAGCAGAAGGGAACGGAGTCACATCAAGGGTCTGTTAACCAGAACAACCGACCTAGGTTCAAACCGACGGAGACTCCTAGTCCTTCGATGCAGACGACTACACAGAACAAAGGCAAAGCCCCAGCTACTTCGGGAGGTCAGGGTCAACGCATGTACGAGATGCGTGAGGCTGATGGACCTAACGCTCCAGTTGCTCAAGGTACTTTATACCTTCATTCTACTTCAGTGTGCATACTGTTTGATTCGGGTGCTACCCATTCCTTTATTTCAGAGGCATATGCAGAGGTTGTGGGAAGGAAGGGCATATGCAGAGGTTCTGTCGACAGGGAAAGCAGAAGGGAACAGAGTCACATCAAGGGTCTGTTAACCAGAACAACCGACCTAGGTTCAAACCGACGGAGACTCCTAGTCCTTCGATGCAGACGACTGCACAGAACAAAGGCAAAGCCCCAACTACTTCGGGAGGTCAGGGTCAACGCATGTACGAGATGCGTGAGGCTGATGGACCTAACGCTCCAGTTGCTCAAGGTACTCTATACCTTCATTCTACTTCAGTGTGCATACTGTTTGATTCGGGTGCTACCCATTCCTTAATTTCAGAGAATTGTGTTAGTAAGTTAGGTTTAGTCTGCAACGAGGTTTGTGAACCTTTCATTGTGAATCTTCCTAATGGTGACCATTTAGTGGGCGCCAAGCGTTTGTCAGAATTTCCGGTTACCATTCAAGGTAAGAAGTTTGAGGCAGATTTGATCTGTATTGCTATGGCTCCATACGACATTATTCTCGGTATGGATTGGCTGACGCATCATGGGGCGGTGATAGACTTTAGTTCAAGAACTGTAACGGTGTCATCTGGGGACCAGTGTGTGTGCAAATTCAAGGGTCGGAATGACGCGAATAACGACAGGCTTATCAATGCGATGGCTGTGTTTAAGCTACTTCGACAAGGTTGTGTCGGATACCTTTGCTACCTGGAAACGCCCATGAAAGATGAACCAACAATTCCTGATATTTCCGTGATTAATGAATTTCCTGATGTTTTTCCGGAATAGATTCCTGGATTACCCCTGAAGCATGACGTGGAATTTTCTATCGATCTCGAGCCTGGTACCGCGCCGATTTCTAAAGCACCATACCGGATGGCTCCTGCAGAGATGAAAGAGTTGAAGAAGCAACTTGAGGATCTTCTCGACAAAGGTTATGTAAGGCCGAGCGCATCACCTTGGGGCGCTCCGGTGTTATTTGTCAAGAATAAGGATGGATCGTTTCGACTTTGCATCGACTATCGTGAGTTGAATAAAGTCACGATCAAGAACAAATATCCTTTGACAAGGATTGATGATCTGTTAGATCAACTACAAGGAGCAAAAGTCTTTTCCAAGATCGATATGAGATCTGGTTATCATCAGCTCAGGATTCGTGAGGAAGATATTCCGAGGACTGCATTCCGGACGAGATATGGTCACTATGAGTTCGTAGTCATGCCATTTGGACTTACCAATGCTCCAGCGGTTTTCATGGATCTGATGAACCGATGTTTTCACCAGTACTTGGATAAGTTCGTGGTGGTCTTCATCGATGACATTTTGATCTACTCCCCGAGCGTGGAAGCTCATGAGGAACATATTCGGATTATTTTATCAGCCCTTTGACAAAATCAACTATATGCAAAATTGTCTAAGTGCGACTTTTGGATCAAGGAAGTGGCTTTCTTAGGCCATGTGATCAATGAGAATGGGGTGATAGTTGATCCCCAGAAGATTGAAGCAGTAGCCAATTGGAAGCGGCCTCAGAACGTGAAGGAGGTGCGTAGTTTTCTAGGACTTGCGGGTTACTACAGACGGTTCGTAGAGGGATTTTCTAAGATCGCTCTACCTATGACCGGTCTGCTCCGCAAGTCCCATAAGACGTTTGTCTGGAATGACAAGTGCGAGGTCAATTTTCAAAAGCTGAAGCAATGTCTGACCTCCGCACCAGTATTGACGCTGCCAGAAGGAACTGATGATTATGCGGTCTATAGTGATGCTTCGAAAAATGGGTTGGGATGTGTGTTGATGCAAAGAGGCGAGGTTATTGCTTACGCATCAAGACAGCTAAAAACCTATGAAGAAAACTATACGACGCATGATCTGGAATTAGCAGTAGTAGTGTTTGCGCTGAAGATTTGGAGACATTATCTCTATGGTGTGAGGTGCCAAGTCTTCACTGATCATAAGAGTCTAAAATGTATATATTTACTCAGAAGGAGCTGAATATGAGACAACGTCGCTGGTTGGAGCTACTCAAAGACTACGACATCGAATTGCTGTATCATCCGGGCAAGGCTAATGTAGTAGCTGATGCATTAAGCCAGAAGACGTCGCACGAGACTGTAGTGGCTTTGCTTGTCGCTCAGACCAAGCTGAACCAAGAATTGTGCGAGATTGAAGTCTTGTACGATCAACGTCGTGGATACCTGAGTATGCTTGAGATTCAAGCTACACTTCTTGATCAGATCAAGGAGAAGCAGATCGATGATGTAATTCTGGTGAAGCTATGCAGCGAAGTAATGGACGAGAAAGCTCCCGATTTCGTGATTTAGGAAGATGGATTACTCTGGTTTCAGGACCGGATTTGTGTGCCTGACGTTGCGGGTCTTCGCCAATTGGTGATGAGGGAAGCCCATTTGTCAGCCTATTATGTACATCCAGGCTCTAGCAAGATGTACAAGGACCTCAGAATGAAGTTCTGGTGGCCCAATATGAAGTGGGATGTGGCAGAGTTTGTGGCGAAATGCTTGACTTGTGATAAGGTCAAGATAGAACACCGAAGATCCGATGGAGAATTGCTACCTCTTCCAGTTCCAGAATGGAAGTGGGAGGACATTGCAATGGATTTCGTCACAGGGCTGCCTAAAGCTCGAAGTCAGAAGGATGCTATATGGGTTATCGTTGACAGGCTCACGAAGAGTGCTCACTTCGTGGCTATCAAGACAACGTGGGGAACCCAGAAGCTGTCAGAAGTGTTTTTACATGAGGTTATCCGTTTGCATGGTACTCCAAAGACCATTGTATCGGATCGCGATGGCCGATTCATGTCAAGATTCTGGAAGGAATTGCAAAAGGCCATGGGAACCGAGTTAAGGTTTAGTACTGTGTTTCATCCTCAAACGGATGGACAGTCTGAAAGGACCATTCAGACCTTGGAAGATTTGCTAAGAGCTTGTGCACTCGATCGTCCGACTAGCTGGGAGGATAACCTGAGTCTGATTGAGTTCACATACAACAATAGCTGGCATGCTACTATCAAGATGGCTCCATTCGAGGCTTTGTACGGTCGAAAGTGCAGATCTCCGATTTGTTGGGATGAGAATGCCGACAAGATTCTGCTCGGACCAGAGCTAGTCGAAAGGACCGCCTCAGACATTGCCTTGATAAGACAAAGGATGTTGACAGCTCAGAGTCGACAAAAGTCTTACGCTGACCCGAAGCGTAGGAATGTTGAATTCGAGGTTGGTGACAAAGTATTTGTCAAGGTGTCACCATCCAAAGGTGTGTTCAGATTTGGTAAGCATGGGAAGCTTAACCCTCGCTACGTGGGACCATTTGAGATCCTTGATAAGGTGGGATCTCTAGCGTACCGTTTGGCATTGCCGCCATCGGCACATCCAGTACACAACGTGTTCCACGTATCCTTGTTGAGGAAATATGTGCCAGATGAATCTCATGTGCTGAGTTATGAAGACATCGAGATCTAGGCAAATGGTACCTACGAGGAGATACATGTGCGTATTCTCGAGCGTCGTGAGAAGCAGCTACGCAGCAAGGTGGTACCGTTGGTACGAATTTTGTGGTCCAAGTCAGGAACCGAAGAGGTTACTTGGGAGACTTGGGAAACTGAATAGGATATGCTTAGACGCTTTCCCGAGTTGTTTTCGGCCTAGAATAGCCAAGTTTCGGGGTCGAAACTTCTTTTAAGGGGGAGGTAATGTAATATTCCTCATTTTATAAGGATATTTTGGAATTTTTTCCAACTCCTGTATTACAAGTCGGATTAATTTTAGAGAGGTTCAGACATTCTGTAAATTGTTTGATCTTTGTAATATTTTTCTGAGTAATATAAAATACAGTTGACGTATGTTCAAGGTTAAATAGTCGTTCGTGTACGAATATATTTAACCCGGAGTTAAGATATTTAACCCAAGATTTAAAACGAACAAGAGGGTGAAAAATGGCCTTGACCTCACCCCGCGGTCAAGTGGCTGCACCCGCGGCAAGGACCAGTTCTGAAGCAATCAGGTGAGGCGGTCACTGAACGCCACCGCACCCTGCCGCACCCCGCGGTGGGATATTTTTCTTCGGCAGAGTTATCCTCTTCCCCTGCAAGTGGCGTCGGTTGTCAGGCCTAGCCTCGCCTAGCCTCCCTTGTTGGTCTCCTGCTTGTTCCCTGCTGGGGGAGCTCATGGTTGGCTATAAAAGGGGTCGAAATCAGAAAGGGAAGGAGCGTCATCTTCCTCCTCTGTTTTCTCCTCTAAAAATCTCCATTGAAACCAAGCTTTTGAGCTTTATTTGAGAAGGTGGTCGAACCCCCCTTTGAGTGTTTACAAGGGTACTCACAAGTAGTATTTGAAGGTGCAAGGAGTATTAAGATCAAACCCCAAACGAGTCGAGTTGGGTGAGTTTTCTGAACCTTGCTGTCGAAGCCTTCGCCACTGTGACCCCACCGCACCCGCGGTAAGAGCTCCACCGCACCCACGGCGAGTTGTCCGTGTGTGTGTGCTCTTGGGAGTTGTGGTCTTGAGCGAGGCTCGGTTCCTTCGATTCTTTTCGTATTCTTTTAGATTCATATTTGTGGATATTGAATCTAACTTAGGATCTCGTCATGGGTCATTTCTTAGGGATTTTTAATCCGAGATCTATCCCAGTTCCAGATCCAGGAACCCGACATTTCTAACCTTTGTTCGAGCTCGACTAATCTAAGGCAAGTGGTGGTTCGCTCTTGCTCATCATTCCATATTTCAATTAATTATCAATTGTTTAGTTGTTAATTAATTTGGGATGATTTACTGATTTATTGTTCGTTGGGAACAGCTTTGTTAATAATTGATTAAAAGATGATATTATACTAGGTTGTATATCTGGTAGAACAACGCTAGTATAAATATATGTTTATGATGTTGGCCATGTTGGCTTTGATGTGGACTATTACTGTGTTGAACTGTTAGTTAGAACGAGTATTCGTAGAAACGCTTGGACTTTGCGAGGTCCATTCGTTTCTTTATAACTTGGCAAATAACAGGGCGATCAAGACCCTATGCCAAACTTTCTGGTCATGACCAACCGTGATGTGGATATAGAGGCTTGGACTCTGCGATGTGGATATAAAAGCTTATAACGTGATGTGTGTTTTGGAATTAAATAAGATAAGTGCCGTTAGTCGCACATAACTAATATACCTTCGGCGAGTAGTGCAGCTAGGCGATAGTACAGCTAGGAAAACTCATCTTATCTTTTAAATCGCTCGTATGCGATACTGTGATTCTGTGATTAATTAAGTTTTCCAACATTTGTCATATTTTCCGATAAGACTCAATTCCTTGGGAGTCTTCTCTTCAGTGCATATCTTATTTAATATTCATTCAGGGAAAGTACCGGGTTATGTATCGTTCCGTCGGTTATTATTCAAGGGACAATGATAGTAAACGGTTACGATCTCTCGAACCACTCTGCTTTGTACCCCTTGCTTGGTCTTTCATTAGACTAACCAACCACAATTGTTATGTGCATGGTTGGCTCGTGTCATCCATTCGATTCGGCATATCAGATAAATTACGGATCTAAGAAGGCTAGAGCGACTATAAAGGCGAACGATGTTTTTGTTGTTATTTTAAGACTTCCGCTGTGTTAATTATGTTTTGTATTTAAGACTTCCGTTGTAATAATTCTGATAATGTATTTTGATGTATTTGGAATTATGCTGTAATTCCGAGACTTGGTTTTAATGGAAGTTATGATATGTTGTATCATAACTATGGTTTAATGATTTATATCAACTGGAAAAGCCTTGGGTGACATCGGACAGTACGTCTGAGGTCACTGGCGGTAATACTTTCAAGAGGTTATTTGGGGGTGTTACAGACTTGGTATCAGAGCCGATTTTTTGTTTATTTCTTACGGGTCGGGTTTAAAATGTTTTACAGGAATAAAACTTTTATAAACCGATCACTCGTTTGAAACTGAGAAAGGTTTTAGAAGGCTCTGACATATTTGTTTCCTAATGACACTTACAAAAGAGAAGCTGCTATTATTTTAGTGACACTTTTATGATGTTCTAATGATACTATTTTCTAATGATAGTTTTATAATGTTGTAATGACACTTTGTTACAACAGTATCTTCTACTAAGCTTTCTATGTTTGTGTGCAGAAATCATCACCTACTATCCGTCCAGTTAGGGTGAAATTCATACCCCCTGTTGTTAATGATACTTCTGCTGATGTTGCTGGAAGTAGTCATCCTACTCTACCAAATGAAGAGAAGAAACGCCGTGCTGATAAGAAAGAAGAGGATAATGAACATATTCCAAAATGGGGACAAGAGCTTCTTGATAGTATGAAGGTTCAGCATAGGGCAGTGAGAGATATTCAATTTAGTGTTCATGACACCCAAGGCCAGATTGAGAAGTTACAAAAGAATGTTAAAAGTATTATAACCCTGCTCTTGGGTAGAAACCAACCTTCTAGTGATGAAGATGATGATGATGATGTAGTGATGGAAGTGAATCCTACAAATGATCTAACAACTAAAGGAGACCAAGACAAAGCAAGCAACTTTGTTGATGAAAATGTTGATTCTGGAGCACTTGTGGCTGATGAAACAGTGGTTGATCATGATAACTCTGTAGCACCTGAGGCGGCTGATGAAGTAATGGTCGACATTGCACCTGAAGCGGCTGATGAAAAGATGGTTGACACTGTAGATTCTGTAGTACCTGAACAAGTTCAAGAGAAAGCATCTACTGTCATTGTAGAAGCTAAAGATGTTCAAGATAAAGAATCTACTGTGATTCACTTTCTAGATTCTACAGAACCTGAAGATGGTCAAGAGAAAGCATCTATTGTCATTACTGAAGGCAATGACGTTCAAGAGAAAGCAACGGCTTTCATTGCTGAAGGCGGTGGTGTTCTAGATGTTGTGATGCATTGTGTTATAGAAGATATTAACGGTTCTTCCTCCACCAACGCTCAACGTGATCAAGTTTATAATTCCTTGTTTGAAAATGATGGGAAGGAAGAAGAGAAAAATGAGGAGTCAGTTAAGGAGACTGATATGCAGAATGAGGGAAAAGAAGAGAATGATCTGAAAAATAATGTCAAAGAAGAGGAAAATGATGGGAAGCAAGAAGAGAAAAATGAGGAGTCATTGGAGGAGAGTGATCTGCCAAATTCTCCTATTGTAAGGAAGTCCATCAGAGTTGTAAAAGAAAGTCGCAATGTGGTCACTCCATTTACCACTGAAAAGAAAAAGAAGGACAAGAAGCGCAAGTATGTACCGCTTCCAAGGAGACCGCGTTACTCCTACTATGATAATACGGCTCGTAAAGAACTCCATGACTTCTATAAAAATAAGTAAGTAAACCGTTCTCTACTAAATATCATTAGGATTATGACATGAAGCTTCTCATTAAAATATTTGACTAACAACTTTCTCTTTTTTTATCATAGTGAGAATCCATAAGATACCTGGTGTGGACATGATGTGGGTCATAAGGCTGATTTCTGGGAGAGGCTTGTGAAAAATGGATGTTGGATAGAGGATGACGTAAGTTTTGTTGTAGTTGTTTGTTTTCTAATGACACTTCATATTCAATGACACTTTTTCAAACTTCAGTGACACTTTAGATTCAATTACTGATGAACTTGTAATGACACTTTGTTTCAATGACACTTTTTGCTAATGACACTTTGTGGCAATTGAACAAGAACACATGTTGTTGGATACTGATGAACTGTTTTAATGACACTTTATTGCAATGACACTTTTTGGTAATGACACTTTGTTGTAATGACACTGTTTGGTATTAATATTTTTTTTCATTTTCTGTTTGCATTCAATGACACTTTTCTTTAATGATCTGTTTATATGATCTTTGTTTTTCAGCATATTAGTGAGGATCTTTTTCTCTTCCGCAAGCATATTCATGTCAATCCTGATTTTTACAAGGAAAGTGTCATTCTGGATTGACTTTGGTACAAGATGTTTGCTCCCGAACAAGTACAAAGGTACATATCTGGTGTAGATAAGATCCCATAGTCGTTCAGTTTGTATTTCGATGGTTCCTTTCCCAAATATTTTGGGAAATCTTGGTACTATGGTGTGACAAAGGTATATACACCATTTAATCTGGAAGATAATCATTGGATTGGATTAGAGATCAACTTGCCTAAATCCGAAGTCAAAGTATTGGATTGTGCTCCTCATTTATACAAAGACAAACAACTTGAAGCTTTTCTTCAACCTCTTTTGGATTTCCTTCCTCATTTGCTGCATTCTTCTAGGCGATTCACTCACCTTGGAACATTTGAACAATCTTGTACCTGGTACATAGATCTATCTCTCCCGGTAGACAGAGCAAGGTAAATCACTCCCCCCCACTGTATTAGTTAATGACAGATTATTAGATTACAACTTATAACACTCATTTTCCTATTTGTTTTTATCTTATAGTGGAAATTGTGGAATTTATACTATCAAGTATATTGAAGCATTGATTTTCGGATCAAGTTTGGATGATTTAGATGACGAACATATGAGAGCACATCGGGAGAAGATTGCGATTGACATGTTCAATCATACTTGGACATGGGAAGCTTTACCAGAAAAATAGTGATGAGGTTTTAGAATTAGGATGATAGTTTGACCTGTAATTTTAGATGACTTTTTAGTTTGTAATGGTATTAAGACAAGAATTACAGTGTAATGACATTTTACAAGTATTAAGACAAGAATTACAGTTAAATGACATTTCAGAGTGTTTTAATGACACTTTTTTGTCTTTGTTAATTTTAATGACACTCTCACATACTAATGGTATTAAGACAAAAACAGTTTTAAGGATTTCTCAGGGACACTTTTTAGTGACTTTTTAGAAGTATTAAGACAAGAATTACAGTTAAATGACATTTCAGAGTGTTTTAATGATACTTTTTTGTCTCTGGTAATTTTAATGACACTCACATTTTAATGACACTTTCAATTTCATGACACTTTTTTGCCCCTGGTAATTTAAATGACATTTTCACTTGCTAATGACACTTCATATCAGTGACACTTTAATGACACTTTGTATTAATGAAACTTTTAATGACACTATTTTGTGCATTGCCAGACTGATTCTAATGACACTTTTCCATAAATACATAAATCTGTCATTATCAAGAGAAATCCTTAAAACTGTTTTAATGGCACTTTTCTATATTAATGTAACTTTTTTATAATGATTAAACAAAACGAATATTTTGCTTAATACATTTGCATAAAACTTCCGTTGTTGCTTGATGCTGCTCCGTTGTTGCTTGATGCTCTGTTCATGCATGTCTTCTTGTTATGTCCAACTATCTCACTTTTTTCATCCCTTATTTCATATTCAAATCTGTTAAACAATGACACTATTTCTTGATAATGTACATAATCATTCTAATGACACTTTTTCAACACTTTAAACACATCCAGAAAGTGTCATTAAAATGCCAGAAACTCAAAAAATTCTAGAAGTATTCCAATATATACCTGAGTTTATGTTTTCTGAGTTGTTTGTTGTCATTATATTGTATATGTCATCTCGACAGTGAGCTCGAGCCCACTTTTAGAAATTTGCAATAGTGAGGTACTCCCCAATTTCTGGGTTGATTGCACATATTTGCTTAAACCATTGCTCAAACTCAATGATTTTATAGGCATTAGCTGCATTCGAGAACAATCCAAGCACACCTTTTTCCTTGAACCTTGTTTTCATATTCGATTTTAGGCGTCGCATGCAAACCACATGCTTTGCTAAACTGTACACTGTCTCTACAACTTTTGCAATGCTAAAATGTCGATCAGAGATAATCACTAAATCAGTTGACGATGGGATGACAGTATGCAGTTGTTGGAAAAACCAAGTCCATGATTTGTCGTTTTCTGAGTCAACTACTGCATATCCAAGAGGATAGATCTGGTTGTTTGCATCATGCACTGTTGCTATCATTAGATTACCCTCAAACTTCCCACGAAGAAATGTACCATCCACCATAATCACCTACCCAAAAAAAATCAGAACAGAAACATTAATGACAGTTTAAGAGACAAACATCAATGATAGTTTGAGTTTGGATAATGACACTTATTTTCAATGCAGAAGAGAAACATTAATGACACTTTTAGACATCAATGATGAATTGTTTAAGATGCTAATGACACTATCATTTGAGCATACTTGAAATAATGACACTTCTAGAATATTCACATTTCTTACATGCTAATGACACTTTTTGCAGTGTTTTAATGACACTGTTTGCTAATGACAATAAACGTTAGAAGTGTACCTTTCTCATTGCAGTAAAACCTCTTATTGATGCTCCGATTGAAATGAATACGTACTTGAACCAGTTTTCGTCATCAGTCTCAAAGCACGTATATGTGCCAGGGTTGACACTCTTCAACATATAGCAATATGAAGGTATCCTTGCATAGTTTGCTTCCGGTGTGCCTCTTATCAAGTTGTGTGCCCATTCCTGCGCTTTCCAAGCTCTCCAGTAGATGGCATCCTGATACCACTCCTCCCTCATATCATTCTGAATCATTCCAGCGGTCGGTCCTTTCTTAACAGCTATGACCTATATTTTACAAGAACAAACACGTTAATTTCTTTGGAATCTAAAGCAATAACATATTCAATTATATACTGTCATTACAAGATATCTTACCTTGTCTTTATCAGCTGAGCAACAGTTTTATATGTAGGTTTAGAGTGTTTTGCACATCTTGAATCAAACGAGCAAGGATGTTCATCACTGAGTTTCCTTATCTCAAAGTATTCAGAACCCTTCAATTTTGCAGCTCGCATTCTCTATTTGCAGTCGGCATCCACACATAACACCTTATATAGTTCTGCACTTGACTTATAAACTTTGTATCCAAAGTTCTCACACATCGCCATTTTTTTATGGCAGTTTTCAAATCTTCTTTTGTCTTAAACATCTGTCCTACATGCAGAAAATCATTTCATGTTGGCAGAGCATGATCATTTACCTTGGAAGATTGCCCTATCTCCAATGACACTCTGTTGTCACAATGAACATTAAAATCCAAAGGCAAATCCTCTTGAGCATCCACCATCTGCATGCTATTCTTTTCAACAAGCGCCACCTTGTTTGGGGATTTAACCGTCATCATGCTATTCTTTTCAACTGTCAACAAGTTTGGATGTGTAACTGTCAACGTGTTTTGGATTTCAACACTTGTCAACAAATTAGTAGACGAACCAGTAGACGACCCAGTTGACGACACATACAATGGCATCGTCCATGATACTTGTGGGCACTCATTAATACTAACAAATAAAATGTAATCCTTGTCTGTATCAACTACATATGGACTTGTTAGCTGCTAGAAAGGATGCAAATGACCTAAGACAAGGTCAGATGATGTTGATTTTATCTTGAACATGTCTATAATAATTTTTTTAAGATCTTCAAACTGTAAACTGTCATTAACCATAAAAGCTTTGGATATGGCATCTCCAATATAAGCACAACATTCCTCTTCTACTTTCCATTCCCCTCCAAAGAACACTGTTAGAATTCTCATCTGTATATGTATAATATCAAATCCACAAAACTGTCTTAATGACACTTTTATTAATTCAAACACAACAACTTTAATGACAGTCTTTTCACTATCCTAAAAACTCTTATTATAAACCTTATTGATCTATGCCAATTTGATTTCCAATGAAACTATTTCAATTATGCACAGAATGATTCTAATGACACTTTTTTACATGTGATTTTAAAAGTGTCACTACAAATCCATAAATACGGATAATTGTAATGACAATTTTGTAAATTACAGAATTTCAAAGTTTCACTACAATTCCAGATATGCAGATAAGATTAATGAATCCAATGATACTATTTCAACACTGTCAACACCACGTCCTGAAAAAGTGTCATTACAAATCTAGAAACACGGAAAATTCTAATGACATTCTTCTTTTCTCACTTTTTTCATCCCTTATTTCATATTCAATTTTTTTAATCAATGACAATATTTATGGATTATGCACATAATCAATTCAATGACTCTTTTTCAACACCGTAAACACAACATCCAAAAAAGTGTCATTAGAAATTCAGTCCTCAAGAAAATTCCAATGACATTCTTGTTTTCTCACTTGTTTCATCCCTTATTTCATATTCAAATTTGTTAAACAAAGAAACTGTTTCTAGATTGTGCATATAATCAATCTAATGACATTTTTTGAACACTATAAACACAACAACCAAAAAAGTGTCCTTCAAAATCAGTGACACTTAGAAAAATCTAATGACATTCCATATTTCATATTCAGATTTGTTAATCAATGACCCTATGTCTCGATTATGCTCAAAATAGTTCTAATGACACTTATTGGAAAATACTAATGACACTATTTCAATAATAAAATCACAGCTGCAATAAGGGGTTTGTTAGAAAATTACTTGTTTCAGTAATGACACTATTACCGGCGAGAGCTTTTCAGTAGATTTCCCGACGAGTAGAACAAGATTTCCGATGACACTTTCGTCTCAAACTCGTCCACTAATTTCATTCAATTTCCCGGCGAAAAAGAAAAATCAGCCCACCTGTAGTCGCTAGCGTGCGGTGGGCGTGCGGTGACGAGCGTCGATCGGCGGCAACCTCCTGGCCCTGGCGTGCGGTGCCATGGAGAAGAAGAAGTCGGGGGCGCATAGTTCGTTAGTTTACCCAACTCATCCATTTAATATTATAATAATATAAAAACTTGGAGGAGGGGGGTTAGTTTCCTACGGGGATAGTTTCTTAATAAAAGTGTCACTCATTGGTCATTTACCCAACTCATCCACAAATATTAGGTTCGTGTTTCTAATCCCTCGTTTGGTTCGTGCTACACTTCCCAGGAAGTTGAACTTTCCCAGGAAATACACTTATTTTCTGTGTTTAGTTCAAAAATAAAACGTGAGAATTTACTTCCCAGAAAGTTGCAATTCCTCCAATTAAAGGAATTACACTTACCTTGAAGAGGTAGGTAAGATCTACTTCCTGCGTTTTTAAACGGAAATATTATTACTTCCTATGTTAATATAAAAGTAACAATTTTGAACCAAACATGATTTCACAATTTTCAGCAATTTACAATTCCTAGAAAGTAGCTAAATTCCCAGGAACTTAATTTCTCACATTCAACCAAACGAGGGGTAAGAAATCATGTTTTTGATGAGGATGATGGCCATCTATTTTTAGTGCGGATTTACTCATTCGGTTTTTTTTAAACTTGAAACCAAACTTAAATGCCAGATTCAATTTCCAGATTTTAAGTGATTTTGCTACAAACATCAAATTCTTTGTATCCAACAACTGTAATACTGACATCTGCTTTTTCATTTGGTGAAATATCTCTTTAGAGATCAAGAGAGTAATGATATTAAAAAACTTTTGGATCTAGAATTCATGAAATAAAATGAATGGAATAACTCTTCCAAAGGCTCTATGCCGAAAAAATACAAAAAACTCAACTGGAAGAAGCTCTCTTCTAGATGGGCTAAATTAATTTTAATGGTTCAAAAAGATCCGACCAATTCTCTCACATCGGCTTCATCGATCATCCGAGACAACCAGTCTCATATCCTTGCATTAATAAATAAAAAAAAGGTTTTTTTACAGGAAACCACCCGTTATATGTCACTATTTGCACGAAATCACCCGTTATATCGATATTTATTTTAAACCACCCAATTATCTATCTCCGTTAACGCAAAACCACCCAGACCCATCTGCCGTCCACGTTGTCGTTTAAATGTGTAAAATGTCCCTTTTTCCCTCACTTTTTTTTAAAAATTAGGGGGTATTTATGGTCATTTTGAAACCGATGATATATCGTTTAGGGGACGATATTTTGACGAGAATTTGAGCTCGAGCCTCAATTCTTTCTTTTAACCTGATGGCTTGTACTGGGGAAATGGCATGTCGCTCCGCTGAGCAATGTTGAGGGAGGAGCAGCGAAGGTTGAATTCACAAAGGTGAGGAGAAGACACGAAGACGATTCTGTAAATTGAGTAAGAATTTTGATTCTTCAATTTAGGTCGTTCAATTTTTTTACATTGGAAATATTTTGGGAAGAATTGGATAGTCGAATTAGTGGAATTTGAGTTTTCCGAATTAGGGTTTTTCGAATTAGGGACTTCACTAGTCAAATTAGTTGAATGTCTCTTTTCGAATTATGGATTGTGTTAGTCGAATTAGGTCGTTCAATTTCTGTATAAAAATTGTATTGTTAGTCGAATTAGGGATTTCTTACCCGAATTGTATTGTTAGTCGAATTGTTAGGAAAATCGATTGGAGTCAAGCTTAGGGTTCTGATTATTGATTTAGGAAAATCAATTGGAGTCAGGTTTAGGGTTCTATTTGTAAACTTCAGTTGAAGTAGTAAGTTTACATTGTTTATGTTATTGGTTGCAGGAAAATGTCATCCCAATCTTCCCCTTCATATAATGGTGGCATAGTTTGCGAGTGTAATTTAAGGCCAAGGATGTATACAGCTCATACTGCAAGAAACTATGGAAGGAGGTTTTTGAGTTATTCATCATATACATCAAATGGCTCCAAAGGCTATGATTTTTTTGAGTGGATCGATGCTCCATTCGAGACAAATGCAATGAACATAATCCAAAGATTGGCAAATCAAAAGAAAGAATTGGAAGCAAAAAACCTGAAGCATGAAGAAGCATTGAAGGCTAAAGAGAAACAGATTAGGAGGTTGTGGTTCTTTGTATGGGCATTGTTGGCCAAGATTGTATTTTCTATGTTTTATAAGTAGTGTTTGTATACAATCATGGCATTTATGCTTTTGAAATGGTAGTTATGCTTATGAAACATGTGATTTCTGGCTATGACATGTGCAAGTTTGCATATTGAGTGAACTGACTATTTGTCCTTGGATTTCTGTTGCATATTCAGTATGAATATCCATTTTGGCCATTGTTCTGGTGTTTTGGTCATTACAGGTTTAGGCCATTATATGCTTGTTCTGGCTATGACATGTGCAAGTTTTGGCCATTGTTCTGGTGTTTTGGTCATTACATGCTTATGAAACATGTGATTTCTGGCTATGACATGTGATTTGTGAGATTTGGTCATTACAAATGGTCATTTGTTTGTCTCTTGTTCATTACAGGTTTAGGCCACTTGGGTTTATACGGGTTTACAAACAAAGGGCAATTGAAATTTGGCAATAACACACCTAGATTTTGCAGAATTTGGGACCTAAAAATGACCATTACAAATACAAGTGGACCTGAAAATGACCATTAGCAGCAAAGCTTCTTACTGACCCAAAAGTTCCAAAATGCTAACAAGTTAACAACATAGTAGTAACAAAGATTCTTACTGACCCAAAATACTAACAAGTTAACCTAACAAAGGTTTCAAAATGCTAACACAAGTCCAAAATGCCTTCTGATACATCCATAAGTATCCAAATATTTTGTCACATCCATAAATACAAGTTCAACATTGTTCATGCTAACACAATTCCACGACTAAGCTACTTCTTTGCAGCAGAGCTTGATCTGGTTGAGGGTCTTAATGAACTACCCACTTGAGACCTTGTTGCAATCATTTTTCTCCTTGGATTTCTGATAGGCTAAAGTTTCCCGGTAGCCGCCTTGAGAACCTGTATACAAATTAAACATAACTTAAAGATGATTTTTTGTTTTAAATATAACCTGTATATACATAAATAACATAGCTACATATGCTTACAGTGGTCGAAGTTCGTGTCTGGAAAGCTTGTGTTACAACCACAGACTCTTCATGCTGGTTCAATCCACTGGCAATAAGTGAATCATGTGCAAATAATAACAAAACAGTTAGTATGATCAATTTTAGGAAAATCTATGCAACTCAACACAAACAATATAAATAGAGCTAGTAAGTTTTGTACCACATCAAAATCTTCTTTAGTAGCCATTTGTACATTAACATTGGACCTAACCTGTGTGTGTGATGACAATGAAATAAGGTAGCAGATGAAAACATGTGCAACTCAATACAAACAACACAGATGCATGATAAACAACACAAATGTAAAAATTTGCAACATACCACATTCTCTTCCTCAGTTGGTATTTGTACATCACTAGAGGGCCTAACCCTACCACTAATTTGAACTCCAGTATCTGGCCTCACCTGGGTGTGTGATGGCAATGAAAAAATGTCAAAATTTATAGCATTACTTGGTGGTCAAATTTTATAATTAAATTAAAGGACAACATGGATAACTAACATGTTTCCTTGTGTACTTCCTTTTCTTAGGTTGCACAGGCAAAGTAGCATCACTTGGTGGTCTTCCCCCTCTCTTAGGACTGTTTGGGGCCTCTGGAGGTTTTGGTGGATTCTTACAAGACTTTCTTGTGTGACCTTCTTCCCCACAATTTCCACACTTGTTCTTGTCACTCCTCAGTCTAGTTTGCTTGCTGGAATTCACTTATCCAGGTTCTTTTCTTCTGGATTTTCTGGGTCTTCCAGGCTGAATAATTAGATTAGGTGGTTGTAGTGGTGGGTGCCCAGTTTTTTTCCATTGGTCCTCTCCAGGCATTGGGTTCACAGACAAGCTATAAGCTCTCAGGTAAGTCTCCTTAGTGAAGTACTCATGGATATAATCTTCCACTCTATGCCTTCTCTTCAAAATGCAACATATGGCATGGGTGCATGGCAGTCCAGTGAGATCCCACATGTTGCACCCACAACTTTTTTGCCCCAAATCAACCACATAAGTTTTCCCAGCACAATCAACCTCATACCTATTTTGATCCCCATAGCATTTGCACCTATACAGAGTTTCAGCCCTAAAGGTATTGAGCTTTTGATAACTTCAGGAGTCAATAATCCTTGGTGAGCATTCATGGCATCTCTCTTGCTAATGAACATTTTCATAAGTTTTCTCCTAATCCACTCACACATAGATAGGATGGGCATCTCTCTGGCCTCCAGAATACAACTGTTAAAGGACTCACACGCATTATTTAGCAACATATCTGATTTCACATAGTGTCTAAATGCATGTAGAGACCATGTCTCAAGGTTTGAATCCATAAGGTATTTGAAAGCCCTCTCATCCATTGTTCTTATTGTCTCCATTGCCAACTCAAAATCAGGTTTAGTTACAGCATTTGCAGCTGCCCATACAGCATCTTTGAATGATTTCCCTGACCATTTGGCCTTGAAGTTGTTATGGAGATGTCTAACACATACCCTAGTATCACTCATGGGAACAACCAAATGCAAGGCCTCTAGCAAACCCTGCATATAAGACACATTATGGTCAATAACTCAATATAATAAAACATTAAAATTCAAATATTAAGTTGTGCAAAAAAGTCATAATCTTTTGCCTATCTGACATGAAAGTCAGAGGTTGTTCACCCCCAATGTCTTGAATCAAGTTTTTCAAGAACCATATCCATGTTTCTTTTCTTTCTGCCTCTACAACTGCAAAGGCTATTGGGAAAATATTGTCATTGCCATCTTGGCCCACTGTAGAGAGTACTTGTCCAGTATATGCCCCCTTTAAATGACATCCATCTAGGCCCACAATTGGCCTACAACCAGCAACAAAACCTTGCTTACAAGCTTTCAGACAAACATAAAGTCTCTAAAAAATAAGCCTCTCTGGATGTTCCTCAGGTCTCACATACATTGTGCTACCCTCATTCCATTTAATGATTGTAGTAGCATAATCCCAGACTTTTGCATATTATTCTGGTGCATAGCCTTGTGTCATCAAGATGGCTCTAAGCCTAGCCCTCCAAGCTTGATGATATGTGATGTTCACAATGTGCTCTATTTTCACTGTCATTATAAATTGTTTGATCCTCCACTGTGGATCATCTATGTAATGCTCCAAGTACCTTTCAGCAAGCCATTTGGAATTCATCTTTGTGTTCTTATCTTGCCACCCACACTCATGCTCTGGAATAAAAGTAGTTAAAGACTACCATCTGTTCCCATTCTCCTTGCACAAGCCTTAAACCCACACAAATTTTCCTTACACACACACTTCTTCCTGCCGTGTTTGAACCCACAGTGACACTTGTTCATACAATAAGCAGCCACTTTATGCTTATCATTGTGCATATAATAGAAATCAAAACCATTCTCCAATGCTAACTGTCTTAAAGCCTTCCTAAAAACTTCATTTGAGCCAAATCTCATGCCAACCTTGAGAGAAATTTTATTTTTAAAATCAACCAAAGGATTAAACTCAGGATACCTCATATGAAGATTACCATCATCAGATCCACTGTAACTCCTGTAGTCATCAGATTCAACTCTAATGTCAAACACATCCTCACAAGTTGGTTGACCATCCTCAGTATTTAGATTCTCATCAAATACATTTTTGTCAACATGTTGTTCAAAATCTACATCATCATCAGATGACTCACCAAAAATATTGTCTTCATAAGCTACATCATCATCATCATCATCATCATTAGAGGAATCTGAACCCAGAATTTCTTCAACATCATCTTCGGATGCTTGATCTGACTCAATACAAGTTTGAGAAGGTATTGTGGGAGATTGTGCAAATATGGTGACAACCCTAAGGCTATCTATCACTTCTTCAGATCCACCAAGAGTTAATTCTACCTTGTTTTGCTGATTTTTTTCCAGATGGGCCTACAGTATTGGGCTTAACCTTGCTCATTGTTGGGCTACTCATTGTTGGGGTAGTCATTCCCGGGCTAATCATTCTTGGGCTACTCATTCTTGGGCTACTTGTTGACTTATCCATTTAAATGTTTTTGAGCTAACTTCTTCCCCTTGGATAACATACACATCCAGAGTTTTATCACTCCCAACAGAAAAACACATTTGAATTGTATCATTATCACGATTGATCTCTTGTATCCCTCTCTGTAGGGTCATTCCAGGCCTAGAGAACCACAGCTCTCTCACATTCTCAACACCCACTCCCTCCTTAATATAATCCACTAGCTATATCTTAGATATTAAATCAGGGTCAACATGTTGCTTACAATAAACTAGATTTTTCCTATATGACTGATTGTCATTTGGTCGATTTGAATCAAGATAAAACTTGCCATCATACAGAAACTTTACGGTCACAGCCATCTGTGAACACAACACATTAAAGACATGACAGAAGTCTCAAAAGGAAATATTCACACATAATCAAACAATTGAATGCATATTTAATGAGCAACCAACTGGAGCTCACATGGGCATATTTTATAAAGCATGGGTCCACAATAATGGATATTTCCACAATCGAATAAAGCTCACATGGGCATAGTAAAATTGAAGCAGAGACAACCACATACACATCCACATCATATGTTCAGCTTTAACAAAAAAAAGATTCTTAAAGGCACAATCGATTAAAGAGAATGGACAACCACATCACACACTTCACTAGTCAACAAAGTACGAAACCCTAAACAATATAAAACCCTAACCACGAACCTTATCTCAATCAAAATCAAGAATACCAGTAGTACCTTTAACACCCTGAGATGCTTACAGTTCTTCCTTGCAGTTCTTCCTCGCTCTAGCTCCCTTCGCCAGATCTTCATCGCAGTTCTTCTAGTGGTTGGAATCGTCTTCGCCAGGAGAAAAGCCCCAATAACCCTAAGGCCCCAAATTGGAAAAAGCCCCAAATTCCCGAATTTGGAAAAGCCCCAAATTCCAGTTTGGATCCCTAAACCCCAAATTGGAAACTTCGACAACCCTAAACCCCAAATTCCCCTTAGAACACTGAGAAACTGAGAACCCTAAACCCCAAATTCCCGAAATTCACCTAGAAATCACCCACGATGAACCACAATGACGAAATTGAAGATCGCCTTGCCTTCGCTCTCTTTTTTGGGGCAAATTTGACTGGAAGGAGGGAGAAAGAGATATTCAACCAAATTATCGTTATCATCTCGTTCAGCCTGGTAGAAGCCCGCTAATTTTAAAAAAAAAAAAGTGAGGACAAAAGTGACATTTTACACATTTAAACGGCAAAGTAGACGGCAGATGGGTCTGTGTGGTTTTGCGTTGACGGAGATAGATAATTGGGTGGTTTAAAATAAATATTAATATAACGGGTGATTTCATATAAATAGTGACATATAACGAATGATTTCCTGCAAAAACCACTAAAAAACAAATCTCAAACACATCCATTATGCAAACATAAGCATATGCACTCCTCCAAGGTGGAGTAGATAACCTAGGCGTGGTACTTTTTGTTTATAATTTTTTTTTCTTTTCAAAATTTACTTTTATATGTTTCAATAAACGTGTAATAAAATTATTATAAATTTTCTTTTATTACTCACATTTTTTCAATAAAATACACACATCCCTATAAAAACTACCTTTTTACCAAACATATTTGTTTATAAAAACTTATTTATCAACTATTTATAAACAAAAAACACTTTATAACTTCCATCACCTAACAAACCCCTAGTTGTTATCAATAGTATCAAAAAACTACGGGAAGTCTCTTGGAAAATTCGTACTATTATTTTGAACATCACGTCCCTCCTTAATTTCTTTGAATCGTCCAATGTCTTTCGTTGTTTTAGAGAGTGTAACCGTGCTGCCGATTTTCTTGCTTCTAAAAGACTTCAACATTGCTCACCCGTGGGAATTGATCTTCAGGGTAAAAGCCATCAAAAGATGGAGGAGTGTGTTGTACTCAAAGAACTCTGGATTTAGTTCTTTCAGAGACAAAAAAAATCATCCCTTGTGATGATTTAGACACGTCTTGCTCTTAATAAGGGATTTTTGTAACCCTTGATAAAAAGGAAGAAGAAAATATAAGAATTGATTCGTCAGTTTAACCATTTTATGGTAAAAAACTATACAGCAATGAATAAGAGTTTCTAAAAACCACCTCTAATTTTATTTTTTGTAACCAAAACTACACACTTCAGTCAGTACTGTCTTATGTACAAATTTACACCTCTAATTCAATTTTTGTTATAAAAAAAACTTCAAACATATGAGAAAAAGAAGAAGCATACCTAATTAGGATAATTGTTGTAACACTTGACAGTTCCAACCAGATCAAGGGCTTCTCTGAGGGCTTCTTTGAGATATTCAGGGTGATTCTCGATGTTAATCAGCCCGTGCTGTGATTCTAGGGAGCTTAATATTCTTCCAACTATCTGAATCCAAATAGAATTCATCAAGCATATATATTTATAAATATTAATTAGAGAGCTGATTTGTTAGATCACTAAATCATCATCAGCGTGTCTTAAGGTACTAATCAACAACTTTGAGCTGAAACGAACCTTTCGAGCATAGCCACCGAAAGCTACACCGCTAATTACTGGACTCGTTCGGGTTTTGGAACCCGAATTCCTATCCTTGGCAGTCCCTGAACATCAGAACAGTGAGGATAGTAGACGGCGTTTTTAAGTATGGTGCCAAACGCATAGAAAAACAAGATTCTTACGAGATTCAAAGGATGTTTGGAAGATTCCTTCCTTCTTGAGTCCATTGACTGTATGAGCATTAGTACCACCAGCTAATTGAAGAAAACCTGAGTGCAAATACAAGGTTTAATAAGAGAAGAAAAACAAAGTAATGGCATTAAAAAAAGATGGTTTTGCATTCGGATACAACCAGGAGGTTTATCTTCTGCAGCGGCTAAGTGAACAGCGAATCTGATTGCTTTCCTTGTGGCACCTCGACCCGTATCCCCACTCATGGGGCGACCATCCAACTACAAAGGATAGTTTGTTAACAAAACTGGAATCTATAATCATTTAGTTTGAAGGAGTGTGAT
Organism: Rheum nobile; assembly: GCA_027886185.1. NCBI lineage: Eukaryota > Viridiplantae > Streptophyta > Magnoliopsida > Caryophyllales > Polygonaceae > Rheum > Rheum nobile. The sequence continues at coordinate 2,594,406 of WOAB01000056.1, forward strand.
CCAATTCAGCTCAGAAAAGTTGTGTACCTGCCACAAGTTATAGGAATGGAGGTTCAGCCTCATGATTTCGAACATTGTGTTCATTACCGAAGTCATGGAGTCCCCAATATCAGGAAGGCTTATCTGGGTAAAGTCACCAACATCCAAAAAGGTTTTCGGTTTATGAACATCAATTGGCCTATTTTAACTTCAAGGGACAAGTCGAGTCTTACTGCTACTAGTCTCAAATCATTGACAGAGTCTCCCAAATCCTTCCACAACTGTTCAAAGGAATCAGTCTGTCTACAGGCACCAGCGGCAATATTCATTAACGGGAATTAAGGGAAGCTTAGTTCTATATTGGTTTTCACATATTGAATATGATGGCCCTAAATTGCATTTCATTTCCAACTTTCCACTTTCTTGCCTTCTAGCTTCGGTTTTTAGTGAAAGCCAACTCAATGGATTGAATACATTTAAATTTCTCCTTCATAAAATGTATACTCTGGATGAATGCACTTGTTTTTCCACTTTAGATATGATATGAGAGAATAAGATGATTACCTTGCACTCGTGTGTATTTCAATTGCATCGACGTCATTCCTTTTAAGTAGTTCAGACGTACTAGCAGCATCTCTCAGGTGTGCAACCATTCCTAAGACAGCGCAAGATATATTTCAATCACATATGACAGCAGAACAAACTGAAACCTTGCTACTAGGCAAAAAGTGTAGTGCCACAAAATGCCAGTTAATGTGATTGACCCATCAAACATTCTTATGGATAAATAGAAGAAAAACGTGAAGTAGTCAATCTCACCTATTTTGTCATACGGACAAACAGGGGAGCAACGGCCACATCCATAGCATCGTTCAGTGATGACTCCTCTCTATATAACGTCATTAGGAAACTAGAATAAGCATATTGAGCATTTAGCAAAAAAATAAAAATACAAAATCACTCCAAAGAGGGAAAAAGTAAGACTGAAAGAAGGCAATTGTAAATTCGCAAATGGACCTGGAACACAGGAGATGTATGGAGACTGGAGGAAAGCTTTCCTGTTGACGCTCTTTCCTCCATTGATATTGCATTCGCAGGACAAACCTTTTCACACGGTCTCAAACAATCTAATGGACAATCTTCTGGATCAAATTCTGATTCAATGGTTTGATTTGATCCAAAGCCAAAGTCAAGCAGATAAGTAAATCAGTTTCAGCAGAAACAGAGATGAACAAGAACAACTATCATCTATCATCCAAAGCCGAGGTCAAGTAAAGCTAAGCTAAGTAAGCTAAACTGATCTATCATATTAACAAAGAGTCAAAGATCTTGTGGAGCTTGCTACATAAACCTTAATCTAGGCTAAGCTGATTTGATGTAATCCATAGTAAAAGAGTAATGGAGAACAATGTCAAATACCTGCCTTACGAAAATGAATATCTTCATCATCATTGACGCTGATCATAATCCATGGCTTACGAACTGGAATGATATCCATTGCTGCCTCTATTCCTTCACTCACTGCACACACCACTGAGGCATCGGCAGCACAATCTATACAATCAACTGCATTTGAAATGACAAAAGAAACAATAGAGAGGTATCATGACGTGTTTGCAAAAGCATATCAAGCGAAGGTTAACAATGCACACATTTCAATTTGTATATTACATGAGAAAGTCATCTAACAATACATTGAAATGTTTAATCATTCAAAATAGGCAGTCTTTCATATTTTAAGGATATGTTAGTCAACTTTCAGTATGTTCATTACTGATCAACATTGTTGAACCCTAAACGATAATGCCCCCATCACTCCATGCTGATTGATGGTTAAGGATTCCAATGCACTAGGGATAAACATTTTGATAATGAAGCACATTACAATGTGTATATTCTAAAAAATGTAACTTCCTTGAAAGACGTACATATTGAAATACAAATCAATTAGGGGCCAAAGACATTGTGACTTACACTATCAAAATCCTCTCCTCTCGGAGGGTCTAGTTGAATGAATGATTTCTGAATCTATGCAAATCCACCAAAATGCATAGCTATACAAAAGATGAAAATATCAATGCCATGATCCTAATCATGCATATCATTTTGTTCAATTAACAGAATAAAAAATGTTCAAGTTTGATTGGTAAAGCTAGATTACTTAAGTAACTTTTTATTAATTAAAAAACAAAATCAGAAAACTATCCCGATCAGGTCTCACAGTGAGCAATGACTCACCTCCAGCAAGAGTATAAACTAGAGAGAGGTTCCTTACGTCCACAACATCCTGCATAAACCCAGACAAACAGAGAATTTATCAAGAGATTGCAATCAAAATAAAATAAATTATTTAATTGACAGTAAAAGTTAAAAGGCAAAAAGAAAACAAAGTCATTGAATTTTGGTCATTAAACTTTCTTCTCAGTCCCTTTCCAAGCCCTAACCTATCCTACAAGATCCTCAATTACAGAGGAATGTGATCTAAATAGCCTTAATATCAAATTCGATCAATCTAATAATCGAAGAATTTAGCGGATGAAAAGAGTACCTCGAAACTAGCACCGCAAATAAGCTTAACCCAATTGCCCCTTTGAAGAGATAAGTGAGGAGGGGTTACGATGGAAGGAATTCCAACTGATTTGACCATCTCTCTCACACTTTCAAGAGATTTGTTGATAACTGCAGCAACCGAACACGTCAGTTAACTCCTCCATGTCACAAGGAGAGAGAGAGAGAGAGAGAGAGAGAGAGAGAGAGAGAGAGAGAGAGAGAGAGAGAGAGAGAGATTACCAAGAGACTGAGGGCGCAACATCGCACAACGGGGGAAGCTCATAGCCATGGCGCCAATTTGGGGTGTGGTGAAGAGAGAGAGTTTATCTATTCGAGTGATACACCTACACTCAGACACTCGGTTAGTAGTGTAAAGCATCACGTCTAGTACCTGACCCGCAAACCCGATTCAACCCGACCCGTTGTTTTATTTGACACCCGATCCACCCCGAATTTTTTTGGGTTGGGGCGTCGAATCATTACAAATGTTTTATATCTTTAGTATTGGATATTATTATATATTTTATAATTGAAATATTATATAATAATATTTTTATTTTTTATTAAAAAACTATTTTTTAATAATCATTTAAAAAAAATTGACATGATGCTCTCGAATCTCGACCTGTTGGATTGATCTGAACCCGTACTCGACTTCTCGCATGTGTAATATTTTCTTGGACAATCATAAATGAGACACCCCGATAGCAGGGTCACCCTCTACTTGGATATGTAATATTAAGTATTACGATTCGTTTAGATTCCCAAAATTAATATATTAAATAGCATATTTTATATTAAATTTTTATAATTAATACTCCATCCGTTTAGTTTTAATTGACATTCTAGCAAATTTCACACAAAATAAGAAACTAATTTTTTTCTAAGATTACCCTTATAATTAATTAGTGATTAATTATTGCTTTATTTTTGCTCATGAAATCTAACAAAAAAAATTTAAGAAAATCAAAAGCTAAATCACAACAACTTACTGGGAAAGAAAATCGTGAATTGCCAAAAAAGTATATATTAAAGCAAAGGAATTTAGAGCCATCATATTGATTCCGGCCCCACAAATCCTAGGTGTCAATTTGTGGTTAATCCACTTGTTTCATTAACATTATATTTCAATTTAAATGACAATATCTAATCACAACTAATTTCAAATATTTAAAATTTTAAATCACAATATCTAATCACAACTAACTTCAAATATATAAAAACTATATACAACTTTTTATAAAATTTGATTTCTACAAATTACACATACAATAAGCTTATAATATATGTCAAATTAATATATGATAGATTTCTTACTAATTAGTAATATTATTTCATGCTTTTGCATATATAATATCTATATATCTATATATATATATATATATATTAAAGCAAAGGAATTTAGAGTCACCATATTGATTTCGGCCCCACAAATCCTAAGTGTCAATTTGTGGTTAATCCACTTTTTTCATTAACATTATATTTCAATTTAAATCACAATATCTACTCACAAGTCACACCTAATTTCAAATATATAAAAAATTAAATCACAATATCTAATCACAACTAACTTCAAATATATAAAAACTATATATGAACTTTTTTATAAAATTTGATTTCTACGAATTACACATACAATAAGCTTATATTATATGTCAAATTAATATATGATATGTTTCTTACTAAACTTATATATAAAATACATCTTATATTCATTTATGTAATTAGTAATATTTTTTTCATGCGTTTGCATATATAATTTGACCCATATAAATTTATGGGCCAAAATCATACAATATATACAATTTCCAACTCATTGTACATGTGCTTTTATTATCAAGCCTACTACAAAATTTTATTACACATACAAATTTATGGCCCATTTAGAGTAAAATGACCCGAATAAGTTTTATGGCCCATATATATATATATATTAAAGCTATTGAATTTCGAGTCATCAGAAGCTTTTGGCCCCACAAATTCTACGTGTCATTTTGTTATTAATGCACTTTTTTTCTTCTTAATATTATATTTCAATTTAAATCACAATATCTAATCACACCTAGCTTCAAATATATAAAAACTATATACAACTTTGTTGAATGCTTATACATTTTTTATAAATTTTGATTTCTACAAATTGCAAAAAATAAGCTAATTTATGTCAAACTAATATATGATAGAATTCCTACTAAACTTATATATAAAATACATCTTATATTCCTTTATGTAATTAGTAATATTATTTTTATGACTTTGCATATATAATATGACATATATAAATTTACGGGCCAAAATCATACAATATATACAATTTTCAACTCATAGTACATGTGCTTTTATAATTCAACTCACTATATTATATTATTACACATACATATTTTATTAACAATTTAGTGAAATTTCAGACTAATGTATCTTAACAAAATTAATTCATATAATCTTGAGATTTTCTACTAAACCTTTCAATTTAACAATTCATCTTAACAACAATTATATCATATTAGATTTTTAACGAATTTGGTATATTGTACGTTCCCATTTAACATTTTTTTGTTGATTATAATTTTCTATAAAAATACATGGTCTCCATTTTTTGATTTTACAATGTTTCTATGGGCTTATTACTTATCATTTTGTTAAATGTAATTTCCAGTTTCAAAAATTAAATTGAGTTTGTTAATCACCAAGAAAATATTCACTAACAAACCGTAAAATATCAATTATTAATTACCAAGAAAATATTGTTAAATCAAACAAAAAGTTTAAATAAAAAATTCAGGTAAATCTTTATTGTAACAAACTTTCAATTTCATATGATTATACACATTATCAAAAGTAAATTAAATGTAGTACGTATACAAATTTTAAAAGTATTTAAATTTGAGATAACTTTACACCTACATAAATCAGCCACTACTAGTTAATTATTCAAATAACTTTTTAATTATCGTTTTCTAAAAAAAAAAATTTAGATGGATCCATTACGTAATTAGAAAAAACTAAAAAAATGTGATTTATCTAGCTGATTTGTAATGATTTATATATATTTTTTGGGTTTGTTTGGTAAGTGTGTTTATAAAGAGTTTTTTTGTTTATAAAGGTTTTTTTTTTAAAAGTGGGTTTGAAATCTAAATATTGGGTGTTATGGGGAAATGTGAAGGGAGGGAAAAAAATGGATTTTGTTTATAAATGGTTTATAAATTGTTTGCCAAACAGGCCCTTTGTTGAATTATTTCATATATTTATTTTAACAAATAGTTAAAATATCAAAAAAAAAAATTCCTTTGTTTGATCTCATATCCCCTTTCGAGACACCAAAACAATTATGGATCAACTTTGCTTACGTGTTATTTTGCGATTAATCCTATTTTTAGTTTACTTTTTTCCTTAAACTAACAATTTATACTATAAAAATCTTCAAAATTTCATCAAACAACTCAATTGTTTTGTATGAACAGTACCTTTGATCTAATATAAACATTTTATTTTATTTGGATATTATTTACACATTTATATTCTATGATAAAATTGCTATATAAATATTTTAACTTAATATAAGGGTCAAATATAGTATCCATTGTGAATATATAATCATGGAATTTTAAATTGAGCTTGACTTTTATTTTATATTTTTTGAGTAATTAAACTAAAAATATTTTTCTAATAATCATCAAAATAAATATATTCAAATATTGAGTTCCACCTTATTTTCAATAATTATTTTTAATATTGATTATAATAAATACATACGAGATAATATCATGTTTATTAGGTTGATATCACTTCTTTTCCATATGCATATGAAATATCTAAAACATAATATTTTATATCATAAAGTAGCTTGCTATGATAAATATTGGTTTCATAACCTTACGTATATTATATTTTTGTAAATATTAAGAAATTATTGTTTTATATTGTGATTTTGACAAGTATCGTTGATGGTGTATCAACAATTTTCGGATCCCCATTGTTTAGCTATATATATTTTCTTGAAAACATAAATATTATTTTAATATAATTTTTTTTTCATATTTACATTGGCCTTATTCATTAATTATACATATATAATTTTAATTTTTATAATGTTAAAATCTTCACATCACTTTATTTTCACCTGACTCTTATCCATGTTTAACCAAAAACTTGGTTTGAAGATATAAATAGTAGTTAAGATTTGAAAATTTGATTATGAATTGTTCAAATATCAAACTAAAAAAACATAAAAATAAATAAATATTTTGTTATAATACTTAATATTCAACATAAAGAGGATCATGTTCACGATTTTGTCGATTTTATTTTTTCTTTAAAAAAATTTCTATTATAATCCAAACATGAGTTATACATATTATGAATATTTTTGGCTTTTTTATTCAAAAGATATAATTACTAATCTAATAGTTTTTGTCAATGAACCACACATTAATTATTTGCTTGAAATCTATTTAAATTGTTTAAAAGACCATCTATTATATATCCCGCGTATAAATAATTTTGTAAATCGAGAATAATTTTATCGAGATTTTTAGATTAATAATCATTATAACATTTTTATATTAACTATTCTCTAAATGAGTCTACATAAATTCATATATATCATAGCATATCATTTCCAATGATCCAGCGAAAACTATATTTTTCTTAAAAAATACTTCGATATAACATTAGTTTAATTCAATCATATTTGTTTTTTCTCAAATACATTACCCGTACAAGGTACGGGTTCTACACTAGTTACTATATCAAATCTCTACGAAAGGGAGTAATTACTGCATCAAATCTCTACGGAAGCATGATTTGGAGTATTAAATAAAACTGGTGAATAAAAAGAATAATGCATCAAATCTCTACGAAAGCAGTGAATAAATAATTGAGAAACCAAAGAATAAAAATAAAAGAATTATTGTATTAAATGTGAGGGCAAATTTGAAAAAAAACTAGTAAAATAGTCTAAAACGATAATTAAAACTTATCAAAGACTTAATCCTAAAATGTCAATTAAAATTAAACGGAGGGAGTAAAAGATAACCCAACTAAATGCATTGTGTTGAAAATCTAAACGGTTTTTTTGGTTGAAATATTGATCAGTTACATGCAAATTTAAATATTACATTATTTTAGATGAGTAAATACAAACAACAATTTTCTTATATATTTAAGTTGTTCTTAAGAGAATTCACTATTTGGTTTATTGTGAAATATTTTTTGTTTTAAAACTATTTTTATAAATGATTTTGTACGCCACTATCCCCATTATTTTTAGAAAAAAATAATTTATTTGAGTTATTTATTTTTGTTAGTGTTAGTTTTTCAAATGATTTTATATAAAAATTATGCTTATTTTATAATTTTAATCAAAATAAGCCTTTAAGATTCATGTATAAAGTTTTATTATGCATATTCACATCGAATTCATAGTTTTAATCAATTTGTTGTTTAGAAAATAAAATTCCAATATAACTATCAAAATTTATATGTTACTATTCTCCAATGACTATGTTTTTTTAAAGTATATTTTTTTTTTAAAAATATATTTTTAATACTCTATATTTTTTTATTTATGGTTGCTTTGCTCATGAGTTGTATTCAAAATTCTCAAGCGGCTAACTCATTTGCCAACTCAACAACTTAACTTAATTTTTAGATATAGCCGACATCAACTCTTAATTTAAAAATCGAATGAATTTTGTTTGATTAGTCGTACATGGCACGAGCGCTATACTAACATTCTTTTATATCATTTTTGGAAAATTGGTACGTTATTTGAAAATTTATAAAATGAAAAAAATATTCCGATTTAAATCGACATTTTTTTTTATTTGTAAGGGTTTCAAACATTGTGAGGCTACAAACTCAAAGAGAGGATTTCTATTATGGAATGATGAGATAATTATTGTGAGGTACGAAGAACATGTTAGTGGTACCTCTCACTTGTCATATTTATGTGACATTAAGGGTGACAGCTGCCCTCAAATATTGGCCGAAAATTTGGATAACCTCCAGTTTTAGTCTTTTTTGCGAAATCCCCTCAGATATTGACATTTTCGTCGGGTAATCTTAAACTTGTGTTTTTTCCGTAAAATATCCCTCCGTTTGAATACAGTTAACGTTCCGTTTAAGTCGTTAACTTAAATGAAAAAAATGAAAACAAAATCTCCTCCCTCCGATGAACCTGACTCCCGACTCCCTCCCCGATCTAATACCCAACGAATTGGGTCTTGGCGGAGACCACAAAGCCGACAATGAGGGTCTTGGCGGCGACCACGGTGCAACCTGCGAAGGAGGAAGACGAGGCTTCGGGAGACCACAGTGGACAACGATCGACAACCACAGAAAGGTTGCATCTTCGCTTTGGCTAGAGGAGGACGCGAAGGTGGTGAGGGCTTGGACGAAAGTCGACGGCGGGGATTCGAGGTACGAATTTCATCACTTCACTTCTGAAATTTGGTGTTTAATTGCACAAATTTTAGGATTCGAACACTTAGGGTTTCAATTTAGGGTTTCAGAAATTTAGGGATTTCATTCAAAATTAGGATTTATGGCATTTCGATTTGGGGCTGATTGAATTAGATTATGAACGAATTAGGGGGTAATTTTATCCAATGTCTAGGTCAAATAATCACAATTGAGATTTTTTGCTGTTTTTGTGTATGGATGAATCATCTTCTCTGTTTGATGGCATGATTAACGAGTTTGAGATTTTTGTTGATTAGTTGTTTATCATAATCTCTTCTGACTTCTGGATTCTTTGAAATGCTATTATGTCAATCTGATCAAATATTGGAAATGTCAGTGTACCCTGTGTTTCATGTTTCTCAACTCAAACAGCATGTGGGACCTCAACACACTTCACTGCCTTCTCCTCCTCTAGCATCAGAGAATGGTGAGCTATTGACAGAACCGACTGCAGTTTTGGACACAAGGGTTGCATTCTTTGGTCCTAAAGATTAGGTCTTTTGTTAGTTTTACTGGTATCTAAACATTATCTCCAGATTGTGTTTTTTGATTCAGTTTTTTGGGTGGCTTTGAACTGATTTCGATTTCTCCTAGGGTGTGGTTTCAATTTTAGGTTTGAGAGCTGAAGTGGTAAGGGATTAGATTATACACACCTCTAATTCTACAGCACCCTAGATAGAGTAACTATACTCTGGTATCTTGAGCATTACAGAATCAGTCAATTAGTAACGTATAACTGCACTTCCTTTTGCTTCAATTTTCTACATATATTGAGGATGAATCGATCGCCTTTTACTTTTCGGTGTACATTCTTGCTTGTACTATTGAACATGTCATTGATCCTTGCTCATGAATCACTGTTTTAGTGTGTGTGTGTGTGTGTGTGTGTGTGTGTGTGTGTGTGTGTGTGTGTGTGTGTGTGTGTGTGTGTGTGTGTGTGTGTGTGTGTGTGTGTGTGTGTGTGTGTGTGTGTGTGTGTGTGTGTGTGTGTGTGTGTGTGTGTGTGTGTGTGTGTGTGTGTGTGTGTGAGAATTGAGAAAGCATGGTGAGTTTCAAGAATAGATATATGGTAATGGAGATTTTCCTGGACCCGAACAAGGATCTCACAGTAGATGATCCTATAATTGGGGCTTATGGTATGTAATCACTTGTAAATGTGTTTTACTAAAAATACTGATGTCATGCATTGCTTCAATGTACCAGTTTATATGCCATTACTTGTTCTTTACAATACCTTTACATAATTTACATAAACAAGATATAATTTTTTCTTATATGCCATTACTTGTTCTTTATAGCATTTTTGAACTTTGCTAATGTGGTAGCATTTTCGGCTAATATAGCTTAATGGTAGCATTTTGAACTTTGCTAATATGGTAACACTTCTGGATAATATATTAGTTCAAGTCCCTTATCATGTTATATCATGCTCTCTGTGCTACTGCTGGTTTCAATTTACATGGATAATTTCAGACTTTCTCTGCTGCTGCTGGTTTCAGTTTACATGTTTAAGCACGTTGTTAGCTGCTGGTTTTGGTTTTGGTCGCAGCAGGATATGGCCTTTCATATGAATGTTGGCTGCAAGAATGTTGATTTTGCAGGAAATTTACAGCCAGCTGATTTTGCATGAAATGTACAGAAAATGTATATGAGAATGCTGATTTTGCATTCACATTTCTTTAGGTTTACAGCCAGTTGAATTTTGGTGGCACTAAACTTGGCAATAGCTTGGGAGAGAGTAGCACCATTTCTTAGCTTCTCGATAGTATTCATTATTTTAGCCATAGTTCAATTTGATCTTATATATATGCAATTTTGACTGATGCTATTGAAGATGGTTTTTCATGTATTAACATTTAAGCCTATTAGCTCAATGGTAGAGCAACGTGCTTTCAAGTATGTGGATGTGGGTTCGAGTCCCACATAGGCTAATTTATAACTTGACACTATCGTGATTAGTTGTTTCTCTTGACGCGTATCGAAGATGTTATGAAATATGTCCGTTCACTTGCTTGATGTGGATTCAAACCTCAGTCATTAACATATTAAGCTATCCATCTTGGCATGTTTCTCCATTTGATTCAATTTTCTGTAGTAGCCTATACAAGAGTCGAATCCATATCTTGTGCATACGCACATACTCTACCATTTGAGCTAATAGGCTTTATAATTAAGCTTCCATTTATAGTCATAACATAGTGTAATTTCATCCTCATTATAAATCATCATAATATACTTAGTAAATGCCATCTCAAGAGATGAATTTTCTTGCAATGTTTACCAATTATAAAGATGAGTACTTGAAGATGAACATGTGAGAACAAAAAATGCTAATCTGTGCTTATTTTTTGCAATGAGTTTGAGAATTTTCAACAACTATCTCAACCCACAACATTGATCTCAACTACATAATTCAACATTTATGGGGTGTGAAAACATGGATCAATTACCAGGAAGAGCCGGATCTAGCATATTGGGTCCAATAATAGATTGGCCACTCATTCTACAAACAAAAATTCATGCTGTAAATTTCTTTCCATAATATGCTAGGCCTTTGGCAATGAATGAGCAGTCAACACAAATCCAAACAGAAATGCATGCTGTAAATTGTTATGATACAAAATGCATGTAATTTGAGTACTCAGGTCTATTCTCGATACAAAATGCATGTAATTTGAGTACTCAAATTACTCAAGTCACAGTCCTCTAGATGAGACCAATTACAGATACAAAATGCATGTAATTTGAGTACTCAAATCAATTTGAAGTAAAACAACAGTTCCAATTTGAAGTAATTTCATAGCAACTGAACTTCAATTCTCACAATTTGGAAGTTTTAAAGCAGTAATTATAGTCTTAACCAAACAAAATTGGTACAGACAACTTGCATTTACTTTTGTTCTTTGCTCTTCTTTCACATTGACTATAACAAGCTTCAATAGTCATAGCCTTAAATTTACATTCCCAATTTCGTGGTTAAAGCCCTAAATTTCTACCACCCAAATCCAAATCCCATTAACCCTAATTTTGAGTCAAATTCATAAACCTAGAACCCTAAAATCCCAAATCTAAACGAAATTTCAAAAGTGGAAACGTACCTCGAAGCTTCAAATCATCGGTGCCAGCCCCTTCCCTTCGCGCAGCCCGTCCAGCCCCTTCGTGCCCTCGTCTAGCCCAAGGCTTCGCGCCGTCGTCTAGCCCGTGCGTCGTCCAGTCCCGCCGGCGTTGTCCGTTCTCGCGAAACTGAGGAAGAAGACCACGAAGACCAGCGTCGTCCGTTGGGTCGCTATATTGAGGAAGAAGACCACGAAGACCAGCAAACAACACATTTGAACACGTCTTTTCTTTTCATTTTTATTTTTTTTAAAAATAAATTTAACGGTAGTTAACGGAATAAAGCATATATGGCGAAATGGGTCAAAAACTGAGGATTATCGGACGAAAATGTCAAAATTTGGGGGATTTGGCAAAAAAGACGAAAACTGAAGGGCACTAGGCGAAATTTTCGAATATTGGCTCTATTCACTTTAAATTTATTTGCTCTCTACTTGTACTCCTTTCCATAATTTCTTTAAGATTTACATCTATATTTTATATCTTAAACAGTTAAACTCTAATTTATGGTTAATAATTAAAATTTAATATTTAATTTAAATTTTAAAATTTAAGTATTAAAATTTAAGGTCTATGATTTTAGAGTATTCAACAATATATCTTACATTAATTATTTGCTTATGTAGCCATTTTCTCACGATCCAGTATCATATACTTTCAAATTGTCATTAGATATGAAATCCACTTTTAACTCTGCCGAGTCCTGTCGACGTCATTAATTAAACGGTTGTCGTGCAAAATAAGGCACAGTTCACCACTTGTCGGTGCACAACTTTCATGTTGGTCCACCAAAACCAACAAATCGATCTTCCAAACACTACCTTACGTCACTTTTGCCCTTTTTCTCCGGATACACACGAGCCACGCCAACCTCTTCATTTATGTTAAATTTTAACCCGATTAATTTTTAACGCATAGGCAAAATTGCGTTTCAGCGTATAGGGTCCTCACGTAACGTGTGACATGGCTCACCACGTTACGTGAGGAGAGGAATAGTGCCACGTTACGTATCGTTATTACCCCACGTTACGTGTAGTTAAGCTCACCACGTAACGTGGTGAGCTATGCCATACGTAACGTGACACTTCTACTGAAAGCTATAAGTTTTGCTGCGGTGCACGGTTTGCATGCAATATCGCACGGTTTGCAGCAAACCGTGCACTTCTACTAAAAGCTAGAAGTTTTGCTGGTGCACAGTTTGCATGCAACGCCGCACGGTTTGCAGCAAACCGTGCACTTCTACTGAACGGCCTTTCGCTAGATTTAAAAGCCTCTCGTCACGTTACGTGTGGAGCCTCTCTTCACGTAACGTGACGAGCCTATGCGCTGAAAGACAATTTCGGATATGCATTAAAAAGTATGGGCCAATTTTAAGGCAGAAAAATGTAGATTAGTTATCAAGCGTCAAATTAAATATTGTGTGTTGCACACCTAGTACATGTAGATGTGGTTTTTAATGTTCCGACACATCAACCGTTGAAAACTTATGGTCATATCCCAGTCAACTTCGTCATCAATATTAAAAGCATACAAAGACTTGTGCATTTGCATTCAAGAAAATCAAAATCGATCAACTACTCAATAATCTATAAATATATAAAATAGATTAAGAGTATAATTAATGTCTAATAAATATGATAAATTATCTCTTATTTTTTTGTTGATCTTTCATTATAAACTATATCTTCTAATATAACTCAATGGTTAAAGACACTCTCATAATGTAAGAGGTCTAGGGTTTAATTTTCCTTCTTAACAACTTTGTTTTACTATTTTAGCTTTCATTATTTTTTTATTTATATTAATTAGTTAATCAATTTTTTATATATATCCGTCTATCTATCTATCTATATCTATATATACTATAAAATAAAGTCTTCAATAATTGATGACTCGTATTAATTGAGATGATTTTTGTTAAATTTCTTATTTCAATTTTATTAAAAATCAACTATGCTCTTTATTTAAATGATTAGGTGATTGTATACGAAGACAAAGATTACGTTAAAGGTTCGAGTGTTCTTGATTTTTATTAATCTTTTAACATTTTTATAGGGTTAGAATAACTACATAAAAAATGGTTGAAGTTCAGATAAATAAACATAAAGATATAATAAGAATATGTTGATCTTTCTTATCTTATTTTATATACATATACAAATGGAATTTGTCACCGTTAATTACTTTCATTATTTTTGCTCACCGATATACCTATAGGATGATCTACTTGCGAAAGAAAAGCGACGACTGATATAAAGCTTAGTGGTGATGGTTATTACAAAAAAAAAGACAGGTTTAAATCTTTTTAGGAGCATGTTGGTCAAATAATTTTTTTGGCATTTTATTAAATATATTTGTTTTATAAAAACACTAAATATAATAATAATAATCTAATAGTGTGGTTTTGGTGGCACATGTGAATAGCTCATTTTCTAAAATTAGACGGTTAAACACGTGCTTCGCACAAAAAAATATATTATTGTTTTATTTTGTTATAATATAGAAAATAATAAGTTTGTATTAAGGTGTATTTGTTTTTTTTAATAAGAGACCGTATTTTTTCCCTACAATTTAGAATTTATTCTATTAACGATTTGTGATTCAATAGTTTAGGTGATCATTTTTTTAGTTACAGAGTAAGATTATCTAATACATAATTTTTTTAATTAAATATATTTAATTAAATAGACTTTATATATAATTAAATTGGATTCATTGTTATAATTTTATTTATAGGATGGGTGATGACTGATGAACGTACGAATGATGGTTGGATTGGTGATGACACGTAGGCGAATTGAATGTGATGACTACACATAGAACTTAGACCTCTTACATAGTATATATAGATAGGCCGTGACTAATATTAAATAGAGTATTTAATTTGTTTACTAAAAATTGGTTTATTTTTATCCCAATGGTTTTTTAATAATTTTGCTAAAGTATTTATGTTATGTACTTCAAATAAGAAGAAAATTTAGAGTTGAACTTTTATAATATCAAATTAGAAAACTAAAATTTATAAATTTTATCATAGTTTAATTTATGATGAAAACTTTAATAAACTATACTAAATAAAACTTGATAATTTATGACCATTTTAATTATATGATTTTTTTTAAATCCTATTAAAGATAACATTTATTAAAATAAAAAATATTACATTATATTTATGATAGACATACAAATTATTATTGTGGTAATAATAGTAGTAAAAAGACATTAAATTTGTTATTTTGGGTGAAAAAGGGGAAAAAGACATACAATATATTACCTCATATGTATAATAGATTTTTTATCCTAAGCATTTATTAGGACAAAAAAGCTAACATTTAGTGTTATATAGACTAATTATGATGATGTTACTTTCACCGGTTGTAACGTTGATATGTGAAGAGTAATGGTTTTGAGGGAAATTATTATAACCACCACTTTTCTAAATTTCCAATCAACGTGAATATAAAATGTGATTACGAAAAGACTATTTTTTTAGATTGTACATGATATTAATTATATAACGCCTTAATCATCAATGATAAGTTACACAATAATTAATTAATTCAATGTTGAACATAAGGTCGGAAAACTTCTCATTTTAATTGTTAGTAACTCCAAATATTATGTTAAAAAAATTCTAAATACTTAACGTTGCTCTTTTATTCTCAATTAAAAAGTAATTAATTGGAGTCTTTCCATTTATCTTTTATAGTATATTTAAATGGTAGGTGAGAAAGGGTGTTTGCTTCGAGAATGAAATTCAGACAAAAGAGGTGAGGTAACAACATATGATCAGTAATACACCTCTTTTTACGGTAAGATAAATCTCTTAATGCATTTCTTTTGCTTTTTTATAGATACGACCTAAAAATCAATTGTTTCTTTTCAAAATGTATAAGATTCGATTGCATAATCATAATTTTGCTAACAGATTATTGTATTCCTTAATTAAACTGAAATTTCATTCTGAATGTGCGTTTTGCTAAGATACTCATTATACATGGTTTATTTATTTGAAATTCTCAATGGGTTTTATTAGATTTCTTCATATGTAGTTAATTAAATTTTATATGGTTTGGTTGCAGAAGAAACTTCTCGAATGTGTTATTGTCATCAATGTAAAAAGCAGTTTTAGAGAGCACATATTGCATAATGAGTCTCCATACATCTTAAAGGCCTTTATTTGAGGTTTACAGTTTACCGTACATGAGCTAGAATCAATTGGAATCAAGAAGGTATGACCTTTTTTGTAGATTCAGCTAATCATTTTTCAAATATTATATCGTATATATTTATGTATTTGATTTTCCATAGTTCAAAATTATTACATTAAAAACTTACTTTAGATTATTCTACTAAAAATAGATAATTACTTAAATGTTTAGAAAATCGATCATTACAAAATAATATATATATCTTCGTATTTGTACTTTGTATCAGTTTTAGGATGGACAAACTTAACAGATGTATGCTAATATAATATTTTAAATTAATATAGTCAAATATTAGTAGTCAAAATTTCACTTTGTACAACAAAGGACTTATGAGAAACTTATACGGAAGAATTCTAGGTATAACTGAAATCGGTTACATTATACTTAGTATATTGTAATTGAATTAGTTTATACACATACATAATACATTGACATCGGTTAGAAAAAAGTGTTTCAAAGTTGTTATAATATGCAACCTAATTAATTTACAACAATCAACGTAATTATATATTAACTATGAAACCAGGAGGTTTTGAGAGATTGATTGGTCACATGCCACAACTCAGTACTCAATAGATAAGAAGGCCGAAAGAGGGAGGAATGACTAATAAAAGAGCTTAAGGTGAAAAGATGCGTTTTTCGTTGGTGATTAGAGGGTTGAAATAATGTGTTAATGTGGGAGTATCAAAGAAATAAATCAAGGCAAATTGTTATTATATTTTAATTTAAAATTATGAAAAATATTATTTTTATTGATGTCAAAGTTTCATGTATATAATTAGAATTTTTATATTTAGGTCGTATAGTTTATCAAATCAAAGGTAAAATTAGATCGAGACTATTCAGAATTGAGGATAAGAAATTTTATCATTTTAAATATCAACATGCAATGTGAGATCTAACATGTCATACTCTTTTATTTAAAATTTAGTTACATATTTACCAATACATGTTTTTATTTGTTTTCATATATTTAGTCCAATTGTTAAACCTTATCGATTTTTTCAAGTAATAGCTAAACACTATATTCTCTTATGTAAAATTTAGTTGTATATTTGTCAATATTTCAGGAAAAGTTGTGTTATTAATGCTACAATATTTACCTATATTAATTCAAATTAGATGCAAGACTAGCATTGATAATTTACAAATTTAGCAATAAACATGTATTATTTTGATCGAATGTAAATAATACGTAAAAAATATATTAACAAGAAACGTGTCTACATACACATTTTTTTGAGTGAAAGTACATTGGACATTTTATATATAATCACCATACATTAGATAATAGTAAAATTGGATAAATTCAATTTGCTAAAAAAATATATTTATCATATTAAAAATATTATAATAATAAAAAATATGCACGGATATGACCTCTAGTAACTGCATTGTAATTGAAATTAAATGTAGACCAGAGATATATGCTACGTGGGCTAAACATGCGTACGTACTATTCAGCATTTATTGAATAAATGCTACGTACGTGGGCTAAATAAACATCCTAGCTGCTATGGACGCGTGCTCGCTAAGCTCCTAGGCTTTATCAGATGTAGCAAAAAAGGATGGTGTATCGAATTAGTCGCAGCCCTTAATAATCTACTTAATTCAAATGAGATGGGGCTTGATCAAGTATAAATGTGTCTTATTGTGTAAAATGAGACGCTTTTGGATGAACTTATAATTAAGGATAAAGATAAAAACTTTAGTTAAGTAGTCATCTGGTCAACAATTTTTTTTTCTTAGGACCCATTTTTTTTCGGCCTAATTTTCTCTTTCAGAGTCAAAATTTTCTATACACATTTGCTGAGCTCCATTTTTACGTGATCCATCGGGCCGGCCCAACAAGTGTAGATAGGAGTCTTTCTAGAAGGTTTATGTAAGCAACGTAGACGTTAGAATTAAGTGGACGTTAGAGGGAATCTCGGCTCCACGACGCATGTAACAACTGCCCCCGAATCTCGGACAAGCCAGTTTAAACTGATTAGTAGACTAAGCATAAATACGGAATTTGACCACCATTGTAAAACACTTGATCATTACTTACTGAATACAAAGCTATAATTCGCAACTCTCTTACTCGTTTTCTCAAATTATTCTCTAACTTGATTCTTCATTTCAATACTAAAGCGACCGACAATTAAGTTTCTTGATTCGATCAGTCTCCTGCTTGAAGGAGATAAGCTTGATTTCACATTTATTCAATCTAGTTATATCTTGATTTCTAGTTGATTCGAATTGTCTAGATATTATCGATCTAATTGTTGTCTAGTTGTCCTTCTTAAGGCAATTCAAGTCGATTCGATCTTTTCGCCCCAAAACAATTTGGCGCCCACCGTGGGGCATCTAGTCAATCAACGATCCAACCCTCATCCGATCATGGCCAAATCCGGAAACCTCATGGTCCTCGCTGAAGACCAAGTCCAAGCTAGCGCCCTAGTTGCAAACCAGGCCAAAGACCTCACCAACCAACTAGTCTTGGATGTTCAAATCCAGAACTGGCGAAGAGCATGAACATCCTTCAAGAAGAGCTGGCCCAACAGCGCTCAAGAACCGAAACCCTAAATGCTAAATCTAAAGTTGAAATTGTGCGACTAACCCGTGAAAATAAACTTTTGAAATCACAGGTGAATTCGGTCGCTTCGGCCCCAAGAGGATCGAGACGCATGGTCAACACAGAGGGCCTCTCGACACGTCTCAACATGGATGGAGCAGTCTCGACACCCATAGCAGCAACTACTCAGAACGTCACCCAACATGCTAAGTGATGGATAAAATATCTTATTATTAAATTACCTATTTTATTATCTTATTAGGATAAGGAGATATCTTTTTTACTTTAATTAAGGAAAGAGTTAAATGGGCCTTTAATGAATGGTAAATGAAGACTCTCTAACCCTAATATCTTTTTAATTACTGCTTCTTCATTAGGCTATGGCAGCCACCATTATCACATACACACATAAAACGTTCCATTAATGACTTGAGCGTCAGAGTGCCTTCTAGGGATCAATCCCTCCTTCTTTCAGGTCAAAGACGATTCATGACGGAAGATCGGATTCTCAAGGTGATTATTCTTTAAGTCGAGATCATTAATTGTGGTACAAAAAATCTCTACTACACTAAGCTAATTTGATGTAATCCATAGTAATAGAGTAATGGAGAACAATGTCAAATATCTGCCTTACGAAAATGAATATCTTTATCGTCATTGACGCCGATCATAATCCATGGCCTACGAACTGGAATGATATCCATTGCTGCCTCTATCCTTCATTCACTGCACATACCATTGAGGCATCGGCAGCACAATCTATGCAAACAACTTCATTTGACATGACAAGATAAACAATAAAGATGTATCATGATGTGTTTGCAAAAGCATATCAAGCGAAGGTTAACAATGCACATTGTAGAATCGAGTGTGTTAGTACAAGGAACGGTATAACTGTTCCTTGGGCAGCGGAATATCGTAACAGAATAACAGTGTAACAGACAAAGTTCATTAGAGAGGAAAACTTAATCAACCAACTAGTTGACTAAGAAAAACCTCTACCTCTAGGTTTCCCTAGTAGGATTTCAAAAGTCTACTTGTGTAATTAATTCTGAAATTACAATCAAACAAGCCTTATCTCAATCCAGTTTACTCCTAGATATCTAGACTTTTTATTGTAACGTTCCTTACAACATCTAAGACAATCAAAACCCTAATAAGTACTCAACTCACCAAAGTCTCGTCCTTGTAAGTTCTTCTATTTCTCCGAATGCTCTGAGTTCTGTGGAAATGCCGTAATTGCTTGTTAAAATGAAGTAGACAACTTCCTTTCTTACAGTCTAGGAAGTCTATCTAATTTCCCCTAGTTTTACTTCAGGAAAATAAGATAAAATAATCCTATACAATCTTTTTTAATCTTTCCTAACCAGAAGATCTTCAACAACTTTATCTCTTGCGGCCCAAGTTGTTTCTTCAAGATCTCTTTCCATAAATAAAAGATTCGGCAATCACAAGGGTTACAGCGCGCGTCTCTGCGTTCCTTGGCGCTGTTCCCTTTCCTTTTCTGTTCACTAACGCGTGTCTCCGTTTCTCATTTGTTCCAGCGCGTTGTTCCTCATTATTGACTTCTCTGTTCCTTTCATTCTCTGTTTTGGTTTATCATATGATTTTCATCGTTCCTTTAAATCACCTGTTTTCTGAAACTCATAGTCACACTAAAAACCATCAAATGCCATTGAGTTTATCATCATCAAAACTAGAGGGAACATCATCGTTCCAACAATTTCCCCCTTTTTGGTGATGACAAACTCCTTCAAAATGTGCACGTTCAAAACAGACAAGTAAGAAGTCAATCACATGTAGTCAAACATATACTACGATCAAGATATTGACATTGTTCCCCCTCAGAAAGTTCATAGAAGAAATTACCTTCAAGCAACTTCGTCATTCTCCTTAGCACTAGCTTCTGTTATCAACTCTTCCTTGGGTTTCACATTTTCCATACTTTTCCCTTTTGGCATCATCAAAAGATCACAGAAATCACACAGACTTGACTCGCAAGCAAATCATGATCAAAATATTTCATTCATTAAGTATAAAGAAGTACAAAGCGAAGGAACCTAGACAACTATCATCAAAAGACAAGGAACAATCACGTAAAAGACATAAAAACATAGAAACACAAGAACATAAGGTCAAACGGGCTGGATAGTGACAGGGAACACTCAAGTCTCAGGGTCTTCAGAAACATCTTCATCTTTGCTCAAAAAGTGATCCAAGAGCAGGTTCATAGTGATGTTCAACTGTTTAAGCTCAGCCAAAATCTGATGCTGAATTGAGCCACCCTTAGACGTTCCTTCACCAACTACTTTCTTGTCAGTCACAGTGCCCGTTCCCTTTGAGTCACCCTTAAACTTCATCTTCTCCACAGCTGCAGAATCCAACTCACTTCCTAGAGACACTTCATTTTCCTTGAGATAAGCTTCATCTCGGAAAAACAACATCTTCACCAAGCCTGGATAGGCCAAAGAGTGGGACTTTGCTTTGCACCGTTCCATATGGCACAATATAACTCGTGGGAGGTCAATCTTCTCCCTTCTCAGAAAGCGGTCAAGCAAAAACAAGTCACACAAGGTGATGGTGTTGCGCTTCTCTTGGCGAGGTGCCACAGCCTTGGAAATAATGTGGAAAGCCACTCGTTGAGCCAATGTCAGCCTTTCAGTGTGCAACTCCCCAACGGTTGAACCAAACAATCGTTCCATACACGCCAGTTTTTCTTCATTGACCTCACTCGCTGGAACCTCAAAGAAACCACCCAATGGAACAGAGAAGAGCGAGAAGATTACCTTAGGCGTGAAAGACAGGTCTTCACCACCGATCTTGGTAGATCCACACAGAGCATCAGCTTTGGAGAGATGGAAGTAGTGGTAAAATTCACGCATTTGTACTTCATTCATTGTCACCCTGTTGGAATAGAGTCGTTCCCATCCTTGGAAACGCAGAAGCTCCAGAATTTCTTCTACATTGTGCTTAGAAAAGAAACTCTCGCGAATCAGCAGTGGTGGAAGGATCTTTTTACCTCCAGAGAAGTCATGGACGGTGGTGGTGGAGATGGAAAACTCCAACTTTGCCTTGCTAATAGTTTTGGCCTTTTTTTTTCTCTATTTGCACAACGGAACAAAGCCGTGCCTTCAGGGGTCGGGGAGCAGTTTCATCACCACCAGACTTTGACGGTGTCGACTGTGCTGTTGGAGCCATTCGATGCTCCAGAAACTGCACTTCCTCCTCTTCTTCCTCGTCATGAGCAATAGCAACAAGATCGGCGAGTTTGCACTTGCGAGGTGCAGGCAACGCCAAAGGAGCAGGCTTGACTCCAAGTTCCTTCTCCAAAGATTGCATCGACTGTTCCTCCTCTTCGACTCTGTCCTTTAACAGAGAAGAGACTTCCTCCTCTTCGACAGGTTAGGGACGTGGTTGTTCCTCCATTGACACAACGACAAGCACAAGATTGAGGTCCTGGGCCTTTAAAGGGGACAGAGCAGAATGGGAAGGTATCGGTGTTGGTGTCGATGTAGAAGGAGAGGGGTTGACAACTTGTTGAACGGCGGCATGTGCAACCTCCAAGACAGAAGTCGACACGCCGGTAGTAGTCGGTGTAGCGCGGGCAACCTTGGCATGTTGGAGTTGGAGGATGTAAGCGTCCATCTCGGCCTCAGACATCTTGTCGGTGGAGATTATCTTACTCGGAGAATCCATGGAGAGCTTTGAGAGATTGCGCAAAGTTGAGAGTTTTATGAGAGAGCAGAGAGCAAGAGAGATTTGCGGTGGAGAGCTTGAATGGAATGAAAAGTATTTATAGGAAAGATAAAATCTTTTACAAGATAAAATCTTTCCAAAAATCTCAACCGACTTGCCAAAAATCCATAATTAGATCGTTTCTCTCTCTTCCTATAACGGCCACTTTTTAACTTCGTTTACCGCATCACTATTCCTATCACAGATCAGTCAAATCTCACAGAGAGCCGTTCCAACGTCCACCTGCACCCCAATAAATATCAGCCACTGATTCAAATTCTACGTTTCATTTACATATGTTCCCCCTTAATCTGAGCAATAGTCGTCGTTCCCCCTGAGACCAAAAGTATTTGCGAGGCTTGTCTGGATATTTTAATGATAGGTTCACACAAAATATAGGATATCCAAACATATGGTAGGGAGAAAAACAACTCAGATAATTATTCCCAGTAAAAGTTTTATCAAAGAAGGAGCATAGAGAACGTTTACCTGAATCAAGGCAATGGTAGGCTGTACAACCAATTATCATGTGGGCTTGTAATGAGGGTTCAATCATCAAATTGGTTGTTTTGGGTCTCAAATAAGATGTTAGCATGCAATCAAGTAATTCAACACAAATCAAAAGACAAAGAGTTCAAACCAACTTGACGAAGGGAGATGACCAACCAGCATTGAAAATCATTACTTTGGACCCACTTAACGAAGAGAGTATTCCAATTTTGGTATTGTCCAGCGAGCAACAAGGGAGGCCTTGAAGAGTTCAAACCAACTTCAACAGTGGTAGCAATCATTGTTACCTGAAAATCTGTAAGTAACACACAATCTAGAACAAACTTGCTCTGATACCAATTGTAGAATCGAATATGTTAGTACAAGGAACGATAGAACTATTCCTTGGGCAACGAAATATAGTAACAGAATGACAAAGTAATAGACAAAGTTCCTTAGAGAGGAAAACTCAATCAACCAACTAGTTGACTGAGAAAAACCTATACCTCTAGGTTTCCCTAGTAGGATTTCAAAAGCCTACTTGTGTTATTAATCCTGGAATTATAATCAAGCAAGTTGTATCTCAATCTAGTTTACTCCTAGATATCTAGACTTCTTATTGTAACGTTCCTAACAATACCTAAGACAATCAAAACCCTAACAAGTACTCAACTCACCAAAGTCTCGTCCTTGTAAGTTCTTCTTCTTCACCGAATGCTCAAAGCTCTGTGGAAACGTCGTAATTGCTTGTTGAAATGAAGTAGACGACTTCCTTTCTTATAGTCTAGGAATTCTATCTAATTTACCCTAGTTTTATTTAAGAAAAATAAGATAAAATAATCCTATATAATATTTTCTTATCTTTCCTAACAATAAGATCTTCAACAACTTTATCTCTTGCGGCCCAAGTTGTTTCTTCAAGATCTTTTTCCTTAAATATGAGATTCGGAAATTGCAAGGGCAACAATGCGCGCTTTGCGTTCCTTGGCGATGTTCCCTTCCTTTCTTGTTCACAACCGCGTGTCTTCATTTCTAGTTTGTTCCAGCGCGTTGTTCCATTATTGACTTCTCTGTTCCTTTCAATCTCTGTTTTAATTCATCACATGGTTTTCATCGTTCCTTTGATTCATCTGATTCCTGAAACTCATAGTCATACTAAAAACCATCAAATGCCATTGAATTTATCATCATCAAAACTAGAGGGAACATCATTGTTTCAACAATTTCCCCCTTTTTGGTGATGACAAACTCCTTCAAAATGTGCACGTTCAAAACAGTCAAGTAAGAAGTCAATCACATGTAGTCAAACATATACCACGATCAAGATATTGCCCTCAGAAAGTTCATAGAAAGATTTACCTTCAAGTAGCATCGTCATTCTCCTTAGCACTAGCTTCTGTTATCAATCCTTCCTTGGGTTTCACATTTTCCATACTTCCTCCTTTTGGCATCATCAAAAGACCACAGAAATAACACAAAGTCTTGACTCACATGTAAATCATGATCAAAATATTCCATTCATTAAGTAGAAAGAAGTACAAAGCTAAGGATAGGACAACTATCATCAAAAGATAAGGAACAATCACACAAAAGACATAAAAAACATAAAAAGACAAGAACAGAGGGTTAGACGGGCTAGATAGTGACAGGGAACACTCAAGTCTCAAGGTCTTCAGCAACATCTTCATCTTTGCTCAGAAAGTGATCCAAGAGTAGGTTCATGGTGATGTTTAGCTGTTTAAGCTCAGCCAGAATCTGATGCTAAATCGAGCCACCCTTAGACGTTCCTTCGCCAACGACTTTCTTCGCATTCACAGTGCCCGTTCCCTTCGCAGTCGCCAACGGCTTTCTTGAAGGAGCAACTTGGGCCGCAAGAGATAAGATTGTTGAAGATTTTCTAGTTAGTAAATATTGGAAAAGATTGTATAGGATTATTTTATCTTATTTTCCTTAAGTAAAACTAGGGTAAATTAGATAGAATTCCTAGACTATAAGAAAGGAAGTGGTCTACTCCATTTGATAAGGCATTCATGGCATTTCCACAGAGAGAAGAGCATTCAGAGGAAGAGAAGAACTTACAAGGACGAGACTTTGGTGAGTTGAGTACTTGTTAGGGTTTTGATTGTCTTAGGTGTTGTTAGGAACGTTACAATAAGAAGTCTAGATATCTAGGAGTAAACTAGATTGAGATAAGACTTGCTTGATTATAATTTCAGAATTAATAACATAAGTAGACTTTTGAAATCCTATTAGGGAAACCTAGAGGTAGAGGTTTTTCTTAGTCAACTAGTTGGTAGATTAAGGAACTTTGTTTGTTACTCTGTTATTCTGTTACGATATTCCGCTGCCCAAGGAATAGTTATACCGTTCCTTGTACTAACACACTCGATTCTACAATTTTCTTCGAGATAAGATTCATCTCGGAGCAACAACATCTTCACCAAACCTGGATAAGCCAAAGAGTGGGACTTTGCTTTGCAACGTTCCATGTGGCACAAAATCACTCGAGGGAGATCAATCTTCTCCCTTCTTAGAAAACGATCAAGCAAAAACAAGTCATAGAGGGTGATGGTGTTGCGCTTCTTTTGGCGAGGTGCCACAGCCCTGGAGATGATGTGGAAAGCCACTCGTTGAGCCAACGTCAGCCTTTCAGTGTGCAACTCCCCAGTGGTTGAACCAAACAACCGTTTCATACACGCTAGCTTTTTGTCATTGACCTCACTCACTAGAACCTCAAAGAAGCCACCCAAAGGAACAAAGAGGAGCGAGGAGATTACCTTGGACGTGAAGGACATGTCTTCACCACTGATTTTGGTAGACCCACACATAGCTTCAGCCTTGGAGAGATGGTAGTAATGGTAGAACTCACGCATTTGTACTTCATTCACTATTGCCCTGTTGGAACAGAGACATTCTCATCCTTGGAAATGCAGAAGATCTAGAATCTCTCCCACATTGTATTCAACAAAGAAACTTTCACGATTCAAAAGCAGCGGTATAATCTTTTTACCTTCTGAAAAATCTGGAACAATAGTAGTGGAGGCGAATAGCTCCAATTTTGCTTTGCCAACAGTCTTGGCCTTCTTCTTTTCAGCTTGCACAGCGGAACAAAGTCGTGCCTTCAGTGGTCTGGGAGCAGTTTCATCACTACCAGACTTTGACGGTGTTAACTATGTCGTTGGAGCCATTCGATGCTTCAAGAATTGAACTTCCTCTTCTTCCTCCTCATCGTGAACAATGGCATCGAGATCGGCAAGTTTTCGCTTGCGAGGTGGAGGCAGTGCCAAAGGAGCAGTCTTTACGCCAAGTTCCTCCTCTAGAGACTTCAGGGACTGTTCCTCCTTCTTAGTTTTGTCCTTTGAGGGGAAAGAGACCTCTTCTTCTTCAATGGGTTGAGGATTTGGTTGTTCCTTCATAGAAACCACCGCAAGCATAGGATTGAGATCCTGGGCTTTAATGGGGACGAAGCAAAGGGATATGGAGTCGGTGTTGGTGTTGATGTAGAGGCGGAGGGATCGACGACTTGTTGGACGGAGGCTTGTGCAACCTCCAGAACAGATGCCGACACGCTGGTGGTTGTCGGTTTACCTGAATCAAGGCAATGGTAGGCTGTACAACCGATTATCATGTGGGCTTATAATGAGGGTTCAATCATCAAATCAGTAGTTTTGGGTTTCAAATAAGATGTTAGCATGCAATCAAGTAATTCAACACAAATCAAAAGACAAAGAAACTAGACCCTAAGACTAAGTAATTCAAGCATACAAAAATCATGAAATAGCAAGATCAAGAAAGACAATGTAAGCAAGATGCTTCATGATATCTGTGAATCAAATTAGCCAAGTATTGAGGGAATAATGGGTGTAAAGGTCCTCAATTCAGAGAGATCATGCCAAGGAGCAATCGAAGATACTCGAATGGACCTTTGTCTAGTGCTTTGGTGAAGATGTCGGCTACTTGATTTTCTGTCCTGCAATGTTCCATTCTAATAAAGCCCATGTCAACATTATCACGTAGAAAATGACGACGAATGTCAATGTGCTTAGTACGTGAATGATGAACTGGATTTTTCAAAATGTTAATGGCACTAGTATTATCACACATAATAGGAACGGTGCCAAGAGACATACCAAAGTCTTCCAATTGTTGTTTGAGCCACAATACCTGAGTACAACAACTTGCAGCGGCAGCGTACTCAGCTTCTGCAGTGGAAAGGGCCACAGAGTTTTGCTTCTTGGAACCCTATGAGACAAGACAGGGACCAAGGAACTGTGCCATTCCAAAGGTACTTTTGCGATCCACAACGTGCCCAACAAAGTCAGCGTCCGTGAATCCAACAAGATTGAAATCACGGTTCTTGGGATACCATAGACAGAGATGGTCCATTCCTTCGAGGTATCGAAAGATACGCTTTACTTCCTTTAAGTGAGAGTCCTTAGAATTGGCCTGAAATCTAGCACGGAGACACACACTAAACAAAATATCTGGCCGACTGGTCGTGAGATAGAGGAGAGAACCAATCATTCCTCTATACACCGTGGGATCAATAGCTGTTCCATTCAAATCTGCATCCGATCGAGTGTTAGGAGAAATAGGGGTAACGATGGGTTTTGCAGTATCCGTACCATATTTCTTCAACAACTCCTTGATGTACTTTTGTTGATGGATCTTCGTTCCTTCCTTGGTTTGAGTTACTTGTAGTTCGAGGAAAAAGGATGATGCGCTCCTGGCTAGTCCTGAATCAGGCTTCGACGAGCCGCCAAAGACCAAGACCATGGCGTCCCCCGTGGCATCCGACAAGCCTATTTAATTAGCTTTTCTATGTATTTCAGTACTTTCCGTTTTTAGTAGTTCCTTATTTAGTAGTTACTGTATTTAGTGTAATTTCTGTTTTGGTGTGCGAGTCCATCTGCGTATGGACTCGGCCCATTAGGTTAAATAAGGCCCATCAAGGCCGTGCACTATTTTGGCTATATATATCCCTCTCTTGTAATCATTTTAGTTACATTGAAATTTATGCCTAAGCTTCGTAGTTGAGTTGAACTCCTCCCCTTAGGCCTCGACGTCACAAAACTGGTTAGACCCGATTGAACCACGTCACGGTTCACAAACACAACCTTCACTCTCGCCCCACCCTCGCCGAAGCGAGCATAAAAGAGCCGCGGACCAACCTTCCCGGTGGTTCGTACTTATCCGGTTACCAAGAGAAGGATCCGAGACCATTTCCTACCTAGATCCGGATTCAGACGAGATCTGAGCCAACGGATTCGTATCAATTGGCATCAAAGCGTCAGGGGTACGAGGTGTGTCTTTCCTTCTCTTTCCTTTCTCCGTACCCATCATCACCATTAAAACCCCAAAACCGAACTCGACTTCTGTCCTGAATTCGCCCAATTTTTTTTTGTTTTCTTAAATTTTCTTCCATCTACATGTAGAGATTCTCGATACGAGTCTGGGCATATAAAATTTGCCCAAAACGGACATCGTTTGACCCCTCAAAAGGCCAAAATATGAACCCTTCTCCGCTACCCAAACCATAGCCGCCGCCACTAGCAAACCCTAGTTCGGCCAATCCATTGCCTTCCTTATCCAAAATTCCACCAAATCCGTACTTGCCATATCCGAATCCCACCAAATCCCCCAAATCTCGGCCTTTCTTATCCAAATCCCATGAGATCCTATCTTATCCATATTTTTCCAACCTACCAAATTTAGGATTTTCTCACTCCAAATCCTAGATTTTCTTCCAATTTTTTCCAACCAATCCCTTGATTTTAGGGATCCCATATCTTCCTGATTACCTTCCTTATCCAAAGCCCAACAACATCTTATCTTAACCATAAGATCTTATTCATATCTTTCCCTCTCTCTCCTTCACCACCCAATATTATCCCATTTACCCGATCTTTCCCCTACACCGCCTCCATGACTTGTCGACGATCGTACTGGTGTCCTCCCGAGAACTACGACATCGACAACCACCAGGTGGTCCAAGACCGATGGGATACTAGTCAGCGGCCCCGAACCGACATGCAGTTGTGCCTTAGGCGTTTTGCTGGGTATGACAACTCCGACACGTTCTTGGAGTGGGCCCGCTATATGGCTTACTACTTTAGCCATCGAGACTACGACAAGTATGAGCAATGCGATGTTGCCATTCATTGCTTCACCAGCTATGCCCTTGACTGGTGGTATCGCATAGAGGATGATCGATGGGACCGTGGTCGGTCTCCCATTGAGACTTGGGAGCATCTCGTGTGTATCATGACACGACACTTTGCCCCGGAGCTTGATGTCGAGGCTCACGCAGCGCGCACATGTCGACTGTCTCGACCCCAGCTCGTGTACCACACAGAGCGCGTCCCAGCGCACTACCCTGAGCACCCGTACGTGCACCGTCCCGCGCGTCTTCCCGTGTTACCAGTTCCAACAGTCGCACACGAAGCCACCACCAAGCGCCAAGCCGATGTTGCAACATAAGATGAGGCTTATGACAAGCGCATTGCGGACCTCGAGGCCCAACTCGCGGAGGTTAGAAACAACAATTATGCACTAGCCGCGACCGCGGCCGCCATAGCCACGATTGCGGCCATAGCAGACGCTCCCTCCCCAGCTCCCAGCGCAGCAGCCCCCTTGTCAATGGCAACAGGTCCGTGCCCCAGCACACCCACTCCCGAGCCCGGTGCTTCCAAGCCCGCGTGCAAGCCCGACGTGCCTACGCCGGCCCTTCCGAGGTTGTCGACTCTAGATCTGGGCTTCCGTGCGATGATGATGACCAAGGCACCCAAGCCCGATCCCGCATCCGACCCATTCTTACTGATCTTTGTGATGCCAAGAGCCGAACCCGAGCCCTACTACGACGCCGCACTCTCGCTGGCTGTCGAGCGCCTGTTCTCCCTGGCCCCACCCAGCTCGAAGCGGGGACGCTTCGATTCTAAGGGAGGGAGAATGATGCGCTCCTGGCTAGTCCTGAACTAGGCTTCGACGAGCCGCCAAAGACCAAGACCATGGCGTCCCCCGTGGCATCCGACAAGCCTATTTAATTAGCTTTTCTATGTATTTCAGTACTTTCCATTTTTAGTAGTTCCTTATTTAGTAGTTACTATATTTAGTGTAATTCCTGTTTTGGTGTGCGAGCTCATCTGCGTATGGACTCGGCCCATTAGGTTAAATAAGGCCCATCAAGGCCGTGCACTATTTTGGCTATACATAGCCCTCTCTTGTAATCATTTTAGTTACGTTGAAATTTATGCCTAAGCTTCGTAGTTGAGTTGAACTCCTCCTCTTAGGCCTCGGCGTCACAAAACTGGTTAGACCCGATTGAACCACGTCACGGTTCACAAACACAACCTTCACTCTCGCCCCACCCTCGCCCAAGCGAGCATAAGAGAGCCGCAGACCAACCTTCCCGGTGGTTCGTACTTATCCGGTTACCAAGAGAAGGATCCGAGACCATTTCCTACCTAGATCCGGCTTCAGACAAGATCCGAGCCAACGGATTCGTATCAAAGGACAGTTCCCCAATCATACTCATCTCAAACTCACTACTCATAAGATTTTTGAACTTCTCTACAAGAGCAGGGTTAGTGGAACCAAAAATAATATCATTAATATATACTTGAACCACCAGAATTTTACCCACACCGGCGCCCGCTGTCGCGACGACATCGACTACAGATGCGCCGACTGAGGACCCGGTTGCCGTGCCACCGAGTCCGGCACCGACTGCACCCGGGCCCATGGATGCAGGTCCGTGCCCCCGTGAACCCAAGTTCATACCCATGGTTGTTAGTTTCAGTGCACCCGCACCCGACGTCGTGCCCGCTCCTGGTGTAACACCCCCAAAACTTAACCCTTTTGGAAATGTATTATCGCCAGTGACCCCAGTATTCCTTACCGAGATCACCCAAGGCTTTACCGTTTAAATACAAATGATGAAATACAATGATACAAAATGATAACCTTATTCATATAAAACACGAGTCCCGAGATTACATCCCAATCTCGAATAGGACAAACACATAGTTTAAATAAATTACAACGGAAATCTTAAACAAGGTACAGCGGAAGACTTTTAAAAGATATTACAAAAAGGGTTGTGATTGTAATGATCACCTGCCCAAGGATCTCAACCTGATTAAAAGAGATTATTAAAAACGTCGGAAAACCACCGTCGACTCCATAGTCCTTCTAGTCTTCTCGTCTATACTCTATCTGATGTGCCGAATCGAACGGATGACACCAGCCCACATGCGGAGAACAAAGTTCGTGGGTTAGTCTACTTGAATAGACTAGCAAGGGTAAAAAGCAGAGTGGTTCGAGTGATCGTAACCGTTTACTATCATTGTCCCTCGAATAATAACCGAAGGTACGATACATAACCCGACACTTTCACGGAATGATTTAACAATTAAGATATGCACAAGAGAAGATTCCGGAAGACTGAATCTTCACAGAAATCAACTCGAAAAGAGACTCCAAGATATTGAGTCTTTAAGGAAATATGACAAATTTGGAATGTTTAAAGAATCATACAACAATGATTTTAAAAGTTGACTGAGATGCTTCAGTTTACGACCAACCTCATCGCATACAGCGAATCCAGATCGGAAAGAGAACGTACTATGATCAAAGTCGAGACGAGCTTTCCTAGCTGCACTATTACTTAGCTGCACTACTCGCCATGGGTTTATTAATCATGTGCACTCAGGCACATATCTTATTTAATTACAAAACACACATTACTGAAACACGTTAATGTTATTAAGAGCGGCACACAACTTAAATCTCAGGGTGACAATCATGTCGACCCAAATTAAAACACACACAACCCACACGCGGGACTTAACATCATTATGCTGAGTAACAACGGTGTTATTATTACACCAGGTGATCTTACGTTCACCCTGATTGCACTATTACAGTGCTTACACTTCAATTATGTGCTTAACTGCACTTATCTTATTACAACACACACACACACACACACTGTTGAGGCTTTTAATATTATTCCGAGAACACGGAAGTTATTATTACACCGGGTGACCTTACGTTCACCCTGATTGCACTGCCACAGCGCTTACAGTTTAATTTACAGGGTGACAGTTACGTCCACCCCAATGCACTAGCTAAGTGCTTAATACACAGGACTGCAATTAAGCTCATCCAATGACGCTTGCAAGGCGCTTAAAACACTTCAGATCCTTACATGTGGATAAGAAGCATAGGTCATGACCCTTAAATTATTCAGAATAATCCGAGGAATATTATGATTTAAAGAAACGACAAATCCTTACTTGGATTAGCGTTCCACGAATATTAAATTATAAAGAAACGACTAATCCTTACTTGGATTAGCGTTCCTACGCATATTAAGTTATAAAGAAACGACTAATCCTTACTTGGATTAGCGTTCCTACAAACACTCGTGTTAACTAAACAGTCTAACACATCAATTATTCACATTAAAGCCATCCAGACAATTAACTTAAACATAGAGATAATAGAAACAGCTAATCCTTACTTGGATTAGTTTTCCTATTAGCCCACATGCTATTCTAGCATTAAGATTAATTTCACAACAATACCATCACAGTAATTATCACATATGATAGCGTTGTTCTAACAGATATACAACCTATGATAATGTCATTATTACAGTTTCCAAAACAGTTTATAAAACCATTTCCAAATAAACACAGTAATCATTCCAAATTAATTACTCATATAAACAGCTGATAATTAATATAAATATGGAACGATGAGCAAGAGCGAACCGCCACTTGCCTCAATCCGCAGAAAAGCCTAACGACGACGGGATTCCGGGCTCGACACGCGTATAGCTCCACTAGCATAAACACCTTCGAGTCGACCCAAAAAGGAACCCTAGGTTAGATTCGACAAACAATAGTATGAATATACGAAAGGACGAAAGGAATCGAAGGATACGAGACATGATCGAAGGTCTCGGAAGCCAACGCAACAACTCTCGGGCAACAACCCTTCACGGCCGGCCACCAAACAATTGCGGCGGGCGCCGCCACCATCACGGCAGGCGCCACCTCAAGCACGGCGGGCGCCGCTCAACGGCTTCCTCCACAGAGGCTGGCCATACACCACGGCGGCACCAAGATCTTCACGGCGGTCGCCGTCCCCAACACGGCGGTCGCCGCCCTCATCACGACGGGCGCCGGGATCTTCACGGCGGTCGCCGTTCCTGGTGGCGGGCGCCGTCTCCCTGGCGGCGGTCGCCGTTTCCCTGGCGGCGGTCGCCGTTTCCCTGGCGGCGGTCGCCGTCGCTGAACAGAAACTTAAAAACGGGCGAGAAATCTTACCCGCGATGCTCGACTTGGTTCGCCTTTCGCCTTGCTTGGCTTCTAGGCTTCTAAGGGCCTTCCAAGTCTCCTTTGGCCACCGAGAACGACACCAAACGAGCCTCCAACGATCCACAAGAGCTTTCCGAGAGAGAGAGCGTTTTTCTTTGGGAGCGTTTTTGAGAGACGAGAAATGGACAGCGTAATGGCGTTTTTCACACCCTTTCTAGCTTCACCCATGCCCTCTATTTATAGGCAAAGATTAGGATTGTTGGGAGCCAAAAAGCTTTCCAATTGTGCCCTTGGGTATTAACCCATGGTTAGTCCATTTGCACCTCTTGGGCAATAACCAAGTGGGTAGAGATTTGGTATTAATCTTAACTCGCGATAACAAAAGTCGTACACGAACGAGTATAGACTTCCAACATGCCTTAACTGTATAATTCTTCACTAAGAAAAATATTACAGATACAGAGCACATTACAGAATGCCTCCAACTACTTGAATTAAATCCGACGTACACAACGGGTACTCGGGAAAATTCCAAAAATTCCCAAAATAATCCTTACAGAATTACGGGGTATCACATCACCTCCCCCTTAAAAGAAATTTCGACCCCGAAACTTGCATTAAGCCAATGAGGATACTACCTCAACACCAATCTTACCACCTGGATCCAACATCCTTAATCACTTCATCCTTGAAATGGATCACATGAGATATTATTCTTAATTCCTTAGGATATTATTCTGAAAATGATTCATCCGTCTTAATGTTCATGGCACAAACTTACGCATGAGAGATAGCTCCTGATCTCTCCGAACAAAACTCTACAAGTTCATTCCCTTTCCTTAAGAAATCTCGGAAGAACTCAGCGTATGAGATAACGCTTACCACAGTACTCCTTAGATGCGTAGACAATTCTCCTTACTGAATATTTAATACATCGGGATCATCAACATATCCCATCCTTAACTGCAACCTTTTCTCTCAACATGACCGTTTCACAACTTAATCTTCCTCAAAGAGTTGCACCTAGCCTTGTAGATGACATACTCTATGTATGAAGAAGAATCTTAGGAGTGGATTTAGATTTAAACAGCAGAGTCGACCTTGGGATTAACCACAAGGGACGAACATCTAAGTTGTCCACAAAACTCCACCACCATAAGTCCGACAGTCTTTATCCTTACTTGGCATAAGTTGTTCTCGAAACTTACGGGGTTTAGTATGAACAACTAACTCGTACTGACAACACATTCTGAAATTTTCCAAAACACGGAAACACTTCATTAAAATCCAAACATTACATTAATTGACAAAAGTCGATCAGGCAGATCTTACTACCACGGAGGTTACCGACACACGTCGTTACTCCTTAATCTTAATGAAAGTCTTAACACAAATACAACTTAATGGATCAGGGTTCTTCTCCATTGGCTTGGCTCATTACAAAGAGTCGTTGCCCTTGGCCTGAAGACCCCATAGGCGCTTTGCCTTTACTACGAGCCATGGACTGCTCAGGAGTAGATACCACTGGCATTGGATTCTGCCTACCTCCAACATTTGACGCCTGATAAGACTATATTGGTCCCTGACCCTTCAGTCTGCAGTACGTTTTTATGTGGCCCTCCCTTCCACAATTATGACACATCCTCTTGTCCTTTTGGCAAACAAAACTTTTATGCCCCACTTCACCACAATTGTGGCACTGAATTGCTCTGCCGCTCCAACCTGAGCCTCTGGCAGAGTCTGACTGAGTTGTCTCGGTCTTAGCACGACCAGACCTTTCAAACTTGGTAGGCGATGCCGGTCGTTTGAATGAACCAACCTGGCGATCATGTTGCCCACCCTTTCCCTTAACTTGTTTCTCCCTCTTAAGGGCAGACTCCTCCAATGTGACTTCCGTCTTGTAGGCTGCATCCACATATTGTTCTAACGTAGAACAACCATGACGCAACATTAGAGGCTTGATCTCTGGATTCATCTATCCATGGAAGTACCAGATCTTTTGCTCTTCGGTTGACACCTCAGGTCCAGCGTACTGCATCAAGTGATTGAACTTAGCTGCGAGCTCAGTCACCTTTAACCCATCAGTCTGCGGGTACAAAAATTCCTTATGCTTCTCCTCCCTCATAGCTTGGGAAAAGAAACAATCAGTCATCTTTGTTTTAAACATGCTCCAATTCAGCTCGGAATGATCTGCCAGACCGGTGCTCTCCCACCATTCGCTAGCCACATCCTTGAGTTGAAGAGAGACGATGTGCACTTTCCCAGCCTCAGTGCAATTAATGTTCCGGAGCAAACACTCCATATGCGAGAACCAATATGTCACCCTGACTGGTTCTCCAGTACCGTCATAGCTGTCAGGCCTCATTGAACTCACGGCTTTTAACGCTTGCCCGTAAGTTCATCTGTTTCCGACAACATAGATCTGAGGTACTTGCTCCACTGACTCCTCGACTTCAGGAATAGCCTGAGGAACTGGACCACCTTGTACTTGTGGTGCAACTGGTCGCATAACATATGTGATTGCCTGCATGACAATTCCTCGAATTGCCTCCACTGCTGCAGCATCAAACATCATCGGAGCGTTGGCCTGAGCTTGGCCATTGCCCTCCTGGTTATTGTTAGAAGCAGCCTCACGCTCTTCTGTTGGGTCAGCAGCATTCCTCGCATTTGGTCTGGGGTCATTACTCAGCCCAGCACCAGCACGGATAACGTTCCTTGTGTTCACCATCTGTTTACCGATCAAATTCTAAGGATTTTATCACATTAGTATCTTCTGATATACTTATTGTAATAAAATAAACTTAGAATAGATCAACTTGGTAATTTCTATTGATGAACTCAAACCGAGTTACTAGGTTCTACAACCTTAACTCAAAATGAGAGAACTGGGAATTCAAGCCTTATTGGGTATAGCGAAACCACCTTGGCTTTTCCCGGTTCCTCTGAAGAGAATAGAATACACCCATATCATACGGGGTAACGGGGAAGGAATTAGTCTTTCTAGATATAAAAGCAAACTTACTATATCAGACCATATAGAAGACATGACTATGAACGGTGTTTTCAAACTCTTTTCACTTTGAAAAAATTCAGAGCCCTTCTTAAAGCATTTTCAAAAACGGATAAATGATTTATAAAAATCCAAACCCGTTTTAAAACAACCTTTGGCTCTGATACCACAACTATAACATCCCCAAAACTTAACCCTTTTGGAAATGTATTACCGCCAGTGACCCCAGTGTTCCTTACCGAGATCACCCAAGGCTTTACCGTTTAAATACAAATCATGAAATACAATGATACAAAATGATAACCTTATTCATATAAAACATGAGTCCCGGGATTACATCCCAATCCCGAATAGGACAAACACAGAGTTCAAATAAATTACAACGGAAATCTTAAACAAGGTACAGCGGAAGACTTTTAAAAGATATTACAAAAATGGTTGTGATCGTAATGATCACCTGCCCAAGGATCTCAACCTGATTAAAAGAGATTATTAAAAACGTCGGAAAACCACCGTCGACTCCATAGTCCTTCTAGTCTTCTCATCTATACTCTATCTGATGTGCCGAATCGAACGGATGACACCAGCCCACATGCGGAGAACAAAGTTCGTGGGTTAGTCTACTTGAATAGACTAGCAAGGGTAAAAAGCAGAGTGGTTCGAGTGATCGTAACCGTTTACTATCATTGTCCCTCGAATAATAACCGAAGGGACGATACATAATCCGGCACTTTCACGGAATGATTTAACAATTAAGATATGCACAAGAGAAGATTCTGGAAGACTGAATCTTCACAGAAATCAACTCGAAAAGAGACTCCAAGATATTGAGTCTTTAAGGAAATATGACAAATTTGGAATGTTTAAAGAATCATACAACAATGATTTTAAAAGTTGACTGAGATGCTTCAGTTCACGACCAACCTCATCGCATACAGCGAATCCAAATCGGAAAGAGAACGTACTATGATCAAAGTCGAGACGAGCTTTCCTAGCTGCACTATTACTTAGCTGCACTACTCGCCATGGGTTTATTAATCATGTGCACTCGGGCACATATCTTATTTAATTACAAAACACACATTACTGAAACACGTTAATGTTATTAAGAGTGGCACACAGCTTAAATCTCAGGGTGACAATCATGTCGACCCAAATTAAAACACACACAACCCACACGCGGGACTTAACATCATTATGCCGAGTAACAACGGCGTTATTATTACACCGGGTGACCTTACGTTCACCCTGATTGCACTATTACAGTGCTTACACTTTAATTATGTGCTTAGCTGCACTTATCTTATTACAACACACACACACACACTGTTGAGGCTTTTAATATTATTCTGAGAACACGGAAGTTATTATTACACCGGGTGACCTTACGTTCATCCTGATTGCACTGCCACAGCGCTTACAGTTTAATTTACAGGGTGACAGTTACGTCCACCCCAATGCACTAGCTAAGTGCTTAATACACATGACTGCAATTAAGCTCATCCAATGGCGCTTGCAAGGCGCTTAAAACACTTCAGATCCTTACATGTGGATAAGAAGCATAGGTCATGACCCTTAAATTATTCGGAATAATCCGAGGAATATTATGATTTAAAGAAACGACAAATCCTTACTTGGATTAGCGTTCCACGAATATTAAATTATAATAAAACGACTAATCCTTACTTGGATTAGCGTTCCTACGCACATTAAGTTATAAAGAAACGACTAATCCTTACTTGGATTAGCGTTCCTACAAACACTCGTGTTAACTAAACAGTCTAACACATCAATTATTGACATTAAAGTCATCCAGACAATTAACTTAAACATAGAGATAATAGAAACAGTTAATCCTTACTTGAATTAGTTTTCCTATTAGCCCACATGCTATTCTAGCATTCAGATTAATTTCACAACAATACCATCACGGTAATTATCACATATGATAGCGTTTATTACAGTTTCCAAAACAGTTTATAAAACCATTTCCAGATAAACACAGTAATCATTCCAAATTAATTACTCAGATAAACAACTGATAATTAATGTAAATATGGAACGATGAGCAAGAGCGAACCGCCACTTGCCTCAATCCGCAGAAAAGCCTAACGACGACGGGATTCCGGGCTCGACACGCGTATAGCTCCACTAGCATAAACACCTTCGAGTCGACCCAAAAAGGAACCCTAGGTTAGATTCGACAAACAATAGTACGAATATACGAAAGGACGAAAGGAATTGAAGGATACGAGACCCGATCGAAGGTCTCGAAAGCCAACGCAAAAACTCTCGGGCAACAACCCTTCACGGTCGTCCACTAAACAATTGCGGCGGGCGCCGCCTTAAATGCGGCGGGCGCCGCCACCATCACGGCGAGCGCCGCCTCAAGCACGGCGGGCGCCGCTCAACGGCTTCCTCCACGGCGGCTGGCCACACACCACGGCGGCACCAAGATCTTTACGGCGGTCGTCGTCCCCAACACGGCGGTCGCCGCCCTCATCACGACGGGCGCCGGGATCTTCATGGCGGTCGCCGTTCCTGGCAGCGGTTGCCGTTTCCCTGGCGGCGGTCGCCGTCGCTGAACAGAATCTTAAAAACGGGCGAGAAATCTTACCCGCGACGCTCGATTTGGTTCGCCTTTCGCCTTGCTTGGCTTCTAGGCTTCTAAGGGCCTTCCAAGTCTCCTTTGGCCACCGAGAACGACACCAAACGAGCCTCCAAAGATCCACGAGAGCTTTCCGAGAGAGAGAGCGTTTTTCTTTGGGAGCGTTTTTGAGAGACGAGAAATGGACAGCGTAATGGCGTTTTTCACACCCTTTCTAGCTTCACCCATGCCCTCTATTTATAGGCAAAGATTAGGGTTGTTGGGAGCCAAAAAGCTTTCCAATTGTGCCCTTGGGTATTAACCCATGGTTAGTCCATTTGCACCTCTTGGGCAATAACCAAGTGGGTAGAGATTTGGTATTAATCTTAACTCGCGATAACAAAAGTCGTACACGAACGAGTATAGACTTCCAACATGCCTTAACTGTATAATTCTTCACTGAGAAAAATATTACAGATACAGAGCACATTACAGAATGCCTCCAACTACTTGAAATAAATCCGACATACACAACGGGTACTCGGGAAAATTCCAAAAATTCCCAAAATAATCCTTACAGAATTACGGGGTATCACACCTGGACCCAAGCCATACTTGATCATCTTTGAGGTTCCCCGAGCCGGACTCAAGCCCGATGCCACTATTTTGCAGCCCACCGAGCGTTTTTTCTCCTTGGCCCCACCCAGTTCGAAGTGAGGACGCTTCGATTCTAAGGGGAGGAGAATGATGTGATCCGGCATCGACCCAAGCCGGGCTCAAACGAGCCCCATGCATCCAAGACCTTGGAGACCACCTTAGTTCAAGATTTAGTCTATTTTAGCTTCATATTTATTATTTTAGCAACTTTCCTGTTTTAGTAGTTTTCCTTTTTAGCATTGCTATTTTTGGAACTTACTATATTTAGTAAGTTTCCATCTTTGACACTATATATTTTAGGACTTACTATGTTTAACGGTTTCTGTTTATAACAGTTTATTTTTTGGGCATGTGCCCCACTCTTGTAGAGTGGGCTAGCCCATGGGTGTGTCACGGCCCAAGCCCATTAGGGTTCTTGGCCGTGCCCACTCCCTTTAAATCGCCTACAGCAAACGCTCTGATACCAATTGATGTGATCCGAGGGGGGTCGACTCACGATTTGCCCGATCTAGGCAGGAAGCGGCCTTGATGTCCCTTCTCTTGGTAACTTGGATAGGTACAAACCACCTAGATGATGGTCCACGGGTCTCTTATGCTCGCTTTGGGGCGAGACACTCGAAGCGACGAGCTATAGATGAAGGAGATGCGAAGCAGACGATGAAGGGGTTGCGAAGCAAATTGTGTTTGACGCTCAGATCTAAGAATAAGGAGGATTTGCACTCAACTTTAATACTTAGATAGATATTTTGAACGTAGGAAAAAAGAGTACAAAGAGGGCTTTAAATAGCCAATGAACTCAGCCAAGACCTAATGTGCTTGGGCCGAAACGAGCCTATGTGCTAGCCCATTCTACAAGAGTGGGCACACGCCCGAAATAAAAACTGATAAACATAGTAAGTCCTAAAATAGAAAGTGCCAAAGATAGAAACTTACTAAACATAGTAAGTTCCAAAAATAGCAATGCTAAAAAGGGAAACTGCTAAAACAGGAAAGTTGCTAAAATAAGAAATATGAAGCTAAAATAGACTAAGTCTTGAACCAAGGTGGTCTCCAAGGTCTTGGACGCATGAGGCTCGCTTGAGCCCGACTTGGGTCGATGCCGGATTGCATCATCATTCAAGTTCACACTATTGCTCCTACTGTTCCTTCTCTTTGTGTGCTCTTCAGAGAACTTCTTTTTCTTTTCACAGTCTCTCTGCAAATGTCTGTTGTCCCCACAATACCAACACAGCTTGAATTGATCCATTTGAACATATTTTCTGTTGGGAACAACACTCTTGCGTTGCTTAGCACGTTTTGGACAGGGAACGTTGGATTGCTTTCCTTGAGACTGCTTGAGGAAGATCTTATAGGCGGGTTGTCCAGTATACCACGACTGGTTCTCATTCAGTCCACTCTCAAGAACCTTGACACGTTCCTCAAGATTGTGATTCTTTTCTCTAGCATCTTGTAGTTCCATATCTCTTGCTTCACGAAGTTCAAGAATGGATGGACCATCTTCCTTCTGCTTAGAACTTGTGTAACCAATACCATACCTTACTTTGACAAACTGAATGTCGTCAGTTTTAGCTTTCTGTTCCACTAGCATGGAGTGGATTTTATGAACATAGGCTTTCATCTCTGACATCTGTTCCTCAAGCCTAGTTGGTCCAACTACATCACTTGCATCAGTATTGTTAGAGACTTCATTCATAAGCAAAGAGACCTTTTCATTTCTTAACCTCTGAAGTTCCTCACGATTAGCATCACATGAAGAACAAGGAATAGTTGAGCTACTAGCAGTGTTAGATATGTTTTCTTTTAAACTACTACACTCATCTTCAGAATTAACAAGTTCCTCTTGTGTTTTCAAAATTTTAGAATACATTTTCCTTATGAGAGCAATCAGTTATTTCTTATCATAGTTCACAAGAGATTTCAAAAAAAATCAGGATTTACCTCAAGATCCTCAGGCAAAGTAGTAGAGTCATTGAGAGCCATAACACACATCTCACCACCCCAGGCTTCAGGGTCTTTACCATCTAAGTCATCCTCATTGCCCCACACAGCAACAAAAACTATCTTCTCATCGTTCCCAGAAGGTTTGCTTGGTTTCTTGGGCTTTGGGCATGAGCTAGAATAGTGACCCTTCTCATTACAGTTATAGTAGGTGATGTCTTTGATGTCACGAGTTTATCCATGGTTCCCACCTCTGTTGTTCCTACCTTTGTTGTAAAGGGAACGCATCACTTTAGTTAGTAACACAACCTCAGAATCATCGGAGCCATCATTATTGTCAAGATCATTTTCAATCCTGTCAACAACCTTTCCAACCATCAAGGCAATTCCTTTGTTCTTGGAATCTTTGTTTCTTCTAGCCTTTTCTTCATTGTCATACTTCTGAATCTTGCTAACGACTTCATGGAACGTCAGTTTGACAGTGCTGAGATTATCTTTCAGTATGGCCTTGGTCATTGCATGGCGATGAGGAAGACCATCAATGATGATAAGGATCTTCTCATCAGGAAGGATTTCTTCATTCTTGATAGAGTGAGTAGTCAAGTTTGCAGTGATTTTCTCAAACCTGGCCTGATAAGAACTCACATCTTCATTTTCTTCCATCTTGAAGTTGTAGAAGTCCTTCTTGGCAGTGAAACGATCGATTTCACGAAGGTCCTTGCTTCCCATGTACATTTGTTCCAGGGCAAGCCACTTAGCATTAACAGATTCACAAGATTGAAGTTTTTGCACATCTTGTTGATTAAGAGTATTGTTGATGAGCATGACAGTCTTGCAGTTCTTCTCCATGATCTGGAGATCCTCTTGATCCCATTTTTTGAGTTTCTTTTTCTCAAGATCAACAATCTCAAGATCCTCAAAGAGATGACCAACCAGCATTGAAAATCATTACTTTGGACCCACTTGACGAAGAGAGTCTTCCAATGTTGGTATTGTCCAGCGAGCAACAAGGGAGGCCTTTAAGAAAATGGGACGGTTCGGTTTTGCTTTAATTTAAGTTGCCTTATTTAATTAAAATCGGGTTTAAAAATTATGAACCGGACCAATTTGCCAATAAATATTTTAAATACTCATTCGTCCCTGTCGTTTCTTAAAATATCAAACTGTCTTAAGGGAGTCACTAAATATATCAATTCATCTTTTTTTTGTCATAGAATATAAAATATACTAAGTATATAAGCTATTTTTACAACCCTAATTATTTTATATTCTTGCGCCGTCACTTCAAGTTGTTTGTGTCATAGTGTATTGTAATTATATGTGACATATTGGAATCAAATGAATTATTGTGTTTGACTTACTGTGTAAGCTACTTTTTATGTTTTTTTATGTGGGATATTTGATTTTGTATTTTATATGCTTTATTTTTTATATTTTCATATGTTTTATACATTTTAATAAGTTAGATTGTATTTTATATACCAATGCCATAAGGTAGGATGAAAAATAAAGGGAACTCGTATATCTCACTCGAGCTATTCGTATGTTTGATGGATGATGGTGGGATAGACATTGGTGGGGGATTTTAGAGATAATGGGTGGGTCAAATGGAAAGATTGTATAATGGGATGAATTGATTGTCTAACGAGATGATTCGATTGTTTAACGGTCGGGATGAGTCAAATGGAAAGATCGTCTAACAGATCGGGTGGTATATATGAAATCTTCCATTTACCTCCCGATCATTTTTCATCTCTGATTTTTTAAAATAGATTATAACTAGCATGTGTCCTCGTGCCTTGCACGGGTATGGTCATAAACTTTAAGAATGAATTTAAATTTGTGTATAGTATGTAAAATATAAAAGAGAATTATATAGAAAAATTAACATGATGTATCAGAAAGATAATTCTTGATTGGAATAATTTATAAGGTGTATTGTATAATGTAAATTGAAGGTAAATGTGAGAATTTATATTAATAGAAGAAAATATAAATTAGGAATTTTATATAATTATTAA
Organism: Rheum nobile; assembly: GCA_027886185.1. NCBI lineage: Eukaryota > Viridiplantae > Streptophyta > Magnoliopsida > Caryophyllales > Polygonaceae > Rheum > Rheum nobile. Next base: position 2,638,041 of record WOAB01000056.1, read on the forward strand.
AAATAAAATTGCACTAAAATAAAATTGTATATTGTATTCTTTATAATGGAGTTTACAGACAATTTATTCATCCTTATTAAATCATGAATACTAATTAAGTATGATAATAATGTTTTTGGTAAGTGCATAAATCTATCCACCCTTATTAAATCTTGAACACTAATCAAGTATGATAATAATGTTTTCGGTAAGTGCATAATTAATGTATGTTGGTGGATGAATCTTATAACGTTAACTATTTACGGACCATCTATCTATATACATATCTTTATAATGGAGTTTACGGACCATTAACATACATATTATATTATGGACACTAATTAAGTATGATAACAATGTTTTTGGTAAGTGGAGAATTATCATGTACAATGGAAAATATTTTGGGGTGGTAATTTAGGAACTTTGTATAAATAAAGAATAAAATAAATTGTAAATAGAATAAGGGTGAATAGGTAAATGTATATAATTATTTGATGACTTGACATACTTAAATGAACGACACGTATGAGAGATAATTACGGCTTTAGTAGTAGTATATAGATAAATTAAAATAATGTTAGTTTTTTTAAGTGTAACCAGATTTAGAATTACATTCTACATACTTCATTTAACTAATGTACTGTATAAGTACTTCAAATTATAATATCAAGTTTGTTAAACACTTTTTTTAGATATAAGATTAAAGTTTATTCATCACTAATAAGTTATACACATCAACTAATATATACGTATAACTGTATAACTTCATTTTTTTGTATTTATACAAACGTATTAATAGAGAGTAAATAAATATGAATTTATAATAAAATTATATTAAAAAATTGTTAATTGCTTTTTTAATGAAAACAAAACTTCTTTTGTGAAATAGTAATTTTAAGTTTTTGTCCCATTTTCAATTCCCATAAATTTTATCAACCAACCCTTCACTTTTTTCTTGTAAAATTAAATGTACACCAATTTCCTAAAAAAATTCCTTCAATCAATAAAATGCAGTAAAGTAGATAATTTTAATTGATGAGGGACAATGATACGTTTACACTTCGTGTAAAGAAGTGTAAACAATATATCCAATCAATACATGCCACGTGATATTTTGAATTAAAAACAAAAGTTATTGAAAATATATTAAAAAAATATGATGTACATTTTAGTCTTTTCTCCCACTTTCTTTTATCAATTCATGTCTCCATGCAGCCTCTCTTTCGAGTTTCAGACGGCCGTTGCTTCTCTTCCAACTCTCCAACCGCCGTTGACTCTCCTCCGACTCTCCGACCGCTGTTGACTCTCCGACAGTCATCGCCTCTCCGACCGTCGTCGCCCCCCTTCGACCGCCTCCGCCCCCTTCGACCACCATCGTTGTCTCCCAATCGACCGTCGTCTGTACCTCCTCCGGCCACCAGATCTAACCAATTTTGATATTTTTTGTTCTGCTTTGAAATTGTAACCTAGATCTAAAAAAAGAATTTGTGCTTATAGTGTATAAAATTCTTTTAGTGAATTTGGTTGGGAAATAATCTCCATGTGAAAACCTATTAAATCCCCAAAACAATTTGATATTTTGATTGGTTGTCAACTTGTACTGGATCTGGGGTGTAGGTGGGGTAGTATGGAGTGTCGCCGACTGTCTATATGGAGGTTAGGGTCCGAGAAGATGCGTAGGAGACAACGAGTGCGGTGGTGGTGCTTGGACTAGTGGTGGCGCGATTGCCGTAGTCCCTCTGTATATTGAACAACTGAGCCCCAGCATTAATCTGTTGGATGAGCAGAAAAGAAAGAGAAATTATTTAGTCAAGAAGCAAAAAGCAAAAAAGATGTAAGGCCATAACCATAATGGAAAACCCTAACAAAAACTCTCTTCTCCCCTCCCACCTCATCTGGCGCCGCTCAAACAGCAACCAAACCTCCAAGATCCCCCCTCTCCAATCTTCCCTTAGATTTTGATTCTCTGTCAAAGGAAAAGATCTAGTTAAGCTTTATGGCTTCCTCATCAACATTTACGTTGAATCTGGCCTCAAAAAGGGATTCCTTTCAAAAAGCTACTTGATCCCCTCATCAAAGTCTTCTTCGACTTCGCCCTCCGATCTCCCTTTCCCCCTGACGGAGTCGGACGACTCTCCTTCTCATGTCTCTGAAACTTGGTGGGCTTCAAGTTTAATTTTTAAGCTCCCTCCAACATTTCCAAATCCTAAAGACCGACGCAAGGTCCGCCCAAATCGCCGCCTTTCAATCCCCGCAACAAGCCTTGTTTATCGGCCTCGGCTTCCATTGAAGCGGCTTCAAGATTTGCCTAAATCGCCATCAGCAAAATGGATCAAATACAGCCCCAAGCCTTATATTCTGTCTTCGCGGCGAGGCCTTCGGTGTTGGCTCTCTGGAGCAGTTGTTGGAGTCATGATTTGGTTCCAGATCGCCCCTCCTTTCTTGCGATTTTTCTGCCTCAATACAAGGTGAATCAACCCTAATCTTGAACTCTACCTCTTACTTTACCTATTAATTCACTCTGTTTTCCTGCATCCTTACCATGCCTGTGTATATATTTTGAACCTCTTCTTTCATTAGAATCTGGCGCTATCTGATCTTCTATTGATGGATTGCCCTACTGTTATGTTGTGTGTATTAGACCAATACTTTGTTTTATCATGGTCCGCTACCTTTCCTATGAGAATTGAATACTCTCTCTCCACTGAGATCTAGCAAACTAAGGCTTCACAAGCCTCTACTAGAGACAACCCTCTAAAACAAATCAACATTATCAACAATTTATACATCATTCTTACCTGCTCTGTAAATTCTTCGTGCATAACTCCTCCTCATAAGAAGAAAGACATCAATACCTTCTTGACTGTATGTTGCTTTGATATCAATTCTGGGTTTGCTTCACAAGCAATTACCCCTATCAAAACATTTGTTGTTATCAACACTACCGGTGTATCATGTTCTAAGGATGATATACATAATAACAACACTAGTAAGGGCTCAAACCAAAACTATCCTTATTGGATTCTTATTTGTCCTTTTGTTTGGTCAAATCTTACTAAACTGCAACCTAAGCATATTATCTGGTATCTATGGTTTTATGCTTCTACTACCAAGACGAGTTACTTGCAAAATCCCACATCACATCAAACCAAACTCAACAAATAAGGTCCTCTACTCAAACGAGAATCAAATTAACACCTTGACTCTTAGCTGTCATTATCTTACTTATGTTATTAGGAATTTTAACTCTTGCAAGAGTGACCTCCTATACCATGAACTGATGCATACTCTTGTGATCTCACAGATCTGGTGGGAATTTCTTTTTGATAATCTCAAACTAATATGCCTTCTACATCTTATAACTCTCTATACCTATTGTTTTATTAGTTACTCATATATCCCAAAACCTTTCATATCTAATCACTTCCTTTATTATCACTATGGTGTTATCCCTGAAATAAGTATAACCCATTCTAAATTTGTGTTACTACTACCAACGGTTACACTAACTACATGGTGCTTTTCAGTGCAGTGCATGTATGAACCATGGCACCCTAAATTGTGCCTCTACCCATGCAGAAGGCTCCCTAGGATCTCTCTCACATGCCTCTTTCTATACCAAGAAACCCACTTTGCTAGAACTCCTTACAAGAGTATTACTGGCCCTTACTGGTGGAAATGCTACTACTATAGTAACTTTTGTTATGTTGTCCGAAACTTTTGTAACAAGGACTCTCTAAAACTCTCTACTCTTCTCCCATTACAATGGCATCAAAACTACTGTAATGATATCAATAAAAAATTGAACCATTTTGTCATGTATATCTTACAACCTTATACCATAATCTATACTGGATGCAATACTACTAACCCACTAAGAAAAACCAAAATATGGGACCATGAGCTTAACACTCCCCTTCTGATAGCTATTATTAGCCATGGATTTTCGAATCCATATATAATATATATCAAATTATCCAAAATAAGGTCTACACCTTCCACAATATTTAACAACCATAAGATACCAAAAAGAATCTATAATCTATCCGCAAGACCAATAATACTTGCAAACAAACTCCATATCTTTTTATGAAGATAGGCCTTTGGAACTGTCACGGCATTGGTCGAAAAAACCTTTGGACTGATATAGAATCTTTATGTAAAATCGAGAAAATACAAATTATGGCTATGCTGGAAACTAAAACCGACAAAGAACCCAAACAAAACTTATGGAGGAAAGCTGGCTTCGACAACTTTCACTACTCTCCTGCCAATGGTTTCTCCGGGGGCATTTGTGTAATGTGGAAATCATACCAACTTCAAAATGAGTTATGCGAACTGACCCACATTGATACCGATTTATCGCTATAAAATATAAGATATTCGATAAAGATATTTGCATCATGCTAATATTTGCCTACGTACCACCAAAAGAAAATGATAAAGACCATTTCTGGTCCATTTTATCAAACTTTATCACACAAGCAAATATACCTTGCCTTGTTATAGGAGATCTAAACGAAATACAAAATAATATGGAAAGAACGGGTGGTTGTCATCTCCCACCATCGAAATTCCTTAGATTAAACAATTCCAAAAATCAGTGTGACCTTATAGATATCCCAACACAAGGGGGTGATTTCACTTGGAGAAAAAATAGAACTAAAATTAACAATATGTATTCTAAACTAGACAGAATCCTAATTCATGATCAAATCATTCAATGGTTCCCTGGAATTTTCACAAAAATCATGCATTTACCTCATCAAACCACTGCCCTATCTCAGTTGAATTAGAAAACCAAACTCATATCAAAGCTCAACCATTCAAATTTGAGAGAATGTGGACCCATAGAAAAGACTTTGAGAACATTGTTAAATGATAACATTCATTTCATACATGTTTAGGGCATGCATTTAGGCATTAACTTAGGCCATTTTCATGTGTTTATATCTCATTTTTAGCTGGTTGCATCGTTTATTGGTGATGGATGTCTACACGAGTATATTTGCATATTTCAGGTAGTTTGGTGGATTTCTGGAACGTTCTGTAGAGTATGACGAGACTCATGAGACAGTGTGGAACTTCTAATGGAAGTATTGGGAGGACTCAAGTAAGAGCAGCGGACGAGGATCGAATGGGACAAGACGAGCTTTCTACGGATTGAAGACTCGGCCCGTGCGTTTTGGCCATGCATAAAACGCACCGCCGTGCGTTTTGGCCATGCATAAAACGCACCGCCGTGCGTTTTGTTGCGGGTTGTTTATTTACGGAAACTTTTTATCTTAGGCATAAATACTTTGTTTTAGGTTAATACCGGGGACTTCTTCCTCCATCTTTTCCCACTTTTTGCCACTCTCTAGCCCTAGTTGTGTTTTGGAGTTTCTTTGAAGATTTCTGAAGATTGGAGATTGTTTTCCCTGGATTTGATCAAGTATTACTCTTCTTCTAATCTAGTTGAATGATTTCTATTGTTCATATGATGTTTTTGATTGTTTCTCCGAGCATGTCTGGCTAAATCTCTTAATTCTAGGGTTGGGGTGATCCCAACAATGGATTGGTAGACTTTTGTATGGTATTTGCCTGAATTGAAATCTGGAACCTTGTTTGATTCAATCCTAGAGTTCTTAATGCAATTGATGAATGTTAATTAGGTTTCTATTAGGTTTGAGTCTGAAAGGAGATAACCTCAATAGATAACTCAGATATGGTATGAGTCTGAAAGGAGATTACTTTATCAGATTACTAGGTATTGAACCTAAGTGTTATTTGTGCGATAGAAACCTAACTACTCTTGTGGAATCCTAAGCTTTCATAGAAACCCTAGGTTTGCCTGGACCTAGCGGAGCGCGACAGCGAATGTTAACCCAGTTTGATCCTAGATTCTAAGTGCCCAAAGGGTCTAGATTTAATTAGCTATGCGCGACAGCGATTGTTAGTTATAATTTAGACACATCTATTATCGTCTGAAAGGAGTTCGTAGAGACATTAGATAGCTTACCTTTAGACGATTTCAGACTAATTTCGGGCAGATATCTGTAAGTTTACCAAGACATTGTTGTGGGGATCCCTGGTCCTAGAATCTTCTCTCTAATTGTTTACAACCATCTTTTGTAATTCTGTTTTTTGTTTTCTTATTTCCTTAGTTATTAGACAAACAAATCTTCCTTTCTTACGGCTTAGCTTACCAATTTAAGTTTACAAAAGATACTACATAGTCCTCGTTGGGAACGACATTTGAAAAAGCTACAACTGAACCCATACACTTGTGGATAGGTTTTTGTCCTATCATTAAACAAGCTTGGCGTGTCAATCCCCAAGGTTCTAATATGCATAAACTCATTAAGAAAACTTACGCCTTTAAAACCAGCGCAAAAAACTGGAACAAAACTACCTTTGGCAATATCTTCAAACAACTAAAAGAAGTAGAAGATGCACTAACAGTAATCCAAAAAGACATCATTCTCAACCCAAACAACAATTTGCTCATCAAACAAAATAGATTAATAACCAGAAAAGAGAATCTCCTCTCTTTTCATAAAAAAATGGAGCCAGCGTGCCAAAACTAAGCACATAAAATCCATTGATACTAATTCAAACTACTTCCATCGGATAGCTACCGGTAGACGCGGTAGGAAAATCATCAGAGAAATTCGTACAAATGATGGCACGATCATCATAGGACACAAAAATATCCGCAAGGAAATTAGATCTGATTTCGAAAAGAGATTTAAAAAAAGTAATAAAAACAATAATACTCTCACAGAGTACCTCACCAATATCAACAATGAAATTAGTGCCCAAGAAAATGAGGCACTAACTAAAAATGTCACAAATGAGGAAATCAAAAAAGCTGTATTTGGCATTGGATGCAATAAGTCCCCAGGTCCAGATGGTATGTATGCCTTATTCTACCAAAAATATTGGCACATAGTGGGACCCTCTATTATAAAAGTTGTCAAAAGTTTCTTTCACTCGGGAAAACTTCTCAAGCAAATCAATCACACATTTATAACTCTTATACCCAAATGTGATAATCCAAATTCTACGAACCACTACAGACCTATCAGCCTATGCTCAACCATTTATAAAGTTATATCAAAAATCATGACTGATAGAATGAAACCTATCCTAAACAATCTGATCCACCCACTGCAAGGGGCATTTGTAGCTGAAAGATCAATCCATGATAACATCCTAATATCTCATGAAATTTTTCATTCCTTCCGATCTAAGAAAGGAAAGGAAGGATGGGTAACTATTAAACTCGATATGAAAAAAATATACGACAAGATTGAATGAGAATTCATTCTAAAAGTCCTTGAAAATTTTGGATTCGCCACACGATTTATCTGGTGGATTAAAGAATGTATCAAAACTGTATCATTCTCGGTCTTAGTTAACAACGGACAACCTGATATATTTTATCCTGAAAGATGACTACGTCAAGGGGACCCCTTATCTCCATTCCTATTTATTTTAGGTGCAGAAATCTTAGCCAGAAAACTTCAAAACGAGAGCGCAATGAGTAACAACCAATTGGGATTTCAAATCTCTAGAAGGGGCACTAATATTCCCTTCCTAGCCTTTACGGACGACATTCTTATCTTTGCAAAGGCTAACCAAACAGCCTATTCCAAAATAAAAAATATCACAAAAGATTATTGTTCGATATCTAGACAATGTGTTAATTTCCAAAAGTCTGCCTTTCAAACTACTAGAAACGTCTCAAACCAAACTAAATACTTAATCCAATCTATACTAAGCATCCCTAACACAACATCTCTAGAAAAATATCTTGGATGTCCTATCATTAATGGGAAAGTTAACCACGACACTTTTAAAGAGACAATCTTATCAACCTCAAATCAGCTAACAAAATGGAAAGTTAACTCTCTCTCTCTCAAGAGGGAAGAGCTACGCTAATCAAATCTAATCTGGCTTCTAAACCAAACCTCTTGATGTAAAGCTTCATGCTACCATCCTATATACACAAAAAACTTGACACAATAAACATAACTTTCTTCTGGAACAAAGACTCATCATACAAACCCCTAATAGGATGGGATAAAATATGTAAAAATAAAGAAAACGGAGGAACGGTTATTAGAAAGACATAAGACATGAATAAAGCTCTACAAATGAAACTCATCTGGAAACTATTTGCAGAACCAAACAATATATGGGTTAAAATCATTACCGAGAAATATCTCAAAGAGACTAACGTTCTTCAATACCACAAAAAAGGCAACCACTCATGACAATGGTCACAACTACTCAAACTTAGAAAAGAATTCCAAACTGGTCTCCATTGGCTAGTTAGGGATGGAAATTCTATTTTGTTGTGGACTGACAATTGGCTAGCTAATCTAAATCTCTAAAACAACATATTACCAAATACTGTTATCAACCCATCGACAAAGGTATGTGATTTTATTGACATCAATAAGTCATGGAACAAAGACAAACTAAAAGAAATTCTAAACCAACACACCGTGGATTGTATACTAGATATATCTATCCCTCAGAACCAAATCTCTGACAGACTGTACTGGGCTCCCAATAAAAAACGGCTGGTTTTCTACAAAATCAGCATTTGAACTAATTGCAAAGCAGCAAACTCCTTCAACCAATAACCTTGCATGTATTTGGAAGTTGGATACATATCCAAAAGTGAAAAAAATTCTTTGGAAAATTTGCCATGATGGCCTTCCCACAAAACAGAGACATGTTCCAGTTCCTCTGGCATGTGATTCTTGCAACAATCCCCTTGAATACCTAAACCACTTTCTCCTACAATGCTCTTTTAATCTTAAACAAATCAAAGAACAAAATGTGACAATTGAGAATATTGTTTAAATATCGATTCTACCAATAAAAAATCAAGTGAAATATTGTCTAAACTACAATCTCTACTTACCAAAAAAGAATTTGTCTGTCTCACTACTACTTGGTAAGGTATCTGGATTAATAGAAACCAAATTATTTTTAACACTAACACAAATGATAAGATTAAAAACTTATCGCAATATATTTTCACACTAATAAAAAACTGGGAAAAAACAAAAAGAGCAGAAAATGATGACTTCACACAACCTAAGAGTAATCTACACCATCTCAAAAAAAACAAATTTCTGAGATGGGAAAAAACAAATCAAAATTTTTACTAAATCAATTTTGATGGATCAAAACAAACTAATGGTGAAGCTGACTTTGGATTCATCGTTAGAAATGATAAAGCCGAAGTAATCCATATAAGAAGTGAACGCTGTGGTTTTAACAACATACTTATGACTGAAGTCCTAGTATTAAAACATAGCATTTCTTATGCTAAAACTTTAAACATCACAAAGTTATAAATTAAAGGTGACAATCTCTACCTTATTAACTCTATTAAAGGCATATGAGATTGTCCATGGGAAATTGAAATGGTTTTCGCAGACATCTTGGTCGACATCCATTGTTTTCAAGATGTCCAACTTAGACACATTTTTAGGGAGGTGAACTGTATCGCATTATTAAACTCATTTTTTCATCATTTGTGTCTAACCCTAATCTAGATTCAGAATTTCAGATTCTCATTCACAAGGATGCTCTAGACTAGTCTTCACATAGAAACTAAGACCAATTTAATTTTTTTCTCATAAAAAAAAAACAAAAAAATGTTACGTTACAAAATTACCCTTAAAAAAAGTAAAATGTAAAAACCAATTTTTTTACACAAAGTGTAAACGTACAGCCCTGTACGTTTACACTTTCCATATTTTTCTTGTATCCATTAATTACATTGTCCCCTCTTACCCTCCTACTATAAATGCACTAGCTAGGTGGTACCTAGTTTTCCTTTTTCTTTTGTCTCTAAATATTTGCCATTTTGATATTTTTTATATCTACTATGTTTTCTTATATTTTAATATTTTTTAAATGCGAGATAATTTATTAATAATTATATTAAAAAAATAAAATAATAAATAGAGATATATTATATATTTCATATTCTCCTTAATATATATATATAGAGAGAGAGTTAGCTTCATGTGAGGAACACCCTTAGGGTGAAACGTGAGGAGCATTATAGACCATTCATTTTAATATTACCATACACCCTACCACACTCAATCCCGTTCAATGATCAGCGTTGATCGGTCAACGGGCATTTTTTTTTTTTTAAATTAATTTTTTTCTTAATTTTTTTTTATACACGTTTTCATTATAAAATTTGTATGAAAAGAATTGAACAATTAGTTCTTAAAGTTGAACAATTGTATGTTTAAAGTTGCACAATTAAAATTCGAACAATATTAAAGTTGAACAATTGTACATGAAAAGTTGAACTATTGTATCTTAAAGTTGAACAATTTCATTTTTTAAATAATTTTTTAATTGTGCATGGCCGTTTTTGTCGTTTTCTATTTTTATTTATCTACACATTTAGGATTTACGGTTTATGTTTTGAATATTTTTTAGTTGTATTATGTTTCTATTACATTATAAACAAAACTTCAAGTTTATTTGACAATTGTTAAAATTTTAATGAAGTATTGCCCAATTTATCTTTTGTTATAAGTTTGAATTTTCATGCAATTTAAATTGTTCAACTTTTCTGGTTCAGTTGTTTAACTTTATATATTGTTAAAAAAGTTGTTCAACTTGTATGATACAATTGTTCAAATTTAATAAAGAATTTTTTTAATTTTTTAGAAATAATTTTATGAGGAAAGCGTGTAAGGAAACAAAAAAAACTTAAAAATGTTTTATCCTGAAAACAAATTGGCCAAAAAAACAAAAAACAAAACTAACCATTGCTTAGTCAAAACAGATGTGTAATTATAAAAATAAAATTGTTCAACTTTAAGATACAATTATTCAACTTTTTTGGTATAATTGTTAAACTTTATATATTGTTCATAAAACATTATTCAACTTTTAACATACAATTGTTCAAATTTAATAGGGAATTGTTCAACTTTTTAATTATAATTTTATGATAAAAACGTGTAGAAAAACAAGAAAAAAAGGAAGAAAAAAAACTAGAACTAGATAAAAGTCAATTTGACCGGTCAACGTTGACCGTTGACCGTTGACCGGTCAATTGTCAGATGTTGATCATGGGGTGTGATTGTGTGTGAGAGAGTGTATGTTTGCTATGATGGATGTTCCATCATAGTCTTCCATTGTTCTAAAATGGTTGACTCTCATTCATTCCCACGTTTAACCGTAAGCATCCGTTTCACCGGAGCATGACTCTATATATATATAATTGTGTGATCAAAGACGAGTATTGGGATATGGAGAGAGTAATATGGAGTAATAATCAAACTCCGGTAACTTAGTGATATTATTCGTGTATATATCTATTAGTACGTTGTGCCATTCCATTTTTATCCTAACTAAGATAAAAATAAAAATGAGACAAAAAAAATACAGTACCGACTATATGAAATGATACATATCTAGCATTTATACAGCTAGCACTATAAATGCAGTAGCTACTAGCTAGGTGAGGTAGTTTCCAATCACTGGAAACAGAACGGTTAAGTAGGCATTCGCACAACACAAAGATCGATCGAGTTTTATTGTTCTACACTCAATTAAAAATAAAATCATGTGGAAGCTGAAGGTGGGTGAAGGAGGAGAGTGGTTGATGAGCGTGAATAATCACGTGGGACGCCAACACTGGGAGTTCGACCCCGACGCCGGCACCCCCGAGGAGCGGGCGGAGGTCGACCGCCTCCGCCACCGCTTCACCTCCAACCGCTTCCTCCAAAAGCAGAGCTCCGACACTCTCATGCGTATGCAGGTAAATTTTTTGATAATTAAAATTCTGTCTTTGGACATTTTAAACAACCTGTATTTGTAAATGCAGGTGAGAAAGGAGAGGGAGCCGAGGAAGCCGATTCCGGCAGCGGTGAAAGTGGAAGGAGTAGAAGACGTGACGGAGGAGGCGGTGGCGACCACGCTCCGAAGAGGGATAGACTACTTGTGCAGCATCCAAGCCCACGACGGCCACTGGCCTTCCGAATCCGCTGGGCCCTTATATTTCATGCCTCCCCTCGTTAGTACTTATATTTCAATATTTCTTGCCAATGAGTTTTTGATTAACAATCTATCTATTGAATCTAACACCCAAGAAGGAAATTAAACGCAATCAACTGCCTTTTCCAATTAAAGATTGCATAAATGTTTCAACATTTTTTATCTTCTAAGATCATGTTTTGAGGGTCTAACTTATGTCCTAAACTCTGAAAAGAAAAAAAGTGATGAACATGAATTGGTACGTGCAGGTCATGGCATTATATGTAACCGGAGGACTAAATACCGTCCTCCCATCTGAGCACCAAAAAGAGATCAAGCGTTACATCTACAATCACCAGGTACGTATACACACCCAAATTCTCCAACATTATTAAACACAATTACCTTGTCTCATAAAACAAATATTAGGATTTTGTTACAGTCCCACGGGCCGTATGAAATGGAAAGTAAATGTGAAAATTAACCATTTTTACATATATACTCAGTATAAATTTGAGATTCACCTTCGAGAAATTAATTGATCAAACTTTATATATACGGTACCGAAGTACTTCACGTGTGATTTATTACGAAGTATTTCTGAACAATTAAACACAACCCTTCATCTATTACTTCGTATTAATTACTTCCTCTGTCTAATAATAATTGTCTTCTTCTAGCCTCTATGTTTTGTTCATTAATACTTACTCCCTCCGATTTAAATTACATGTAGTTTTAGCACTTTAAATTTGATCAATTTTATACTCTAGCTTTAGGATTTCTAGGTAATTAATTAAGAGTAAGTTATGAGAATTGTTGTTAAAATTTGTTTTTAATGACTTTTTTTTTGTTCTAAACCATTCATTCATTGGCTCAAGAGTATAATAATTATTTATTAAGAGAAAAGATTTAGAAAAAAAATATAAAATTTTAGGTATATTTAATATTTTTTCTTAAATATCATGTACAATATTAAAACGACACTTATTTTTAATCGGATGGAGTATCTTTTAAGCTATTTTGACATTTACTTTACACATTTGTCATTGTAACTACTTGTAGTATCGAGTAGTTTCTAAAAAAGTGAAAAAATAACTAATAAATGAGGGTAAAATAGTATTTTTGATAGCATTATTAAAAAGTGTGAAAAATATTAAAAAGACATGTATTATTGTTGGACGGATGCGGTAAGGATTTGGATTGAAGCTTGATTAAGCTTATGTATTAAGCATATGCATAGCATAGATAATTCTATTCTCGTGTGATTAGCCCACATGATTTTGATAATCTTTTGAAATAATTGGTAGAATGAAGATGGAGGATGGGGATTACATATAGAAGCTAAGAGCTGCATGTTTTGCTCTGTGCTCAATTACGTGGCCTTGAGACTACTGGGAGAGGGGCCTGACGACGGCGTAAACGACGCCGTTTCAAATGGTCGCAAGTGGATCCTTGATCATGGTGGAGCAATCTACATTCCATCTTGGGGGAAGTTTTGGATATCGGTAACTATTTTTTGCCCTTTTTACGGTCCTTTGTGTATATATTACTAGTTACTATGCATATATATATATATATATATATATATATATATATATATATAACTCCGATTTGGTTGACAATTATTATGAAAAAAAAAATGAACGAATTACTTTCAAACTCTTTAATTTTAATTATGTATATGGTTGTGTTTTTTCATTTTCGGATGTTAAAGGAGAGTGATGGACTGATGGTTTAACTCCATCATTTCGAAATTCCATATAAGGAATGAAAATGGATGGCAGAAAATAAGATCTATATACATTTGAAAAATGAGACTGTTCATTGTAAGAGATAAGATTTTGATTGATTTGATAAATAATTATTCATAAAAAGGTCTATATTCTTTATATTTCTCCTTTCATTTCCGTAATAGTGGCTCTTAAAGTCTCAAACCCAACTACCCAAATGCCTATTTTTGGTCAAAGAAAGAGGTTTAGCATTCTCATGAACACCTATTAATGGAAAGATGTCATGTTCAAGTCTTCCTAACTTAAATGATAAATATCACTTTTCGTGACCATTAGGTAACGAGTTCGAATCTACTCTCTATTATAATGGCCTTATACCTCCTATGGAACAAAAAAATGGAAAAAAGGCCATGTAACAATATAAGATACTTATAAGACTATAACTTCTTCAAAAATATCACGAACAGGTGCGTTCAAATAAAATATAAACCGTTAAAAATCAATATAGTATAATGTAATCATATATATTTGTATGGTTCGACTTCGAATTCTGTTAAATGGTTGAATCAATCCAGAATCAACTCTAATGATAACAGGAGAACACAGAGAAGAGAAGAAACCAGAGAGATTTCTATTGATCAAAGGAGAGCTATCCAAGAAGTCGAACTACACTGTACATAACAGAAAAGCTATTTAAAGCTAAACTAACTCTAACAAACTCTAAACTAGAGTTAACACTAACTAAGGCTAACTAACTAGAGTGCCACGTCAGTGACCAAATAACTCTATATTCCCATAGACCCCCCTCAAGCTGGACTAGGGAGGACAAGGCCAAGCTTGCGAGCCAAGAAGAAATGATGTTGGGAACCCAAGGCCTTAGTTAGAAGATCTGCCAATTGAAGTTGAGAACGAACATGGACAGTGGAGATGAAGCCAGCTTGAACCATATCACGAACATAGTGGCAATCGATTCGCAAATGCTTCGTTTTCTCATGAAAAACAGGGTTGGCCGCCAATTGTTGAGCTGCAACATTATCACAGTGCAAGGGAATAGGAAGTGGAATGGCAACACCCAGATCCTGCAGCAGACCTTCAAGCCAGACTAACTCACTCGCAGTTTGGGACATACTACGATACTCACTCTCAGCAGATGATTTGGAAACATTGCGCTGCTTTTTAGTCTTCCAGGAAACTAAGGCTTTGCCGAGGAAGACACAATAGCCGGTCAGAGATCGACAAGTGTAGGAGCAACTCCCCCAATCAGCATCACAGTATGCAAGTAAGGAAAGCTCATTACCGGAAGGGTAGAAGAGGGAGCAGTTAATCGTGCCTTTGAGATAGCGTAGTAAATAGGAAGCAACCTGCATATGTGGAATTCGTGGAGAGGAAAGAAATTGACTGAGTTGTTGTACACTGTAAGAAATGTCTGGGCGAGAGAGAGTGAGATAGAGCAAACGACCCACAATACGACGATAAGATTCAGGATCAGAAATTTCTTCCCCAACATCTGGCTGTAAGTGCAAATTGCGTTGCATAGGAAAAGGTGAAGCTTTGCAATCAAGAAGACCAGAATCTGTGAGAAGATCAATGACATACTTCCGTTGGTTGAGCTGAATGCCAGCAGGAGATCGAGCAATCTCTAAGCCCAAGAAATATCTGGCGAGGCCAAGATCCTTAATGGTAAAGGCACGATCCAAGGAAGTCTTAGTAGCAGCAATATCAGCCACATTATCCCCAGTAAGAAGCATATCGTCAACATAAACCAGAGCAAGAGTCATGCAACCAGAAGAGTGTTTGACAAACAAGGAATAATCTTGCTTGGATTGAACAAATCCCAGCTGAACAAGATGCTTTGTCAATTCAATATTCCATTGGCGACTAGCTTGCTTTAGACCGTATAAAGAGCGTTTCAGTCGACAAACCTGCCCAGGGAGAGCTTTGCTATAACCAGGTGGAGGAAGCATGTAGACCTCCTCATCAAGGAAGCCATGGAGGAACGCGTTGTTTATGTCAAGTTGATGTATATCCCAGGAACGAGCAGCAGCAAGCGCCAACAAGACTCTCACAGTAGAGAACTTGGCAACAGGGGAAAAAGTGTGTTTATAATCCTTGTTCTTGACTTGATTGTACCCCTTTGCAACCAACCGGGCCTTATAACGTTCCACCTGACCATCGGGCTTAAACTTCACCTTGTAAACCCATTTAGAACCAATGGCACGTTTTCCTGGAGGCAGGGAAGTAAGGTCCCAAGTGTGGTTAGACTCTAGAGCAGAAAGTTCTTTGTCCATGGCTAACATCCAATATTTATCCAGCTTGGCTTGAGAAAAGGATGATGGTTCAGGAACTGAAAAAACATTGAAAAGGGAATGTACATATTCATTGGAATAGCCATGAAGATCTTGCAAAGAAACAACATGGAAGGCTTGGGAAAAAGAATCTGAGGCATTGTCATCCAGAGTCAGGTTGCGGGTGGGTAAAGTAGGATGAACAAAATCAGCCAGTGTGGAAGGAATTTTGGTAGGTCGACTTGACCTACGAGGTGGTAATGCTGGAGTTTGTTCATCAATGGAGGAAGAGGGAATAATAAAAGAATCAATAGGCAAAGATGCAGGAGAAGATGCATCTGGAGAGGAAGGATGAGAAGAATATGGAGGAGGGATAGGAGAAGAGGATGAAGGAGCAACAGATGATCCAGGTATAACAGGGAATGTGGGATCTCCAACATCAGCAGTAACTATGGGTAGGTTTGGGGAAATATGTGGGGAATTTGAAGATTGAGTCTTAAAGGGAAAAACAGTTTCTCTGAAGACTACATGTCGTGAGATAAGAACCTGTTTTGTGTCCAAGTCATAGACCTTATAGGACTTTTGTCCTGGTGGATAACCCAGAAAAACACAGCGTCTAGCCGTGGCATCAAACTTTGTCCTGTGTGTCTTGGGTAGCAAAGCAAAACACAAACAACCGAACACCCTTAATAAGGTGTAATCAGGTTCCTTTCCATATAAGACAGTATATGGTATTTTCCATTGGATGACAGAAGATGGAAGCAGGTTGATGAGGTGTGTAGCAGCCAGAACACAATCTCCCCAAAACATATGAGGTAAACCAGCATGGAGTCGCAGAGCACGAGCAATCTCAATCAAGTGTCGGTGTTTTCGCTCAACTCGACCATTTTGCTCTGGAACTCCAGGAGCGGATCGATGGTGAACAATACCTTTTGCAGCAAACAAATCAACAACAGTCTTTTGCACAAATTCTGTTCCATTATCTGAACGAACCTTCTGGACCTTGACCCTAAACCGAGTCTCTACATAGTTCAAAAACTGACCAATCAATCGAGGAACCTGTTCTTTGTTGTTTAGCAGATATGTCCATGTTGCTCGTGAGTGATCATCGACAATAGTAAGGAAGTACTTAGCACCTCCATATGTTTGAGTGCGATAAGGCCCCCATAAATCAAAATGAACAAGCTCAAAAATCCGAGAAGCCACAAAAACACTTCTAGCAAAAGGGAGTTTATGATGCTTAGCAAGCACACAAATGTCACAATCATAGTGATGCATTTTTGAACAATCAAAACAAGAAATATGTCTCATCTTGGATAAAGAAATATGTCCTAACCGGGCATGAAGCAAATCCATTTTGCTTATATTATTACAAACATTGTTAGTTGATGAGGGAAAAACAGAATCCACAGAATCAGTATTTGAAGCAACAACAACCTTCAATTCATGATCACCAGAAGAAAGCTTGTAGAGTCCACCTTCCCTCTTTCCTGAAGCAACTATTTCCTTAGTTGTAAGGTCCTGTAGAGTACAACCATGTACCCCAAACACAAAGACATGAGAATCGTCAAGGAGCAATCGAGGAACTGAAATCAAGTTGTGTTTGAAAGCAGGCATATACAGAACATTCACTAGCTTCAATTTGTTCGACAAATAGACTGTCCCTTGTTGCTCAACTAATTGAGTTGAACCATCAGGTAGTCCTATTCTGATTGGTCTTGCCAATTGCCGAATATCACAAAGGATATTTTTGTTGAAAGTAACATGGTCTGTGGCCCCAGAGTCCACTATCCATGTACAAGAGTTTCCCATAGAATTAGAATCATGAGAAAGCAAAGCGAGGTTACCTGTAAAATTGATGGTGTTCATGTAGCCACCAACATTTCCAGCCTCATCGGCTAGGCCTTTACCCTTCATTATCTTCAAAATCTCTTGAAAGACTGCATTAACAAGTGTGTTATCAGGTTTATGGCCCGAACCTTCTCCTTCTTCAGCTTCAAGAGGATTGTCGAATGTGTTCTCCTGCACATTAGCCATCAAATTTCCAGTATTTGAACCCTTAGGTCCCTTCCACCAGTCAGGATATCCAACTAGTTTGAAACAGGTTTCCTTCACGTGTCCATTCTCATGACAGTAATCACATTTCCTTTCCAGCTTAACTCGTTTATAATCCCTGTTGTCTCTAGTGAAACCTCCACCTTTAGCTTGTCCATTCCCAGTCCCAACATTCCCCTGTTGATATTGACTGTTTCCTCCAAACCTATTGACTGCCAAGGCATCATGAGATTGAGACATATTCCCAGTAATCTCCTTTTGACGCTCAATTTGCAACACCATATGAAACACCTTGTTCAATGGTGGCAAAGGATCAGCAGAAAGAATAGTACTCCTTATATTTTCAAAGGCATCAGTGAGCCCCATCAGAAACTGCAACACTTTGGCATTGGATTCACGATCAACTATACGTTTCATCAAAGCACAAGAGCATCTAGCAAAGACTTCACAATTACAAACTGGAATACCATCAATTGTCTGCAGTTCATCCCACAGTTTCTTCAATTTACTGTAATATGCAGCCACAGACAAATTTTCTTGTCTAGTATTACAGATTTCTCTACGCAACTGATATATCAACGGCGCGTCAGATTCAGCAAATCGTTCATTCAACTCATTCCACAATTCCTCAGCAGTATTAGCAAACAAAAAGGTCTGTGAAATCTCATCAACAATCGAATTGATAAGCCAACTCATGACCATATTATCACAACGTTCCCAATCTTCATAATCCTCAGAATCGGAATCAGGTTTCTTAATCAATCCATTGATAAAACCTAATTTCTTCTTAGATCCTAGGGCTAATTTGACACTTCGCCTCCAGGTAGCGAAATTCATGCCATTAAACCTTGCAGATACAAGCTGCATCCCAGGGTGATCTGAATTAGCTAGAGTAAAAGGATCGAATCTAGTACCTGTTCCTCCTGCTCCAGGCCTGAGTCGTGCTCTTCGAACAAGATTTTCATCGTCGGCAATCGATCGTTGATCTCCAGCAATCGATACTTCATTTCCCGATCGTCGTGGATTCCGATCACGGCTTCCATTTCCAGTCATCGAAGCTCTATCATCCGCCATCGTCAATGTCAATTTTAGTGAAACAACAAGAACGAAAGATCAAAAGCAGAATCGACTCTAGCGATTCAAGAATGCTTGATCTCAAGCCAATCACTACGATCCAGGATCTTCTACTGCTCTGATACCATGTTAAATGGTTGAATCAATCCAGAATCAACTCTAATGATAACAGGAGAACACAGAGAAGAAAAGAAACCAGAGAGATTTCTATTGATCAAAGGAGAGCTATCCAAGAAGTCGAACTACACTGTATATAACAGAAAAGCTATTTAAAGCTAAACTAACTCTAACAAACTCTAAACTAGAGTTAACACTAACTAAGGCTAACTAACTAGAGTGCCACGTCAGTGACCAAATAACTCTATATTCCCATAAATTCCTAATTTTTACACGTGAAATATATTGTTTTTCTATGATTATAAAATACACTAAATCCTAATAGTCACCTAAATACGCAAAACATTATGAAAATTATAAGAATAATGTTTCAAAATTATTATTTTAGAAAAAATAATTAATTAAGAACTAAACCAAACGAATCGTAATTATATAATCAATCCTTCGATCAATTTTCAAACCTTTTTTTTTTTTTTTTAAATCTCAATTGTCAATTGTCAAACTTGAATGCTCTAAATGGACATTTTTTAACGTGGATCAGGTACTTGGAGTTTATGAGTGGGACGGGTGTAACCCTCTGCCGCCGGAGTCGTTTCTGCTTCCTGATTTTTTTCCTATTCATCCAGGTAAACTACTAACACATTTTCTAACCTATACCGGCAAGTCTTGAGCGTAAGTACTAACACCTTTCGTTAGACAAAAATTGGCTAATATGTGTTTTTTTTTTTGTCAAAAAAATACTGATCATTCTCATCTCTTCAAATAAAATTGGCTAATGTCACAATAGCAAATCAATAACAACCATGTTCTTATGAACATATAAATTTTGGTCACTTAGGATCCATTTGGTTGAGATGAAATAGGGGTTAAAGATACTTAAAGTTTAAATAATTTGCCTAATATCACCCTCTATCGTTAAAAAAAATGAAATTAAAGTGAAAGTTGAATTACCCTTTTCACTTCAACTCATTTAATGCCTTGTACTGGAATGAAAATCTCTAGTCGGTTGTCAAAAGGCTAGAGCTAGTGCTAGACTGACTATATATGCAAGTGCAAGACCCTTTAGTCCTTATCCATGCATTTATTATATAATTACTACTTGTACATAAATGTTATCCGATCCATTAACTGTTCTACTCAGACTCAGAGCCATTAATTTTTAGAAGAACACATAGTTGCGGCCTACAATTGTCCTTTGGTCTTAATTTGAGTCAGCCTAAATTACAAATCTATTATCTACTCTATAATTATTAAATGTAAACGTAGGGATGAGCAAAATCCGGGCCGACTCGAAAATTTGGATTGGACCGGACCAGTTCTCCGGTCCAGAGATTTTCGGATCCGGTCCGGTCTTTTTAAAAATCCAAAATTTTAATCGGTTTGAGATTTTTTTACATTTGAGGTTTAGGGTTCTAGGATTTAGGGTAAATTATATTTAAGAGTAAATTATATTTAGATTTGAGGATTTTTTTTCATGTTTAAATTTGAATAAATTATATTTAAATTTAGCAAAAATATAAATCGATCCAAATAGGACCGGTCCATCATTTTTGGGATTCCGGTCCAGACCGGGTTTGGACCGGTGCTCAACCCTATGTAAACGTTTTAAGTTTAAATATATAATATTAAAATATGTCATGTTACGTATAGTCACATTTAAAA
Organism: Rheum nobile; assembly: GCA_027886185.1. Taxonomy (NCBI): domain Eukaryota; kingdom Viridiplantae; phylum Streptophyta; class Magnoliopsida; order Caryophyllales; family Polygonaceae; genus Rheum; species Rheum nobile. Next base: position 2,658,958 of record WOAB01000056.1, read on the forward strand.
AAAATATTATTTAATTTAATTTTAAAAATTGAATTTATATATTTTTATTTTTGATCTTTTTTTTAATACATTTGTTTTCTGTTTTAAGACAAAATATATTTTTATTTCTAATTTTTAACAGATTTGTTTCAGGTATAGGATAAGATTGCGTATCCTTTTATATTTTCCCCATCACACATCTTCGCCTTTCATTTACAATATCCAACCAAAATTTTATCGATCTCCCATTTATAATCATATTGAACATCTTATTAGCTTTTTTATTTTATATTGTTTTTCATGTATAATTCACCTTTATATTCTACTTTATCCTTTTTAGATGATGGTGTTAGGGGTGTTACCATCTCCTATTTGTAGTCATATTGAACATCTTGTTAGCTTTTTTGGTTTATGTTACCCCCTGGCACCTAATGGATATATTTAGTAGATACTGTGATGAATTGAAATGGGGAAGACTAGGCTTCCATGGGAAGGGAAAGAAAGAAGAGAGAAGGGATAGAAAAGAGAAGGAAAACAGAATCCGTTATGATTCATTGATGATTCAACAGACTAACAACCAGCTGTTTATAGTTTTGGTTGAATTACAATTCATATCCCCTTATTACTCCTAATTACAAGAATGACCCCACTTATATCAATCGTTACATCACTCCTCCAATCAAGCAACCTTGCCCTCAAGGTTGTACTGCAAAATCAGGAAACTGGGACAAAATATGAGCTGTAGGTTCCCAAGTAGCCTCTTCAGAGGACAAGTTCATCCACTTGATTAACCACTCTGTAGTAGGATCGCCATTAGCTAAGTAATGCACTCTAGTGTCCAAAATACTCTCAGGTTGAATCACAATTTCACCCACTGGAGTAGCAATTGGGGGTAGCACAGAGACTAGTGTCTCATTGCCTATGCATTTCTTCAACTGAGAAACGTGGAAAACGGGGTGAATGCGCGAAGTAGAGGGTAAATCCAACTTGTAAGCAGCTGAACCAATGCGAGCAACCACCTGAAATGGTTCATAGAACTTCACACTCAACTTCAAGTTACGGCACAGAGCAATAGAAGTCTGTTTGTAAGGTTGGAGTTTAAGAAAAACCCAATCACCAATCTCAAAAGATCTCTCAGAACGATGTTTATCTGCAAACTGTTTCATGCGTGCATGAGCTTGAAGAGGATTTTCTTTGCATAGCTGAAGCATATGGTCTCGATCCTATATCCTGTTGTAACCTCATAAGAACAAACACCCAAAGCTGAAGGTGCATAGCCATACAAGGCTTGAAATGGAGTGGTACCCCCAACGAAGTATGAAAGTTGGTATTATACCAAAATTCAGCTAAGGAAATCCACTTCAACCACTTAGTTGGAGTTGTTGCAGTCATACAACGCAAAAATGTTTCTAGGCACTGATTCACTCTCTCCGTCTGCCCATCCGTTTGAGGGTGATAGGCCGTCGACATATGAAGAGAAGTCCCTAGAGCTTTAAAAAGCTCTTGCCAAAAATGGCTCATAAACACCTTATCTCTGTCTGACACCAACACTTGAGGAAGACCATGCAATTTATAAATGGAATCCATAAAAACCTTTGCCACAATGGTCGCAGTAAAGGGATGAGACAAAGGTAGAAAATGTGCATATTTGGTGAGACGGTCTACCACGACCAAGATGGAATCCTTACGAAAAGAATGAGGTAAACCTTCAACAAAATCAAGACTGACCTGAGTCCAAGCTTGAGTAGGAATTGGCAAGGGATTAAGTAATCCTGGATAAGCCACATTTTCATGTTTACTCCTTTGGCAAATGTCACAAGCCTTGACAAATGCCTCAACATGATTCTTCAATCCAGGCCAATAGAAAAAAGATTGTACCCTCTTATAAGTACCAAAAATCCCTGAATGACCCCCCACAGGATCCTGATGCAAAGCAGCAATCAAGTGAGTTCTCAACCGATGTCGATCGCCAATAAACAGTTTGCCATGGAATCGCAAGATACCTTGCTTCAAAGAAAATGGAGTTGAATCACCCACCACACACTGAACAAGCAATTCCTGAGCTTTAGGATCACCCACATAGCTCTCCACGACTTGTCTCATCCAAGTAGGCTCAACAGACGAAATCAAAGCACAATTAGCTAAGACATGATCAAACCTTTGAGATAAAGCATCTGCAACCTTGTTCTCATGCCCTTGCTTATACAAGATTGAGTAAGATAACCCCAACAACTTTCTGACTTCCTTCCTTTGCAACTGAGTGGTCAACTGTTGTTCCAACAAATGCTTTAATGGTTGGTGATCCGTGCGAATTATGAAATGTGCTGGCTCTAAATAATGTCTCCATTTATCAACCGCCATGAGAATTGCTAGAAGTTCTTTCTCATAAGTAGAAAGTAATAAGTTTCTGCCATGAAGAGCCTTGCTTAAGTAAGCAAGAGGTTGACCCTTCTGCATCAAAACAACACCCAATCCATGATCACAAGCATTAGTCTCTATCTCGAAAGGAAGAGAGAAATCAGGTAAACTTAACACAGGAGCTTGGGATAACATCTGTTTCAACTGTGAAAATGCCTTTTCAGCCTCTGAACTCCACAAGAATGCATCCTTCTTTAATAACTCAGTTAAAGGTCGACTAATTACTCCATAACTCTTGATGAATCTTCGATAATAGCATGTTAGTCCTAAGAATCCCCTGAGCTCCTTAATTGACTTAGGACTAGACCAGGACAACATAGCCTCTACTTTCCCTGGATCAGTAGCCACCCCTGCTCCACTGATAATATGACCCAGATAATCAATTTGAGACTGAGCAAAGGCACACTTACCTTTCTTAGCAAAAAGTTGGTGTTTTCTGAGCAACCCCAACACAATTCTCAACTGAGTAGCATGCTCTGCAAGACTAGAGCTGTAAACAAGAATATCGTAAAAAAAAACTAACACAAACTTCCTCAAATGCTCAGCAAACACCTCATTCATCAAGGACTGAAAAGTTGCAGGTGCGTTTGTAAGGCCAAAGGGCATCACAGTGAACTCATAATGCCCGTGGTGAGTTCTGAAAGCAGTTTTGTGAATGTCTTCAGGAGCCATCCTCACTTGATGGTAGCCTGCCCTTAAATCCAGTTTAGAGAACACCTTAGCCCCCCTGTAATTCATCTAATAACTCCTCTATATGAGGAATGGGAAATTTATCCTTCACAGTTGCCTCATTCAATCTTCTGTAATCAATGACTAGGCCTTATCGTAGCATTGACAAGCATCTCTCGTACTTGCTTTTCAATTTCATTTTTCTACAAGAAGGGATATCTGTAAGGTTTACTGCAAACCGGTTGTGAATCAGGCTTGAGATGTATATGATGTTCATGATCGCAAATGGGTGGTAATGCAGTAGGTACATCAAATACATCATCAAATTCAGCTAACACAAAAGCAATCTCTGCAGGCACAACTGACTCTTGCTGCTCAACAACAAAACATTGAGCAATCTGAGTGACCTCAAGTTGCACTTTCTTCTTGAGTAATTTGTTGAGTTTACTACCCTTCATCATTCGAACACTAGGCTGTTCACTGAACCCCATCAACTCCACTCGATGTCCATCTTTAAGGAATGGCAATTTCAACTGCTTGAAATCAAAAGTGAAAGGGTTAAACTCTCTCAACCAATCAACTCCTAAGATCATATCACAGCCACCCAACTTCAAAATTCTGATATTAAACTGGAACTGATTACCCTGCATCGACCATTGAAATCCTTTGCAGCATTGATGACTAAACATTTTATTCCCATTTGCTACAGCCACTGACATCACTCATGCTTCCATCAGGTCAAATCCTGCATCCTTGGCTACTCGTGGATCTAAGAAACTGTGAGTACTCCCAATATCTACAAGGATAGTAACAGTGGCACCCTTTATTAGGCCTTTGATCTTAATAGTGTTGAGAGGACTGCTCCCAGTAAGTGTGTGAACATACACTTCAGGGTCATCATCCTCCAAATTCACAAATTGATCATCTCCTGACACCTGGAAGTCACTAAATTCAGCTTGTTGAATCTCATCAACCTCAGCAGTAACCAAGCTATGTAAGGACCGAATCTTGCACTTATGACCCATAAAATATTTATCCCCACACCTATAGCAAAGGCCTGGTGTTCTCCTTGGTTCTACAGCAGGATTAGCAGTAGGAGGTTTATTGATTGAATTCTGGCTTGGAACAGTTGTTTGGTGGTTAGGATTGTAAGGTTTGAATGGTGGTCGATTGATAGGAAAATTGGTCCTAGAGCCTTGAGTATACTGATGTCGCCAACTCCCTTTACTCAACCTCATAATAGCCTGCACTGCCCCATTGTGAGATCTAGCTTGTTCATAAGCCACTGATAGACAATTTGGATGGCTAAGTTTCACTAGTGACTTAATTTCCTCCTTAAGCCCACTAATGTAACTCGAAACGAAATATGACTCAGGCAAGTATGGATTACACGCAATCATACAAGATTTGAGTTCTTCAAATTTCTCAATGTATTCCTCTAAATCTTCACTTTGAACTAGTTTGTTGAACTCTTCAACCACATCTACTCCTTGTTTCTCTTTGAATCTCTCACAGATAGCCTCACTGAACGTTTTCCATCCTAATTCTTGATTCTGCATCAAGAATCCCTGAGCCCAGACATCCGCCTTTCCATTCAAATGCATCACGGCAATACCTACTCTCTGTTCTTCATCAATCCCAAATATACTGAAGTATTTCTCACACTTTCTCACCCAACTTCGAGGTTTATTTCCATCAAAAGCAGGGAAATCCAATTTAGGAAGTCGAGTATTACCTTTGGAAAATTCAGATCCTCCAATTGAACTGTGATCTCCGTCTCTCCTAAAAGATTCAGAACTCGCTCGATCTTGCTGGCGACTTGGCACCTCCATGCGTGCTCCCAAACTGACTCCTCGAGGAAGTGGATTCACCGCAGGCGGATTTGGCATTACTCCTCCCCCACGATTCGAATGAACTTGTTTGCAATCGTGTGAAATATTGCGAACCATATCCGTCAAATTCTCCAACCTCTGGTTAGTGTTCTTCTGGTAGTTCTCCAATTTTTGATCGACATTTCCAACCTGCGATTGGAGATTCTCCGCTTGAGCCTTTTGATCACACATCTCCTTGCGAAATTCTCCAAGATTTGCATTCGTCGATTCCATCCACTGGTTCAAGGTCAACGCGTGCTGCTGCTGCAATTGCTCCAATTTCTGGAGATTTTCTTCAATCGTCTTCATACGTGCGTCTTCATACGTGTGCCTTCCGCCATGGCCGAGGAACCACGGCTATGATACCACTTGTGATGAATTGAAATGGGGAAGACTAGGCTTCCATGGGAAGGGAAAGAAAGAAGAGAGAAGGGATAGAAAAGAGAACAGAAGGGAAACATAATTCGTTATGATTCATTGATGATTCAACAGACTAACAACCAGCTGTTTATAGTTTTGGTTGAATTACAACTCATATCCCCTTATTACTCCTAATTACAAGAATGACCCCACTTATATCAATCGTTATAGATACTCTCTCCGATCGGTTTTTATTGTCGTTGAAAGAGTTTACACAACAAATTAAGAAGAATTTAATTTTCCACTAGAACACGGATTTAGTTTTGGAGTAATTAGTATAAACATTAATTTTAGATTTTGGAAGTAGTGATGTGCATATATCGATATGTAATAGGCCAATCAAAAAAAATATTAGAATTGTAGAGACAATTAATTTGGTAGGTAATAGGTCCCAAAATTAATTAAATAAATTGGAAAATAGGGTAATAAATTGGGAAAACCTGTCAACGACACTTATAATCGATCAAAATGCAAAGCCTTAAACGACAGTTAAAACCGATCGGAGGGAGTATGTTATTAACAAATAAAGTGACATTTGTTAATAAATACTTAATGAATGGTTTATGTTGAAATATAAACATCTCACATCTAAAGTTAGGATAACTTACCTAGTATACAAGTTTGATGGGCTACTCCTTCTATTGTCAATTGGTTTTAGGATGAAACTCCACTGAGCTTATGTACTGAGCTTATCTGCGCCTATGCGCTCGTGTCCGCACGATCCCTAGTCTATGGGCCCACGGACTTTCACATGATATCAGAGCGGGTTCGGTCATGGCTCCCTTTCTTGGGTTGGTTGGGTCTGGTTATAAAGAGATTGAGATGTTCACCCACACCCGTTTGTCCAAGTGTTAACTGGGCTTGGCCAATTGCGGAGGCATGTTGAAATATAAACATACAACATCTAAAGTTGTGACATAACTTGCCTAGTATATAAGCTATTCCTCCTATTGTCAATTGATTTTAGGATGGAACTCCACTGAGCTATGTAATGAGTTTATCTATACCTATGCGCACATGTCCGCACGACTCGCAATCTATGGGCTCACGGACGTACTTTTACAATTTACGATGTAAAGCCTAAATTTTATTAGTTATAAAGGTCGTTTCAAAAGATAAATATCAAAAGACGGCTTAAATAAAAAAACAATAATTTTCCTTTCAATGAAATTTAAGGCAGACTTCCAATATTTAGGATTTAACTTTAGAAAATGATATACTCCGATCCATGTACAAACACTTTTGGACCAAATTAAATCAACGAACTAGAATTGCAGTAGGTCCTCATTTTTAAGCCTTAAGATTGCGATCAAACGTACGTTATCAATTTCTGACTACAAATATTTCATCTATTAATTATTTGATCGAGATCGTATATATATATATATATATATATATATAGATATATGTCAAAGTCCGTGGGCCCAATGACTTTGGACGTGCGGACACGAGCGCATAGGCGCAGATAAATCCAGTACATAAGTCCAATGAGGTTTCATCCTAAAATCAATTGGCAATAGGAGGAGTAGTCTATCAAGCTTATATACTAGACAAGTTATGTCCCAACTTTAGATGTGAGACAATTATATTTCAACACGTTCCCGCAAGTGCAACGGACGGGCAATTGGCCAGGCCCAGTTGACACTTGAACAAACGGGTGATGGTGGACATCTCAATCTCTTTATAACCAGACCCAACCAACCCAATAAAGGGACCCAGGACCGAACCCGCTCTGATACCATGTCAAAGTCCGTGGGCCCATAGACTAGGGGTCGTGCGGACACGAGCGCATAGACGCATATAGGCCCAGTACATAAGCCCAATGAGATTTCATCCTAAAACAAATTGACAATAGGAAGAGTAACTCATCAAGCTTATATACTAGGCAAGTTATGTCCGAACTTTAGATGTGAGACAATTATATTCCGACAATATATATATATTATTGGATCCAACCCGTCCAATTGGCATGGTGAAAACTGAAGAGTCGATCTACATTGCAGGGAAAATTATGTGCTATTGTCGTTTAACGTACTTGCCCATGTCGTACTTGTATGGGAAGAGATTCGTGGGAAAAATCACTCCTCTAATTCAACAACTTCGACAAGAGCTCTACACACAACCTTACAGCCAGATCAATTGGAACCTTGCCAGAAAGAGTTGTGCACAGGTATGTATCTTTGTAATACACGTAGTTCTCTACTGATATCATTAAGTACTATATAGCTATCATATTTCAATAGTTGTACCGAACTTATTATTATGATAATTTACATTAATCAAACTATAATCAACCACTTTTCATATGCTTGGCTCATTTGCCGCATAAAAAATGGGGTGTTGAACATGATTTATTAAGTATTTAAAGTGATATATAGACTAAATATATATAGTTATAGTCATGCTTAGCTCTGATACCATGTAAAGTCCGGTGGACCGACAGATATTAGACGTGTCAGTCCGTGTGTACATAGGCGTTAAAACCCAATACATATATAAATCCAGTGAGATTTCATCTTAAAATCAATTGATAATAAGATGAGTAATCCACTAAAATACTAGTATTCTTTAATTTTAATTTTTCTATGTGGAATAACATTATTCTTCGTAAGACTAGCTGGGCTAGTAATTAGATCGACAAGGTGTTTACCTTACATATATTCAATTTTTCCTTGTGGCTTGGCGTAATATTTTCTATTAGAAATTGTAGATATTATAACTTTTCCTCATTATATTAATTCTCCCTCTCTCTATATGTCACCTAAATAAATTAAATTTTTACACTAATTTCATTTTTTGTTAATGTTTGTAGGAGGATCTGTATTACCAACATCCATTAGTCCAAGACATACTTTGGGAATTTCTTTACTATATAGGCGAGCCAGTTCTTAAGGTTTGGCCTTTCTCAAAACTTAGGGAGAACGCGACGAATGTTGTTATGGAGCACATCCACTATGAAGATAGCAACAGTAGATATCTTACCATTGGATGTGTTGAAAAGGTAAGTTAACAGTCATCGTCGATTACGTACATACAATGTCAAGCTCTTCTAATATAGTGCAATAGTGATGTAAAATCCCCTACACGTACTTCATCATATTTAACCGGATCAGCAAGAATTAATGGTTTTTTATTAGCCGAGATTACATACAAAAACTTTTTCATAAAATATGGTATGATATAATTTGTATTCATTTTGTAGGTCTTGTGTCTACTTGCATGTTGGGTAGAAGATCCAAATTCTGAGGCATATAAACTTCATCTTGCAAGAATCACCGATTACAATTGGGTAGCAGAAGACGGTATGAAAATGCAGGTAATCTCCATAATATATTATTAATTGACAAGGCAAGTTTTCATAAAAAATTAAGCTACTTGATCAATTTTGAAACTGATATTTAGCTTTTTCTGTAACTGACACGTATATATATTTTTATAATATTGTTTAAATATTTTCACTAAGTCAAAAACTACCTTAATTTTAGAATCCCAAATCAACTATTATTTGTAAAATCTATTTTTAGTATAATTAAAAAGTTTATACAATTATTATTCGTAAAATCTATTTTTAATATAATTTAAAATTTGTATGTTACTCCTTCCGTCCCCAAATGTTTGTCCTATTTTGACCGGGCACACTTGCCGATGCGAGTTTTGTATCGTTAATATCTCTAATTACATAACCCTAAAAATTATAATTTTTTGATATTATCAAAGTACTCGTTGAGACGAATCAAACAAGACCCCACATGACTATGTTTTTTCTTATATATTGGGAGAAATCTTAAAGATTCTCCGCAACGATGAACAGTATCCAAAAGTCAAACAGGACAAACATTTGGGGACGGAGGGAGTACTATTCAACCTTTTTTTATATTTTATTTGAAAATTGAAATTGTGTATATAATACTCCTCCAATCACATTAATCTAAAAGAATATTATTTATTTTATGTTAAATCCGTACAAGATATGGGGAAATGCACTAGCTAATATGTTATTCATAATAAAACATTATGTATGAAAAAGAAGGAAAATGCAATTTTCTGTAAGAGTACTTAAACTACACTATTGTTTGATCTATCCAATATGTCCCTAAATTAAATGTTATAGGGTCTTGCGACTCAATTGTGGGAAGCAACATTTGCTAGCCAAGCAATTATGTCAAGCAATTTGACGGAGAAATACGGAAGAACTCTTCGTGGAGCACACACCTTTATAAAAGAATCACAGGTAAGATTGTAACAAGTTAATTGCATTTTTATTCCCTCTAAGATACTTGATACTAAGAACACAAACTCGATTATAAAAGATTAGGGAAAATCCGTCGGGAGATTTCAAGAAAATGTATCGTCATATGTGTAAAGGTGGATGGGGCTTATCCATACGTGACCATAGTTGGCAAGTATCTGATTGTACAGCAGAAGGGCTCAAGGTACTTAATTAATTCAAAATGATTTACTCGCATAATTTTTCATATAACTCACATTCACAACTCTCTTCACAAAATGGAACATTTCTGTTATATGTAGGTTGCATTATTATATTCACAAATGCCTAAAGAACATGTCGGTGAGGAAATCGAAACAGAACGACTCTATGATGCTGTGGATGTCATCTTCACAATGCAGGTTGTTTTTATTTGGCTCATTTTATTTTGTGGTAATGTTTGCCTTTAGAGTAGGTTTGTGTATAGATTTCAAATAAATAAAAATTATTCCCTATGTGTAACCACTTTTCTGTAACAATATTGGCTAGATAAAAAAAATCAAATGAAATATACAAATACAATTCGAAATGTATATGTCTAATAATATAATCAGGCAACTCATTCTCAAAGTATTTTATAAAATTGCTCAAAAAATAGTTTTAGGAAAAGAATAATCCTTTTTTCATCCCTGCTAATTGAGTAAAACTTGCTTCATGTTTGCTTTTATAGAGTGAGAGTGGTGGTTTTCCAGCTTGGGAGCCAAAGAGGGCATATTATTGGCTTGAGGTAAGATCATCATGAGTGAAGTCTATCTAGCTAGTATTCCCTTTTTCCCTTTTTTCAAATCCATTATTATTTTTCTATCTTAATGAATTTTAAGTTAGCTTATCCTACAATATTTATATGTTATTTTCAGAACTTTAATCCCACGGATTTCTTTCAAGATGTCTTTATTGAAAGAGAGTAAGTTCTAGTATACATATTGATGACTTTATTCCAATGTCTCTTAATTAGCTTCCTAAGAATATAAGTATATAACTAATTGCCTTTCATTTCAATTAAGTCATGTTGAGTGCACATCATCTGTTATTCAAGCTTTGACACTATTCAAGATATTGCATCCAAAATATCGGAGGCAAGTAGTAGAGAATTGTATCACAAAGGCAGTTCAATACATTCTCGACAATCAAAATCCAGATGGTTCATGGTAAGTGCTTATATTTGTTGGGAAAAATAACATTTTCTCTTTTCGTGTGATTAAGATAAATTATACGTGAAATACAAACTCATTTCTAAATTATATTATATAAGGAAAGGATATACAAGAGTACTAACTTACAGCTTTACCTACTTGATCGAGGACTTGAACTCATACTCTCTTGAGCTCAATAGCTCGATCATCACTAACCCTCACTCAGTCTCTCACACTATGATCGATCCACTCGATCGATGACTCAAATGACCAACTCCATCCCCTATTTTATAGAAGTGATGAGTTGGTCCAAATGGATAAACATACACTACTTATAAAATAAATATTTTAGAGATTACTCCACACTTATCTTATGTGTTAATTTCTTCCATCTTCTAGAATTGTCTTCAAACTTGTCTTACTAATATCTTCTTGGGCCAAGCCCACTTCCTAAATGTGAATGTGCAGTCCGCATTGAATGTACTAATATATATTTTGATGTGGATCATATGAAGCTATTTTAACTCTCGTGAGTTCTCATTTCGATTTTGAAATTATGGAATTAAATAAAATTTATAATTTTTTTATATTTAACAACAAATTCGATGTATGTGGGAATCTCCAACATGCATGCTCAACTGTAATTCACGTGTCTATTAACTTTTCAACCTATGCCCTTAGAATTTCTATTAAGAAATATAAATCCTAAAAAAAAAGGGTGAATCCATTTTAAAAAAAACTCAAAAAAATTAACACATAATCCAAGTTTTTTATATAAAAGATCTTAACCTATTCCTTTAGGACATAGGTTAGAAAAATCGATATATATATATATTTATTGGTCTAATATTAATGTCTCATTCTCTTTTATGCTACAAGCTCATATGATATAAAAATTTGTAACTCACTACTACTCATCGGTTAAATACCATGTATGAGGAATTATTACCGTTAAGAAATTTAAAATGTGATATATAGGACGGGTGATTGGGGTATATGCTTCCTCTATGGAACTTGGTTTGCAGTGGATGCCCTCACATCGTGTGGAATGAAGTACAACAATAGCGCCGCATTGCGTAAGGCTTGTGAGTTTTTACTGTCAAAGCAACTACCTGATGGTGGATGGGGAGAGAGCTATTTGTCTTGCACAAAAAAGGTATATCCTAATTAATAGAAGAAAAAAAATGGAATTACAAATTAACATAACAAACAATAAATAAGTCTTTTGTTATTGTTTAATGATAAATAGTTTTCCGTTTGAATCAGGAATATACCAATATAGAAGGGAATAGATCAAATTTGGTTCAAACTTCATGGGCTCTATTATCTCTTATTAAGGCAGGGCAGGTTTGAATTCAAATCCTTACATAAATTGCAATGAATTAAGATTTCTAATTGTATGGTTTATAGTTTTTCCCTTCCTTGGTTTGAAGAAATTTTGCTCATTTGTTGATCACTAGGTTGAGATTGATCCAACACCCATAAAGAATGGTGTGAAGTTATTGATTAACTCACAAGTAGAAGAAGATGGCGACTTTCCACAACAAGTAAGTGTTCTTAGTATATGTAATTGATCAAATAAATGGAGAGTCCAAGCATGTCATTTTAGTAAATTAGATAAGAAAAATTACTACAATAATTTACATTAATACTAGATGTACGTATAGTAGATACTATCACATTCTTTTACTTCTTCATCAATTATCTCAAATTTTTATTCACCATTTGACATGGGAGTACCAAATAGGAAAGCCATTTGCTAAGCATCACCCAATTCTTATACACAAACTCTAAGAACTGTAATGTGATATACTCCGTACTATATATTTATCTTAATTGAAGTGTTCTTGTAGTCTTTTCCCTTTTCATTCAACAACTTAAGAACAATGATTGTTTTAATTATTGTCTAATTTATATGATTTTTTATTTACAGGAGAACGTAGGAGTGTTTTACAAGACAAATACACTGAGTTATTCGACATTTCGAAATACTTTTCCTATATGGGTACTTGGAGAATATCAAAAATGTGTCTTGTAAATTTGAACCTACGTGTATGTGAATTACCACGCAATATCATAAAATAAAAGCTAGTTGGCTATCAACAATTTACTATGAAAGTGTCCTCTTACATTACTATCAGTGTGCAATATACTTCATTACATGAAAATGTGTACAACATGTCAACATGTGATCAATAAAATTCATATGACGAGCACATTCAAGGTCAATTCATTACTGCATGCATATATGTTGCTTTCAAGATCTGTTTAAATTAAGGATACGAACATGAATATTAAAAACAATTATATGAATATCACATCAAACAATTTGAATATCAACTACTTAGAACATTAAACCCACATACAACATAAATATTAAAAACATTTGTATGCATAATACATTAAACAATTTGAATATCAACTACTCAAAGCATGAAACATGTATTCAACATGAATATCAAAAGCATTATAATGAATACCACATAATAAATTTGAATATTAATTACCAAAAGCTCAAACACTAACAAAACATCATATTGCTCCAACATGAATATCAATACGATTAACATGAATATTACATAATAAAATTTGAATATCAATTACCAAAAGCTCAAACAACACCAACAAACAATGAGACTGCTCCAATATAAATATCAATAGTATTATCATTAACATCAAATAAAAAATTTGAATATCAATTAATTACAAAAGGCTTGAAGCCTACTGACTACAAATTCAATGCCTACACATGAATATATATCACTTAATACAACAACAATGATGAATATATATCACTTAATACAACAACAATGATGGGGTGTAGCCCCTGAATTTGGACAACCCAAATCCCAGAAATCAAAGAACTCAAGAAACCCTAAATCAGGCGTTAATTTTTTTTAGGTATAAGAAGATCAGTTTTAATGGCGGATTTCAATAAATTTCAACACCACGAAATTAAAAACCCAAAAACTTTAATACAAATTATGTAAGCATGGTTAAATGGAGAATTTGGGAATTTGTAAACCCTAATAAGAAACAAACATGGCTTGCATGTTGTTTTGTTGTTGCGTCGGGCGTGGGTCAAGGACGCCAGCAGGCAAATTTTGGCCCCAATTTGGAGCACCTCAAGGTTGTTGCATTTGGTTCCATGGGCCATACCAGTTGTTCCAGCGGCCATGGCCCCGACCTCGTTCTCGACGCCCATTGCGACAACCGCGGTAGTTGGAAGAATGAGGTATTGATGTAACAGTCCCAAAATGATGAGGTGTTACAATACTAGAGATTTTTGACATAATTCCCCACATGCGCTAGAGAAAGAAAGAAATCAACTTCAGAGATTAATATGAATGCGAAAACAAATTTAAAAATCCAAAATATATCAAGGAGGAAGTAACGGCCGGTGATAAAACAGAGTTTCTCAATTCACCATGAATCAATTTACAATGAATCAATTTACAAAATATTAATAAGACTTAAAAAAAATTGTACATTAGCTAAGACAACTTATATGTTACATCTCGTATATAAACCGGATTAACAAAACGATGGGTATTGCATGGAAATAAAGTAAGGAAACAGTTCTAAGACTCGTAAAAAAAAGTTGACCCCAAGTCACCCACATGGTTAGTACTAGCATCGCGTTCATCTTGCCTGACAACATCCACATCGCTCTTGAGTGAAAGAGTATTTCACCATGTATAAAACATAGCCATCCCATAATGGGGGGTTAGTCTCCAACCAGACTAGCAAGTTATATAAGCAACTTAATACGTGCAATAATACAAATAAGAGATTACAGATACACATGCAAGGGTACAAATAAACATGATACAACAAAAATTTGTTACATAAACATATACAGATATGCGAGAAATATTACACATAGACATGATACATTAATAATGTATTATCCATAGATGTGCAGATGAGCATGGTTAATGACAATGAAATATGACAAGAAAAACTATAAAAGATCATGACATAACAATAGAGAATAACTTCACATAATACAAATGTGCAGGAAAGTTTACACTTGAACGAGTCTCAACATCATTGTATTATCCACTCCAGAGGCCATGCTATCAAATCTCACCAAGTAACGTATATATATATATATATATATCATGTTCATGGAGAACTCATTATTAGATTATAATAACTCCACTCAATTTCCAATCAAGACATAGATTCCAAAACTCAAAAACGATCGTTTAAAATCTATAATCAAATATATATTTTTTTTCCTTTTAAAGAAACTCATTTAAAAATACAATTACGAAAACGTTCCGAAAACATGTCCAAACCTGTCTTGGACACAAAAGTACCTGCTGAACCCATATAGCGGGTACTATCACTTATACCAACGGGTCGGGAACGGCTTCACTAACTAGGTGACCCGCCAACCATGCAAGGAAAGAGAAATGTTGATCAGTCCAATGAAAGATTACGCAAGGGCTCAAACAGAGTGGTTCTTGTGATTATATCTGATTACTATCATTGTCTCTCGAATAAAAACCGATAGACGATATATAACCCAGAGACTCTCACTGAAACGGAATAAAAGGTATGAGGCAAGAGAAGACTCCAAAGAGAATGAGTCTTATAGAAAATTAATGAATTTGTTTGGGAACATTATAATTCCAACAATGTTTGAAAACTGACTTCTTTGAATATTCGAATCCTTAACCAACCTCACCGCATACGTGTTGTGCGAATTCAGATTGATAAGAGGACCTTCATAGACAGAAGCCCGAGCGGGTTCCACGTTATACTTCTCGTCCGTTGGTATATTAATTATGTACAACAAGACACTTATCTTATTTAATTTTAAAACGTACATTAACGTTGAAGCTTTTAATTTTCACACAGATCTCGCAATGAGATATAGAATGGCAATAAATCCCGAAGATTGGCACTAGCTAAGTGCACCACCACCTATATTCGGATAGAAGTAGGTCATGACCAAAAGTATTAGGACATTTAACCTCCTAACACCAAGTTATAAAGAAACGACTAGACCTCGCAAGGTACATAACGTCCCTACGAATACTCGTGCTAAACTAGCATTTATATGTCCACACCAATGCACAACAAGTCCACACCAATTATAACTAACACCCTATAATAATAATATATATAAGGGTCGTAGCTAGCATATTATACAACCTAATAATAAGGTTCACTTAACACATTTATTTTACACACACAAGTTCCCAAACGACAATTAAGAAGATTATTATCCCAACTTAATTAAGACAATAGATTAATTGTCAATCAAGAAAAATATGGAATAACGAGCAAGAGCGAACCGCCACTTGCCTTAGATCGTTTAGACGTTCAAACGATGTAGCTACGGATGTCGGATCTAACTCACGGTTTGACTTCTGTTTCAAATCCGATCCATAGTGGTTTCGAGATGTACCCAAAAATAAATTATCATTAGTCAATTTGTTTTAATAATCTCATGAACCATCTCAATAATTTTA
Organism: Rheum nobile; assembly: GCA_027886185.1. Taxonomy (NCBI): domain Eukaryota; kingdom Viridiplantae; phylum Streptophyta; class Magnoliopsida; order Caryophyllales; family Polygonaceae; genus Rheum; species Rheum nobile. Next base: position 2,675,201 of record WOAB01000056.1, read on the forward strand.
TAAATATTATTTATAAATTCTAATTGTTGATTTTCCCAATATAAAATAATACAATATTATTTTCTTTATCAAATTAAAATAATATTTATTATCTTAACTTAATATCCTTTTTCATGCTTGATTTAAACTAAACTAATATCAAACTAATAGTATAATATTTTAACATGTCTACGTAATATAACTAAGCAATTTTAATAATTAAGCTTAGTCTAATATACTACATGTTAGATATTATATACAATAGCATATATACATTCCTAACCACTGTATATATATTCCTCCTCCTTCGTACAGGTAAGGACAAGGACAGAGACAGGGAAGAACTCACGCACAGTACACGGCGGAGGTGGCTCGACGGGGGTTCAGACGATGTTCCTATGGCGAAGCAATCACAACTCTCTGTTAGTATATCTATATATATACGATCTATCAGTATATATGACAACTAACCCATAGGATTGATTACCTGATCAAGTTGTGGCTCAATTTAACTCAGACTGAGACCACGAACAGCAGTAGTACCACCCAAAACAGAGGCTTCGAAGTCGAGTATTGCGGAGACTCGTTCGGGCTCGGAATTGAGCGCGGTCGGCGGCTACGGACTCGTGGTGAAGTAGGCTATCACCGAGGATGATCGGAGGCGGCGGAGGAAGGCTACCGGAGTCGGAAATCGTCCCCGAACAGAGGCGGAAAACAGAGGCGATTTGAGAGGTTTCGATTGGTTTTGGATACCAATTCCGACTCGGTTCGAGTCCTATTTATAGGGGAGGGTGGAGCTTCATTAGGTTATTGAATCAGTTAGCAGCCCGGAATGATCGGATATGATCAAATCCAATCGGAACGACCGAAATCGTTATCCACCGCCAAATTACTGATTTTCGAATTTCCAATGAATCTGGACAAATTTGCGTCTAATTGGGCCTATTAAATTAGGGATTTACTAGATATTGATCTCATCTATCGCCCGGATTTTAGGGATTTCAATTCCGTTCAAAAACGAGTTCGAATTTCGCATTTGAAGTTGGAGCCCTAAATCACCCAAAACAGAATTTTGGGCTGCTGAAATCAGTTGAATTCAATCAATTTTCAGCTTATTTGCACGCGTGGCCCTCTCTTTAATATAAATTGCAATTTTGTCCCAAACGTTTAGAAGTGAGCCAAAAACGCCCTGATTTAATTACCAAAATTATAATAAGCTTTCAAAAACTTATTGTTTACCCACTTTTACTTATTTAACTACTTATCATACCACTTCAATGTAATTATTTTGATAACTTGTACAAAAATTATTTAAGGCATAATTTTTTACTTAAGTTAAGGTTGATTTAAATTATTTTTTTCTTTAAATGAAATAAAATAAATACCATAAACTTTATTATTATCATCAAAATAGAAATTACATTAATACCCTTAAGGTAAAATGAGGGTTATTATAGCATAATCTGATACCCTAAATTTAGACTACGACACGTAAATGCTCACAAAAATCTTGCCTCATTTAAGTTCAATGCCAAACACACCATTTTTCCATAATCATAATTTCAGCCAAAAGCATTTAGAAATTACAAAATTAACTCAGCTTTTCAAACCTTCATAAAAACACACAAATGTGCATAACTTGTCACATATACGTCCAAATTGAAATCCGTAAAATTCCCTATACTTGTGAAAGAATGCTTCACCTTATAATCATAACCACAAATTTCCATAAATTACGAAATGAGCCCAGATTTCAGAATGTGTGCAAATGCCACCTCCAAACTCCAAAATCGATCAACCTAAGTATTCCAAGGCATCAATTAACCTTTAATTTAACTCCAATTGCACATAAAATCCAAATTTACAAAGTTAGAGTTTAGAGAAATTGGGAAAAATCTTACACACACAAATTAGGAGGAATAGAAGGTGAAGGAGGCTTGGTGGCGTTCCATGGAAGCTTCACCCGCAATACCTGTTGAATTCCGATTCAACCGTACGTGAAGATGCTAAGGGTCAACATACCCTCGGCTCGGATTTGTTGAGGATTAGTTTGTTTCGGGGACGTCCTCAACAACTTCCTAGTCTCTGGCTTCGCGTAGGGCGGGACCTCCGACTCCACGGTTCAGTTCTGATGTTGATATTATTCCTTCACACCTCTCCAGATTGCATGTAGTTATTCTCGAGCTCCAACAACTTTCTCATACGCGAGATTCACTTGAAAACACCCCGAAGATGGCTTTCCCCGAGGCGGGCTCTCCGACGCTCAAGTGAGTTTTCTATACGAAGAGCATGTATATGTATATGTAGAAAAGCTAAGGTTAAGAGGTTTACTAACCCGTTGAATTACCATGACCGAGTATACTCACACTTTATTTCATTAGTCGGGCATCGGGCTTGTTAGTGGCAATTATTCTACCAAAGGCATATCACTGAGCTAGCATATACTTGCTATCACTCAAACCAGACATCAAGCAAGTATAAATGATCTCAAAAGCTACATAATCGCCTCATATATCAAGCAAAGTGCTAAAATCACTAGCTCCCCATGGCCTGCCCAAGTGCAGTTATAGTCCGATGCAAAACACATCAAAGTGTATCCGAGATAGTCCCGCGATGCCAAGTTCTACTAATATGATCTAGGCCTAAACGTAGGTATATTGGTTATCAAGAGCTATTTTAGATTAGCATGCTTAGCTTATTGCATTTTACCAAGCTTTTCTTCATTTCTGGCTAATTAATTATAGCTTAGTACTGGCTTAGTCTCATTCGCCTGTTTCTTGCTAATTGATTAGAGCTTAGTCTTGTAAATGCGGGTCTTGCCGGGGATCTTCTTAGAAGCTATTAGTCTAATTGCAAGTTGTCTGAGAAACGATGCTACTGGGCATGATTTTGAGAAGGGAAATCCCCTCCTGAAATGGCAATACAAGCGGAGAAAGAAAGCATACCAGGGATCGGAGCTTTGCCGACGACGTCGTCTCTGGCGGGAATTAGAGGTTTGCCGATGACGTCGTCTCTGCAATCGAACATCATGGAGCCATATCGGTACTTGGATCCGACCTTGCTGGGATCGCGGATCGACAAATCGATGATCAGGCTCGCATTTGAGCTCAGGCCTAAGCCTCTCAGGGAAACGACGAGGTCGGAGAGAGGGTCGGAATTGACGAAGGTGGCTGGCTGCTTCGGCTCCGAAACCGTCAAACCGAGAACAATGCGGAGAAGTAAGATCGCGATTAAGGGCATTGCGCAGAGGTAGACGCGCGTCTTCCTCCCTCCATCTTCACCGTTAACCAAGTAGGTTTGGCCGGCCTCGTCTTGGCCGAGCTTTTGAACCCATCTTGCAACCCCAGTCCCCCCGTCCTATGCTCCTTTCTCCCTCCATTGCCGCCTCTTTTGGAGCTTCAGAGAGCTTCTCCCTTTCTTTTAGATTGCGGCCCCCTTTTCTGGAGTCTTGCCCCCTTTTTTCCCAAGGATCTCAAGAGTATATATAAGCATAGCTATCCACTACCGTGTTGCCAAGTGTCGATCGCCAATTGACAGGATTCTTTAACATGCGCAGAAGCTCCTCCCTCTCTGACACCTCGTCTCTCTCCATAACTGAATTCTGGTAGTTTTGGCACTCTACGCGTAGACCTTCCTACGCGAGGGAAATCTGACTCCCACAGCCAGCCCCCCAAGCTCTTTGACTTCGCGTAGCGAAGGTGAAGGCTTGGTTCACTGGTGGCCTCGCAAGAGCTTGCATTCTTCTAAGTTCTTCGCGAATCTTTCTTGCAAGTTGTCTTCTCTTTTCTCTTTCATTTCGAGGAGTGACTAAGCTAATCATTGTCTCTTGGTTAGGCTCTCTCTTAATTTGCTCGTTTTCCGCATTATCTCTCATTTCATATTGATTTTTGAACCATCTCTATGGTTGGATGGAGCACAGGTTAAAGTGCAAGTTCGCGAGTCAACTAGTAGAGTGGCGCAGAGCCCCGAGACATTGGACTTCGAGTTCGCGAGGGAACTCGTCGAGTGGGCGCGAAGCCCCGAGATATTGCACTTCGAGTTCGCGAGGGAACTCGTCGAGTGGGCACGAAGCCTCAAGACATTGCTTTTAGAGTTCGCGAGGGAACTCGTCGAGTGGGCGCGAAGCCCCAAGACATTGCTTTTAGAGTTCGCGAGGGAACTCGTCGAGTGGACACCAAGCCCCAAGACATTTCTCTTAGAGTTTGCGAGGGAACTCGTCGAGTGGGCGCGAAGCCCCAAGACATTGCTTTTCGAGTTCACGAGGGAACTCGTCGAGTGGGCGCCAAGCCCCAAGACATTGCTTTTAGAGTTCGCGAGGGAACTCGTCGAGTGGGCGTCAAGCCCCAAGACATTGCTCTTAGAGTTCGCGAGGGAACTCGTCGAGTGGGCGCGAAGCCCCAAGACATTGCTTTTAGAGTTCGCGAGGGAACTCGTCGAGTGGGCGCGAAGCCCCAAGACATTGCTCTTAGAGTTCGCGAGGGAACTCGTCGAGTGGGCGCGAAGCCCCAAGACATTGCTCTTAGAGTTCGCGAGGGAACTCATCGAGTGGGCGTGAAGCCCCAAGACATTGCTTTTAGAGTTCGCGAGGGAACTCGTCGAGTGGGCGCGAAGCCCCAAGACATTGCTCTTAGAGTTCGCGAGGGAACTCATCGAGTGGGCGCGAAGCCCCAAGACATTGCTTTTAGAGTTCGCGAGGGAACTCGTCGAGTGGGCGCCAAGCCCCAAGACATTACTCTTCAAGGGGCATGGCTCTACTCTAGTTAGGTTGCTTCTTGGTGTGCCTTGCGCTTTGCTTTTAATTGTTTACTCATATTTATTTTATTCTTATCATTTTCTTTAATAGTACAAGCGTGAACCTTGTATCTGAAGGAAAATGCGAGCATCCCATTGGGGGCATACAGACTTGCGCGTAAAGAAGTGTGCGTCATAGAAAAGAGACTCGTGAAGGGGGTATGCGTTTGTGCACAAAGGACCCGCCAAGCGTCAGAGAGAGTGATCCCATAGAGGGTATAAGGGAGGGAGTGATTTTACTAGCTTGCTCGTGTTGCTCAGCTTGCTTTTTCACTCTCTGTTTGCTTGCTTTCTCGTGTTACTTCTGTTACTTGCTTTCTCACGTTGCTTATACATTTGTCTTCTTGTATTTCCTTTTTACTCGCTTTCTCTAAGTCCATGGAGGGTACATGGTCGGGTAGTTATGAGCGAAGGGAAACCTTTGTGAAGGGGAGCTCTCGTGAAGGACGGGCTTTCGTGGATTATGGGCCTTCATGAAGAATGGATTACGTGAAGCATTGCCTTCATGAAGGGACATAGGCACGAGCCGGGAAGCCACGAGCATGGGCCACGAGTACCACACAAGGGTCAGTAAGGCCTTCGTGAAGGCAACTTCACTAGATTTCTCACGTTGTTGTTCAACTTGCTTTCTCATATTGTTTTTCTTGTATTACTTTCTTGCATTGCGTTTGTACTTTCTCTCCCACATTGTCTTTTCGTATTGCTTTTGCGTAATGCTTTTCATACTCATGCACTTTTTGTAAGATTCGCATTTCACATGCCGTGTTCACTAATTGCTTTGTTTTTGCTTGTTTCATGCATCGTCTTGGTTTTAATTTACATCTCGTTTGTTATTCGGCTCTAGAGTTATGAAAGCTTGTTACGACGGGTTGAAAACTCATCGTCTTAATTTTGTAGTTCACGAATGGAACATGAACTACAAGACCAGAGTATCGTCTTCTAGCGAGCACAGTCGTGCCCCTAGAAGACGTCTTTACCGGAGACTCGCTTGGGATGAGGTCGGTGACCTTCGCCAGAGAGACGCCCTAGAAGACGTCTCGTTCTCCCAGAGAATCGTTACAAGGCCAGGCACGGTCGTGCTCCTCGCTGCAGTGGGGAAAGCCTTTCTGAGGAGCACTCGCCCCCTTGTGTTACCCTTTTCATGCTTTCATAATGTGGTTGCTTTTGAACAAGGTTCTTTGATGGATAACGACGTTTGGCCCAATGGATTCAACATTCTGTTTTAAGTTTCCCTTACTTGTTTCGCATGTGTTGCTAGCTGCATTTAGCATATGAATTATGTGTGCATGTAACTCTTCGCGTAGCTCACTCACGACGCTGACTATGCCGTGTGCGCTGTTTTTTGGACATGGCTTAATCGATCTTGGCTTAGTAATCATGACAACTACTCGGGTAGACCGCGCGTTTTTCACTTTGTCCGCGTACAACCCCCTTCTCTCCTCCCATCCCTCCTACCAGTTTGCGAACTGGAGGGGGGATTGAAGAAGGGGTTGTGAGGGGGGTTAGCTCGTTGTTTTTAGTATCCGCCATGGTGCCTGCCCTTGGGGGCCATCTTGTATGTTTTGGACGCGCATAATGAATGTAAGCATGGTAAATGTAATGAAGCTTTGTATTGGGCAAAACAATGTATCTACAACTCTAGCTTTTTGAAGAGCAACCAGTAGAATATATGAACTTTCTACTTCTTTCGCGTGTCTCTTTGTTTCTAGCATCTTTGTTTGTAAATTGCTCCTCGCTGTATCATCGCAAAGGCGTACCTCATCGCCACTTAGGTTTTTTGCAGGCAATAGTTGCCCTTTTAAGTTGTTGAGTTTTATTTTTCTCGTACCGATTATTCTCGTGCGTATATTACACTTTCATCGCTATCTAACACTTTCTCAAAATTTGCTTGACACTTGCTTACCTGTATTGTCTTTTTTAATTTGTATCGTTTTTCTCGAGTACGAAATGCTTTAACACCTGTATTGCTTTTTCTCGCGCATATTGCTTCTCAAGGGTGTTGCTTTTCATGATTTGCTTATACAATAGTGTTCAATGGTTATTGTTTTACACGCGTATTGCCTTCGGGTATTGCTTTCACGTATTGCTTTCCAGACTTGCTTTTGACAATTGCTCTTAACACTTGCTGGTGTTACTACGCGTACTGGCTAATACTTGCCAAGCCAGTATCGTTTGATATTGCCACACGCACTGGCTAATTCGCCAAGCTAGTGCCGTCTGGTGTCGCTATGCGTACTGGCTAATACTTGCCAAGCCAGTACCATCTGGTGTTGCTACGCGCATTGGCTCGATGTGGCTGAGCCCAATACCGTCTGGTGTTGCTACGCGTATTGGCTCGATGTGGTTGAGCCCAATACCGTCTGGTGTTGCTATGCATATTGGCTCGATGTGGCTGAGCCTAATACCGTCTGGTATTGCTACGCGTATTGGCTCGATATGGCTGAGCCCAATACCGTCTGGTGTTGCTACACGTATTGGCTCGATGTGGCTGAGCCCAATACCGTCTGGTGTTGCTTTCACTTGCTCAAACTCACTTGTACTTGCAAATACATTGCTTTTATTTGCGCATGCTTGCTTTTACTTGCACATACTTGCTTTTTCTTATGCATACTTGCTTTTTCTTGTTCATACTTGCTTTTTCTTGTGTATACTTGCTTTTACTTGCACATACTTGCTTTTTCTTGCACATACTTGTTTTCTTGGTATTTTGGATTATGTATTGCTTAATAATTCGCGAAAGCGTTGCTTTAGGGTGTTTTGCCTTGTGTACCTTGTTATTACATATTGCTTTTATCGTATCGCATTTGTAATTTGCTTTCTTTAAGCCCGTGGAGGGCGTGCGGCTGGGAAGCCATACATGAAGGGAGGCCTTTGTGAAGGCTAAGAGGCGAAGGCCTTCGCGAAGGAGGGACCTTCTTGAGAGGGTGTCTTCGTGAAGGCAATAGGCTCAAGTTGGGGAGCGACGAGCACATGCCATGAGTTCTTCGCGAATGCCGGGAAAGGCCAAGCGAAGAATGGGAAAGCCAAGGGTAAAGGCCGGGGAGGCCTTCGCGGAGGATGCCTTGCTAGTTTTTCTTACGATGTTGCTCCATTCACTCTAAAGTGTAGTGTCCCTTCCTTTTCGGCCTCATATTGCCTTTCTTCTTGCATCCTTGTAAAAGGCATGAGCGGTGGCGAGCGGAGTGATACCATAGATCGCGTCGGCTTGAGGGACATACGAGCCCCAGCCGTTGTAAGATGTCGTAAAGCCTACGCGAAAACAAAGGTGAAGTAGTGAGAGCTACGCAAAAGATAAGTGGAGAGGAGCGAAGGCTAACCAAAGCCGAAGTGGAGTGTAGTGGAGCTTGGTTGTCGGAGGTTCTTCGTAGAGCGAACATTTCGTCATGACAAGAGCATTCCTAGTGCGTGAGGACATCCCCACGGTCGACGCCAGTGTTGAATTCCGATTCAACCGTACGTGAAGATGCTAAGGGTCAACACACCCTCAGCTCGGATTTGTTGAGGATTTGTTTGTTTCGGGGACGTCCTCAACAACTTCCTAGTCTCTGGCTTCGCGTAGGGCGGGACCTCCGGCTCCACGGTTCAGTTCTGATGTTGATATTATTCCTTCATACCTCTCCAGATTGCATGTAGTTGTTCTCGAGCTCCAATAACTTTCTCATACGCGAGATTCACCTGAAAACACCCCGAAGATGGCTTTCCCCGAGGCGGGCTCTCCGACGCTCAAGTGAGTTTTCTATACGAAGAGCATGTATATGTATATGTAGAAAAGATAAGGTTAAGAGGTTTACTAACCCGTTGAATTACCTTGACCGAGTATACTCACACTTTATTTCATTAGTCGGGCATCGGGCTTGTTAGTGGCAATTATTCTACCAAAGGCATATCACTGAGCTAGCATATACTTGCTATCACTCGAACCAGACATCAAGCAAGTATAAATGATCTCAAAAGCTACATAATCGCCTCATATATCAAGCAAAGTGCTAAAATCACTAGCTCCCCATGGCCTGCCCAAGTGCAGTTATAGTCCGATGCATAACACATCAAAGTGTATCCGAGATAGTCCCGCGATGCCAAGTTCTACTAATATGATCTAGGCCTAAACTTAGGTATATTGGTTATCAAGAGCTATTTTAGATTAGCATGCTTAGCTTATTGCATTTTACCAAGCTTTTCTTCATTTCTGGCTAATTAATTATAGCTTAGTACTGGCTTAGTCTCATTCGCTTGTTTCTTGCTAATTGATTAGAGCTTAGTCTTGTAAATGCGGGTCTTGTCGGGGATCTTCTTAGAAGCTATTAGTCTAATTGCAAGTTGTCTGAGAAACGATGCTACTGGGCATGATTTTGAGAAGGGAAATCCCCTCCTGAAATGGCAATACAAGCGGAGAAAGGAAGCATACCAGGGATCGGAGCTTTGCCGACGACGTCGTCTCTGGCGGGAATCGGAGCTTTGCCGATGACGTCGTCTCTGCAATCGAACATCATGGAGCCATATCGGTACTTGGATCCGACCTTGCTGGGATCGCGGATCGACAAATCGATGATCAGGCTCGCATTTCAGCTCAGGCCTAAGCCTCTCAGGGAAACGACGAGGTCGGAGAAAGGGTCGGAATTGACGGAGGTGGCTGGCTGCTTCGGCTCCGAAACCGTCAAACCGAGAACAATGCGGAGAAGTAAGATCGCGATTAAGGGCATTGCGCAAAGGTAGACGCGCGTCTTCCTCCCTCCATCTTCACCGTTAACCAAGTAGGTTTGGCCGGCCTCGTCTTGGCCGAGCTTGTGAACCCATCTTGCAGCCCCAGTCCCCCCGTCCTATGCTCCTTTCTCCCTCCATTGCCTCCTCTTTTGGAGCTTCAGAGAGCTTATCCCTTTCTTTCAGATTGCGGCCCCCTTTTCTGGAGTCTTGCCCCCTTTTTTCCCAAGGATCTCAAGAGTATATATAAGCATAGCTATCCACTACCGTGTTGCCAAGTGTCGATCACCAATTGACAGGATTCTTTAACATGCGCAGAAGCTCCTCCCTCTCTGACACCTCGTCTCTCTCCATAACTGAATTCTGGTAGCTTTGGCACTCTACGCGTAGACCTTCCTACGCGAGGGAAATCTGACTCCCACAATACCAAGCGTAGATCGACGACAAGAGCGGCCCCAAAAGGAGTGGCTCGCAGCTGGACATGATGGGGGTTCACAAATGGGTGCGCGAGAGGGATGAGCTGCACACGGTTTAGGCTCAACACGAGCAAGGAGAGCGCGAACTCCGGCGTGTGGCAGGCCGACGACGGCGCGGTCAAGGACGGGAGGAGGGATTTGTATGTGAAAGAAGATGAAGTTGGGGCTAGTATCGGGCTGCTGGCTGCTTCTGTTGGGGAGGAGAGATAAAAGAAGGGGGGTTCCGTTTTGCACAACTCGTTTTTGTTTTCGCACCACGCGTTAAACGCTACGAGTTAGCGTTTAACTTTTTTTTTTAACCGTCATATCGTGGCGTGAAAGTTTTTTTGATTTATTGAGATTAAAAAAAAAATTGAAATCGACTCGATTAAACCGGGTCGGAGTTAAATGCTACGTCGTAGCGTTTAAAATGAACTCGGTTTAATCGAGCCAATTAAATCTTAAACGCTACGTCGTGGCGTTTTAAAAAAAGTGTTTTTTTAAACCCCATGACATAGCGTTTAAAAAAACATTTTTTTAATGCCACGACGTAGCGTTTAAAAAAAAAGTAAATTTTTGGCCGTTAGAAACACATGTTTTAGTTTTGAACATTATGTTAGTGTACAATTGTGATAAGTTATATAATTAGCTAGAATTGTAAAGGTTTTGTTTGAATATATATAGCAATCGGTGATTTGCACTGTCGTTCCATCATGTAATGTGTAATACAAGGCTGTGACGTTATATATCGATCGATCGATTGAAAGGTTTTTGTATGCTTGTATTTGAGTATTATATATGTATACAAAATTAAGAGAAACTTGTTGTCGTAGTTATATGTATAAATTTCGTAAGTACTTAGTTTGAAACCTTAGTAATGCATAATTGTTCGTTAAAGATTATAGTGAATGTAATATTCGTTAAAGTTTATAATGAATCTAATATTTGTATAATTATAATTGTTCAGGGTTATTTTGGATGAAATGCTTGAAAATGGAACCAATGTGGATATTTCTCAATTATATACTATGGTTATATCGTATAGTTATATACTATTGTTATATCATATATTTATACACTATAATTATATATTATGGTTCTAACATATAGTTATATACTATTGTTATATCGTATAGTTATATAGTATAGTTATATCGTATATTTATATATTATTGTTATATCGTATAGTTATATACTATTGATATATCGTTCATTTATATACTATAGCTATATACTATGGTTATATCGTATAGTTATATACTATTGTTATATCGTATAGTTATATACTATTGCTATATCGTTCATTTATATACTATAGCTATAGCTATATACTATGGTTATATCGTATAGTTATATACTATAATTATATATAATGGTTCTATCGTATATTTATATACTATATCTATATAGTATATACTATTGTTATATCGTATAATTATATATTATGGTTCTATCGTATAATTATATACTATTGTTATATCGTTTAGTTATATACTATAGCTATATCGTTCATTTATATACTATAGCTATATACTAAGGTTATATCGTATAGTTATATACTATAATTATATATTATGGTTCTATCGTATAGTTATATACTATAGCTATATACTATTGTTATATCATATAGTTAGATACTATGGTTATATCGTATAGTTATACAATATTGTTATTATCGTATAGTTATATACTATTGCTATATCGTTCATTTATATACTATAGTTATATACCATAGTTATATCGTATAGTTATATATTATGGTTAGGGTTTAAGGTTTAAACGCCATGCTGTTGCGTTTAAACCATAATGTATAATTTTTTTTTAAAAAAATAAAATTTTAAACGCCATTACATTGCGTTTTATTTTATTTTTTTGAATCGATTTACTTTTTTTTTTAATTTTATAAAAAGTTGAACGTTTTTCTAAACCGGTTCAGTTTAAACGCTACGATGTAGCGTTTAATTTTTTTTTAAAACGCCACAACGTGGCGTTTAAAAGTGGTGCGAAACCAAAATAAACCTGGCGCAAACAAGATCCCCGTAAAAGAATAGGGGAATGAGAGAGAAAAGACTTGGGGAAGGAGAGAGATATAATTCAAATAAGGTAATTTTTGGCCAAAAATTAGAAATATAGATGGGTAAAATTGTAATCTTATAGGTAAAATATCTAAGGCTAACAATGAGTAACTTTTTATTCATACGAGATAATCCTAAATGGGTATAAACCAATCCTATAACATATAATACAATTAGACGGTCAAATAACGCTTATCAACGAAACGGGTCAAACCCGAATTCCCAACTCATGCAATTAATCTATAACTATAATAAAGATAAGCATAATAACCACACAAGAATAAGTTAAGCCAAAAAAGAATAATTTAAGTGTATTCAATTTCGACATCTGAGGTAAAATCTCAAATATTATATACTATCCCCTTAAAAAGAGTTTCGTCATCTAAACTAGGTCTCAAGCAATTAAGAATAGTAAACCAAAATGATTCTTAATTCTCTAATAGTCACCCCGTACCGAACAAGGATATAGCTCTCCAATTTATAATTACTCTTCGCCACACATTTCAAGTCATGCTCATACATTATCTTAGAGTATCCTTAAATGTATAAGACTCTCAAACCACAAATCCTTATATGGACTCACCATTGCGTGTCACTTTTTTTATATATACATACATTCTACTATTGTCACCACATGATTACCTACACTCCACAAATCATGAGTTGAGATAATGTCAATCCATTTTACTTGAGCTCTCCTAGCCACAAATCTATTTACCAAAAGTGTAAGTATAACAACTTAATGAAATGGTCAAACTAAAGTAAAAATGCCCCTCGTCAATCGAATATAATCAATATACACACTGAAACACAAAATACTTATATGTATATAAATGAAAAGAATATGAATCCAAAATACAAATCATAGTGTCAAAGATACTCACGAAGAGAGAACCGATGCAATCAAATCATTGACAAACAATCAAGTAGATCTTCATATCAAAAAAGTATATTGACATTGAACGACGACAAGCACTGCTAACTTGGACCACTATACGAAATTTCTTTAAAAGAGTTCGGGAACAATTCTAGCAAACAAGTCAGAATCACTCCTCAACTTACATATAAGTCAACCCCTCTCAAGGAGAACATGTAGAACACAATCAAGATCATTTTTATAAAACAAGCTTGAGCATTGAGCATTCAAACTTTAGAATTTAAACCAGTCTCATGACCATCCAGCCAATAATGACAATGATATTAATCATGAAGGTAACTTTAATAAAAATAATAAATAATAAAAATATTTTTACAAGTTATCATAATCACTATATTTCAAATCTTGCTTCAACAATGAATTACCATCACAAGGCCTTTAAATAGATTACTTTAGGAATCTTTTAGATGAGAAAATACTGTCCAATGTGGTACAAAACTCAAAACTCATAAAAATAATATTCATGCGTAAATCATTCTCAAGCTAACTCCTACGAACAGTAATCAAAGCTAATATTTCTCACCTATAAGTTTCCTCAAAATACGACATACATGAGGGTAAAAGTTATATATTAAGTGAAATATAACAATCCCAATGGAGACCCTATCAAGCGGATTGGCTCAACATCTTAATACAACAAAACATTAAACTTGATATCGATGTAACACCTTAGTTTCAATGACATGTTATAAAATGGCACTATTACTCTAGGAATTCTATGCACCTGTTGTAATACCCCGTTATATATTTAAAAAAGAAAAGAAAAGAGGTAAATAAATAAAAAGTCAGTAAAGGGTAGGGCAACCCTCATCTGCTTCGTTTTGGGAGAGCACCGCGAAGAGAGAGAGAGAGAGAGAGAGAGAGAGAGAGAGAGAGAGAGAGAGAGAGAGAGAGAGAGAGAGAGAGAGAGAGAGAGAGAGAGAGAGAGACCCGCCTCCTCCTGCCTTCCTCTCGTCCGTTCTGCTGCTCCTTCCGCCGGTGAGGGCGACCACAACTACTGCCGACCACCACCATTGCCTTCCTTGGTTCAGATCGCGCGCGACAAGCTGTTGGAGACCGCGACGAGCTGGTGCGAAGGTTCGAGCTGCTGCACGGTCGTCGTTGAGCTTTGATCGTCTGTGCGGCCTATAGGGCGCCGATTACCTCTGTGCCTCCGCTGCTACTGCACTTTCCGGCGACGTGAAGCCCGGTCCCGACGACGAAGGCGAGCCACCGACGAGGTATTGTAGCTGTTGTGTTGGTTTTGAGCAACACTACTCAATCTAATTTTTTTGGGTGCTAGATTAGTAGTTGATTGATTTTCAATTTTGGGCAGATTTAGATTGTTGACAGAACTGGATGTTTGGACAGAATTGAATTTGGGCAGTTCGGTTGGAAATTTGCAGGAGTTGGTCAGCCAGAAATTGTTCAGCTGAGGGTGGTACGTAAATGTTGGATGTTTGGTTTTTATTTTGAAAAGTTTATGGACTGAGATTGGACTGTTCTTAGACTAAATTAAGGTCTGAATTGGGGGTTGCAAGTAATGGCTTGATATGTGTTAATTTAACGCAGGAAATTGTTCGGTTTGTCGTCGCAGGTTCGTTCGGGTTTGGTTGGAAAAGTTGGTGAAATTCTAGGATCTTTACCATTAAGTTTAAGGCAAGATGATTCTTGCTCATTCTTCTACCTATCTCTTTTAAAATAATTATTTTCGTATATTATCATTTTCAGTAATGGTTTATGTACTTGTCTGATAATTTGATCTAGAATTGTAGGCGTAGAATTAAATGGTTGAATGTGTGGTTATTGGTTTTGTTGTTGGATATTGGTTGTTTGTTGGTTATTGGTTTTGTTGTTGATTGTTGTTAGCTATTGTTGTTGGTTGTGGTTGTTGTTAGCTATTGTTGTTGGTTGTTGTTAGCTATTGTTGTTGGTTGTTGTTAGTTGTTGTTGTTGGTTGTTGTTAGCTGTTGTTGTTGGTTGTGGTTGTTGTTAGCTATTGTTGTTGGTTGTTGTTAGCTGTTGTTGTTGGTTGTCGTTGGTTGTAGTTGTCGGTTGCTGTTAGATGTTGTTGTTGGTTGTCGTTGGTTGTAGTTGTCGGTTGTTGTTAGTTGCCGGTTGGTTGTTGGTCGTTGTTTGCTTCCCAGCCATACGCCCTCCACGAGTTTAGAGAAAGCAAGTGACAAAAGCAATATACGCGAAAGAAAGCAATGCAGATGTTTAAGGCAATTTGTATCCGAGGAAGATGACAAAAGATTAAAAGACAAAACAAAATGGCAAGTAAAAGCAACGCAAGAAAGGAAGAACGCAAGCGATCTAAAAAACTGAGTCAGGCTCCTCACAAGTCCCGTCGCGGACCTTCAAAATAATAAACACTGGGGCTTCGCCCCCTCACGTGTACCATTCGCGAGCTACAAAGATAAGACGATGCGCGAAAGCAATGCGAAAAAACAAGAAAACAAGCGATACATTTGAAGGCAAGTCGAGCAACAAACGCGAGGAAACTAAGGAAGCCGACTTCACGAAGGCCTTACCGACCTTCGCGTAGGCGACGCTTCACGAAGGTCCATCATTCGCGAAGGCCCATCCCTCATAAAGGCTCCCCTTTGCGGGGATATTCACTTCAAGGCCTTCGCAAAGGCTCTCCTTGAAACAAGTAAACAGATGGAGTGAAAAAGCCTATATCTCCCGGTGAGAGACTCGCCTTTTTGTTCAATACTAATTTGTGCCTACACTCTTAACAAGAAAACGGCAAAGCAAGGATAAAGGAAACACGAGTAAATGATTGGAAGCTAAGTGCAAAGCACACCAAGGAAGCGATCTAACTAGAGTGGAGCCCTGCTTCCCGAAACGCAATGTCCCTAGGGTTCCGCGCCCACTAGACTAGTCTACTCGCCCACTCTAAGTCATTCTACGAACAGAAAGAGAAAAGAGACGACAACTCGCAAGAAAGGTCCACGAAGCATCCGAGCGAGTGCAAGCTCTTACAAGGCCATCAGTGAACCAAGCCTTCACCTTCGCTACGCGAAGCCGAAGAGCTTGGGGGGCTGGATGTGGGGACCAGAATTGGTTGGGCTTAAGGCTCACATAAAGAAAGGCCCATGTCCCATCTCTAGGGTAGGAAAGGAGGGCTGCGATTGAGATTAGAAAGAGGGGGGAGCCACAATTAGAAAGGGGGGAGAAAAGAAAACGAAAAGTAACAGAGAGCGAGTGTAACACCCCGTAATTTTTAAGGATATTTTGAATTATTTTTAAATTTTTCTTATGCCCGTTTTGCTAGACGGATTTAATTCAGTGAGTCTCGGACCTTCTCAAAAGGGGTCTGAGCTCTGTAAAATTTTCCGAGCATTATATAATACAGTTGAGGTATTTTCGGGGTTAATTTATCGTTAATGTACGAATATATTTAACCCGGAGTTAAGAAATTTAATCCAAACCAAGTTCGGATAAGAATTAACGAAGTCGGCCTTAAAACCGCGCCTCACCGCGATTGACCGCGATGAACCGCGACTCGCCGCGATCGCGGTAATGCCTTTTGCTGAGCAGTGTCGTCTTCCTCGCGAGGCGGTTACTGTAGCGCCTCTGTTTTCTCTGTTTTTGGGCAGGTCAAGTGGCTCCTTTGCCTTGTCCCCTTGTCCCCTCCCTTGTTCCCTCAGATGAAGCTCGGATTGGGCTATAAAAGAAGGTGAAACCCGGAGCTAAGAAGCTCTTCTTCATCCTCTTCTTTCTTCCTCTGTTTTTCTGTCCACCATTGTTGAGCAAGTTTTGAGCTTTGTTGGGTGAGAATTCGAGATCCCTTTGAGTGTTAGAAGGTGCTCTTGAGTGTTGTGAGAAGCTTTGAGGTGTTGGGAGATCGAACCATAGACAAATCGAAGGCAAACAAATCGGTTTGGGTAAGAAATTCTCCATTGTTGTCTCGCGAGCTAGCCACTGTCACAGCACGAAAACTACGACCGACCGCGACCTGCCGCGATCGCGGTATGTGTGTCCGAGTTGTGTGTTTTATGGTTTGGCTTTGGGCTTGGCTCATTTCCTTTTCGTATTCTTTTAGATTCATATATAATTATATTGAATCTAAGTTAGGATCTTGTTATGGGTCGGTTCCTAGGGATTTTTATTCCAGATCTGTTCCAGTTTTGGACCCAAGAGCCGTTGTCTCTAAGCTTTGCTTAAGCTTCTGCGGATTCAGGCAAGTGGCGGTTCGCTCTTGCTCATCATTCCATACTTTCATTAATTATCAATTGTTTTGTTGTTAATTAATTTGGGATGATTCTGAATTATGTTGGAAATTGTTTTGATAACCTTATGTGTTTAAAAGAAGTTATTATACTAGGTTGTATATTCTGCTAGAACCGACGCTAGTATATTATAGATTTGTTGTGCAGGTGAAGGCCGTAAGGGTCTTTGATGTGATTTATTGTGTGTGTTTTAGATTATTAAATCTAGGGTGTTAGTTGTTCAAGTTGAGCCGTGATGGTTCTCTGTGTTGTGATTGTGTGTTTGACTGCTAGTACAGTCCGTGTGTAGTAACGTAATTATTGGGATTATTCCCCGGGATTTATTCCCCGTTAGTTTTGTTCAGGTCATGACCCTATCCTAATAGAGGATACGTGCACGCAGAAATGCAACTGGATGGGATTTATTCCCCGTTATTTTGTTAAAGTACAACCGGTTGGGATTTATTCCCTGGGATTATTCCCCGTGTTATCTCTTGTAGAGAGATGTTAAAAGCTTATAACATGATGTGTGTGTGTGTGTTTGTTTATGTTTCGCAACATTTGTCATATTTTCCTATAAGGCTCATTTCATTTGGAGTCTTCTTTTGGGATTGATTGCTGTGAGACTCGGTCTCCAGAATCTTCTCTTGTGCATACCTCTTGTTATTCTAGTAGGAGTATGATGGTTGACTAGCGTACTCGATTATTATTCGAGGGACGATGAGTCTAACCTTATACGACTGCTTCGAACCACTCTGCTTTGTACCCTTGCGTAGTCTTTCATTAGACTGACCAACCGTTATATTCCTTGCATGGTTGGCTGGTGTCATCCGTCCGATTCGGCACATCAAGTGTGTTGAAGATCCGAGAAGGCTAGAACGACTATGAAGATGAACGGTGTTTTCGACAAGTTGTTTTGTCGCTTTGTATTTAAAAGATTTCCGCTGTGCTATTTTGTATTTTGTTAAAGATTTTCGCTGTTGTATTTCTGATTATTGAGTCGTTTTTGGAATCGTGTAATCCGCGACCATGTGGTTTAATAAAAGTTATGATTTTAGTATTGTAACTGTGTTTTAAGTCAGTTATGACGTCGGAAAAGCCTGGGGTGACTTCGGGGTTTACGTCCGGGGTCATCGGCAGTAACGCTTTCAAATGGGGTTAAATTTGGGGGTGTTACAGCGAGCTGGATGAAGCTCGAGGAAGAGCGAGCTCCCACAGGGAGCTCTAATGGCAGATCGAGAGTTAAGGAGATCAATCTGGTGCTCGTCGGCAAGATCCACAACAAACAAGCTGGAAAGGAGCCCTCAAGGAACAACGTTTTCGGCCTCATCCCATACTTCGTCTCGTCCTCCGAGTTAGCTTGCTGATGGGTGCCTGGATTGAAGAGAAAGGTCGATCCCAAGCTTCGACCCGTCGTCGATGGTAGCAATTGGGCTTTGAAGGAGAAGAAAACCCGCAAGTTCCTCCTTCCTTTCTCGCGAATGTAGGAGATTAGCCTAGATCTACAACCCACGGTCACAAGTTATTTATTGCCTTTGTTGGAATTGCTTCTATGTCTTTTTATGTTATATGATGCTTTGATCTCAGTAAAATCATGATTAAGTTCTCTTTTCTTGATTACGTGAATTCCTTCCCGAAATGGTTTTATGACAACATTATTTCCTATTAAGATTTGGTCATATATTACGCATGATTCCTTTGGCCATTTTAATCTATGAGATCAGTTCCATAGGAAGGCTTTATTGAAATAATAGTTATATGTGTATACGGTGTTTGTGGCTATCGCGGGAACCACGGTTTTATCCGCGAATCAACAGAGACGACTCTTCCGCGAAGGATGTCCGCGGAGGTGTTAACCCGTATTTCTGATAAAGTTGGAGGCTAGTGAATTTTGCTATTTAGCTTGACAAAGGATACAATGGTATAGTTTTTTGACACCGATTATGCTTGTTCTGTGCCCTGTTCAAACTCCTGAATGTACATGCTAGTTTAATAGATATCCCCTTGATGGAATAGACAATATTAGAAGGTTCGACACCTTACTAATGAAATAAAAGGATGAGGATACTCGTTTAAGGTTCATTGATGCTCTAATTCTGTTGAGTGCAATAGTCGGGGTTTTGGTGTTACTTTCGTCTATGAAAAGTTTACCTAGTCCTTCGCGAAGGTAGTTTGACGGATGAGTAAATCTCTCAATCCTAACCTTTCTATATACATACATATATATATGCTTCTTGTATAAATAACTGACTTGAGCGTCGGAGTGTCAAGCTCGGGGAAACCCTCAGGTCTTTTTCAGGTTTGAGGCAAGCTAGAGGGGAGACATTTCGGCAATGACTAGAACCGATGGACATGGGAGCGGGACTCACGAGATCAAGAACAAAGAAAACCGGGATTAGTGATGTGTTGATCACTAATTAATTCACCTCGTTGAAATCGGGCTTCAACAATACCTGCGCATATATATTAACGTGGCATGCAAGAGAAATATATATACACACATTGACATTATAAGGTGGGTTGATCTGAATCAAACCGGGCACTAGCAATTAGCTAGCCATGGAGTTAATATTGCTGTGGGGTGTCCTACTCTCCATACTTACAATCTCTCTGCTGCAATACTACTTAACAGCCCTGAGAAGCTCCGCCAATCCCCGGTTGCCACCCGGCAAAACAGGATGGCCTGTGATTGGGGAGTCGATCGAATTCCTGTCTAACTTGCGAGATGTGAATCTGGAGAAATTCACCTTCAAGCGGATGGCCAAGCACTCTCCGGACGTGTTCAAGACATCGATTCTTGGGGATCATGTGGCGGTGCTGTGCGGCGCTGCGGGAAGCAAGTTCCTGTTCTCCAATGCGAACAAATTGGTGAAGAGATGGGTGATCAGGCCAGCTCGATGGATTTTGCGCTTTGAGCAGCTCGAGGTGTCGTTCGATGGATACATAAGGCAGGAATTCCTTCGCTTCGTCAAACTCGATGGCCTCAAAGATTCCGTTGGAGTCATGGATTCCATGGCACACCATTTTCTCGAATCTCGTTGGCATGGAGTACGGGTACGTTTGTGATCCATCTCTACACAATCATATATAGAGGGGCGCTCAGGTAAAACGAGTCTTGTGGTGAAATGAGTGCACAATTTTGGAGCGTTGGATTGAGGATGATAGATGGCTAGATTAGGAGAGAGAAAATAGGGTGTAGTGGGGGTGTGAATCATGGAATAAATATCACCACCAAAATAGGCAGTTAGAAGGAGATTGGAGAGAGAAAGATTGGAGAGAGAAAACGTTGATTCGATTCAGAAAATTTTAAACCGTTCTGTATATCGATACAAAAAATCTGCATATCGACACGAAAATTGTGAAGCATATTGATACAAAAAATCTACATATCGACACGAAAATTGTGAATATCGTTGAATGTTCTTTGCATATCTGTTTATTTTGTTCATGTTCCATCGTATTCATGCTGATATTCACTGTCTTATGTCTGATATTCAAGTATGGTGAGTGCTTATTCATTATGTATATAATGCATCCACTGAATTGAAAAAAATTGTGCATATCAAAACACATTATTTGAATATCGTTCAAGTATTTCTGAATATCTGTTATTCGGTATCATACATATCTCATCCACATAAATGAATATCATAGTCATGGGCAAGGAAATAATTCATAATTACAAGTTGCATATCATACAAGTAAATTCTGCATATCACTGTATAAAAAATGCATATCCCATCCACATAATTGCATGGCCGCGATCGTTGCCCTTGAACCGCGCCCGCGACTTGTTCTTTCCTAGCACTCAGCGAGATCTTCCTTGGCCGCGCTCGCGGCTTATTCTGCATATCAATGTATAGAAAATGCAAAAGTCATCCACACAAATGAATATCACATTTACGGCCAATGAAATAATCTGTCATAAAAAATTGCATTTCATTCAAGTATATTCTGTATATCAATGTATGAAAAATGCATATCACATCCACACAAATGAATATCACAATCACGGCCATTGAAATAATCTATAATAACAAATTGCATATCATACAAGTATATTCTGCATATCAATGCATGTAAAATGCATATCACATCCACACAAATGAATATCACAATCACGACCAGTGAAATAATCTATAATAACAAATTGCATATCATACAAGTATATTATGCATATCAATGTATGAAAAATGCATATCACATCCACACAAATGAATATCACATTCACGGCCAATGAAATAATCTATCATAAAAAATTGCATATCATACAAGTATATTCTGCATATCAGTGTATGGAAAATGCATATCACATTCACGGTCAATGAAATAATCTATCATAACAATTGCATATCATACAAGTATATTCTGTATATCAATGTATGGAAAATGCATATCACATCCACACAAATGAATATCACAATCACGACCAGTGAAATAATCTATAATAACAAATTGCATATCATCCAAGTATTATCTGCATATCAATACATGTAATATGCATATCTCTTCCAAAAATAACAAAAGGGGAAAAAATAACAAAAGGAAGAGACGATTTATAATGTAATTAATTTAATCCAAACAAAATAACAAAAGGAAAAAATTAGTTTAATCCAAACAAAATAAAAAAAGGAAAAAAAACAAAAGGAAAAAAATTAACTTGAATCGATAGAGATGAGGACGGGATAGACGAATACGAAAAAATTAACTTGAATACAATTAACTTGAATCGTTAGACGAATACAATTACGAATAAGAAAAAATTAACTTGAATCGATAGAAAAAAATTAACTTGAATCGGCGGCCGACGAGCGGACGGGAAGCGATAGACGAATAAGAATGACATCTCGACCCCCAATCACCGAAAAAAGAAGCAGCGGAATTGCCGACGAGTGGACGGAAAGCGAAGGGAGAAGAGGGCTCCGGTTGGAATCGGCGGCCGGAGAAGCTACTAGAACTCTCAGACTCGCTAACGTCGGCGCTGACGCTGGTGAGAAGTCGAACACAGGGGCGGGCTCGGAGCAAGCCTGGTGTGGTGCGAGCAGGTCCAGCGAGGGCTAGGGCCGGTGGTGGGTAGAGGACGAGCGGGCCTGGTGTGGTCGGATGCTTGGTGCGAGCAGGTCCAGCGAGGGCTAGGGCCGGCGGTCCGGTGCAGGGCTCGCAGCGGCATGGTGAGGGAGAGACCGTTAGGCGGCGAGACTGGGTGGTTGTCGCCGGTGGCTCGGATCTGGGCACGAGGAGGGTTCGGTGGGTGCAGTGAGGGAGAGAGAGGTGAGAGATGGTGAGGACTGAGGAGGATCGGAGTTCTGATGGTGGACTCAAAGGGAACGATTGAGGGAGACGAACGGTTTTTGGAAGGAGAAGAGAAGAAACGATTTAATGGGAAAGTGAATCAGTAAATTGGAGAGAGAGGGAGTAAATTGGGGAAAACAAATCTCATAAATTTAGGTGATCTAGTATGGGTGATTCTACCCCCTAATCTTGTACCTTTCTAGATTCAATCTCAGCCATCCATCCTCCTCTAATCCAACGTCCTAAATTGATACACTCGTTTCACCCTAACAACTTGTTTTACTAGAGCATAGATCATCATATATATATATATATATAGAATTTGGTTCTAGTAAAACGACTTAGAGTAAAACGGAAGTACTATTAAGGGCCATTGAATTACAAATAAATGAATGATTGTGATTAAAAGTAATTGGGTGCATGTTTATATGGTGGAATTGAACACGCATGATTCCCATTAATTTAGGGATTTTTTTACCTAAATTATAAGAGATCCTACCCTTCCTTTTTTATTTTATTCTCTCCCTCCCAGTTAATATCGATCTCGATTGGAATCCTCTTCGACCTCGACTGAAATCGTCTTCAACTTCCGACTGGAATCGGCCACAGAGGAGGGCTTCAACACGCCGTCGGGCTTCAACACGCCGCCGCCGCCTTCGACCTCGACTGAATCGTCTTCAACTTCCGACTGGAATCAGCCACATAGGAGGGCTTCAACACGCCGTCGTCTTCAACTTCTCTCCCTCTATCAATCCATCCCCATCTTCACGTCTTTCACCCATAAACTCATCTCGCTGAATTCCTTCTCGGAAATCTCAGCGACCTCTCAGTTAAAACGCCATATCTTTTTATTTACAACTCCGAAAATTCTCCAATTTTGAGGGACGAAATTAGATTTCCAGATCTATCTCTGGGAGTTGGAATCACCTAATTCCGAGTCCAGACGAAAGAGAACGAGCCAGTTGAAGTCACGCTAGATTTCTGGAAAGTTGCTGTCAATTCCTTCCCGAAAATCTCAGCGACCTCTCAGTTAAAATGCCATATCTTTTGATTTACAACTCAGAAAATTCTCCAATTTTGAGGGACGAAATTTGACTTCCATATCTAACTCTGGGAGTTGGAATCACCCAATTCCGAGTCCATACGAAAGAGAATGAGCAAGTTGAAGTGACTCTGAATTTCTGGAAAGCTACTATCAATTCTTGCAGAAGTTGAAGTGCAATTCGACAGGGCACTCCGTGGTATCTGGGTTGAAACTTTCAACATCAAAGGAGAATCATGAATGTAAGTTCTTACTACTCTGAAGAAGGTGTTATTGTGTTTAATTGACAGCTTGTTCTAGGAAGTTTCAGTTTTGGTATTTTGGGGTATTGTTTATAATTAATATTCAAATTGTTTAATGTGATATTCATACAAATGCTTTTGATATTCATATTGGATGTAGGTCTCATGCATTGAATATTTGATATTTATGATGTGATATTCACCTAAACTTTGAATAATTATCATGTGCGAATTAAACTCTGAATATTGACACTATTTTTATGAATATCGACTACTTACTTGTATGACTATGTGTATAAAATACGTGAATATCATCACATATGGAATGAATATCGCTATTATAGTATTCAAATTGCTTGTTGATGGTGTTGTTTGTACTGTTTGCAATTGATATTTAAATTGTTTGATGTGATATTCACTATAATGTTGTTCATATTCAGGAGGTTTTATGCGTTGAATAATTGATATTCAAATTTTATGATGTGATATTCAATATAATGTTGTTGATATTCATTATAATAATATTGTTGATATTCATTATAATAATGTTCATATTCAGGTTGATCGAACGACTGTACGACCCAAAATCGATGCGACAATATCATTGGTAAACCTTACCGCCATGAATCAAAGCTTCGAAGATATTGGGTGGTGATATTCGTGTAGTTAGTTGATGACATTCATGTACTTGAGTGACTATATTAATGTAATTGGGTGGTGGGCGATATTCACAAAATGAGTAGTGATATTCATAAATTGAGTGGTGATATTCGTGTAAGTAAATTTGATATTCATGTGATTAATTGAGATATTTATGTAACTTAGTGTGATATTCATATTATCAAGTGGTGAAATTCATGATTTAAGTGATGATATTCACATTTTTAAGATATTAAATCTTCACTTATTAAATAGAAATCGATATTCAAACAAACATAAACGATATTCATTAACAAATGATTGATATTCGTGAACATATTAACGATATTCACGAACGTTTAGAAATGTTCTTCCTATTTAAATTTTTAATATTTGAATGGGAGCAAAATCGATTAGGAAAGAGAATATTGTATTATTTTCTCTCTCCTGTAACAACCAAAATTAATTATTTCTTATTAATAATATACTTATTAGGTTAGATTTGGTGGTTAGGGCTCTACTATATATCTCCTATAACCCATTAATCCAACCATCCATCAACATCAATCCGACGCTCCACATTAGTACTTTCGTTTTACCACAATTTCCGTTTTACCGGAGCGTGCCTCTATATATATATATATTATACATACACATACACCTTTTTTAGGCATATTTAATTTGTTTGTGGAACTTCATTGAAAATTGATTTGATGCGAATATATATATAGAGGGGTGAGTTCCCATACATAGAGGGCAGAGATTAAAAGGGGTGCAAAAGAGTGAATACTAACGTGCGCGGTGGAATAACCTTAAATACGGCGAACTTTTTTTTCGATCAACAATTTTTTATTTTTCGTCTCTGATCATTCTGGAATAGACAATTATTGACGTTCACATCTAAGTACTACATGTTCATTTTATGTGCCGTAAGGTTCACATATAACATGTTCATGTTCAAACACATGTCTTTGTACATTTAGTGCTTATTTGTGAACGTACAAATAAATGAATATTAAGAGCTTATTTGTGAGCCTTCTATATTGGCTATTCCATAATGATCATGGAACGAAAAAAAAAATTATTGACAAAAAAAACGACAGCCAAAATTACTTCGTATTTTGCACCCTAAGTCCACTTTGCACCTCATCCCACTTCTATATATATATATGTATATGTCAGATGTACGTACGTGGTATATATGGACGATTCTACGTACATCTGCACATCATTTCCCTTCCTCATTCTCCATCATATATATTGAGAAATATCTCAAGCAGTTAACAGATCGGAAGCTTAGAACACATAGAGAAGAAAACTCCATTAAAGGAGAAAGCTAGGGTTTATTCAAGGTAGTATGTTACAACCTATCGATCGTAACTGAAAGGATATTTATACAGGTAGGATAGAACTTGGCTACTAACATCCTGTAACTAACTTGCTTTAACTAATAGACACGTCAGCAAGAGATACTAACTCCATATCCCCCCCCTCAAGGTGGGACAGGAGGCAAGGCCAAAAGACCCAGCTTGGACACAAGGAAATTGTGTTGAGCAGCATCAAGGTATCTCTCGTATCGAGATGATATATTTATATGATAAAAGCTGTAACGTGAATATACGTTTTGGAATTAAATAAGATAAGTGTGATTATGCACATAATTAATATACCATCGGGCGAGGAGTACAACGTGGAAACCGTCCGGACTTCGATTAAAGTAAGTCCTCCTTCCAAATCTGAATTCGCATTACGCGGTGAGGTTGGCCATGGACCCAAATGGTCAAGTCATTTTAAACGCTTGTGTGAAATTATAACGTTCTCAAACACTTGTCATACTTTCCGATAAGACTCGATCTTTTGGAGTCTTCTCTTCATATGTTCCCGTAAGACTCAATCTTTTGGAGTCTTCTCTTGTTCATACTGTTTCATATATTTCCGTAGGAGTGTTGAGGTTCACTGTCGTCATCGGTTATTATTCGAGAAACGACAGGTGTAACCTAATACGACTACTTAGAACCTTTCTGGTTTACCCTTGCATAGTCTTTCATTAGACTAACCAACCGGTTTATTTCCCTTGCATGGTTGGCTGGTGTCATCCGTCTCATACGGCACATCTGGAAAACTTCCCTTCCGTGAAGGCTAGTACGCGACGATGAAGGCAGATGGTGTTTTTAAGAGTTTTCTCAAGGTTGAAGATCCTAGGCGTGTGATCGCATTGATCAAGACCATTATGAAATTTATTAAAAGACTTCCGATGTATTGAAACAATTCTGTATTTTGGATGTATTTGGGATTTGCAGATGTAATCTGTGACTTTGGTTTGAATAAATTTTATGATATTTGATATGATTGGTGTTATTTTAGGATTATTATAAAATGGTTCAGCCTTGGGTGACTTCAGATGGGTAATCTGAGGTCACTGGCGGTAATACTTTCAAGGATATATTTGGGGGTGTTACAGAGCCACACGGGCGCCGAATCTGAGCTACCCACACTAGGCAAGAGCCAGCAGTGTAAGTCCGGCACGAGAGCCGAATTCGAGCTACTCGTAGTCAGGCACGTATTTTCGTGGTAACGAGCCACACGAGTGCCGAATCCGAGCGACCCACGTTAGGCAAGAGTCAGCAGTGTAAGTCCGACACGAGAGCCGAATTCAAGCTACTCGTAGTCAGGCATGTATTTTCGTGGTAACGAGCCACACGGGCGCCGAATCCGAGCGACCCACGCTAGGCAAGAGCCCGTAGTGTAAGTCTGGCATGAGAGCCGAATTCGAGCTACTCGTAGTTAGGCATGTATTTTCGTGGTAACGAGCCACACGGGCGCCGAATCCGAGCGACCCACAGAGGAGTATAGGAGTCGAATCCGAACACCTATAAGCAAGCATAAACAAGTTAGGCAGAGGCCAACGCATTACGAAACGGCTTGGGTAGCTTAGGTCCATCAGATGGATGACCGAGTGCTGCAGAATCGAGACGAAAATCATTCAGATCCGAATGCTGATTCGAGGAATGACCCGAAGTTATCGGATCCTGCGATTTCTGTCGAACCCGAGGGGCAAAATGAAGGGGGAAATTATCCCACTTTCCTAAAACAGAAGATCATGCCCATCTACTTAAATGAGGCCCATTAAGACATAAAGAGGGGAGGTATTTACTAACCTATACCTACCCTAAACCCTAGAAAGAAATAATAAAGGAGGAATCCTCCATTGATTGAGGGAGAGCTTTGTGTATGAGTCCTTGTTGTAAACAAAAGAGAGAATCAATAAGAGAAGTAGACCGTTCAAATCTTTCTAGCACGAAGCTAGGAGGTAGTGGTTTTTCCCTGTGTGCTATTTGGCACTAGGGTTTTCCACTCTAAATTATTGGTGTTAGGTTCGATCTTCGGATTCATAGAAGATCGATCGTCGTCGGTTTCATCAATCTTTATGGTACAAACTCATGCTACCACAATTAACATCTAGAAATACAAGCATTTTCCACACTTTTTATTTATACGGTTTTGTTATTTGTCGCTCCCGGTAGTATAAGTAAGATGTTAAATATGGAAATTTATCTAATTAAAAATTATAAACTTTTTTTTAGCTACTACAAGTATATCTTTCCTTAACAAATAACTCACTATATTTAATCATTGGTAAAATTTATTAGAAACTAAAACCCTAAAATGGAAATTATAAACCCGTCACAGAAAATGTTGAAATTATAAATCCGTAACAAAAAATGTTTCTATTTTTGACATCTTATTCGTCACCCTGTGGGCAATAAATAGCAAAATCCTTACTATTATACTCTTGTTTATTACACTATTTTCTCGCTTTATTGAAAATTACAATTAATAACGCCTAATTAATTATAGGATAAATTTGTAAAGTATAAAATAAAATAACTAAAAAACAAATATCTATGGATAAAATTCAGATGCTAATTACTTTGGAGAACGTCGTTCTCCAAAATGATGCAAGTACGTGACTAGCACGGAAAATCTATCACAATACTTGTTTTTTAGTCATTTTTTGGTGTTATAAAATACTTGTCTTTTTGATATTTTATGCATTTACTTTAGCTCTTATAAATTTTAACACTTTTTAATAAACAGTGACATATTTATATATTTTATACTCTTCTTAATATATGTCAATTGTCTAAAAAGATAACTATTATGATACGGAGAAAATATTAATTTCTACCCAGAAAAAGGCGATTTTTAATATCTTATTGGATAAATGTTATTTATGGTCTTTGCAAGTTATTATCTTCTACTCTCCGTCTAATAATATATGTATTTCTAACTATAAATTATAAAAGTACATGCGTAAAGTAAATATCAAAATAGCTAAAAAGATAAGTATTAAAGAACAAAAAAAAAAGGTAAAAAAGACAAATGAAGTATAAGGGTGAAAAGTTAGAAGTTGAAAACCCTACTTTGAAAAGGAAGTGATAAATCAATTTAAAAGGTTTTAATTTAAAATATTAGAGATAATATCGAGTAAAGATGGATTCTTAATTTCAAAAATGTCCGGCGTAAGTTAGAGAAATCGCATATATAACTTATATTAAAGTTTATTGTTTGATGTTGATTTCAAATGTATATTAATTTATAAATTTTAACGATAATGAAATAATTATTGGGCTAGAAAATATGGAGATCGGGACGCCGGGAAAGCCATCGACTTGGGAGGATACCCATAAAATGAGGTACACTTGGAATGTGGCTCGTGAAGTTATGCGAATCTACCCTCCTGCCGCGTTTCTCACCAAAGAAGCCACGACTGATTTCACATATGCTGGTTATCACATTCCTAAGGGCTACAAGGTAATCTCTATAACCTTACTTATATAGGTGATCGATGAGTATCTATTATTATTTTATCTAATAGGAACATTTAGGTCAATATAATAGAAAATGAGATAATCAAACTCGTATCGTGATTACAAAAGGGTGTGATTCAGATGTGAAAAGACCTTATAATTCAAAATAAGAATAGTTCATAGCCGTTAGATCAGATTAAAAGCTAAAAAAAAGTGCAACTCGATGGCCCTTTTGTGCATGCATTTGTTTTTTGAACATTACTGACAAAGTGCAAGCCAATGACTTGAAAAGTGCAAGCGAATGCAACACTTCTGTGCATGCAAATTCAACATTTTGTGCATGTATTTTTTTGGATTTGAGTGCAAGTTGTTGGCTTAAATGTGCATGCGAATTATTGTACATTTGAATTTAACGTTTTTGTGCATATATAACTCGCATGCACTCTCAGTTGAATTCACATACACTTTCAGTTGAACTCGCATGCACTCACAACACATAAAGCATGCACTTGATTTCACATGCACTTAAAAGTCAAAAGACATATAAGTACACTCAAAGGCATACACTTCAGTAGAATTCACATGCACTTCCGGTTGAATTCACATGCACACTCCTAGTAGAATTTACATGCATCAATTTTCTAATTCGTATGCACTTTTCAGTTGCATTTTCATGCACTCTCAATTAAACTTACATGCACTAATAACACATAAAGCATGCACTAGATTTCACATGCACTTGAAAGTCAAAAGGCATGCACACTCAAAGGCTTGCACTTCTAATAAAGTTCACATACACTCAAGGGTGGTCTGGTGGCCGACGGTGGTCCGACGACCGGCGGCGGTGGTCTGACGGTGGTCCGGCGACCGACAACGGTGGTCCGACGACCGATGCCGGTGGTCCGGTGGTGGTCCGGCGACCGGAGACGGTGGTCGGTGGTGGTGCTCCGATGGTCAACCCTTTGAATTAAAGACATGACTTTTAATGAAAGTTCAATCATGATCTTTGATTTATTTATAATCCAATGGTCTATATTCATTCTTATTTTACACCATATTAATCATTCTTACATGATACTTATTCATTACAAAATATCATACATATTCAGTTAAGTTGGAAATATGAGATAATCAAACTCGTTTCGTTATTTTGATGCTTTTGGACCGGAAGTCTTGAGATGTTTAGACCGTAAATCAGACCCAACCGAGAAACATTGTTTTTTGTTTTTTTAATTATATTAATTGATTTTTTTTCTAGTTTTATTATTATTTTTATAATATTGGACTATGTATTATGTTAATAATTTATTTTTATAATTGAAAATAACTTTTAATAGTAGTAAAGAATATTAATACCAAAAAAATTGGACTATGTACTATGTATTATGTTAATAATTTATCCATTCCGATCCGAATCGGAAAGTATATGACCCGCGGACCAGATCGACCCAAATACACCCAGACTAATACGATCCGGTCCAAACATTTTAGATTCAGTATGGTTCAATTTTCAGGTCTAATTATACACATCACTACGTGCAACGTTAATATAAATAAAAGTAAATGTATGATTCGAACTCGATGAATCCGAACCCGACTCGATTAACGAATAAATATAAGGTATTATTAAAATATAATATAAAATATATGTGATAAATGACATATAAATAATATTAATATGCTCAAATATCTTAAGAAATAGCATTGTTGTACTTATATAAAATTTATAAATTCATAAATTTATAAATTAATATAATATAAGTAAAAAAATGATTTTGATCTACTAACCTTAGTTACATATAAAATAATCAATCATTAATATTAATTTTAATTTATTTTGAAATATTAAAATTTATTTTTAACTATTTAATAATATTTTAACAGTGAACCAAATATTTAAAATAATGACGTTCTTGACTTGTTGGTAAACCTGAACCGTCCACTGACCTGTAATGACCCGACCTTAGTTGACCTATTACTTGAATTAACTCAGTTCATTCTCAACCCGAATCCGAAATGATCGAACTTGAACCTGAGTTGAGTTGACAAGTCTAAGTAGATACCATAATTGGTGTTATATCAGTATATATGTTTTTTTTGTCATCGTGATTATGTTTTAATTTGGTGAGTAAGTATTTGTTTGGTACTATGTATTATAAAGATGTTTCAATTATAAATACTTAATTTTGAAAAGTATTTGGTATAAAAGAAATTTTAACATTTTTTTTCTTAAATATCAAAAGAAATCAAAACTTAAAATGTTACACGAAATTCAAAGCTGTAAAACTAGATAACTACAAATGTGTTTATAAACTAACTAATTTAACAAAGAAACCCCATGCATTTATATGTTAGTACGTACGTGAGCTTACCAATACGATGAATGGAATTTCAAAAGTTGTTGCGCGTAGCGCGCGTGTTTTATAGTTATATTTATTGTTGTATATATATTAATATCATTTATATTTAGTTTGCTACTTTGATCATATGCTACATGTAATTATACGTGATGATGCAGATATAATAACGAACATTCATGCAACACACAAGGACCGTACCCAAAGTACTTCCCAGAACCTCAGAAGTTCGATCCTAGCTTCAAGGTTTGATGGGGACGGGCCGTTGCCCTACACATACATCCCATTCGGCGGAGGGCCGAACTTGTGCCCTGGGAAGAACTACGCTCAGCTAGTGATGTACGTTGGTGTTTATACGTACACAATGTTGTCAAGAGGTTCAGAATGCCTTTTTGCCTTGGGAATGAAGCCAACCAATAAAGGTCCCCTTGCTCTCTCTCCATTCTTGTTTTTATACCCTTCCCACCTTTTGGGCCTCTTTTTTCTTTGGGCTTCTCTACCCGTTTTCATTTTTATTGGGCCTTTATTGTTTCAAGCCCATGATCCTTTTTTTTTCCAACCAGCCCCCAAGCATTTCGCTACGTGTTGTGGTTGCTTTCTAGCACACAGTGGTACAGTGGGGGTTGGCTCTCGAGTAGTCACTCTTCACCCATATTTCTTGGGTGTGATGGCCCCTCTCCGCGAAGAATGGAGTTAGGGTGAGTGGTTGCTCCAAGGCGGTAATTTGGACAAGACTCCGCGCGCGAGGCGCAACTTTTCTTCTTTTGTGGGACATAATTTGCAACATCGGACAATAGGGTGGGGAGCATCATCTTGACATCCTTCGCGAGTGTGGGCGAAGAAGGCTTTGGTGGCTCAGCGCGCCAACTCCTTTAGCCCCGCTCATGGAGGCGTTATCATTATACGTTCTTTGCGAAGATGTGAAGAGGACCTACACGGTGTGTAACTCTCTGCAACATCACTCGTTTTAGAGCCTTGTACCTAACGACTTCTTGAATTTCTCAGGTGTGTTTCACATACTTGCTCCTTATTTCTTTTACACATTTTCTTATAGATCGATGTACATGATCTAGGATTAGCTTTAAGCAATGTATTGTTGTCAGGTTATTGGTGTAAAGACCCTAAAGTTCATCTATGTTTGTGATTGTAATGTAATCCCTCTCATTGGTTGGATTAAACAATAATTGTCACAGTTTGTCACCTTATTCTTGTTTAGACTTGCATGTTGTTCTTCGCATATATGTCTTTTTTCACACAAATTTATTAAAGTGTTTTAATAATGTCCGCACATAAATTTTATTTGGGATTACTTTCGCGGGATTTTCTTATTTCTTCCGGTGTTTTTGAAATTTTGGGTAGCGCGCCCTTTTTCGATGTTGGGCAACGGTTCACCTTCCATTTCTCAGTGGTAGAAAATTGCTATGTTTTTCTCTATGAGAGAAGGATTTAGCTTTTCCCTCTTTTCATTCCGTTTGGTTTTGCTTCACCCTCAAACTTGTCAGGCGACCATTGGCGTTTACGGTTTCCGACGGGTGTTTTGAGTCGTTTGTTTCTCGATTTTGGGGCAATCATCCATCAAACTTCCTCATTGACGGTATTTTCATGCCTCCCTGTCTTGCTTTGTTCTTTACTTGTCTTTTCATTTCTTGTCTCGTTTTTTCCTTTCGATTCTCCTTATTCTCACTATAGGGTTGTTCAGGGGCGGTATTTTGCCATCACGTTTTTTCCCCGGTGGCATTACTTGATCTTGTCGACGACCTTTGAGGGCTTCATATTGCGGTTGTCTTAGACGAGCTAGTTCGGCGTTGGCTAGCGATTTTCGATGTGACGGTTCGCCTGGTGCCCCTTCTTCTTCTTGGCTTTTAGGGTTCGCATTCTGGCCTTCTCCTTTGGTTTTTATACAGTTGGATCGTCTTTTTTCCTTTTTGTAAGTTGTGTTAATCTAATGCTCTGTTTGTTTTTTTGCTCGCGTTTGCAAGGGACCCTTTTCTTTCCCCCTCCTTTTCTGTCTTCTTTTTCTTTTGTCCTTTGCGTTGTCCTCTGTGTAATTTTCCGTTTTGGTTCCTGGTTCATTTCTCTCCTCTTGTTGCGGTGTTTTTGGCTGCATGTAGGGTGTGTAGGCGCTCTTTCCAAATATCAATTCGTGTGCTTTTTTGCCACATCATGTCGGGTGATTCTGTCGGTGTGGGTGATCATTCCTCCGTGGAGTCTCTCATGGCGGAGACTCGGTCAAAGGTGTTCCACGACCCTCTTCGCATTCGTGATGTTCCTAGGGCGGATGCCCCTTTAGGTTCTCACGGGCTGAACTCTCAATTTCCCAATTGGGTATTTTGGTGGAGTGAGAGAGGCTCAACCATCACTTTCGAGGGATTCCCCTCGCGGTGAATGCTCCTTTATGTGAGGATGATAGGAATGAGTCTATCCGTACGTTGGACGATCTGAGTCGAACCATTGAGGAATTCCATTTCCCGGCTGGTTCCATACTTGCCCTTCTTGAGAGAGGGGTAAAGTCTTTGCATGCCTTCCCAAACTTTGTCCTAGTGAACCTGGAGGCATTGGAGGGGGGCTTCCGTCTTCCTCTCCACCCGATGGTAGTGTCACCACAGAACGAGATGGAACTAAGCCCCATTCCACGTGGGTCATACTCATAGGTTGTACTTGATTTGACTTCCACGTTGGGGTTCTCGTGTGGGGGAGCCCCATTTTGCCTTTTGTCCTTCCTCACCGGAGAGGGAGATAGGATTATGTAATATCCCTCAGGGTAAAATGGTAATTATAAAGTGATAAAAATAAAATTTTTGAAATTTATTTTATTTCTTTTAGATGAGTAATTTATATTTTCATAAACTTAGGTTCAAAGGTTGAGTTATGATAATTTTTAGTACAATTATCATATGAGTCATAATAGTATAGTGTAGAAATAAAAAATAAGTATAACAAAGAATGTAATTTTAGAATTTTAAATAGCAGTCAAGGTCATAATAATTATTATGTTATCCAAGAAGGGATAAAATAATAAATGTCATAAGTACGTTATTTCTTTAAGTTAAGAATGGTCTAAATTATTATTAACCTTATGTTAATTATATTTTAGATAAACTTATTAATTTTGACTTAGAATATTTAAATCAAACTTAACAAATTTTTATTAAGGATTTAAGTATGGTCAAATTCATAAGAATAATAGTTAAGCTTATTTTAACCTAAGTTAAATTTTTATATACTTTAATTTTGGGTTAAAATAATATTATAAACTTAGAATATTAAAATATTAAGTTTAGGAAACTATTGTAATTAATGAAAAGTTAAAAAGGGCATTTTTGCCACAAGCCTAAAACTTTGGGTCACTTTTGTAAATAACTGAAAAACTGTCTTCTTCCTTTTTAGGACAACAGCAGCCCGACGAGAGCTTCTTCAAGCCATTAATGGCGGATTTGTGAGCCACATTGGATCCGATTGAGTCTAATAGCAATTGGGAATTGAAGACCACATTTAAACACATATTATCCCTCATTGAATCGGCTTAATGGTGGTCAAAAATCCGGGATTTGTCCCCAATGAACATTTCGTCATTTTAAGGCAAATTCACCATTGTTCAGAATTGATCCGATTTGGGTTGAATTGGCTGGAGTTATGAGAGGGTTAATGTTTGGTATGTTCACACCTATCAAAACCCTAAAAAATCCCTCTCCATTCGATCCGCATCCAATTTAAGCTTTCAATCTAAGAACCCTAGAAAATCGGTACCGAATTCTTCATCTGCCAAATTCGAGAGCATTGGAGTTTTGTTTGGGCAATTGAGCACATCCCCAGTTGCACCTACGAGTCTACTTCAAATTATTCCACTAAACGTCGCCGTAGATCCATCACCGCCACCTAATTTTGGTGTTTTCCGACGGGTGCCAAGAACAATTCGGTGGAGGTTGATTTTTGCCCATTTCGTGATTTTTCTATTTTATGTTCGATTTGTTTAGGCTTAATCTTAGTTAATTTAATTAATCTAGATTAGTAAAAAAATATTTAGGATTAATTTTTATTTATGAAAATTAAAAT
Source organism: Rheum nobile (assembly GCA_027886185.1). Taxonomy (NCBI): domain Eukaryota; kingdom Viridiplantae; phylum Streptophyta; class Magnoliopsida; order Caryophyllales; family Polygonaceae; genus Rheum; species Rheum nobile. Next base: position 2,710,768 of record WOAB01000056.1, read on the forward strand.
TGAATTAATTATATTTTTTTATAATATTATCTTATATTATGAATAGCTAAATTATGACTATTCATTTAGATAATATTTTGACTTAGAAAATTTTAGGATTATAAATAAATTATTTTATCAATTTATTTATAATATGATTATTTAGAATATACGACTAATTAATTTTTAATCATTTGATCAAAAAGCCTTGAAATTGATTTATTTATGAGTTAAAAAAAATCAATTAGAAACCGAGACATTGTGTCCTTCAAATTTTGATATTGAATAAATTATCTAATATAATTTATTCATTGTGTATGATTTAGGTACGTCTCGAAATTGCGTTTGAAACGAAAATAAAGCAAGGAGCCGTTTTGCTTTTCGAAAGCAACCATCTTTGAAACGTCGTTCATCTTCTTTGTGATTCAAGGCAAGTGGCGGTTCGCTCTTGCTATTTATTCCATATTTTTCTTAATTGACAATAAATCTATTGTCTTAATTAAGTTGGGATAAATATTCTTAATTTCTCGTTTGGGAACTTGTGTGTATAAAATGTTGTGTAAAATGAATATTTTTTATTAGGTTGTAAATATGCTAGCTATAATCCTTATATATATATTATTATATGGTGCTAGATAATAATTAGTGTGGATTGTTATGCATTTGTGTGGATATAATTGCTAGTTAACACGAGTATTCGTAGGAACGCCATTTACCTTGCGAGGTTTAGCTGTTTCTTTATAACTTGGTATTAGGAGGATAATTGTCCTAATACTTTTGGTCATGACCTATTCTTATTTTATATAAGTGGTGGTGCACTTAGCTAGTGCCGAAATTCGAGATTTGTCTCATGTTATATATCTCATTGCGAGATTGATGTGGATTAAAAGCTTTAACGTTAATGCAAGTTTTGAAATTAAATAAGATAAGTGTCGTATGACACATAATTAATATACCCACAGGCGAGAAGTACAACGTGAAACCTGTCCGGTCTCTTGTTTAAAGTAAGTCTCATTTCCAATCTAGATTCACATTATTCGGTGAGGTTGGTCGATGACCCAAATATTCAACGAGACGCTTTCCAACTTTGTGTGATAACATAATGTTCCCAAACAAATTCATTTAATTTCCTATAAGACTCGGTTCATTGGAGTCTTTTTTTTAATCATACCTCTTCATTCTTTTCGGTAGAAGTCTATAGTCATATACCGTTTATCGAGTTTTATTCGGGAAACAAGGGTAGTGACTATATACGACTACAAGAACCAATCTGTTTTTACCCTTGCATAGTATTTCATTAGACTAACCAACCGTTTTTATTCCTTGCATGGTTGGATGATGTCATCCGTCCTATACGGCACATCACAAGTTGCTTCCCGACGATTTAAAGTAACCGATTGAAGACGAAGGCTTGCAGTTGAAGGTTGCGTCTTAAGTAGTAATAATTTTAAAGGAGTATGTGTTTTGAAATAAATGTGATGCTTATATAGATTAGTTATGTAATTAGGGTTTTTTTTAAAAGGTCTTCCGTTGTAATTTAAAAAGTCTTACGCTGTAATTTAAAAAGTCTTCTGTTGTAATTTCACTTTGTTTGTATTACCGTTCTTCTCAATTTACGAGAGGAAATTTTAATAAAGGTATTGAGTATTCACTACAAAAGTCTCCCGCTACTCTGTCATTATTTAATGTTTATGTATTTATTTAAACGTAATTATTCCGATTAAAACCTAGGGTGGCTTTGGACTTTACAATCTGAGATCACTGGTGTATGGCACTATCGACAAAAGTTGGGGGGTGTTACAATTATGGTATCCGAGCAATGATTTTAAGATTCTTGGCCTATTGTTAGGTTTGAGAATTTTCAAAATTATTTTTGAAACTATTTTGAAACTATTTTGAAACTATTTTATTTTTATTAATGAATGTTTGTAAAATTAAATTGTTAGCATTAAGTTTAAGGTTTTAAAATTTCTTAAAGTTTAGGAAAAAATTTAAAAGTGATGGTTTAAATATTAGAACTTTAATAGTTATTTTTATAGTCCTTTATAAAATGGCGTTACAACGGTTCAATTTAAGAGTTTATGATTATAATTTTGAAAGTGTAGTTTTCGGTTTGTTAAAGTTTGTAAATATCGCTAGTTTAAGAAATTGCACATATAAATAATCATTCTAATAAATTAAAGTTTGAAAGTATATAGTTTAAATGATAAGTGGTTTTCAAACGGCGCGAGAGTCACACTGACCTCGCTTGGGGGAGTTGCTAATGAGGAGTGAAACGGTGCGGGAGTAACACTCACCTAGCTCGGGGGAGAACGTTTTGAGTATGCATTGTCGCTGAACTTCAAAGCTACAAATAACGAGGTTGAATACGAAGCGCTCCTTGTGGAGATGGAGTTGGCCCTGAGCAACGATGCTTGAAGGGTCGCATGCTACAGTCCATACCACGAAGTGGCGTACTGTGCAAGAGAAAGAACACTCTCTTCAGCATTAGACCACTTTGAAATTCAGTCCATACCACGAAGAGAAAATGGTAGAGTAGATGAACTAGCAAAGTGGCGTCTAGGGCCAAGTTACAGCAAGAGGGCAGGGTTTGGCTAGAAACAAGAGCAATGAAGGCCGTAGAATTTGAGGTCTTAGTCGCAGGGGAAAATAATGAAGGTAAAAATGATTGTCGAACTTGATAGGACAAAAACCTACCCACAAGCGTATGGGTTCAGTTGTAGCTTTTCAAGTGTCGTTCCCAACGAGGACTATGTAATATCGATTGTATCTTAAACCAGTAAGTTAAGCCAAAAGATTGTGAATTTTGTTGAACTAATAACTAAAATTGAGAAACAAATGCAAGTGATGATTGTAATCAATGAAATGGAAATTTCCAAGGCAAGAGATTCTCACAACTATGCTTCAGTAAACTTAACTAGATAAATGTCTGGACTTAGTCTGCCTTTGTTGAAGGTAACTATCCTAGGTAATTACCAATTTATCTCGGATGATAGTAAATGTGCCTAGATTCAATCAACATCCACTCTCGTGGCTTGCTAATCAAGATCTAGACCCTTTGGGCACTTAAAATCTAAGGTCAAACTAAATTAACATCCACTCTCGCGACTTGCTAATTCAACCTAATCGTAGGGTTTCTATGATAGTTATTAATCCACAAGAGAAATTAAGACGCTCTCGCAATAATAAAATCTCAGGTTCAATTCCTAGGATTCCAATAGAAGTTATTACCTCTTGGTCTCAAACCCTATCTGACTACCTATTAATGTTTTTACCTCTCGGTTGCAAATCCTAATAGGATCCAATTCGCATAAGCCAATATGGGCATAAAGCATCTAGGAATGAATCAACAAAGTTTCAGACTTCCATTCAGGCAAATATCAAACAAGTCTACCTACGCATAGTTGGGATCACCCCAACCCTAGAAATATGAGATTTAGCCAGACATGCTTGGAGAAACAATCAAAAACATCATAGGAATGAAGAAATTCATAATACTAGATTAGAAGAAGAGAAATACTTGTTCAAATCCAGATTAACAATCTTCAATCTGCAGAAATCTTCAAAGAAACTCCAAAACACAACTAGGGCTAGAGAGTGGCAAAAAGTGGCCAAAGATAAGTTCTGCCAAAAAAAACCCTAGAAACTATTTATACTATCTAAAAATAAAAGGGGCGAAAAACAGCATTTCGGGACGCGAGGGATGATGGCACAGTTTGTGACAAACCGTGCGGGTTTCGCCACAAACCGTGCGGCACAACATAGGGCATCAGGCATGCGCACGGTTTGTCACAAATCGTGCCTCTTCACAGAAGGTCGATTTCTCAGCTCTGGAGGCGTGCACGGTTTGTCACAAACCGTGCCAAGCTCCAGAATGCTCCTTTTTGTCTTTGTTCGCCTCTGAACTCGCACGTACACTTGTCCAATGACGTCCATGCCTCGTATGCGACCCAAAAATCCACCAAAAGTACCTGAAATCACGCAGAGACTCGTGTAGACATCTAAACTAAAGAAAACAATGCAACTAGCTAAAAGTGCGTGATGATAAACGTGAAAATGCCTAAACTACATCCTAAATGCATGTGCTAAATGTGCATAAAATGGATGTCATCAAATTCCCCCAAGCTTAACCCTTGCTTGTCCTCAAGCAAGTACACAATCCACAAATCCACAAAATATGCAAAGGTTGTTCCTACCCAAGAGACAAGTGAGCAATGACTATGAAAGTTTAAACAATGAGACAACCACAATCATAGCATGCTTTGCAACCAATGATATCAATGTAGATAGTCCCTCTACTCTAAACCTCACAAGGATAAAGAGATGAAGTCACTCTACTCATGTGTTTAGGTTTGTGTTTCGCTCAATTCTCTACTTTGAATGCTAAACTACCATAGGCAGGGGCTTCAACTCCACCTTAGGTGCATCTTTAGACTCCTGTGTAGAGTCTGGATCATCTCTTTTCAAGACCTCAGCAACGGCCCTAGGGAATTCTCTAGTGGACTCCAAATCAAGAACCATATCATCAAGCAGCTCAAGATTGTCAGCCTGAGTCACACTCTCAGTCAAGCAAAGCTCCAAAGGATCTTTAGAAATTATTGACATCATAGATCCTTGAGCTTCCTGGTCAATCACATCTACCTTGCAACCATCATCCTCGAAAGCAGGCTGTTTAATAGCTTTGGAAAAATTAAATTCATTTTTCTCATCCCCAATAGTAAAGGAAAGAACACCCTACTTAACATCAATAAGTGTACCTGTAATAGCTAGAAAGGGTCTTCCCAGTATAATAGGAACATGTCAATCAGCCTCAATATCAAGGACAATAAAATCCACAGGAATGTAGAACTTACCTATCTGGACGGGAATGTCCTCTAAAATACCTATTGGACGCGCGGTGGATCTGTCTGCCATGAAAATAGTCATCCTTACTGGTCTTGGCTCTCCCAAATCCAGCTTCTTGCATATAGATAGCGGAATCAAACTCACACTGGCTCCCAAATCACACAAATCGTTGTAGGTGCTATTGCCAATCACCATAGGGACATGAAAGCTTCCATGGTCTTCAAGCTTAGGAGGGAATTTATTTTGAATTAGAGCGCTGCACTCCTGGCTCAAAGAGACGGATTGGTAGTCATCCAACTTCCTCTTGTTGGACAAGATCTCTTTCAAGAACTTCACGTATGCTGGCATTTGCTTTAAAGCTTCGGTGAATGGAATGTTGATGTAGAGCTTTTTCAACACCTCCACAAATTTGCCATACTACTAGTCCAATTGAGCCTGAGCTCTCCTTTGTGGAAAAAGGGAGAGGAGGCTTGTAAGCTGGTGGTGGCACATATATAGGCTCCTTTTCTGGCTCCTTCTCCTGGATCACTACTTCTGCAGGCTCTGCAACAACCTTGTCCTTCGTCTTGGCATCCACAGCTCCAGGATCCGCAAGTTGTTTTCCATTCCTTAAGGACACACCATTGATTTGCCCTTTTGGATTAGCTTCAGTCTGGCCTGGAAGTTGACCTTGCGGTCTAGGAGCATTTAAAGCGTATTGAGCATGCAGACTTTCATGATGTTTCAACGTTGTATTCGCCTTCTGCAGCTCCTTTAATATGAGGGCCATGTTGGAATCTTCAGCTGGTTGAGCAGGAGCCTGGTTCTGCAGTGGAAAGGCTCTTTGTTGAAATCCAGGGAGTGGTCTCTGCGCAGCTTGGTTGTTCCCATAGGAGAAATTTGGATGATTCCTCCAACCAGGGTTATAAGTGTTGGAATATGGATCATTCCTGGGGCCCTTGTTGAAGTTGTTCATGTAGTTGGCCTCTCCCTAGGACTCACTCTGAGAATTAAATAGGTGACAAGATGATATAGTGTGGTCACCCTCTCCACAAAACTGACAGGCTACACCAGAAACAACCTGTGTGGATTGCCCTGCACCCTGCGCTTGAGACTTTTGCATCAACATATTCAGCCTCTTGATCTCATGTGCCATAGCATCAATCTGAGCCTGTTGGTGTGTGTCAGAACTAACCTCATACATCCATGCAGGTTTCTTGGAACTTGTAGTAGATCGTGAATCACTGTAATAGTGGGAGTGTTGAGCAGTATCCTCGATCAAGTCCCAAGCATCATCAACCTCCATAGTCATGATTCTTTCACCCGCTGAAGCATCAATGATCAGCCTGGTAGAACTGTCAATAGCGTTGTAGAAGACATGCAGCAGAGTCCATTTTTGTTGCCCATGATAGGGGCACAAGTTCAGCAATTCCTTGAATCTTTCCCACCCTTCATAAAGAGACTCTTCATCTTTCATCTTGAAGGCAAGAATCTGATTCCTCATCTCAGCAGTCTTCTTTGGTGGAAAATGTTTTTGGAGGAATGCCTTCGCTAGCTCATCCCAAGTTGTGATTGGGCCAAGGGGTAGGGCCTTGAACCAAGCTTTGGCCCTGTCTCGCAGAGAGAATGAGAAGGCTCGCAGGTTAAGCACATCTTGGGACACTTCATGGATCTTCACTGTGTCTATCAACTCAATAAAGGTAGCTAGATGCTGGTGTGGATTTTCAGAAGGTAGACCTCCAAATTGATTCTGCTGAACCATGTTGAGCAGAGAAGCTTTCAGCTCAAAGTTATGAGCTTGCACAGGAGGTCGAACCACACCAGAGATAGGACCAAGGTGATTTGGCAACACATAATCACCAAGAGTCATACGTTGCTCTTGAACTTCTAGAACATGATCTTGTTCCACTCTATTGTCACCCATGACTTGTTCTCTGGCTTCGCGTATTTGTCTTCTTCTAGCACGAAGAGTACGCTCAGGTTTGGGATCGTAGTCGTTGAGATTACCAGCGCTCAGGACTCTTCGCATATGTAGAAAACAAACCTGAAAGCAAAGCAACAAAAAACAAGATAAAAAATAAAACAAAGACTTAGTCGAACAAGTTGTAGGAACACAACTGATACTAGCGATAGTCCTTGGCAACGGCGCCAAAAACTTGATAGGACAAAAACCTACCCACAAGCGTATGGGTTCAGTTGTAGCTTTTTAAGTGTCATTCCCAACGAGGACTATGTAGTATCGATTGTATCTTAAACCAGTAAGCTAAGCCAAAATATTGTGAATTTTGTTGAACTAATAACTAAAATTGAGAAACAAATGCAAGTGATGATTGTAATCAATGAAAGGGAAATTTCCAAGGCAAGGGATCCCTACAACTATGCTTCAGTAAACTTAACTAGATAAATGTCTGAACTTAGTCTGCCTTTGTTGAAGGTAACTATCCTAGGTAATTACTAATTCCTCTCGGATGATAGTAAATGTGCCTAGATTCAATCAACATCCACTCTCGCGACTTGCTAATCAAGATCTAGACCCTTTGGGCACTTAGAATCTAAGGTCAAACTAAATTAACATCCACTCTCGCGACTTGCTAATTCAACCTAATCTTAGGGTTTCTATGATAGTTATTAATCCATAGGAGAAATTAAGACGCTCTCGCAATAATAAAATCTCATGTTCAATTCCTAGGATTCCAATAGAAGTTATTACCTCTCGGTCTCAAACCCTATCTGACTACCTATTAATGTTTTTACCTCTCGGTTGCAAACCCTAATAGGATCCAATTCGCATAAGCCAATATGGGCATAAAACATCTAAGAATGAATCAACAAAGTTTCAGACTTCCATTCAGGCAAATATCAAACAAGTCTACCTACGCATAGTTGGGATCACCCCAACCCTAGAAATATGAGATTTAGCCAGACATGCTTGGAGAAACAATAAAAAACATCATAGGAATGAAGAAATTAATAATACTAGATTAGAAGAAGAGAAATACTTGTTCAAATCCAGAATAACAATCTTCAATCTGCAGAAATCTTCAAAGAAACTCCAAAACACAACTAGGGCTAGAGAGTGGCAAAAAGTGGCCAAAGATAAGTTCTGCCAAAAAAAAACCTAGAAACTATTTTAACTATCTAAAAATAAAAGGGGCGAAAAACAACATTTCGGGACGCGGGGGATGGTGGCACGGTTTGTGATAAACCGTGCGGGTTTCATCACAAACCGTGCAACACAACATAGGGCATCAGGCATGTGCACTGTTTGTGGCACGGTTTGTCACAAATTGTGCCTCTTCACAGAAGGTCGTTTTCTCAACTCTGGAGGCGCGCACAGTTAACAGTTGGCAGGCACGGTTTGTCACAAATCGTGCCAAGCTCCAGAATGCTCCTTTTTGTCTTTGTTCACCTCTGAACTCGCACGTACACTTGTCCAATGACGTCCATGCCTCGTATGCGACCCAAAAATCCACCAAAAGTACCTGAAATCACGCAGAGACCCGTGTAGACATCTAAACTAAAGAAAACAATGCAACTAGCTAAAAGTGTGGGATAATAAACATGAAAATGCCTAAACTACAGCCTAAATGCATGTCCTAAATGTGCATAAAATGGATGTCATCAGAACTCTGATATGCGAATACTTGGAAAAAGAGGCTAGTCCATCTGATCCACAACAACGAAGAAAGCTTCACGTACGGGCTTCATGATGGCAGGGAAAAAGTGCCTCTCCCTCGCCGACGGACATAGTATGATGCTAGAGGTACACCATGCAATGTTTGGAAGCCATTTAGGGTGGAGAAATCTGGTATACAAGACTTTGAGAGTCGGGTATTTTTGACTGACTATGAAAGCAAATGTTGTCCGCGTAGCTCAATCGTGTACCGCATGCCAGGTTCACGCCCCGACTTCCCATCAGCCTGGCGTAGAGATGCAAATTATCGATGCACCATGTCCCTTTGCGAAGTGGGGAATGGACCTTCTCGGACCCGTCCCTAAGGCCCCGAGGCAACTACAGTTCATCCTAGTGGCTATTGACTACTTCATCAAGTGGGTAGAGGCGGAGTCATTGGTTTTGACTACAGTTGAGAGGGTGAAAAGGTTCATCTGGCAAAATATCATATGTCGATTTGGCCTCTTGCAAAATATTATGACTGATCGTGGGCCGCAATTAAACACAGAGAAGCTCAAGAGATTTTGTGAAGGACTAGGCATTCGTCTCCACTTCACATCGGTCTCACACCCGAGAACCAACATGCAGGTCAAAAATGCGAATGGAAAGAAGAGGCGCTTGATGAGAGCTCAGGGGCGGTGGCCTAAGGTATTTCCTCTAGTCCTATGGGCAAATAGGACAACCTCTAAAAGGGGAACCGGCGAGACTCCATTTGCACTGACGTATGGAGTTGAAGTCGTGATGTCAGTAGAAAATCTCTTCCCGAATGAACGTATTCTACACTACGCTGAAGAAGACAACGCTACAAAAATGAAGCTAGAGCTTCAACTCGGAGAAGAAAGGCGCGAGATGGAAGAAATCCGCAAAGGAGAGTACAAGCGGCACATCGCGACATACTATAACAAGATAGTAGAGCTTCGAGGGTTCACGAAGGAGGATCTTGTCTTGCGCAGAATTGAGGGTAGAAAGCTAGATCCCAACTGAGAAGGGCCATACGTTGTCTTAAGTGAAGTAGCTTCGGGGGCTTACAAGCTAAAGTACCATGCGGAAAATCCTATCCCAAACACTTGGAACGTTATAAGGTTGCGGAAGTAATACCCGTGAGAGGGGAAAGAATGTCCCAGCCTCAGGTATTCCAACAAGAACCATACTATCTCTTTATTGTTCTTTTAAATGCTCGAACACAAGATGATACTTGAAAATGACACAATAAACAACATATGATGATAAGGCAATACCCTTCAAAGCAATGCAATATGAGCAATAGCCTGAAGCAAGTAGTGGATGGTAGTAAGGTAAACAATCTGATGATTGGATTACTTGAAAATATACTCGCGAGTTGGCATGTGGCAATAACTAAATAAGCAATATGTGATGTTCAAGCAATACATTGTGAGGCAATGCTTTGTGAAGCAATTCGTCGTGAAGCAATACCAAAGCAAGCAATACGTCATGAAGCAATACCAAAACAAGCAATGGTGTGAAGTGAGCAATAATATGAGCAAGCAATGAAGGAGGAGGCAATACCAGAGGAAGAGCAATATGAGTAGAAGTCGTAAAAGCAAAAATTAGTTTTGCTTCGCGAAGTAAGTAGCATATGGGTCATGCTATTTAGTTTAATCGATTAACTTCAGTTACATGTTTGTCTATGTAAAGAAGCTTTTAGCCGTGAACACTCCTCTCTCGGTTGTCACTGTGAGGAGTAGAAACTAGTCATGTGAAACTCCTTTATTTTTAAAATTAATGTGAGAAGGACCAAACAATCAAGAAATTTCCAAGCAAGCGGTACCATACGAGAACATCACACCTTTTTTTTCCTCCTCTCTCCCCACGCGAACATAAACGGAGCTCTCACAAATGTGGAGAAAAGTGGAACGTGGGATATACTAGGGGATACAAAACATGAAAGTATAAGACATATGCGCATAGGGCAAAGTGTAGAAGGAACTAAAGCCCTAAGTGGCATAAACTACATAAAGGAAAACCCGGGGCGGAGGCCCTTCGATAAAGATGATTGACGAGGATAAAGTCGTTATGCCTATCAAAGAATCCCTAAAAACCTAACCAAGTATAGCAGGCAAGTAAGGGTTGAACCCAAGGAAATCAAATGATCTATTTCTATGTAGGAAAGTAAGTTACCAACTAGGAACTAGGGGGGATTGTTGTTTGGTTTTCTATAACTAATGGATTAAACCTAGAAATGGTTAAGATTGTTGTAAATATGATTATGAGGGCGCTTCACCTAACAGATATCCACACTTCAGTATGATAGGTTGATCATTGATTATCTCAAGTTCATTCAATCCTATGATTGTTCCTATTCCGATCTTATGTATATTAACATGTCAACTAGCCCTGAAAATACTAACTATTAAACAATCAAGAAACTATCAAGATTCAATTTAACAACAACAGTAAGCATAGGAATTAAGCAGGATACATGCAACACTTAACAACTAGTCAATATTCAACATGCAATCAATTCTCTTCACAATAAACATTCACAACTAGTTCGTGTAAATTTTGGTTGCTACTCTAGATAAGGAATTTCAAATAGAAATAACCAAATCCTAGCAATAGAAAATTACTAATATCAACTAGTTGCGCATGCTAGCGAAATCAGCAAGATTCAATAAAGATAAGGTCAAAGAGAATTAATACAATCCAAAGGAAATAGAACAAGAGTAATAATCTCACAACCAAAACAACTGAAGGCTTCAATCGTCAGGCGAAACAAAGGTGTTTAGTTCCTTCTCATGGTTTGTGAGCAAAAACTAGGAGAAAGAGAAAGCGTAAAACTCAAAGCTGCATAATAATCTCAAACTAGGGTTTTCTAAACTTAAATACCTACTAATACTACTACTAATAATAATATAATAAGTCTAAAAACGAAATACTGGAAGTACAAAACGGAACACATTGCTGATTCCCGGCCCATGATCCGCGGCCGCAGCCAGAACTTCCGCGGTCACGGATTGGCCTCTGTAGCAGCTCTCGTCCAGTGATGAATCCGCGGGCGCGGGTGTGATTTCCGCGGCCGCGGATTAGCTCATGTTTCCGATCTTCAGCGTCTCTTCTACATCCGAGGCTCCAGCTCCAAGTCTTCTGTAATTCTCTATATTTCTTCACTTCAACTCTTCTCTTCTGAATCACAGAATTGCCTCTAAAATGCCTCCAATCCTCTCCTAAACTATGCTAATCATTCCTAGTTACGCTATACAAAGTACATCGTATCAAATTCCCCCATACTTAGACCTTGCTCGTCCTCGAGTAAGCTAATGAAAATTACTCCTCCAAAATAATGTACAAAGGTCTCAGGAAGCATACAAGAATTTGAACCTAGCAATTACAACACATCATCATCATAGCCCGAACACCATAGAGTAAATGTGACAATCTAATCCTAACCCAATCTAACTCCTTATGACTCCCGAGTGGCCTACCCGAATCCTCCTATACTCCTCTTCTTATGTCGACACGCCAAGCAAAGAATGAATCCTAAAATCTCTCTTTTCTTTTCATTCATTCTGCTTAGGCTCCCTTTCGGGTTTTTCACCTAACCACTCATTTCATTTTTCTAGATGGGATCACAAAACTCACATCACTCTTAACCTCTTTTTACCCCAGCCTAATGCTGGTCTGGGCCACCTGCTTATTGCCTATGCCGCCTTTTCAGGTTTTTGACTTAGCCCAGGATTTTCTTTTCTTTTTCTTTTTTATCTTTTTGTCTTTTTTCATTTTTTTTTAAAATACGAACTGCAATATGGAAATATTTACAAATAGATAGCTAGTAAGTATAAACTCCCCCCATACTTAAAGATCACATTGTCCTCAATGTAAGAAAGACATAGTAATAGAGGGGAAGGAAGGAATATACTCACTGGGGTGGTGGAAAGGGACCATGGCCCCGGTAGTACTCCTCCTGCTGGCGCTGCATCTCAGCCAGCTGGCCCGCCATGTCGGTCAAGCGACCGTCAAAACGATCATGCATATCCATATTGTATCGCTGAGCACGAGCAAGATCCCTGAGTGTGGTGTCCATCGCCGCCTGACGAAACACGAAATCCCTGTTCTGCGCAAATAGCTCATCCTGTCTCACAGAGAGTCAAGACATATGAGCTAACATCTGGTCCTGCCAAGAACCACCCTCTCCAGACGGACCTGCAGGACCACTAGAAGTGCCTGCCCTATACTGTCTATCAGCAGCATATGCATAATCAGTATCAACCGGCATATCTGCAAAGTCCTCTTGCTGCTCCTTCTCATCATCATTAGCTGCATCATGTCGTTCCATCATGAGGTATCAAATAGAAATCTCAAGCTAATCTTCTCCTCCTCAGCAGCATGATGCGCGAGATCCTATCCTCATCGGTAGTAACACGTGGGCAGCGGGGCCGCGATCGCGGTTGGCAGACCGCGGTCGCGGCGTCTTCAGATATTTTTTTTTGATTTTTTTTCTTCAGATAAGGAGACTTACAGTGATAAAACCGCGGTCGCGGTTTTTGGGCTGCGATCGCGGTTTGCCCTCTGGTTTGCTTCTAAATCTGTCTTTGATTCTCCTACCTGCATTTTAGTCTAAAAACGAAACAACAATAATAAAAACTTGAAAAGAAAAGACATGAAAAGAATTACATACCTCAGGTTGCCTCCCGAGCAGCGCCTTGGTTAACGTCGTGGCTCGACTCAGTGCTTTTCAGATCAATTTAAGTTAGCACATCAACAGAACACAAAGAATCATTATCAGGAGGGTGTTTCTTAGCATCATCAATGTTATACTCTACCCTTACCCCATCAAATTTCATAGTGAGTGAACCACTACTCACATCAATTCTTGTGTTAGCCGTTTTCAGAAACGGTCTACCTAACATCACAAGGGTTGAATGTTTGTCATGTCCCATATCCATCACAAAGAAGTCAGCAGGAAAAATCAGATTATCAACCATTACCAGAACATCCTTTACTACTCCTTTTGGATAAACATTAGACAAATCCGCTAATTGAATCACTGTCCCAGTTTCATGCAATGGTCCAAGCCCCAAAGATTCATATAACGAGTAAGGCAACACATCAATAGATGCACCTAGATCTAGCATAGCTTTTTCAAATTTAGTGTCACCTATTACGCATGGAATACTAAACATGCCAGGATCACCACACTTCTTAGGCATATGCCTTTGAATTACAGCAGAGACATGTTCGCTTACCTTAATCTTTTGTTTTCCCTTCAATTTCTGATTTCTTTTGATGGTACACAGTTCTTTCAGAAATTTAGCATAGCGAGGAATACTCTTGACAAGTTTGAGTAAGGGAATGTTTACCTCGCATTTACTGAAGGTCTCAAAGATCTCCTTGTCGTTCTCCGACCTTCTAGTGTCCTTCAGCGCCTCAGGGAATGGCGCAAGTGGCTTCTGGGAGCCGAGGGGAGGAAAATTCGGACGCACATAGTCGTCCTGGACGTCAGCGGGAAATCCGAGGTCGCGGCTTAGGACCCGCGGCCGCGGATCGGCTTTTGGAAAATCTGGCGTTTCAGGGACCAATCCTGTAACACCCCCAAATTTAACCCCATTTGAAAGCGTTACTGCCGATGACTTCGGACGTAAACCCCGAAGTCACCCCAGGCTTTTCCGACGACATAACTGTCTTAAACATAGTTACAATACTAAAATCATAACTTTTATTAAACCACATGGTCGCGGAATTACACGAATCCAAAAACGACCCAATTAATCAGAAATACAAAATCAGAATTTACAACGGAAGACTTACAACAAAATCACCTTTTTAACACAACGGAAGACTTTTAAACAAAACGACAAAATAACTTGTCAAAACACCGTTCATCTTCATAGTCGTTCTAGCCTTCACGGATCTGCAACACACCTGATGTGCCGAATCGAACGGATGACACCAGCCAACCATGCAAGGAATATAACAGTTGGTCAGTCTAATGAAAGACTACGCAAGGGTACAAAGTAGAGTGGTTCGAAGCAGTCGTATTAGGTTAGACTTATCGTTCCTCGAATAATAACCGAGTACGCTAGTCAACCATCATACTCCTACTAGAATAAATGAAGCAACATGATCAAGATAAGACTCTGGAGACCGGGTCTCACAGCAATCAGTCCCAAAAGAAGACTCCAAATGAAATGAGCCTTATAGGAAACAATATGACAAATGTTGGAAAACTCAAACAAACACACATAACCACATTACACAAGTATCGCTTACGAGCGATCTACAACTAAGACGAGCTTTTTCCTAGCTGCACTAGCGCCTAGCTGCACTACTCGCCAAACATTTTAAATAAGTGCTTACTCATACGGCACTTTATTATTATGGTCAAGGCATTTTAATTATGTGCATACTCATGGCACGTATCTTATTAAATGTCAACACACACACACACACATCAAGTTATAAGCTTTTATCATGATCAACTCGTCCCGAGACGAGAGATCTCTTGGGAGCATCTCCCGAGATTTGCTCCCCAAGATATATGTGACACTAGTTAAGTGCACCACCTCTATACCCGAGTATAGAGGCTAGTCATGACTCACCAATGGTATTAGGGTCTCAATGCCCTTTTCTCCATTTAATTATCAAGGAACGATTGGAACTCTTGGGCCCCAGTAAACGTTCCTACGAATACTCGTGCTAACTAAACAGTCAAACACACAACAAATCACATACAGGACCATCACGGCCCAACCTGCACAAACATCTATATCTTTGCCCACCTGACAGTCATCCTAGATTTAATAATCTAAACACACACACAATAAATCACATCAAAGTCCCTTAAGGTCTTCACCTGCACAAAATCTAAAATATACTAGCGTCGGTTCTAGCAAAATATACAACCTAGTATAATATCTTCTTTTTAATCACATAACATTATCAAACAATTCCAACATACTTAACAATCATCCCAAATTAATTAACAACAAAACTATTGATAATTAATTGAAATATGGAATGATGAGCAAGAGCGAACCGCCACTTGCCTTAGATCCGACAAGCTCGAACCAAGCAGAGCAACGTCTAGTTCCTGGATCTGAAACTGGAGCAGATCTTGGATATTAAATCCCTAAGAAATGGCCCATAACAAGACCCTAAGTTAGATTCAATACACTTATATATGAATCTAAAAGAATATAAGAAGAAACAAAGGAAACAAGCCAAAGCCCAAGGCCAAACCACACAAAACACCTCTCGGACAAGCCTTGCCGCGGGTGCGGTAGAGGACTGCCGCGGGGTGCGGTGGGGTGCCCAGAGAAAGCTCGAAGAACAGCCATGGCGGGGAAGAAAAATTACCCAAATCGTGAAGGCTTTGTTTTGCATTCGAATGACCTCAAAACACCTCAAAGCTTTAGTCTAACACTTGGGCAACCTTCTCCAACTCGTGAGCCTTCTCGAATCGAGCTCCAACAGCCCCGAAAATGGCAAATTCAGAGGGGAGAAAAATAGAGAAAATGAAGAGAAAAGAAGGAAGAAGAAGAAGAGAAGAAGAGCTTCGGGTTCACCCCTTTTATAGCCCAAATCCGAGCCTCCTCAAAGGGAACAAGCTAGGGGACAAGGGGACAACAACCCACGAAGTCAAGGGAACAAGAGACAACAAGTGGAGCAAGTGGGCAAAGGGATAGACTTCAGAAATCTTATCGCGAAGACGAAGCTGTCAGCGCTCGCCGCGGATGCGGTGGCCGACTTGCCGCGGGTGCGGCCGAGACCATCAGGAAATCGTCCTGACTTCGACGGAGCCGTTCTCTCAGCTCCGAACTCCAAATGAGGTGATTCCAAATCGAGGAGTTAGATCTAGAAGTCTATTTTAATCCTTCCAAATTTAACATTGAATGGATCATGGAATCAAGAGTTATAACGATTTTGCTAAAAGGTCGCACTTGTATGGACGAGGAAAGTATGGGTACGAGTTCTTTTAATCCCGGGTTAAATATATTTGTACCCGAACATCCTTTTAGCCATACGGGCATAAGAAAAATACCAAAATACCCTTACTAAAAATTATGGGGTATTACAAATCCGCGGTTACGGAAAATTTTTCGCGATCGCGGATTTTGACGTTGTTCATCCTCCGAAATTTCATCTTTCTGTAGTAAGGTCTCTGACATCAATCTGCGGTCGTGGTTTTCAATCCGCGGTTGTGGTTTTCAATCCGCGGTCGCGGATTTGCGTTCTGTTCATCTTCTGCGGTTTCAGCTCCATTTTCAGCATCTGTCTCTTCCAGTAGTTTGCCCCTTTCAGCTAAGGGAGCGACATTCAGCTACTTACCACTTCTCAGTGTCACCGCACTGACATTCTATCTCGGGTTCACTACCGTTTGAGATGGTAGTTTCCCCGAATCCCTGGCCTCTAACTTGCTTAACGCTTGAGCGATTTGCCCAACCTGATTCTCAAGATTTTGAATGCTCGATCTAGTCTCCTGATTCTGTTGAACCATAGTGTTTTGTATTGATGATACGCTCTGGGCAAGAGACTTGATCATGTCTTCAGCGGACATAGGGGGACTTGGATTTTGTCCCTGTGGCCTTGGGTTGAATGGGGGTCTAGGATGAGCTCCTTGTGGTTGAAATTGTTGTCGATGTGGAAATTGCTGAGCATTTTGCGGATTCCCATATTTCAAGTTTGGGTGATCTCTCCACCCTGGATTGTATGTGTTGGAGTATGGATCATAGCGAGGTCTTGGAGGACCGAAACCTCCTACAACATTAACCTCGGCTTCCGGCTCTTGAAGTTGTGGACAAGCGTCCGTAGCATGGTATGCATCAGCACAAATTCCACAAGCATTGACTTGTTGAGGGGTTCCTTTCAGCATGAATCTCTTCATCATGTCCTTCATCTTAGCCAACTCAGAAAGTAGAGCGGATGGTGAGGAATCAACAGCACTAACTCCACGAGCATTTGTCTTCCTGTTGAATTGTCTTGACCCTTCTGAGAGCTCGGAAAACAACTCAAAGGCTGCAACTGTTGCCTTATTGAGAATGTTGCCGCCACAAGCCGCATCCACAATTCGACGCTCATCATCCATCAGACCACCATATAAGTAGAGAATCAAGTCCTGGTCAGAATAACCATGATAGGGGCAACTTGAGCATAGCCTCTTGAAGCACTCATAGTACTCATACAAAGTTTCACCAGCCTGTTGCTCAATATTGCTTATGCTCTTCTTCAGGCTATTCAGCTTCGTAGTAGGAAAGTACTTTTCTAAGGAAAGGCCCTCAACTTAATCTGGTCCTCAGTAACTCCAGTAGGTTTCATACTCTTGCAGACGGGGTGAAATTCAACGAGATGCTTGTTGGGATCATCTCCATTCAAACCATGGAAAAATGGGAGCAAGTGAATCAAACCAGATTTCAACTCAAAGTTCACTCCCTCAGCTAGAGCAGGAAACTGCACAGCAAGCGATTGCTGCGCTAAGTTGGGCGCGGTCAGTTGTCTCAAGGTCTGGTCAGCCATCTCAAAGCGCGGTTGGAGTGATCTGTTTATCCTGCGGTTGCTATGAAGCGTTCGCTCGATTTCTAGATCAAGATTCGCAAGAGATATGTTAGTAGAACGGGTGTGAACCATAAGACAAGTTCACACAACAGTTGGTAAACAAACAAACAGAGAAACAGAAAATTGAATTCCCCGGCAACGACGCCAAATTTGACGAGGCTAAAGTCGTTATGCCTATCAAAGAATCCCTAAAAACCTAACCAAGTATAGCAGACAAGTAAGGGTTGAACCCAAGGGAATCAAATGATCTATTTCTATGTAGGAAAGTAAGTTACCAACTAGGAACTAGGGGGGATTGTTGTTTGGTTTTCTATAACTAATGGATTAAACCTGGAAATGGTTAAGATTGTTGTAAATATGATTATGAGGGCGCTTCACCTAACAGATATCCACACTTCAATATGATAGGTTGATCATTGATTATCTCAAGTTCATTCAATCCTATGATTGTTCCTATTCCGATCTTATGTATATTAACATGTCAACTAGCCCTGAAAATACTAACTATTAAACAATCAAGAAACTATCAAGATTCAATTTAACAACAATAGTAAGCATAGGAATTAAGCAGGATACATGCAACACTTAACAACTAGTCAATATTCAACATGCAATCAATTCTCTTCACAATAAACATTCACAACTAGTTCGTGTAAATTGTGGTTGCTACTCTAGATAAGGAATTTCAAATAGAAATAACCAAATCCTAGCAATAGAAAATTACTAATATCAACTAGTTGCGCATGCTAGCGAAATCAGCAAGATTCAATAAAGATAAGGTCAAAGAGAATTAATACAATCCAAAGGAAATAGAACAAGAGTAATAATCTCACAACCAAAACAACTGAAGGCTTCAATCGTCAGGCGAAACAAAGGTGTTTAGTTCCTTCTCATGGTTTGTGAGCAAAAACTAGGAGAAAGAGAAAGCGTAAAACTCAAAACTGCATAATAATCTCAAACTAGGGTTTTCTAAACTTAAATACCTACTAATACTACTAATAATAATATAATAAGTCTAAAAACGAAATACTGGAAGTACAAAACGGAACACATTGCTGATTCCCGGCCCATGATCCGCGGTCGCGGCCAGAACTTCCGCGATCGCGGATTGGCCTCTGTAACAACTCTCGTCCTGTGATGAATCCGCGGGCGCGGGTGTGATTTCCGCGGCCGCGGATTAGCTCATATTTCCGATCTTCAGCGTCTCTTATGCATCCGAGGCTCCAGCTCCAAGTCTTCTGTAATTCTCTATATTTCTTCACTTCAACTCTTCTCTTCTGAATCACAGAATTGCCTCTAAAATGCCTCCAATCCTCTCCTAAACTATGCTAATAATTCCTAGTTATGCTATACAAAGTACAGCATATCAATGATCACATGCCCATCCCACCCAAGAGAAATAATGGTAACAGTAACACCATCACTAGTGACATGGGGAAGACGTCGTGGATCCTTGCCGAAGGGAGGAAAATAGAAAATTCACCCCGTTTCTAGCCACGAATCCCAGAAAAACATCATAAAAAACACTCTGAAGTCGAAGCCATCAACATTCCCAATGACTTGCTCCAATCGAGTTACCCCAACATACCGAAGCACGAAAACCAATCAATGATCCCCTGTTGACACACCATATGCCCATCATGATAGACATCCAAGACCAGGTAAACCATAATCGAAAGACATAAGGCTAGACCAAAAGAATAAGATAAATGAGTCCTAGTTGCAAGCAAGGTGAAGGGAAATAAACCTGAGTGGCAAAACCGAAAGACCGAGAAAGAAGGCATTTATAAAAAAACGTGTGCGTAATCAATGCACTGATAACGCTAAAAAAAGAAAGTCAAAGCCTAGGAAGCAAATTTTAGGCCTATACTCTTGACACTTGGCAAAGAAAAGTATGCAAAGTCCCTCCCGAGGATATTGGATACGTTACGCGAACAGGACAAAAAAACACCAAAAATGCCTATGCGAAACAAATATACATAAGTTCGCAGAAATCCACGAAATACCCCACAATTACATAATACGGAAGCCTTAGAATCTTAAATAAATTACACATTCCATTGGTAATTAAAAAGTTCCCAATGAGCAAAAGTTACACAAAAGGTTAAAGCATGGAGAACTGTGGGTTTCACCCAGAAGGCTTAGGAACCTGGCTCAAAGAGCTTGGGGATTCAGGACGACTCCTCTTCACGCTAGTATTGGCCCTTCTTTAACTAAGTGCACATCCCAAGCCTCTAAAACGCCGTCATAATCGCCATGAATCGCACCTAGAGGGGGCGGGTTAAAGGATGGAGAAGGCGACGACTTTAACCCAAATATTTCCTTAGGGTTGTAGGGAATCTCAGTCACATTATGAAACTTGGCCATTTTCTTAATTTCCATCATTGCCGCGAAGATAAGCATAGGCCTCGTCAAGAATTCCATACGGATGCGAAATCGGAAGGAGCCCACAAACTCATTAACCGCCTCTATGCGGGTTGCCTCTCGAGAGGCAAACAAATCTTTTATTTGATCCTTTAGCTGGTAGAGCTCAATGTCCACTTTCTCTTAGCTCCCAGAATCTCTGCGTATCGCCTTGACGCTTCTTCAAGCTCCTTTTCCCTCTTAGCCTCTGCGGTCTTCACCAAGTTGTTCTCAATATGTAAAGTTTTCAATTCCTCATGTAGCTGACTCACCAGGGTGTGTCTTCACGAAGCTTGGAATTCTCCCTTTTCATCCTAGCAACCTCAACTTTGATCTTGTTTATCTCAGCTACACGCATACCCACAGAATAATGAGCCTCGTATAGCCAATGGATAGCATGTCAAGAGAACTCAAGATAACGATGTAAGGAACATGACGTTAAGCAAGAAAGTGAGCCATTGAAGTTCAAAACAACTAAGACAAAGTAAACTTACCGAGGCTTTAATGCGGTGAACACCCTCCAAGGCTTCACTCAGAACATTTGATAACTCCTCTGTAGGATTACCCAATCTTTCCTGGCCCAACCTCAAGCAGCGAACAACCTCGTCATAAGATAGAAGAATAGAGCTCTCCTCGTGAATTGTTGGTCCAAAAGAGGTTGCGGTACACGACGGATTACCAGGATTAGACTAATCGTGTGATGACACCCTTACAGTCCCTTCCCCGTCAACAGTGTCAGTTTCTGGGGCAACGCGTAGAGCGTCCCACTAGTTAACATTGTAAGGCTCCTCAGTGGTGGATAGTGGAGCTGGGTCCATTTCAGCTATTGCGGTGGGAGGTCCCTCGGCGATCAGCATTAAGTTCTAAGGTCAGAAAGATCCTCTAGAGACGAAAAGAATTCCATACCTATAAATAAAGGCAAAAAAACAGAGTGAGAAACCAAAGTCCACGAAACAAAGTAGACAAGGGGGACTAAAAGCCCTTCCGACTAAGCGATGTAGCCTCCTTAGGCCGAAGCCTTGATAAAAAAAAGAAATGACCCTACATAATGGCCGAGGTCTGGGGCTAAAGCAACTCTTACCACCCTCGGGATGAAGAAGGCTCACTCTGACTTCCTCCAACTTTTCTTTTGTAACAAAGCTATCGAAGTTAAAAACTCCACCTCACTCCATGGTGAATTGCTTGATTATCTTTGCCTTAATTTCAGGTCACCATTTGACCTTGCGAGACAAGAACATACCCGAACCAACATACATTCTCACACCCAAATCGCATGGTACTCGAATCAAGAACCATTTCCTAGTCCACTTGTCCACTCGCGTAGGACTGAGAACCTGCTTGGAATACTCAACCTTTAGAGACCAGTACTCGTGAACACATAATTTCCGCAAAGATAATAAGCACCGCACATATTTAATACATGGAGTCAAGCCCACCTCTGAACAATGATAGAAACAACTCATGTTCCACAAAGAATTGGGATAGAATTGGATGGGGCTCAACTCCATCAGGTTCAACAACTTAACCAACATGTCCGAAATAGGGATACAGAATCCCCTTTCCAAAACGGGAAGGCTAATGGGCATGAAGCCCGAGAAGGGATGCAAGGATCTGGCACATTCTTTAGGAAGTGCGAGAATGGAACTTTTGGGGAAGGGAAACTCCCCCGTAATCCAACGCATGTCACGTCGGGTAAGAATTGAATTATCCCCATGATCCTCCCCGAAAGGAGCATCCTCCGCAAAGGCAGCTATGGGAACCCGCTTTCTCAGAATTCATGGATGTATGGATGGATATCCATGCATGAAGATCCCTCCGCAAAAGGAACGATTTCCAAATAGGGCCCCACTTCGCGGAAGGGTTGATGGAGACTCGGATGTTCTCGCTCTTTCGTAGAAGAATGTACTGGAGGTACGCTATCGTGGCGACATTTAGAGCAAAGCTCTACAATTGATGGGATCAATGATGTAAGGCCTGAGGCCTTAGATGCGCCATCCCATGCCAACCCGGGGACTTCCCAGGAGGTCACCCATCCTGGTATCACTCCCGCCCTAGCATGCTTAACTTTAGAGTTCTTTGTCCTCACTTAAACCCTGAAAAGGAAGAGCTCTTGTTGACATGGATAACACTCTAATCCTTATAAAGGATTACAAAACTGGGTTGTTATAATCACCCCCACTTAAACCCTTGACGACCTCGATCGTCAAGCCCCAAAGACTGCCCTCTAGGTCGAGCAACCGTCCACTAGACCAAGCCCACTCATAACCCAAAGTCGGCTCTGATACCATTTGTAAGGCCCGGGACCTTAGAAGTGCCATCCCATGCCAACCCGGAGACTTCCCAGGAGGTCACCCATCCCGGTATTACTCCCGCCCTAGCACGCTTAACTTCAAATTTCTTTGTCCTCACTTGAACCCTGAAAAGAAAGAGCTCTTGTTGACATGGATAACACTCTAATCTTTATAAAGGGTTACAAATCTGGGGTGTTATAGATGAAAAGCTACCTTCTACGATGCCAACTTCACTCATGACTATCGACCAAATAGCTCAAACTCGCAAATTCAAAGGATTTCTAGCAGAAGTAGGATAGAGAAGAATGCAACCTTACAAAACTTGCAAATAAACAATAAGCAATTAAAGTTATAACGATTCAAGCGTAATGTGAATTCGAAAAGGATGTCTCCAACTGTGAGTAAAGGGAAATGATAAGATGCTAATTGAAAAACTACGAAGCAGAAGAATATCCTAAAAAAAGGAGAAGAGAAAAGACGAAACCGCCAGATAAATACCTAAACACAATGCTCCAGAAATCAAGAAATGAAGAGAAGCTTGTCCGCCAGTAGGAGGTTCACAAGAGAAAGATTAAGCATACAACACCACCGGAGAAGTTGAGCCAGACGAAACCCCCAAGGAAGAGAAATGGATTAATAAAAGAGACGATAATAATCGTCGGAAAAGAGGTTCAACGAAGTATGAGCAAGATGAACAATGAAATAAGAAAGAAAGAGACGAAGTAATTTCCGATGTATAAGTCGCTAGAGGAAAAAATATCAGAACGCCAAAGGCAGAAGCAAGATGATCGGAGTTCGAAGGAATATGAAGGTTGGGACTGTGAATTGAGGAAGCAAATGAGACTTTCCCCGAATTGATCGAGGTATATATAAACATGGAAGAAACCCTGGAAGTCGAAGCGTCACAACCCCGAAATTAACCACCACAAAAGGCCATAGAGACGCACCCATTTTTGAGTAATTTAAAATTGAAAAAAGGTTATCTGAAAGGAGGACACACATGACTAAACTTCGCAAAGTTATCTACAATTGCTCGCATAGTTTTGAAACCTTTCCCCAGATCCGCGGAAATAGAAATGAAGAGAGTTGATAGAAATCCTAACCAAGCCTTCGCCGAGCTTCGCAAAGCGAAGGGCTTGGGGGATGAGTGTTGGAGTCAAAATGACTATTAACCCAAGAAGAAGTGGGCTTAAAATCCATCCCAACAAAGAAAGAATACCTAAGAGAGGGATATATAAGCCTTAAAGATGAAAGAATTTGGGAACTTTTTTTTACCCCATTTCCACACCAATCCCAAAAAAACTTGTGACAAAGAAGAAGAGGAGAATGACGGAGGTCTACGTTGGCCGAGTTCATGCTCTCATCGGAGCAATTCTCTTAGCCTAAAACACCAGAAATCAACATAAACCCCCTTTTATCTTCTTTGTCTTCGTGAACCTCTTCAATTATTTCGACTAACTTGGGCATTGGAGTTTCTTCCTCGGGAAAAAAATCTTTCATGTGATGTTTCATGGAAATAGAAGGAAGGCAAGGGCACAAGTCCGTTTCCAGTTTCGAAGCCGCGAGAGTTATGTCCATTGGAAGAAGACAAAGGAGAGTCAAAACCGAGATCCCCAAAGTGCTGACTAACGATTGTCTGAGATCGGAATTCAAAAGTCTGCTTGAAATTTTTTCCTTTTCAAATCATACAAAGATGGAGAAAAGCACGTGAAATGTGACAAATCATACAAAGAATGGTAAACCCACGGTTGTGCAAATAGATTCAATACGGGGAAACAAAAAGATGGAGACGAGCACGAGAAAAAAACGTACCAGATTTGTAGCTCCGGAGAGACTAAAAGATGGAGGCAAAACCCTAGATCTACGGAAACAAAAAGATGGAGGCAAGGAAGCTTTGAACGAGGGAGCCTGTGTTCATGGCAACTCTGGACGGAGGATGACGACGAAGGAGGAAGCATTCACTACTATTGTCAATCGGCAACCGTTCTTCTAGGAAGGAAGAATATGAATTAGGGGTTTGGGGGAAATTTCATCTTATAGGTTTTAAGTTTTAGTTTGAAAATATTTTTTTTTTCATTTTTTTCATTTCTAATTTTTTGACATGTAATTATTTAGTTTTTAAAATTAAAAGTAAATTCTTATTTTCATTTATCTTTTTCTTTATAGGATATTTTTGCAAAAAAAAAAGTCTTTTTATGTTGAGTATAGGGTAATTTTGCTAATGCTAAAAATTATGGGTAGTCTTGCAAAGGATATTATGAGATAGTGTATGAGATAATATTATTGTTCATAATTTTATTTGTAAAGATTTATTTGTGTGTAAGGTAAAGTTTATTTTGAAACGTCCTTCACCATTTCAAAGCAGTGCTGTATGAGATCCTTGCATCCCTTCGCAAAGCGAAGGGATGCAAGGATCTGGCACATTCTTTAGGAAGTGCCAGAATGGAACTTTCGGGGAAGGGAAACTCCCCCGCAATCCAACGCATGTCACGTCGGGTAAGAATTGAATTATCCCCATGATCCTCCCCGAAAGGAGCATCCTCCGCAAAGGCAGCTATGGGAACCCGCTTTCTCAGAATTCATGGATGTATGGATGGATATCCATGCATGAAGATCCCTCCGCAAAAGGAACGATTTCCAAATAGGGCCCCACTTCGCAGAAGGGTTGATGGAGACTCAGATGTTCTCGCTCTTTCGTAGAAGAATGTACTGGAGGTACGCTATCGTGGCGACATTTAGAGCAAAGCTCTACAATTGATGGGATCGATGATGTAAGGCCTGAGGCCTTAGATGCGCCATCCCATGCCAACCCGGGGACTTCCCAGGAGGTCACCCATCCTGGTATCTCTCCCGCCCTAGCACGCTTAACTTTAGAGTTCTTTGTCCTCACTTAAACCCTGAAAAGGAAGAGCTCTTGTTGACATGGATAACACTCTAATCCTTATAAAGGATTACAAAACTGGGTTGTTATAATCACCCCCACTTAAACCCTTGACGACCTCGATCGTCAAGCCCCAAAGACTGCCCTCTAGGTCGAGCAACCGTCCACTAGACCAAGCCCACTCATAACCCAAAGTCGGCTCTGATACCATTTGTAAGGCCCAAGACCTTAGAAGTGCCATCCCATGCCAACCCGGAGACTTCCCAGGAGGTCACCCATCCCTGTATTACTCCCGCCCTAGCACGCTTAACTTCAAATTTCTTTGTCCTCACTTGAACCCTGAAAAGAAAGAGCTCTTGTTGACATGGATAACACTCTAATCTTTATAAAGGGTTACAAATCTGGGGTGTTATAGATGAAAAGCTACCTTCTACGGTGCCAACTTCACTCATGACTATCGACCAAATAGCTCAAACTCGCAAATTCAAAGGATTTCTAGCAAAAGTAGGATAGAGAAGAATGCAACCTTACAAAACTTGCAAATAAACAATAAGCAATTAAAGTTAATAACGATTCAAGCGTAATGTGAATTCGAAAAGGATGTCTCCAACTGTGAGTAAAGGGAAAGGATAAGATGCTAATTGAAAAACTATGAAGCAGAAGAATATCCTAAAAAAAGGAGAAGAGAAAAGACGAAATCGCCAGATAAATACCTAAACACAATGCTCCTGAAATCAGGAAATGAAGAGAAGCTTGTCCGCCAGTAGGAGGTTCACAAGAGAAAGATTAAGCATACAACACCACCGGAGAAGTTGAGCCAGACGAAACCCCCAAGGAAGAGAAATGGGTTAAGAAAAGAGACGATAATAATCGTCGGAAAAGAGGTTCAACGAAGTATGAGCAAGATGAACAATGAAATAAGAAAGAAAGAGACGAAGTAATTTCCGATGTATAAGTCGCTAGAGGAAAAAATATCAGAACGCCGAAGGCAGAAGCAAGATGATCGGAGTTCGAAGGAATATGAAGGTTGGGACTGTGAATTGAGGAAGCAAATGAGACTTTCCCCGAATTGATCGAGGTATATATAAACAAGGAAGAAACCCTGGAAGTCGAAGCGTCACAACCCCGAAATTAACCGCCACAAAAGGCCATAGAGACGCACCCATTTTTGAGTAATTTAAAATTGAAAAAAGGTTATCTGAAAGGAGGACACACATGACTAAACTTCGCGAAGTTATCTACAATTGCTCGCATAGTTTTGAAACCTTTCCCCAGATCCGCGGAAATAGAAATGAAGAGAGTTGATAGAAATCCTAACCAAGCCTTCGCCGAGCTTCGCAAAGCGAAGGGCTTGGGGGATGAGTGTTGGATTCAAAATGACTATTAACCCAAGAAGAAGTGGGCTTAAAATCCATCCCAACAAAGAAAGAATACCTAAGAGAGGGATATATAAGCCTTAAAGATGAAAGAATTTGGGAACTTTTTTTTACCCCATTTCCACACCAATCCCAAAAAAACTTGTGACAAAGAAGAAGAGGAGAATGACGGAGGTCTACGTTGGCCGAGTTCATGCTCTCATCGGAGCAATTCTCTTAGCCTAAAACACCAGAAATCAACATAAACCCCCTTTTATCTTCTTTGTCTTCGTGAACCTCTTCGATTATTTCGACTAACTTGGGCATTAGAGTTTCTTCCTCGGGAAAAAAAATCTTTCATGTGATGTTTCATGGAAATAGAAGGAAGGCAAGGGCACAAGTCCGTTTCCAGTTTCGAAGCCGCGAGAGTTATGTCCATTGGAAGAAGACAAAGGAGAGTCAAAACCGAGATCCCCAAAGTGCTGACTAACGATTGTCTGAGATCGGAATTCAAAAGTCTGCTTGAAATTTTTTCCTTTTCAAATCATACAAAGATGGAGAAAAGCACGTGAAATGTGACAAATCATACAAAGAATGGTAAACCCACGGTTGTGCAAATAGATTCAATACGGGGAAACAAAAAGATGGAGACGAGCACGAGAAAAAAACGTACCAGATTTGTAGCTCCAGAGAGACTGAAAGATGGAGGCAAAACCCTAGATCTACAGAAACAGAAAGATGGAGGCAAGGAAGCTTTGAACGAGGGAGCCTGTGTTCATGGCAACTCTGGACGGAGGATGACGACGAAGGAGGAAGCATTCACTACTATTGTCAACCGGCAACCGTTCTTCTAGGAAGGAAGAATATGAATTAGGGGTTTGGGGGAAATTTCATCTTATAGGTTTTAGGTTTTAGTTTGAAAATATATTTTTTCATTTTTTTCTTTTCTAATTTTTTGACATGTAATTATTTAGTTTTTAAAATTAAAAGTAAATTCTTATTTTCATTTATCTTTTTCTTTATGGGATATTTTTGCAAAAAAAAAAGTCTTTTTATGTTGAGTATAGGGTAATTTTGCTAATGCTAAAAATTATGGGTAGTCTTGCAAAGGATATTATGAGATAGTGTATGAGATACTATTATTGTTCATAATTTTATTTGTAAAGATTTATTTGTGTGTAAGGTAAACTTTATTTTGAAACGTCCTTCACCATTTCAAAGCAGTGCTGCCTAAGATCGGAATTCAAAAGGAGAGTCAAAACCGAGATCCCCAAAGTGCTGACTAACGATTGTCTGAGATCGGAATTCAAAAGTCTGCTTGAAATTTTTTCCTTTTCAAATCATACAAAGATGGAGAAAAGCACGTGAAATGTGACAAATCATACAAAGAATGGTAAACCCACGGTTGTGCAAATAGATTCAATACGAGGAAACAAAAAGATGGAGACGAGCACGAGAAAAAAACGTACCAGATTTGTAGCTTCGGAGAGACTGAAAGATGGAGGCAAAACCCTAGATCTACGGAAACAGAAAGATGGAGGCAAGGAAGCTTTGAACGAGGGAGCCTGTGTTCATGGCAACTCTGGACGGAGGATGACGACGAAGGAGGAAGCATTCACTACTATTGTCAACCGGCAACCGTTCTTCTAGGAAGGAAGAATATGAATTAGGGGTTTGGGGGAAATTTCATCTTATAGGTTTTAGGTTTTAGTTTGAAAATATATTTTTTCATTTTTTTCTTTTCTAATCTTTTGACATGTAATTATTTAGTTTTTAAAATTAAAAGTAAATTCTTATTTTCATTTATCTTTTTCTTTATGGGATATTTTTGCAAAAAAAAAAGTCTTTTTATGTTGAGTATAGGGTAATTTTGCTAATGCTAAAAATTATGGGTAGTCTTGCAAAGGATATTATGAGATAGTGTATGAGATACTATTATTGTTCATAATTTTATTTGTAAAGATTTATTTGTGTGTAAGGTAAACTTTATTTTGAAACGTCCTTCACCATTTCAAAGCAGTGCTGCCCCCCCCCCCCCCCCCCCCCCCACCCCCCCCACCACCACACCACAAAATATCTCACCAACATTAATAATGAAATATCAACCCATGAAAACGAAGAACTAACAAAATCGGTCACAAACGAAGAAATTAAAATAGCAGTGTTTGGCATAGGTAGTAACAAATCTCCTGGTCCAGATGGCATGTCCGCTTTATTTTACCAAAAATATTGGCACATTGTGGGCCCCACAGTCATAAAAGTTGTCAAAAGCTTTTTCCACTCTGGGAGATTACTCAAACAAATTAATCACACATTTATTACTCTTATACCTAAATGTGATAACCCAAACTCTACAAACCACTATAGACCAATCAGCCTCTGCTCGACCATCTATAAAGTCATATCAAAAATCATGACCGACAAGGTGCCTTTGTAGCCGACAGACCCATTCACGATAACATTTTAATAGCTCATGAAATCTTCCATTCCTTTCGATCCAAGAAAGGAAAAGAAGGATGGGTAGCAATAAAACTTGATATGGAAAAAGCCTATGATAAAATTGAATGGGACTTTATCCTAAAAGTCCTTGAAAATTTTGGATTTGCACCTCGTTTTATCGGATGGATCAAAGAATGCATTGAAACTGTCTCCTTCTCGGTCTTAGTTAACAATGGACCAACTAACATCTTTTACCCTACAAGGGGGTTGCGTCAAGGTGACCCCTTATCTCCTTTCCTCTTCATTTTGGGAGTCGAGATCCTAGCCAGAAAGCTCCACAATGAGAGCGTCAACAGTAACAACCAATTAGGTTTCAAAATCACCAGAAGGGGAACCAACGTTCCCTTTCTAGCCTTTGCTGATGACATTCTTATCTTCGCAAAGGCCAACCAATCCGCATGTTCTAAAATCAAAACTATCATTGAAGAATATTGTTCTATTTCTGGACAATGTGTTAACTTCCAAAAATCTAACTTTCAAACTACAAATAACGTACCAAACCAGACAAAACAATTAATTCACTCTGTGCTTAGTATCCCGAGCACAACTTCCTTAGAAAAGTATCTTGGATGCCCTATCATCAATGGGAAGGTCAATCGCGATACCTTCAAAGACACAGTATTATCAACAACAAACCAACTTGCAAAATGGAAGGCTAACTCCCTGTCTCAAGAAGGGAGAGCTACCTTAATAAAATCCAATCTCGCTGCCAAACCAAACTTCTTAATGCAAAGCTTCATGCTTCCTTCTTATGTGCATAAGGAGCTTGATACAATAAATAGAACGTTCTTTTGGAACAAACATTCGTTACATAAACCATTGATAGGCTGGGATAAAATATGCAAAAACAAATATAATGGTGGAATTGGTATTAGAAAAACACAAGATATGAATAAAGCACTCCAAATGAAACTTATATGGAAAATTCTTGCTGAACCAAACAATATCTGGGTGAAAATCATCACTGAAAAATATCTAAAAGAGGTTAACATACTTAATTACTGCACAAAAGGCAACCACTCTTGGCAGTGGGCTCAACTACTCAAACTTAGAAAAGAATTTCAAACGGGTCTTCAATGGCTAGTGGGTGATGGTGAATCTATCCGTTTTTGGACAGATAATTGGTTGTCTGGTTTAAACCTTAAAAACAATACACAACCAAATATTATTACTAATCCATCAATAAAAGTATGTGACTTTATTGACAACAATAGAAACTGGAACAAAACTAAACTAGACGAACTTCTAAACCAACATGCTCTTAAACACATCTTGGATATACCCATCCCCCCAAACCTAATTCCCGATAGGCTATATTGGGCCCCTAATAAAAATGGCTGGTTCTCTACCAAATCAGCCTTCGAATTAATCACAAAGCAAAAAATGCCCTCAGCAAATAACCTGGCATGGATATGGAAATTAGATACATACCCCAAAGTCAAAAACTTCCTTTGAAAAATATGTCATAACGGCCTGCCAACTAAACAGAGACTTGTGCAAAAACATGTCCCAATTTCGCAGGCATGTGATTCTTGTAACAACCCCCTAGAAAATTTTACTCACTTCTTGCTACAATGCCCGTTCACCCTTAAACAAATCAAACAACAAAATGCGAAAATTGAAAGTACTATTCGAAATTTTGATTACAATAACAAAAGATCAAGTGAGATTCTCTCTAAGCTACAATCTCTCCTAACCAAAAAAGAGTTTATCTGTCTCACTACTACCTGGTGGGGCATTTGGATTAACAGAAACCAAATCATCTTTAACTATGATATGAACGACATAATTAAAGACCTCCCGCAATATATCACCTTACTCATAAAAAACTGGGATAAAACAAAAAGTGAAGATATCGATGAATTCAGACAACCAAAAAGTAAACCACCCCAAACTAGGAGAACCAAATTTTTAAGATGGGAAAAACCAAACCAAAACTTTCACAAAATCAATTTTGATGGATCAAAACAAACAAATAGTGAAGTTGGTTATGGCTTAATTATTAGAAATGATAGAGCAGAGGTTACTCATATTAGCAGTAACTGCTGCGGTTTTAACAACATTCTCATGACAGAAGCCATAACTTTGAAACAAAGCATCTTCTACGCTAAAACACTAAATATTACCAAACTATAAATTGAAGGTGATAATCTTTGCCTTATAAATGTTATTAAAGACATTTGAGATTGTCCCTGAAAAATTGAAATGGTTGTAGCCGACATTTTGGTTGACATCCATTCTTTTCAGAAAGTCTACCTTAGACACATTTTCAGAGAAGTGAACTATACTGCTGATCGCATTGCCAAACTCAATTTTTCACTATTTATATCTAACCCAAGTCTTGATTCAGAATTTCGTATTCTCATCCGCAAAGATATTCTAGGCTGATCTTAGATTCTAATTCTTTCCTTATAAAAAAAAATAAATTGTGCTGCCCGTATATATATTTGTGTAATATAAAGGCCGAATAAATCATAAACGGCAGTGGTCTGACTCAGCAGATGCTCGTTATAAAAAAAAAAAACAAAAAAAAAAAAAAACTGTGCTGCCCGTATATATATTTGTGTAATATAAAGGCCGAATAAATCATAAACGGCAGTGGTCTGACTCAGCAGATGCTCCCTCCCCCTGTTTTGATGTTTTTCCCCACACATAAATTTTCCTTTTATATACAAAAATTCATTATTTTGTCCCAACAAAACACTTGCTCTCTCTCAATTTGTGAGGGTGACAGTGTGGGCTGTGCGTAGATTCTTGAGCTCACTCCAACAGGCAACAGAGGAGAGGATTAACTCATCAAAACATGTTCCGTTTCTGCTTTCAATGATTTCTCCTTTTCTCAACTCTTATCTGCTCCATTACTGTTGTTGAAACTGCTCCTCTTTGCATCTGGTTTTCCCCTTCCCTTTTCAGCTTCATACTTATCCTAGCAAAGATTAACTTCAATTTAGCTTTGCTGCTCCTTTTGCTTGCTGTGAGTTGTCAAATCAGCATCTCCCTTGCCACTAGGCGTTGGGTTGGTACTTTTTTCACTCACTTTCCCCAGTTCTTCTTTTATTTGCTCTAGGTTTTTGTTTCTTCTTTCAATCTTTGCTGGTTATGCTCTGATTTCAGTTTTAGGATCTGGGTTCTGAGCTGTTTTAAGAGTTAGGGCTTCTGGGTTTTCAGACCCACATTAGAGATTCTCTGGATTTTGATTCTGTTTATCTGGGAGCTACATCAGAGAAGAATTTGCAGAGGACCCATCTGAAGAAAGGCTGGAATTTTGGGTTTCAGAAGTGTAAAAGAGCATGGAAGAGAAGAAGGAGAAGGTTATGGGTTTGTTTTCAGTGATGCTTTTGTGCTTGTTTATTATGCCAGTGAGTGGGATTGGGGTTAATTGGGGAACACAGTGTAGCCACCCTTTGCCAGATGATGTTGTTGTGAGAATGCTGAGGGATAATGGTTTCCAAAAAGTGAAGCTTTTTGATGCAGACTACAGTACACTGAGGGCGTTGGGAAAGACTGGGATTGAGGTTATGGTTGGTATTCCTAATGATATGCTTAGAACTCTTGCTACCAGTATGAAGGCTGCTGAGAAATGGGTTGCTCAGAATGTTTCTGATCATATCAGCAACAATAATGTCAACATCAGGTAGCTAATTCCTTTCTTAGTGTTCTTTTTTTGCTTTCCTTTTCTATCAATTGTTTTTAGCTCTCTGCTTAAACTAGTTTGAGACCCATCAAGAATAATTGCTCTTATACATCTTAGGGTTCATTATCATTTGTTGGATTTTTTTATTGCTATGAATGGAATTGCTTAGGTAATACTTCACACTTTGTCCTGTCCTCTGAAAAGTAAGGACTTGCTGTTGTTGAAACTTCTAGTTTAAGTGCTTACTCAGAAAATCTTTTTGGACTTCGGAGTGTTATAACCTACATGATGTTTCCAATAGCTTTTTTTACTGAAGAGTTCAGTAGGATGGTTCCTAGTAGAAGAGAATTATAGCTATGATAAATTTGTATATGGAGCTGGGATTTGGTAGAAGATGAGGTCTCACTTTTTCTATTAGATTATTAAATAAGATGGTTTATAGGAATTCACAATTCCTATGATACATTAGTTGGGCATGTTGGACTCTACAAAGGCTCTTTAGCTACTATAGTTAGTAATGGGAATTGTCAATTCTATAAGAGATGAAATTAAGCCTCTATAGGGGACTGAGCCTGTGTTGCACTTCAATTTCTAAATATCATATCTGTAAGGAAGAAAGGAAATAGTATTTTTTTACTCATAGGAACCTCTCTAGCAGTTTTTGGATGGCAAGATTTGAAGAGGTTTGTGTGACCCTATGCTCCTAAAACTGGAATTCATGCCTTCTAAATTATTTGACATTGAGATATAAGATAGAATCTCAAATAATGTTAAGTGTCATCTATTGTAAACAATAGACTCAAAATTAGTTAACATGTTATAAAGTGATGCCAAGTTACATTATGGAATAGACTCCGTGATTAATCAAAATGGACATCTGAAACAAGTTTTCTACTGAACATACAGCTTTCACTGAGCTATAGAGGCAAAATCAAACACAATTTAGACCTGATTTGTTAATATTTTTAGCTTTGTAGGGGTAGTCTGACTTGACTTAAGGCTTCAATGTTTCGTAGGTGGAATTGGAGTGGTTTTAACATCAATGCTTGGCATTCTAAACTTCTTAGTGGTATACTGTATTCCTAGCCGGATGAGCAGAACTGCGTATATGTTTCAAGTGTGGGGAAACCCTAGAAGACTAACCATCTTGACAATGCTGGAAAAAGATCATGGAATTTATTTTCTTAGGTGAATATATAATGGGAATTCTAATGATATTTTAACTGTAGGCTTTGTATAATGATACAGTTAGCCGCCCATTTTGTTGGTTACTAGCATGTTTGAGCTTATGGCGACTTGCCATTTTCTATGATACAATTAGCTGACCATTTTTACTTGGATCTTAAGTATGTTGGCCATGTCAAGATACACAGATGAAACTCCTATATGGAAATAACCTTTATCTTTTGAAATCATAGTATTTTCTGATAAAGTATGGCATTCATATAGCACATATGACACAATGAGTTGTAAGGCCTCGTAGCTATTGACCCTTGATGTCAAGCTGCATCTTGAAAGTCCGGTCCAACTCTATTGACCCTTGATAAAATATTGATCTAAATTGCTTTGATTTTCACTGTCTTTAAACTTAAATTGTTGATATACTTCTAGTCTTCCACCATGAATTCTTTCTTGTGCTTTGGGTTCTTTATATGGATTGTTTCAACAGATCATAGAAGAAATACTTCTAACTCTGTGATTCCACTCTTCCAATTGGAACAAGTTTTAGTTCGTATTTTTGTAGTACTAGACTGGTAATCTTTGAATGAGTCCTCCATAGCTACCTGGTTTATACCCATAAATGTGGTGGTAGAGAAACTTGAAGATATCCCAACTTAATGAAGAATACATACTTGCTGCTCATTTATTATTTGCACTTACTATCATGCCTAAATCATTTTGCATACAATATTTCTTTTCTTGGATGAATGACATCTCGCATACAGACTACAAGTCTACAGCAAGATATGTTTGGATTTTGGAACTTTCTCTGGATCCGCAGCAACGTTGCAAAGATAGGGTAACAAGAATTATTAGCTTTGACAAGGACTGGTTGAACTTGAAAGTCAAACTGAAATATCTGTAGATTAGAAATGATAGACTGAATTAAGTGGTGATTATATTTTTTTGTAATGTGCTGTATGCTTCAAACAATATAGGAATAGTAATAGTAATTATATACACCACACATTCTTTGCATGTTGTGGAAGCATTTATTTGGCTCCAGATTTATTGAGCTTAGCAGTATGTCTGATGACTTAACTCTTTTTCTTCTCTCTTTTGAAATTGGTAATTGTGTATTATTTTTGTATGCCCTTTTAGATGAAAGCTTAGTTTTGTTTATCTGCTCATCTTCATTCGCGTTACAAAGCTTTCTTCCTCTTGTATGATTATGCAGATATGTTGCAGTTGGTAACGAGCCTTTCCTACAAACATACAACGGAACCTTCTTGACAACGACGTATCCTGCATTGGCAAACATCCAGTCTGCCCTCATAAAGGCGGGTCTGAGTAACCAAGTGAAGGTGACGTGCCCCCAAAACGCTGACGTGTATGCAAGCTCAACCACTTATCCTTCGGGAGGCGATTTCCGAACCGACATCCACGGCTACATGATGCAGATAGTGAAGTTCTTGAGCAGCAATGACGCCCCGTTCACCGTCAACATCTATCCGTTCATCAGTCTCTACACCGACCCCAACTTCCCAGTTGAGTACGGGATGTTTGACGGGGACGCCACTCCCTTGAACGACGGCGGGACCTCGTACTACAACATGTTTGACGCCAACTACGACACGCTGGTGTGGGCCCTTCAAAAAAACGGGTTCACGAACATGCCCATCATAATTGGAGAGATCGGGTGGCCTACCGACGGGGACATAAACGCGAACCTCAACTACGCAAGACGGTTCAACCAAGGGTTCATTTCCCACATCGCCTCGGGAAAAGGAACTCCAATGAGACCAGGTCCAGTCGACGCGTATCTCTTTAGCTTAGTCGACGAGGATCAAAAGAGCATCGAACCGGGGAACTTCGAACGGCATTGGGGGATTTTCACGTTCGACGGGCTCCCCAAGTACTCCTTTAACCTCGGGACCACCAACACCACCTTGGTGGGCGCCAAGGGCGTCAAGTACTTGGAGCGGAAATGGTGCATGCTGAAACCGAGCGCCAACCTGGCTGATCAGAAAGTTGGGGACAGCGTGAACTACGCTTGTGGGTTAGCGGATTGCACGAGCCTCGGATACGGGACGTCATGTGGCAACTTGGACGCTCGGGGAAACGTGACGTACGCATATAACAGCTACTATCAGACCAATGACCAGGCTGATGAAGCTTGCAGCTTTGGTGGCCTAGCAACCATCACCAAGTCGAACCCGTCCACGCAAACTTGCAGGTTCGAGATCATGATCGAACCGATCTTATCTACTGCTACGAGGTTTCGAAGCGCTCCTGGGATGCTTCTTTCGTTCTTTATGGCGCTGACGGTGCTTATTATGAACGTTCCTTAGTTGCTGCAGCTTGCAATGTAGCTGGAGATGCATTTGATTGAGAGGATGAAGGGGAAATTAGTTGATTGGGAGCATTATCTAATTTTTCCCCGCCCTTTCGTTCTGGATTTCTGGAAATTTTTGGTTTGTGTAGACTGTTTCATATTTGCATTGTTGTGCTTAGCTTTGTATTTTAACCCTGATTTTATGGTGCAATACATTGAATGAGCTTTGTCAATGTCAGTTGTACGATATTGCTGCCTTTTTGGGAGAACCATTTGTTCCAAACTGAAACAAACTTTGAATGGACTATAGACCAAAAATCGAGTTGGGTTAGAAAGGTGATCAACATTCTAATGATGTTCAAATATCTAATACTAGCATTGTGTCGTGCTCCAGAAGATAGAGATCTTCAGCGCGACATTGGTTTTCCATGTCGGATCTCTAAGGCTGTGACACATAGTCCTAGCTGGCTGTTATAAATAATGGCCCTTACTATTCGGCGCATAGACAATTTTGTCTTTCAGCGCATAGGCTCGCATGTAACGTGAAAATAGGTTTTCCACGTTACGCGCGAAAGCAGACTTTTTCAAGCTCCACACGTTACGTGTGAGACAGCTCCTCACGTAACGTGTGGGACAGCTCCACACGTAACGTGTGGAGTGAATCTGGCTTTAAAAGCCAGATTTCTCCCATTCGAAGCAATTACCCTAAAATGCAGCCCGAGCTCTCTTCTTCCCTTTCCGCATAACGCGTCTCATGGATCTACTCGTTACGAAGCAACGAACTCCGCACGTTACGTTGAATCAAGATCTTTGAAAGGTTAGTAGAAATTGTTGTTTGGTTATTTTTTGTTAATTTTGAAGTTTTTTGTTAGATCTATGTTGTGTAGATGTTTTTGATGGTAGATCTATGTTGTGTAGATGTTTTTGATGGTAAATCTATGTTGTGTAGATGTTTTTGATGTTTTTGTTGATTTTTTGTTTAATTTTGAAGTATTGTTTTGTATGAAATGGTGAAAATTGGTTAGATTTGAATAAAATGGTGTTGAGGATTTATGTTGAATTTTTGTGAAAATATGCAAATGGAAGTGATAGTATTGGTAGATTTGTTAAAATAGTGTGATTTTTGTTGAATTTATTGTATTATTTGATGGGGAAAAAAATTAGCCTGAATCTGGAAATTGCGCCGGAGAAGACGACGGAATATCGCCGCCGGCAGTTGGAAACTGCAAATTCACACGTAACGTGTGAATGTGTCCCACACGTTACGTGTGGAGCCAATTCACACGTAACGTGTGAATTTGCATTTTTGTTCTGGCTTGCCTTTGTTTCCGGTGACATTCCGGCGACTCTCCGACGTAGTATTTATCCAGAATACAGAACATATTATTTTGATTAAAATGTGTGGATATATAACCGCAGATGGAGCCTGGTGAAAGAACCGCACGTAGGAGGCGCCGCAACCTTGTCCGCGAACAGTCGTTTAGGACTGAAGAAGAGGTGAACAGGACGGAGAGAAGGCAACGGAGGGATGATGAGACTGGCGCCTATCAGACTGGAGCTGGTAGCAATAGTGGGGTTGCAGGCATGATTTCCGCTCAGAGCTTAATGGCGGTGCCTTTGTTTCCTGGAGATAGGGCAGATTCTGAGCCTCAGTTCTACTCGGACTACCGAGCGAGCCCGCTGCGTGGTTATTCTGATACAATAGATCAGAATAACTACTACGGGCGGACTTTTAGTCCGCCGGTACTACCGCCGCATGTGAGCCCTCATCAGAGCCCTTCGTATTATTATCATGGGGCTGAGGATCAGCATAACCCTTGGGAGAACCCGGCAGTGTACCCGAACGCTCCCTATCATCAGCCTATGGTAAGTACATTTAGTATAACATGAATTTGTTTAAAAATTGTAATTACTTCTGATTTATTTAATAAATGTAGGATCAGGCCAATACATGGGGGACTCAGGACCAGGCCAGCAATGCCTGGATGCCAAGAGATGACGCTCCGGACGTGGACGAGGAGCCTCAGAAAGCCTCTTCTTCGCAGGCAAAATTGCCTCAATCAAAGAAGAAGGTGAGATATGACCCTGAATTGCGGGTGAGCCTTCCTGGAGGTTCGGAGAGCCCTGATCTCCTCAAGAGTTTTGTCAACCACGTGGCGTACCTCCTGTACCAGCGCATTGTAAGTTGCATGAAACTTTATTTCTTGTAATTCTTAATCTTATTACAAATAAGTCCAATGGATTGCTTAAATATGTTCATATACAGCCGGTGTCACCGTTGAGGTTCCAGCAGCGAGGCAAACAGTTACGCTCATGGTGTATCACACCGAATGCCGAGTGGGGTAACATGGCGTCTGCGTCCGGGCTACCTTCAGCAACGACAACTGGTCCGGGCTTGCGAAGAAGATATTTGTTATCTTGTTGGTCTCCTTATTGAATCTATGCTCCACGAAGTATCCCTTCTCATTGCACTCATAGAAGAACTGTTGCACAACTGTTCTTCCTTCCATGCCCTTCTTTCGTATCTCATGCATGATGTTGTACACTTGCTTCATCTTGGTCACGTTTCCTGGGGACGACCTGATTGTAGTATGAATCTTTTGAGGCTTATAATGATTGACTGTCATCACCCTAATAATCTCCTTCTCTTCAGCGTTTGGTCGCCCAGCTAATGCATGACCATATAAATACTCTTTTATCACATGATTGTGAGTTCCATGTTGTACACTGATCTTTCATGATCCCTTCGGCCCTTCTTTCAGCCTCAACATGAAGGGACACCCACACTTCTTCGACCTTGTGATGTCTCTCACTTGGTTAGCTTGTTTAGGCACGTTTTGTCCATGCCTATCGCACGGTAATCAAGTCCCCCCAAGGGCTGTATACGTGGAAGGTTTATTCCTCCACTTTTTGATGCAGAACTTGTGACACATAGCAATCTCCCGCGCCCACATAAATGTTTCTTCTCTAGACTCCCAGATTTGATCAGTTGTGAAGAACTTTGAATAATCAGCAGAGACGAAAATATCCTCTTCTGGTGGTACACTAAACTGAGGCTGTGTGTGTAGGGATGGAAAGCAAAATTGTGGGGTAGCATGAGATAAAGATGATTCTGGAGGCGGAACACTATAGTCAAACGATCCAAGTGAGAAGGATGGTATCTCATCTGGTGTTTTACACTCAGATAGTGTGTTCCATTCCGGCAGCGGTTGATGAGGTGTTTCCCAAACAGAAAATGTTTTTTGTGGGGTGCTCCAGTCATCGAGGGAAATATTGTTTAACCCCTCGTACAAATAATAGTTCGCCTGCATACACATGGAATCATTTCATCAAGTAGTGAACTAATTATCAATTGTGAAACCATAATTCCCTTTAAGAAAGCAGATTCTGCTAAATGGCACGATTTGTGACAAACTGTGCACTAAACCGTGCCATTTTACAGAAGGGACAGTCGGATACTGGTTGTGGTTCCACACGTTACGTGTGAAGCATCCACACACGTAACGTGTGAACCCTAAACCATCTGGCACATGTTTCATTCCACACGTTACGTGTGGAACATCTGGCACATGTTCCATTCCAATGTACGAGGACAGGGCACACGCGGTTATTCGACAACAATGGCACGAAAAACAAGATCTTGTTAAGGAGAATCAAGATCTTGTAAAGCAAAATCAAGATCTTCTTAAAGATTTTGATAAAATTCATAGGTATAACCTCAAACTACTAAATGATATACATCGTAGGTGATTAATGTCATATCTTTTGTATAATGTTGTTCATGTACTATCAACCTTTGTAGGGAGCAAGCAAATTTAGCAAAGCAGAGATATCATATGAAGCGAACGTTTATCAAAGACTATCCTAATTTCTTCAAACGCTAAAGCAACGAACCATATATGTTCTCTTATTTTTTCTAAGTTTATGATCAACTTGTATTATTTCCTGTATTGTGTGCTCAATGTGGTTGTAGTCAACCAGCGTAATGAACAATTTGTTTTGTCTTCTACGTTGATTATTTTGTATTATTTTTTTATAAAGATTAGATAAAAGTTGGGCAATACAATGGGAGTAACTCTCCCCTAATGCCTATTTAAAAACAATAGTATGATTCATACACAACATTATAATATGATTCATACACAACATTGAAACACAAATAAATACTAAAAATAAACAATAATATGACACAACATTCATACACATCATTATTATATATCAAAAACAATACATGTAACGTGTGAAGCTAATTCACACGTAACGCGTGAGCCTATGCGCTGAAAGGCAATTTTGCCTATGTGCCGAAAAGTAATCGAGTAAATAATGCTCTTATGTAACAGAATTCAGTTAAGAATGAACAATAGATTTTCTTCTCTTTATGTACTCTCTTCTTTTTGTTCTCGTATCTGTCTAGATTATAACATGGTATCAACTTCTTTGTTCCAATTCTTCTCGATCATGTCTTGATTTTCGATCAATTTCCTTCCGCTTCTTCGTCTCTAATGGCAACTCCGACTAATCGTGTCTCACCTCTGTTCAATCGAGGTTCAACAGATGATTTTCCGCCATTAAACACATCCAATCCCTAGAGATTGTTCCAAGGATTGGATGTGTTTAATGGCTTTTTGTGCAAACATTTGATGGGAATGGACAAAAAGCCATTAGAGATGAAGAAGGTGATACTTGTTATTATTACATTGATTTTCTCAAAATTTCTGACAATAAATTTTCTTTTCTTTTTTAAAAATCCTAATGGTACTCTTAGTACCACCTTTGTAGATGGTCTAAGTGTTGATATAGACGGTCATTATTCACCAATAAAAGAGAGAAATGTTTTTTTTTTATTATAGGTAAAAGAGAGAAAGGTTGACAGCAAACTTGATATTGCGTAGCAAGTGACCGAAAAATCCACTCCACTCTTCTCTTTGCTACATCTTATAGCTTTACAATTGTTGGGTGTGAATGCAGAAATCCAAATGCTTATTACAATTGAATACCAAAAAAAAAGCAAATAAAATGTGCAAGTTTCACTGATTCCAATAACATAACAAAATTAACTATCAACGAACCAGCTATTTGGTCAAGGAAGACCTCTCAATAAATTGTCAGGAAAAACACATGGCAAGCTACAATGGAAGTTTTATCAATGTTACCCAACAAAAAGACAACCCCGAAAAGAACACGCAACCAATGCTCTTCTAGCCTAGCCAAACAAAACATATTGAAGATAAACAATGTCTAAAACACCAGCAAAGTACCAATCCGGCTTGTTTGATGTTGAATGGGGTAAAATTATTCTGACTAATGAGATAAAGAGATATTAGAAATTTAAAATGATATGAGAAAAAAATCAATTGAAAAGGGTTGTATATATATGTATGACGATCGCCGGCTGCATCCTGCTTTTGTCTCCACCACCGGAGACAACGTTTGCGAAGTCCGATCCTCTTCGATTCGACGCGACGGTAACTTCCGCCACCAAGTCGTCGACAATGTAGTCGAAGGAGCCTATGGAGTAAGATCGGCGACGGTCTGCGGCGGTGAAATCAGTCGAAGGATGGCGGCTGACGCTTCCGATCTCAATTCTAAAGCTCTCGCTCCGGCTAGTTGAGTTCGGCACCGTCTCCGTAGAAGCGATTTTGTTCATGAGCTCTATTTCGGACACAAAGATCGACGATCAGCAGAGAGAACATGTCTAGTTTGTCGTTAGCCAGGCGTCGATACATTTGACGTGGAAGACGTGGCAACATACAAGGAGGAGCCGAAACCTATCTTGCGGCTCAAATTTGGAGAGGCAGTTGGCGCAAGGACATGGCATGTATCTATATATTACTAAAGAATTTGCCTCATTTATTATCATATGAGCGTTTTTTGAAAGATATCATATCACATTGAGCGTTTAGAAGCGCTTAGACCGGAATTGAACATTTCTAATTAATTGAATTTATTATTTATTGGGCGTTTAGAAGTTGTAGAGAGTCTGTACCGGGCAAACATGTATTTTATTGGATATTTAACTAATGGTTACATGGACTTTAAGGTGATGTGGGCAATTTGACATGCGTTTAAACTCCACCTTTCGGTCCTTTCAGTTCCTTTTATTTATGATATGTGTTTTTCTCTTTTAAAAGTTGAATGTGGAATGTGGAAGGAGGAATGTGAAAGGTTGGAATGTGGAAGAAAGATGGTCGATTTAAATTAGATTAAAATTAAATTAAATATGGAAATAAAAGTTAACTAACCCAATATTAGAATTCATAAATTCATTCAATGCTGGGAAAAATGTTAACTTTAAAGGATGTTACATAGATTAGATTAGGATTAGGATTAGGATTTGAGCTAGGTAGGGATTTATATTTTAGCAATGGGTCTCGAAAATATTGGCCCAACCTTTGGGCCCATTCGAGCCAGGTATGGATTTAGATTATAGCAATACATGCTTCAAAAAAATTAGTTAAGCTTTGGACCCTTTAACCCTCTGATTTTGTCTTTAAAAATGAGTATTCAATAACCTAGAATGTTAACTTTTAAATATAGATAGATATATATATAAATAAAGAGTGCGGTTCCGGTGTGGAGCACTCTTCCCGTGCGGACATGCACTATAAGGCCTTATTTGTGCACTTTTGCAAAAAAAATTGAAAAATGCTTGGAAAAAATTTGAAAAAGAAAATTTTATTTTATTTTGAAAAAGTGCACAAATAAGGCCCTAAAGTGCATGCTCCGCACGTCTGCACGGGAAGAGTGCTCCGCATATGATCCAAACTCTATAAATAAATTATATATAGTCTTTGGTTGTTAATCACTCACTACGGGAAGTGATTTCACCAAAATACATTATCAACTACTTTGGGAGATGATATTACAAGAAAATGTTCTTGGGATTTTTATCTCTTACAATGGAAATTGATTTATCAATGTATATAATCATCTACTTCGGAAGATGACATTATGTAGAAAATTTCTTGGGCTTTCTATGACTTCAAGCGGGAAGTGATTTTATCAATTTATATAACCATCTACTTTGAGAGATGATATATATCACTTTACATTTTGATCTATAATTTTTGTCTCTATTGGAAAATAAAATTGTTATGTTTCATTTACTTCAAGGAATGACTTTCATCATTACAATACATATTTACCACATATAAGATTAAAATTTTCCACTACGGGAACCAAATTTTCTCATATGTATATCCTCTTTTAGGGATAACATTCTCACTTCAAGAATAGTCTTCACACTCCCAGGAATTCATTGAATTCATTCGACTCAAGAGTATATCATTGTTAAGGAGGATAAACTTCATCACTACTAATATGATATTTCATGAAAAAACATCATCTTCGGGGCATGACTTTAATCTATCTCTTCAGGGACTAATAACTTTATTTGCATACATTCACTTCATGGGATTCCAAAAACTTTTACTGTATGAAATATATAAGAAAATATATAAAATCACAACATTATTGAAACACTTTACCGTGATGAGATTGAAAAGTCTAGTGTTGCACGAAACCGTATGAATGGAAGCAAGTAGCAACAACAATCAAGAAGCAAGAATTACCGTTTAATTTTAGAGCAAGTCGTGTGATGTGTTATAAAACTAATATAAACCTTAGATATTGATAGATTGTAAAGAGAGTTGTTATCACTTAGATTGAGAGGGAGAAAAACATATGCACACATAAGATCCTTTCTTCTTACTTGTTATATAAGGCTATATACATAAGAAAATACGTGAAAAACAATGGATCAAAAAAGCATTAAAATAGTGGTGTAAATATGAAAAAGTAATTGGATTCATAATGTGTACAAACATCCTAATAACATCCTTTTTATCAACGGGTAATTAGATTCATTATTAGATTCATAATAGGAAGAGTCAACGTTGATCAACATTCAGTTAACGTTGACCGATTTTTTAGGGGGGCGCAATTATTTTTTTTGGTCTTTTTTATTCTTTGTTTCTACTCTTTTTCATTATTTTTTTATATTTAAAGTTGAATAATTATATCTTAAAGTTGAACAATTATACTCACTATGTATATAAAGTTGAACAATTGTATCTTACAATTGAACTTGTATCTCAAAGTTGAAAAAATTCATTTTTATAGTGGGACAATAATTTTCACTATGTATATAAAGTTGAACAATTTTTAAAAAGTTGGGGTTAGGCATT
Source organism: Rheum nobile (assembly GCA_027886185.1). Classification (NCBI taxonomy): domain Eukaryota; kingdom Viridiplantae; phylum Streptophyta; class Magnoliopsida; order Caryophyllales; family Polygonaceae; genus Rheum; species Rheum nobile. The sequence goes on from WOAB01000056.1 coordinate 2,755,499, forward strand.
CAAATTTTTCGATTTTACAATTCTCGTTTTCCTACACGTTTTAATCATATTTTTTGTTAAAGATGAACAATTGTCTCTTAAAAGTTGAACAATGTTATCTTAAAGTTGAACAATTATATTTACTGTGTATATAAAGTTGAACAATTGTATCTTAAAATTGAACAATTTCATTCTCTTAGTTAGACAATTGTTTTCACTATGTATATAAAGTTGAACACTTGTATTTTTATGCTAAACTATTTTCAATCTTAAGTGGAACAATTGTGTTTACTATCTATATGAAGTTGAAATTGTTATTATACGTTTGAACAATTATTAAATATAGTTGAACAATTGTTAAAATTTGAACATTCTTTGTTGTATATTTTGTACATTTTTGTGTGTTTCTGTTAAGTTTAAACGTTTTTAACTTATGTTTGAATATTTTTTTAGTTGTATTAAGCTTGAACTATATTATAAACAAAAGTTCAAATTTATTAGACAATTTTTTAGATTTAATAAATTATTGTTCAACCCAATGTTTTCTTAAGTTTGAACAATCTGCAGTTATTTTTGAATAATATACAGTTATGTTTGAACAATATACAGTTATGTTTTGATCAATTTGAGTTGTGTTATGTTTTGTACATTTTGAACTATATTAAGTTTGAATTATCTTATAAACCAAAGTTCAAGTTAATTGAACAATTTTTCAAATATAATGTATTATGGTTCAACTTTATGTTTTCTTAAATTTGAATATTTTATAGTTATGTTTGAATAATATGCATTTATGTTTGAACAATTTGAGTGGTTTAATTTTTTTTAAACTTTGGTTTCATTTTGAACATTTGGCACACAAAAAATGGGTTGGGAGAAAAAAAAGGGCACGGAAAAAAATTGATCTGAAATTAATAAAGAAACTGGTCAACGGCCAATCTGGAGGAATTGTGTCCTTTAATCAAAGCTGCAATTACTAATTATGAAGTGAGACCATTTATGGAGATATTTAATCCGGTGATTTTAGGTAGTCATGGTTCTTTGCTAGAAGCCAACTATGATTTATAGATTATATGTTATAAAGTATGTCATAAAGTCTATTGTTATTGTTACCGGGTCCTACGAGGTCACACCCTTAGAGTTTGGACTGGATTAGTTAATGGGAGACATATTATATAAAGTATATGATATAAAGATATATGTGATATACCTTGGGAGATAAGGCTTGTTAAGAATAAAGAGTTATTATTAACAATAAAAGATATAATTATTTAGGAAATAATATATCTACGCATGAGTTTGGATCATATAGGGAGTTGATTTAGGGTATAAAATAGGGAGCATTTATAACCATTAGATCTACTTCATCCAAGGGTTGAAAGTCTCTCTTGCACTTACACGAGACGGTGGCATAATTGTAATATATGCCACTTTTTATTTTTCGTCTCACTTCTACCCTTCCTTCTCCAGCGGATGAATTCGCTCTTCCTTCTCCAGCATTCCGCCATTGTCAACCGCTTGCTTGCTTCGTGAATTCGCTTCTGGCGTGATGGATGACGATAATATTTCGTTATTTTGTTTAATTCGTCTGTTTTGATTTGTGTATGAAATTCGTTCCCTCTTCTATGTGATTCGGTGGAATTAGGTCATTATTTTGATTTGTGAAATTCGTGAATTACTCAATTTGAGATTGCCTCTTCGTTCCAGTCCAATTGTTGTACTTATTGTGCCTCTCTATTTCACGAATTCCAGTATAATTCATGAATTCAACAATTTGAGATTGCGTTGCCATTGTCGACCTTCTTCTGTTTTATTGTGTGGTATGAAATTTTGTTGTTTTGCTTTGGTTTTGGTATGCTTTGAACAATTAGTCCTTATCTGTGCACTTTCGTTTTGAATTAATTTGTTGTTTTGATTTTGTTGTTTTGTTGTGTCGCTTGCATAACGCTTTTCCTGGTTGATCTTGCGGAGTATTCTGTTCTTGTACCAATTAGTCCTTATTTGTGCACTTTCACTTTGTGTACGCATTTTTTATTGGAGCTTCTTTTTCCTCTGTTATATCTGTGCATTCCTTGAACACTTGTTATTTCTGCACCAATTGATCGTATTCATGCACTTTCATCCATTCTATATATTTTCAATTGATGCTTCGGATGTTGTGGGCTGTGGTGGTGTTGATTCTTCTTCATTTGTTGAGTCGGATACTAGTGAGAGCTATGTGAATCAATTCTCGCAAGAAGGGCAAACAATATACTATTTGCCTCGTTGTCAAGAAGATATGAAGCCTTTCATCAGTCAAATATTTACTACACTTGAGCAAGGTATGGATAGACTTGGGTTGATTTTGAACAAGGTATGAAGCCTTTCATCGCACATCCTTTAGTGGACACCATAGCTGCACATTGCTAAGGCATGATTGTTTTCAATGTATCTCCAATTTTTATGGAAGTTGTTTCTTCTTGTAAAAGGAATGAGTGATTTAGCATATAAATTTTTACATCTGTTGGCCCTTGTTTTAGGAATGACTATATTTGGCAGTTAAACCTTGTTTTTTTCATTTCCATTGTTGAACAAAGTTTAATTTTCAAGACTGTTCTAGTTGTCTAGCCAAATATATCTATTGTGAGGTAGTTCATACTTTATAGCACCTCTCTCTAGAATTGGCTGACTAGTATATAAGTAGTATAACTAAGAACACGATAAAGGAATGTGGAAAAAAGTCATAGTTTACAGGGAGCATATAAGTAGGATATTTGCTGTAGTGAAAACACTCCAAATAGAGAAAGGGAGAAGTGATACAATAAATGATTATAGAACCTATGAAAACATACTTGCTCATCAAGGAAACTTTGTTTATATTTGGTATTCTATAGTGCAATGTGCCTTCAGATAATCTTGAACAAGTTCTCTTAAATTATGGAACATTTTACTAAAATAGTTTATGATAAAAATAAAGCTTGAAAAGTGTCATGACTTTAATTTTTCTGAAAATATGGCTAACAAAAGCTTTGTCTTGATACAGGTGTTGTTGGCCTGACACCCCTGTGATGAAGCACCATCTCCAAACTATTCAGCTTCTTTCTTAGCCTACCGAAGCTATGTATGGGTTGTGCTTGTGTTGGCAATATTTCCCGATGAGCTACTGTTAGTTGTGGGGAATTTTAGTTGTAAAACCATTGCAATTTGCAAATACAAGTAACTAGTCGGTTTTGTGTTGGCGTCTTCGTGTCACCTTTTGATACGCATCTGGGGCATTTCATGTCCTGCATGCCTTTGAAATAGAATAAGCTCCTTTATGAACTCGTTGGTTTCCTGCACTGTCTGAAACATTGTGAATTAGGGCCCGTTTGGTTTGAATTATGGAAATAATTAGCCCATGGTCCCAAGAAGGGATAGACAAACAAAAAGGGAAAAAAACTTACCAGTAAAAACTAAGCTCCTAAATTCAAGGACTGAAAATATACTAAGATTTCTTGTTGTCTATCAGTCCCTAGCTACTCAACTGACCTGTATGCAATAGCTTGTACCTTTAAACATGATATTATTCAAGCACATAATGCTCTTATTCATGCAAAAAAAATTCTTATTCGTGCACATAAAGCTATATTTTCTAATTTATTTACCAATCATCAAAATGGCAGCAGAATAATTCATCCACATAATCTATTGTTCATGCACTAAATTACATAATTCATGCACACAAAGCTCTTATTCATACACAGAAACGCGAGCAAGACAAAAAGTTAACACCAACAAGCAACTCACAACTCGAGAAAAAAAATCACAAAAAGGAAAGTGAGCATTACGAAACATAAAAAAAAAAGGAGAAATCACAAGAATAAAAGAGGACACAAACAACAAAATAAAGAAACAACAAAAAATAAGAAATAAAAATGGAAACTATGAAAAATAAAACCATAACAGACACACATAAGGAGTCCACACATAAGATTTAAAACAATCAACAGTCATAGAGAAACCCCAATCAACTAGTCACCATCATGCAAGAGATCGAGCAAAAAAACAAAACAGCCAAAATCAGAGGAAAATCAATAAAACAATAAAAAAGAAACCCTGAAACATATAGTAGAGATATATAAGAGATTACTCAATGAGGATCAGACATTAGAAAAAACAAAGAAGGAGAGAAAATAAATAGAAAGAAACCACACATTTAAAGAAGAAAGCAAATAAGCACAACTGGCTCACGACAACAACCCGAGGAATTAGAAACTCGCAGCACACAAGGACAAGTGGGGCACGATCAGCTACTCAACTTCAAACAAGAAATTAAAAAAGAAAAGAAAATAGATAACAACCAGAAAAGAGTAAAACAAACCTAGAAAATATTTACACTAAGTAAACAAATCTATGAACATCCAATTGAGAAAAATAAGACAGGGAAGGGGTTTAGCACACAAGGACAACAAGAAAAGGCACAAATCTGTAAAAAAAAAAAAAAGGGGGGGGGGGGGAGGGGGGAATCAACCAGGTCAAACAACATCAGAAAACAAAAAAAAAGTAGCAAGTAAAAGAAATAGAAAAGGCCAGCAAGACAAAGAGCTAACAACAACAGCTAACTCAACACGAGTGAACCAAAGACAGCAAGAAGGGAGCACAACAATTGGTGACTAGACAACAACTAACTCAACACGAGTGAACCAAAGACAGCAAGTAAAATAAAGCTCTTACTCTTTCTTTCTCTAATACATGCTATTTAATGCTTACTCCAATTCTCAATGAAATTAATAAGGATATTTTTGTAAAGAGTAAAGTTTTCTTAATATGTGTGTAAATTGCTTAAAGGATAATCAAAGTTGAACGGAGGGAGTATACATTTTAATCACTTAAGTATGCACATTTACTATCACAACATGCACTTTAGGCACTTTATGATGCACATTTAATATGAAGACGTGCACTTTTAAGTACTTAATTATGCACATTTTAATAGCAAGACATCACTATGCACTTTATACATTCAAGTATGCACATCTATTATCAAGACATGCACTTATGCACTCTAGCTTACAATATAAACTTATTAGAAACACGATATGCCTTTGGTTTTTGCACTTATTTCACAACTAATCTGCACAATTACAAACTACATATGCACTTACTAAACTTAAATATGCACTAGAATTTGTCAGAAAACAATAAGCAAACATATCATTTCACACTACCGATAAGAATATGCACATACATCACGCATGTTATTGTAAAAATCAATCATGCACTTCAAGTGTACCTTATTTCTAAGAGGCACAGAATTTCAAAGTTTACTCGACTAATTGAATGTGTTTCAACATATTAACCCAAGAAATCTCTATTCATAGAAATTGAAGCATCATGACACATGAACCCTAAATTTGAACACATAAACCCTAATTTTGAACACATTAACCATAAATCTGGACACATTAACCCAAGATTTGAACACATGAACTCTAAATCGCATCATTGAACGAACATAAACTAACATTTAGGAGTGGAGTAAAGATTTTTACCTTGTGTTTGCTTAACTTTTCCCTTCTGAAGTGTTTTCTTTGCTCGTCTTTCGCTTCTTCAAATCGCCGAGTCTTCAAGCATTTTTAAGAGGAGGATGGAGATAGATGGAGATTTGGAAGGTAGATCTAGTAATTTCTATGGAGATTTGGAAGGTAGATCTAGTAATTTCTATGGAGATTTTGAATGAAGAAGATTGGAAGCATAATGGAGTTCGGAGGCGCTTTTAGAGAGCTAGGGATTTGGGAGTACAAGAGCGTATGAGGGTAGGGTTATTTTTTGGGCTTTTATGGGAGGGCACTATTTTTGTGAAAATTACGAACGGTGCCATTAAAAAAATCAAAACAAGCGCGCACGTCTCTTTTTGTGAATATTTCAACATAATACGTGTTTCAATCCTATCCATCAGTTTGGCTCATCCAATGGCTGTAATATTTCCTCACTTTACACCTAATGGGTACTATGTACCAGAACCTCACTCATCTACACATGGCATTATAAAAGGAGGGCTTTCTAAGAGAAAACCCTAACCTCCTTCTATTGCAAGGATGTCGCCCCTCCTACTGCTTCTCTCCCTCGTTCGCCTTTGTTCCTCGCTCTAGCAACTGAGCCCTAGGTGATCCAAATCCAAGCTCGGGTGGACCAAATAGAGGAGTCACACGTGATGCTCTATTCTCTTCATTCAAGTAGATTGAAACACGCATCAAAGAGGTAATTAATTCTTCCTATCTATGATCTATTTGGTTTATGCATGAGATCCTTGGTTAGATGTTAGGAAAACGTTTCCTGAAATTCTGCTTTATACATCTAAAATCCCTACAGTGGTATCAGAGCCAGGTTGCATAAATTGATTAGATCAAATTTAAAGTTTTTAAATTTTGATGCATGTTCATGATTACTTTGATTCAATTAGATGGAAAATTGATATGTAGATTAAATTTGCATGATTAAAATTTTAGATTTTGATTGATTGGATTAACAAAGTTTAGAACTTTCAATATGAATATGCATGTAAAATTGTTCTACATCAAGAGTTGTAAATGTTTACCCATGCATAAAATTCTGAATTTTACCGAGTTCGATTCGGATCGAACGACCAATTATTTACCCATTAACGAAAAAGATTGCTGTAGAAAGGATCCCGCGGTCGCGGTTCTGCGTTTCGGGATCCCGCGGTCGCGGTCAAGGTAACCGCGGTCGCGGTTCTGCGATTCATGGAGAAGCCTGCCTCAGTCGGACTCTCGCGATCGCGGCTAAGGTACCCACGGTCGTGGTTACGGGTTCGCCGGAACTGGCTCGGTTCGACACGGGTGGCATCGACCGGCTCGGTTCGGTATATGACCGAACCGACCAAGGCCGAACCAGCCCGGGTTCGAATCGACATGGACCGGCCCAGAACAGGCTCGGTAAGACCAAACCGGTTCAATAGGGGCCGGGCCGGATCCGGGTCTGGCGTTAGCCAAGAGAACCATGGCTCGGTTCAGTTTGACTGAACCGGCCTGGACTCGACTGGCTCGCAACTGAACTGGGTTCGGTTCGGGTGGAGCCAGTCGAGGGCTTGACGGGCTGGGCCGATGGCTCACATTGGGTCGGATCGCGGTCTGACGTGGTCCACATGGCTCGGCCGTGAACTGGTTCGGTGGTTTGGGCATGAACCGGCACGGGTCGGGTTCGCTTGATCGAATTGGCTCGGGTTTGGGTCCAAGTGTTTGATCCAAACCCATGCCAGGCTGATTAGGCAACCTGACTCGGATACGCATGGTGAAATTATTTTGGGTAGAGTTTACAATAAAAGGATTTTGTCCTAAAAGAACTAGATAAGATCTTATCTGTCTAATTAGATAATATATGATATTGTCTAATATATATCTTCCTAAAAGTTGTTAGAAAAGATTCCTACTTAATTAAATTAAGATATTTGATATCTTATCTTGATTGATGCATATCTTATCCAATATTGCAATTTAATGATTAATATTATATATTAATTTTTATTTGAATCAAGATAATGACATTATATTATTTTTATCATGAGATGATTTAATTAATTTAATATTGGATAATTTTTAAATTGTTTAATCATTGTCTATAATATTTGATATTAAAGTTGCATGTCTATTTTATTATGATATTATTGCATGCGGTGACTAGTATGGCCCACATTAGGATAGATAAATACGATCTGCATATCGTTATGTTTTTCTTGTACACGATCGGCGTATCGTTATGTATTTTTGTAATTTAAATTCTTACAAGAGAGTTTATTCCAATTATATGTAAGACAAGAAGAAGAAGATCCTAAGAAGACCAACGGATGAAGATCCATGGAGGGTACTAAGGATGGAGATCCAGGAGTAACAAGACCCATAAAGATTAGATCTTTCATTTTGGTTTTTAGGGGCCATACTAGGATCACATTTAATTATTGCATTACTTGAATGCTTTACAATTTCCCACTTTGAATGTTTGCTTGTTTGTTTATGCTATTTTGTTCACTAGTAAATAAACAACCATTGCATGCTTAAGTCCCTTAACAAAATATTGAGATAATGCCTTTCCATATCATAACCATGAGGCCCTTGAAATTCGTTGGATAGTTTTCGCCCTAGCGAGGTGTCCTTCCTTGACCTTGGGATAGTGCGGGTATGTCTAATAGGGGCATGTTGCCTTGATATGGTTACACTCAACAAGAGACCAAAAGGCTCAGTTTTGGATCTTGAGGCATAAGGATGAGTCTTACATAAGATGTGGCCATCAACCAAGAATTATAAGGTGTTATAATTAGTAACGGGTTTACTTACCTTGATTACATAAGACTTGGGGAAGTGCCTTAGTACGCTCGAGTTTCATCTAAGATAGGATCTTGGAATCATTTTACTCACAAGGGAAAATTTAATTGAGTAGAATGGGCAAAAACTTACTATTTTATAGCTTGTCTAAATTTTAAGTTCTTGCATGTCAAGCATAACTTATCTGCATGTTTTATTCCGTTTGTGTAGTTACTATGTCTTTTGAACACCTCAAATTCACTCTCCGCTCAATTGTTGAGAAAAACAAGTTGAACGACACAAATTTTCTTGATTGGGAAAGAAATATGAGAATCAGTCTCAGATCTGAGGGACAAGAGGATGTCCTAGAAAACCCCATTCCAGAGCTGACTGCCACCTCATCTGATGAGGATAAGGGCAAGCAAGTTGACCCTTTGAAGGAAGTTCTAATGGTCAAGGGGAAATGGTTTAAGAAAGGACTCCAGAAGAAGCCACAGTACCAAGGGAAGGGCAAGCAAGTTGTCCAACCTAAGGGAAACACTTCAGGTATTTACGTTACTGAAGTCTTATCAACCAAGTCTCGTTCTTGGGTATTAGATACCGGATGTGGTTCTCACATTATTTCGAATGTGCTGGGACTAAGAAATAGAAGACGGTTGCAGAAGGGTGAGATAGATCTGCGCGTTGGAAATGGAGCAAGGGTTGCTGCACTTACCATTGGAGATTATAGTCTACCTCTACCTTCTGGCTTAGTTTTAGAACTTTATAATTGTTATTTTGTTCCTTCTATTACTAAGAATTTGATTTCAATTTCAGTTTTGAAGCTTGAGGGTTATGATTTTGTCATTAAGGATTGTTTTTCCATTTATAAGAATGACATTTTCTTTGCTCGAGCCCATATGAGTAGTAGTGGACTATACATACTGGATCTCAAATCTGAAATTTATAACGTTGATACAAAAAGGCAAAAGTCGAATGATATAAGTGAAGCCAATCTATGGCATTGTCGCTTGGGTCACATTAGCATCAAACGCATGAAGGAACTCCAAACAGTTGGTAGCCTAAAGTCATTTGATTTAGAATCATTTGAAACATGCGAGTCATGTCTGATGGGCAAGATGACAAGGTCACCTTTCACTGGTACAAGTGAGAGGACCACTAAGCTCTTAGCTCTCATACATACCGATGTGTGTGGACCTATGAGTACAGAAGCTAGGAGAGGCTATCGATACTTCATTACATTTACTGATGATTTTAGTAGATATGGGTATATCTACTTAATGAAGCATAAATCTGAGTCCTTTGAAAAGTTCAAAGAATTCCATAATGAAGTTGAGACACAGACTGGCAAGAAGATAAAGGCACTCCGATCAGATCGAGGGAGCGAATATCTGAGCCAAGAATTCGACCATCACTTGAGAAGTTGTGGCATTTTGACACAACTAACTCTATCAGGCACGCCACAATTGAATGGCGTATCTGAGAGGAGAAACAGGACATTGTTAGACATAGTCCGCTCAATGATGAGTTTTGCTGATCTTCCTACATCCTTTTGGGGATATGCCCTCACCACTGATGCGTTCACACTAAACAGGACTTCGTCACGATCAGTTGACAAGACACCATATGATATATGGTATGGAAAAGTTCCTAGCTTGTCATTTCTGAAGGTCTGGGGATGCGAGGCTTATGTAAAGCATTTACTATCTGATAAGCTAGCACCTAAATCAGACAAATGCTTCTTTATAGGTTATCCCAAGAAAACAATGGGATATTATTTCTACAATCCCGCTGAGAACAAAGTGTTTGTTGCTCGGGATAGTGTCTTTTTGGAAAAGGATTTCTTTTCCAAGAAGCCAAGTGGGAGAAATGTTCAGCTTGATGAGATTCAAGCTGAGCAACAAACCCAACAACATGAGGACATAGATGATGTCACTGAGGAACTTGACTTTGGAGGCGTACCTTCTCAAAGGGAAACCGCCCAGATTCAAGATGCAATTCCTCAAGTAGATGAAGCACATGAGGTCCCGTATACTGATGTGGTCAACCCTTCAACTGAAGTCTCTCCTATTTTTGGACCACTTTGGAGATCAGACAGGCTAAGACAACAGCTTAGACGTTATGAGGATTACGTCTTGACTGCTAGCATTGACGTTCTACTTTTAGAGAACGGCGAGCTTGTGACCTATAAGCAAGCAATAGCAGACCCTGACTCTGAGAAATGGTTGGTAGCCATGAAATCCGAAATGGACTCCATGTCTGAGAATCAAGTCTAGGACTTGATAGATTTGCCTGATGGGGTAAAACCCATTGGATGCAAATGGGTCTTTAAAATCAAGACAGACAAGGATGGAAACGTTTTTGTCTATAAGGCAAGACTAGTTGCCAAAGGATTTAGACAGGTTCATGGTACTGACTATGATGAAACGTTCGCACCGGTCGTTATGATCAGGTCCATTAGGATACTCCTAGCGATTGTCGCTTATCATGATTATGAGATTTGGCAAATGGATGTCAAGACCGCTTTTCTAAATGGATATTTAGAAGAGGATGTATACATGATGCAACCAGAAGGTTTTCAGGATCCAGAAAACCCTAGGAGAATATGCAAGCTTAAGAAGTCCATCTATGGACTTAAGCAAGCATCCAGGAGTTGGAATCTTCGTTTTGATGAAGTGGTCAAAAAGTTTGACTTCATCAGATGTGAAGAAGAGCCATGTGTCTACAAGAAGTTTAGTGGGGGTAAAGTGGCCTTCCTAGTTCTGTATATGGGTGACATACTACTCATTTGGAATGACATTCATATGTTGGAGACAGCTAAGGAGTGGCTTAAGAAGTATTTCTCAATGAAGGACTTGGGAGAGGCTGAGTACATACTAGGCATTAAGATCTATAGAGATAGATCTAAGAGACTTATTGGTCTGAGTCAGGGAACTTATGTAGATAAGGTCCTTGATAGATTCAATATGATGAACTCTAAGAAAGGGTTCCTGCCTATGCAGCATGGCTTACATCTCAGTAAGAGCCAATGTCCTAAGACACCTGATGAAATTGAGAGGATGAGCAGGATTCCCTATGCCTCAGCCATAGGATCCATCATGTATACAATGACTTGTACTCGCCCAGATGTTGCATTTGCTTTGAGCATGTGTAGCTGGTACCAATCAAACCCGGGTGATGCACAATGGTGTGCAGCCAAGAACATCTTGAAATACTTATGAAGGACTAGGGATGATCTCTTGATATTTGGAGGTGATGACGAGCTAGTCGTCAAGGGCTATACTGATGCGAGTTTCCAGACAGACAGAGATGATTTTGAATCTCAGTCTGGATACGTCTTCATTCTGAATGGAGGAGCCGTCAGCTGGAAGAGCTTGAAGCAAGGGACAGTAGCAGATTCTACAACGGAGGCAGAATACATTGTTGCGGGTGAAGCAGCTAAGGAGGCTGTCTGGATTAGGCAGTTCATAGCTGAGCTCGGTGTTGTTCCTAGCACTTCTAGAGCTATTGACGTCTATTGTGACAACAATGGCGCCATTGCTCAAGCCAAGGAACCTAGCTCTAGCTCCAAGTCCAGACACGTTCTGCGGAAGTATCACTTGATCAGACACATCGTTGATAGAGGTGATGTGAAGATGTGCAAAGTGCACACAGACGACAACATTGCAGATCCTTTGACCAAGCCCATGTCTAGGCCCAAGCATGACAGTCACACTCGGGCCAAGGGACTCAAACACATTAGAGAGTTTTTTTGAGACATTGTTTGTTTTATGATAAACCCTGTTTATTGTTATTACAGACACTTATGCTTGACTTATATATATGATTTTCATATTATTGTTTAATCATTGCTTGGGATTAGATAAAGTATCCAAACAATTTAATAATTATCAAATGGGCTCATCAAAACTGTTTTGGTGAATGAAACCCCATTAAGTGAACTGAAATTATAAAATTGTTAGAAGTCCATGGTCTAAGTTGTTAACTTGGATACAAATGACTTAATCAAAAGACCATATTGTGAGATTGATTGATAACACCGGGTTTCATGTGTTATAGGGACATAGAGATGTCTAATCGATTACATAGATGTGTATACCGATACATATCGGACAAACCGATCTTAGAATTCCTCGGGACTTTACTGCGGAGTTCTAGGATTATTCATGATTAGTGAGTTCCTTAGACATGAGTATGATATAGTTATCATTTGACTGTTGGTATGTCTTTGACGCTGTCAAACGCTGACCGTAACAGGCAGTTATAAAAGCAGTGATTGAGATTGTCAAAAGTTGAGTGGGAGCTGTAGTCTTATAAGATTGAATATGTCCTCCTATTCCGTGTATACCACGATACATTTGGAAAGGATTGGTGTCTCGGCCACTTGAAGAGTGAGAACTGTGAAAACGCATGGCCATGCTCGGATGGATTATTAGTAATCATCTGTACTGACAGTTTGATCTCAAGAGTTCAAGAAACGTATTTGGCGGTAAAGATGAGTTTCATCATATAGTCAGATAAGACACTTTGTGACAAAGGAATTTTAACATTACACACTTGTTTTAAGGACAAGTGGGAGATATAAGGAATTGTGTCCTTTAATCAAAGGTGCAATTACTGATTATGAAGTGAGATCATTTATGGAGATATTTAATCCGGTGATTTTAGGTAGTCATAGTGCTTTGCTAGAAGCCAACTATGATTTATAGACTATATGTTATAAAGTATGTCATAAAGTCTATTGCTATTGTTACCGGGTCCTACGAGGTCACATTCTTAGAGTTTGGACTGGATCAGTTAATGGGAGACATATTATATAAAGTATATGATATAAAGATATATGTGATATACCTTGGGAGATAAGGCTTATTAAGAATAAAGAGTTATTATTAACAATAAAAGATATAATTATTTAGGAAATAATATATCTACACATGACATTATAAAAGGAGGGCTTTCTAGAAGAAAACCCTAACCTCCTTCTACTGTAAGGCTGCCGCCCCTCCTACTGCTTCTCTCCCTCGTTCGCCTTCATTCCTCGCTCTAGCAACCGAGTCCTAGGTGATCCAGATCCAAGCTCGGGTGGACCAAATAGAGGAGTCACATGTGAGGCTCTATTCTCTTCATTCAAGTAGATTGAAACACGCATCAAAGAGGTAATTAATTCTTCCTATCTATGATATATTTGGTTTAGGCATGAGATCCTTGGTTAGATGTTAGAAAAACGTTTCCTGAAATTCCGCTTTACACATCTAAAATCCCTACACAATCGTCAACCCTTGACCATGGGGTTATATGGTATCGGTGTGTGCATGTGTATTTGACCATGAGCGTGTTCGGTGCAGGTTTTAAAAGGTTATTATAGGTTTGCAGGTTTAAAACCTACTAAAATTAAATGTTTTGGTAAAACAAGGTTTTTGAGGAGGTGAAAGTTTTAGTATGTTTTTTAGGAGGTTAAATACTGAAATATAGAAACCTCTAGGTAGAAAGGTTTTTGGAGGTTTTAGAAATTTGGCTCACAATATTAATGTAAATTTATATTAATTAATATTATTATTCGTGATTTCAAAGGTAAAACCCTAAACGAAAAACCTTATAATACCAAACACTCAACTAGGTTTTAGGAGGTTTTAAACAAGGATTAATTGGGTATATATCCATCAAATCTTATCTAATTGGATATATGTACATCAAAATCTAAAATTTGGATATATACCCATAAAATTACAAAAAGCTTGTAGAATTATCCTTTATGTGTTTTATCTAATACTATGAAACCAAAATAACATAATTAAATGAAATATCAATCTAAGTAACACATAAATACAAAAATAACACAAATTTTCTTAAAAAGCAAAATCCATCAAACTAGAAGTATTTAAATTTGGTTCCAGAAAAATAGAAATGAGGCAGTATTATTGAAGCATGGTCTTTCTATGATCATGCACAAAGAAGAACAAAAAATAGATATTATAAAAATATCAAAGTGTCGTAAATGGCATATGTTTATGATAAAAAACGTTGTAATGACAAACTAGAAGAGTTACCTACGTACAAGTGCAGGATTGAAAAAAAAGAAACAAGGGAGAAAAGAGAAGAAAGATAAATCTAAAAGTGAGGGAGAAAAATAAATGAAAATTAAGAAAATTTGTTGAGAGTTTTTTTTTGAAAATGATATTTTTAATAAATATATTGAAAATCTTATCTTGGATAATTATACAAGAGATTTAGGTTCTGGTAAAACAAGGTATTACGGTAAAATAGAAGTACTAATTATATACATTGGATGAGTAAATGATGAACAACTATTGAATCTTTTGGGGTGCATATTAAAATGATAGCCGATCATGTAGATGATTTGGGTTAAAAATTGTGATTTTATTGGGATATTATTACTTTTGATTTCTATTTCCTAAACCATTAATATTTATCTCTCTCTCTATATCTCCACATTTCTCTCTCCCTAATATTTCAATATCTTTATCTTCATCTTCTAATGCACTCTTCAAATTCAAAGCTTCTTCATCTCAAGGTTCTTCTTCTTCATTATTTCGTCTCCAGTGCACTCATAAATTTCAACGCCTTGTTGTTTCAACATCTTCATCGTTCAAGCAATTTTTCGAATAGGTATGTAAAAAAGTTTTCAATTTTGTTTCAAAATTTATAGGTTCTTAATTAGATTTATAGAATAGACAAATTAAAAGTTTTAATTTTTCTAATTTTATTCAGGGATTCCATTATTGCGCATATCAATTACGTGAAAAAGATCAATGTCGTCGGTTTCTACTATAAGATTTGATCGATCGTGATGCCTATAATCGCTGGTGATGAGGGATTCCATTGTTGCTTCTTGGACTTTCAATTGCTACGCCGTTCAATCTGACCATCCGCTTGGATTTACAAGATCGATATTCATGAATTGAGTAGTGATATTCGTGTAATTAGGTGATATTATTTATTGATTATGTGGTGACCGATATTCATGATCGTTGATTGATATTCATAAACGCATAATCGATATTCATCCACTGTAAAAATCGTTGAGCGAGGGAAATGAAATTGCATTGTTTTTGGAGAAATTTGTAGGTCCAGCTATGGAGTTTTTTTTTTTTTGCTTCCATTCAACTGAATATGGAAAATGATGAACACCACGAAGGGATACAATTGTAATCTCTTTCCCCCAATTTTATCCTTTTTTAGATTTTTCTAATTAAGATATTCTATAACTACCTAATTTACAGCCCTATTTCTATGTAAACACCCACACCATATCTCCAAAACTCTCTTAATCCATCCCTCCATCATCTCTCATCCAACGCTTCATATGTGTCCTTCCGTTTTACCACAACAATCGTTTTACCTGAACTCACCTCTTATACAAAATTGGTATAATTTGATGGATATATAATCTATTTTTAAGATTTGATGGATATATATATCCAATTAGATAAGATTTAATGAGTATATATCCAATTATCCCTAAACTTTAAACAATAATTTAAACACCCACTAAAAAAACTACACCTACCCAAAATCCTTTTAAAAAACATGCACCTCCCTAAAAACCTTGTTTTGCCCAAGTGTGCATGTTTTAGCGTAAATACATTTATCTATAAATGAATTATAGAGGCATTTATCTACACTATCATGAATCTGGAGTACAGAATGTTACAGTTCTATCCCTAAATTTTTTGCTCTGTCCACCACTGAAAACTCTATACCAACCATAATCTCAGTTTACCTATAAGCAAATCAAGCATTTCTCCAACTATCAACTGAGAAAGGCCACTTATTTTCTGTTGTTGAAGCGTAGGAAAATACAAGGCTCCTTCCTCAGCTCAACTTTTCAGCAATGATGCCTTCAATGGAGCCGGTGAACGCGAACAACGTCACAAGCAAGCACACAAAGCTGAAGGCTTGGAGAGCAATCCACTGCTTGGACCATGGTTCGACGCGCCTCTGGATCAAGTACATTTTCATGGGGAAATATATAGCCAAAGGCCAAAAGTTGACAGCTCCTATAACTCCAATAACCTGGTTGAAGTATGGGAAAACCATGGCTATCCCGGTACTTGACACAACGTACAGAGTTCGAAAACATAACCTGAAGAGGTTCAATCTCAAGCTGGGCAACAAAGGAAATTTCAGGTTGTATTCACCGTTGATGAACACGCTTTCGGGGAATCTTGTTCTGAACCATCTATCTACAGCAGCAAATAGCGGCTGGCTATATATCTGATGATCAATATTAGCACACACAACAACAGAGTGAGTTAAAAAAATAAAAAAAATAAAAAAGGCCAGGATCCATAATGTGTGATAGAATTAATATATGGTATAAGATTTGCATATACCTGGTAACCTCCTACTAAATGTAGAGCAATGCAAGCATTTGCTAAATCAATGAGCCAATAGGGCTCGTAGAATCCGAATCCTGATAGAAGGTTGCCCGGTGTGTCATCTCCGAAAGCTGCATACCCGAATCCTCCACATGAGAGGTAGAAAAGGGTTGTTACTAGTAGTGCAATTCCTGAGGCCTTCTTCATTGTGTGGCTTTCTGAAGGTGGGGATTTCAAGGTATCCTTCATAGCCAAACCGAACCAAGATAAGTCAATAACTCAATGGAATTGAAGAAGCTATACAAGGAAATAACGAATTCAATTAAAATGAAATTCACCTGAATCTCAAATAGGATTAAGGAATAAGGATATGCAAAAGCAATATCTCCGAGTGCTTGAGAGACCAACCATACTTTCTCGACTGATGAAGCTGAAATTCCATCTATACTCCCTTTTACAACACCGTTAGCTGTAACAGGATCAAATGCAAAAATGGATATCCAATTTAATTTTCCTTGATGTCTATTAGGGAATAAGATAAAGGGAAGTCTCCTAAGACAAATCCTTACCAATAGTTTTTGCAATGCCGAGCCCCAAACCAATGGAAGAGTAGGTGAAGGACATGATTGCAGCTACAACAGAAAGCCAATCCATGTTATGGAACTCCGGTATTTGCGACATCACAATTTGAACTGCTCCAAAGATTGCCATGTATAAAGTATCTCCATATTCGCAAGCCGCCTCATGCCCTTCCCTGTGGTAGCAGTTGGACTTTTGAATTGCTCTGCAACAAGCCGGCACCAAAACACTAGTGAAGTTTCACATCTAAACACGGAAGTCTCGCATTGAGGGAGCAAATTTAATGACGCACCTCATGCTTATAGCAGAAGTGATGGTATAGGCAATCCCATTGCCATACAAGCTTACATACACAAATAGTCCACACACCCACGCGTTCCTCTCACCTGATTTGAATGTCACATCAGCTCATTTAGATGCAGAATCATATAATACAACTACTCAGCCTATTACATACTTGATTTCAAAAGAAATGTTTTCTTATAATCTTCTCACATACGGGGTCTCTGATTCTATTGTCAAGCTTTTTCTTAATCTGCATTTGGATAGATCACAGATGTCTTCATATTATTTAGGAGCTCCATGTGTGCAATTAGCTTTAATATCAGATCTCCTACTCTTTAATATAGAAAGGGAAGATTCAGAAGATGTGTGTGACAGCACATGGGAGAGTTGACCAATTAAACCAGATCAAGCTTATCATGGCTCATATGCTTGCACAGTCAAACCATAAGTAACTTTTCAACATAAAAGTTTATGTCAGATGCCTCTATAAAAGGGAAACACACTATATGAGTTCTAGGCAAGGGACGAATGATTTCTAAGGAAAGTTCAAGGTTCGTTTGGTGAATAAGATAGGGAAACGGACTATGATTAAGCTAGTCATAAAATAACATGTATAAATGAGGTTAACATCACTCAATTTATTTTTCACTCCCTTAGATCATTTCCTACTTCCACTTGGCACCAAAAAAAATGAATCTTTCCTCATCTTGTAGTAAACTTTTAACATAGTCTAAGCTATAATACACTGATCTCTTAGAAGTAAATACACTATTCCCCTTTTCTTTCTCTATTTTAATTACCAAACATGCCCTCATCGAGCCCGACTACTTAGAAGATCGATACGACAAAAATGAATTCCAAATGAACATTGTTCATATTTCATATATATACATAACATAGAGGGGCCTAGCCTTCTTACCCAGTTTCTGCTGAACAGCCTCCAGATATGAACGATGTCTGTCGGGGCCCACTTCTGGATCAGGAGACATGTAGCAATCAGTGAGGAGGGTCACGGAAACAAGAGTGACACAAGCAAAGAACAACATTGAAACCGGTCCAGCAATCCATCCCAACTGAGCCATGCACCATGCTAGTGATAGTACACCAGACCCAATTACACCCGTTATTATGTGTGCCGCTGCTGTCCATAAAGTTCCTTCACAAGTGCAATGTTTGAAAGAGCTTAGAATGTACAGCATGAAGAAGTATAAGTAAAAGAAAACTAGAGAGAAAGCCGAGAAGACATGGCAAACCGACAAATACGACCCAGATAAGCCCTTATCCAAAAAATACAACTTCTTACAAAGAAGGCGTTTTCCTTTATATCAACCGATAAGCTTTAACAATTGAGTTACCTACACAGCTAAGAATAATCAAGTCCAAAACTATAACATCTTATTTACAGCAAAAGCTAACATAGTGATTGGTGATCATTTAGACCCTATAAATCCATTTTTTCCTTACTTCATCTATCTTTCATTATCTTCATTCTCTCCTCCCTCCCAGCTGGATTCATAGTCGACAAACACATAATCATGCAAGATCAATTAACTTACTCTGGTAGTATATTGAGCTAGTATAGTACCCCATATATATATATATATATATCATCCAACTTCCACAGGACATGGATTAGAATAGGAACCTTTGGAAGGAAAAGATTAGGGTAGAGGAGCGATAGTCAGGAGGATTGACTTTTTACAAATACTTTGCTTCAGTTGTTGTTTTTAGATTTTTGTGTCAGTCTCTTTTGGATCCATCGGGAAACATCCTCTCGAATTTATTTCGGGGTATCGATGCGTACATCTGACCCCCCCACCAGACCCTGCCTTGGTGGGATTATACTAGGTCGATTGTTGTTGTTGTTGTTTATCATCCAACTTCCACATTGAATTAATTGCGCTCTACTTTGATTAGAGGATTACTTGTATCATCATACTCCTATTTATTTAGGAATTAACTTTTCTCTAAGAGTTCCATAGAGAACCACATTCTAGTTAAGAGAAGAGTTCCATAGAGGAAAACCATTTTCTATTTAAGGAAAGGAAAATAAAGTTTAGCATTTAATGAACTCGCAATAGTATCATTTTCAATGAAATCATAGAGGGTAATAGGGCAAGGATGAAGAGCATGGACGATGATGAATGCTGAATTAGATTCAGTGGAGGATGATGAGAAAAGATCAGGTTTTTAAATTGGTAAATAATTTTTCTAACCTTGATTAATTATATTAATTCACTATTATTAATTCCAAATGGACCAATAAGAATAGTGCAATAGGTGATCCGGACTGGTAATGATTCATCTTTATTGTGCATAAAATAAATCAATTTTGTTATAATACAAAAATTGCATACGCAACCAACACAAAGCGAAAGCTTGACCACACACCTAACATTCAAGGCAACTCTAACCAACTTATACAGATAGCACAAGACTTTTCTAACTTAACGAAGTTAACAATCCTTGTGCTGCCATGTGAATCATCCGAATTCAAGAGGAAGTCGACCACACAAACAAAAACGAAAAGAACAGAGTCTTAATTTGTAGTTCAATTAAAAAAGCGATTCTAAAATTTCAGCCAATTTCATACGTCTAACCTATCTTGCAAATTTGCAATGCAAGTGTAGTTGAATCATATGCTGATTGCAAATTCAAACTTGCGCAAGAACAAAATCAAAGCAAAGCCAGGCGAACAAAAATAACGAAATTAAACAGCAAAGTTCAACTGATGCCGACGAAGGATACAAGCAAAATCAGTAACGGCACTCCTCCATATCTCTTTCTGTAGAGTTTGTGTTTGTCTCTTAGTTTTTCATTTTGAAAGCAATTTATGAGTCTTGAGTATATATATATATATAGAGAGAGAGAGAGTACCAGTTCTCTTAATAGAAGGCGGTAGAGATTGGCAGTTGGATTGCAACAATGGAATTCGATCAGCTTCTCCGCCGCCGACCATCGAATCAGCGTCTTCAATAAGCTCAAATTCGGGAGAAATTGGAAGCTCTTCCCAATGAACGAGGGGTTGATTGAGAGAGAAGCCTCCTTTCAAAGAGTACAAGAAGTTATCTAGTCTAAAACATATTACTGACGTATTGATCCAAAGTTTTTCCGTATGCGTTGGGGATTACTACTTCCATCCGATGGTAAATTATACAAATTAGTTCATGAGCCGTGTCATGCACGGGATATTTTTATTAGGATAAATAATATGATATAAAATAAGAATGAATATAGATCATTGGATTAGAAATAAATCAAAGGTCATGATTGAACTTTCATTAAAAGTCATGTATCTTTAATTCAAAAGATTGACTATTGGAGCACCATCACCGACCATCGGACTACCGTCGCCGGTCACCGGGCCACCACCGTCGGTCGCCGGACCACCGCCACCGGTCGACGGACCACCTCCGGACCACCGTCACCGGTCGCCGGACCACCGCCGGTCACCGGACCACCCTTGGGTGCATGTGAACTCTATTAGAAGTGCAAGCCTTTGAGTGTGCATGCCTTTTGACTTTCAAGTGTATGTGAAATCTAGTGTACGCTTTATGTGTTATTAGTGCATGCAAGCTTTATTGGGAGTACATGAAAATTCAACTGAATAGTGCATACGAATTAGAAAATTGGTGCATGTAAATTCTACTAGGAGTGTGCATGTAAATTCTATTGAAGTGCATGCCTTTGAGTGTACTTATCTGTCTTTTGACTTTTGAGTGTATGTGAAATCAAGTGCATGCTTTATGTGTTGTGAGTGCATGCGAGTTCAACTAAGAGTGCATGTAAATTCTACTAAAGTTCGTACATTTGAGTGTACTTATATGTCTTTTGACTTTTGAGTGCATGTGAAATCAAATGCATGCTTTATGTGTTGTGAGTGCATGCAAGTTCAACTGAGAGTGCATGTGAGTTATACATCCACAAAAATATTAAATTCACATGCACAATAATTCGCATACACATTTAAGTCAACAACTTGCACTCCAATCCAAAAAAATACATGCACAAAATATTGAATTTGCATGCACAGAAGTGTTGCATTCGCTTGCACTTTTCAAGTCATTGGCTTGCACTTTTAGGCCTCCGACTTGCACTTTATCAGTAATGTTCAAAAAACAAAGGCATGCACAAAAGGGTCTCCGTGTTGCACTTTTTTTTGAGCTTTTAATCTGATCTAACGGCTAGGAGCTATTCTTATTTTGTATTATAAGGGCCTTTCTCACCAGAATCGCACCATTTTTATTAAAGTGTTATTTTAGTATAGCTTTAATATCATTTTTACATATATATCTCATAAAATTATATTATATTGATATAAACCATACAAAATTTATATATTTTTTATTAAAAGTTATTAATCATATTCTCATAATATTAGTAAAAATGAAGAAAATTTAAACAATATTATTCACCTGTATCATAATAAATTTGTAGAAATTAAAAGAGAAATGATATGCTGAAGTGATATATTATCACATCAGCATATAATATTAGAATATATATAATTGAACATACAAAAAAAATTAGTGAAAAATATGGGTAAGCTTTTTTGGTAAGAATGATCTTTTTGATTAAAAATCGTGTTTTATCAAATCAATATAAAAAAAATTATAAAATTTTATATATCAATTAATAATTAAGCTTTTAATAAATGTAAATAATTTTAAAAATTATCAAATTCATCAATTTATTTCAATGTACATTTATATTAGCTTTGAGTGATCGTTGCTGAGCAATGAGCTTCTAAATCATAACATTGGTTAAATTTGTTCAATGCTTAAAAAGAATTGTTGTTCAGGGAAATGTAAACAACTTAAAAACACGAACAAAACAATTGATATCATGAACAATAAAGGGTCCATTTGGATGTTTGTTTATAAACTATTTTTTTGTTTATACACTGTTTTTTACACGTCTTTTTAGGTATGAGGGTAGCGTTTTTCAAAAAATAAGGGATAAATTGTTTTATAAGGGATAATTGAAAGAGATCCAAACGAACCCAAACACATTTCTCACATCAAGTAAATAATATTTTAATTTAAAACTTTTGTTTGATGTCTATAATAAAAATAATACCTGAAATACTATAAAAACTTTATTAAGATTAATTTGTTAAAAATTTGCTAAAAGAAGTGACTAACGTATAAAGAATGAAGGGAAAACTATAATTTTACATGTCAAAAAAGCTTATTATGATTAAGATGAATTGAGAAATGAATAATTTGATTGTGTTATAAAAATGAAGTACAATATTAATCATAAGTTGTATATAGCTAAATTTGTGTATTTATATATATGGGATTTTGGATGCATGGTTTTCGACCCAACTCATTTGATTCACTTTCTCTTTCATCGTATGGAGTTGATGAGATCGTGAAAATAAAAATACATAATCAATTATAAATAGAAAAAAGGTATTTGATGTGCTACATTATTAGTATAAGTTATTTTATAGTTAGTTTGTTTTAAATTTACTTGAACACACAAAATTTAATTTCCATAACGTTAGTTGAAGCTCGACATATAACTTGATAAATATTGTGAAATTGTAGTCGTATAAAAAAAGCTAATTAAATATCAATGCATTTATAATTAATAATGAGATCTCAACTAATCAAATCAAAACATTTTATAATATATAATATATATTTTAAATAAAAATGATAAATTTATAAGTTTGAACTATAAAGTTAAATAAGTCTTAACAATAATTATAAAATTTGGAAAAGTGTTAACAATAATTTTAATGACAAAATTTGAAAAAAAACGTACATGTAGTATGCAACATTTGCATCCAAATCAAAATATTTTTATATGTTAATTAATAATTACGTTAAATTGAAAATTTTATTTTGTTGAGATTTGTTTTGTTAAGATTTGATATGGTTGTTTTAGTATTAATATAAATAAATTGAAATATATTATTAATAAACAAAGTGGATTAATCATAAATTGACACCTAGGATTTGTGGGATTAGAAAGAATATGGTGGCTCTAAATTCCTTTGCTTTAATATATATATATATATATATATATATATATAGATATAGATTTTAGTGAAATTAAATAAAAATGCTAATAAAAAATAATATAAAAATTAGCATAACCGATATATATTTCTTAATGGACATATTAATTCAATTTTGAAGCTTTTTTGAATTCTAGCTTAGACGTACAACTAATGCTAGATTTGTGTTTGGGTTAAATCTCTATAACAAATAAAGTTTAAATTTTATTTTGCAAAATTTATGTTGGTTCATTTAAAATATTATTGATACAATTTGGTTGAGATATGGTAGTTTGAGATTTTGCTAAATTGTTGATGCAATTTTTTGTGAGGATATTAGGAAAATAAACTAAAATATAAATAATTATAATTAATGAGATTTAACCACAAATTGACACATAAGAATTGTGGGACCAGAGTGAATATGGTGGCTCTAAATTCATTTGTTTTAATATATATATATATATATAGATATGCTGATTCGAGACTGTGAGAAACACCATTGTATTTTTTTTATATTTTTTTATTATAGCAACGGTGAGAGACAGCGTTGATATTTTTTATTTTAAAAAAATGGCAATAAAAAAACAAAAAAAAACAAATTCAAGCAACTTTTTATATATATAAAAATAAAAAAGCAACGGCTTGGAATGCCGTTGCTTTTCTACCCATAACTTGTTTTTTTTTGTCATGATTCTACCCATTACTACAAATTTGGACTTTTGTGTAGTTTAGTCATTACGTACAGTAATTTATAGTTTAGTCATTACTACAAATTTGCCCATGTAAAAAGTATTTTATATAGTTTACCCTTATACTTTGGACTTTTGTGTAGTTTACCAATTAGCTTACCCATATAAAAAATTAAATACGTTTTTTTTCGAGAAATGCTTTAAGGTAAAAAAATTATTATCTTTTTTTATTCAAAAAAAATATAAAAAATTGAATTTGATTATACTAAATGAAGAATAAATGACCAAGTAGCGTATTTTTGGGAAAACAAAAATTTATACATAAATATTTATTACATTATGATCCTAATTATACAAAAATGACAACAAATAAAGTTATATTATGATCCTTATGCGGTAGGTCAACCATACTCTGTACGATATCTTTGTAAATCTTCTATTCGCTGATGAAATGCTTGATCCCAGTTATCAACACTAAATAAAATTTTGACTTAGAATATTTAAATCAACTTAACAAATTTTTCTTAAGAATTTAAGTATGGTCAAACTCATAAGGAAAATAGCTTAAGTTAATTTTAACCTAAGATAAATTTTTCTATAAATTAATTTTGGGGTTAAAATAATATTATAAACTTATAATATTAAAATAAATAAATTTGGGTAATTTTTATATTTTTTTAAAGTTAAAGTAAGGGAATAGATTATCTAATATAAACTTATAATATTAAAATAAATTAATTCATGTGTTTTCCCCTAAGACTCAAATGGTTATATTGAAATAAATAAATTTATCGTATAGTTATATACTATTGTTATATCATATAGTTATATACTATTGCCATATCGTTCATTTATATACCATAGCTATATACTATAATTATATATTATGGTTCTATCGTATAGTTATATACTATTGTTGTATTGTTTAGTTATATATTATAGCTATATACTATGGTTATATCGTATAGTTATATACTATAATTATATATTATGGTTCTATCTTATAGTTATATCTTGTAGATATATCGTATAGTTATATACTATGGTTATATCGTATAGTTATATACTATTGTTATATCTTATGGTTATATCATATTGTTATATACTATAGTTATATACCATGGTTATATCGTATAGTTATATACTATAATTATATATTATTGTTCTAATGTATAGTTATATATTATTTTTATATCGTATAGTTATGTAATATTATTATATCGTATAGTTATATACTATTGTTATATTATATAGTCATATACTATTGCTATACACTATTGTTATATTATATAGTTATTAACTATAGCTATATATTATGGTTATATCGTATAGTTATATACTATAATTATATTTTATGGTTCTAACGTATAGTTATATACTATTTTATATCGTATAGTTATATACTATAATTATATATTATTGTTCTAACGTATAGTTATATACTATGGTTATATCTTATAGTTATATACTATATCTATATACTATGGTTATATCGTATAGTTACATACTATGGTTATATCGTATAGTTATATACTATAATTATATTTTATGGTTCTAACGTATAGTTATATACTATTTTATATCGTATAGTTATATACTATAATTATATATTATTGTTCTAACGTATAGTTATATACTATGGTTATATCTTATAGTTATATACTATATCTATATACTATGGTTATATCGTATAGTTACATACTATGGTTATATCGTATAGTTATATACTATAATTATATATTATGGTTCTAACATATAGTTATATACTATTGTTATATCGTATAGTTATATACTTTTGCTACATACTATTGTTATATCGTTTAGTTATATACTATAGTTATATATTATGGTTATATCGTATAGTTATATACTATTGTTATATTGTTTAGTTATATACTATAGTTATATACTATGGTTATATCGTATAGTTATATACTATGGTTATATCTTATGGTTATATCATATTGTTATATACATTAGTTATATACCATGGTTATATCTAGGGGTGTTCAAATCTGGACCGGACCGGTGAAAATACGGTCCGGTCTCCGGTCCAGATAATTTCCTTAATCCGGCCTGGTCCGGTTCAAACCCGGAAAAAATCGGTCCGGACCGGATTTTAATTTATATTTTTATATGTTTTTTTGGAGATTTATATGTATTTTTTTATAGATATTTTTCTTAATTTAATAAGTTAGGAGTATATATGTTTTTTAGATATTTTTTTATAGATTTTAAATAAGAATTAAAAAAAAAAATTAAAATAAAATCCGGTCTAAACCGGTCCAGGACCGGACCGGACCGAAACCGGACCGGATCGAATAGGTCCGGTCCGGTCCGGACTTTTGGAAAAATCCGATCCGGTCCAGACCTGATGAACACCCCTAGTTATATCGTATAGTTATATATTATTGTTCTAACGTATAGTTATATACTATGGTTATATCTTATAGTTATATACTATAATTATATATTATGGTTCTATCGTATAGTTATATACTATTGTTATATTGTTTAGTTATATACTATAGCTATATACTATGGTTAATATCGTATAGTTATATACTATAATTATATATTATGGTTCTATCGTATAGTTATATACCATGGTTCTATCGTATAGTTATATACTAGAATTATATTTTTTCCCATTGTAATATCAAGACAAATATTTTAATACGGAATATATAATTTCCACATGTCATATACTCCCTCCATTTATTTTTACGTGCTTTTTACTCTTGTACACTTATATTTGTCATTATAGATTTTTTAAACCATTTATTATATGTGAATCACGAAAGTTTATTACCTTTATTTTCTTCTTCTCCGTCCATTAATTCTAAAGATGTGAGTATAAACTATTAGAAAGACAACTACTCCGTATAAGTGAAGGTATAGAGTATAAAAAAGAAAAAGTCTGAATTTGACTTGTAAACCTATGAATTAAAGCCACATGCAAAATTCTAGCTGCATTAAATATTTCTTTGTTTTACATGTGTCTAAATCACTTTATATTGGGCTAATTGAATATTATTTATTCACAACAATCATAGGGTAGCATAGTTAATTAGTTTGAATAAATAACAATGAAATGAATTTGAATAAATAACAATGAAATGAAATTGATATGTAAACAATAAATTGAAACGAATTGCTTTGAATAAATAACTATTGTTTAATTTGTTTACAGGAGAAGCACTAGAATTGCTAGTGAATTGCACCGTTGCAATTGCTTTTTTTGTTCTTTTTTTCTAATGATGCAACGGTGCCAACCACCGTTGTTTTTTTTTAATCAATTTTGTCAAATTAAAAATGTCAATTTTTTCCTTCTTTTAAATAAGGGAACGGTGACTATCACCGTTTCTTTTTATTTATTTAAAAATGCTAATTTGATCACCGTTGAAATCAATAGTACTGTAGGTGCAAGTAGCGGCTACCGTATTTATGTGTTTGTTGTCTACTTGGGCCTTGTTCGGTGGAGGTACAAATATTTATTACTATTTATAAATATTGTTTCTAAAAGTAGTACTTTTACAAGTTATCAAAATATATAATAAAATTATTTTAATATCAAACATTTTCAAAAAATACGCATATCTATAAAAAAAATCTTATCAAAAACATTTTCTTACATAACTCTATTTGCTTAGCCACTACCAATGAAAAAAAGATATTATAAATACTCCTGTTAAATAAACCTTTAAAAAAAATTAAAATACATGTTTCTGTTAGTTCGGTGTTTTAAATGAAGGAGAAAAATTAACATTTCATAACTAAAATTATAATTATTGTAACAAAAAGTACACGTACAACTTTCATAAAATATAAATATATTGGATATCATATGAGTTTGATGTTATATTTAAATGGAAATACATTAATATAATAATTGTAATAGCAGATAGGACGATGACCGATGGGCTGCTTGAGTGCTTGGTGTTGGGTCGAGCGCATCCATCTACGGAATTTGATCAAGATTAGACATTTCCGGCATATTCTGGATGAATATCGCCTTGAGGATATAAGTACAATAAATTTGTAATAATATTTATATGCAAGTATCGTGTCGATTTTTAGTATTAAGGTTGTTTATTACTCTCTCCGTCTCTTAATTTCGTTCCTGTTTCATTTTTGTATATTATTTATAATTGAAGATAAACTTTGAGATTTCTTTTAATATATAAGAAAAAACATAGTCATGTGAGGTCTTGTTTGATTCGTCTTAACGAGTACTTTGATAATATCAAAAAATTATAATTTTTATTAATATATAATTAGAGATATTCACAATACAAAATTCGTCTCGATAAATATGTCCAGTCAAAATGAGAACAAAATTAAGAGACGAAAGAAGTATTAAATTGCTATGCGGCATCTAACGTAAATGCAACAATAATAAACAACCTTAAGTTGTACGTGTACTTTGTATTACAATAATTATACATAGGAAATTACATAAATACCACCTTATCATCATAAATTAACATATAATGATAATCGAACTTAAGTAGCAACATAATTAACATAACGTTTTACACCTTCTCCTGCTTACCCGACCCAGCAATGGAAGCGGCCCAGACTTTCTTGTACTCAACAGTCAGTCTAGAAATGTAGCCCAATTTGTTACTTTCGAACTCTTCAGCAAAGAAGAGTTCAAATGTGACAAATTGGGCTATATTTATGGACCGACTGTTGAGTACAAGAAAGTCTGGACCGCTTCCATTGTTGGGTCGGGTAAGCAGGAGAAGGTGGTGTCCCTTATCAGCTGGACTCCGCTTCAATTTCTTTTTGTCACAGTCAACACTGATGGGTCCGTCAAAGAAGGAAGGGCTGCGGCTGCGGGCGTCATTAGAGATCACCTGGGTGTTTGGAAGAGTGGTTTTGTTCACAACATTGGATCTTGCACGGTTCCCATGGCGGAGTTGTGGGGTATTATCTCGGGATTGAGTCTCGCATGGAACCAGGGGTACAGGAGGGTTTGCCTCGAAACAGATTCTGCTCTAGCTATTCTGTTACTCGGCAAACCTGTGGAGCGTTGTCATCCCCTTTTCAGTCTCGTTGCTCGGGCAAGGGACTTCCTTCGTAGGGATTGGTGCATCCAATGCCGTCATGTTCTTCGGGAAGCAAATAAGGTTGCGGACCTTCTGGCCTCGTTTGCTTTCTCTTTTCCTCTTGGTGTTTCTGTTTTAGAATTTCCGCCCGATCGGGTGTTTTCTTTGCTTTTGGAGGATGCTAAGGGAATGTTTATTCCTCGGCTCGTGGCTATGTAGTTCTCATTTTCTTAATGAATGAAGGAAGCTGTTGCTCATTTCTTTGACATAAAAAAAACTATATAACAAAATATATTAGGCTATATTAAAATAAGTTTAAGAATTAACACATTACTAGGATCGAACTTAATAGGCCATCATCAAAATCATCATAAATTAACACAAACTTAAATAACAACATAACTAACATAATGTTTTACACTAACATAATGTATATATGTTCATGTCAATTATATAACAAAACTTAATAGGCAATATTTGAAATAAATTTAGGAAAACATATATGTATCGTACATCATCTTCATTAATCGAATCAAGTCCAGATACATCATCTCGTTCTACAACGATATCTTCTCAATTTTGTGTTTTCGAATTTGGTGGATTAGCATCCATATAGCATCATATATATATATGCAAAAATGCAACGGCTAGAAATTCAACAGTTGCCATTTGAACTTATGGGCTACACAATAGCACATAAAAGTGAACATGTTTAAAAACAATTCAAATTTTGAACAAAGAATCATAACTCAAATTTTTATTTGTACCCTATACTTATGCACGACTATATATCGCAGAAGTGTCGAATATCCAAAACCCTAAACGTTCTCATACGCTACCTTATTGCGCAAAAAAATGCGGTGCAACTACAAATTTTATGCCGTTTAAATATCTTCGTTTAAGCCTGTTTTTAAAACTAAGTAAATACCCTTACAAGTTACAAGTCTACAACTAACCTCCTTTTTCAGACTACGAGATCGTGAAAAAAATAGAGCAAATTATGTACAAAGTATGGGAAGAAAGGGCAGTATACCTAAAATGGCTGCATAATCGGAGGTAAGAAATGGATTTGCACATTTGCTCAAAACCAAGTGATATAGCTACATCATTGCATTGTTGTTTCCTTTCAAGAACGTAAGCGCAACAGAAATTGAGATACTAAATGAAATCTGGGTACACTAGATCTAATAATTTAGCTACCACCGCTGAAGATCCCGATCCTTTTAGCCACATCTGAAGCATTGTACTCCGCAGCTAATTGGATGAAAGCTTTCTTTGTTCCATCGGCCCTGCAAAGAGACGCACAGAAGCAAGTATGAGCAACTCAGGCGGCATCAGTAAATGAAATATACTGCAGCAAATTCAATAGGGTTAATACTTTTTTTAAGGCACATGCATGGTTATACAGATATGGCCATACCAAAATAGACAGATCTTTCCCCCAACACTATATACTAAATAACTTGAATATGAATACAAAAGATTTGAAAACTTGTAGAAACGAAAATTTCATGTGTATGAGGTTTGGTGTATCTATTTCCAAATGCAATAAGTTTTGATTACATCAAGTGAAATGAGATTGATTGTAAATTTATTTTCACTCAAGTGAAACTTGATAGCATCAATAACATAAGCTTAAAGACATCATTTAGGTTAGTTTAGAATAAACTATAAAGAACTAACTCTTTTGAGAGAGTCATAAATACATAATCGGAAAAAAGAAGAAGTGATTTACATGTAAGGATGTTTTTCTACAACGAATATTGCAGGTTCTCTCCAATAAATTTCTCTTATAATTTTGTTCTTCATTCTCATAAAACATCATATGCTTCTTTACCCTAACATAACCCCAATGACATTCTTTAGCTACCATTACTGAACAGTTTAAGCAAGTCTTAACTAACAGAAAATATATTATGTACCTTATTGTGCAAGCTAAATTACAGCGCTGAGATTTCATCATGCTAAAAACAAATACTCAACATCTCATTCCACATAAATGAGGAAAAAAATCCCATGTATATAGTACAAGTAAATCTACAGTAAACCAAAAGCTGTATCTATTGTGAGTTTATCTGAAGTCATGACTAAAAGCATCAGATAACGTTGAATCCTTGAGTATCACAACCTCAATTTTGATAAAGTAAAGAGGCTACAAGGCAGAAGGGTGTCAATGTATGTATGGTAACCTTTATTTGAATCAAAGAACTATAACACCTTAGCCTTATGATGCACGGAAGTTTAGTTCTTGGGCTTTGCCTCAGAGGCTCTCTTGCAGATGATTCATCAGAGGTTTAAAGCCATGATGATATCATGTCCCTCTTACTAGACAAACCCAAGCACCACCTCACTAAAAACCCACCTCTACCCTCCAAGTATGAACAGCACTTGGAGAGCCACTCCTCAATTTATATATCACCCAAAGGACCCTTTTCATGTAAGCAACAGCAAGTAACCAACCATAACCGATGCATCCCTTCAGTTGTTTATCTTCCCTCAAAGTGGAACTTTTTATCCTTATAGGATCAAAAGAATAAGCTGACTATCTCTTTGGAACCAAGCACCCGTCCACTTTGTCAATCCTAATTCTATGATGACCAAAAAGCCTCCCTGGAGAAATGCAGGTTGAATAAAGACCAACTTGACCGAAACTACATATGGCAAATGAATTATGATCCAGAGAACCTACAGTGAAACCGACCACATACATACGTGATATGCCTGCAACATCCTAATTCCTAACCTCAGTGTTTTTATCCTGCAACACCTCTTTGGAACCAAGCACCCGTCCACTTTGTCAATCCTAATTCTATGATGACCAAAAAGCCTCCCTGGAGAAATGCAGGTTGAATAAAGACCAACTTGACCGAAACTACATATGGCAAATGAATTATGATCCAGAGAACCTACAGTGAAACCGACCACATACATACGTGATATGCCTGCAACATCCTAATTCCTAACCTCAGTGTTTTTATCCAATCTAACATATTCACTTCCAGCATCTTGCCATTATTGTTTTACTACCAGGTAAGTGCACAAATAACACAATCAAGCAAGATTATGCAGCATATTCTAGTTCAGTTTTGCATGTTCTACCACTTGGGCAAACACATATAAACAAAAAATGATATTCATTTAAAGATCAGCATGCAGTACTTGATGATAGTGCATTATGGTTCATACTGTCATAGGTAATTACCTAATGGATGTGTTGACCTTCTTAACACCAACTTCAAGGAAGCTTTTGATAGCAGACCTTATCATCTTCTTATTAGCCTTCACATCAACAACAAAGACCAGAGTATTGTCGTTTGCAAGGTTCTTAATTGCTGCCTCTGTCAGGAGTGGATACCTGAGAACCTGGGAAAGATCAATCCCGCCACTAAAAACATCAATGCTTGGGGTGACCCTGATCCTCCTCTTCTTCAAAGAAGCTTGAATCCTTGTGAAGTTGAATGCAGAGCCATCACAACTTTTGTGACCAAGCTGCTTCTCAACAACATAAAACGTCATTCCCCATTTCCTCTAATATCTATATTATTTCAGGTCACAGAATTTGGACCAAACTCTAGCATAAAAAAATCCCTGTTTCATTTCACTCTAACTGCAGAAATATACTCAATTGTCACACATGTTGCACACCAAAAGCCTTTCCACACACACCGGAGACGTATAAATGAAACAGTTTCGATGAACTAAGACCAGTGAAATTCGCAGCAAAATCAGATGTGTCCAAGAGAGAGGACTAACCTTGAAATGGTTCAATTTGGGGGCGGGGAGAGAGACGGAGAAGAAACTGGAGAGCCTTGTGCTATTGATGGATGAGAGAGATGGTGTCAACTGCATTGCAATCGACTGAGCCATTTTTATTTTTATTTTGCCGAGCGCGAGCGAGAGTGGGAGAACAATGGAGAAGGAGAAAAGCGAGACTTTCTTCGCTCCTTATCTGCAGAGAGAGTAAAGAGGATAGCTTTCCTCAACTAACGGCTTACCAGATGCTGGGCTAATTGAACGCTGATTTTGGGCCTTCTTTGTAATTATTATTAGGCCTAGTTGTACTTTTTCGGCCCAGTCCAACCATGAGAAGTTTTCTATTTTTTTTGGTTATTGTCCTTTTATATATTCTAAACCCTTTTTCGAACTTTAAATTAAGGATGGACAAAAGTAGATCGGACCGTAAATTTACGGTCCACGGTCCGGGAATTTTACATTTCCGATCTTACGGTCCGGTCCGGACCGTAATTTTTACGATCCGGACCGGTCGGACCGTAAAAATTACAAAAAAAGTTTAAAATATTTTTGGGGGTAATTTTTACGGTCCGGACAATCAAATAATTTAAATGCCGAAAATTATGAAATCCGGTATTCCCGATCCGGATCGGGTGTCCATCCTTACTTTAAATGCACCCAAACTCTCGAACTTAGGCCTTCTACAATGAGAGTTTCATATGCATAAAATATATGAGTTTCATGAAAATTGGTTTGAAACAAGAGAGGTTTCATCTCATAAAATCCACATGAAACCATGAAAGTAAAAAAGAGGGGTACGAGCCATTGATTTATGGTTAAAAAATTTCCAAATGAAATGATTTTTTTTACTTTTAGCAAATTTCCAGCAAAAATGTAATTATAAATAATTGAAAAAGTGAGTTATGAAACTCATCCTATGAAATCATGAATGTGAATGACCTTAATCATAGTTTTTGGATTTTTCTGTGCCAAATTTATTCCCAAACCTTACTATGAATCAATCTATTGTCATTTTTTTAAATGCTAACTTTTATGGGTCGTATTCTTTATACAACATGATTATGGGATCGATAATTAAGGTTAAATATTGTTTATGAGTAGACCTGTTAATCGGGTCGGGTCATTCGGGTCCGGATCAAAATGAAGATTTGGGTTGTTAAATTTTTCGGCTAGACCGGGTCTGATTATAACGAGTTTGGTCCGAGCTCGGTTGACCCACATGTCAAAAGTATCAGCTTTTTATTATAATAATTGTTATAATAATAATATATATAATAACAGTCCGTAAGGATCGGGTTGGGTCCATCAGGTTTGGATCCACCGACTTCAGGTCCGTAGGGGTTGGCGTCCTTCTTAAACTATTAATTTTTTAGTCGGGTCTCAACCCTAAAACATCGAGTCGAGTCGATTTTTGATATGTCTAGTTACAAGCCTATATTAGGCATAAAAGTAAATATAGGATATCCACGGAAAACCAATAAATTAAATTCAACCAATTACATCGGCGAAAATAAAATTATTGCATTACAATACAAATTACCAAATGAAAGTATAGAAATATTGAAATGGCAAAATCATTTTTGTAAAAATGAAACAAATCATAGATAATTAAAAGTTCAAATCTTAAATTTTCTCTAGTGATTTTTTTTAGTAGGAAAGACGAGTCGATCTTCAATATTCTTTCAATTGTGAGCATTAACCCAACGACAATGCTTCTGAATCTCTCCTTGCTTCCTGATGAGCACGCCTAGCCTGCCAAGTTTCAACATGGCCTTGCCAAACTTGTCACCGTAGTGAGAGTCGCTTGCAAATTGTGATACGGGGTTAGCCGTGTAGAAGATGGATCTAGGCAACGGATCTCAAAACAAAAGAAAACACAAGATTAGAACAATGGCGGAAGTGAAACTAATGGAAAGGATAATAGATAGAACCAATAGAAACGACGAGAAAACCCGCTTGCTTGATAGCAAGGAACCTTGTCGAACGATCTACCAACCCGATCTCTACAACGCCACACAACCAAGAATCGCTGACGAACTTGGAGCACGTAGAGGATTGCTTATGATGTACGAAATCACCAACTCCAGAGGGACTTGACAAAGACGAAAACAACTAAGCAGGAAAGAACAATCGATTGAGACTCTCACGGGGAGCCGAGTTTTCAAAGCAAAAACCAAGCTCTGTTTTTGTGTTTTAACAATATGAGAAATCTGCCTAATGAAGAAGACAAGGGAGGCCTTAAATACCCTAGGAGGGCCGGCCCTAGCTTCCCAAAAACGGGTTACACTTAATCCCGAAATATCCGAAAATAGAAAGCTTAAAACAATTAAATAATAGTCATAAAAATATCCAATGAAGAAATTAATAAGAATAAACATAGGTAACGTTGACCATTAAAGTCAACGCCTTGACTTTGGACTTGTCCTCTTCGTCATGTGATACATCATGTGCCATAAACGTCTCCAGCTCTTGACGTAGTTCCTTCAATCTTGACCTAGTAATCGGTCCATCAAAGATTGACACTAATGGCGGGGATGATTCCTCATCATTCTCCCCTTCTTGAAAAGGACTCGTCCTCGAGTCATCAACATCAGCGGCTGCATAAGGGGTAAGATCACCGACATTGAATATCGGGCTCACGCCATAGTCATCGGGCAGCTCCAACACATAGGCATTGTCGCCTACTCTCTTCAGCACCTTGAACGGTCCATCACCTCTGGGAGACAGCTTCGACTTCCTCTGCTCCGGGAACCGCTCCTTGGGCAGGTGTAGCCACACCAAGTCGCCGGGCTCGAACAACACTTGACGCCGGCCGTGATTAGCTCGGGCTGCGTTCGTCGCTGCAGTAGCTTCCAAACGAGCCTTAGTCCGCTCGTGCAGCTCCTTCATGAACTCAACCTGTCTATCAGCATCAAAGTCTGCTCGTTCCGGTAAAGGCAACGGCTTAAGATCTAAAGGGGTTAGGGGATTCAAACCATACACACATTCAAAAGGGGACATATTGGTAGAAGAATGAATAGTCCTATTATAAGCAAACTCAATATGTGGTAAGGCATCTTCCCAACTTTTCAGATTAGATTTAATAACAGCCCTAAGGATAGTACCCAATGTACGGTTAGTGACCTCAGTTTGTCCATCTGTCTGGGGGTGACTAGCAGTAGAGAACAACAACTTAGTATCAAATTTACCCCACAAAGTCTTCCAAAAGTAACTCAGAAATTTGACATCCCTATCACTCAAAATAGTACGAGGTACACCATGCAACCGAACAATCTCTCTAAAGAACAAATCAGCAACATTCCTAACATCATCAGTTTTATGGCATGCAATAAAGTGAGTCATCTTAGAGAACCTATCAACAACCACAAATATAGAATCTCTCCCCTTCTTAGTCCTAGGCAATCCAACAATAAAATCCATACTAATATCAACCCAAGGAAAGCAAGGAATAGGCAAGGGAGTATAAAGACCATGCGGTTTTGCCTTAGATTTAGCCTGTAAGCACTCAACACAACGTTTGATAAAATTCTCTACATCCCTAAGCATGTGTGGCCAATAGAAATGAGTATGCAACATGTTATAAGTCTTATCTCTACCAAAATGACCCATCAATCCACCTCTATGGGACTCATCAACAAGTAACAACCGTAGAGAACAAACAGGAATGCACACCTTATCAACTCGAAACAAGAATCCATCAAACAAGAAAAACTTATCAAATGAACCCTTTTCCACACAATGCTTATAAATCACTCCAAAATCAGCATCCATATCATACAACTCCTTAATATAAACGAATCCAAGGACCCGAGCATCCAAAGTAGTCAAGAGTGTATGTCTCCTAGAAAGGGCATCAGCTACAACATTATCTTTTCCTTTCTTATAATTATCTCTGCTGGATGCTAAGAGAACTCGGCTAGGGGTAGAGGCGAGGGTGAGGTCGGTCCGTGTGGAGGCAGTGGATGGTTCGGCTGAGGACTTACCCTTACGCTCGGCCTCTCTTTTCTTATCATAAGCCTCAGCCACTTGAAGCGGCGTCATCGGTTTCAACACCACTTTCCTACCACAAAACTCAAAGGCATGTTGGTTAGTACGTCCATCATGAATAACATGTCTATCAAATTGCCAAGGATGACCTAACAAAATATGACAAGCTTGCATAGGAACAATATCACATAAAATTTCATCCTCATAAGTTCCTAGCTTAAGTGTAATCTTAGCTTGCTTATTCACCTTGAGTTCACCACAATCATTCATCCAATGAAGTCTATAAGGTCTAGGATGCAAAAAAGTAGGGAGTTGCAGTTTATTAACTAATTCAACACTAGCAATATTACAACAACTACCACCATCAATAATCATGTTGCAAACTTTCCCTTTAACAAGACATCTTGTATGAAACAAATTCTCACGCTGATTATCATCACAAGGAGCCTGATTAACATGCAAAGTCCTCCTAACAATCAATGAATCACCATGCTCATATTCAATAAAATCCAAATCAGCATCATTGGCATGCTCATTCATATCATGGCTAGCAACTAAATTTTCATGCTCAGTGTCAGACTCAGACTCTAACTCACCCAAATGATTAATCATCAAAACACGAGTATTAGGACAATCCTTCATGTAATGACCCTTTCCTTGACATTTAAAGCAAGTGATATCTCTAGCTCTAGGAGGAGGGTCAGCAGGGTTACCTCGTGTAACTGCAGGGGCGGGCCGTGTGGGCTGCTGTGGTGCGGTGGAGGTAGAGGGGTGCGCACCACGGGAATTCTGCTCATTGCCGCGAGGCGGACCGGTTGCTGGGCGGGATCTCTGGTGTCCGGTGCGGCCCTGCTGCTGGTCGGGACGCCAGCTTTGGCGTTGTGGCACCGTGCGGTGTTGTTGGGTATAGCTGGACTTGAATTGTCTCTCAACTTTAATTGCTTGGTGTAGCAAATCTGTCATGGTAGAATAGGGATACAATTCTATAGTGTCAGCTAAATGAGGATGCAAGATACGTAGATACCTGGACATAGTGGCCTCTTCATCTTCGACGACGTTGCCGCGTGCCATGGCTATCTGCATATTGTTGTAGACCTCTTCAACACCTAAAGAGCCTTGCCTCATAGTCTCCAAACGGTTGCGGAGAACTCTATTGTGGTGGTGGGGAACGAAGCGGGCCCTCATCATAGCTCTCATCTGGTTCCATGTGTTGACCGGAGGGTCCATGACTTGTCTTCGAGCCTTCACAACAGAATCCCACCAAACCAAAGCATAACCAGTAAATTCAAGAGCAGCGAGTTGTACCTTTTTATGTTCAGGGAAATTGTGGCAACCCCAAATCTGCTCAATCTTCGTCTCCCATTCAAGGTAGACGTCTGGATCACACTTTCCATCTAAAGCCGGGATCTTCACTTTGATCCGTCCAATGCCGTCTTGTTCGGCTTCACGGCGGCGAGGCTGTCCGCGGTCATTCCGGGGGCGGTAAGGACGCCACTCATTACGCTCCTCGCGCTCATAGTCCTGCATATCATCATCACCCCATAAACTAGAACGTATCGACATAGGAGGGGACTCAGACCTATCACGAGGTGCGGGATGCCGAATCGGGCGTATGCGGTCGGTGCCAGTGGCTCTCGGTTGGCGACGCTCGTCCATCGCCGCTTGGTAGGCCGTGGCTTGGTCGACCAAGGGCTCGGTGGCGGGAAGCGGTGCGCTATGCGATGGACCAATGTGTTCCTGTGCAGCCGGGAGTGGGTTGGAGCGGGTCTCCAATGAGTCAAACTTCGCAGACAACTGCGCGACTGTAGAAGCCAACTGTTGTAGCATCGCCTGCATATCGACATGGGAACCATTTGCAGTAACCTGTTCATCACCGGAACCTGTCATGATCACCACTTAGACGAACACAGAAAGACGTTAAGGTTAGGAAAACCAAAAAAACTCTCAAGTGTTTACACTCGGTGATTGTACAACCTGCGAAGTTAGGCTCGTAAATGACAAGTTCTCTATGTGCTCAAGATACGCAGCAAATCAAGGTCAAGCAGAGATGTAGTAGACAAGACAAGTAGATGTACGACGAAAAATGACTCAAACAAAAGCGAGACTAGAGAACGACTCAACAAGGAAAGCGACACAACTATAGTCACAAGAATGAAATGCAACTAAAGATGGGGCTATATATGTGTTTCGAACTCAAGAAATGCGAATTGCAAGTCAGAAAGACGTACCTTTGTCGACTCGGAACAAAGCCAATTAGAGCCGAGAGTGACCCGAGGGAGCGGAAGGGTTCGGAAAAGAGGGGAACGGGACGGCTCGACCGAGGACAACTCGGGCAAGGTCCGGCCGGGTTGCGGGTGGGGTCAGGCCGGGTGGTGGCGACTGAGGAGAACTCGGGTGGGACCCGGTCGGGTTGGGGCCGGGTCGGTGGCAGGTACGTGAGGGCTGGGTTAACTGAGGCTCACCCGGTCTGGACCCGGTCGGGTTGGGGCCGGGTCGGGGGGGGGGGGATGAGAACAACCCGGGGTGGGACCCGGTCGGGTTGGGGTCGGGTGGGGCTCGACTGAGCGCAACCCGGTGGGGACCCGGTCGGGTTGTGGCCGGGTCGGGGGGGGCTGAGAACAACCCGGGGTGGGACCCGGTCGGGTTGGGGTCGGGTGGGGCTGAATGAGCACAACCCGGTGGGGACTCGGTCGGGTTGTGGCCGGGTACTGTTGCGGCGACAAAGAGGTCCGAAAAAAAATCTGAAACGGAACCCTAAATTTTTTTTGTTTTTGTATTTCGAAAAAAAAAAAAAATTTATGAAAAATTCTCAAAAATCCCAAATGCCTTTTCCTCCTTTTTTTTTTTTTTTGAATTTCGATAATGCCCCTTTTTTTTGATATAATTTTCTTTTAGACAACTTGTTTTTCCTGGGATATTACACCATAAAGATAAAATAAAATCTCTAGAAAATCAAGCAAGTATCTTGAAGATTACCAAAATTGAACAACCGGATCTCTGGTGCGCACGAACCTGGACGCCGTCGTGGCTTGCTCGCCAAGCTAGGGCTCGACAACAATGGTGGAAGGGGGGGGCGAAATTTTTTTTGGGTGATTTTTGGACGGTTTTGGTATGTTTTTGTGGATCCTCGTAGTCACAATCAACCGCAACGAACTCCTTTCCAAGACAAACAAGAGCAAATAATAAGTCAAACTAACAATTCACTAATGTGACTCAAACAAAGAAATTCAATTGACGATTGAAAACAGGAAGATCCAATTTTTGATGATGAATCTGGAACCGTCAAAGGCGATCCGAAGCCGCAAAGCTCTTGATACCAATTGATACAGGGTTAGCCGTGTAGAAGATGGATCTAGGCAACAGATCTCAAAATAAAAGAAAACACAAGATTAGAACAATGGCGGAAGTGAAACTAATGGAAAGGATAATAGATAGAACCAATAGAAACGACGAGAAAACCCGCTTGCTTGATAGCAAAGAACCTTGTCGAACGATCTACCAACCCGATCTCTACAACGCCACACAACCAAGAATCGCTGACGAACTTGGAGCACGGAGAGGATTGCTTATGATGTACGAAATCACCAACTCCAGAGGGACTTGACAAAGACGAAAACAACTAAGCAGGAAAGAACAATCGATTGAGACTCTCACGGGGAGCCGAGTTTTCAAAGCAAAAACCAAGCTTTGTTTTTGTGTTTTAACAATATGAGAAATCTGCCTAATGAAGAAGACAAGGGAGGCCTTAAATACCCTAGGAGGGCCGGCCCTAGCTTCCCAAAAACGGGTTACACTTAATCCCGAAATATCCAAAAATAGAAAGCTTAAAACAATTAAATAATAGTCCTAAAAATATCCAATGCAGAAATTAATAAGACTAAACATAGGTAACGTTGACCATTAAAGTCAACGCCTTGACTTTGGACTTGTCCTCTTCGTCATGTGATACATCATGTGCCATAAACGTCTCCAGCTCTTGACGTAGTTCCTTCAATCTTGACCTAGTAATCGGTCCATCAAAGGTTGGCACTAATGGCGGGGATGATTCCTCATCAAATTGCCTCACCAAGCCCCGTGTGCTGGGATGAGAAGCCATTATTTGATCAAAGTCGATCACTCCTTTGTTGGCGATGATTGCCTTATAGAAGTTTGTGTCGAATGTGTCTCCACTTCCTGGCGTTTGGTCT
Organism: Rheum nobile; assembly: GCA_027886185.1. Lineage (NCBI taxonomy): Eukaryota > Viridiplantae > Streptophyta > Magnoliopsida > Caryophyllales > Polygonaceae > Rheum > Rheum nobile. Next base: position 2,796,640 of record WOAB01000056.1, read on the forward strand.
AGGAAAGCTACGTTTTCGGTACCGTCCTCATCCTTAGGGCATGTCTTGATGAGCTTTTTTACAAGAGTTGGGTCCATTGATGGATCTGTTTTGTTGGTGTTGCGGTAGTTGTATAGACGGTCTTGAAAGTTGTTACAATGTGCTACTCCAACAGTGTGAGCACCTACGTACGTAGAGGTGGACATGCACAACATTATATGTATATGTATATGTTATGACCTCTTAACTTATTATAGGAGGTATGTTTTTAGGTGTGTGAAACATAATAAAAGCACTTGAGATAGATTTGCACATTAATATCGGTCCCACAAAAGTTGGTTGCATTACTTTTTGACTTGAGAATAACTCATACATATGACCACGAAGACATACCAAGAAGAACAACGAGGTCGTGCAGGGTAAATCCTTTGGAAGCGAAGACTTTAATGGCAATTGACATTGGAATGCTGGGGCCAGGAAGGATTAGTGAATCATTAGCCTTAGAAACAAGAGCATCTCTTCTTCCGGTCTCTACCTGGAACCATGGTCCACCACCCTATATACATATCCTCAATTAAAATTCAAGGAGATGGTATTGAAACAAATTGTTCATATACTAATATTTGATATTTACATAGTATAATATATAATGATGTAACTTACGACGTATACAACAGTTATGGTTGTCATAACCAAAACATTAGAACAAGAGACAAGACCCGGGCAAGACTTCTCCACAGTGTCCTTGACTACATCAATGATTTCGAAACCATCCAGATCCAAGTTTGGCGGCGACGTTTTCTCTGTCCCCTTGCCATCCAAGAAGAGTGATGCATCACATCCCATTATATATAAGGGAAGTTATTATCCAATTAACATGAATTGCTAAACGTAAATGTATATGCATGGAATATCATGATATATATATATATATATATTAAATGTGTGTATATATACAACTAAGATAAGAAGCTTTACATTGCTAAAATGTATTATACCTTGACAAAGCAATCATGGAAATACAAGCGAACAAGATCACCGACAATTCCCTTCTCCTTTTCCATCTTGGCTCAAATGATCTTGAAAACTAGTTCCTCGACGTTGATGTTTCCGCATTTGTCATGGTAGTAGCTAAACTGGAGCCCCTAGCCGTAGCACTGGCGGGCGAGGAGGACCAAGACAAGTCCCAACGCCAAGGGCGCCCCAGATGAACTCTTCATCTTGAAATTGGTTATTGAGAGTTCGATTGATTAAGCTTAGCTAGTTTAATTGCCTTGCCAAGATTATGGGGTTTGGATAAGTATGTATACAGTACAATATATCATTACTAAATTGTAGACATGCCTTCCCTAATGGCTTAATAATACATACATTAAGGGGTTTTTATGTACTCTACTCCAAAATTAATCAACTTAAAATGGTGTGTTGCAGCCACGAACCAAGTTGTCAACGAACAGTTGGACTTCGATATCAGTGGTGCATCGTCAGATTGCTTGTTGGTGGGGAACTTGTCTTTAAAATGTTAATTAACGAATTTAAATAATTAACTACACATGTATATTGCTAACCTAATCTCCCCGAAACGAGGATCACGAAATATTCAGTCCGGGCGAATAGAACAAATATAAATTGATTTGGGGTCTCAATTAAAATATGCAAACCAGTATCTTTCCGCAATATTGGATCATTATAATATGTATAACGAAAAGATATTATATTTTTATGAAGGGTATTTTTATAACTATTTTTCATTTTCAAGTGTTATAAAAATAGTAGAGATAAGTAGAAAAGTGAGAAAGAAAATGTTAAATTTGTAAATAACACTTGAAAATGAAAAATAGTTATAAAAATACACTTCATAAAAATATAATATCTTATAAATTTATTTAAGGTTAGTTTGATAAATTTTAGAAATCTATAAGTAATTTTGTAACTATTATGGGCAAAAATAGAAAACTTGGACCCAAACTGTAAGAAAATAAAATTATGGGCACGCGTTGAGATTTTCATAAAAAGAATAAATATTGAAAGAATAGGTAAAAAGGGAGGTTCAAACCTTAAACATTCCAATCCATCTCTTAACCACATGGACAAAGTGTTAGAAGTGAATGAGTATAAATCCCCCTTTTTTTGGATAAGAATTCGAAGTGTACAACTTTGAGAGGCCAGAAACTGGCAACCGGTCTAACCGACAATACAACAACAGCAAAAAAAAACAAAAAACAAACGAAACAAACTAAAGCATGATAAAACAAAAAAAACCAAGAAATGAGGTGAGTAAAGCACAAACAAACGCTGCGTCGCCGGAAGGATGATCATCCTCTATCAACCCGGAACTACAACTCGGTTCATCATCAAGACAAGCTTTATCATCCAAAGAGTGTCTCCCAACAGAACCGGAAACAAAACGGGACAAAAACAAAAGCAAGGAGACAGAGCAACAAGAGCTCGATGTCCTCAAGGGAGAGGGCGGTGAAGGGGTCGGGGCCTCCGAGGTGGGCCAGGAGGAAGGGGGTCAGGGATGGTGACGAAGGAGACGACAGAACTAGAGGCTGAAGGGGGGAGGCCGACGAGGTCTTGAGAATCGGCAATAGCCTCTCGGCGGGGAGGACGGGGTGGGAGGCGAAGGAGACCGGTGGATCTGGAGGAGGTTGGGGGGAGGCCGACAAGGTCTTGAACCAAGATCCGACGAGGAGCCTCTCGAGGGGTCGCGATGACCATGGAAGGCTAGGGTCAAGTTGGAGGGATGGAGGCTCGCAGGGAGTGGTTGTTCGAGGGCCGACACAGAGGGTTGACGCTCCGGTGGCCAGATCTGGCTTTCTAGGGCCGGCTCTCAAAGGGAGTGTTTTCTTCTTTTGAAATTCTTTTTAGTTTAATTGCGTATAATTCCCCTTTATACATATCCATTCTCAAGCCCATTTATAAAAAAATACTATGGGCCATGAGAAGGGGGGGGGGGGGGTCATCGGACCCCTTGGATCCGCCTTTGACAATGGTAGAGCGCAACACAGAGGAGAAAGAAACCCTAAAGCTCTCAAGACAAATCGCCAAAACTCTCAACTCTGAATTAAAGTTTCCAAAAGAGAGCTTAAATACGGGGCCTCATCTTCACGTGCCAAACTGCCATGCCATATGATCAACTCGGCTCAACAATCACACGCACAAACATAGACTACATAGTACTTGGCTGGCAAAGGGCTTCTGAGAGTTGTCGTCCAAATTTGGGCCTTACGGCCCAAATTGGTTGCAAATTAAATCTGATCAACCCAACAAACCCGAATATTATCATGTTTACATTACATAACAAATGTCAAAACTTAAGCAATTACACAACATAGTCTCTACAACATAAAATTTGAATTGACTGATCAAGCCAAACGAGTCATAAACAAGTCATAGAATAAAACATATGTATAAGCTTTAACTAACAATGAGGCCGATCTAGCTAGTTCTTGATTTAGGAAAAAAATATACATGGGTCATGGATATAGAGGGTCATGGATATACATGGGTGGAGCGTGAAAGATTTGGAAAGGGGGTCACAGTGAGATGCGGCTGTAGAGCTGCAGGTAGACCTGATCAAACACGGGTCTGGGTCGGACGAAACCTGTTTTCTCGACCCGTTTAAGTGGGCCGGATCCGGCCCGTTATTCGGGCCAGAATCCTTAATCAGACCTGTCCGTAATTCCGGGCCGGCCTGCGGGCGGCTCGGTTGGTCATTCTCAAGTATATTTTTGATTTTTATTTTACTTTCTATTCTTTAAACTAATTATTTAATACTATTAATAAGAAAATGGTAAGTAATTTTAGGTTAGGTTTTTTTTTAATATATATATTTGTTATATTAATTATATATAAAATGCGGGCCGGGTCGGGCCGAGCGGCCTGTACGGGCCTAAACCTGTAACCGGGCCCGACCCGCTTACCCGTCCGGGCCGGGCCAAACGGCCCGTTCGGGCTAGAATCCTTGTCTAGGCCCGTATTATTTGTCGGGCGGACCGGGCCGGGTGGGCCAACCCGCGTTTGCTCAGATCTAGCTGCAGGTAAAGGCAGAGTGAGGGCGACTAGTGGTGGGCTATGGTTGGTTGTCGAGGGTGTGGGGCTGCGGGTGGCCAAAGGTGGGGGCATTTGTTAAATTGTTGCATGTTGGAGACTTAGTGGTGCATTTTACTTGTCGAATGAGTAATAATTTAACGAATGATGAAGTAGTTCGTTAAGTGGTTAATAAGAGCTCTTTCGTTTTACGGTTCCATTTAGGATAAATAAATCTAAGGTGAAGCGTGTTATGACGAGAGTAGTACCAAGATGAGTGACTTTTTGGGAAGTTCTCATATAGCATGTACTAGTGCCTCTAAGGCCTCAGATTTTACAAAAGAATGAATAGAAATCCGAGATAATGGTTTTGATATCCCAAGGGCACTTCCATATAATTTATCATACAAAGATTGTCTCCTTCTATTTCAATTTTTTTTCAACTCCTAGTATTTTTTCCGCATATGTACATCAAAGTGTCACCCGTACACAAGTACAAAGTGTCATCAATATAAATTGTCATAAAAAATGTCATATGTACATAAGTACAAAGTATCATCAATATAAACGTTAGTAAAAAGATATAATCTATACATAAGTATAAAGTGTCATCAATATAAAGTGTCATACAAAAATGTCATCGGCACATAAGTACAAAATATAATCAATATAAAGTGTCATCAAGGTAGTGTCATAAAAAAATACCATCCATACATAAGTATAAAGTGTCATCAAGAAAGTGTAATACAAAATGTGTCATATGTACATATGTACAAAGCGTAATCAATATAAAGTGTCATCAAGAAAGTGTCATCCGTACATAACTACAAAGTTTCATAAATAATGTCATCCGTACATAAGTACAAAACGTCATAAATATAAAGTGTCATAAAAAATAGTTCATCACCCGACAAAAAGAAAAAAACAATTATTAACAAGTTAACGCAGGTGAACTCATTGACCAATCAAGGGATAAAGAGATAGGTTGTTGATGATGTCATCATTATAGGTCATGAGCCTAATAAACTTTATTTAATTGTCATTTATTCTATCTAGCTAATTGACCCTTTTTTATTACTTGTCCTTTTTATATTCTAGTCTTTTCTAGACCATTTATTCGACATTTAAATGCATCCAAATTCTTGAAGTGCAATTAAAAGTTTTTGGATTTTTCTATGCCAATTTATTCCTAAACCTTACTATCAATCAATCTATAGGTAAGGTTTTTCTAAATGCTAACTTTTATGGGTCATTTTTTTATATATACAATATGACTGTGGGATCGATAAAGTTAAATATTTGTTATGAGCCTACATTTTGTGATTTGGGATTAAATGAATATACTTCTTAAAAATAAAAAATGAGAATAAATATAGACCATTGAGTTATTATGATCCAATGATTAAAATAAACTCTCTCATCCTCCTATCCTCCCCCCTCACCCTTATCTCTCTTTTTTTATATATAGAAATTCTAACCTCAAATCTCTATAATTATCCAAAAGACGTATATTTATTCAATAATTATAGGTTTGATCTTATATTTTTCAAAATTTTATACAAAACAATTACAGTTTTGACCCTAAAATTTATAAATTTTTTAAAATTTGCCCAAAATAATTACAGTTTGACCCTATATTTTCAATAATTACATTTTTGTCCCCATAATTTCAGTTACCCAGTAACTACAGTTTTGAGCACAAATTTTTGATTTTTTGTCCAAAATAATTACATTTATCAGCACAAATATTTGATTTTCTATTCTTCACCCAAAATAATTATGGAGTGGGTTTAAAACATCTTTCAATATGAACATTGACGCTATCATATATGCACCTTAAATGACAATATATGAACATCAACACATTACATATGAACCTCTAGTTTATGAACCTTGACGTGATCATATATGAACCTTATATGACAATATATGAACATCAACACATAACATATGAACCTCTAGTTTATGAACCTTGACGTTATCATATATGAACCTTAGATGACAGTATATGAACATCAACACATAACATATACACCTCTATTTTATGAAGTTTAGATAACTAATATATGAAAATGTGCATATTACATATGAACCTCATAGACCAAGTAAAAAGAATTTCAAACATGAATGTGCTTAAAGTTGTACATACGAACCCCATAGACTAAGGTTCCTATTTTGTACATTAAAGGTTCATAATTAATATACTAAATGTTCACATTTGATAAATATGCATTTCAATATACTAAACATAAACGGTGAATGATTAATAATTGTAAACTATACTTGACGTTAAACTTGTCAACTGGTTCAGGCGGGTCGAGTTTGGGTCAAGTCGGGTACAAGTCGATCGGGTCGTTAAAATTTTCGGGTTGATCGGGTTGAGTCGTAACGGGTTTGACTCGGGTTTAGGTCGACTCAATATGTCGAAAGTACTTGTTTTTATGATTATCATAACAATTTTAAATTTTAATAAAATACTAACAAAATAATTAATACTATTTAATTATTTAATCAAGTATACTAAAACATTGAATATAAATAAAATAAAAATATACGAAACAACGGGTCCGCCAAGATCAGATTCATGTTCATGTTCGGTTTTAGGTCGAGTTTAGGTCCGCCGACTTTGGGTCCTTCTTGACCAATGATTTTTGGTAGAGATGTTCACGGTGGTTCTAGGACCACTGGTTCCGGTTCCAAAAAACCATGAATCGAAATCGGACTTGGCCAGTTCCGCCGATTTCGATTCCAGATCCGGTTTTGACCCGGTTCCGAAATGGTTCGAGAAAAATAATTTTTTGTTTAAATAAGTCGAACGTAAAAAAATAGAAAAAAATATGACGAACGTTAAAAATGCAAAGATTAACATTAATCATTCAATCTTTACATTTTTTATTATACAATAAACTATTAAACTAAAAAATGTATAATAAAATGCATTTGTCTTAATGACAAATTGTCAATAAAATAATTATAAGAAAAAAGTTGAAAAAATAAAAGGCTTAAACTTAATATTAAGTTGCCTATTTTTTATTTTTCGTATACCCATAATGAAAAATAGGTTATATCAATAAAATGAGTATATGAAACTAAAGGGTTCGAACTAGTTTGGAATCATCGGTTCCAAGCCGGTTTCCGAACCGCGGGTTTCTGAACCACTAGATCCGCCAATTCCACGATTCTATGAAATCATGAACCAAAACCGAAATCATACTGGTTGGGTTCCGAAATCGCCGGCTACCGGTTCGAATCAAACCATTGAGCACCTCTACCTTTCGGGTCGGGTATCGACCCTCAAAATTTGGATCAGGTCTCGAACCTTGAAATTCGGGTCGGATCTATTTTTGACAAGTATACTTGAGGTTCATATTTAGTACAATAGAGGTTCATTGATATACTCAATGAATATTTATTATAAAGTTTGTTTGTAGATCTCTACTTTAATATAATTTGTAAACTTCTAATATAAACTTTATAAACATCTAGTATGAATATATGAACATCCGGTGTATATATATATATATGAACAAATTTAGAGGCTCTAGTGAAACAACCTATTAGGTGTACTAATTCCAGCCCTTAGATCAAGATGGAATTAACGCACCAGATTTACTTGAGGGAGGTGCATATTTGGAACGATGGATTGCACACACCCAATTACTCTCACCAAGCGGATTATGTGGGATTTTATTTTACCCACCTTTCTAATTTTTCAAACGCCAGTTTCAGATTCCAAAAAATACCGTTCCATTCATCTCTCCCATATCTCCCTCAACCGCCATTGAAGATACTCGTGAAGCTCCACTTCTTTTACATCTTGAAGCCCTAGTCGCCGACCGTCATCCATCTCCAGATCGTCATTACTCCCAAATTCCTCTTTGATGCACTGGTGAAATTGAAGATTGTACAAATTTATGTACCATAATTGGCACAAACTTCGTTTGCCCATCGTCTCTTCTCTCGCGCATCTCTCCATCATCGACTGAGCCAAAGTTTTTTGCCGTCATGTTCTCGCCTCTCTCTCTCTCGCTCTCATTTTCAGTCACCTCCAACGCCCCACTGTCAAACGCCATCTTCATCGTCCTCTTTGGTTTGGCTCTAAAGGTAACCCTAAAATCACCGCCCCACTGATATTCGTTGTTCGTAGCCTTCAATTTTCTCCTTCGTCTTCAATTTCGGTCAAATTTTGCAAACGTGTTCTTCAATTTGGGATTCTAATTTCGTTTTTTCATTCGATTTTGCTTATGGAATGACCATCCTCACGGATTGTCAGTGTCCTCCATTATCACCAGTTGATTTCATCGTTTGTACCCTTATTCGTTCTCATATCTATTCAGAGATAAAAGCGAATATCATTTACAGATAAACGCATATTTATTCAAAAAATTTGAATATCTGTATGAGTATGACTGAACATGAACACGACTAACAAATATTCAGAAATACTTGAACGATATTCACGATATTCATTTTGATATGCTCAAAGTTTCAAAACAGTTTGAATACAAATATTAAATGTGAATATCAACTACCATGGCATGCATATCTATTTAGAGTTTATGAATATCAGTATGACTAAGACTGAACATGAACACAACTAACAAATATTCAGAAATACTTGAACAATATTCACGATATTTGTTTTGATATGTACAAAATTTCAAATAGTTTGAATACAATTTTTTTTTAAATTGGAATATCAACCACCACATAGTGCATATCTATTCAGAGCTTATGACTATCAGTATGTATACGACTGAACATGATCACGACTAACATATATGCAGAAATAATTGAACGATATTCAGATAAGTTTCTTTGATATGCACAAATTTATTTTCAATTCAGTGGATGCATTATATACATAGTGAATAAGTACTCATGTTTCATGCTTTGATATGCATAGATATTCAGATAATTTGTAGTATGTATTTTGATGGTGTTGATTGTACATGTTTTTATATTTGATGTTGTTTGAGCTTTTGGTAATTGATATTCAAATTTTATTATGTGATATTCATGACAATGCTTTTGATATTCATGTTGGATGCATGTTTCATTCCATGAGTAGTTAATATTCAAATTATTTGATGTGATATTCACTATAATGTTGTTGATATTCATGTTGGATCAGTTTTGGTGTTTGTTGGATTATTTTTACTGTTTGCAATTGATATTCAAATTATTTGATGTGATATTCATACAAATGCTATTGATATTCATGTTGGATGTACGTTTAATGCTCTGAGTATTTGATATTCAAATTTTATGTTGTGATATTCACTATAATGTTGTTGATATTAATGTTGGATCAATTTTGGTGTTTTGTTAGTGTTGTTTTTACTGTTTACAATTGATATTCAAATTATTTGATGTGATATTCAAACAATTGGTTTTGATATTCATGTTCAATCAGTTTTAGGGTTCATGGTTTGGGGTTTACGGTTTTAGGCTTTAGGGTTTATGATTTATAGTTTATGGTTTAGGCTTTATTGGTTTAAGGTTTATTAGTTTAGGGTTTAGGGTTTATCGGTTTAGTGTTTATGGTTTAGGGTTTAAGATTTATTGGTTTGGGGTTTATTTATTTATTGGTTTAACATTTATTGGTCTAGGGTTTAGGGTTTAGTATTTATTGGTTTAGTATTTAGGGTTTATTGGTTTAGGGATTAGGGTTTAGAGCTTAAGGTTTATTGGGTAGCATTTAGGGTTTATTGGTTTAGGGCTTTTTTGATATGTAATGATGTTCAAGTATACATGGAACACATTGATTTTTTTTGTCATATCTTTAAATATCAATATTCACGTTTTTGTTCTTGATATTCATGTATACTTTGATGATATTCAGGAATCTAGGTGCAAAGTTCAACAGTTTTGCCAACAAAAAGCCCAAAATTCTAAACATGAAGTGGCGTGACGATAAAAATAAGATTGGTTGTGGGGTATTCGCATATGCCATGTGGAGGCATACCTAGGTCAATGTATAAAGTATTGTAAAATTATATTCAAGCATAATTTCTCAAAGTACATGATTGGATATTCTTTTAAGTTTTATCAATATTTTTGAATGATCCTACCAGTGTAAAACACAACAATCGCAACTCTATGCACGACGCATGCATGAATATCAAATGTACGTAACTCAATGGATATCGTACAAAAATTCATGAATACTATCACTTTAGTTAAAGTGAATGTATGCAGCACGAATCTGATTATCAAACATACAAGTTTTCCTTGCAAATTTTCACACCGTATGTTTGACAAATCACTTATAAATTCATGAAAATACAAACACAAATCTAATCATAGTAATACAAAACATACAAACTTTGATAGGCAAATCATGAATTTTTGGGTCATGCATATGAATATCTAGTATCAGGATACGAATATCATGTCATATATATCTAACATAACCCAATGCTTATTAATCCAAAATGTGTGAATATCGCTATTTAAAAAATGAAAATCTAGAATAAGAATAAAAATATCTAAACTACAGGTCTTCTTTGAAATTCCTATGATCATGTCGTGCATACTTGTTGCACCTCTTGCAGTTCTATGATCATGGCCTTCTTCATTTTGAATATGTCTTAACAATTCCTGAATATCACCAATAAGAATATAGATGCATAATAAACATGGTCAATACGTGGAGGTTGATCACAATACTTGAATATCAAATATAGGATAATGAATATAAGCATGAATACGATGAAACATGAACAAGATTAACATATATGCAAATTATATATTACAATATTCACAATTTTCGTGTCTATATACAGAATGTTAACTTTTAAATCATTGAATATATTGATATGCATGAACTTCCACTGAATATGCATATTATCTAGAGATAATGTGAATATCAGTATGTATATATATTCAGAGTTTGTGAATACGGTGTTTTAAATTGGAATATCAATTACCACATAGTGCATATCTATTCAGTGTTTATGAATATCAATATATATACGAATGAACATGATAACGACTAACATATATTTAGAAATACTTGAACGATATTCAAATTATGTGTTTTGATATTCACAGATTTTATTTTCAATTCATTTGATGCATTATATACGATGGAACATGAACAAGATTAACAGATATGCAAATTATATATAACAGTATTCATCCTTTTCTTGTCGATATGTAGAATGTTAACAATCAACTCATCAAATATATTGATATGCACGAACTTCCACTGAATATGCGTATTATCTAAAGACAGTGGCATCAGAAAATCGTAACCAATTGAATTCATATCAATGTAAGAACAAAGTCGTTTCAAGGGAGACTAGCACGATGAAGGCGGCAATGGAAACCCTAAATCCCATAAATCATATATCGGTGTGCAATCAAAGGAGACGAGCAAGTTTCCATACAAGATCGTCAAAATCAGTAATCAATGAACTAACAAGAACCCAAAAAAGAACCCTAAAAATCACATCATTCATAATAATCATCAAACTGTTTGAATATCCTTGAATAATGAACTAACATGAACTAACATTCTTCCATATTCAAGACCGACAATGAAGAATTATACTTCTCACGTTTGGTTATGGTGGAAGGCTATGAAGTTGAAGCATGGGAAGCAGACAAAGAAGATGAAGAAGACCACAATGAGGAGAGGAGCGTCGTTCAAGCCAACAGATTGGATATTCTCTCTCCTAATTTAGATTTTCTATTTTTTACTAACTGTTTTTTTAGGAAACTGCATATTGTGGCCCTTGTTTTATGGTAACACACCCACCATAAAATCTCTACAACCTATCAATCCATCCATCCATATCCTTCCATCCAACGCTCCTTATTTATTCACTCGTTTCACCATAAGAGCCATTTTACCTGAGCGTCCCTCTATATGAACATCTAGCGTATATATGTGAACCTAAGTATAATAACGCAAAACAATCAAGGTAAAACAAATATTTATGGTCTGAAAAAAAAACGCATTATTTAGCCAATCCTTCCTCATTGATCTAATGACCTACATTATTTTTTTTTATCTTAATGAGTGTTTTTAATTGAAACCACCTCTATATTATACATATTCCAAAAGTAAATATAGGAAATCCACGCATAAACCCATAAATTGAATTGAATCAATTACATCGGCAGTAACATTACTGCATTACAAATTAGCAAATGAAAGGTATAGAAACATTAAAATGAAGGGAAAATCATTTTTGTAAAGGAAACAGGTCACACATGTAGAAAATTCAAATAATAAATTTTCTCTCGTGAAATTTCCTTTGAGTAGGAAAGACGATTCGATCTTCAATCTTCTTTCACTATTGAGTGTTAACCCAACGGCAATGCTTCTGAATCTCTCCTTGCTTCCCAATGGGCACGCCTAGCCTACCAAGTTTCAACATGGCCTTTCCAAACTTGTCACTGTAGTGAGAGTCACTTGCAAACTGCCTCACTAAGCCTCGTGTGCTTGGATGAGAATCCATTCTTTGGTCGAAGTCGATCACTCATTTGTGGGCGATGATTGCCTTGTAGAAGTTTGTGTCAAATGTGTCTCCACTTCCTGGCATTTGATCTAGGAAAGCTACGTTTTCTGTACCGTCCTCATCCTTAGGGCATGTCTTGATGAGCTTTTTTGCAAGAGTTGGGTCCATTGATGGATCTGTTTTGTTGGTGTTACGGTAGTTGTATAAATGGTCTTGAAAGTTGTTACAATGTGCTACTCCAACAGTGTGAGCACCTACGTACATAGATGTGGACATGCACAACATGCATTATATGTATATGTTACAACCTCTTAACTTATTATAGGAGGTATGTTTTTATGTGTGTGAAACATAATTAAAGCACTTAGAGATATATTTGCACATTAATATCGGTCCCACAAAAGTTGGTTGCATTACTTATTAACTTGAGAACAACTCATACATATGATCAAGAAGACATACCAAGAAGAACAACTAGGTAGTGGATGGTCAATCCTTTGAAAGCAAAGACTTTAATGACAATTGACATTAGAATGTTGGGGCCAGGAAGGATTAGGGATTCATGGGCCTTAGAAACAAGGGCATCTCTTCTTCCGGTCTCTACTTGAAACCATGGTCCACCACCCTACATACATACCCTCAATCAAAATTCAAGGCGATGGTATTGAAACAAATTGTTCATATTTTAACTTTAATCTAATATTTGATAAAAACAAAGTATAATAAATAACAATATAACTTATGACGTATACAACAGCTCTGGTTGCCATAACCAAAACATCGGCACAAGAGACAACACCGGGACAAAACATCTCCACGGTGTCCTTGGCATCAATGATTTCGAAACCATCGAGATCCAAGTTTGGCGGCGATGTTTTCTCTATGCCCTTGCCATCCAAGAAGAGTGATGCATCACATCCCTTTCAAATCAAATATAAGATTGAAGTTATTATCTAGTAAATGTATATGGAATACCATGATATACATAGTATGTATATATATGTTGGAATACCCATCCCACATCTGAATTGTGACATAATTTGTCTAGTATATAAGTTTGATAGGCTACTCCTCCTATTGCCAATTGGTTTTAGGATGGAACTCCACTGAGCTTATGTGTTGGAATTTAATGCGCATGTGCGCACAGAGTGACATGCCCCCCTTTATCGGCCCATCGAACTTTATCAATATACAACTAAGATTAGAAGGTATATGTAGTCAATTTAGATGCTTAAAGCGGAATTTCAGGAAACTATTTCCTAACATCTAACAAGGATCTCATGCATGAACTAATATGAATATAGTATAGTTAGAGTTACATACCGTTTGATGCGAAACTGAAACGTTCCTGCAGGATTTCAACGGAGATCGAAAGCCCCAAGTGTGGCTTCTCTAATTAGTCCACACGAGTCTGGAATCTGGATCACCTTTGATCTCGTCTGCTAGAACGACGAACGAAGGACAAACAAACGTGGCTTGAATTAGGGTGTCTCGGCCGTACGTTACTTGGAGAAGGAGGAGCAAATCTCACGTGTGTTTCCAAAACACAATTTCAATATCTTATATCTATATGCTATACGTGTGTCTTCTTTATAGAAGATCATATATCTTCTTATAGAAGATCATATCTTCTTATTTTTCATTAATATATATTATCTATATGGATATATATATCTTGTTTCCATATATCTTCTAATAAGATACCTCCTTATCCAGTAATTATCAATGGTAACTTTTTACCCATTAATAATAAAAGCCAATATCCCAATTAAGGCCAATGGCCCGAAATCCATGTCCCACATGGGCGTCCGGTTCGATTTGATCCAGCCCGATAACTCTATGTGTGTGACCTCATAGGACCCGATTATTTTAGCCATGGGCCTAACCCGATTAAGCCCATTGATCGTAGTTGGCTTCTAGCAAAGCACTACGACCCCTAAAATTCCCGAATTGTAAATCTCCATTAATTGTCCCATTCCATATTTGGTAATTGCGCCTTGATTAAAGGACACTATTCCTTCAATCTCCCACTTGTCCTTGAAACAAGTGTGGAATGTCAGATTCCTTTGTCGCTTAGTGTCTTATTTGATGATATGATGACATTCATATCTGTTATCAAATGTTTCTTGAACTCCGAGTTTGAACTGTCAAATAACGGATGATTACACATAATCCATCCGAGCATGGCCATGCATTTTTCAGTTCTCGCTCTTCAAGTGGCCGAGACACCATTCCTGTTCATGCATCATAGTATACATAAAGCAGGAGGACTTCTTCAATCTTGCATGACTACGGCTCCCACTCAACTTCTGGCAATCCCAATCACTGCCTTTATAACTGTCTGTTACGGTCAGCGTTTGACATCGTCAAAGACATACCATTCATCAAGCAAAACCATATCATGCTCATGTATGAGGAATCCACCAATTATGGTTCAACTTAAAGATTCTTCAAATCTTTTATGAAAACCTTTAAGGTAGGTCAGTCCCATACGTATCATCCATACATATCTATGTAATCGACTAGACATCTCAATGTCCCTATAGCCCATGAAACGTGGCGCTATCAATCAACTTACAATGTGGTCTTTAACAGTAGTCATTTATGTCCAAGTTAATGACTAAGACCATGGACCTTAAGTAACTCATGACTTCAGTTCACTTAATGGGGTTTCATTCACCACAACACTTATGATGAGCCCATTTGCGAATCATGAATTATTTGGACATTTTATTCAATTCCAAGCAAAAATGAATAATCATATATCATATAATCAAGCATAAAACATGTCTGTCATACATAAAGCAAAGTTCATAATGTAAGACAATACAATCTCAAATCCATTCTCCAATGTGTTTGAGTCTCTTGGCCCTAGTGTGACTATCATGCTTAGGCCTAGGCATGGGCTTGGTCAGTGGATCTGTAATGTTGTCGTCCGTGTGCACCTTGCACATCTTCACGTCACCCCTTTGAACGATGTGTCGAATGAGGTGGTACTTCCGCAACACATGTCTGGATTTGGAGCTTGAGCTTGGTTCCTTAGCTTGGGCAATCGCGCCATTGTTGTCACAATAAACGTTAATTGCCTTTGATACACTAGGAACAACACCGAGCTCATCAAGGAACTGCCTAATCCAGACTGCCTCCTTCTCCGCTTCAGAAGCAGCAATATACTCTGCCTCTGTTGTAGAATCTGCCACTGTGTCCTACTTGGAGCTCTTCTAGCTCACAGCTCCCCCGTTCAGGATAAAGACATATCCTGACTGTGACTCATAGCCATCCCGGTCTGTCTGGAAGCTTGCATCAGTGTAGCCTCGTGCGATCAACTCGTCATCACCCCCATATACCAAGAAATCATCCCTTGTTCTTCTTAAGTACTTCAGGATGTTCTTGGCTGCACACCAGTGTGCCTCTCCTGGACTCGATTGGTATCTGCTGCACATGCTGAGAGCAAATGCAACATCTGGGCGAGTACATATCATAGCATACATGATGGATCCTATAGCCGAGGCATAAGGGACCTTGCTCATCTTCTCTAGCTTAGCAGGTGTGCTCGGACACTGCTTCTTGCTGAGATGTATGCCATGCTACATGGGTAGGAATCCCTTCTTGGAATCCTGCATCTTGAACCTGTCAAGAATCTTATCTATATAAGTTCCCTGACTTAGTCCAATCAGCTTCTTAGATCTATCTCTATGGATCTTGATCCCCAATATGTACTCTGCTTCTCCTAGGTCTTTCATTGAAAAACATTTCTTCAACCATCCCTTAACGGACTCTAGCATCGGAATGTTATTTCCAATGAGTAGTATGTCATCCACATACAAGACTAAGAAGACCACTTTACTCCCACTAAACTTTTTGTAAACACAAGGTTCTTCTTCGCATCTAATGAAATCAAACTCTTTGACATCTTCATCAAAGTGAATATTCCAGCTCCGAGATGCTTGCTTAAGTCCATAGATAGACTTCTTAAGCTTGCATACTTTCTTAGCTCCTTCTAGATCCTCAAAACCCTCAGGTTGTGTCATGTACACATCCTCTTCTAAATATCCATTTAGAAAAGCGGTTTTGACATCCATTTGCCAAATCTCATAATCATAATAAGCGGCAATGGCTAAGAGTATTCTGATGGATCTGATCATTACGACCGATGCAAATGTCTCTTCATAGTCTTGACCATGAATCTGTTTAAAACCTTTAGCAACCAACCTTGCCTTGTAAACAGATACATTTCCATCCTTGTCTGTTTTGAGTTTAAAAACCCATTTGCATCCTATGGGTTTTATCCCATCTGGCAAATCTATCAAGTCCCATACTTGATTCTCAGACATGGAATCCATTTCAGAATGCATGGCTTTCAGCCATTTATCAGAGTCTGGACCCGTCATTGCTTGCTTATAGGTTTCAGGCTCTCCGCTTTCTAAAAGCAGGACGTCAAGGCTTACATTTAAGACGAAATCATCATATCGCCTTGGTTGTATCCTCGGCCTATTTGATCTACGTGTGGGTTCAACAACTGGAGCATTTTCCACAACTGTTTGTGGTTCCTCATTTGGTTCTTGAGGTGTTGGTGCCGATTCTTGGATAGCTTCCTCTTGGGAATGTACGTCTCCAAGTACCAATATCTCCTCATCGACATCATTTATGTCGGTTTGTTGTTGGGTTTGTTGCTCTTCTTGAACTTCTTCAAGATGAACATTTCTCCCACTTGACTTCTTGGAAATGAATTCTCTTTCCAAGAAGGCACTATCCCTTGCAACAAACACTTTGTGCTCAGTGGGGTTGTAGAAGTAGTATCCCTTGGTTTCTTTGGGATATCCTATGAAGAAGCATTTATCTGATCTGGGTGCAAGCTTATCTGACAGTAAACGTTTTACATAAGCTTCACACCCCCAGATCTTCATGAAGGACAAGCTTGGAACTCTTCCAGTCCATATCTCATATGGTGTCTTGTCTACAGTCCTAGACAGGATTCTGTTTAGTGTGAACGCAACGGTTGTGAGGGCGTATCCCCAGAAGGATGTTGGAAGGCTAGCAAAACTCATCATTGACCTGACCATGTCCAACAAGGTCCTGTTTCTCCTTTCAGACACACCATTTAGTTGAGGTGTACCTGGTGGGGTCAGTTGTGTGACTATCCCACAACGTCTTAAATGATGATCGAATTCCTGGCTTAGATATTCACCACCACGATCAGATGGAAGGACTTTAATCTTCTTCCCAGTATGAGTTTCTACTTCATTCTGAAACTCCTTGAACTTTTCAACGGTTTCAGATTTATGACTCATTAAGTAAATATACCCATATCTACTTAAATCATCAGTAAACATTATGAAGTATCTATAGCCTCCTCTAGCTTCTGTGCTCATTGGTCCACATACATCTGTATGTATGAGTGCCAATAGCTCAGTAGCTCTTTCACTTTTCCCAGTGAAAGGTGACCTTGTCATCTTACCCATTAGGCATGACTCACATGTGTCAAATGATTCACAATCAATTGATTTCAGAATTCCATCTTTATGGAGTTTCTTCATGCGGTTCAAGCCAATGTGACCTAAGCGACAATGCCACAAATAGGCTTCACTCATGTCATTTGTCTTTTGCTTCTTTGTATCAATGTTATAGATTTCGGATTTAAGTTCAACCACATAGAGTCCATTACTCAAGGGTGCTCGGGCATAGAAAATACCATTCTTATAAATAGAAAAACAATTGTTCTTAATAATAAAATCATAGCCCTCAGAATCCAAAACCGAAAACGAAACAAGGTTCTTAGAAATTTCAGGAACGTAATAACAGTTATTAAGTTCTAAAATCAAACCAGAAGGTAAAACTAAGTCATAGACTCCTACAGCAAGCGCAGCAACATTTGCCTTGTTTGCAACACGTAGGTCTATCTCTCCCTTCTCCATTTGCCTCCTACTTCTTAGCCCTTGTGATAGGCGTTTGTCGTCGTGACACCTAAACAAATAAAATAATCCTAACAAACCTAAACAAGTAGTAGAGGCAAGCAAGGGTCGAATCCACAGGGAGGAAATGATCAATTCATGTGTTTGTAAGCATGCAAAGTAACAAAAAGAGGGTTTTGATTATCAAGCAGAGCAAAGCAAACAAGTGTAATTAACGAGAAAATATGAATGGGGAAAGTAGTTCCACTAGAACGAGATCCACAATACAGAGATAAGTCGATCATTGAAATCTATTAAATCCAAGTTCTTTAACTATTCTTATGGTTGTTCCCACCCTGATCTTAAGTACTACCGATTCTCACAGTTGTCGATAGACTTATTACTATGCCAATGATAAAGTACCACTGATTCTCACAGTTGTCAGCGTACTTTAGCACCAACACAACAATAGCAATACACACAAGGATATAGGATACATGCCAGTAGAAAGACGTACAAGTACTCACTCTCCTACTTAACATGTAATGATTCTCACTCACAATTGTACGCTCGGAACCCCTATACACACAATTGTGTTTGCCACTAGATATGCACTCGGAACCCCTATATGCAATCCTAGCAATTGATAAAAAGCATTCAACCTAGTTGGCCAGACTATGAAGAATAACGATAAATCAATAATCAATATAACCAAGAGAATCAAACCAACACACATAAGAATAAGAACAAGGAATAGAAATCTCACAACATAATCAACTGTATTGCTTCAAACGTCTAGTAGAACAAGGTGTTTAGTTCTCCATGGGTTGGAAACCCTGGAGGTGGAAAAGAAACTTCAAAACTGCAAAACTAACTTCTGAAAACTAGGAAAACAAAGAGTATTTAACCTAATTCTAAAAGATAATAAAAGGAAATAATAATAAAGTAATAACCAAATATAATTAAAACGAATCCGAGAAATTAATCCCGGTGTGCTCGATTTCCTTCTCGTGCCAGCAACTGCTTCTCGCTTCCAGCTTCACATGCTTCAGCAGCTTCGGCCCACTCTTCAACACAGCAGCTAACTCGGCCCAAAGCAAGCAGCGTCAATCAGCGGCCCAACTTCCACACGGCCCACTTCCTTTCTTCAGCGATTCGCTGACGTCATCCTCCTTCATCATCCGCGCGCTTCAATTCTTCAATTCACGCCTCGCTTCAACATTTCACGCGGCGGCATCTTCTCAATTCCTTCGTGGGCCTTTCATCTATTGGGCCTAACTCATCTTGGGCCTATCTTCCTTCAATTCCAGCATCACCATGCGGCGCGGCATTCTTAATTAATTTACTTCGCCTCATTCGGCCGCGAGGCGCCAGCTCCCACCGCGGGGCGGTGATTTCTACCGCGGGGCGGCATCCTTCTCTGAGATCCATCGCCGGGTTGCGGTGGCTCTGGCGCGGGGCGGTGAAACTCGCCCTTTATTGTGGTTCCTTCATAGATTTTTCTTGTCTCCTCAGGTGGTCAACTCCTCTTCCTCTGGATGTCTCCAATTAGCTCCTTCAGACCACCAAAACCACACTTCTCTGCTCCAACTCCATAATCTCCAATTGTGCATAAAATCCAACCAAATGGCGCCTCAAACCTGGTAATAATCCTTAGATAAGTGGTACAAAATAGCACTTATCAAATCCCCCATGCTTAAACCTTGCTCGTCCTCGAGTAAGCCAAAGTCAACCTACTCCTCCAATCAATCCCCAAGGCTTCAGGAAGCATAGAAAACTCAATCATCCAAGAATCACACCCAACAATAAACTCCAGGCAGCCATACAAATAAGTCCAGCACAACACTATAACATCAAATAAAAAATCTCAACACCCCACACATCCAAGCTAAAAGGAAAACAGAGTACTTCCCCCAAGCTTATCCCAAACACCATAGAGTGAAAAAATTCTAATCCTATCTCCCATCTATCTTCTTATCTCTCCAGAGTGACCTACCCAAATCCTCCTTATATATCCTCTTCTTATGACGCCTCGCCAAGAATAATGAGAAATCCTAAAATCACTCTTCTTCTTTTTCGCTCATTTTAGCAAGGCGCCCTTTCGGGTTTTCACCAAGCCACTCATTTCATTTTCCAATAGATGTACTCACATAAGCTCACGTCACTCTTGACCTCATATTACCCCAGCCTAATGCTGGTCCAAGCCACCTGCTTATTACCTAAGCCTCCCTTTCGGGTTTTCGACCTATCCCAGGATTTTTAATGTATGCCTTTTTTCAAATTTTTGGCTTTTTTAATTTTTCTCCTCAACGACGTAGCAAGTATAGAACTCTCCCCCATGCTTAAACATTGCATTGTCCTCAATGTAATGAAAGACAAAAGAATAGAAGCACAGGGAGAAGCAAAAAATAACTCACAAACGTCGCCAAGCTGCTTGAACACTGTAGGTGATCGCTGGCGATCTTCTCAATAAATGCCCATGTCTCTGGTGTTGGGCGGGTGTCTTCATCAACTCTATAACCTTCTCCTACCGTACAACCATAGGAAACCACTTTGGTGAATAGTGGTAAAACAATGATAGTAGGATTGCACGGCCTTCTAGGAACACATGGTGGAGCCCAGATATAATCATGTTGGGGGCTCTAGTGTTCCTCCTCCTCAGCTGCTAATTGTAGGGCCATCATCGTTGCCAAATAATGTGTAGGGCTAAGGTTTCCTCCTTGACAACATGATGCGCACCATCTCCATGGGGAACTCTGGACAGCTGGCCTCGGTAGAACTCTTTTTTTTTTTTTTTTTTTCGAATCTCAATTTTTACTCCCCGTTAGGTTTTTTCGGGGCCCTTTATTTATTAAATTTTTTTTTCGGAGAGAGAAAATATACTAGAAATCCACCGCGGGGCGGTGAGGGTCGCCGCGGGGCGGTGAGGGTCGCCGCGGGGCGGTGGGATGGCTGAGAACACCATCTCTCCATTTACTTTCGTACCTGAAATGTTAGTAACAGGCGAACGAAACAAAGCAAAAACACACTAAAGAAAATGCAAAAATAAAGAATGAAAAGCAAAGAAAAGAAAAACATACCTCGGGTTGCCTCCCGGACAGCGCCTTAGTTATTGTCATGGCTTGACATACCACTCTAAACTCCTCAACTTGGGTTGCTCGTAGCAACTAAACTCATGGGGCCTGGATTAGGGGGATGCCTCTTTGAGTGCTCCATGTTGAGCATTGCCCCCATGCTTGTGCAATTGTTGATGGCTGGATCACTCGTCGTATCCATGAACGCACATGCCATCTTTCGAAATGGTCTACCCAGCATATCAGGGCCTACATGTATGTCCTGCCCCGTATCCAGCATAGAGAAACTCACTGCCTGCATCAAGTTCTCCTTTTTGTGCTTCCCATTCGGTTTCTTCTTGATTATGCCTAGCACCTTTAATATTTCCTTGCAGCGAGGGGTGTTGTCCGTCAGATGGACCAGAGGGGTGGTTTCCTTGCAGCCGCTGAAGGTGTCAAATAAGCCTTTGTCGCTCTCCACCTTTTGGGTGTCCTTCAGAGCCGCAGGGAATGGTATATCGGGTTGCGGCGAGATAAGCGGGAAGGAGTTGAGATGCGTAAACTCATCATAGGCATCCTCCAGAGGATCGGGGACTACCGGGGCGATTATCTCTGGAGTATTTTTGCGAACATGGCACTCCTCCTCATCGTCGCTCCAATCCTCCTCATATCTCAAAAAGTACTCCTCTTCAGTCAGCACCTCTTGACGATGAAAATGATCAACCCAAACCTCATCAGCAGAGCTAGGATTTTGGACGGTGGGTTGCTCTGGTCTCACCGCGGGGCGGTGGTCATTGCCGCGGGGCTGTGAGGTCGCGGTGGAGATACTGAGGCACGTCGCCGGGTCGCGGTCATTCTCTCCGCGGGGCGGTGAGATAACTGGGACGTCGCGCCGGGTCGCGGTGATGGGTGACGCGGGGCGGTCAGCTATGTTCTCCATCTCATAATCGTCCTCCTCTACAACACTGGGAGGAATGTTTTCCCTCGGGTTTACTACCGTTTGAGATGGTAGATTCCCCGACCTCCTTTCTTTGAGCTGTATAATTGACTCCGCCAACTGGCTCACCTGACCTACTATATCCTTGATGCTTGACTCGGTATTCTGCACATGAGTGGTGAAATGTTGAGTCAAGGTCCTGAGCATCTCTTCAGTTGACAGGGAGTTACTAGCATGGGGAGCTACTGGTAACTCAACAAGGTGGGGTTGAGGTGCTTCTTGTCTACCCGTCTTCGCAATAATGCCCTTCAATGAAGCAATTTCTTGCAATAAATGTGCATCATTGGAGTTGACAGCATTAACTCCTCTGGTCCTTGGGGCTTCATCAAAATCTCTTATGCTCTCAGCCATATCATGAAGTCTAGTCATGGCTGCATCAGGGGTCATATTCAAGATACTACCACCACACGTAGCATCTATGATTCTTCTTTCATCATCCAGCAGCCCATTGTAGACATAGAGTACTAGAGCTTTCTTGTCAAAACCATGGAACGGACAACTAGAGCACATTCGTGTGAACCGCTCATAATATTCATAAAGGATCTCCTCCTCTCCTTGTTCAATACTGGCAATTTCCCTTTTCAAAGCGTTCACCATCTTGGCTGGGAAATATTGTATGAGGAAAGCCTTAAGTAGCTCAGCCTATGAATTTATGCTTCCGCCATGCAGATGATAGTACCAGTCCTCAGCATCATCCTTAAGAGTGAACCCGAAGGCTCTCATTTTAATTTGATCCTCAGTCGGCTGGTTTGATGCTCATAATGACGTTGTGGAACTTTCTCAAGTATAGGATGGGGTCTTCTCCACTTCGTCCATAATATCTCGGGAGTAACTGTATCACTCCTGATCTGAGCTCAAATGTCACACCATCAGCAAGGGGTGGAATAATTACAACCAAGGGCTGCTGTATCAGATCTGGCGCAGTCAATTGTCGGAGTGTCTGAGCCATTCGTACCTGTCTCTGTATCAACTTCAACAAGTAGCAAATCAGTAGCAAAGGTGCAGACTGTAAGATAGGTCCACACCAAAGTAACACACACACAAACACACAGAAAAATCAAAACTTGCCTCCCCGGCAACGGCGCCAATTTTGATAGGCGTTTGTCGTCGTGACACCTAAACAAATAAAATAATCCTAACAAACCTAAACAAGTAGTAGAGGCAAGCAATGGTCGAATCCACAGGGAGGAAGTGATCAATTCATGTGTTTGTAAGCATGCAAAGTAACAAAAATGGGGTTTTGATTATCAAGCAGAGCAAAGAAAACAAGTGTAATTAACGAGAAAATATGAATGGGGAAAGTAGTTCCACTAGAACGAGATCCACAATACAGAGATAAGTCGATCATTGAAATCTATTAAATCCAAGTTCTTTAACTATTCTTATGGTTGTTCCCACCCTGATCTTAAGTACTACCGATTCTCACAGTTGTCGATAGACTTATTACTATGCCAATGATAAAGTACCACTGATTCTCACAGTTGTCAGCGTACTTTAGCACCAACACAACAATAGCAATGTACACAAGGATATAGGATACATGCAAGTAGAAAGACGTACAAGTACTCACTCCCCTACTTAACATGTAATACGCTTGGAACCCCTATACGCACAATTGTGTTTGCCACTAGATATGCACTCGAAACCCCTATATGCAATCCTAGCAATTGATAAAAAGCATTCAACCTAGTTGGCCAGACTATGAAGAATAACGATAAATCAATAATCAATATAACCAAGAGAATCAAACCAACACACATAAGAATAAGAACAATGAATAGAAATCTCACAACATAATCAATTGTATTGCTTCAAACGTCTAGTAGAACAAGGTGTTTAGTTCTCCATGGGTTGGAAACCCTGGAGGTGGAAAAGAAACTTCAAAACTGCAAAACTAACTTCTGAAAACTAGGAAAACAAAGAGTATTTAACCTAATTCTAAAAGATAATAAAAGGAAATAATAATAAAGTAATAACCAAATATAATTAAAACGAATCCGGGAAATTAATCCCGGTGTGCTCGATTTCCTTCTCGTGCCAGCAACTGCTTCTCGCTTCCAGCTTCACATGCTTTAGCAGCTTCGGCCCACTCTTCAACACAGCAGCTAACTCGGCCCAAAGCAAGCAACGTCAATCATCGGCCCAACTTCCACACGGCCCACTTCCTTTCTTCAGCGATTCGCTGACGTCATCCTCCTTCATCATCCGTGCGCTTCAATTCACGCCTCGCTTCAACATTTCACGCAGCGGCATCTTCTCAATTCCTTCGTGGGCCTTTCATCTATTGGGCCTAACTCATCTTGGGCCTATCTTCCTTCAATTCCAGCATCACCATGCGGCGCGGCATTCTTAATTAATTTACTTCGCCTCATTCGGCCGCGAGGCGCCAGCTCTCACCGCGGGGCGGTGATTTCTACCGCGGGGCGGCATCCTTCTCTGAGATCCATCGCCGGGTTGCGGTGGCTCTGGCGCGGGGCGGTGAAACTCGCCCTTTATTGTGGTTCCTTCATAGATTTTTCTTGTCTCCTCAGGTGGTCAACTCCTCTTCCTCTGGATGTCTCCAATTAGCTCCTTCAGACCACCAAAACCACACTTCTCTGCTCCAACTCCATAATCTCCAATTGTGCATAAAATCCAACCAAATGGCGCCTCAAACCTGGTAATAATCCTTAGATAAGTGGTACAAAATAGCACTTATCACCCTGCACATTCGAAGTAATATGAGCACAACATCCGGTATCTAATACCCAAGTAGTGGCAGTGATTGTTAAGATTTCAATAACATTAATACCTGAAGTGGGATTCATAGTCCCATTCTTCTTGTCTTCCAGAATGTCCTCACGTCCTTCGGATCTGAGAACAATTCTCAAGTTCCTTTCCCAATCGATATAGTTCGTACCGTTGAGCTTGTTTTTGTCAACAATTGACCACATGGTGAATTTTAAATCGCTACTAGACATGATTGCTACAAAAAGGAAGTAACATGCAGATAAGTTTATGCTTAACATGCAAAAGCTTAAAATTCAAACATGCTTTAAAAATTAAGCAAATGCATATTTTATTCAAACAAGTTTGTCCCCAGTGAATAAAATGATTCCAAGATCCTATTTTAGATAAGACCTTAGCGTACTTTGGCACTGCCCTAAGTCTCATGTGATCTAGGTAAGTAACATTTACTAATTATAACTCTTTATAATTCTTGGTTGATGGACCACATCCTATGTGGACTCATCCTTATGCCTCAAGATCCAAAACTTTGTCTTTTGGTCTCTTGTTGAGTATAACCATATCAAGGTTTATGAATCCCTTATATAGATCCATCCTCACTATCCCAAGGTCAAAGAAGGACACATTGCTTTGGCAAAACCTATCCAACTTATTCCTAGGGCATCATGGGTTATGACATGGGAAGACATTATCTCAATATTCCTTTAGGGACTTAAGCATGTAATGATTGTCTATTTACTAGTGAACAAAATAGCATAAGTAAACAATCATGCAAAGCTTAAAATAATAAGGCATTCAAAATGCAATAATTAAATGTGATCCTAGTATGACCCCTAAAACCAAAAACCAAAGATCTAATCTTCATGGGTCTTCTCTCCATGGATCTCCATCCTTGGTACCCTTCATGGATCTTCTTGGTTTTCTTGGGATATTCTCGTAATACAAAATTTCTAATAATCTAATTACTGAAATTAAAAATTACAAAAATACATAACGATACGCAGATCGTGTACAAAAATACATAACGATACGCAGATCGTGTATTCTATCCTAAGAAGTGGGCCATACTAGTCACCTCATGCAAGCAATAATATCATAATATTATAAAACATGCATGCATACATAATATCAAATATTATTAATCAAAATAATAATGGAACATTATAATGATAAAACATGTAACAAGATATTCAAACATATCCATATATAGAATTAATCATATTAATAATTAAATTGCATCATTGGATAAAATATGCATAAATAAGGTAAGATATCAAATATCCTTATCTTAATCAAGTGGGAATCTATCCTAACAAATTTTTAGGAAATTATATTGTAGATAATATCAAATATTATCCAATTAGGCAAACAAGATCTTATCTTATTCTTTTTAGGAAAAATCCTAAAATCCAAAATCTATCCAACCGGACCGAGTCGCACCCGAGTCAAACCCGGACCGACCCGTGCCCACTGAACCGCGCAACCATTGCGCAGACCGAGCCAAGTTCGTACAGTCCGAACCATGGCTCCCACTGCAGACCACACCCGAGCCCACGCACGGACCGGACCAACCCGGGTCCACCACGCCAAGCCGCGCAGACCCGCGAACAGTTCGCGGTCTGCTGGGTGGTGCGACCCACTGTTGGCCGCTCCAGCCGCGCGTGTTGAGCCGCGGTCCACACCGCTGGACCCCTGTGCACGAGCCAAGGTGGATCCGGTTCGGTACTGTTCATCAATTTGTTTTTTTTTTTAATTTTCAGAAATCAATTT
Organism: Rheum nobile; assembly: GCA_027886185.1. Taxonomy (NCBI): domain Eukaryota; kingdom Viridiplantae; phylum Streptophyta; class Magnoliopsida; order Caryophyllales; family Polygonaceae; genus Rheum; species Rheum nobile. The sequence goes on from WOAB01000056.1 coordinate 2,823,560, forward strand.
CAAAAATCAGATTTCAGAAAAAAAAAATTGGGTATTGATTCATCTTTTGAAAATCAAAATTTTCACTTAATGGTTTAAACATGCAAAAATTCATATTTCTAGCATAATCAAACCTTATGAATCAAAATTTTGGGTAGAGAAAAATTGTTTAAAAGTTCTAAACTTTTCCATGCATATTAGAAGCAAAGATCTCAACTTTCACATCCAATCAATCAAAATCTCAATTTTAATCATGCAATTTAACCTATATATCAATATTACATGAAGTTTGAATATTATCATGCATCAAAAATAACTCTTTTGATAATTGATCCTATCAAATCATGCAAGAGGCTCTGATACCACTGTAGTCAATTTAGTCGATTAAAACGGAATTTCAGGAAACTATTTTCTAACATCTAACAAGGATCTCATGCATGAACTAATAGGAATATAGTATAGTTAGAGTTACATACCGTTTGATACGAGCCTGAAACGTTCCTGCAAGATTTCAACGGAGATCGAAAGCCCCAAGTGTGGCTTCTCTAATTAGTCCACACGAGTCTGGAATCTGGATCGCCTTTGATCTCGTCTGCTAGAACGACGAACGAAGGACAAACGAACGTGGCTTGAATTAGGGTGTCTCGGCCGTACGTTACTTGGAGGAGGAGCAAATCTCACGTGTGTTTCCAAAACACAATTTCAATATCTTATATCTATATGATGTACGTGTGTCTTCTTTATAGAAGATCATATCTCTTCTTATAGAAGATCATATCTTCTTATTTTTCATTAATATATATATCTTGTTTCCATATATCTTCTAATAAGATATCTCCTTATCCAGTAATTATCAATGGTAATTTTTTACCCATTAATAATAAAAGACAATATCCCAATTAAGGCCAATGGCCCGAAATCCATGTCCCACATGGGCTTCCGGTTCGATTTGATCCAGTCCGATAACTCTATGTGTGTGACCTCATAGGACCCGGTTATTTTAGCCATGGGCCTAACCCGATTAAGCCCATTGATCGTAGTTGACTTCTAGCAAAGACTACGACCCCTAAAATTCCCGGATTGTAAATCTCCATTAATTGTCCCATTTCATATTTGGTAATTGCGCCTTGATTAAAGGACACTATTTCTTCAGTATACCGTGCTAAAAATCAATTATACCTTGACAAAGCAATCATGGAAATACAAACGAACAAGATCACCGACGATTCCATTCTCCTTTTCCATCTTGGCTCGAATGATTTTGAAAACTAGTTCCTCGACGTTGATGTTGCCGCATTTGTCATGGTAGTAGCTAAACTGGATCCCCTGGCCGTAGCGCTGGCCAGCGAGGAGGACCAAGACAAGTGCCAACACCAAGGGCGCTCCAGATGAACTCTTCATCTTGAAATTGGTTATTGAGAGTTCGGTTGATTAAGCTCAGCTAGTATAATTGCCTGGCCAAGATTATGGAGTTTGGATAAGTATTTATACAGTACAATATATTATTACTAAATTGTAGACATGCCTTCCCTATTGGCTTAATAATACATATATTAAGGGGGTTTGATGTACTCTACTCTGAAATTAATTAACTTAAAATGGTGTGTTGCAGCCACGAACAAGTTGTCAACGTACAGTTGGACTTGAAAATTAGTGGGTGCAGCGGCAAATTGCTTGTTAGTGGGGAACTTGTCTTTAAAATGTTAATTTACAAATTTAAATAAATAGCTACACATGTATATTGCTAATTTAACCTAATATCCCTGAAACGAGGGTCATAAAATATTCGGTCCAGGCAAATAGAACAAACATAATTTGATTTGGGGCCTTAACTAAAATATATAGACCATAAGATGAAATACAAGAGGGTAAATGCAAAGACAAGAAATATAAGGAAGATCTGAGAAAGAATAGTAGATTGTGTTCTCAAGAAGAACAAGAGTTCTTAAACACACGAACAACCGTCAAATTGGTATTCTAGGCTCTTAGCTTCTAGATCTCTTTCAAGCTTAGCTTGAGTGTGAGCAACAATGGCAAGTGGCAGAGCGATAATTTTTTTCAAGAGGGGGCACAATTTTTTTCTCTATTATCATGTATCTTTTCGCAATGTTGGATCATTGTAATATGTATAACGAAGTGTCATAAAAAAAAAGATTCATCACCCAATAGGGAAAAACAATTATTGACAAGTCAACGCAGATGAACTTATTAACCAATCAATGGGTAAAAAAATAGGTTGTTGATAATGTCATCATTATACATCATGGACCTAATAAACTTTATTAATTGTCATTTATTCTAATTTAGGTTATCTAGTTGATTGACCATTTTTTATTACTTGTCTTTTTTTATATTCTTGACCATTTATTCGACATTTAAATGCATCCAAATTCTTGAAGTGCAATTAAACTTTTTAGATTTTTCTATGCAGATTTATTCATAAACCTTACTATGAATCAATCTAGAGGTCATGTTTTTCTAAATGCTAACTTTTATGGGTCACGTTTTTATACAATATGATTATGGGATTGGTAAAGTCAATTTTTTTGTTATGAACCTATGTTTTGTGATTTGGGATCAAATGAAAATACCTCTTAAAATACAAAATGAGAATTAATATAGATCATTGAGTCATTATGATCCAATGGTCAAAATAATCTCTCTCACCCTCCTATCCCTTCCCCTCACGTTTATCTCTTTTTTTTTAGAAATTCTACCCTCAAATCTCTATAATTATCCAAAAAGACATGTATTTATTCAATAATTATGGGTTTTATCTTATATTTTCAAAATGTTATCTAAAATAATTACAGTTTTGGCCCCAAATTTCATTAAATTTTTAATTTTTTCCTAAAATAATTACAATTTGAGCCTATATTTTCAATATTACATTTCATTCCCCATAATTTAAATTATTGAATAATTACCGTTTTGAGCACATATTTTTGAATTTTTTGCCCAAAATAATTACATTTATCAGCATAAATATTTGATTTTATATTCTTCGCCCAAAATGATTATGGATTGGGTTTAAAACATCTTTTAATATGAACATCGACGTTATCATATATGAACTTTATATGACAATATATGAACATCAACACATAACATATGACCATCTAGTTTATGAGCCTTGACGTTATCATATATGAACCTTAGAAGACACTATATGAACATCAAAACATAATATATGTACCTCTAGTTTATAAACTTTAAATTACTAATATATAAACATGTACATGTTACATATGAACCTTATAGACCAAGTAAAAAGAATTTCAAACATTAACGTGGTTAAACTTGTACATATGAACCCCATAGACTAAGGTTCATAATTAATATACTAAATGTTCACATTTGATAAACATGTATTTTAATATACTAAATGTAAAAGGTGAATGGTTAATAATTGTAAAATATACTTGAGGTTAAACTTGTCAACTGGGTCGGGCGAGTCGAGTTTGGGTCAAGTCGGGTTCGGGTCGAGAAATTTTTTGGGTTGATCTGGTCTGGTTGTAATGGATTTGACTCGGGTTATGATCGACTCAATAGGTCGAAAGTACCCATTTTTTATGCTTATCATAAAAAAATTAATAAAATAAATAAAAAATATATTAATATTATTTAATATAAATGAAATAAATTATATGAAATAACGGGTTCGTCGAGCTAGGATCCGTGTTCGGTCGGGTTTGGTTTCGGGTCGAGTTTGGGTCCGTCGACTTCGGGTCCTTCTTGAATCAGAATCAGATTTGGCTTCAGTTTCAGAACCGCCGGTTTCGGTTTCAAAAAACAATGGATTGGAATCAGACTTGGCTTGTTCCTCCGAAATCAATTCCAGTTTCAGTTTTGACCCGGTTTCAAACCAGTCAAAAATAATTTTTTTTTTTTAAATCGAACGTAAAAAAATTAGAAAAAAATACGACGAACATAAAAAGCGCAAAGATAAACATTAATCATTTAATATTTGTGTTTTTTATTATACAATAAATTATTAAACTAAAAACTGTATAATAAAATGCATTTGTCTTAATGACAAATAGTTAATTAAAAAATATAAGAAAAAATAGAAAAATAAAGGGCTTAAACTTACTATTAAATTGCCAATGTTTTATTTTTGATATAGCCATAATAAAAAGTAGGCTATATCAATAAAATGAGTATATGAACTTAAAGGGTTCGAACCGATTTGGAACCGGCGGTTCCAAGTCGATATCCGAACCGGTAAAACCGCTAGTTCCACAGTTCTATAAAATCATGAATCAAAACTGGAACTGTACTGGTTGGGTTCCGGTTCCGAGCAGTTCCGGAACCACCGGTTTGAATCGAACTGGTGAGCACCTCTACCTTTAGGGTCGGGTCTCGACCCTCAAAATTCGTGTTGGGTCTTAAACCTTGAAATTCGGGTCAGGTTCGTTTTAAGGATCAAGTCGGTTTTTTTGACAGGTCTAGTTAGTTCGTATTTAGTACAATAGATGTTCATTGATATACACAACTAGTATGAATATATGAACATCTGTTGTATATTTATGAACATCTAGTGTATATATGTGACCCTAACTATAACAACGCAGAGCGATCAGGGAATACAAATTCTGAAAAAAAAACTTCGCGCTATTTAGCCAATCCTACCCATACAATCCTCCTTGATCCAATGACCCACGATATTTCATATTTTTTATTATCTTAAGGGGTATTTTTACTTAAAACCACATCTATATGATTCATATTCCAAAAGTAAATATAGGAAATCCACGCATAAACACATAAATTGAATTTGATCAATTACATCGGCAGTAACATTAGTGTATTACAAATTAGCAAATGAAAGTATATAAACATTAAAATAAAGGAAACAGATCACACATAATTAAATGTAGAAAATTCAAATTATTAATTTTCTCTCGTGAAATTTCCTTTGAGTAGGAAAGATGATACGATCTTCTATGTTCTATCACTTGTGAGTGTTAACCCAACGACAATGCTTCCGAATCTCTCCTTTCTTACCGGTGAGCACACCTAGCCTGCCAAGCTTCAACATGGCCTTGCCAAACTTGTCACCATAGCGAGAGTCGCTTGCAAACTGCCTCACCAAGCCCCGTGTGCTTGGATGAGAAGCCATTCTTTGGTCGAAGTCGATCACCCCTTTGTGGGCGATGATTGCCTTGTAGAAGTTTGTGTCAAATGTGTCTCCACTTCCTGGCGTCTGGTCTAGGAAAGATACGTTTTTTGTATCGTCCTCGTCCTTAGGGCATGCCTTGATGAGCTTTTTTGCAAGAGTTGGGTTCATTGATGGATCTGTTTTGTTGGTGTTACGGTAGTTGTATAGACGGTCTTGAAAGTTGTTACAATGTGCTACTCCAGTAGTGTGTGCACCTACGTATATAGATGTTGACATGCACAAAATCATATGTAAATGTTATGACCTCTTAACTTATTATAGGCTTGTATGTATGTGAAACATAATAATAACACTTGAGATAGATTTACACATAATATTGATCCCACAAAAGTTTGTTGTATAATTGTTTTTGAGAACAACCCATACATATGATCACGAAGACATACCAAGAAGACCAATGAGGTCGTGCAAGGTTAATCCTTTGGAAGCAATGACTTTAATGGAAATTGAAATTGGAATGTTAGGGCCAGGTAGGATTAGGGAATCATTGGCCTTAGAAACAAGGGCATCTCTTCTTCCGGTCTCTACTTGGAACCATGGTCCACCACCCCACATACATACCCTCGATCAATATTCAAGGAGATGGTATTGAAACAAATTGTTCAAAATTTAACTCTAATCTAATATATGATATTTACAAAGTATAATAAAGAACAATGTAACTTACGACATATACAGTAGCTCTGGTTGCCATAACCAAAACATTAGAACACGAGACAACACTCGGGCAAAACTTATCCACAATGTCCTTGACTGCATCAAATATTTCGAAACCATCGAGATCCAAGTTTTGAGGCAACGTTTTCTCTGTGCCCTTGCCATCCAAGAAGAGTGATGCATCACATTTCTTTCAAATCAAATATAAGAGAGAAGTTATTATTCAATTAATATTAATCGCTAAACGTAAATGTATATGGAATAACATGTTATGTTATACATCGTATGTATATATACAACTAAGTATAAGAAGCTATATAGTGATGAAAATGTATTATATATTGACAAAGCAATCATGGAAATACAAGCGAACAAGATCGCCGATGATTCCCTTCTCCTTTTTCATCTTGGCTCGAATGATCTTGAAAACTAGTTCCTCGACGTTGATGTTCCCGCATTTGTCATGGTAGTAGCCAAACTGGAGCCCCTGGCCGTAGCACTGGCCGACAAGAAGGACCGACACAAGTCCCAACGCCAAGGGCGCCCCAGATGAACTCTTCATCATGGAATTGGTTTATTGAGAGTTCGATTGATTAAGTTCAGCTGGTTTAATTGCCTTGCCAAGATTATGGAGTTTGGATAAGTATTTATAGAGTACAATATATCATTACCTAATTGTAGGCATGCCTTCCTTAATGGCTTAATAATACATATATTAAGGGAGTTTTATGTACTCTACTCTAAGATTAATTAACTTAAAATGGTGTGTTGCAGTCACGAACCAAGTTGTCAACGTACAATTGGACTTGGATATCAGTGGTGCATCGGCAGATTGCTTATTAGTGGGGAACTTTTCTTTAAAATGTTAATTAACGAATTTAAATAATCAACTACACATGTATATTGCTAACCTAATCTCCCCGAAATGAGGTTTACGAAAGATTCGGTCAAGGCGAATAGAACAAACATAAATTGATTTGGGGCTCAACTAGAATACCCAAACCATAAGATGAAATATAAGAGGGCAAATGCAAAGACACGAAATAAAATGAAGATATGAGAAAGAAGAGTAGATTGTGTTCTCAAGAAGAACAAGAGTTCTTCAACGCACAAACAACCACCGAAATAGTATCCTAGGCTCTTAGCTTCTAGATCTCCTTCAAACTAAGCTCGAGAGTGAGCACCAATGGCCAGTGACAGAGTCATAAATCTTTTTAAGAGGGGGGACAAATTTGTTTTCTCTATTATCATGTAATCTGCAATGTTGGATTATTGTAATATGTATAACAAAGTGTCATAAGAAAAAACATATATTAATCGGTTAAAACAGGTGAACTTATTGACCAATCAATGGGTAAAGAAATAGGTTGTTGATGATGTCATCATTATACATCATGGACCTAATAAACTTTATTAATCTTCATTTATTATAATTTAGGTTATCTAGCTAATTGACCATTTTTTTGTTACTTGTACTTTTTATATTCTAGATCATTTATTTGACATTTAACTGCATCCAAATTCTTGAAGTACAATTAAACTTTTTGGATTTTTCTATACCGATTAATTCCTAAACCTTACTATGAATCAATCTAGAGGTCATATTTTTCTAAATGCTAACGTTTATAGGTCACTTTTTTTGTACAATATGATTATGGGATCGGTAAAGTCAAATATTTTTATGAGCCTATGTTTTATGATTTGGGATCAAATAAAAATACCTCTTAAAATAAAAAATGAGAATTAACATAGATTATTGAGTCATTATGATCCAATGGTCAAAATAATCTCTCTCACCCTCCTAGTCTTATCCTTTCCTCTCACCCTGATCTTTTTTTATATAGAAATTCTACACTCAAATCTCTATAATTATCCAAAAGACATGTATTTTTTCAATAATTATAGGTTTGATCTTATATTTTCAAAATTTTATCTGAAATAATTACAGTTTTGGCCCCAAATTTCTAAAAAATTGCAAAATTTACCCAAAATATTTACTGTTTGACCCTATATTTTCAATATTAACATTTCCTTCCCTATAATTTTAATTACAGTTTTGAGCACATATTTTTGAATTTTTTGCCCAATATAATTACATTTATCAGCACAAATATTTAATTTTCTATTCTTCGCCCAAAATAGTTATGGATTGGGTTTAAAACATCTTTCAATATGAACATTGACGTTATCATATTGAACCTTATATGACAATATATGAACATCAACACATAACATATGAACCTCTAGTTTATAAACATTGATGTTATCATATATGAACATTAGATATATGAACATCAACACATAACATATGAACCTTTAGTTTATGAATCATGACGTTATCATACATGAACCTTAGATGACATTATATGAACATCAAAACATAACATATGCACATATAGTTTATAAACTTTAGATAACTAATATATGAACATGTGCATATTACATATGAACCTTATAGATCAAGTAAAAAAAATTTTAAACATCAACGTGCTTAAAGTTGTACATATGTGTTTTGGACGGAAAATGACCAATCGATCTTTTTCCGTTGATTTGAGGGGTAACAATAGTTAGGGTAATAAATCTACTCCATTTGATGAGAATAAGTGATTACAAATGGTAGTTTTTGTGATGCAAGAGAGGAAGAAGAAGGTTACAACATGAATAGTCGAAGAAGACGAGATGGTCGGATCAGACTACAAGCGTCGGTCGGACTAAACAACGTTGGACAAGATAGAATATGTAAAAATGAGAGTTTTGACGATGAGAGTACAAATGGTTGCAGTAGATTGGAGTGTTATAGAATGTCCTTTGAGGCTTCTCCTAGAGCCTTATTTATACTTGCTTGATCTCTCCTTAAATGCTCTTGATCTCTCCTTAAATGCTCTTGATCTCTCCTTGATTCTGCATTAATTACGCTTGATCTCCTCTTAATAAGCCTTGATCCTCTCTTAAAGATGGTTGATTCCTTCCTTGATGGCTGAAATAATGCATATAGCCGTTGGAGATCTCGGAGTTGTTATACTTAAAGGAGAAAATCTCGCTGGTCCGTTGCGTCCAGGAATCAGGCGACGGTCGCATGGTGATGCGTCCGACGGTTGCGTCAGACAGTTGATGCCCATTAGACGAGTAGTCGATTTTCCGACCCCAACAATTGCCCCAAATTCATCTTAGTCATCGATGCAAGGCGGTGGATGAGATGAATTTCAAGTCTTCAAGGGAATCGTCCTTCAGTAATTTCGATTTGTCCGAACTCGTCCTACTATGTAGATAGTTGATGAATTGATGTGATGTGACGTTGCTTGTGTAAAAGATTTTGTCTTTGAAAGTGTTGAATTGAAGTTTTTAGCCATCGGGCGTTAACTCCGTAAATGTATATTGTATTGTACCACCGTTTGCGTAAAAGCTTTTGTTGGTGGGTCGTGTGTAAGTTGTAGCCGTGTGAGGCGTTAACTTTGTAAATGTGTACTGCGCAGGTTTGTATATTTGTAGGTATTGTATGTAGGGTTTGTCACCCGTAATGTGTGTTAGTTTTTTTGGGGCGAAAAGATCGGACGACCTAAATCGCCTTAGACGGGGTAACTAGTCGATCAGGTGATAGGAAACAATCCAAACCAAACAGATAATAGACAAGCAAAGAGTAAATATAGAGTAATAAGATGATATTATTAGATATTGTATTAATCGGATCGAATCAAGATACAACTTATCGTATTAAGACAATGGGTCGTGTTGTACTCGACCAGCGACTTCAAGGTTGCCACCGGTGGAGAATAGACTAGGATGAATATTCGAAAGCTAAGCTGAGAGCGAGTATGTTGTTATGTTCTTTTTTCTGAGCGAGAACGATTGGATGTATGTCCTAGTCCTCTTGGTCTTTCTCTTTATCTTCTTCTCGTCCATATATGGTAAGTTTTTCATGCCTCTGACCGTTTATATTTTTATTCCATCCTTATCTTCAACGCCGGGATTTGATTACGGAGATTCTGCCATTTAATTGCTGCTTATTATGGTGCTGTATAAATGTTGTGGCCGTTGATCAATCCTGGCATTTAATGCTTGGCGGGATCTTCACGATCTTGTCGGAGGGCGTTCGACTGGAGAAGCGCCGTCGCCTCCTCTGGGCTTTTTCCTTGTTCTTCCGATCCGTCGTGGGTTTGGGCTTGATTTGCTCGATCCATCTTCCCAGGGGATGCTAGGCCCAACAATAGCCCCAAGTTGCCTTGGGCTTTCGGTTTAGTCAAGTAAAGCGGAATCCGTGGCAACTTCTCTAGACACGATCTCTACCATCCTTTTTTGGCGCGGTTATCTAGGGTTACGTGGCGTGCGATCGGGGCAAGATGCGACGTCTCTGCAAGTCTTTGCTTCCCTCCATAAATTCAGAGCATAAGGAAGCGATTCGACTTCACCCTCATCTTCTTTTACAGGCTTCTTCTGGTAAGTTTCTCAGTTTCTCTCGCCATAGCTTTCCGATTCCCTTCTCTTTCCATTCTCGAGATGGTTTCCAGTGAGAGCTCTGAGTCGTCGAAGACTCTTTCCGACTCGAGCGAGGGCGAAGCTCCTCCCCTCTTCATTCTGAAAGAATCGGACGCTCTGACAAGCACTCTGTCCCCAGCGGAGTTGGATCAAATTCTTCAAGTCGGAGGTTTTCCGCCGGAGACGATCGCCAGGCTGCCTCACCCAGACGAGAGGGCCGATGCGCGTTATGAAGGATGTGTTTGTTTTTATGCATACCCGTTTCGAATAGGGCACAAATTTCCTTTCTCTCCCCTTGTTAGGGACTTCTTAGCTACTTTGGCGTTGGTGCCATGTCAAGTGATGCCGCAGGCATGGAGGGTTCTCAGGGTCTTGGACCTTATAAATGTCCGATCTGGGGCCGATTTCGATTTTGATGCTTTGTGGTACAACTACTTCCTTGGGTCGAAGAGTTCCTCTCGCGTTCAGTTACGTATCCGACATGGTCGGAAGCCTTTGGTGCAGAATCTCGATGTCAACGACCGCGGATGGGGGTCGAAGTTCTTCTTTGTCGAGCGTTCTTCTCTGGAGAAGGGGGGAGAGTGTTCGTTCTTATTGACGGAGTGGCGAGTTGAGAGTATGTGTTTGCTTTTTCCTTCGCTCGTTTTATGTGTTTTAACTCTTTGTTTTAACTTTTCTTTTTTGTAGTTCCTGAACCAGAAGACCTGGAGGTGAGTAGCCGGTCGGAAGGTTTGTCAAAGGTTGTTCTTGGAGTTCCTGCGTCTGAAAGAAAGTTTGTGAACGTCAACCTGCTGTCGACGACTCCTGCTTCTCAAGATGACATGTCGAACGTCTCATCATCTCGTGCAAAAGGTAGATTCTCGACCCTGGGAGTCCTTCTTTACTGTTTTTCATTTCGTCGTGTGCTTTAGGATTTTCTTCTTTTCTGTTTGTCTTGTCGTGTCAGTTTCCCCTGGTGGTCGAGCGAGTGCTCGTCTGAAAGTAGTGTCTGGGAAGGGTTTGATTGAACAAAGGAAGGCGGCGGCCAAAGCTGCATCAAGCAAACCAGCTCCGATGGGTCTGACGGCTCCAGTCAAAGTTGGCTCCAAGAGGAAGGCGAGCGCTCCCTCTGAAGATGTCAAGGTGGAGGAGATCCCTAAGAAGAAAGAGGCGACCGCCGAAGGGATCGGCAAGATTAGCGCAGTCGGACAATCGATCGCTAACCTCTTTTACGCTCAGGACCCGACTCTGAAGTCGAAGGTTGATGACGTCTCTCCTCTTGATTTCATTGGTGAAGCGGGGTGCTCCGCGTGGAAGGTGAGTCGTCCCTGTTTCGTGTCGTTTTCTTTCTTGTGTTTTGCTAAGTTTTTTGATCTCTGATTGTGTGTTCTCCCTTCAGTCCTTCCAGTACCTCTTGGGGGCATACTCTGGTGTTAAGGCGATGGTTGTCAAGGTTGAGGAAAGGGCTGCTAGGACAGAGTCCGACCTTGCGTCTTTGAGGACTAAATTGGAGGGAGCGGAGAGTCGTAGTCGTGAGATTGAACGTCGCCTTACCAGGGAGTTGAAGGGCTGTCAAGAGGAGTTGGTCGCAAACCGGAAAGAGTTCGAGGAGAGCCGATCAGGCGTTGAGGAGGAGGTGAAGCGGGCTCGGATTGCCGATGGCCAGATCGCTGGTGACGTTGGCGCTTTTTACGCGCTGAAGTCACGTGTCAAAATGATCGAGGAGTTCGGCGAAGGCAAACACGAGCTCTAGGACTTGAAGGCAGAGAAGGAGACCTTGGACTCCATGTTCCCAAAGGGCAACCCTGGTCAGGAGCTGTTTCGCTTGGCTGGCGTCGGATATGAGGCCGTGGATGAGGGTGTTGACGAGGACGAGGCCCATTCTGGCAATGTCGAGCCGACTGATGAGGTAGCCTCTCTGGAGCCAACCCCTACCGAAGGTAACGCCGTTGTCCCTGACGCTTGATCTGTTTTCCTTGCGTAGTTTGACTTATTGTCCCACTTGTATGTGAGTTTAGACATTTGGTATTTTTGGCGATCCGTCCACCATCGCGGGTCGCAGAATGTTTTAAGTGAATGTTTGATGAAGTCCTACGGATGTGTAGGCAGATAATATATTTTGGTGACCCGTCCACCATCGCGGGTCGCGTATTTGTATAAAAATGCTAATACTTTTATTTAATGCAACTTGTCTTTACATATAAAATCGTACGTTTGCTTGTTTCGTACATGTCGTCAGACATCCAAGGGAATTGTCGATGACGTTTTTGTGTTTGGTGTGTCGGTTTCGCATGTGTGCTCCATCGAGTGGGGCTCCCCGTATGTATGTGTGTAAGACAGGCCTGTAAATGTTTGTGTATGTGTTAGTCATGACTTTATGCCGGGGAGGTAAGCACTATGTTTCTATTGCGTGAATGTAATAAGGTGTCGAACCTTATGTTTTATGTAAGGCAGGCGGTGTGCCGACGTGCCTGTGTTGTCATCTCCCCGTGTTCCGATCGATCGTGTAGTGTAATATAAGCACTTTTTGCGGATGACTGGATCCAGTGTATATGTCAATGTTGTTCTGCATTTGTGTTTTGTAAGGAGGAAGTCCTCGCTTAGTGTCAGATGATAACATGTAAAAGAAGATAGCGATGTATATGCGATAGTAAGCGATGTATATGTGATAGTAAGCGATGTATGAAATTGTGTGATGTTTTTACCTTATCGGTTCAGAAATGGTATAGCTTTAGATGTGATGCGTTCCAACTTCTCGGGATCGGTTGTCCGTCTTTGTCCTCTAACTGATATGCTCCTTGTCCGACCACTTCGGCGATTAAGTAAGGTCCTTCCCATTGTGGTGTAGCTTTCCGTCGGATGGATTCTTGGTGTTCTGGAAAGTTTTCCTGAGGACCCAATCTCCGACCTTGAATGCTTTGATCCGGACATTCTTGTTGTAGCTCCTTGTGACTTGTTGTTGGAATCTGACCATCCTGATTCGGGCTCTCTCTCTGATCTCGTCCGCTGTGTCTAGGTTGTATGCTAGTTCGATGTCGTTTTGCTCGTTTGTCTGAAGGTTGCAACGAGCGGTCGGAACCAGTAACTCGGCCGGGATGACCGCTTCACTCCCGTAGACGAGGGAGAAAGGTGATTGCCCGGTCGCATTCTTTGGAGTAGTCCTGTCGGACCAGAGAATGAGTGGGAGTTCGTCTGCCCATTTGCCCTTAGCCCCAGTGAGGCGTTTCTTGAGGTTGTTGATAACGATCTTGTTGCTGGATTCGGCTTGTCCATTGGATTGTGGATACCGAGGTGTGTATGTGACCAACTTGATGTTCCATTGGTCACAAAAGGCTCGAGTCTTATGACTGATGAATTGGGAGCCGTTGTCGCACACGATTTCTGATGGGACGCCAAATCTGCACAAGATATTGCGTTTTATGAATGAAATGACGTGTTGATCTTTTACCTCTTTGTAGGCTTCGTCTTCGATCCATTTAGAGAAGTAGTCCGTCATGGCAAGGAAGAAAACTCTTTGACCCGACGCATGAGGGAGCTTTCCGACAATGTCCATTCCCCATCTCATAAAAGGCCATGGAGCCAGAGTCGGATGGAGGAGCTCTGAGGGTTGGTGATGGATGAGTGCATGCCGCTGACAGGCGTCACACTTCTTGGTGTACTCCATAGCGTCTTTGTTCATCGTGGGCCAGTAGTACCCGTTTCGTAGGGCTTTCCCTGAGAGGCTTCGTCCGCCGATATGATTGCCACACTCTCCTTCATGTAGCGATCGTAAGATGCGTCCGACTTCTGGAGTCTTGAGGCATCGTAGGAGTAGCCCTGTGACAGATCTTTTGTACAAGATGTTATCTATGATATCGTAATAGAGTGCTTGTACCTTGAGCCTTTTTGCTTCTGTTTTGTCATCGGGCAAGATGCCGTCTTTCAACCATCTGATGTAAGGTAGCATCCAATCGTCATTGTTGTCGACAATGTCTTCTTCTGGTTGGTCGCCGACCTCCATGGCAACGAGTTCTTCAAGAGGTGTCGTTGACTCGACGGATGTCCTTGGGACGGCTGGCGTCATGATGTGGGCCAATGGTATGTGTGGAAATTCCTTCGGGTCTAGGACGGATCCTAGATTGGCAAGTGCATCGGCTTGGGAGTTAAGATCCCTAGGTACCTGTCTGATGTTGAATGTTTGGAATTGTCCGATCAGCTTCTTGGCTACCTCTAGGTAGGCTATCATCCTGACGTCTTTAGCACTGTACGATCCTTGTATCTGGTTTACAACCAGCAGGGAGTCGCAAACGACTTCGATCTCTCGGACTCCTAGGTCGCGAGCCAGGGCGAGTCCGAATATGAGTGCTTCGTACTCAGCTTCGTTGTTAGTTGCATCCCACTCACATCTGACGGCCTGAGCTATCTTGTCCCCTTGCGGCGATTTCAGTACGACCCCTAGCCCCGATCCTCTGGCGTTTGACGCTCCATCTGTGTGGAGCTCCCATGTTCATGTTTCATCCGTGGCGAGTAGTTGCGTCGCTTCTCTTGTGGCTTCTTGCTCTAGGGTCAGACTAAAATCGGCCACAAAGTCGGCTAAGGCTTGTGATTTGATCACTGTCCTGGGCTCGTACTCGATGTCGTAACCGCTGAGGTGTATAGCCCATTTAGTCATTCGTCCTGTGAACTCAGGTTTCCTCATGATAGCTCTCATGGGATGATTAGTGCGAACAGTAATAGTATGGAATTCGAAATACGGTTTGAGTTTGTTCGAAGCCATTACCAATGATAGCACGAGCTTTTCAAGTGACGAATACCTCGTTTTGGCTGGCAGCAGCGTCCGACTGACGTAGTATATTGGTGACTGCTTGCCATCTTCTTCTCTGACCAATACTGCGCTTACGGCTGATTCTGACACTGTAAGATATAGAAATAAGGGCTCGTCGCCTTTAGGTTTGGTCAGCAACATGGGACTGGCCAGGTACTCTTTTAAGTTCTAGAACGCTGCTTCGTGTTCTCCCGTCCATTGAAAGGATTTGTTCTTCTTGAGAGTGTCGTGGAAGGGTTTGCACTTGTCGAAAGATTTGGAGATGAATCTGTTCAGAGCTGCTATCTGACTTGTAAGTTTCTGTACGTCTTTGATGCATCGGGGGGATCGAAGGTTGATGAGAGCCTTGATCTGTTCTGGGCTGGCTTCTATTTCTCTTTGTGTCACCATGTACCCCAAGAATTTTCCTGACGACACTCCGAAGGAGCATTTAGTAGGGTTTAGTTTCATGTTGTACCTTTTGAGCACCTCGAAGCTGTCGCGTAGATGGTTTATGTGATCTTCCTTCTTTTTGGACTTGACCAACATGTCGTCTATGTAGACTTCCATCGTGTCTCCGATTTGATCTTTGAACATTTTGTTGACTAGTCGCTGATAGGTAGCCCCTGCATTTTTTAGGCCAAAGGGCATTACTTTGTAACAGTAGATACCTTGGCTAGTGACGAATGCTGTTTTTTCCTGATCGTCGGGTTCCATGAGGATTTGATTGTAGCCGCTGAAAGCGTCCATGAAAGTAAGCATTTCGTGCCCTGCTGTGGCGTCGACCATGGCATCGATGTGGGGTAGTGGGAATGAGTCCTTGGTACAAGCTTTGTTGAGATATGTGAAGTCGATGCAGACTCTCCATTTGCCATTCTTCTTCTGGACTACGACCACGTTGGCTAGCCATTCAGGGTAGTGGACCTCTCTTATTTTTCCTGTTTCCAATAAGCTTTTGACTTCGTCGTCGATTATCTTGTTCCGCTCGGGGGCGAACTTCCTGCGTTTTTGCTTGACAGGAGGATGAGATGGATCCATATTTAATTCATGAGTAATAATGTTTGGAGATATTCCGACCATATCCTCATGCGACCATGCAAAACAGTCGGCATTGGCCCTGAGAAAGTCAAGGAGTTGTTGTCTGGTCGAGTCGTCCAAGTCCGACCCGACCCTTACCGTTTGGTTTGGCTTTGAAGGATCTAGTGCGATCTCGTCGAGTTTTTCCATTTTTGGTTCGACGTACCGACTAGGTCCTTCGTCGCTCTGTGGTTGCTATGCGGTCTTGTGTTCGACTGCGCTCTTCATAGAAGCGACGTAGCACTCCTTAGCGGTCCTTTGATCTCCTTTGATTTCTTGGACTCCCCATTCAGTGGGGAGTTTGATGACTTGATGATATGTTGAAGGTATTGCCTTCATAGCGTGTATCCATGGCCTGACAAGAATACAATTATAGGGAGACGGACAGTCTAGGACTAAGAATTTCACCTGTTGGTTGATTCCTCCAGCGTATGTGGTTAGAATGATTTCGCCAGTCGTATGCTTGACCTCACCGCTAAACCCGACCAGTGGGGTTGACTTCTTGATTAGGTCATTCTCAGTTAGACCCATTTCTTTAAGAGCGTCAATGGTCAAGAGGTTGGTCGAACTCCCTGTATCGATTAGTACTCTCCGTATTAAGCAATTACCAATGGATAAAGAGATTACCAGACCATCGTGGTGCCTATCCGACCTGTCGGAGTCGGACTCGTCGAATGTGACCGTCGGAAGGTTGGAAGTCTTCCTTAGCTTGAATTCTGATGATTCGGGCTTGTCGCCCTTGCTTTCCTTGGCGTGCCGCTTAGCCGCGGAGTATGTATTTCCACATATGTCTGATCCACCTAAAATAGTGTTGACAATTTTTGTATGAATGAGAGATGGGGGTTTGTTCTGTTTTACCTGGTCTCGTCGTTCCATGGTAGCTTTTGCCCGTTCCGAGATTACGTCGCGCAGGAGCCCCTGTGAGAGCAGCCTAGCGACTTCCTTTCGCAAGGCGATGCACTCGTCGGTCGAATGCCCGTGGTCGCCATGGAATTCGCACCATCGGCTCATGTCCTTGTTGACGTCCGGTCGGTCGCTCTTTCGGGGCCATCTTACCTCTTTTCCATATTTGTCGAAACTCTTGACGAGCTCCGACACGGAAACGTTAAAGTTATAAGACTGGACTCTAGGAGGCAACGCCGGACCGTCTCTCCAATCTTGTGACTTGTCTTGGAAAGAGTTTACCTGATTTGGTTCGTTTCGATTACGAGAATAGGGATGAGGACGCCTGTCTCGACGGTTGTTGGAGGGATTTTTTCGATCGGATGGATCGGATCCACGTGAGGATTTACGCGACTCACGGTCCTCTTCCAATCTTACCTCGGCCATGGTCTTGTCCTGGACGTCTTCGAAGCTTTTGCATGGGTACTTGGTAATCTCGTCGTAAAGGTTGTCTTTGATCAGTCCTTGTCTGAAGGCTTCGATGGAGGTTGTGACGTCGCAGTGGGGGATCGCCACTTTCTCCTTATTTTACCTGTTGAGATAATTTCTGAGAGGTTCATTATACCTTTGTGTGACTCGGTAGAGGTCACTCGACTGCTTTTCGAGCCTCCGACTACTGGCGAATTGACTTTTGAAGGAGTTGACCAGATCCGCAAGCGATGCAATCGTTCCCTGAGGCAAACGCATAAACCAAGTTAGTGCGGAACCTGCGAGGGTCGTGCCAAAGCTTTTGCACATGACGGCCTCGCGGTTCTCCCTTGAAACAGATGCAATCATTAATTTTTGTTTATATATAGAAATATGGTCATCTGGGTCGCTGGTGCCGTCGAATGTCGCCATGCTGGGAAGATGAAACTTCTTGGGGATCTCGACCCTGACGATTTCTTCAATAAACGGGGATTCTTCGAATCCGTCGGTCGCTTCCCTCTCGATTGGCTGCGGGACTCCTGGAAGCCTGTTGAAGCGATCGTCGATCGTCTTCATGTGTTGGTCGAGCGTCTGCTGGAAGAGAGCCAGGACGTCTGGTGGATTGGTAACCTGTGGTTCGTCGATTTGGGCCCCTGCCGACCCGATCGGTGTGGAAAAAGTGACATGGTTAGTCGAAAACGGATGGGCAATAGGAGTTCGAGATGTACCCTCTGCGTATCCGGATCGTCACACGCCCAGGGGCGTCGGCTCGACGTTGTCCATGTCGAGGCGTGTTCGGACGTTGCTGTGGATGGGCATACTCCTAGATCCCGAAGCCATTGATTGTACCTGTGACTTAAGAGACTCATTTTCACGGGTTAGTTGTGCGATCTCGGCTTCATATTGGGTTGACAAAGCGGCTAGGGCTTCGGTCTTTTGGCGTTGCTGGGCTAGTTCCTCTTGTAGGGTGGCCATTTTCTGGGAAAGTTCTTGGAACTGGGTTGGAGTAGGATTTTCTGTGGTGTTCCCTGCGGTTTGGGTTTCGTCTTCGAGACGTGGTTCTTCAGAGTTGGTAGGTGGGTCAATAGTCATGGTTGGAAAGTTTCGGAAGGGTGGTCGGCAAGTTGCCCCACGGTGGGCGCCAAATTGTTTTGGGGCGAAAAGATCGAATGACCTAAATTGCCTTAGATGGGGTAACTAGTCGATCGGGTGATAGGAAACAATCCAAACCAAACAGATAATAGACAAGCAAAGAGTAAATGTAGAGTAATAAGATGATATTATTAGATATTGTATTAATCGGATCGAATCAAGATACAACTTATCGTAGTAAGACAATGGGTCGTGTTGTACTCGACCGACGACTTCAAGGTTGCCACCGGTGGAGAATAGACTAGGATGAATATTCGAAAGCTAAGCTGAGAGCGAGTATGTTGTTATGTTCTTTTTTCTGAGCGAGAACGATTGGATGTCTGTCCTAGTCCTCTTGGTCTTTCTCTTTATCTTCTTCTCGTCCATATATGGTAAGTTTTTCATGCCTCTGACCGTTTACATTTTTATTCCATCCTTATCTTCAACGCCGAGATTTGATTACGGAGATTCTGCCATTTAATTGCTGCTTATTATGGTGTTGTGTAAATGCTGTGGCCGTTGATCAATCCTGGCATTTAATGCTTGGCGGGATCTTTGCGATCTTGTCGGAGGGCGTTCGACTGGAGAAGCGCCGTCGCCTCCTCTGGGCTTTTTCCTTGTTCTTCCGATCCGTCGTGGGGTTGGGCTTGATTTGCTCGATCCATCTTCCCAGGGGATGCTAGGCCCAACATTAGTCATGACTCTATGCCGGGGAGGTAAGCAATATGTTTCTATTGCATAAATGTAATAAGGTGTATTAACCTTATGTAATGTGTAAGGCAAGCGGTGTGTCGACGTGCATGTGTTGTTCATCTCACCCATGTTCCGATCGATCGTGTAAATGTAGTGTAAGCGCTTTTTGCGGATGACTGGATCCAACGTGTATGTTAAGGGTCGTCACCCGTATGTATGTAAATGTAACGCGACATGTCAAGTCGATTTGTTCGTAGTTGATTTTGATGTTGTCTTGTATTCGTCGCACTGAATAGATTCGTCATGTACCTATTGTCCCTTCGATGATGCGTCGTCCTTTCGGGTGCGTCTTCTTCGAGTCGAATTTGAGCCGTTGCCTTAGCTTGGGCGTCTTCAAAGGTCTTACATGGGTACCTTGTGAGATCTTCGTAGAGATCGCCTTCTTTATCGAGTCCTTGGCGGAACGCTTCTATGGAGGTCGGGACGTCGCAATTGAGGATCCCAATTTTCTCTTGGTTAAACCGCTTCAAGTAGTCCCTTGTCGTTTCGTCGTGCCCCTGTCCTCCTTGCATGGCCACGAATTGGATGTGTTTGGATTAGGAAGTAGATGAATCAAGATTATCTAACTATCGGCCCCACGGTGGGCGCCAAATTGTTTTGGACGGAAAATGACCAATCGATCTTTTTCCGTTGATTTGAGGGGTAACAATAGTTAGGGTAATAAATCTACTCCGTTTGATGAGAATAAATGATTACAAATGGTAGTTTTTGTGATGCAAGAGAGGAAGAAGAAGGTTACAACATGAATAGTCGAAGAAGACGAGATGGTCAGATCAGACTACAAGCGTCGGTCAGACTAAACAACGTTGGACAAGATAGAATATGTAAAAATGAGAGTTTTGATGATGAGAGTACAAGTGGTTGCAGTAGATTGGAGTGTTGTAGAATGTCCTTTGAGGCTTCTCCTAGAGCCTTATTTATACTTGCTTGATCTCTCCTTAAATGCTCTTGATCTCTCCTTAAATGCTCTTGATCTCTCCTTGATTCTGCATTAATTACGCTTGATCTCCTCTTAATAAGCCTTGATCCTCTCTTAAAGATGGTTGATTCCTTCCTTGATGGCTGAAATAATGCATATAGTCGTTGGAGATCTCGGAGTTGTTATACTTAAAGGAGAAAATCTCGCTGGTCCGTTGCGTCCAGGAATCAGGCGACGGTCGCATGACTCACTTCCGACAGGTCTGATGCGTTCGACGGTTGCGTCAGACAGTTGATGCCCATTGGACGAGTAGTCAATTTTCCGACCCCAACAATATGAACCCCATATACTAAGGTTCATATTTAGTGAATTAAATGTTCATAATTAATGTACTAAATGTTCACATTTGATAAACATGCATTTTAATATACTAAATGTAAAAGGTGAATGGTTAATAATTGTAAAATATACTTGAGGTTAAACTTGTTAACTGGGTCGGGCGAGTCGAGTTTGGGTCAAGTCGGGTTCGAGTCGAGAAAATTCTTGGGTTGATCTGGTCGGGTCGTAATGGGTTTGACTCGGGTTCTGGTCGACCTAACAGGTCGAAAGTACCCATTTTTTTATGATTATCATAATAATTTTAATAAACTAAACAATAATAAAATTATTAATATTATTTAATAAAGTATATTAAAATATTTAATATAAATGAAATAAAATATATGAAATAACGGGTCCGTCGAGCTCGGATCCATGTTCGGTCGGGTTCGGTTTCGGGTCGAGTTTGGGTCTGTCGACTTCGGGTCATTCTTGACCCAATGACTTTCGGTAGAGATGTTCACGACAGTTCCCGCCGGTTTTGGTTTCAAAAAACCATTGATCGAAATCGGAATCGGACTTGACCTGTTCCTCCGATTTAGATTCCAGTTTCGATTTTGACTCGGTTTGAACCAGTCCGGGAAAAAAATAAATTTATTTTTAAAAAAGTCAAACATAAAAAAATTAGAGAAAAAAACACCGAACATAAAAAGCGCAAAGATTGACATTAATCATTTAATCTTTGTATTTTTTTACTATACAATAAATTATTAAACTAAAAAATGTATAATAAAATGAATTTGTCCTAATGACAAATAGTTAATAAAAAAATTCGAAGAAAAAAATTGAAAAAATAAAGGGCTTAAACTTACTATTAAGTTGCCTATATTTTGTTTTTGATATTCCCATTATAAAAAATAGGCTATATCAATAAAGTGAGTATATGAACTTAAAGGGTTTGAACCGGTTTGGAATCGGTGGTTTCAAGTCGGTTTCAGAACCGGTAGAACCGTAAGTTCCACGGTTGTATGAAATCATGAACTGAAACCGGAACTATACTGGTTGAGTTTTGGTTTCGGGCGGTTTCGAGCGGTTCTGGAACCGCCGGTTACCGGTTTGAATCGAAATGTTAAGCACCTCTACCTTTTGGGTCGGGTCTCAACCCTCAATATTTGGGTCGGGTCTCGAACCTTGAAATTCGGGTCGGGTCGGTTTTAAGGGTCGGGTCGACTTTTTTGACAAGTCTACTTGAGGTTCATATTTAGTACAATAGAGGTTCATTGATATGCTCAATGAATATATAGTATATAGTTTGTTTGTAGATCTCTAGTTTAATATAGGTTGTAAACTTTTAATATAAACTTTTTGAACAACTAGTATGAATATATGACATTTGGTATATATATATATATAGAGTCAGGCTCCGGTGAAACGGATGCTTATGGTGAAACGTGAGGAGGAATGAGAGCCAATCATTTTGGGACAATGGAAGGCTATGATGGAACATCCATCATAGCAAACATACACCCTCTCACACACAATCACACCCCATGGTCAACATCTGACCATTGACCGGTCAATGGTCAGCGTTGACCAGTCAACGGTCAACGTTAACCGGTCAAACTGATTTTTGTCCGGAATTTTTTTTTAATTTTTAATTTTTTTTTTAAATAAAAAAAATTTTAATTTTTTTTTGTTTTTCTACACGTTTTTATCATAAAATTGTAATTAAAAAAGTTGAACAATTCCTTATTAAACTTGAACAATTATATATTAAAATTTGAACAAAGTTTTTTGAACAATATATAAAGTTGAACAATTGTACAAACAAGTTGAACAATTGTATCTTAAAGTTGAACAATTTCATTTTTATGGTTAGACGACTGTTTCACTAAGCAATTTTTATTTTTTATTTTTTTTGGGCAAGTTTTTTCCTTCATTTTTTTATTGTTTTTATACACGTTTTTATCATAAAATTTTAATTACAAAAGTTGAACAATTCCTTATTAAATTTGAACAATTGTATGTTAAAAGTTAAACAATATATTTTGAATAATATATAAATTTTAACAATTATACCAAAGTTGAACAATTGTATCTTAAAGTTGAAATTTTTTATTTTTATGGTTAGACGACTGTTTCAGTAAGCATATTTTATTTTTATTTTTTTTGGGCAAATTTTTTTCTTCCTTTTTTTCCCTTGTTTTTCTACACATTTTTATCATAAAATTATAATAAAAAAATTTGAACAATTCCTTAATAAATTTGAACAATTGTATGTTAAAAGTTGAACAATGTTTTTTGAACAATATATAAAGTTGAACAATTGTACGAACAAAGTTGAACAATTGTATCTTAAAGTTGAACAATATTTTTTGGGCGAGTTTTTTTCTTCTTTTTTTTTATTGTTTTTCTACACGTTTTTATCATAAAATTTTAATTAAAAAATTGAACATTTTCTTATTAAATTTGAACAATTGTATGTTGAAAGTTGAACAATATTATTTGAACAATATATAAAGTTTAACAATTATACCAAAAAAATTTAACAATTGTATCTTAATGTTAAACAATTGTATCATACAAGTTGAACAACTTTTTTAACAATATATAAAGTTAAACAACTGAACCAGAAAAGTTGAACAATTTAAATTGCATGAAAATTCAAACTTATAACAAAAGATAGATTAGACAATACTTCATTAATATTTTAACAATTGTCAAATAAACTTGAAGTTTTGTTTATAATGTAATATAAACATAATACAACTAAAAAATGTTCAAAACATAAACCCTAAATCATAAATGTGTAGGAAAATAAAAAATGGCAAAAACGGCCATGTACAACTAAAAAACTTATAAAAAATAAAATTGTTCAACATTAAGAGACAATTGTTCAAATTTATATACATAGCGAACACAGTTGTCGAACTATAAAAAAAAATTGTTCAACTTTAAGATACAATATTTCAACTTTTCATGTACAATTGTTCAACTTTAAGAACAAATTGTTCAATTCTTTTCATACAAATTAAACGTGTATAAAAAAACAATTTTTTTTAAGAAAAAAAATATTTTTTTTAGAAAAAAAAAACTGGCATTTGACCGGTCAACGTTGATCGTTGACCGGTCAACGCTGACCGTTGACCGGTCAAAGCTGACCATTGACCGGGATTGAGTGTGGTAGGGTGTATGGTAATATTAAAATGAATGGTCTAAAATGTTTCTCACGTTTCACCCTAAGGGTGCTCCTCACATGAAGCTGAACATCTAGTGTATATATGTGAACCAATACTATAACAACGCAGAGCGATCAGGGTAAAAAAATTATGGTAAAAAAAAACTCTACGCTATTTAGCCAATCCTTATCTCAAATCCTACCCATCTAATCCTCCTTAATGCAATGACCCACGATATTTCTTGTTTTTTTTTTTTATCTTAAGGGGTATTTTTACTTGAAATCACCCCTATATTATTAATATTCCAAAAGTAAATATAGGAAATCCACACATAAATTGAATGTAATCAATTACATCGGCAATAACATTACTGCATTACAAATTAGCAAATGAAAGTATAGAAACATTAAAATGAAGCAAAAATCATTTTTTAAAAGGAAACAAATCACACATAATTAAATGAAGAAAATTCAAATTATAAATTTTCGCTCATGAAATTTCTTTTGAGTAGGAAAGATGATACGATTTTCAATCTTCTATCACTTGTGAGTGTTAAGCCAGTGACAGAGCTTTTAAATCTCTCCTTACTTCCCGGTGAGCACGCCTAGCCTGCTAAGCTTTAACATAGCCTTGCCAAACTTGTCATTGTAGTGAGAGTCGCATGCAAACTGTGTCACCAAGCCCTGTGTGCTTGGATGAGAAGTCATTATTTGGTCGAAGTCGATCACCCCTTTGTGGGCGACTCTCACTATAGTGAGAGTCGCTTGTCAGTTATGCTGACTTTTATGTGTCGTATTCTACATGTCAAAAGTATCAAATTTTTTATTATAATAATTGTTATAATTAATAATATATAAAATAACAGATCCGTTAGAATCGGGTTGCATCCGCCGAGTTCAGGTCAGGTCCATCAGGTCTGAATCAACCGACTTCGAGTCCGTAGGGTTTGGATTCTTCTTAACCTATTAATTTCTGTGTCGGGTCTCAACCCTAAAAAGTCGGGTCGAGTCGGTTTTTGATATGTCTATTCACGAGCCTATATTATGCATACTCCAAAAGTGAATATAGGAATTCCACGAAGGACCAATAAATTAAATTCAACCATTACATCGGCGGAAATAAAATGACTGCATTGCAATACAAATTACCAAATCAAAGTATAGAAATATTGAAATGGCAATATCATTTTTTGTCAAAATGAAACAAATCACACATAATTAAATGTAGAAAATTCAAATCTTAAATTTTCAACAAGAATTTTTTTTAGTAGGAAAAACGAGTCAATCTTCAATCTTCTTTCAATAGTGAGCGTTAACCCAACGACAATGCTTTCGAATCTCTCCTTGCTTTCCGGTGAGCACGCCTAGCCTGCCAAGCTTCAACATGGCCTTTCCAAACTTGTCATCGTAGTGAGAGTCGCTTGCAAACTGCTTCACCAAGCCCTGCGTGCTTGGATGAGAAGCCATTCTTTGATCGAAGTCGATCACCCCTTTGTGGGCGATGATTGCCTTGTAGAAGTTTGTGTCGAATGTGTTTCCACTTCCTGGCGTTTGGTCTAGGAAAGCTACGTTTTTTGTGCCGTCCTCGTCCTTAGGG
The DNA here is from genome assembly GCA_027886185.1 of Rheum nobile. Taxonomy (NCBI): domain Eukaryota; kingdom Viridiplantae; phylum Streptophyta; class Magnoliopsida; order Caryophyllales; family Polygonaceae; genus Rheum; species Rheum nobile. Next base: position 2,848,936 of record WOAB01000056.1, read on the forward strand.
CATGTCTTGATGAGTTTTTTTGCAAGAGTTGGGTCCATTGATGGATCTGTTTTGTTGGTGTTGCGGTAGTTGTATAGACGGTCTTGAAAGTTGTTACAATGTGATACTCCAACAGTGTGAGCACCTACGTATATAGATGTTGACATGCACACAATTATATGTAAATGTTATGACCTCTTAACTTATTATAGGCTTGTATGTGTGTGAAACATAATAAAATCACTTGAGATAGATTTACACATAATAATGGTCCCACAAAAGTTTGTTGCATAATTTTTGACATGAGAACAACCCATACATATGATCACGAAAACATACCAAGAAGAACAACGAGGTCGTGCAGGGTCAATCCTTTAGAAGCGAAGACTTCAATGGCAATTGACATTGGAATGTTAGGGCCAGGTAGGATTAGGGAATCATTTGCCTTAGAAACAAGGGCATCTCTTCTTCCGGTCTCTACTTGGAACCATGGTCCACCACTCTACATACATACCCCCAATTAAAATTCAAGGAGATGGTATGGAAACCAATTATTCATATTTTAACTTTAATCTAATATTTGATATTTACAAAGCATAATAAATAAGAATGTAGCTTACGACGTATACAGCAGCTCTGGCTGCCATAACCAAAACATCGGAACAAGAGACAACACCCGGGCAAAACTTCTCCACGGTGTCCTTGACTGCATCAATGATTCCGAATCCATCGAGATCCAAGTTTGGCGGCGACGTTTTCTCTGTGCCCTTGCCATCCAAGAAAAGTGATGCATCACATCCCTTTCAAATCAAATATAAGAGAGAAGTTATTATCCAATAAATGTATATGGAATACCATGATATACATAGTATGTATATGTACAACTAAGATAAGAAGCTATACAGTGATGAAAATGTATTATACCTTGACAAAGCAATCATGGAAATACAAGCGAACAAGATCACCGACGATTCCCTTATCCTTTTCCATCTTGGCTCGAATGATCTTGAAAACTAGTTCCTCGACGTTGATGTTGCCGCATTTGTCATGGTAGTAGCCGAACTGGATCCCCTGGCCGTAGCACTGGCCGGCGAGGAGGACCAAGACAAGTCCCAATGCCAAGGGCGCCCCTGTAGAAGAACTCTTCATTTTTGAATGTGTAAGAGTATGAGCTGGATCAGCTAGCTTAGTTTTAATTTTAATGCCAAGACAATAGAGTTTGGAGGAGTATTTATAGACTACGATATCTAGCTAATTAATTAATTACTTAAAAGTAATAATTAGCTTAAAGTGGTGTGTGGCAGCCACGTACCAATTCGTCTATACGTCCAGTTGGAAATTTGTGGAGCATTGGGTGATTGTTAGTGGGGAACTTTTCTTCAAATCTTCTACTTATAATTCAAATTATGTACAAACACATATTTAATTAGATGAATATTAATATTAATAATAACTAGCTAGTGACTGAAATTCGTGCGAACCACGTATGGGACTTGTTGCTTGTTAAAACATAAATTTATATTTTATCGTACGAACTTTATCACCTTAGAATTAGTATATCTTCAATACTTCAGCATTTTGGAAAATATAATTATTTAATTGGTTTGTTTATTGGGGAGATATATAGATGGGTTCATGCGAAAAATACTGCTAGGATGAAGAATAGGAAGCAATATGGTTTATTTAATTAAGGTTGAGGGGTAGGTAGGATTAGAGGAATAATTAAGTGACACACCGTGAATGTTATTAAAATCGATTTCAGGATCGGATTGTAACTTACTCTTTAAATCATATTGTAAAACCGAATCGTAAAACAATTGGGTTGGTGAAGTCGGGTTCAACTGAGAATAAGTCGAGACAATTTGGATAACAAGTCAAACCAGGTAGGGTCATTACAGGTTAACGGGTGGTTCGAGTTGACCAACGGGTCAAAAGCGTCATTTTTAAAATATCTTGTTCACTATTAAAATATTATTAAATAGTTAAAAACTAACATAAATATGTCAAAATAAAATGAATAAAATAATAAAAAATATTTATTATTAAAGCTTTAATGTAATTGATATTAGTTGACTAAAATCATATTTATTTTTAATTTATAATTTAATTTATATTAATTTATAAATTTCTGAATTACAAAAATTATATAAGTACAACCATGTTCTTTTTTTAGAAAAAATGAGCATATTACCATTATTTATATGTCATTTATCATATATATTGTATGTTATATTTTACTAATAGTCCACATTTATTCGTTAATTGGATACAAAATCTGAAAAATTATAAATAATATTTATGATCGAATCAAATCAATCTTATATTTAAGTAATTTAAGGTGAAATATATGAAGTTGCAGAATTTCAAATTTAAGGTGCAATCATCTTATTACCCTAATTTAAGCTCTAACATTTTAAAAATATTTACTATCATATACAAAATCTTGCCTAAGTACTAATTAATATGTATATCCATTAATAATAATAATAATAATAAATCAATTATTTAATTAATCGTGAATTTGAGTTTGATATTTTCATAGCCATAAATCATAATAGGCAATAATAATTAATTATCTTATTAATTACAAAAGTTGAACAATTCCTTATTAAATTTGAACAATTGTATGTTAAAAGTTAAACAATATATTTTGAATAATATATAAATTTTAACAATTATACCAAAGTTGAACAATTGTATCTTAAAGTTGAAATTTTTTATTTTTATGGTTAGACGACTGTTTCAGTAAGCATATTTTATTTTTATTTTTTTTGGGCAAATTTTTTTCTTCCTTTTTTTCCCTTGTTTTTCTACACATTTTTATCATAAAATTATAATAAAAAAATTTGAACAATTCCTTAATAAATTTGAACAATTGTATGTTAAAAGTTGAACAATGTTTTTTGAACAATATATAAAGTTGAACAATTGTACGAACAAAGTTGAACAATTGTATCTTAAAGTTGAACAATATTTTTTGGGCGAGTTTTTTTCTTCTTTTTTTTATTGTTTTTCTACACGTTTTTATCATAAAATTTTAATTAAAAAATTGAACATTTTCTTATTAAATTTGAACAATTGTATGTTGAAAGTTGAACAATATTATTTGAACAATATATAAAGTTTAACAATTATACCAAGAAAATTTAACAATTGTATCTTAATGTTAAACAATTGTATCATACAAGTTGAACAACTTTTTTAACAATATATAAAGTTAAACAACTGAACCAGAAAAGTTGAACAATTTAAATTGCATGAAAATTCAAACTTATAACAAAAGATAGATTAGACAATACTTCATTAATATTTTAACAATTGTCAAATAAACTTGAAGTTTTGTTTATAATGTAATATAAACATAATACAACTAAAAAATGTTCAAAACATAAACCCTAAATCATAAATGTGTAGGAAAATAAAAAATGGCAAAAACGGCCATGTACAACTAAAAAACTTATAAAAAATAAAATTGTTCAACATTAAGAGACAATTGTTCAAATTTATATACATAGCGAACACAGTTGTCGAACTATAAAAAAAAATTGTTCAACTTTAAGATACAATATTTCAACTTTTCATGTACAATTGTTCAACTTTAAGAACAAATTGTTCAATTCTTTTCATACAAATTAAACATGTATAAAAAAATAAATTTTTTTAAGAAAAAAAATATTTAAAAAAAAAAAAAAAAACTAGCCTTTGACCGGTCAACGTTGATCGTTGACCGGTCAACGCTGACCGTTGACCGGTCAACGCTGACCATTGACCGGGATTGAGTGTGGTAGGGTGTATGATAATATTAAAATGAATGGTCTAAAATGTTTCTCACGTTTCACCCTAAGGGTGCTCCTCACATGAAGCTGAACATCTAGTGTATATATGTGAACCAATACTATAACAACGCAGAGCGATCAGGGTAAAAAAAATTATGGTAAAAAAAAACTCTACGCTATTTAGCCAATCCTTATCTCAAATCCTACCCATCTAATCCTCCTTAATGCAATGACCCACGATATTTCTTGTTTTTTTTTTTATCTTAAGGGGTATTTTTACTTGAAATCACCCCTATATTATTAATATTCCAAAAGTAAATATAGGAAATCCACACATAAATTGAATTTAATCAATTACATCGGCAATAACATTACTGCATTACAAATTAGCAAATTAAAGTATAGAAACATTAAAATGAAGCAAAAATCATTTTTTAAAAGGAAACAAATCACACATAATTAAATGAAGAAAATTCAAATTATAAATTTTCGCTCATGAAATTTCTTTTGAGTAGGAAAGATGATACGATTTTCAATCTTCTATCACTTGTGAGTGTTAAGCCAGTGACAGAGCTTTTAAATCTCTCCTTACTTCCCGGTGAGCACGCCTAGCCTGCTAAGCTTTAACATAGCCTTGCCAAACTTGTCATTGTAGTGAGAGTCGCATGCAAACTGCGTCACCAAGCCCTGTGTGCTTGGATGAGAAGTCATTCTTTGGTCGAAGTCGATCACCCCTTTGTGGGCGACTCTCACTATAGTGAGAGTCGCTTGTCAGTTATGCTGACTTTTATGTGTCGTATTCCACATGTCAAAAGTATCAATTTTTTTATTATAATAATTGTTATAATTAATAATATATAAAATAACAGATCCGTTAGAATCGGGTTGCATCCGCCGAGTTCAGGTCAGGTCCATCAGGTCTGAATCAACCGACTTCGAGTCCGTAGGGTTTGGATTCTTCTTAACCTATTAATTTCTGTGTCGGGTCTCAACCCTAAAAAGTCGGGTCGAGTCGGTTTTTGATATGTCTATTCACGAGCCTATATTATGCATACTCCAAAAGTGAATATAGGAATTCCACGAAGGACCAATAAATTAAATTCAACCATTACATCGGCGGAAATAAAATGACTGCATTGCAATACAAATTACCAAATCAAAGTATAGAAATATTGAAATGGCAATATCATTTTTTGTCAAAATGAAACAAATCACACATAATTAAATGTAGAAAATTCAAATCTTAAATTTTCAACAAGAATTTTTTTTAGTAGGAAAAACGAGTCAATCTTCAATCTTCTTTCAATAGTGAGCGTTAACCCAACGACAATGCTTTCGAATCTCTCCTTGCTTTCCGGTGAGCACGCCTAGCCTGCCAAGCTTCAACATGGCCTTTCCAAACTTGTCATCGTAGTGAGAGTCGCTTGCAAACTGCTTCACCAAGCCCTGCGTGCTTGGATGAGAAGCCATTCTTTGATCGAAGTCGATCACCCCTTTGTGGGCGATGATTGCCTTGTAGAAGTTTGTGTCGAATGTGTTTCCACTTCCTGGCGTTTGGTCTAGGAAAGCTACGTTTTTTGTGCCGTCCTCGTCCTTAGGGCATGTCTTGATGAGTTTTTTTGCAAGAGTTGGGTCCATTGATGGATCTGTTTTGTTGGTGTTGCGGTAGTTGTATAGACGGTCTTGAAAGTTGTTACAATGTGATACTCCAACAGTGTGAGCACCTACGTATATAGATGTTGACATGCACACAATTATATGTAAATGTTATGACCTCTTAACTTATTATAGGCTTGTATGTGTGTGAAACATAATAAAATCACTTGAGATAGATTTACACATAATAATGGTCCCACAAAAGTTTGTTGCATAATTTTTGACATGAGAACAACCCATACATATGATCACGAAAACATACCAAGAAGAACAACGAGGTCGTGCAGGGTCAATCCTTTAGAAGCGAAGACTTCAATGGCAATTGACATTGGAATGTTGGGGCCAGGTAGGATTAGGGAATCATTTGCCTTAGAAACAAGGGCATCTCTTCTTCCGGTCTCTACTTGAAACCATGGTCCACCACTCTACATACATACCCCCAATTAAAATTCAAGGAGATGGTATCGAAACCAATTATTCATATTTTAACTTTAATCTAATATTTGATATTTACAAAGCATAATAAATAATAATGTAACTTACGACGTATACAGCAGCTCTGGCTGCCATAACCAAAACATCGGAACAAGAGACAACACCCGGGCAAAACTTCTCCACGGTGTCCTTGACTGTATCAATGATTCCGAATCCATCGAGATCCAAGTTTGGCGGCGACGTTTTCTCTGTGCCCTTGCCATCCAAGAAAAGTGATGCATCACATCCCTTTCAAATCAAATATAAGAGAGAAGTTATTATCCAATAAATGTATATGGAATACCATGATATACATAGTATGTATATGTACAACTAAGATAAGAAGCTATACAGTGATGAAAATGTATTATACCTTGACAAAGCAATCATGGAAATACAAGCGAACAAGATCACCGACGATTCCCTTATCCTTTTCCATCTTGGCTCGAATGATCTTGAAAACTAGTTCCTCGACGTTGATGTTGCCGCATTTGTCATGGTAGTAGCCGAACTCGATCCCCTGGCCGTAGCACTGGCCGGCGAGGAGGACCAAGACAAGTCCCAATGCCAAGGGCGCCCCTGTAGAAGAACTCTTCATTTTTGAATGTGTAAGAGTATGAGCTGGATCAGCTAGCTTAGTTTTAATTTTAATGCCAAGACAATAGAGTTTGGAGGAGTATTTATAGACTACGATATCTAGCTAATTAATTAATTACTTAAAAGTAATAATTAGCTTAAAGTGGTGTGTGGCAGCCACGTACCAATTCGTCTATACGTCCAGTTGGAAATTTGTGGAGCATTGGGTGATTGTTAGTGGGGAACTTTTCTTCAAATCTTCTACTTATAATTCAAATTATGTACAAACACATATTTAATTAGATGAATATTAATATTAATAATAACTAGCTAGTGACTGAAATTCGTGCGAACCACGTATGGGACTTGTTGCTTGTTAAAACATAAATTTATATTTTATCGTACGAACTTTATCACCTTAGAATTAGTATATCTTCAATACTTCAGCATTTTGGAAAATATAATTATTTAATTGGTTTGTTTATTGGGGAGATATATAGATGGGTTCATGCGAAAAATACTGCTAGGATGAAGAATAGGAAGCAATATGGTTTATTTAATTAAGGTTGAGGGGTAGGTAGGATTAGAGGAATAATTAAGTGACACACCGTGAATGTTATTAAAATCGATTTCAGGATCGGATTGTAACTTACTCTTTAAATCATATTGTAAAACCGAATCGTAAAACAATTGGGTTGGTGAAGTCGGGTTCAACTGAGAATAAGTCGAGACAATTTGGATAACAAGTCAAACCAGGTAGGGTCATTACAGGTTAACGGGTGGTTCGAGTTGACCAACGGGTCAAAAGCGTCATTTTTAAAATATCTTGTTCACTATTAAAATATTATTAAATAGTTAAAAACTAACATAAATATGTCAAAATAAAATGAATAAAATAATAAAAAATATTTATTATTAAAAGCTTTAATGTAATTGATATTAGTTGACTAAAATCATATTTATTTTTAATTTATAATTTAATTTATATTAATTTATAAATTTCTGAATTACAAAAATTATATAAGTACAACCATGTTCTTTTTTTAGAAAAAATGAGCATATTACCATTATTTATATGTCATTTATCATATATATTGTATGTTATATTTTACTAATAGTCCACATTTATTCGTTAATTGGATACAAAATCTGAAAAATTATAAATAATATTTATGATCGAATCAAATCAATCTTATATTTAAGTAATTTAAGGTGAAATATATGAAGTTGCAGAATTTCAAATTTAAGGTGCAATCATCTTATTACCCTAATTTAAGCTCTAACATTTTAAAAATATTTACTATCATATACAAAATCTTGCCTAAGTACTAATTAATATGTATATCCATTAATAATAATAATAATAATAAATCAATTATTTAATTAATCGTGAATTTGAGTTTGATATTTTCATAGCCATAAATCATAATAGGCAATAATAATTAATTATCTTATTAATTACAAAAGTTGAACAATTCCTTATTAAATTTGAACAATTGTATGTTAAAAGTTAAACAATATATTTTGAATAATATATAAATTTTAACAATTATACCAAAGTTGAACAATTGTATCTTAAAGTTGAAATTTTTTATTTTTATGGTTAGACGACTGTTTCAGTAAGCATATTTTATTTTTATTTTTTTTGGGCAAATTTTTTTCTTCCTTTTTTTCCCTTGTTTTTCTACACATTTTTATCATAAAATTATAATAAAAAAATTTGAACAATTCCTTAATAAATTTGAACAATTGTATGTTAAAAGTTGAACAATGTTTTTTGAACAATATATAAAGTTGAACAATTGTACGAACAAAGTTGAACAATTGTATCTTAAAGTTGAACAATATTTTTTGGGCGAGTTTTTTTCTTCTTTTTTTTTATTGTTTTTCTACACGTTTTTATCATAAAATTTTAATTAAAAAATTGAACATTTTCTTATTAAATTTGAACAATTGTATGTTGAAAGTTGAACAATATTATTTGAACAATATATAAAGTTTAACAATTATACCAAGAAAATTTAACAATTGTATCTTAATGTTAAACAATTGTATCATACAAGTTGAACAACTTTTTTAACAATATATAAAGTTAAACAACTGAACCAGAAAAGTTGAACAATTTAAATTGCATGAAAATTCAAACTTATAACAAAAGATAGATTAGACAATACTTCATTAATATTTTAACAATTGTCAAATAAACTTGAAGTTTTGTTTATAATGTAATATAAACATAATACAACTAAAAAATGTTCAAAACATAAACCCTAAATCATAAATGTGTAGGAAAATAAAAAATGGCAAAAACGGCCATGTACAACTAAAAAACTTATAAAAAATAAAATTGTTCAACATTAAGAGACAATTGTTCAAATTTATATACATAGCGAACACAGTTGTCGAACTATAAAAAAAAATTGTTCAACTTTAAGATACAATATTTCAACTTTTCATGTACAATTGTTCAACTTTAAGAACAAATTGTTCAATTCTTTTCATACAAATTAAACATGTATAAAAAAATAAATTTTTTTAAGAAAAAAAATATTTAAAAAAAAAAAAAAACTGGTCTTTGACCGGTCAACGTTGATCGTTGACCGGTCAACGCTGACCGTTGACCGGTCAACGCTGACCATTGACCGGGATTGAGTGTGGTAGGGTGTATGATAATATTAAAATGAATGGTCTAAAATGTTTCTCACGTTTCACCCTAAGGGTGCTCCTCACATGAAGCTGAACATCTAGTGTATATATGTGAACCAATACTATAACAACGCAGAGCGATCAGGGTAAAAAAAATTATGGTAAAAAAAAACTCTACGCTATTTAGCCAATCCTTATCTCAAATCCTACCCATCTAATCCTCCTTAATGCAATGACCCACGATATTTCTTGTTTTTTTTTTTTATCTTAAGGGGTATTTTTACTTGAAATCACCCCTATATTATTAATATTCCAAAAGTAAATATAGGAAATCCACACATAAATTGAATTTAATCAATTACATCGGCAATAACATTACTGCATTACAAATTAGCAAATGAAAGTATAGAAACATTAAAATGAAGCAAAAATCATTTTTTAAAAGGAAACAAATCACACATAATTAAATGAAGAAAATTCAAATTATAAATTTTCGCTCATGAAATTTCTTTTGAGTAGGAAAGATGATACGATTTTCAATCTTCTATCACTTGTGAGTGTTAAGCCAGTGACAGAGCTTTTAAATCTCTCCTTACTTCTCGGTGAGCACGCCTAGCCTGCTAAGATTTAACATAGCCTTGCCAAACTTGTCATTGTAGTGAGAGTCGCATGCAAACTGCGTCACCAAGCCCTGTGTGCTTGGATGAGAAGTCATTCTTTGGTCGAAGTCGATCACCCCTTTGTGGGCGACTCTCACTATAGTGAGAGTCGCTTGTCAGTTATGCTGACTTTTATGTGTCGTATTCCACATGTCAAAAGTATCAATTTTTTTATTATAATAATTGTTATAATTAATAATATATAAAATAACAGATCCGTTAGAATCGGGTTGCATCCGCCGAGTTCAGGTCAGGTCCATCAGGTCTGAATCAACCGACTTCGAGTCCGTAGGGTTTGGATTCTTCTTAACCTATTAATTTCTGTGTCGGGTCTCAACCCTAAAAAGTCGGGTCGAGTCGGTTTTTGATATGTCTATTCACGAGCCTATATTATGCATACTCCAAAAGTGAATATAGGAATTCCACGAAGGACCAATAAATTAAATTCAACCATTACATCGGCGGAAATAAAATGACTGCATTGCAATACAAATTACCAAATCAAAGTATAGAAATATTGAAATGGCAATATCATTTTTTGTCAAAATGAAACAAATCACACATAATTAAATGTAGAAAATTCAAATCTTAAATTTTCAACAAGAATTTTTTTTAGTAGGAAAAACGAGTCAATCTTCAATCTTCTTTCAATAGTGAGCGTTAACCCAACGACAATGCTTTCGAATCTCTCCTTGCTTTCCGGTGAGCACGCCTAGCCTGCCAAGCTTCAACATGGCCTTTCCAAACTTGTCATCGTAGTGAGAGTCGCTTGCAAACTGCTTCACCAAGCCCTGCGTGCTTGGATGAGAAGCCATTCTTTGATCGAAGTCGATCACCCCTTTGTGGGCGATGATTGCCTTGTAGAAGTTTGTGTCGAATGTGTTTCCACTTCCTGTCGTTTGGTCTAGGAAAGCTACGTTTTTTGTGCCGTCCTCGTCCTTAGGGCATGTCTTGATGAGTTTTTTTGCAAGAGTTGGGTCCATTGATGGATCTGTTTTGTTGGTGTTGCGGTAGTTGTATAGACGGTCTTGAAAGTTGTTACAATGTGATACTCCAACAGTGTGAGCACCTACGTATATAGATGTTGACATGCACACAATTATATGTAAATGTTATGACCTCTTAACTTATTATAGGCTTGTATGTGTGTGAAACATAATAAAATCACTTGAGATAGATTTACACATAATAATGGTCCCACAAAAGTTTGTTGCATAATTTTTGACATGAGAACAACCCATACATATGATCACGAAAACATACCAAGAAGAACAACGAGGTCGTGCAGGGTCAATCCTTTAGAAGCGAAGACTTCAATGGCAATTGACATTGGAATGTTGGGGCCAGGTAGGATTAGGGAATCATTTGCCTTAGAAACAAGGGCATCTCTTCTTCCGGTCTCTACTTGGAACCATGGTCCACCACTCTACATACATACCCCCAATTAAAATTCAAGGAGATGGTATTGAAACCAATTATTCATATTTTAACTTTAATCTAATATTTGATATTTACAAAGCATAATAAATAAGAATGTAGCTTACGACGTATACAGCAGCTCTGGCTGCCATAACCAAAACATCGGAACAAGAGACCACACCCGGGCAAAACTTCTCCACGGTGTCCTTGACTGCATCAATGATTCCGAATCCATCGAGATCCAAGTTTGGCGGCGACGTTTTCTCTGTGCCCTTGCCATCCAAGAAAAGTGATGCATCACATCCCTTTCAAATCAAATATAAGAGAGAAGTTATTATCCAATAAATGTATATGGAATACCATGATATACATAGTATGTATATGTACAACTAAGATAAGAAGCTATACAGTGATGAAAATGTATTATACCTTGACAAAGCAATCATGGAAATACAAGCGAACAAGATCACCGACGATTCCCTTATCCTTTTCCATCTTGGCTCGAATGATCTTGAAAACTAGTTCCTCGACGTTGATGTTGCCGCATTTGTCATGGTAGTAGCCGAACTGGATCCCCTGGCCGTAGCACTGGCCGGCGAGGAGGACCAAGACAAGTCCCAATGCCAAGGGCGCCCCTGTAGAAGAACTCTTCATTTTTGAATGTGTAAGAGTATGAGCTGGATCAGCTAGCTTAGTTTTAATTTTAATGCCAAGACTATAGAGTTTGGAGGAGTATTTATAAACTACGATATCTAGCTAATTAATTAATTACTTAAAAGTAATTAGCTTAAAGTGGTGTGTGGCAGCCACGTACCAGTTCGTCTATACGTCCAGTTGGAATATTGTGGAGCATTGGGTGATTGTTAGTGGGGAACTTGTCTTCAAATCTTCTACTTATAATCAAATTATGTACAAACACATATTTAATTAGATGAATATTAATATTAATAATAACTAACTAGTGACTGAAATTCGTGCGAACCACGTATGGGACTTGTTGCTTTTAAAACATAAATTTATATTTTATCGTATGAATTTTATCACCTTAGAATTAGTATATCTTCAATACTTCAGCATTTTGGAAAATATAATTATTTAATTGGTTTGTTTATTGGGGAGATATATAGATGGGTTCATGCGAAAAATACTCCTAGGATGAAGAATAGGAAGCAATATGGTTTAATTAATTAAGGTTGAGGGGTAGGTAGGATTAGAGGAATAATTAAGTGACACACCCTGAATGTTATTAAAATCGATTTCAGGATCGGATTGTAAGTCGAGTCAATTTGGATAACATGTCAAGTCAGGTGGGGTCTTTACAGGTTAACGAGTGGTTCGGGTTGAACAACGGGTCAAAATCGTCATTTTTTAAATATCCTGTTTACTATTAAAATATTATTAAATAGTTAAAAATTAATTTAAATATGTCAAAATAAAATGAATCAATTAAAAAATAATATTATTATTAAAAGCTTTAATGTAATTGATATTAGTAGACTAAAATAATATTTATTTTTAATTTAAAATTTAATTTATAAATTTCTGAATTATAAAAATTATATAAGTACAACCATGTTCTTTTTTTAAGAAAATTGAGCATATTACCATTATTTAAATGTCATTGATCATAGAAATTGTATGTTATATTTTACTAATACTCCACATTAATACGTAGAGTTTGGATCATATGCGGAGCACTCTTTCCGTGCGGACGTGCGGAGCATGTACTTTTGGGTCTTATTTGTGCACTTTAACGTCTTATTTGTGCACTTTTTCAAAAAAAAAAAAAAAATTTGTCTTTTTCAAAAAAATTTTCAAGCATTTTTCAAAATTTTTGCAAAAGTGCACAAATAAGGCGCTATAGTGCATGTCCGCACGTCCGCACGGGAAGAGTGCTCCGCACCGGAACCGCACTCATATATATCCATTAATAATAATAAATCAATTATTTAATTAATCGTGAATTTGAGTTTGATATTTTCATAGCCATAAATCATAATAGGCAATACTAATTAATTATCTTTTACGGTGTGAATTGAGAAACAAATAAAGTTACAGAATTTTAAATTCAGTTAAGATTTTTCAGGTCGATATTAAAAATGTGTAACTGTAATATCTCGTTTTCTTAAATAATGTAGATATCAATCTAATCGCTCACATATATTAACCAATTCTTAATTTATTATGAATAAACTTTGATAAAATACAATTTGCACTAAGAAATTTTACATAAAATGTAACCATTGTATATTCGTATATTCCTTTGGCAATCTTATATTAAAAGGTATTGTACAAAATATGTTAATTTAATAAGATTCAACCAATCAAACTACATGCAATTAAATGAAAATTTTACACATTAGAATGACGTACTCACAAAGAGTCTCTTAACCATTCATTATATGATCTTAAATATACCTACACACAACATCAATTTATTTCAAACAAAAGAATGACAACCTAGGTTTTATCAAATAACCTAGGTAGGTCAACCTCTCAACGCTCCCAAGAAAAAACGATCCATGGAAAACCTAACCTAGAGACCCCGCCGTCATCCTCTCCTCTCCATCCTCCCCTTACCCCTTAGCCATTGAACCCTCTCTGAACCATGGCCAGTACACCGAGCCCAAATCCTCTCCGAATCTCAGGCCAACGCCGCCGTCTTCCTCGTCAAACTCTTCGGCCGTGCCGGCCTCCTCAACCTTCTCATTTCCGGCCCCGACCACCTCCGCTCGACCGGCCTCTTCAACCCTCTCAATTTCGACCCCGTCCTCTCCTCTCCAACCTCCCCTTACCCCTCCTCTCCAACCTCCCTTTACCCCTTAGCCATTGTGGTCAGACCGTAAATTCGATCTACGGCTCCGTGGGATTTCTTTGGTCCAACAATTGGAGCCTCTGCCAAGCCGTCGTTGAAGCCGTGATGAAAGGCGACCCAACCACGCCGGTATCGGCTGACTTTGCCACCGTCGAGCCGCCAATCAAGGGCAACAACATCAGACACGCTCAGAAGGCGCAACAGATCTTGCTTCACACCGAACCAAACCCCCTACAAACCCTGCCTACCTGAGCCCAGATTTACTGCAACTCACCACGGCTTTGTTGAACCGAATCGACTCATCAGCACCCGCGCCTCACCGGCCTCGTCCAAGCTTCACTTGGACCCACCACGACAATCTTCGACTGCTGCCCTCTACTCCTAATCAGCGACATGTTGAACCCAGATCCACAATCTCGACATCGGCGGGCCCAGATTCAAAGCCCAAAACGACCTTTTTGAGAATCTTGTTTCAAAAATTTGGCGACCACCCCTGAACTAGAAGTTCCGACCACCACCTTATTTTTGAGCAACCCTTTGCTAATGACTTTCTTCAGATGCACTTTTCGAATGATGGAGCTTTCCTAGGCAGTGAATCAAGTTGTAGTTCCGGACAAGGATGACCATCCTTCTGGCGGCGCAGCATTTGGTTATGCTTTACTCACCTCACTTCTGGGCTTTGTTGCTTTATCTTTTTGGAGTTTGTATCTCTTGTTGTTGTTTTTAGTTTCCTACACTCTTGTCTTTGTTTGTTGTTTTTTCGGTCTTTCCGACAACTGATGTTTTGGCCTCTCGAAGTTGCATTGTTTGCAACTTCGAATTCTTACCTTATAAAAAAAAACAATAATGTGATCCACATACATTAATACTTTAACAATAATGTGATCCACATACCAATAAATTAATATTTTTAACATTTTAATTTCATGGGTTTAAAAGCTGATTTAAATTCATTTTGAAAAATCTACATATGATAGCAGTGAATAAGGGTTCAAAATAAGTTGGTATTAAATTAATATTTTTACACAATTTCTGTTTAGCGTCCCGACAAAATTGTTATTTAACGCCCCGGTCCATCTGTGACGGGCCAAACAGCTTCATCCGTGACGGATGGACATGACCCATCCATGACGGGCCAAACAGTTTCATCCATGTCCTTCCGTCACGGATGAGGTTAACAACCGTAAACATTAAATGTTACTTGTCCTCACCTAACAACATTAACTACCGTCATATTCTAACATATTACGGCCAAAATTAAACCCTAAACCTCAATCATTCATTCCCTTCCATCCCACAACACGTCCTCCATTCTCTTCCATTAGTTTGATTCTTTTCCATGTCAAATGAAGATAATTTTTTTAACTTCAATGGTGGAGAAGATGTTTCAAGAGATTATCTTCACAATGAGGTATGTTTTTTAAGTTTTTACATTACATGTTAGTGGAAGTTAAGAATTTTATGGTTCTTTCTTGTGAATGTCTATATGTTTGAGTTATTCTTTGGAAAAACAAACACTTTCTTAAGGTAATTCTCAATAGTTGTTACTATATATTCATACAAACTTCATCTTTGATTATGTTGTACTAAAAAGTTGGAGATTTTGTGTATAAAATTGCATGTTTGAGTGTTTGGCGTTGTTATACTGAATTTTTACTAGATCTTTGCAAGTGTAAAAACTTCGTTCGTAAAATGTTTTTTGGACAAAAAGTCATCCGTGACGAATGGATGTGCTTCGTCCGTCACAGACAGAATGCATCCATACGTCACAGACGGATTTGTTTTACAGAAATTGCATGCTAACTTTTTTTTTACTTCAATAGGAGAACAATTTTGTGAACAACGGTATTAACAATATGTCCCTGAATGACTGGGACAGGCCACCACCATCCTTTTCATATGGGTTGTTCAGCGAAAGTTGTGCGCCTCAACAACCGCATATACATTTATTAGATTGTTTAGCTCGTAGTGGAATTTCGTTCGTAAGGTGGGAGGCTCCACCTCAGTTTGGGTTCCCGACATTACACACATATCCGCGGTTTAATTTTCCTACACCTGAAGAAGTAATTGTTTCGGAAGATTATTCAAAGATGTTTACCACGGGTGAAGTATTCGGCTCCAGAGAAGATGCAATTAAATGGGCTAGACATTGGGTTTGATAATCACTTCTACATCACTATTGGTCGGGATAGAAACCTTGGTGGAGGAAGCCTTCGGAAGACACAGCTGAAGTGTGAAAAAGCGAGAATTTACATTCCTCGAGATGAAAACAGAGTAAGGGAAAGAACAAGGAGTAAAAAATGTGGGTGCCTATTCAGATTGTTGTATCAAGAACAACCGAGAGACTCATGGAAGATCAAGGTAGTTGTTGGAACTCACAAGCACGTTATTGGTGATGACTTGTACAGGCATGCATTCGCTGGCAGGATGACACCTGAGCAGAAGAAGTTGTGTAAGTCCATGATAGAAAATCATAACAAACCATCCAAGATTGCAACAACACTTAACCGTGACCCAAAAAACTGCACTAAAATGAAGCAAGTGTACAATGAAGTGTACAATGTTCGACATAGTGTGATGGAAGGAAGAACCGTGGTCCAAGAGTTCTTCCATAAGTGTAAGGAGAACAACTACTTTATGGAGTATAGGTCGGATCCAACGACCAATAAGATCGCCAACATTTTCTTTGCCAGTCCAGACTCTATGACATTCCTAAAGGCATTTCCTTACGTCCTTTTGTTAGACTCCACATACAGCACAAACAGGTTAGTACAACACATCTAAATACTATATCTACTTGCTGATATGTTTATTCATTATGCAATGACACATCTACTTGTGCAGGTATGACTTGCCTTTTCTCGAAATTATAGAAGTCACGTCTACATGGAAGAACTACAATGTGGGAGGGGCGTTTCTACAGCGTGAGCAAGAAGAAAACTACGTGTGGGCCGCACAACAACATTTTGCAATGTGTAAGAAGTGTCAAGTAACACCTACATGTGTAAGTGACAGATCGTGAAAAGGCCTTGATGCATGTGTTAGATAGACTCTTTTCAAGTGCAAAGTCTATCCTTTATAGGCGCCATGTGAAGAAGAACATAGAGGACGATGCTAAGAAGGAGATGAAGGATAAAAGCTTGGGTACAAGATTTGCAAATACATACTATAATTTATTCAAGGAAACAACTGTACCCGAGTACGAGAGGGAGTTGTGCAGAATTGAGTCGGAATGGAGGGCTTGGCCACTTCTGACTCAATATGTAAGAAACGACTGGCTGATCCCGTATAGGGAAAGACTCGTTTCAGCTTGGACAGATATTGTTTTCACGCTTGGAACTTCCACGACAAACAGGTTAGTGCATTGTCCAATTTGTACTGCATTCTGTATTCACTGCATTTGCTAAATTTTCATTGCATTCTGTTCTCTGCATAAATTGTCCGTCACTTATGGATGGAATCCACACGTGACGGACGAAGGTGTTTCGTCTGTCACGTATGAATTCAATCCATACGTGACGGGCAGTTTATGCAGAAAACAGAATGCTTGCGTATGATCAAACTTTAAACTCTTTTGTACTAACTATAGGGTTGAAGGAGCACACTCTAGTTTGAAAGACTTCTTGACTACTCCACATGGTAGTCTAGACACGATATTCGGCCAATATCATTCAAAGATGAGTAACCAAGTAAAGGATATCAAGCAGACCTTCAACGAGAGTGTAAAAAACATGATGACTCTTGTGACAAGAGCTGATGTTTTCAAGCAGTTGAAGTACAAAGTATCTAAGGTTGCACTTGACCGCTTGACGGAGGAATACAAAAAAGGGGAAAATCCATTTTGTGACAAGATATGCAGATTCCAGATGAGGGTGAGAGATGGATTGCCATGTGTGCATGACATCGCTAGAAATGTGACGAATTCAATCCCTATTAAGCCTTCAGCGTTGCATCCGTTTTGGAGACGATTGAGTTTGTCATAAGTGCAAGACGAAGGTGAGGCTGATGTGAAACGCAGAGTCGCGAGATCTTTGATGGATCAATTTTATACGGATCAGTTCCCCAATTTGTCAGCAGATGATCAAGAAAAAGGTGTCTCGTGACTTTACGACATAGCTCGCCCCGAGGGGACTAGTCTGTAGAAGCTGGCTATTGTGAGGCATAAGGGATGGTCAATGGGAGCTCCAAACAAAGACACCACTAAAAGACATCCTTCTTCATGGGAGTACACAGACAAAGATATGGAAGGGACACCTCCCAAGAAGCAATGAGGTAGGCCACCAAAGCCCACTAGTAAACCTTCCACCAAACCCTAAAGCTCCTACTACCCCTTTGAGGCCATCTCAGGTTAGAGCTCCTGTAATATCCCTCAAATTTTAAGGATATTTTGGAATTTTCCCTGTACCTGTACTACCCGTCGGATTAATTTCAGAGAAGTTCGGACATTCTGTAAAATGTTTGATCTCTGTAGTAATTTTTCTAAGTGAAATAAAATACATTTCGACGTATTTTGGGACTTAATACTCGTTCGTGTACGATTATTTTATCCCGGGCTAAGGCCAAGTTGATCCAAAGTTTAAACGAATGAAATATGGCCTTGACGGCGACCGCCGTAAAGCAAGCGGCAACCGCCGCCAACTAGTCGACATTGTTAGCCCCAACTTGTCAAGTGGCCTAGAAAGCGGCGACCGCCGCCAGACACAGATATGGGCGGCGACCCCTTGCCGACGGCGGCGACCGCCGCCACAGTTGCAGGCGTAGGTGCAAGGGCTTGCCGGCGACCGGGGAGACGCCCGATCTTAGCCCTCCATGTTGCATGGCTTGCCCATTTCTTGTCCCCTGACTTTGGCTATAAAAGGGGAAGGGTTTGGGATCAGATTAAGCACAAACCCAAGCTCAAATCTCTCACTTTAATCTCGTCGGAAATTCGAGCTTTCGCCGGAGAATTGGATATCGATCGTCGGAGCTCCTTTGGTGTTTATTCCAGTTGCAAAGTGAAGCTTTGGAAGCCCTTAGAAGCTTAGAATCCAAAGCAAGGCAAAGGAGAAGCAACACAATTGACGTCGGTGAGTTTTGCTCTCGTAAATTTTCTGGTGTTCGTAGCGGCGACCGCCGCCACGAACAGCGGCGCCCGCCGTAAGGCAGGCGACGACCGCCGCCCAGAAGCTTTGGGCTTGTTTCGGCCTTGGCTTCTGTGGCTTTCGATCGGGCTTCGTTCCTTTCGATTCCTTTCGTTATTCTTTAGATTCGTACTCGTGTTTGTCGAATCTAACTTAGGATTTCTTTATGGGTCGATCCAAAGGAATCTGTGGTCTCAGATCTGTCCCTGTTTCGGACCCAGGAACTCGTCGTCTCTAAGCTTTGCTAAAGCTTTCGTCGGATCTAAGGCAAGTGGCGGTTCGCTCTTGCTCTTCATTCCATATTTCAATTAATTATCAATTGTTTAGTTGTTAATTAATTTGGGATGATTTACTGTTTACGTTGGGAACAGTTTTGTTAAATGATATGATTAAAAAGAAGATATTATAATAGGTTGTATATCTGCTAGAACGACGTTCTTATAGATATAAATGATTAAAACATGATATTATACTAGGTTGTATATCTGCTAGAACAACGCTAGTATAGATATATGTTTTTGATGCTGGCCGTGATGGCTTTGATGTGGATTATTACTGTGTTGAACTGTTTAGTTAGCACGAGTATTCGTAGGAACGCTACTGTGTATCTCATTGCGAGTGCTAGTCGTTTCTTGATAACCTGGTGGTTAGGATTTAGTTCCTACCACCCTTCTCAGGGTTTGTGCACACAGCTGGTGCCGCTTGTAGTGATTTAGTTCCCGATTCCGTTGTTTGGGATTTAGTTCCCGATTCAACTTTAGGGATTTAGTTCTCGAGTCAACTCCGCCTTAGGGATTTAGTTCCCGACGGTATCTCTTTATCCTGAGGGATGAGAGAATCTAAAAGCTTATAACGTGATGTGTGTTTTGGAATTAAATAAGATAAGTGCCGTTGTCGCACATAATTAATATACCCTTGGGCGAGGAAATCTCATCTTGACTTTGATCAGAGTAAAGTTCTCTTTCTAATCTGGATTCGCTTTGAGCGGTGAAGTTGGTCGTGAGCCGAAACATCAAGTCGTTTTTAAACGCTTGTGTGAAAGTTTATGTTCCCCAATATTTGTCATGTTTCCGATAAGGCTCATCTCGTTGGAGTCTTCTTTTGGGATTGATTGTTGTGAGACTCGGTCTCCAGAATCTTCTCTTGTTCATGTCTCTTCTTGTGTTTGAGTAGAGTATGGTGGTTGACTATCGTCATCGGTTTTGATTCGAGAAGCGATGAGTCTAACCTAATACGGCTACTTCGAACCACTCTGCTTTGTACCCTTGCTTAGTCTTTCATTAGACTAACCAACCGTAATTGTTCTCTGCATGCTTGGCTGGTGTCATCCGTTCGATTCGGCACATCAGATAGGTTGTCATCCCGTGAAGGCTAGAACGACTATAGAGGCGAACGGTGTTTTGACCAGTTTATTCAGGTTAAGATCCTTGGCGGGTGATCATTGCGATCAAGACCCTTTTGTTGGTTATTTAAAGTCTTCCGATGTATTAAATATATCTTGTATTAAGTGTTCCACTGTATTTTGGTTGTCTTTCGGATTATGGATGTAATGCCGAGACAATGATTTTAATTGAAAGTTATGATATTCTGTATCATAATTGTTGTTTGATGATTTATATCAATTGGAAAAGCCTTGGGTGACATCGGACAGTACGTTTGAGGTCACTGGCGGTAGTACTTTCAAGAGGTTATTTGGGGGTGTTACAGACTTGGTATCAGAGCCGATTTTTTTTTTTGGGTTGGGATTTTTATAAATCATTTACTCGTTTTAAATTGAGAAATGTTTTCGAGGGCTCCGAGTTTTCAAAAATGAAAAGAATTTGAAATGACATTGTTCATAGTCATGCCTTCTTCTTTAGTCTGATATGGAAACGAACTTTCATATTTAGAAAGACTAACTCTCTTCTCGTCACCCGTAGGATAGGGGTGCATTCTGTTCTTTCAGAGGGACTCAGAAGAAGCCGAGGTGGTTTCGCCATCTCCAGTAAGGCTTGAATTCCCAGTTCCCTCGTTATGATTTGAGGTTGTAGAACCTAGTAACTCGGTTTGAAGTTCATCTAATGAAATTTACCTAGTTTGATCTCTTCTAAGTTGATTTCATTACGTTAAGTACATTGGAAGATATTAATGGATGAAATCCTTGGAATTTGATCGGTAAATAGATGGTGAACACGAGGAACACTATCCGTGCTGGTGCTGGGCCGAGTAATGACCCCAGGCCAAACGTGAGGAATGTTGCGAACCCTGTGGAGGAACACGAGTTTGTTTCTCATAACAATCCAAGAGGCAATGGCCAAGCTCAGGCCAACACTCCAGTTATATTTGATGCAGCAACAGTTGAAGCAATAAGGGGAATCGTTATGCAAGCATTCACTGAGATAATGCGACCAAACGCACCTCAGGCATAGGCTGTGCCAATTCCTCCAGTAGTTCCTAGGCTTGAGGAACAAGATGTCCATGTACACCGAGAAGAGGCAGTCAGGAATAGAGGTGATTATGGCCGAGCACTAAAGGCCATTAACTCTATGAGGCCTGACAGCTATGATGGAAAATGAGAGCCAGTCAGAGTGGCTCATTGGTTCTCACATATGGAACGGTTGTTTCGTAATGTTGAGTGCACAAAAACGGAGAAAGTGCACATTGCTTCCCTTCAATTGAAGGAAGATGCTAGCGAATGGTGGGAGAACACCGGTCTAGCTGATCATGTTGATTTGAACTGGGGAATGTTCAAGGCTAAAATGATTGATCGTTTCTTTTCCCGAGCTATGAGGGAAGAGAAACACAAGGAGTTTTTATATCCAAAGACAGATGGTTTGAAGGTGCCCGAGCTTGCAACTAAGTTCAACCATCTACTGCAGTATGCTGGGACGGAAGCGTCCAACGAGGAGCAAAAGATCTGGTATTTCCATGAGTGGATGAATCCAGATATTAAGCCACTGATGGTGCGTCACGGATGCTCTACTTTGGAGCAGTACGTGGATGCAGCCTATAAGTTGGAAGTGACTCTAGAAGAGTCAACAAAGAAGCGTAATAACAAGAGGCAAGTGCATAACCAACCTCAGTGTTAGGAAATGGAACTCTGGAACCTTAGTTCCCCTGCGAGTTCCTTTCCTCAGTTTCTCTACTTTTGAAGATGACAAATATTTGATACTAATGTTTTATCTCAAAGATGTGCCTTAAGGAACCACAGGACAAGAAAACCAAGGAACAAGCCAAAGGAAGGAACCCAGGTGTGCCCAGAAATACAACATGTGATGTTGCGCTTTCCGAGAAATCTGGGAACACCAACCTCAGTTAAGAGAAAGTTGAAAACGACTTGTGCGAAGCTTCCAAAGTCTGCCATTGTCCAGAGCAAAACAACAAGATGCCTAGAACACATAACCTCGGACAGAGAAAGGTGAAAGCGACTTGTCATGGAACCTGTCGCTGTCCAGAAGACAGTTCCAAAGTGCCCAGGTTGTCGAACCTCGGAAGAAGGAAGTTGGAGAACGACTTGGTTGAAGCAGTTGACCAACCTAGAAGGATTCTGAGCTGCCTAGGTTGTTGGTATATGTCAAAGACAGCGTGGATCAAGGATCACACACATCCTAGGGCAAGCTCGATCTGTGGGAACCAAGAGAAGATCAAGCTGCGAAGAATTCATTATAAAAGGAAGACTAACTCAAAGGTGATCTTTAAGCACTGAAATACGAATCACACACAATAGCAAACATCAAGTGTGAACCTTCAAACAAGATCATCAAAGCAAACTAAGATCAAAAGGAACCAGTCAAGGAATCGAAGAGCTGAGTGCTAGTTCCTGTGACTGTAAGTGAGATAGTTCCTTAAGTGCTAAGGTCTGTTTCTTGGATTGATTATAATTTGAGTTAAGTTATCTAGGATTGCCTAACTGTGTGTAAGGCAAAGAAACTGTGTGTTTGTTCCTAGGATAAGCTGTAACCAAAGAGATAAGAAATCAAGAAGTAGACCTTGAAATCCTTTCGAAGGAAAGGTAGTGGTTTTTATCCTGGATTGCTAGTTGGCAATCAAAGGTTTCCACTATAAGGAACTTGTCCATTTGTGCTTGATTGTTTAAATTCTGCTGCGAAGGGAACTAAGAATTACTATTCTTAGTTCCTTAGTTATTTGTCTAACAATCTCGATCCATCAATTGGTATCAGAGCAGGAAAAGCTCTAGATCTTTGTTAAGTTTGCAGATCATGTCTCAACCAAGCAAGTTTGAGCTCGGAATCTCCACCAACAAGCCACATCTCCGAAAGAAAGGAGAAGAAACATGGTGGGAAAAGTGCATGGAAAGCCACATCAAGACCAACGACTACCAATGTTGGAGGATAGTCGAAAATGGAGATGGCTATGTCGATCTTACCATGAAGGAAGAAGACTGGAAACCAGAACACTATGTCATCATGGAAAAGAATGCCAAGGCCAGGCAGTTCATCCTCAATAGACTAGACATAGAGGACATGGACAAGGTCATAGGCATCAAGACGACAAAGGAGATGTGGAAGACACTCAAGGATATGCATGAAGGAAGTGACGAACTAAAGCAAAGCATAAAGTTTGCTTTGGAAGGAGAATACCACACCTTCAAAATGATGGAAACTGAGACCATCTCAGAGTATTACTCCCGCTTCAACAGACTGGTTGGAAAGCTAACAGCGGCGGGAGTCGACCTTGATGAAGTTTCCAAGTCCCTGGTGGTCATCAATGGACTCAACTCCAAATTCACCCTTCTCAAGGGAATCATGAAGAACACTCCAGGCATCCAATCTCTTCCCTTGACTTAAGTCATAGGGAAACTAGAGGTTGAAGAAGGAGAGCATACCAAAGCCAATACCGACAAGAAACTAGAGAAATGAATTGCTCTCAAGATCTCCAAAGCGTTCTCAAGGCTTGAAATGGAGCAAGAGAAATCAGACCTAGAAGAAGAGGAGGACGAACTAACAGCCCTCTTCACAAAGAACATCAAAAAATTCTTTGTGAAGGGAAGGTTCCAAAAGGGTAGTTCCTCCCACAATGGACCAAGAAGAGATCTCAAGGAAGTCTCCTGTTACGAGTGTAAAGAAAAGGGACACTACGCTAAGAACTGTCCTAACAAGGTAAATTCCAAGGAAGATGAAAGACCTCAGAGAAAGAAGGCTCTCGTAGCCTCATGGGGAGAAGACTCAGATGAGGAACTGGATCTGAGTGGTTTCTCTGGAGGAAGATGTCTCATGGCAAAAGGAGATTCAAGCGACTCAGAAGACCTTGAGGTAACTTCTGACGATTTCCTAAAAACTCTAGTTGATTGTGATAAGAAACAACTTCTTAAGATCATAAAGAAACTAGAAAAGGAAACCAGTTCCCTTCAACAAAAACTTGATGATTGTGAAGATGAAATTGCTTGCTTGACTGTTGAGAATTCTATTTGGAGTAAGAAACTTGATGAAACTGAGAAAGATCTAGCTGAAACCCATTCCAAACTCATTGATATTAGAAATGTGCATGCTAGTCACCTTAAAATCTGCAAATCTTGTGATGAAACTAGCATAGATTCTGTCAAAGTTCCCTTGCATGATAACCTACCTGGAAATGACATGTTTCAATCTATAATTGATAGGTTAGACATTCTCACTGACTCCATAAATGAAAAAACAATAAATCAAACTGTTTTTGTGAGACAACGTCATGGAATAGGATATGTCAATAACAAAGGGAACAATGATGATGAAGATGAAAAAGCTAGGCGAGAACTTGTTGAGATGAATGAGAACCTCAGTACTGCTCTTGCCACTTCTCGTGATAGGAATCAATTCCTATCAGAGAAGATCATGGTTCTTGAGAACAAGGCTGAGGTTGCCAAACGTCTTAATGAAAGCTCTCAAAGTCCTAAGAGGGAACCTAAGGGAAAAGAAAAGGTCTTCCCCAAAAACAAGTGGTTCACCAATTCTTTTGCTCATAAAAAGTATGTGGATATGGCTCATGGTAAGGTTAGAAACAATGTTGATTTCAACAAAAGAAAAACTGAGAAACCATTTAGACCTGGAAAGGGAAAATATGGGCATGTTATTTACAATCGCTTATGCTATTACTGTGGAAAAAATGGTCATTACAACACTGATTGTCCTAAATAAAGGAACTTTGAAAATGAGAAAAATGCATATTACCATGAAAGGAACCAGTTCCCTGGTCATTCATAGACTCGGAATGCTAATCCCCCCAGTAAAGCCAAGCTTCACTGGGTTCAAAAGTCTTAGTTCCCTTGTGTGCAGAAAGAAGAGAGGCAACCTCGACTATGGTACATTGACAGTGGTTGCTCATGCCATATGACCGGAAGAAGAAATCAAATGACCTCTCTTCAACCCATTCAAGGAGGAAACATCTCCTTTGGAGACAAAAGCAAAGGGAAAATTTTTATGTGAATCTAAATGACCACATTAAGGTAAATAAAGTTCACCTTGTTGATAATCTTGGCTTTGATCTAATTAGTGTGTCACAGCTGTGTGATCAAGGAGACAATGAAGTTAGATTCAAGTCAAGTGAATGCACTGTCCTAGACCCCTCGGGACAAATCATCTTAAAAGGCAAAAGATTCAACAATGTGTACGTTGTTGACCCATCATATGCTCCCAAGGAAAAACTCTGCCTTTCAACCGTGAATGATCAAATAGAACTGTGGCATCAACGCCTTGGTCATGCTAGCACCAAACTGATCCACAAGCTGCACTCAAAGGAACTAGTCCGAGGCCTTCCAAAGATAAGTAGTATATCTTCGGAACCATGCTCAGATTGCGTTAAAGGGAAACAAGCAAGGAGTTCCTTCAAGTCCAAAAACATGTTAAGTTCCTCAAGGCCCCTTGAACTCATCCACATGGATCTCTGTGGACCCATGAGAGTTCAAAGCCTAGGAGGAAACATGTATATCTTTGTTCTTGTCGATGATTTCTCTCACTTCACTTGGACTATCTTCATAAAATCTAAGAGTGAAGTCATTGACCGCTTTAAAGATCTGGTTTCTTTGTTAGAAAAATCTCTCGATTGCTCACTCAGTTCTATTCGGTCTGACCATGGTACCGAATTCGAAAATGGAGAATTTCTAACCTTTTGCAGTGAGCATGGTATTGATCACAACTTCTCTGCACCATACACTCCTCAACAGAATGGAGTAGTAGAAAGGAAGAACGAAACTTTAGAAGACATGGCTCGAACTATGCTCATCTCAAGTGGACTCCCTCAATCATTCTGGGCTGAGGCAATCAACAAAGCTTTCTACATCATCAATCGAGCCATGCTTCGCTCAATCACAGAGAAGACACCCTATGAACTCCTTAGAGGAAGAGTTCCCAACATCTCACATCTGAGGGTGTTCGGATGCAAGTGCTTTGTGCACAACAATGGGAAGGACAATCTTGGCAAATTCGACCCAAGAAGTGATGAAGGAATCTTCATTGGATATGCCTCAGGTAGTAAGGCATACAAAGTCTTTAACAAAAGGACTAAAAAGGTAGAAGAAAGTGTTCATGTTATTTTTAATGAAAAATCACTTGGAAGAATTGTGCAGAACACTACCATTCCCTTTGAAGATCCGTTCCCCAAGTCACCTCAAGAAGATCCATATGAAGATGTCACTCCACCCAGTTCCTGCCCTGCTGCACATAATCCCCCACTGGCCCCTCCACCAGTTCCCATGGATAATGAACAACAATCCATTTCTGGGAACCATGAACATGACGACAATATTTGTGGAGACATCAACGATTCATCCTCTCACATGATCTTCAATGGAGAAGGTGATCCCAACCAGGAAGCTGAATGCTCAACTCAAAATGTCTCCACATCAAATGCTCTAGCTCCAAACAGAGAAAGAAGAACCATCAAGCCTCCAGTCAGGTTCGAACATCTAACCTTCTTTGCCTTCAATGCCTTTCTGTCTATTGTGGAACCAAAGAACATAGGTGAGGCACTGAAGGATGCAGACTGGATCCAAGCTATGCAAGAGGAGCTTCATCAGTTTGAAAGGAATAAAGTATGGCATCTAGTTCCCCGCCCCAAGGACAAACATATCATAGGAACTAGATGGGTTTTCAGAAACAAGCTAGATGATACAAGAGCTGTAATAAGGAACAAAGCAAGGCTTGTTGCTCAAGGATACAATCAACAAGAAGGCATCGACTATGATGAAACCTATGCTCCAGTGGCAAGGATTGAAGCGATAAGGCTGTTGATTGCTTTCGCATCACACAAAGGGTTCAAGCTGTTCCAAATGGATGTAAAGACGGCCTTCCTCAATGGAATTCTTCAAGAATAAGTCTATGTCAAGCAACCACCTGGTTTTGAAGATGATGATTATCCAAACCATGTCTACTTTCTAGACAAAGCACTGTATGGCCTCAAGCAAGCTCCTAGAGCTTGGTATGATCGTCTTGCACAGTTCCTACTCTCAAATGGCTACAGGCGTAGGGTTATTGACAAGACTCTCTTCATCCTAGAAGAAGAAGGTAACATCTTAGTGGTTCAAATTTATGTCGATGATATCATTTTTGGTTCCACTAACCTGTCCCTTGTAGACAAGTTCAAAGACTTGATGAGCAGTGAATTTGAAATGAGCCTAATTGGGGAACTCACTTTCTTCCTCGGATTGCAAATCACTCAAAGGAAAGATGGTATACAAATTCACCAACAGAAGTATGTCAGAGAACTACTGAAAAAGTTCAAAATGGATTCATGCAAGCCTCTCTCAACTCCTATCTCCACCATTGCTCATTTGGACAAGGATCATTCGAGTCCTCTTGTGGAAGAGAAACTCTATAGAGGTATGATAGGTTCTCTCATGTATCTAACCGCTAGTCGTCCAGACATTGTGTTTGTTGTTGGCTTATGTGCTAGGTTCCAATCTTGTCCAAGAGAAACCCACTTGGCTGCGGTAAAAAGGATACTCCGATATCTCAAGGGAACTGACTCACTCTGCATTTGGTACCCCAAAGAATGTCCCTTTGAGCTGATGGGTTACACCGATGCGGACTACACTGGATACCTGGTGGATAGGAAGAGCACCTCTGGAATGGCACAGTTCCTAGGCCCCTGCCTTGTGTCATGGGGCTCAAAGAAACAAGTCTCAGTCTCTCTCTCCACCACAGAATCCGAGTACATCGCGGCCGCTTCTTGTTGTTCCCAACTCTTATGGCTAAAGCAACAACTCGCAGATTTTGGTATGTCCTATGGTCCTCTCACTACTCTTTGTGATAACACCAGTGCTATAAACATTTCTAAGAATCCTGTGCATCATACTAGGACCAAGCATATAGACATAAGACATCATTTTCTTAGAGATCATGTTGAAAAAGGGAACATCATTATGAAGTTCTGTAGAACTGAAGATCAAGTTGCAGATATATTCACCAAAGCCTTGAATAGAGTTCCCTTCGAGCACCTTAGATTAGAACTGGGAATGATTCTTATAACCTAGCAGTGACTTTACCTTAAAGGCTTCTCTCTAGTTCCCCTGATTGTCTAGTTTAAGATCTTTTGCTTGTTAAGTCTTGATGTCTCTGTGTTATATCTCTTGCCACAAACCCTCATTTTCATAATGGTTTCTTAAAAAGGCTTTGATAAATTTTCATCAGTTCGCGTCCTTTGGTCCTCATTATTCTTTCAACTCTTTCATTGTTCAAGTTTCTTTGTTGGCTCAAAAGTCACAATCTGATCATATTCTAACCCAACAATACAAGCCGAAATGATGATTGTGTACTATGACCCTTCTTGCCTCATTGCTCAATCTAATTCCCTAGGATCCATCTCTTAACCCTCTCTGGGAATTATTGTGTAATGCGATAAATGGCCTCCCTGATTCCTTGTATGGGAATGTACTTTTCGGTTCCTTGTTTTTTTAAACCACATCAAAGTTCCCATACATCCCTCTAGCACACTGAATATATCGCCAGAAAGGAACCAGGATGAAACGATCTTCAAACGGCTAGTTCGGCGCCTGATCCTCCCAAGACAATATTTATGGCAAAATTACAGAGGTCAGTCATGTCTCGTCAGTGGCAGAGCACCCTCTCCAATTGGGTTGATTTTTGAATTACTCTTGACCGTTCGGAAAAGCTACAACCGCCTTCAATGCTCCAGATCTTCCTTGATCTCCTCAACGGCCAGATTTCTCCCAACGGTCCCTTCAGCCCTCAATCCGTTTTAAAAGGTGTCCTGTTGATCCAAGCTATTCCCACACTTGCCATTTCCATATTTCTTGCTTCTCTGTCTCTCTCTTTCTCAAACACATAAACCTAGCTCCTAAAAAATGGCTGACAAGAACCCTAACCCTAACTTGATCCAAGACGAAGAGGAAGCTGCCCTTCTTAGAGCCCACATAGAAAAGAAGGCAACCTCGTCTACCCAGCCTATTTCTGTCACCACCTCTCAAAATCCCCAACCTGAGAAGAAAAGTGAGGAGAAAACTGAGGCAAAAGTTGAGGAGAAAGTGAAGGAAATCACTCCTACATCGGCATCGGATACAAAATCTGTCTCGGAAGGAGGATCTCATGACTCCTCCCTAGATAAGACTACCCACGAGATCCTCAGCCCAGAGCCCTCACTTGCTAGCCTCAAGTCTAAACCCATCTCCAAACATGGTCCCTCTATTGCCACAAGGCTGAAACAACGGAAAAGAAGTTCCCAAGCTTTGGTTCCCTATGACCCTCCCTCCAAAGAGCAGAAACCCTCAAAAAGAACCAAATCCCTCACCCTCTCCTCTTCCTCGCTCGGGCAAGTCTCCTCCTCCTTCTCCAAGAGGAAGATTCTTAAGCCACTCATCATCGGCAAGGAGTTCTGGACCCAATCTCTCGAAGAAGAAGATGATGAACTGTTCAGCGAAGCCCTCAGTGAGTTTCATTCTCTGCTGCAATACCAAGGATGGGATGAGCTCTTGGTCGAGCCCTTCTCCGCCTCTGATGAAGTAGTCCGTCTGTTCTATCAGTCTTTCACCTTTGTGCCTGCCAAAGATAACTCTCCCTGCAACGATGCCATATTCCAGTGGAAGGGAACCATGTATCCCCTGTCCCCCAACCTCATCGCGTCTGCTCTTGGGATCGAGTCCAGATCTGGTTTTGACATACTTCATCAGAAAAAGACGCGGCCCAAAGGAAAGGGTTACAAGTCCAAGGGTGGAGTGGTGAGGAAACTCTACGACGGCGACTACCCCTCAACCCTGCAAACTAAGGATCTCTCCATCGCCAACAAGCTTCTGCATTTCTGGATCATCCGAAACCTAGTTCCCAGGCAAGAGCACCGGAATACAGTTTTCATCACGGATGCTATTCTCATGGATAAAGTGTTGTCTGGTGCACAAGTTGATCTCCCCTGCATAGTGTTGGCTCACATGCAGTTCTGCAAGTCCCATGAATCTCATGCCCTGCCCTTTCCCCATCTCATCAAAAATCTTCTCTCCCTGCTTCACCAGTACCCAGATGATTTGCCTGAAACTGTCTACAACAAGCTTCTCACCATGACCACTGTCCGGAAACTCAAGACAAAAGATCCCCAAGTCCCTCTCTCTGACCCTCAGGAAGAACCGCCCAAAGCCAATGCCAGTTCCCAGGCCCCTTCAAGTTCCCTACCACCGCTCAACCCCTCTTAAGACTCCTCTGTGATCCTCTCTGCTCTGGATCGTATTGAAAAGGCCATCACAGAAGGCTCGACTGTCCTCACGGTCGCTCTCCATGATCAAGTAAATGAGTTGGGAAAGATGAGCACTGCAGTCTCAAGTCTGGTGGAGGTACTACAGAAAATATGGGAAGATGCAACCGGCGCAAATCAGGTCACGGGCCAAAATGAAGGAACTAACGACAATAAGGCTGACGAAGAGGAGGCCATTGCTCTGCGATAGGAACGCTTCTCCTGGTTCCTAGTGTTGTAACCTCACAGTGTGCTAGTAGCTTCCCTAGGATCCTACTACCCTCTTTTATCCTTTTGTTGTCCTCTTTAAAGGTTGCTTATATTGTTGTCTTTGTAGGTTGTTTTGTGATGCTTCGTGGTTTGTCTTCCTCTGAACAATGTTAAGATTTTATTAAGTTTAATGACTACTTTTGGCTACAAATGACTTGTCTTTGCCTCAAATTTCTATTATGGTTTCTGTTATGGGTTTGACGCAATTGTTTATTTCCTTTGATATTTTGTTCTTAACATGTCAACTGATCTTTTCGATGATGTCAAAAGGGGGAAGAAGGATAGGAACCTTGAACTTTGGAAACTACTGGGCTAATAGGAACTCTAAACTCGTTCTACTTCTAAGGGGGAATTCGAATAAACTCGCTCATCTGCTTAGGGGAAATTTGCAACCATTGAATGTTCTCTCATTTTTTTACAACGTTGTAAATCCCTTAAATTCAACTGGTCTCATGAAATTCAAAGTCCTATTATGTTGCCAGGTTCCTTGTATTTGTCATCATCAAAAAGGGGGAAATTGTTAGGAAATCGAACTCTGGAACCTTAGTTCCCCTGCGAGTTCCTTTCCTCAGTTTCTCTACTTTTGAAGATGACAAATATTTTGATACTAATGTTTTATCTCAAAGATGTGCCTTAAGGAACCACAGGACAAGAAAACCAAGGAACAAGCCAAAGGAAGGAACCCAGGTGTGCCCAGAAATACAACATGTGATGTTGCGCTTTCCGAGAAATCTGGGAACACCAACCTTGGACAAGAGAAAGTTGAAAACGACTTGTGCGAAGCTTCCAAAGTCTGCCATTGTCCAGAGCAAAACAACAAGACGCCTAGAACACATAACCTCGGACAGAGAAAGGTGAAAGTGACTTGTCATGGAACTTGTCGCTGTCCAGAAGACAGTTCCAAAGTGCCCAGGTTGTCGAACCTCGGAAGAAGGAAGTTGGAGAACGACTTGGTTGAAGCAGTTGCCCAACCTAGAAGGATTCTGAGTTGGCTAGGTTGTTGGTATATGTCAAAGACAGCGTGGATCAAGGATCACCACACATCCTAGGGCAAGCTCGATATGTGGGAACCAAGAGAAGATCAAGCTGCGAAGAATCCACTATAAAAGGAAGACTAACTCAAAGGTTATCTTTAAGCACTGAAATACGAATCACACACAATAGCAAACATCAAGTGTGAACCTTCAAACAAGATCATCAAAGCAAACTGAGATCAAAAGGAACCAGTCAAGGAATCGAAGAGTTGAGTGCTAGTTCCTGTGACTGTAAGTGAGATAGTTCCTTAAGTGCTAAGGTCTGTTTCTTGGATTGATTATAATTTGAGTTAAGTTATCTAGGATTGCCTAACTGTGTGTAAGGCAAAGAAACTGTGTGTTTGTTCCTAGGATAAGCTGTAACCAAATAGATAAGAAATCAAGAAGTAGACCTTGAAATCCTTTCGAAGGAAAGGTAGTGATTTTTATCCTGGATTGCTAGTTGTCAGTCAAAGGTTTCCACTATAAGGAACTTGTCCATTTGTGCTTGATTGTTTAAATTCCGCTGCGAAGGGAACTAAGAATTGCTATTCTTAGTTCCTTAGTTATTTGTCTAACAATCTCGATCCTACACTCAGGCGAGTGGATTTAAACGTCCCGCACCACCATTTGATTTTTCCAAATCTGGCCGAGCAAAAACGGATATGACTCATGATGGGTCAGAGCAATAATCTGATCCAGTGCTACAATTGTGGTACTTACGGGCACAAGCATAATGCGTGTCCGAAGGAGAAGAAGACATGATATGGCTGCGGAAAGGAGGGTTATATGTAGACGTTCTGTCAGCAGATGAGGTGGAAAGGAGTTGAGTCACGGCAGGGGTCTGTTAATCAGAACAACCGACCCAGGTTCAGTCCGGTGGAAGCTCCTGGTCCTTTAATGCAGACAACTGTGCAGAACAAGGGGAAAGCCCCAGTGGCTTCTGGAAATCAAGGTCAACGCCTTTACGAGATACGTGAGGCGGATGGACCCGATGCTCCAAATGCTTAAAGTGCTTATTACCTTCTGTTGGTATGTTGTTGATTTGGGTGTTACCCAGTCTTTCGTTCTGGATAGTTGTGTAGTAAGTTAAGTTGTGTGTGCAACGAGATTGTGAACCTTTTGTTGAAACTCTTCTTATATATGAACCTTTGGTTTATACCAAGTTAGTGTTTCGTTGCTTGGTATGGGATGAGGTCTCGTGTTCGAGACTCACCAACAACCTCTTGGAGATGGCTGCCTATTAATTAGGTGGAGCTACCAAGGATGGGTTGAGTTGTATGGACAACGACTCATGGCAACAGTGGACGCTGGTAATGGCTGGGCCTGGGCTCGGAGCCACTAGTGGGCCGTCTGTGAACCATGCAGTGGGCTGGTCCAAGATGGTGACCATTTAGTTGGAACCAAACGCCTTTTGGAATTCCGATTACCATTTAGGATAAGGAGTTCGAGGCGGATTTAATTTGATTAGCCATGGTTCCATACGATATTATTCTCAGTATGGATGGGCTGACGCGTCATGGGGTGGTAATCGATTTTAGCTCGAAGACTGTGACAGTGTCATATGGGGGCCATTGTGTGTGCAAATTTAAGGGTCGGAAAGACGCTGATAACGGCAGGCTTATCAATGCGATGGCTGCGTTTAAGCTACTTCGACAAGGTTGTGTCGGGTACCTTTTCTACCCTGGATCCGCCCATGAAAGATGAACCTTCAGTTCTTGATATTCTGATCATTGTGAATTTTCGGATGTCTTTTCAAAAGATATTCCCGGTTAACCCATAGCGTGACGTGGGATTTTCTATTGATTTTTATCCTGGTACCGCGCTGATTTCCGAGGCACCGTATCGGATGACTCCTGCTGAGATGCAAGAGTTGAAGAAGCAACTCAAGGATCTTCTTGACAAGGGTTATATAAGGCCGAGTGCATCGCCTTGGGGTGCTCCGGTTCTGTTTGTCAAGAGGAAAGAAGGATCGTTTCGACCTTGTTCCGACTAGCGAGAGTTGAATAAAGTCACGATCAAGAATAAATATTCGTTGTTGAGGATTGATGATCTGTTGGATCAATTGCAAGGAGGCTCATGAGGGTCAGTCCTTAGACAAATCAGCTATATGCGAAGTTGTCTAAATATGACTTTTGGATTAAAGAAATGGCTTTCTTAGGCCGTGTGATCAGTGAAGATAGGGTTATGATTGATCCCCAGAAGGTCAAAGCGGTAGCTATTTGGAAGCGGCCTCAAGATGTGAATGAGGTGCGCAGTTTTCTACAAACAGTTCGTAGAGGGATTTTCTAAGATCGCCCTACCAATGTCCCACCGAGGTTACTTGGGAGACTTGGGAGACTAAGGCGGATATGCTTAGACGCTTTCCCGAGTTGTTTTCGGCCTAGAATAGTCAAGTTTCAGGGTCAAAACTTCTTTTAAGGGGGAGGTAATGTAATATCCCTCATTTTATAAGGATATTTTGGATTTTTTCCTGTACTCGTACTACCCGTCGGATTAATTTCAGAGAAGTTCGGATATTCTGTAAAATATTTGATCTCTGTAGTAATTTTTCTAAGTGAAATAAAATACATTTCGACGTATTTTGGGACTTAATACTTGTTCGTGTACGATTATTTTATCCCGGGCTAAGGCCAAGTTGATCCAAAGTTTAAACGAATGAAATATGGCCTTGACGGCGACCGCCGTAAAGCAAGCGGCGACCGCCGCCAACTAGTCGACATTGTCAGCCACAACTTGTCAAGTGGCCTAGAAAGCGGCGACCGCCGCCAGACACAGATATGGGCGGTGACCCCTTGCCGACGGCGGTGACCGCCGCCAACAGTTACAGGCGTAGGTGCAAGGGCTTGCACGGCGCCCGCCGTAAGGCAGGCGGCGACCGCCGCCCAGAAGCTTTGGGCTTGTTTCGGCCTTGGCTTCTGTGGCTTTCGATCGGGCTTCGTTCCTTTCGATTCATTTCGTTATTCTTTAGATTCGTACTCGTGTTTGTCGAATCTAACTTAGGATTTCTTTATGGGTCGATCCAAAGGAATCTGTGGTCTCAGATCTGTCCCTGTTTTGGACCCAAGAACTCGTCGTCTCTAAGCTTTGCTAAAGCTTTCGTCGGATCTAAGGCAAGTGGCGGTTCGCTCTTGCTCATCATTCCATATTTCAATTAATTATCAATTGTTTAGTTGTTAATTAATTTGGGATGATTTACTGTTTGCGTTGGGAACAGTTTTGTTAAATGATATGATTAAAAGAAGATATTATAATAGGTTGTATATCTGCTAGAACAACGCTATTATAAATATAAATGATTAAAACATGATATTATACTAGGTTGTATATCTGCTAGAACAACGCTAGTATAGATATATGTTTTTGATGCTGGCCATGATGGCTTTGATGTGGATTATTACTGTGTTGAACTGTTTAGTTAGCACGAGTATTCATAGGAACGCTACTGTGTATCTCATTGCGAGTGCTAGTCGTTTCGTGATAACCTGGTGGTTAGGATTTAGTTTCTGCCACCCTTCTCAGGGTTTGTGCACACAGCTGGTGCCGCTTGTAGGGATTTAGTTCCCGATTCCGTTGTTTGGGATTTAGTTCCCGAGGGATTTAGTTCCCGATTCGACTTTAGGGATTTAGTTCCCGAGTCAACTCCGCCTTAGGGATTTAGTTCCCGACGGTATCTCTTTATCCTGAGGGATGAGAGAATCTAAAAGCTTATAACGTGATGTGTGTTTTGGAATTAAATAAGATAAGTGCCGTTGTCGCATATAATTAATATACCATTGGAAAAGTAGTGCAGCTAGGCTATAGTGCATCTAGGAAATCTCATCTTGACTTTGATCAGAGTAAAGTTCTCTTTCTAATCTGGATTCGCTTTGAGCGGTGAGGTTGGTCGTGAGCCGAAACATCAAGTCGTTTTTGAACGCTTGTGTGAAAGTTTATGTTCCCCAACATTTTTCATGTTTCCGATAAGGCTCATCTCGTTGGAGTCTTCTTTTGGGATTGATTGCCTGTGAGTCTCGGTCTCCAGAATCTTCTCTTGATCATGTCTCTTCTTGTGTTTCAGTAGAGTATGGTGGT
The DNA here is from genome assembly GCA_027886185.1 of Rheum nobile. Classification (NCBI taxonomy): domain Eukaryota; kingdom Viridiplantae; phylum Streptophyta; class Magnoliopsida; order Caryophyllales; family Polygonaceae; genus Rheum; species Rheum nobile. The sequence goes on from WOAB01000056.1 coordinate 2,885,062, forward strand.
TGACTATTGTCATCGGTTTTGATTCGAGAAGCGATGAGTCTAACCTAATACGGCTACTGATAGGTGTCATTTCATGCACCTTAACTAGTGATTATTGACACAATTTAGATGAAGTTTTGGTGTAGAATTAGGCTAAGTCTGTAATCCAGGGGAAGAGTTGAAGCAGTACAGATATGAAGGTTTTACAGCTTAGTGAAGAGGATAGAAGATGAAGGAGAAGATCTGCCCAGAACTAATGAAGAAAGCTACCTCAAGTGGTAGTACAGGAGAGCAGACGCAAGGATGAAGAAGCTGGCCAATACCGCCCTGCGCCAGAAGCCACCACGGCCCGGCGGTGATCCTCAGAGAAGTGCAACGCGCCAGAAGCCACCGCCTCGCGGTGGGATATTACCGCCTCGCGGTGGAAGAGAAGATTGCGCGGCCAGCGTGTCATTTGTTTCTATTTTAGTATATTTGGATTTTATGTCTTATTATATTTTATTTCCTTATTTTGTTTGCTAGGTTAATTTTCTAAGAACCTATATAAGATCTCTTTTGTTAATTTTGAGAGGAGTTCGGTCCTCTCTCTTTTGTCTATTCAACTTCTAGGTTTTTGAACAATGGATAGCTAAACACTTTTGTTTCGCTAGACAATTGAAGCACGACAATGAATTGGTTGTGAGATTTCTATTCCATGTTCTATATCTTATTAAGTTGGATTGATTCTCTTGGTTAAATTGTTTATTGATTTATGTTGATTCTTCTAGCGTAGCTAACTAGGTTTTTCGACATCTATCATATTGCTAGGATTGCATATTGGGGTTCCGAGTGCATATCTAGTGGTAAACACAATTGTGCGTATAGGGGTTCCGAGCGTACAATTGTGAGTGAAAATCAGTTGCATGTGAGTAGGGGAGTGAGTACTTGTACGTCTTTCTACTTGCATGTATCCTATATCCTTGTGTGCATTGCTATTGCTGTGTTAGTGCTAAAGTACACCGACAACTGTGAGAATCGGAGGTATTTTATCATTGGCATAGTAATAAGTCTATCGACAACTGTGAGAATCGATAGTATTCATGATCAGGATGGGAACAATTATAAGATAGTAAAAGAACTTGGAAAGATAGTTTTCAGTGATCAACCTATTGCATTTTTGGTGTGGATATTTGTCTGGTGGAATACTTTCTCTCATTATATTTCTTCTTCCGTTATTACTTGCATCTTTGGTTATCCTGCGATTATTCCAAAACCCCCTGTTACTTGTTAGTCACACGTTATTGCATATAGATAACCGACTCCCTGTGGGATCGACCCAGACTTGCTTTCTATACTCTTTAGTAGGTGAATTAGGATTTCTTTGACAGGAAAACGACACCGGTTTCCGGCCTTGTCAAATTTGGCGCCATTGTCGGGGAGTCAAATACTCTGTTTGTGATTATTTGTGATTGACTGCGGTGTGGATCTATCTTACGATCCGCACCTTTGCTACTGATTCGCTACTTGTTGAAGTTCATACAGAGACAGGTACGAATGGCTCAAACACTCCAACAATTGACTGCACCAGATCTGATACAGCAGCCTTTGGCTGTAATCATTCCACCCCTTGTTGATGGTGTAACATTTGAGCTCAGAACATGAGTGATACGATTACTCCCGAGATATTATGGACGAAGTGGAGAGGACCCCATTCTTCATTTGAATAAATTCCACAACGTCATTATGAGCATCAAACCAGCCAACGTCACTGAGGATCAGATTAAAATGAGAGCCTTCGGGTTCACTCTTAAAGACGATGCTGAAGACTAGAATTATCATCTGCCTGGCGGAAGCATAGATTCATGGGCTAAGCTGCATAAGGGTTACCTCGCACGCTATTTTCCAACCAAGATGGCAAACGCCTTGAAAAGGGAAATTACCAGCATTGAACAAGGTGAGGAGGAGACCCTCTATGACTATTGTGAACGGTTCGAGCGACTCTGCGCTAGTTGCCTGTTCCATGGTTTTGATAAGAAATCTCTGGTGCTCTATGTTTACAACGGGCTGATGGATGATGAAAGAAGAATTATTGATGCTACATGTGGTGGTAGTATCCTGAATATGACCCCCGACGCAGCCATGACCAAACTTCGTGATATGGCTGAGGGTACAAGGGATTTTGATGAACCCCCAAGGACCAGATTAGTTGGTGTTGTCATCTCCAACGATTCACATGTATCGCAAGAAATTGCCTCTTTGAAGGAGGTCATTGCGGGGATGGGCAAGCAAGAAGAGCCTCAACATCACGCTGGCTGTGGAATTTGCGCTGGTCCATTTCACAACACCAACGCCTGCCCCCAACTACAGGATACCACTATTGCTGAAGTGTACGCTGCTGAAGGTTACGGGCCTGTTAAACCTCAATATGATCAACAACCACCACAACAACCTCGCTTTGATGATCCACCAACTACTAGCAGCCCATCTTCAATCGAAGAAATGCTCAAGGCCCTAACAATGCACTTTACAACGCATGTGCAAACTACTGAGGCCAACATAAAGAGCATAAAGGAGGCCGTGTTCCAATTATCCGATGAGGTTGCTGGGTGGAGAAAAGAGGGCATAAAAGGGGCTTCAAACGCAGTAACCCTACGAAGTGGCAAGGAATTACAAGTCGCCTCTACGGCTGAAAAGGACGACAATGCTAAAATCGAAATTGACAATGAGCCAACGTCACCGCCCCGCGGCGACTCCCACCGCGCCCCGGCAGTAGCCCCTAGTAATCCTACGCCATTGCCACCGCCCCGCGGTGATCCATACCGCCCCGCGGTGAGTCCACCGCCTCGCGGTGAAAGCCCAGAGCTCGTAGATTTACCTGAGGAAGAAGAGGATCCCTATGTACATCCCAACTTCCCTCCCCTTGGATCTGAGAAGCCACCTGCCCCCTTCCCGGAGGCACTAAAGGAAAGGAGAGTCATTGATGACAAGGATCTCTTCGACACTCTCAGTAAGTGTGAGGTAAACATCCTACTCCTCAAGCTCGTCAAGAGTGTACCGAGGTACGCTAAGTTTCTAAAGGAGTTGTGCACTATAAAAAGAAACCAGAAGCTGAAGGGCAAGGAAAAAGTCAAGGTTAGCGAACGCGTATCTGCTGTATTCCAGAGGCGTATGCCAAAGAAGTGCGGAGACCCAGGTATGTGGAGCATTCCTTGTATTATTGGAGACACTAAGTTTGAAAAAGCTATGCTTGATCTTGGTGCCTCCATTAATGTGTTATCCTATTCTCTCTACGAATCTCTTGGACTTGGACTTCTGCAGGAAACAGGAATTGTAATTCAATTAGCTGATAGGTCTAGTGTCTATCCTAGGGGAGTAATAGAGGATGTCCTTGTTATGGTTGATAAATTGATATTCCTTGTAGATTTTTATGTCTTAGATATGGCAACAGATACGAAGGCAACTTCTATACTGTTAGGTAGGCCATTTTTAAAAACTGCTAAGACTAAACTTGATTTGCAAAGTGGGACACTTTCGATGGAATTTGACGGGGAGAAGGTGGAATATAACATTTATGAAGCCATGAAACACCCCGCTGAAGACCATTCTCTATGCTCCATTGATGTGATCAATTCTATTGCACAGGATGTCTTTGATATTTCTGGTCCTGATGAGTTGATGACCATTGTTGAAAATAATTTGGACTTGTCCTATGAGGAATACTCTTTACCCTCTAACATGCAGGAAGTCATCGCTCAGCTGGATGCCCATGGTAAGTACTCTGCAGATCCTTTGGGAGTTGGCCCCATTTTACTAAGCCCGAGCGAAAGGCTCGTTCCTTCTGTTGAACAGGCTCCCGAGATCGAATTGAAGCCGCTGCCAGACCATCTCAAGTACGCTTTTCTTGGAGCCAATGACACCCTGCCGGTCATTGTGTCTAGCAAGCTATCTGCGGACCAGGAAATGAAGCTATTAGGCGTGCTCAGGGAGCATAAAACCGTGATTGGATGGACCATTGCAGACATAAAAGGGATAAGTCCCTCGACTTGTATGCATCGGATTCTACTTGAAGACGGAGCTAGACCATCCAGGCAGCCACAGAGAAGGCTCAATCCTCCGATGATGGAAGTGGTGAAGAAAGAAGTGCTAAAACTCCTCAAGGCTGATATGATCTTATTTCGGATAGCCAATGGGTAAGTCCAACCCAGGTGGTCCCTAAGAAAGGAGGTATTACTATAGTGGAGAATCAACAAGGAGAGTTAGTTCCCACCAGGACCACCACAGGATGGAAAGTGTGCATCGATTACCGTAAGCTGAATGCGGTAACTCGGAAAGACCATTTCCCCCTGCCCTTTATTGATCAAATGCTAGAACGCCTTACTGGGCGCCCCTATTACTGTTTTCTCGACGGATATTCAGGATACTTCCAGGTGGCCATTGCGCCAGAAGACCAAGATAAAACCACTTTTACATGTCCCTTTGACACCTTTGCATACCGCAGAATGCCATTCGGATTGTGTAACGCACCCGGTACATTTCAACGATGTATGGTTAGTATCTTCTCTGAATATGTTGAGAAATTCATTGAGGTATTTATGGATGACTTTACAGTGCATGGGACTAGCTTTGATTCATGTTTAACCCATTTGGCCCTCGTACTAAAACGATGTGTTGATACCAATTTGGTTTTAAATTATGAAAAGTGTCATTTTATGGTAGAACAGGGGATAGTACTGGGTCATATTGTCTCTGCTAGAGGTATTGAGGTCGATAAGGCGAAGATTGATGTAATTCAGTATTTGCCTTATCCTACTAATGTGCGTGAAGTGCGTTCCTTTTTAGGTCATGCAGGTTTCTACCGAAGATTTATCAAGGACTTCTAAAAAATCTCTTCACCCCTATGCGAGCTACTGAAGAAGGAAGTGACCTACGCATTCACTGATGAGTGCAAGAAAGCGTTTGATTGCATGAGAGAACGTCTGACAAGTGCACCTATCATTCAGGCACCTGACTGGTCTCACCCATTTGAGATCATGTGTGACGCCAACGATTATGCAGTTGGAGCAGTTCTAGGACATAAAGTGGGACGGGCATCCCATGTGATTCATTATGCCTCCATGACTCTGAATGGAGCCCAGAGGAACTACTCCACCACTGAGAAGGAAATGTTGGCGGTTGTGTTTGCCTTGGAAAAGTTTAGGCAATATCTTTTGGGAGTCAAGGTGATTATCTACACAGATCATGCTGCTCTTCGTTACCTGATGACGAAGAAAGAAGCAAAGCCAAGACTAATCCGATGGGTTCTCCTTCTCACTAAATTTGATGTGGAGATCCGTGATAAGAAGGGAGCAGAGAACCTAGTAGCAGATCACCTGAGTAGGCTCATCCATGAGGAAGATAAGTCCGGAGAACAGAGCCCCATTCATGGCACCTTCCCAGATGACACACTTTTTATAATCGAGGGAAGTTCAGAAAACAAACACCACCCCGCGGTCCCCACCGTCGCAACCCGGCGAGTCGTAGCCAGTATGAAGTTGGAGATGTCACCGCCCCGCGGTGGTGACCACCACGACCCGGCGGTAGATTTATGTGAGAACCAGGAAGGCTCACCGCGACCCGCAGCGATAGCACCGCCCCGCGGTCACATCTCTGGAGTCACACTTTGCTCTGGAGACACCTCTGACCCTCCCTCTCACATAGCCATGGACATCTTCGGAATCCGTTCTTTCAGACCTTGGTACGCAGATATCGTCAACTATCTGGTTCGAGAGAAAATACCCCCAGATTACACCAGAGCTCAAAAGGCAAAGATACGGAGAGAAGCTCGCCACTATGTGTGGGATGATCCTTACCTGTGGAAGCATTGTGTCGATCAGGTAGTGCGCCGATGCCTCCCAGACAATGAGGTACAATCTGTCCTTAACTTTTGTCACTCTGAAGCATGTGGGGGTCATTTTGGAGCAAATATGACTGCTAGGAAAGTATTGGAGGCGGGATTTTATTGGCCACACATCTTTAGGGATGCTTACGCCTTCTGCAAATCCTGCGATCGATGCCAACGGGTTGGAAACATCACCAGAAGGAATGAAATGCCGCAATCATCATTAATCTTTTGTGAGGTCTTTGATGTTTGGGGCATGGATTTTATGGGACCCTTTCCTAGCTCTCATGGGAATCTATATATATTGCTTGCGGTGGACTACGTTTCCAAGTGGGTGGAAGCGAAGGTCACCTATACTAATGATTCTAAAGTTATGGCAGGTTTTCTCAAGGAAAATATTTTCTCAAGATTTGGAATACCCAAAGCTTTAATCAGTGACAGGGGAACCCATTTCTGCAACAAGACAGTGACTGCCCTACTGAAGAAGTATCACGTCACCCAGAGAATCTCTACGTCCTACCATCCTCAAACTAATGGGCAGGCCGAGAACTCCAAGAGAGTGATTAAATCTATACTGGAGAAGACAGTAGCAGCTAATCGGAGGGATTGGAGCACCAAGCTCAATGATGCGATGTGGGTATACCGTACAGCTTTCAAGACTCCGATAGGAATGTCCCCTTTCCGGCTGGTATTTGGAAAAGCTTGCCACCTCCCCGTAGAGCTTGAGCATAAAGCGTGGTGGGCAATAAAGAAATGCAACATGCAACTGGATGAAGTGGGGGATTTCCGTAAGCTGCAGTTGCAAGGACTGGAGGAATTACGCCTTGAAGCCTATGAGAACTCTATTAACTACAAGGCGAAGACCAAGCAGTGGCATGACAAGCATATTCTGCGAAAGGATTTTAAGCCAGGAGATAAGGTCCTCCTATTTCAATCCCGGCTCAAGCTCTTTGCTGGGAAACTGAGGTCCAAATGGACGGGTCCTTATGAAGTTGCTGACGTTCACCCCCATGGTGCCATCGGACTGACAAACCCCAAGACATGCAACATCTTCAAAGTGAATGGCCATAGGCTGAAACCCTATCATGAAGGCTTCGATCCAACCCATGTTGATGCAATAAGTTTCGAAAGCCCTGAAGCTGAAACAGGGTGAGCCACAGCCTACGTCGAGCCAACGAAGTTAACCAAGGTGATACACACGATTATGTTGTGCGTATTGACGGAGTTTTGGCATGATTTTAGTGGTGTTTTAGGATGCTTTGGAGATGATTTGGAGACTTGGCGAGGAGGTGCGGAAGTTGCGCATTTGGAGTCTTAGGAGCTGAAGAGCGAGGATGAAGAATCGGTGTCACGGCGACCGCCGCAGAATTGCGGCGACCGCCGTTAATTGCCTTTGAGAGACATCAGCTATGACTTGAAAATGGCGACCGCCGTTTAAATGCAGCGACCGCCGCCGCTGTTAGAAGCAACCGCCGAGCCGATTTCCTTTTCGGTTTTATTTTATATTATTTTAGTACGTTTTAATATTTCTTTTTAGGTTAATTTCAGAATTATTTTTCTTTAGTATTTAAGGGTAGAGAAAAACTTGTTTCTCCTATCTCGAAACCCTAATTTTCATTCTACGTACTTTTCTACTATGAAGAACTAAGCCTCTCTTGCTTAGTCAGACGCTGAAGCTTTTCGTTGTGATTTAGTTGTGAGACTCTTACTCTTAATCTATTGTATGGAATTTATATTTTCTCTCGCTTGATTCTTATGATTGATATTGATAACCTTTAGTCTGATCAACTATGGTTTATTGTTATTGGTCTATTGCTAGCTCTAGATTGTTACTGGTTGAGCATATCTATTTCTGAGTAGCAACTACATCGTACTAGTATCTGGTTGTGCTAGTCTTATGCAGGAGAGATTTGATTTACATTCTAGGATAAAAGCTGGTTGTTTTATACTAGAATTGTATCCAACTATATTCATATCCGTAAAGCTGTTGTTAAACTGAATCTTGATAGTTTCAGGGTTGTTTAATTAGTTAGTGCTAATAGTATCTGGTTGTGCTATTAGTTATATTTGAAAACGAATTGGAATTTCCATTGCATGTGATTTTGAGTGAGTATTTGTGATCAACTTGTCATACGAATAGTGGATGTTGTTTGACTAAGTGTCTTTCCCCATTACTGAATCCATCATATCTAGTTGTTTACTTTTGCATGCTTAGATTAATTAAACAAACAAAATCCCCCCTTTGGTTACTTCTGATTGACATACAAATTGCATATTAAGATAGAATTTGCCTCCCTATGGATTCGACCTTTACTTACCAAGGACTACGGTTTAGGGTTTGTTTGGATATTTTGCATAGCAGTTTTTCACACGACAAAAGCCTGTTATCAAATTGGCGCCGTTGCCGGGGAGGCAATTTCTATTTTTGTGTGATTTGTGTGCCAACTTTGGTGTGAACCTATCTTATGGTTCACACCCGTGTTACTAATAATCGACTCCTTGATTTTGATCCAGAGATCGAAAGAACTTTTCATCAGGCTCGCAGGGCTGCATGTGCATTACTTCAGGACACTGATACGATGGCTAACAATTTGCGTGTTACTCTTGAGTCCTTGACGACTCCTAACTTGGAGCAACCAACTCGTGCTGTGCAATTCTCTGCCCTGGGTGAAGGGGTTAAATTTGAGCTCAAGACAAGAGTAGTCCATTTACTCCCGAAATTCAGTGGAACCCCGCTTGAGGATCCTATTCAGCACCTGGATGAGTTCCTTGAGGTCTGCACCAGTATGAGACCGTCTGAGATTACTGAAGATCAGATGAGGTTGAGAGTCTTTTCCTTTTCTCTGAAGGACTCTGCTAAAGACTGGTATCACTCTATACCCCCAGGAAGTATCACTACTTGGGTGAACTTGAAGAAAGTATTTCTTGATAAGTATTTTCCAGCAATCAAGTCTAACCAGCTTAAGAAGAAGATTTGCAACATCGAGCAACTCTCTAATGAGTCTCTCTATGACTATTATGAGCGTTTCAAGAAGCTAGTGAAGAGTTGCCCCTACCATGGTTACGCTAATCATGATCTGATTCTTTATCTGCATGGAGGACTCCATGAAGATGATCGTCGGATGGTGAATTCTTCATGTGGCGGAAACATTTTGAAGAGGACTTATGAAGAAGCTCTGGAGATATTTGCTACACTGGCTGATGACTCCAGACAATACAGTGGGAGAGGTTCCCAAAGCTTGGTGGTTGCAAGTTCTCAATCCAAAATTGATCAAGCTGACTTTGATGTGCTGAGAGAGGAGGTGAGACGTCTGAAGCTGAAAGGTACGCCTCAGCAGGTTAAGGCCTGTGAGATCTGCCATGACGACTTGCATCCTACCGATTCATGTCCTACTCTGCAAGAGGAAGTGAATGCAGTGGGAGGATATCAGCAGAGGCCCAGGCATGATCCCTACTCCAACACTTACAATCTTGGTTAGAGAGACCATCCCAACTTCAGATGGAGAGACCCGGAACAAAATCAAGGTCAAGCGCAACAATAGGGTAACCCTCCACAACCTAGGCAACCCTATGTGCCAAGACCGCAAGGGCAGAGTTCGAATCCTTCATCGTCTGTGGAGGATATGATGAAGATGATGATGCAGAGCAACATGAACCTTAGTGAGAATGTTGCCAAGTTGACCAAGAGCCACATACAGTTCCAGGAAAGTACACAAGCTAGCATTCAAAGTACACAAGCTAGCATTCAGAACCTGGAAAGACAATTTGGTCAAATCTCTCAAGTGGTGAATAAACTGGACGCAAAGGATTCTGGTAAACTTCCGTCTCAAACGGAAGTGAACCCGAACATGCGGAATGTCAGTGCTGTAACTTTGAGAAGTGGGAAGAAGCTTGAGGAAGATAAATCTGAGGCCAACGAGGAAGAACACAAGGATTTGGAGTAGAACAGTGACGGCGACCGCCGCGAAACACACGGCGACCGCCGCGAAAGGGACGCTGCTCTCGACCTGGAGGATAAAAATTACGGCAACCGCCGCAACAATTACGGCGACCGCCGTGATGGTGAAAATTTTCTCGGAAATCCTGATGACGTTCACGACGCCCGCCGCACTGTTCACGGCGCCCACCGCCCCTCTGATAGCGAAGTTGAAGCTGAGAAGGAGTCTGAAACTCCGATTTTTCCTGATTGGAAGCCTGTTCCACCATTCTCATCTGCTCTGAAGCGTACCAAGCCACTTGTGCAGGACAAGGACATGTTTGAGATGTTCAGAAACGTAGAGGTCAACATTCCTCTCCTCAATTTGATCAAATTTGTCCCTCGGTATGCGAAGTTCTTGAAGCAGATGTGCACAACAAAGAGAAACCAGGACAGGAACAGTAAGAAGAAGGTGAAGGTAAGCGAACATGTCTCTGCTGTGTTTCAGAAACGCTTACCCAAGAAGTGTGGCGACCCAGGTATGTTCACCATCCCTATTACTATTGGAGGTACTAAGTTCAACAAGGCTATGCTAGATTTGGGTGCTTCCATTAATGTTTTGTCTTCATCTCTTTGTCAGTCTTTACGATTAGGACCTTTGCATGCAACCAATATTTCCATTCAGTTAGCTGATAGATCTAGCGTGCGTCCTATAGGGATAGTAGAGGATGTTTTGGTTATGGTTGGTGATCTTACTTTTCCTGCTGATTTCTATGTGCTTAATATGGAACATGACAAGCATGCAGCTCCTATTCTGTTAGGGAGACCCTTCCTCAAAACTGCTAATACCAAGATTAATGTGAGCACTGGTTCCCTAACTATGGAATTTGATGGTCAAACTATTAATTATAACATATATGAAGCCATGAAATATCCTTCTGATGATCATTCTTTGTGTGCTATTGACGTGCTTGAGCCTGTGGTGCAAGATGTTTTTGATGATGATCACCTAGATGATATGCAATCCATTATTGTTGATTCTAGTTTGGATTTTACTCTATCCACTGACTTGCAGGAAGTTGTTAATGAGTTGGATGCTTACTATAAGCTTCCTCTTGAGCTACCAGGTAAATCGCCTCTACCACTAACCCTGCCTAGCGAGAAGCTTTTGCCCTCTATTGTGCAGGCACCAGTGATTGAGTTGAAGCAACTTCCCGAGCACCTCAAGTATGTATTTCTTGGAGACAAGGAGACTCTATCAGTGATCATCTCCAGCAAGCTCACTAAGGAACAAGAAGACAAGTTGGTGGTGGTTCTTAAGGAGTACAAGACAGTAATCGGGTGGACCATTGCTGACATTAAGGGAATCAGCCCTACCACCTATATGCATCGTATTCTGCTGGAAGGAGAAGAGAAGCCTTCGAGACAACCCCAGAGGCGTCTAAACCCACCCATGATGGACGTTGTGAAGAAGGAAGTTCTGAAGCTTCTGCAGGCAGGTATGATCTTTCCTATTTCTGACAGCAAGTGGGTTAGTCCTACGCAGGTTGTTCCAAAGAAAGGAGGGATCACAGTTGTGAAGAACCAACAGGGAGAGTTAGTCCCTACACGACTGCAGACAGGCTACAGAGTGTGCATTGATTACCGCAAGCTGAACGCGGTGACCAGGAAGGACCACTTCCCTCTTCCATTCATTGATCATATGCTCGAGAGACTGTCGGGTCGTGCGTTCTATTGCTTCCTGGATGGATACTCAGGCTACTTTCAGATAGCCATTGCACCTGAGGACCAAGAAAAGACGACATTCACTTGTCCCTTTGGCACTTTTGCCTATCGCAGGATGCCATTTGGGTTGTGCAATGCTCCTGGAACCTTTCAGCGGTGTATGGTGAGCATCTTTTCTGAGTACATTGAGAACTTCATAGAGGTATTCATGGATGATTTTACTGTATACGGTGATAATTTTGATGCATGCTTGAACCATCTATCACTTGTGCTTGCAAGGTGTGTTGACACCAATTTAGTGCTGAATTCTGAGAAGTGTCACTTTATGGTTGAGCATGGCATTGTTTTGGGTCATATTGTGTCGTCTAGGGGTATTGAGGTCGATAAGGCAAAGATTGAAGTAATTCAGTCTTTGCCCTATCCTACTAATGTTCGCAAAGTTCGTTCTTTTCTGGGCCATGCAGGTTTTTATCGCAGGTTCATTAAAGACTTTCCAAGATCTCTTCACCTCTGTGTGACCTGCTGAATAAGAAGATGTGATTTGAGTTCACAACTGAGTGTCGGGCAGCCTTTGATGAACTAAAGGCTCGCCTGACAAGTGCCCCAATTATTCAGGCTCCTGATTGGTCTAAGCCCTTTGAGATCATGTGCGATGTCAATGACTATGTTGTGGGGGCCGTGCTAGGCCAAAAGGATGGTAGAGCTTCCTATGTGATCCAGTATGCTTCTATGACGCTGAATGGTGCGCAGAGGAACTACTCTACCACAGAGAAGGAGATGCTTGCTGTGGTGTTTGCTCTTGAGAAGTTCAGGCAGTACCTCCTTGGTACAAAGGTCTTTGTCTACTCCGACCATGCTGCTCTGCGCTATCTCATGACGAAGAAGGAAGCCAAGCCAAGGCTGATCCGGTGGATCTTATTACTCAGCGAGTTTGATGTGGAGATCAAGGACAAGAAGGGTGCTGAGAATCTTGTTGCTGACCATCTCAGCTGAATTGTCCAGGAAGATAGCACCCTACAGCCCTAGATTCAGACGAGATTCCCTGATGAGTCTCTATTCAGGATCACTACTGTAGAGCCTTGGTATGCTGATTTGGTGAATTTTCTCACCACCGGTGAATTTCCTCCACCCTTCAACAAGGCACAGAGGGACAGGCTGCGTAGCTCAGCCAGATTTTTTGTCTGGGACGACCCCTACCTATGGAAACATTGTTCTGACCAGGTAATTCGTAGGTGCATCCCATAAAATGAGGTAAATTCTCTCCTTACTTTTTGTCATTCTGAGGCATGTGGTGGACACTTTGGGGTACAAAGAACCGCAAGGAAGGTACTTGAAGCAGGATTTTGGTGGCATTCCATCTTCAAGGATGCGCACAACCACTGTAAATCCTGTGACAAGTGTCAACGGGTTGGAAATATATCTCATAGGGATGAGATGCCACAAACAGGGTTGATTTTCTGTGAAATCTTCGATGTTTGGGGTATTGACTTCATGGGACCGTTTCCTACCTCTTGTGGTAACATATATATTTTGCTTGCGGTGGACTACGTTTCCAAATGGGTGGAAGCGAAGGCCACCAGGACTGATGATGCTAAAGTTGTTGCAGATTTCTTGAAGTCCAACATATTTACCAGGTTTGGTGTGCCAAAAGCTCTTATCAGTGATAGAGGAACTCACTTCTGCAACAGGACAATCACTGCGATGTTGAAGAAATATCATGTCACGCAGAGAGTTTCTACCGCTTATCACCCTCAAACAAATGGGCAAGCTGAAGTGTCCAATCGGGAGATCAAGTCCATCTTGGAGAAGACGGTGTCCCCCAACAGGAAGGACTGGAGTTTGAGGCTAGATGACGCACTTTGGGCATACAGGACAGCTTACAAAACACCAATTGGTATGTCCCCCTTTCGGTTGGTGTTTGGTAAGGCTTGTCACCTTCCAGTGGAGCTAGAGCACAAGGCATATTGGGCTGTAAAGAATTGCAGCATGAAGATGGATGAGGCTGGAGAGCTTAGAAAGCTCCAACTACAAGAGCTAGAGGAGGCCAGGATCGAGGCTTATGACAATGCCGTTCACTATAAGGAAAGGACTAAGGCTTGGCATGACAAGAACATACTGAGGAAGGACTTCAAATTTGGAGACAAAGTCCTCTTATTTCAGTCACGCCTTAGACTTTTCCCAGGCAAGCTGAGATCGCGCTGGGCAGGACCATATTATGTGGCCAAAGTCTTCCCACATGGTGCCGTAGAGCTATTTGATTCGGCATCACAGACTTTGTTCAAAGTGAACGGGCAAAGAGTGAAGAAATACCATGCAGGTTTCACCAAAGACACCATTGAAGAGGCGTTCCTGAAGGAACCCGAAGCTGACACGTGATGAGCCAGAATGAGGTCGAGCCACGACGTTAACTACGGCGCTTCTCGGGAGGCAACCCGATGGTTAGGTAGTTTTTTTTCCTTTTCCTTAGTTATTTTCTTTTGATTTTGTTTAGTTTTTGTAGTTCTGTGTCGAACTAACTTGCAGGAAGCATTTTCGAGTGAAGACGGAGTTCACGGCGCCCGCCGCGCTTCTTACGGCGCCCGCCGCGCTTCTTACGGAGCCCGCCGTAATTGGCCACCCAGAGGAGTTGGCTACGGCCTAAAAACGGCGACCGCCGTTTAATCACGGCGCCCGCCGCAATTACGGCGGCCGCCGCCCTTCTTACGGCGCCCGCCGTGATTTCCTTCCTCCAGCAATTTGCTCTCAGCATATGACGGCGACCGCCGTTTTATTACGGCGATCGCCGCCATTTTCAGGTTCGACTACTATCCCTTGTTTTAAAATTTGAAAAAAAAATGGGCCCCGAAAAAACCTTAAACGGGGCGCAAAAGACAAAAATAAAACCCCCGAAAAGACCTTAAACAGGGAGAAAAAGTCAAAAAAAAATGGACCTCGAGAAAACCTTAAACGGGGTGCAAAAGGCATAAAAAGAAACCCGTTAAAACCAAACGGGGTAAAAGCCAAAACTAAAAAGAAAAAAAAAAGTGGACCCCCTCCCCGATCTGTAAAATAGCCCTTCCCCACCCCTTTACCCCACTTTTCCTTCCCAACCCTCTATCCCTCCTCACCAAACCAACGAACCCTAGCCCCCCAGATCCGGCGACCGCCGCGTTTCACCCCGCTCGCCGCCAGCCCGCTGCAAGCCAGCCCCTCATCCGGCGCCCGCCGCTGCATCTTGCTGGAAATCGGAGTTCTATTCTTCACGGCGACCGCCGTATTCACCACGACGCCCGCCACAACGAACACGGCGCCCGCCGTTCCTAGCAGCGCCCGCCGCCTTCCTTGTTTCGGTGATTTCTGATCCTCTTATGCTTTTAGTTGTTGTTGCTGCATATTATTTGTAACACCCCCAAATTTAACCCCATTTGGAAGCGCTACTGCCGATGACCCCGGGCGAAAACCCCGAAGTCACCCCAGGCTTTTCCGACGTCATAACTGACTTAAAACACAGTTACGATACTAAAATCATAACTTTTTATTAAACCACATGGTCGCGGAATTACACGATTCCTAAAACGACCCAAATACATCATCAATACAAAAATCAGAATTTACAACGGAAGACTTATAAACAAAATACAAAATAGCACAGCGGAAATCGTTTTAAACACAAAGCGACAAGACAAGTTGTCGAAAACAAAACACCGTTCATCTTCATAGTCGCTCTAGCCTTCTCTGAACAGCAACATATCTGCATGTGCCGAAACGGACGGACGACACCCCCATGACGTTACCAATAAATAAAATACAAGCGTTAGTCTAATAAATAGACTAAGCAAAGGCTCATGGCATACAATTCATACAAACACATCACAAACAGTTCCACATATCACAAATCACATCAAAGCAGTTCAACATATCACAAAGCACATCACAATCTCAAGTCACATGATTACAGTATATCTTTTATATTAGCGTTGATTCTAGCAGAAATACAACCTAATATAATATCAAATTTCAATTATCTCAAATTAATTAAAAACCACTTGCCAACGTTCATTAATTAGGTGCGACAAGCACTTATCTGTATTAAATGACCACACACACACATATCACGTTATAAACTTTTAACTGGACCTTACAGGATCCAATTCTCTAACTATCGCATTGGGTCTTAATTGCCCTTATAAAGAATGAACCTCACAGAGTCCAAACTTTCACTATCGCATTGGGTCTTGATTGCCCTTATAAAGAATGAACCTCACAGAGTCCAAACTTTCACTATCGCATTGGGTCTTAATTGCCCTTATAAAGAATGAACCTCGCAGAGTCCAAACTTTCACTATCGCATTGGGTCTTGATTGCCCTTATAAAGAATGAACCTCACAGAGTCCAAACTTTCTACTATCGCATTGGGTTTTTTAATTACCCTTAACAGTTATAAAGAAACGCCCATGGAACACACCGGATCCAGGCGCTCCTACGAATACTCGTGCTAACTAACAGTTAAACACGCAAACACATCACACAGAGAACCATCACGGCTCAACCTGAACAACTATCACCCTAGATTTAATAATCTAAGCCATACACAATAAATCATATCAAAGTCCCTTACGGCCTTCACCTGCACAAATCTAGAATAGACTAGCGTCGGTTCTAGCAAAATATACAACCTAGTAAAATATCAGATTTTAATTATCTCAAATTAATTAAAAACCACTTGCCTTAAATCCGACAAGCTCAAACCAAGCAGAGCAACGTCTAGTTCCTGGGTCTGAAACTGGAGCAGATCTTGGATATTAAATCCCTAAGAAATGGCCCATAACAAGACCCTAAGTTAGATTCAATATACTTATATATGAATCTAAAAGAGTACAAGAAGAAATCAAAGGAAACGAGCAAAGCCCAAAGCCAAACCACAAAACACACAACCCGGACACAATACCGCGATCGCGGCAGGTCGCGGTCGGTCGCGGTTTTGTGCTGTGACAGTGGCTAGCTCGCGAGACGACAATGGAGAATTTCTTACCCAAACCGATTTGTTTGCCTTCGATTTGTCTATGGTTCGATCTCTCAACACCACAAAGCTTCACACAACACTCAAGAGCACCTTCTCAACTCAAGAGACACCCAAAATCTCCCACACACGAAGCTCCAAAACTGCTCAACAATGGTGAAAAACAGAGGAGAAACAGAGGAGGAAGAAGAAGAAAGAAGAAGAGAGCTCTTGCTTCGGTCTTCACCTCCTTTTATAGCCCAATCCGACCACCTCCAAGGGAACAAGGGGACAAAGGCGAAGGACCACTTGGCCTGCCCAAAAATATCCCAAAAACAGAGCTACAGTAACCGCCACGCGAGGAAGACGACACTGCTCAGCAAAAGGCATTACCGCGATCGCGGCCGATCGCGTCAGGTCGCGGTTCATCGCGGTCAATCGCGGTTGATCGCGGTTTCTGGCCGACTTCATTTATTCTTATCCGAACTTAGTTTGGATTAAATTTCTTAACTCTGGGTTAAATATATTCATACTTTAACGATATATTAACCCCGAAAACACCTCAACTGTATTATATAATGCTCGGAAAATTCTACAGAGCTTAGACCCCTCTTCAGAAGGTCCGAGACTCACTGAATTAAATCCGTCTAGCAATTCGGGCATAAGAAAAATTTAAAAATAATTCAAAATACCCTTAAAATTAAGAGGTGTTACATTATTGTGATGTCTAGACTGTTGAAGCGCACGTTTTCTTCTCGGAAGAAATCGTCGGGGGTTGAGGCCTCCTGTAGTAAAGTTGAGGAGACCCGTAGGAAGTTTATTCAGAACAAGGACTTGATGTCTACATTATTTTTCGACCCAGAAACTATGCGGGACCTGAATATTTATGAATGCACACAACAACTCTTTGTTAACGGAGGGTTGGGTGGTTTCTACCACTTAGCGGCACCCACCTTCCCCGCCTGGACGGTGGAATTTCTGGCCAGTTTTGAGAATCATTTTGATACGGAGAGTATT
Organism: Rheum nobile; assembly: GCA_027886185.1. Lineage (NCBI taxonomy): Eukaryota > Viridiplantae > Streptophyta > Magnoliopsida > Caryophyllales > Polygonaceae > Rheum > Rheum nobile. The sequence goes on from WOAB01000056.1 coordinate 2,902,534, forward strand.
ACATTCAGTCTAAATGGCAGCAGGCATTCGATGTCCTATGCGGACCTTGACACAGCGCTTGGGATTACCAGGCCACCATCTTCTGAGAGGGCGTGGGCGGACGCCAACGGGTTCTTTACATTCTGGTATCACTCTACAGGGACTATTGTATATGATCCGCAAGGAGGAGAGTACAATTACAAGTGGTCGCATCCGGGCTTGCGACTAGCCCACAAAGTAGTGTGGATGGCCTTCCATGGCCAGTCCGAGTTAAACAAGGTCTCATACGACGACTTGTATGCGGTGTGGAGTATGACCCCTGAGTGCCCTTTGGTGTGGAGTTGGCGCTCCCACTTTATTGCTTCCTGTAGGAAATTTCAAGAGAACAAGAACCACAAGATTGTAATTGGGGGAATGATTACTCTGATAGGCATTCACCTAGGCCTCGAACAGCCCGACCCTTCTCAGCAGCTCTCCTTTGGTTTTAGATATGACTGGAGGCAGCTCAAGACTTTGACTGTTGTGTCTGGGACCGGGTCTCAGCCAAAGTTCTGGTTATATGGCTCGCAGGGCTGTTACAGGATCCCCATCCCTTTCCCCTTTGGGGTGACCTATGGACCGCGCTACAGGGATTTTGATGTGAGCCGATACTGTGTGGAAGCTGGTGGTGGTTCAGATGCAGGCACCACTACTGCTGGTACTTCTGCTGCTCCTGTGGCGCGGCCCGAGGCTGATGAGGATGATGATGAGGACACTGCCATTCCTGAGGTGCAGGCTGCTGCTGCTGAGCCGCATGGAGATTATCAGCGGCAGATTTGGGAGATGGTCCAGGGGATAGACACGCGCCAGCGGTCCATTCAGTCGGACCTTATCGAGTATCACCAAGAGTTCATGGATTTCCGCCAGGAGTCGAGGGATCATTACGCTACACATGCTCACGACATCCATGCAATGGAGGAACAGATGAGACAGTGGAACCTTTTCATGGGTTCCCAGTATCCCGACTTTCCACCACCCCCGCAATAGTGGTACATTCTTAACTTCCCCTATTTTATTATGTCTGATTTCATTGAGGACAATGCTTATTTTAAGTGTGGGGGAGTTGACTATGTATCGCTTTTACTCTGAAAAAAAGAAAAAAGAAAAAAAAGAGCCACAAAATGAAAAAAGGCAAATAAAAATCCTGAGATGGGCTGAAAACCCGAAAGGGCGGTCCAGGTAAAAAACAGGTAATCCGACATGCATTAGGCTTGGGCAAAATTGGATTAAGAGTGATGTGAGGTGGTGAGTTCCAACTTGAAACATGAAATGAGAGTGTTTGATCTCCTCTACCCAAACCTCCCCTTGTAACGATTTCCGAACTTCCCCGTGGTGGTTAGTAGTTGAAGGGGGTGACATTTTGTTCTGGTGGTGTGATCGGTGCAATCTGGGTGTTCTTCCGGTTGTTCGGTGGTGTTAGAGGAGGAATCGAACAGTGACCGCCTCGCGTTGTAGTCTCACCGCCCCGCGTCCACTTCGCCGCGGCCCGGCTACTACGCTCAGTGATCATCATCGCCCCGCGATGACACTCATGTTCATTCTTCAGCGGGTTGTCAGTCTTCCTTGCCTAGTTCTTTTGATTCGAGCGCCTATTTCCTTATACAATGTCGAGAGCTAGGAAGGTTGGGATGATCGAGGAGGAGTCTAAGGTGTATGATGTGGTGTCAGCGAGACACGTACAGCTGACTCGTTTCTTTGATAGGGGAGCGCTAGCTGAATTGGGTTTGTTAGAAATGACTCAACAATGTCTGGACAGGATGGGATTGGGGGGCTTCCTAGACAAATGCGCCCCCGCGTTCCCTGAACTCTGCTACCAATTTATAGCCACTTTGTCTCGAAACCACACGCGACGAATCATTGATGGTAGGGAGCAGAAACTCATAGCGGGAATCACCTTCAAATATGAGGGTCGGAGTTATGGTATTCCTATAGAGGAAATTCGGGAGCTGCTGGGTGTGTCGAAACCAGCTACCGAGAAGTGGAGGCAGGGTCCCGACAAGGCAGAAATTAAGGAATTCTGGACCACCACAACGGGAATGGCTGAATATCAAAAGAGGAAGGAGAATAGTAACAAGATTGTCCACCCCTGCTTCCGCTTGGTCTACACTGTGTTGCTTCGGACATTTTGTGGGTGTATGGAGGAGAGAAAGGTTTCTCTGAAGTGCCTTGGTCTTTTCTCCCCGATGGTTGATCCTTTGGATGAGGTGACCCCTGGATGGGTTGTCATATGGCTGCATGAGCTGAAGTAGATTCGCGAGGGCGCCGCGCGAGACATTGTTCAGGGTGGACTGATCACCTTGGTTGCTGCGGCCAGGATTTCAATGGACACCTTTCCTCCGCCGCTCATGCCTATTCGCTACGACATCCCATATCTGCGACGGTGTGGTATGCTGACCATATCTCAGGGGCAATATATGTGGTGCTCCTATGAAGGTCACCTGTTGCGCCTCCCTCGTCCTTTGTCCTACCCGCGAGATTTCACAGGCTGGTACATCCCGTCTGACGCTGAGATTATTCCTTCCGACGATGAGGCTGATCCGTCGACTGTTATTCCCATGATTATGGATGTCGATCCCCCTGCTTCTGACGTTGCCTCCACATCTGCATCGCCTTCTGAGTTTTCTTGGGATGAGATGTTCATCCGTTTTGATGCCTTCACGCTGCGTCAGGAGGCTGCGATCGAGGCGACGCTGGCTCGGCTGCGGACTATACAGGTTGACATTGCACGCGATATCACGGACCAGCTGAGTGCAGCTGAGGCATTCTTGCAGGAGCAGTACTTTGGGCGGCATCCACCTCCACCGAGCTTTCCACCGTATCCACCTTTCCAGTGAGTCTTTGTTCTTTTCTCCCTATTTTGTTTTGTTTTCGTCTTTACATTGAGGACAATGTGTGTTTCAAGTGTGGGGAGGGATTTAGACTCAATGTTTATCATAGCTAGTGTACAGATTTTATTCTTGCATTTCGTATTTCTATTCAAAAAAAAAAGCCAAAAATATTTGAAAAGGCAATCAAAATCCTGGGATGAACCGAAAACCCACAAGGGCGGCTCAGGTAAAAAGCAGGTAGTCCGACTGGTATAGACCAGGGCAAAAGTGGACTGGAGTGATGTGAGCACATGTGAGACGTCTAGTAAAATAAAATGAGTGGCTTGGTGAAAACCCGAAAGGGCACCTCGGCAAGATGAGCGAAAAAGAAGAAGAGTGATTCTAGGATTTCTCTCTAACTATTGGCGAGGCGTCATAAGAAGAGGCGGTATAAGAAGTTCGGGTAGGTCACTTTGGAGCAATAAGAAGCTAGACATGAGTTAGGAATAGATTCATCTCGCATCATATGTTTTGGTTGTCTGGGGCTGATTGTTGAGTTGTTGTAGTCATTGGTATCATCTGTTGTCACACTTCCTGAGGCCTTGATATTTGATGAGTGGAGTATGATTGATTTGATTTACTCGGGATGAGTAAAGGTCTAAGTGTGGGGATATTTGATAGGTGTCATTTCATGCACCTAAACTAGTGATTATTGACACAATTTAGATGAAGTTTTGGTGTAGAATTAGGCTAAGTCTGTAATCCAGGGGAAGAGTTGAAGCAATACAGATATGAAGGTTTTACAGCTTAGTAAAGAGGATAGAAGATGAAGGAGAAGATCTGCCCAGAACTAATGAAGAAAGCTACCTCAAGTGGTAGTATAGGAGAGCAGACGCAAGGATGAAGAAGCTGGCCAATACCGACCCGTGCCAGAAGCCACCGCGGCCCGGCGGTGATCCTCAGAGAAGTGCAATGCGCCAGAAGCCACCGCCTCGCGGTGGGATATTATCGCCTCGCGGTGGAAGAGAAGATTGCGCGGCCAGCGTGTCATTTGTTTCTATTTTAGTATATTTGGATTTTATGTCTTATTATATTTTATTTCCTTATTTTGTTTGCTAGGTTAATTTTCTAAGAACCTATATAAGATCTCTTTTGTTAATTTTGAGAGGAGTTCGGTCCTCTCTCTTTTGTCTATTCAACTTCTAGGTTTTTGAACAATGGATAGCTAAACACTTTTGTTTCGCTAGACAATTGAAGCACGACAATGAATTGGTTGTGAGATTTCTATTCCGTGTTCTATATCTTATTAAGTTGGATTGATTCTCTTGGTTAAATTGTTTATTGATTTATGTTGATTCTTCTAGCGTAGCTAACTAGGTTTTTCGACATCTATCATATTGCTAGGATTGCATATAGGGGTTCCGAGTGCATATCTAGTGGTAAACACAATTGTGCGTATAGGGATTCCGAGCGTACAATTGTGAGTGAGAATCAGTTGCATGTGAGTAGGGGAGTGAGTACTTATACGTCTTTCTACTTGCATGTATCCTATATCCTTGTGTGCATTGCTATTGCTGTGTTAGTGCTAAAGTACACCGACAACTGTGAGAATCGGAGGTATTTTATCATTGGTATAGTAATAAGTCTATCGACAACTGTGAGAATCGATAGTATTCCTGATCAGGATGGGAACAATTATAAGATAGTAAAAGAACTTGGAAAGATAGTTTTCAGTGATCAACCTATTGCATTTGTGGTGTGGATATTTGTCTGGTGGAATACTTTCTCTCATTATATTTCTTCTTCCGTTATTACTTGCATCTTTGGTTATCCTGCGATTATTCCAAAACCCCCCTGTTACTTGTTAGTCACACGTTATTGCATACAGATAACCGACTCCCTGTGGGATCGACCCTGACTTGCTTGCTATACTCTTTAGTAGGTGAATTAGGATTTCTTTGACAGGAAAACGACACCGGTTTCCGGCCTTGTCAGCTACTTAGAACCACTCTGCATTGTACCCTTGATTAGTCTTTCATTAGACTAACCAACCGTAATTGTTCTCTGCATGGTTGGCTGGTGTCATCCGTACGATTCGGCACATCAGATAGGTTGTCATCCCGTGAAGGCTAGAACGACTATAGAGGCGAACGGTGTTTTGACCAGTTTATTCAGGTTAAGATCCTTTGCGGGTGATCATTGCGATCAAGACCCTTTTGTTGGTTATGTAAAGTATTCCGCTGTATTAAATATATCTTGTATTAAGTCTTTCGCTGTATTTTGGTTGTCTTTCGGATTATGGATGTAATGCCGAGACAATGATTTTAATTAAAAGTTATGATATTATGTATCATAATTGTTGTTTGATGATTTATATCAACTGGAAAAGCCTTGGGTGACATCGGACAGTACGTATGAGGTCACTGGCGGTAATACTTTCAAGAGGTTATTTAGGGGTGTTACAGCTCCCAAGAATCCAGTGGGTCAAATGTTTCCACCACCTTATCTACCTCCACAGTCCTTCATTAAAGACCCTGAGCCGTATAAGGGTATAGTTCCGTCATGTATGCACGAACACTTGAACGGTTACTTTGATATTTTTGGTGATGGAAACTATGGATACAGAGTCGTTGCAGATCAACTAGGCCTCGGGCAGGAACAATGGAGGATCGTCCAGCGAATCATGCTTGATAAGGTGAAAGAAATTTGGGAATTGTATGCTCAGACTTGCCTCTTTGAGACGACGCTGGAAAGCGTACTAGAACAGCTTACATGGTTTGACTCTGGGATGGCCCCAGAGAAGACTTGGATGGTTGTTCCAGATATGGGTTGTCTGGTCGCTTCTGCATTCAATTGTTCAGTTGTCGTGGTGGGTGGTGTAAACTCTACTTTCTTGCCTTTGCAAGCGGATCCACATCATCCCAGAGGTGCTAAGCTTAAGACGATTTGCATCTACCATGTTGACAAGGAGAGATATTTAATTTCGGTATGGTACTAATCATTTCATTATTTTATATTTATTATTTGAACCCATGAACTAGGCAACTGAGTACGTTCTCCATTCTTTTGTAGATGGCCCTGTCAGAGGCATCACCATTGCCTCCAGTATTTGTCATGTGGGAGCATGCACATGATGCCTCTGCTGCTTGTCTGTATGATCCATTCGTTCCTCAGTTGATGGCGTTCGGACCTTCTTCCACAAGAAAGTGACGAGGTCGCAAGCCGACTTAAATGCTATTGTACCTGCATTTTTATAGACGAGTATTAGGGTTTAGGAACATGTCTTGGCCTCAAATCAAGGCCTGAAGCTAAATTGGGCTTCGTGGACTGGGTGATTACGAAGCCCAATATGAGAAATATTGAAAAAGGTAAGATTACACATGTATGCAGAAGCATTTACTCTGATGCCCACTATTTTTTGGTTCTGCAAAATAAGTATGTCATGTGTGGAATTAATCCATACGTGACGGACCAAACAGTTACCACTGTAGTGAGAGTCGCTTGCAAACTGCGTCACCAAGCCATGTGTGCTTGGATGAGAAGCCATTATTTGGTCGAAGTCGATCACCCCTTTGTGGGCGACTCTCAATGTAGTGAGAGTCGCTTGTCAGTTATGCTGACTTTTATGTGTCGTATTCCACATGTCAAAAGTATCGGCTTTTTTATTATAATAATTGTTATAATTAATAATATATAAAATAACAAGTCTGTTAGAATCGGGTAGTTGCGTCCGCCGAGTTCCAGTCAGGTCCATCAGGTCCGAATCAACCGACTTTGGGTCTGTAGGGTTTGGGTCCTTCTTAACCTATTAATTTCCATGTCGGGTCTCAACCCTACAAAAGTCGGAAATTTGTGGAGCATTGGGTGTCTATTTACGAGCCTATATTATGCATACACCAAAAGTAAATATAGGAAATTCACGGAAGACCAATAAATTAAATTCAACCATTACATCGGCAGAAATAAAATGACTACATTGCAATACAAATTACCAAATCAAAGTATAGAAACATTGAAATGGCAAAATCATTTTTTTGTCAAAATGAAACAAATCACACATAATTAAATGTAGAAAGTTCAAATCTTAAATTTTCACAGTGAATTTTTTTTTGAGTTGGAAAGACGAGTCAATCTTCAATCTTCTTTCAATTGTGAGCGTTAATCCAACGACAATGCTTCCAAATCTCTCCTTGCTTCCCGGTGAGCACGCCTAGCCTGCCAAGCTTCAACATGGCCTTTCCAAACTTGTCACCGTAGTGAGAGTCGCTTGCAAACTGCTTCACCAAGCCCTGTGTGCTTGGATGAGAAGCCATTCTTTGATCGAAGTCGATCACCCCTTTGTGGGTGATGATTGCCTTGTAGAAGTTTCCTTTGAGTAGGAAAGATGATACGATCTTCAATCTTCTATCACTTGTGAGTGTTAAGCCAACGACAGAGCTTTTGACTCTCTCCTTACTTCCCGGTGAGCACGCCTAGCCTGCTAAGCTTTAACAGAGCCTTGCCAAACTTGTCATTGTAGTGAGAGTCGCATGCAAACTGCGTCACCAAGCCCTGTGTGCTTGGATGAGAAGTCATTCTTTGGTCGAAGTCGATCACCCCTTTGTGGGCGACTCTCACTATAGTGAGAGTCGCTTGTCAGTTATGCTGACTTTTATGTGTCGTATTCCACATGTCAAAAGTATCAGCTTTTTTAATATAATAATTGTTATAATTAATAATATATAAAATAACAGGTCCGTTAGAATCGGGTTGCGTCCGCCGAGTTCAAGTCAGGTCCATCAGGTCCGAATCAACTGACTTCGGGTCCGTAGGGTTGGGTTCTTCTTAACCTATTAAGTTTTGTGTCGGGTCTCAACCCTAAAAAGTCGGGTCGAGTCGGTTTTTGATATGTCTATTCACGAGCCTATATTATGCATACTCCAAAAGTAAATATAGGAAATCCACGGAAGACCAATAAATTAAATTCAACCATTACATCGGCGGAAATAAAATGACTACATTGCAATACAAATTATTAAATCAAAGTATAGAAACATTGAAATGGCAATATCATTTTTGTCAAAATGAAACAAATCACACATAATTAACTGTAGAAAATTCAAATCTTAAGTTTTCAACAATGAAAATTGTTTTGAGTAGGAAAGACGGGTCAATATTCAATCTTCTTTCAATTGTGAGCGTTAACCCAACGACAATGCTTCCGAATCTCTCCTTGCTTCCCGGTGAGCACGCCTAGCCTGCCAAGCTTCAACATGGCCTTTCCAAACTTGTCATCGTAATGAGAGTCGCTTGCAAACTGCTTCACCAAGCCTTGTGTGCTTGGATGAGAAGCCATTCTTTGATCGAAGTCGATCACCCCTTTGTGGGCGATGATTGCCTTGTAGAAGTTTGTGTCGAATGTGTTTCCACTTCCTGGTGTTTGGTCTAGGAAAGCTACGTTTTTTGTGCCGTCCTCGTCCTTAGGGCATGTCTTGATGAGTTTTTTTGCAAGAGTTGGGTCCATTGATGGATCTGTTTTGTTGGTGTTGCGGTAGTTGTATAGACGGTCTTGAAAGTTGTTACAATGTGATACTCCAACAGTGTGAGCACCTACGTATATAGATGTTGACATGCACAAAATTATATGTAAATGTTATGACCTCTTAACTTATTATAGGCTTGTATGTGTGTGAAACATAATAAAATCACTTGAGATAGATTTACACATAATAATGGTCCCACAAAAGTTTGTTGCATAATTTTTGACATGAGAACAACCCATACATATGATCACGAAAACATACCAAGAAGAACAACGAGGTCGTGCAGGGTCAATCCTTTAGAAGCGAAGACTTCAATGGCAATTGACATTGGAATGTTAGGGCCAGGTAGGATTAGGGAATCATTTGCCTTAGAAACAAGGGCATCTCTTCTTCCGGTCTCTACTTGGAACCATGGTCCACCACTCTACATACATACCCCCAATTAAAATTCAAGGAGATGGTATGGAAACCAATTATTCATATTTTAACTTTAATCTAATATTTGATATTTACAAAGCATAATAAATAAGAATGTAGCTTACGACGTATACAGCAGCTCTGGCTGCCATAACCAAAACATCGGAACAAGAGACAACACCCGGGCAAAACTTCTCCACGGTGTCCTTGACTGCATCAATGATTCCGAATCCATCGAGATCCAAGTTTGGCGGCGACGTTTTCTCTGTGCCCTTGCCATCCAAGAAAAGTGATGCATCACATCCCTTTCAAATCAAATATAAGAGAGAAGTTATTATCCAATAAATGTATATGGAATACCATGATATACATAGTATGTATATGTACAACTAAGATAAGAAGCTATACAGTGATGAAAATGTATTATACCTTGACAAAGCAATCATGGAAATACAAGCGAACAAGATCACCGACGATTCCCTTATCCTTTTCCATCTTGGCTCGAATGATCTTGAAAACTAGTTCCTCGACGTTGATGTTGCCGCATTTGTCATGGTAGTAGCCGAACTGGATCCCCTGGCCGTAGCACTGGCCGGCGAGGAGGACCAAGACAAGTCCCAATGCCAAGGGCGCCCCTGTAGAAGAACTCTTCATTTTTGAATGTGTAAGAGTATGAGCTGGATCAGCTAGCTTAGTTTTAATTTTAATGCCAAGACAATAGAGTTTGGAGGAGTATTTATAGACTACGATATCTAGCTAATTAATTAATTACTTAAAAGTAATAATTAGCTTAAAGTGGTGTGTGGCAGCCACGTACCAATTCGTCTATACGTCCAGTTGGAAATTTGTGGAGCATTGGGTGATTGTTAGTGGGGAACTTTTCTTCAAATCTTCTACTTATAATTCAAATTATGTACAAACACATATTTAATTAGATGAATATTAATATTAATAATAACTAGCTAGTGACTGAAATTCGTGCGAACCACGTATGGGACTTGTTGCTTGTTAAAACATAAATTTATATTTTATCGTACGAACTTTATCACCTTAGAATTAGTATATCTTCAATGAGTCCGTTTCACGTGCGAAATATGCTTATCGTGCGAAATATGAAGCGGTCGCGTTCATTCGGGTTCATAAATAAACACCACATGTTCATTTTCTGAGCGGTAATGTTCATTATCTGGGGGGTAATATTCAAGGGCACTGTACTGTAAAAAAAAGGGGGGGAGAGTGAATAGTGACGCGGTGGCATAACCGTAAATATGGTGATTTTTTTTTTTCGTTCAACATTTTTTTTTTATTGTCTCTGATCGTTCTGGAATAGACAATTATTAACGTTCACATATAAGTACTATATGTTCATTATATGTGCCGTATAAGTTCACATATAACATGATCATGTTTCAACACATGTTTTTGAATATTCAGTGCTTATTTGTGAACGTGAATGTACAAATAAATGAACATCTAGTGCTTATTCGTGAACCTTCTATATAGGCTTTTCCAGAATGATCACGAGACGAAAATGAAAAGAAAAAGAAAAAAAGTTGTTGACCAAAAAAAAAAAAAAAAAAAAACACGTACGGCCGAGATTGCGATCTCGCATTTCGCATGGGAAGCCTATTTCGCACGGGAACCCAAATCTATCTTCAATACTTCAGCATTTTGGAAAATATAATTATTTAATTGGTTTGTTTATTGGGGAGATATATAGATGGGTTCATGCGAAAAATACTCCTAGGATGAAGAATAGGAAGCAATATGGTTTATTTAATTAAGGTTGAGGGGTAGGTAGGATTAGAGGAATAATTAAGTGACACACCGTGAATGTTATTAAAATCGATTTCAGGATCGGATTGTAAGTTACTCTTTAAATCATACTAGAAATTGAAGCCCGTGTTTCGCATGACCTTTTGTGTATATGTAGTGTCTCGGTTTAAATTTGAGTTTCTAATATATGGATTGTTGTTTCATGTTTTATCTTAGACGATATATTGTTTGATATAGATTTAAATGTAATATCTAAGTCTTGACAAAAGAAATGTAATATCTAAGTATTTTAGGCATAAAATGTTATGATTGTACGAAGTACAATTTTATTTTTTTTATTTTGGTCAGAAGTTTAATCTAAATAATTGGTGATTAAAATGCTATGATATATATCATTTTAATTAATAAATATTAGTCATTACTTCCTATTCTTATTAAATACGGAGTAATATAAATAATTGGTGACTCTGCATATTCTTAAACCTTATTACATTTTATATAAAAGTACATTAGTTATTTTATCGGTACATGCTTACTCTTCTTAGCGAAATTATAATTCATAACTTCTTCCTTGTACATTTCATATGTGAGAGTGAGTACATGTCTATTATTTCGGCTTTCATCCTTGATTAATTCCTCTAGACCAACACAAATGAGGCCAGCTTTAGTATATATACATGATGAGTGTAAAATGAATATGTGTAAAATAGAACAATAAAAATTATCTTTAACCAAAATAACAACACACCTACCTAAAACGATTTAGTATAAAAAAGTAACTAAAAATACAAACCTAATTGAATTTATGCTACTAATAGTTGAAGGGTTAACATCGTCCATAAAATAGTTTGCTTTATTCGTTACTAACAATCAGTCATCCTAAATCGATTGTCTTTGTCCTCCTTCTAGTGAAAGCTATCGGTGCATGATGTAAACAATCAATGCCTCAATAGTGATATTAGATTATCCAATTCTCTGACATCTTTACATAAAATTAACCTATCTCGATCAAAAGACAATTATATTAATAAATTTAAACCAATATATGTAAGTATTGTAGACTACAAAAGAGATCCAAATACATATAATCAAGGATAGTTTACCGTGAGGTGGATATATACTTGCATCATCGACAATCGGGAATCCTCATTCACATCTTTAACTTAATAATTATGCTTACTTCAGTGACCATGTCTTTTTAAGGTGTTGCCCACTATCTCTCAAGCTTCACTATATGGCTTTCTAAAGGTAATTTCCATGTAGAAGAATGAGATGATGGATGCCCAGAGCAAATGAACGGAATACCACCGTTTTCGCCCTTTTATAGATGAAAAATGTTACTTGAAAAGTGAAGCCATTTTGACATATAACCGTTTAGACATCTTGATTATAATTTGTTTCAACCATTCACTGTGTACTAAATACGGGAGTTACATGTAGTAATTGGATAATATTAAAATAGGAGTAAATGAGAGCAAAATATAACATATACAGTATGTAGTAATTATCACTAATTGAGATTTAGGTTACAAAATGAGTCATAACCTAAAGAGTAGTTCGTACGTAGAGGCAAGATTTAACTGAAAAAAGTGTGTATGGGGAGGAAATAATTACTTACAAATAGTGCTCATTTTTATATATACACATAATTATGCTATGGTATATTAAAATAAACAAAGAAAAATTTATTACTTAGATTACAAAGTAGCCTATAATTATACTTATGAATTTTATATTGTTTTATAAACCCTATAGTAAAAACCGATCGGAAAATCTCACATATTATATACATATTATATACTAAGGGTGATAAACTAACCCTACATGCAAACTATACCTTTAGGCCTATTTAAGCCTTTGATTTTGTCTTTAAAAGTTAGCATTCAATGACCTAGAATGCTAACTTTTAAATATATATAGATATAGATGGTTGTTTTTCATGCTTATTAGAAATATAAATTGAACTATGTTGAAAATTTAACGTGAAGATATAAGAGTTATACAACGATATAAAAATGAAGACTTTTTAATTGATTAATATGTAGTAATTGTATATAATTGTGAATCAAAAACTTTGTATATTATATAGACGATTATAGATTAAATATAGTTGTTAATATATGAAATTGTCACTTTAGTACTTTTTGGATTTGAGAAATTGTTTAAATTTTGTGCTAAATAAATAAGGCATGAAATGAAAATAAAAACTAATTCATCTTTAAAAGTTAGCATTCAATGACCTAGAATGCTAACTTTTAAATATATATAGATGGTTGTTTTTCATGCTTAATAGAAATATAAATTGAACTATGTTGAAAATTTAACGTGAAGATATAAGAGTTATACAACGATATGAAAATGATGACTTTTTAATTGATTAATATGTAGTAATTGTATATAATTTTGAATCAAAAACTATGTATATTATATAGACGATTATAGATTAAATATAATTGTTAATATATGAAATTGTCACTTTAGTACTTTTTGGATTTGAGAAATTGTTTAAATTTTGTGCTAAATAAATAAGGCATGAAATAAAAATAAAAACTAATTCATCTTTAAAAGTTAGCATTCAATGACCTAGAATGCTAACTTTTAAATATATATAGATTGTAAAACCGAATCGTAAAACAATCGGGTTGGTCAAGTCGGGTTCAACTGAGAATAAGTCGAGTCAATTTGGATAACAGGTCAAGCCAGGTGGGGTCATTACAGGTTAACGGGTGGTTCGGGTTGACCAACGGGTCAAAATCGTCATTTTTTTAAATATCTTGTTCACTATTAAAATATTATTAAATGGTTAAAAACTAATTTAAATATGTCAAAATAAAATGAATCAATTAAAAAATAATATTATTATTAAAAGCTTTAATGTAATTGATATTAGTAGACTAAAATCATATTTATTCTTAATTTATAATTTAATTTATATTAATTTATAAATTTCTGAATTACAAAAATTATATAAGTACAACCATGTTCTTTTTTTTGGAAAATTGAGCATATTACCATTATTTATATGTCATTTATCATATATATTGTATGTTATATTTTACTAATACTCCACATTTATTCGTTAATCGGATACAAAATCTGAAAAATTATCAATAATATTTATGATCGAATCAAATCAATCTTATATTTAAGTAATTTAAGGTGAAATATATAAAGTTACAGAATTTCAAATCTAAGGTGCAATCATCTTATTACCCTAATTTAAGCTCAAACATTTTAAAAATATTTACTATCATATACAAAATCTTGCCTAAGTACTAATTAACATGTATATCCATTAATAATAATAATAATAATAATAAATCATGAATTTAATTAATCATGAATTTAATTAATCATGAATTTTAGTTTGATATTTTCATAGCCATAAATCATAATAGGCAATACTAATTAATTATCTTGTACGGTGTGAATTGAGAAACAAATAAAGTTACAGAATTTAAAATTCAGTTAAGGTTTTTCAGGTCGATATTAAAAATGTGTAACTGTAATATCTCGTTTTTATAAATAACGTAGATATCAATCTAATCGCTCACATATATTAACCAATTCTTAATTTATTATGAATAAACTTTGATAAAATACAATTTGCACTTAGAAACTTTACATAAAATGTAACCATTGTATATTCGTATATTCCTTTGGCAATCTTATATTAAAAGGTATTGTAAAAAATATATTAATTTAATAAGATTCAACCAATCAAACTACATGCAATTAAATGAAAATTTTACACAATAGAATGACGTACTCACAAAGAGTCTCTTAACCATTCATTATATGATCTTAAATAAACCTACACACAACATCAATTTATTTCAAATAAAAGAATGACAACCTAGGTTTTATCAAATAACCTAGGTAGGTCAAGAAGTGTAGAACATTACAATAATGTGATCCACGTACATTAATACTTTAATTTAAAATAAACAAAAAACTTACCTATAAATTATCATTATAAACATTTTAATTTCATGGGTTTAAAAACTGATTTAAATTCATTTTGAAAAATCTACATATGATAGCAGTGAATAAGGGTTCAAAATAAGTTGGTATTAAATTAATATTTTTACACGATTTCTGTTTAGCGTCCCGACAAAATTGTTATTTAACTCCCCGATCCATCTATGACGGGCCAAATAGCTTCATCCGTGACGGACGGACATGACCCATCCGTGACGGGCCAAACAGTTTCATCCATGTCCATTCCATCACGGATGAGGTTAACAACCGTAAACATTAAATGTTACTTGTCCTCACCTAACAACATTAACTACCGTCATATTCTAACATATTACGGCCAAAATTAAACCCTAAACCTCAATCATTCATTCCCTTCCATCCCACAACACGTCTTCCATTCTCTTCCATTTGTTTGATTCTTTTCCATGGCAAATGAAGATAATTTTTCAACTTCAATGGTGGAGAAGATGTTTCAAGAGATTATCATCACAATGAGGTATGTTTTTTAAGTTTTTACATTACATGTTAGTGGAAGTTAAGAATTTAATGGTTCTTTCTTGTGAATGTCTATATGTTTGAGTTGTTCTTTGGAAAAACAAACACTTTCTTAAGATAATTCTCAATAGTTATTACTATATATTCATACAAACTTCATCTTTGATTATGTTGTACTAAAAAGTTGGAGATTTTGTGTATAAAATTGCATGTTTGAGTGTTTGGCGTTGTTATACTGAATTTTTACTAGATCTTTGCAAGTGTAAAAACTTCGTTCGTAAAATGTTTTTTTGGACAGAAAGTCTTCCGTGACGAATGAATGTGCTTCGTCCGTCACGGACAGAATGCATTCATACGTCACAGATGGAATGCATCCATCTGTCACGGACTGATTTGTTTTACAGAAATTGCATGCTAACTTTTTTTTTACTTCAATAGGAGAACAATTTTGTGAACAACGGTACTAACAATCTGTCCCTAAATGATTGGGACATGCCACCACCATCCTTTTCACTTGGGTTGTTCGGCGAAAGTTGTGTGCCTCAACAACCGCATATACTGTTATTAGATTGTTTAGCTCGTAGTGGAATTTCGTCCGTAAGGTGGGAGGCTCCACCTCAGTTTGGGTTCCCGACATTACACATATAGCCGCGGTTTAATTTTCCTACACCTGAAGAAGTAATTATTTCGGAAGATTATTCAGAGATGTTTACCACGGGTGAAGTATTCGGCTTCAAAAAAGATGCAATTAAATGGGCTAGACAAATTGGGTTTGATAATCACTTCTACATCACTATTGGTCGTGATAGAAACCTTGGCGGAGGAAGCCTTCGGAAGACACATCTAAAGTGTGAAAAAGCGAGAATTTACATTCCTCGAGATCAAAACAGAGTAAGGGAAAGAACAAGGAGTAAAAAATGTGGGTGCCTATTCAGATTGTTGTGTCAAGAACAACCGAGAGACTCATGGAAGATCAAGGTAGTTGTTGGAACCCACAAACACGTCATTGGTGATGACTTGTACGGGCATGCATTCGCTGGCAGGATGACACCTGAGCAGAAGAAGTTGTGTAAGTCCATGACAGAAAATCATAATAAACCATCCAAGATTGCAACAACACTTAACCAGGACCCAAAAAACTGCACTAAAATGAAGCAAGTGTACAATGAAGTGTACAATGTCCGACATAGTGGGATGGAAGGAAGAACCGTGGTCCAAGAGTTCTTCCATAAGTGTAAGGAGAACAACTACTTTATGGAGTATAGGTCGGATCCAACGACCAATAAGATCACCGACATTTTCTTTGCCAGTCCAGACTCCATGAAATTCCTAAAGGCATTTCCGTACGTCCTTTTATTAGACTCCACATACAGCACAAACATGTTAGTATAACACATCTAAATACTATATCTACTTGCTGATATGTTTATTCATTATGCAATGACACATCTACTTGTGCAGGTAGGGGTAAGCACGGGCCAGAACCCGACCCAAACCCGAAAAGCCCGAAACCCCAAAAACACGGGACCAAAGACCGAACCGAAGTCTTCGGGTTCGGTTCGGGTTCAGGCTAAACAACCCTCGAAGAAGAAAAAAGGCAAAACTAGGCTAAAACCCGAAACCCGAACCGACCCGAAACCCGAAACACTAAAAAGGTCAGACCGAAACCCGAACCGAAGTAATGTGGGTTCGGGTTCGGTTTGGGTTTTTCGGGTCGGGTTCGGTTCGGTTGGCCCGTGCTCAGCCCTATGTGCAGGTATGACTTGCCTTTTCTCGAAATTGTAGGAGTCACGTCTACATGGAAGAACTACAATGTGGCAGGGGCATTTCTACAGCGTGAGCAAGAAGACAACTACGTGTG
This sequence comes from Rheum nobile, assembly GCA_027886185.1. Taxonomy (NCBI): domain Eukaryota; kingdom Viridiplantae; phylum Streptophyta; class Magnoliopsida; order Caryophyllales; family Polygonaceae; genus Rheum; species Rheum nobile. Next base: position 2,919,411 of record WOAB01000056.1, read on the forward strand.
GGCCGCACAACAACATTTTGAAATGTGTAAAAAGCGTCAAGTAACACCTACATGCCTAGTGACAGATCATGAAAAGGCCTTGATGAATGTGTTAGATAGACTCTTTCCAAGTGCAAAGTCTATCCTTTGTAGGCGCCATGTGAAGAAGAACATAGAGGACCATGCTAAGAAGGAGATGAAGGATAAAAGCTTGGGTACAAGGTTTGCAAATACATGCTATAATTTATTCAAGGAAACAACTGTATCCGAGTACGAGAGGGAGTTGCGCAGAATTGAGTCGAAATGGAGGGCTTGGCCACTTCTGACTCAATATGTAAGAAACAACTGGCTGATCCCGTATAGGGAAAGACGCGTTTGAGCTTGGACAAATATTGTTTTCACGCTTGGAACTTCCACGACAAACAGGTTAGTGCATTGTCCAATTTGTAATGCATTCTGTATTCACTGCATTTGCTAAATTTTCATTGCATTCTGTTCTCTGCATAAATTGTCTGTCACGTATGGATGGAATCCACACGTGACGAACGAAGGTGTTTCGTCCGTCACGTATGAATTCCATCCATACGTGACGGGCAGTTTATGCAGAAAACAGAATGCCTGCATATGATCAAACTTTAAACACTTTTGTACTAACTATAGGATTGAAGGAGCACACTCTAGTTTGAAAGACTTCTTGACTACTCCATATGGTAGTCTAGACACGATATTCGGCCAATATCATTCAAAGATGAGTAACCAAGTAAAAGATATCAAGCGGACCTTCAACGAGAGTGTACAAAACATGATGACTCTTGTGACAAGAGCTGATGTTTTCAAGCAGATGAAGTACAAAGTATCTAAGGTTGCACTTGACCGCTTGATGGAGGAATACAAAAAAGGGGGAAATCCATTTTGTGACAAGATCTGCATATGCCAGATGAGGGTGAGAGATGGATTGCCATGTGTGCATGACATCACTAGAAATGTGAAAAATTCAATCCCTATTAAGCCTTCAGCGTTGCATCTGTTTTGGAGACGATTGAGTTTGTCATAAGTGCAAGACGAAGGTGAGGCTGAGGTGAAGCGCAGAGTCGCGAGATCTTTGATGGATCAATTTTATACGAATCAGTTCCCCAATTTGTCAGCAGATGATCAAGAAAAATGTGTCTCGTGACTTTACGACATAGCTCGCCCCGAGGGGACTAGTTTGCAAGAGACGGCTATTGTGAGGCATAAGGGACGGTCAATGGGAGCTCCAAACAAAGATACCACTAAAAGACATCCTTTTTCATGGGAGTACACAGACAAAGGTATGGAAGGGACACCTCCCAAGAAGCAACGAGGTAGGCCACCAAAGCCCACTAGTACACCTTCACCAAACCCTAAAGCTTCTACCACCCCTTTGAGGCCATCTCAGGTTAGAGCTCCCAAGAATCCAATGGGTCAAATGTTTCCACCACCTTATCTACCTCCACAGTCCTTCATTAAAGACCTTGAGCCGTATAAGGGTATTGTTGTGTCATGTATGCACGAACACTTGAACGGTTACTTTGATATTGTTGGTGATGGAAACTATGGATACAGAGCCATTGCAGATCAACTAGGCCTCGGGCAGGAACAATGGAGGATTGTCCGGCGATCCATGATTAATAAGGTGAAAGAAATTTGGGAATTGTATGCTCAGACTTGCCTCTTTGAGACGACGCTGGAAAGAGTACTAGAACAGCTTACATGGTTTGACTCTGGGATGGCCCCAGAGAAGACTTGGATGGTGGTTCCAGATATGGGTTGTCTGGTCGCTTCTGCATTCAATTGTGCAGTTGTCGTGGTGGGTGGTGTAAACTCTACTTTCTTGCCTTTGAAAGTGGATCCACATCATCCCAGAGGTGCTAAGCTTAAGACGATCTGTATCTGCCATCTTGACAAGGAGAGACATTTCATTTTGGTATGGTACTAATCATTTCTTTATTTTATATTTATTATTTGAACCCATGAACTAGGCAACTGAGTACGTTCTCCATTCTTTTATAGATGGCCCTGTCAGAGGCGTCATCATTGCCTCCAGTATTTGTCATGTGGGAGCATGCACATGATGCCTCTGCTGCTTGTCTGTTAATCCATTCGTTCCTCAACTAATGGCGTTCGGACCTTCTTCCACAAGAAAGTGACGAGGTCGCAAGCCGACTTAAATGCTATTGTACCTGCATTTTTATAGACGAGTATTAGGGTTTAGGAACATGTCTTGGCCTCAAATCAAGGCCTGAAGCTAAATTGGGCTTCGTGGACTGGATGAATAACGAAGCCCAATATGAGAAACATTGACAAAAAGGTAAGTATAACACATGTATACAGAAGCATTTACTCTGATGCCCACTATTTTTTGGTTCTGCAGAATCCGTGTGTCACGTGTGGAATTAATCCATACGTGACGGACCAAACAGTTACCTCTGTAGTGAGATTCTCTTACAAACTGCGTCACCAAGCCATGTGTGCTTGGATGAGAAGCCATTCTTTGGTCGAAGTCGATCACCCCTTTATGGGCGACTCTCAATGTAGTGAGAGTCGCTTGTCAGTTATGCTGACTTTTATGTGTCGTATTCCACATGTCAAAAGTATCAGCTTTTTTATTATAATAATTGTTATAATTAATAACATATAAAATAACAGGTCTGTTAGAATCGGGTAGTTGTGTCTGCCGAGTTCCAGTCAGGTCCATCAGGTCCGAATCAACCGACTTTGGGTCTGTAGGGTTTGGGTCCTTCTTAACATATTAATTTCCGTGTCGGGTCTCAATCCTAAAAAAGTCGGGTCGAGTCGGTTTTTGATATGTCTATTTACGAGCCTATATTATGCATACTCCAAAAGTAAATATAGGAAATCCACGGAAGACCAATAAATTAAATTCAACCATTACATCGGCGAAAATAAAATGACTACATTACAATACAAATTACCAAATCAAAGTATAGAAACATTAAAATGGCAAAATCATTTTTGTCAAAATGAAACAAATCACACATAATTAAATGTAGAAAATTCAAATCTTAAATTTTCAACAATGAATTTTTTTTTGAGTAGGAAAGACGAGTCAATCTTCAATCTTCTTTCAATTGTGAGCGTTAACCCAACGACAATGCTTCTGAACCTCTCCTTGCTTCCCGGTGAGCACGCCTAGCCTGCCAAGCTTCAACATGGCCTTTCCAAACTTGTCACCGTAGTGAGAGTCGCTTGCAAACTGCTTCACCAAGCCCTGTGTGCTTGGATGAGAAGCCATTCTTTGATCGATGTCGATCACCCCTTTGTGGGTGATGATTGCCTTGTAGAAGTTTGTGTCGAATGTGTCTCCACTTCCTGGCGTTTGGTCTAGGAAAGCTACATTTTTTGTACCGTCCTCATCCTTAGGGCATGTCTTGATGAGCTTTTTTGCAATAGTTGGATCCATTGATGGATCTGTTTTGTTGGTGATGCGGTAGTTGTATAGACGGTCTTGAAAGTTGTTACAATGTGCTACTCCAACAGTGTGAGCACCTACGTATATAGATGTTGACATGCACAAAATCATATGTAAATGTTATGACCTTATAACTTATTATAGGCTTGTATGTGTGTGAAACATAATAAAATCACTTGAGATAGATTTACACATAATATTGGTCCCACAACAGTTTGTTGCTTAATTTTTGACTTGAGAACAACCCATACATATGATCAAGAAAACATACCAAGAAGAACAATGAGGCCGTGCAGGGTCAATCCTTTAGAAGCGAAGACTTTAATGGCAATTGACATTGGAACGTTAGGGCCGGGTAGGATTAGGGAATCATTGGCCTTAGAAACAAGGGCATCTCTTCTTCCGGTCTCTACTTGGAACCATGGTCCACCACCCTACATACATACCCCCAATTAAAATTCAAGGAGATGGTATTGAAACCAATTAATCATATTTTAACTTTAATCTAATATTTGATATTTACAAAGCATAATAAATAATAATGTATCTTACGACGTATACAGCAGCTCTGGTTGTCATAACCAAAACATCGGAACAAGAGACAAAACTCGGGCAAAACTTCTCCATGGTGTCCTTGACTGCATCAATGATTTCGAATCCATCGAGATCCAAGTTTGGCGGCGACGTTTTCTATGTGCTCTTGCCATCCAAGAACAGTGATGCATCACATCCCTTTCAAATCAAATATAAGAGAGAAGTTATTATCCAGTAAATGTATATGGAATACCATGATATACATAGTATGTATATATACAACTAAGATAAGAAGCTATACAGTGATGAAAATGTATTATACCTTGACAAAGCAATCATGGAAATACAAGCGAACAAGATCACCGACGATTCCCTTCTCCTTTTCCATCTTGGCTCGAATGATCTTGAAAACTAGTTCATCGGCATTGATGTTGCCGCATTTGTCATGGTAGTAGCCGAACTGGAGCCCCTGGCCGTAGCACTGGTCGGCGAGGAGGACCAAGACAAGTCCCAATGCCAAGGGTGCCCCTGTAGAAGAACTCTTCGTTTTTGAATGTGTAAGAGTATGAGCTGGATAAGCTAGCTTAGTTTTAATTTTAATGCCAAGACTATAGAGTTTGGATGAGTATTTATAGACTACGATATCTAGCGTGGAGGTAAAATTGTACAATTATTTAATTAAATATTAATGATGATAATTATCTTCTTTTATTTATATCATGCCTAAGAAAGATAAGCCCATGAATCCAACATTGAATAAGGTTATTTAGTACCCTCTCGAAACCCTAATGAGGGGATTCTCATTCTAAGAAACCCTAGCCTCCATCTCTACGAAAGGAGATCTAACTTGAGCGTCGGAGGATCTTTCGGGGGAGAAAGCCTCGCCCGTTGGCCTTTCTTTATGTTCGCAGGGCACCAGAAGGATGATCGGAAGGGGTCCATGAGCGTCGGAGTTGCGGGTTCTCGTCGTCGTCAACAACTATTATTGTGGTACTGATTTGTACTACCACATTTGGCGTCGTCCGTGGTGAACTAATACGATTATGGGTCTCCAATTCTGACCCAGGCTAACTTCTAAACAAAAAAAATTATGTAAATCCTATGCCATGATAGCGGCGGTCAAGTGCTTGGGGAGATAGAAGCGGGGGTATAGCGGTGGCGGTGAAGGAACCATGGCGACGGCGGCGGGTTTTGGCCTGCGGTTGTCATAATCCAAGTCCCGCCCTCGAGCTCTCCTTTGAATCGTTGATGCATCCCTCATCCACGTCGGTTCGAACCGAGACGTGCCCATATCTGCTGCTACGAGTTATTATAGATCCATAAATGGAGTCTCCGATGTTCCACCGCCACGAACCCATCGTTGAAGAAACCCCACATCGCCGGAAGTTTCATGCTCTGGCGTCGCTGCACCTAGCCCTGATTCCTCCTTTGCATGGCATGCTGCTTGTGCTCGGTCTCGTGTCCCCTCGTTTGAGTCACGCGTTTATTGCTGCCCCTGCCCATGTCTAGTACCTTCATGCTGCAATCATGGTGATCTTTGCCGGCGCTGCTACTACACTTGGATGTGGCGAGACCTTCGTCTTCAACCCATAAATTCATCTACTGGAGAGCCCACACAATTACAATTGGAAGGTGCAATGGGTCTGTGTTGTGTGCCTTAACTTGCTAATGGGCCTTGGAAGAGTGCACAAGTGGGCTGGATCAATATTATATGTTGGCATTACACAGTAATCTGCCGAAATGACCAATTTTTCGAGGAGAAAATTGGTCCCGAAGGGCCCAATTTACTCACGAATATGCCGCGCGGCCCTATGTTATGTGAAATTGCATGCATGACCCCCCGCGCGGCCCAATGTATGACAAGGCAAACTCCGTTGATGGAGATTCGAGGTTTTGATGGTGGTTCTCGTCAGCAACGCTCTTCCTACCGAGCTTCGACGTCATCGCGCTCGAAGCCCTAGAAATGCAGGTTCTCCAGTTGCCGCCGTTAGCCTCCAGCTTGAAAACGCCGTGAGACCTCACCAGTTCATCAATGGCGTCTCGCACTTCCTTGTCGTCAACCGATTTCACATGCTCTGTGAACTGATTCGTTGATGCATCTACTAACACTGGAACCAGATTCTTCTTCCGACCAAAGAAATTGACCTCTTCAACGCAAAACTTGTTCGAGAAACTCCAATTGGAAAGCATCACAATGCCGTAGGAGGCGGGGAAGATAACCCGATCTGCTATCTCATGGCTCTAGGAGTCTGCATACCTCGCTCGATCGGCCATGAAACACGCGATTCCCTACACCTCGAGCTCCGATTTGAGCCACCTAGCGAGCCGATTCGAGGTCTGGCCATAGTTGATGGAAGACTAGCAATTCCATGGTTGAATGCATTTTGTTCCCTGGTGTATAAGTAGCAGAAAATTAGCAGCTATGTTAAAGAGTCTTCTTGTTAGTAAAGCATATTTCTAGGAACTCATATTACGTATATTGTTTATTTATTTATTATTATTCTCTTGTAATATGTAACTATATATATTAATCAATAGGGCATTGATCATTTTCGTGCTTGTATCAGATATTTCTTTTGAGGATGCATGTGTACATATTCAAATTGTTCTAAACGTGATGTGGATTGTTTCACTTCTCCACGTCGTTGTTGGTTACAGTTTTGACTGTCCATATCTATATATGTCACAATTACAAACTTTTTTATCCTATTATTCATATTTTTTTATTGTCCCCATCTTCTATTGTTCAGTTTTTAACTGTCCCTACATTTTGTTAGTGGTTTTTGTAACTGTCCCCGATTCTATATTATATTTCTTCACTGTTCCCATATTGTTGTGAGATTTTCTAACTGTCCTCATATTTTTTTGTCATTTAATAACTATCCCCGATTCTATAATATATGTTTTCACTGTCCCCATATCGTGACCCCCTATTGTTCTAACACGCGGGACAGCTGTCCCCAAATGCATTTTGGAAGTGTCTTTTTTAGGGACAGTTGTTTAACAATATTTTCTCTCTAGGAACAGTTGGAAATTGTCTATTTAGGGACAGTTGAAAATTGTCCCCATATGCTTCTTGAAGTGCCTCTTTAGGGACAATTGTCCCCAAAGTCGTTTTGAAAGTGTCTTTTTCTAGGGACAGTTGTTTAACAATACTTTGTCTCTAGGGACAGGGTCAGTTTTCAACTATCCCCATATGTTTCTTGAAGTGTCTCTTTAGGGACAGTTGTCCCCAAAGCCATTTTGGAAGTGTCTTTTTTTAGGGACAATTGTTTAACAATACTTTCTCTCTAGGGATAGTTGAAAATTGTCTCTTTAGGTCCAACTGTCCCCATATGTTTCTTGAAGTGCCTCTTTAGGGACAGTTGTCCCCAAAGGCATTTTGGTAGTGTCTTTTTTAGGAACAGTTGTTTAACAATACTTTGTCTCTAGGGACAGGGTCAGTTTCCAACTGTCCCCAAATATTTCTTGAAGTGTCTCTTTAGGGACAGTTGTCCCCAAAGCCATTTTGGAAGTGTGTTTTTATAGGGACATTTGTTTAACAATATTTTCTCTCTAGGGATAGTTGAAAATTGTCTCTTTAGGTCCAACTGTCCCCATATGTTTCTTGAAGTGCCTCTTTAGGGACAGTTGTCCCCAAAGGCATTTTGGTAGTGTCTTTTTTAGGGACAATTGTTTAACAATACTTTCTCTCTTGGGGCAGTTGGAAATTGTCTCTTTAGGGATAGTTTCCAACTGTCCCCATATGCTTCTTGAAGTGTCTCTTTAGGGACAGTTTGCCCCAAAGGCATTTTGGAAGTATCTTTTTTAGGGACAGTTGTTTAACAATATGTTCTCTCTAGGGACAGTTGGAAATTGTCTATTTAGGAACAGTTGGGAACTGTCCCATATGCGTTTTTGAAGTGCCTCTTTAGGGACAGTTGTCCCCAAAGTCATTTTGGAAGTGTCTTTTTCAGGGACAGTTGTTCAACAATAATTTCTCTTTCGGGACAGTTGAAAACTATCTGAGAGGCTTCTTTGAAGTGCTTTTATTGGGACAGTTGTCCCAAGGTAGCGAATAGCTCAAAAGTTTAATTAGAGGGATGAATATTAATTAGCCGGTAAGAAGGCTCCATCGCAAGGCCACACATCCCACCTTCAACCCCAAAATTCCTCTGAATCTTCATGTAACCCTCCTCTCCCCAAGTGGTCCCCCACAAGTTCATGGAATTCCTGCTGGATCTGAAACACGAAGCTCCTGAATCTTCTTGCTCAGATTTAGATGAACTCAAAATCACCACAAGAGGCAAAGAATAGCCATTGCCCTGCTTTTTCGGCAATACAGTAACATCCTCCTCCACTTCCTCTTCAACTTCCTCTTTTTTCACATTACGAAGAATAGGGGAGCGATTTGTAGAAATCGAACGCGCATAAGACGTCGATACTGAATCCTTCACCACAAATCAATTATGATGTTCACCTTGTTTTGTAAATTTGAATTAATTTGTTCATTCATGCGGTACAGTAAGGAAACTAAAATATGATTTCAGGATACAATATGGTTTCTCACACCAAAAAACAAACACTATGGTTTCATTTCCTAGTTTGCTCTGTTCTGAGCATTGCAATTCTGAATTCCTTCCCCTGAAGAATATTTTTAAAATGAATTTGTCTATTTTTCTCCTACTGACAAGCAGGACACTCAATTGCTTCTATGGGACTTCTCCATGGATGAAATTGTGGTACCACTTCGGCGTTGTCCTCCAGGTGGCTCTCCTACATACAACACAGCTAGCCAGTCGTCTCACTGGGACAATGTTGTTCCCTTGGGCACACTATAACCTACACCAAGCATACGAGACATTCCCAAGCTCTCCCCACTTATTGCCAACCGAGTGCATTCCGAGTCACTATCTGGGTTGGTTTTCACTCAGAAGTCCCTCCTCACTACATCCAGGGAAGGCCATATAAAGATCTAGATGCGACCTGGCTCCTCAGAAAACCCGTCAAACAACCACAATCAGGAAACTCTCTTAAACACTGGTGCGAAAGAGAAGCTCCCTCTTCCAGGGACGAGTGGATCCACCAACTACAAGTAACAGATTAATAAAAACTCAATCTGCACATAGTCGGATATTATTTTGTGATGAGGCCAGTATTCATTTCCTACCTACATATTTTAGTTTGCTCTAGTTGCAGGAGGAGAAGCATTACCGCCGTGACCTGATCTGTCTTTCGATGGGAGCAAGTTTTTGATTTCTTATACTCTTGGTATCGCTTGAATAGGGCTTCTTCAGATCGCCGGTGAGTCCTTCTGGCCACCGGCTCCATTGATTACTTGATAACAGTGACCAACACAGATCCGACTGAGGAAGAGGAGAACTTATAGATCGTCATAGCCAAGCGCATCTTACTCACTCTTGGAATCTCCGACGAAACAATCTTCGCCGGATTCCCTCGCTGGTGGATAAAGAGGCAGAAGACGAGGCAAAAGAGGAGAATGAGGAAAGCAACGACAGAAGCTACGGCGATGCCGACGATCGCAGCGGCGGAGAGCTTCTTTCGGCTTCGCTCGGCGGGGCTGGAAGGGACGACGGACGAAGGAGAAACGGGAACCGCCGGCGGGGGAAAGAAGGAACATCTCGTAGTTCAACCTCGACCTCTTCCCGCTTCTACCGTCGACCCCCGTGAGCCTCTCGAGCGTGGAGCAGTCGATCCTGGCGCGGGATCCGGTGGCCATGGAAAGTGGGAGGAGAGAGAGCGTGTGGAGGAGAGTTTAATGACTTAGGGGGTCAAGTAGCTAGTTTAATGACTTAGGGGTCATTTAACCCAAGGACGGTTTTTCGGGTGGCTTTGAAAATTGTTTTCTACCGAGAGGCCAATTTCATCCAGTCCGATTTCTACCCGCTCGGTAAGGTTCGATATTGAATATTTTTTTGTTCAAATTAAATTGAATTGTTTTTACTTAAATATGCTTAGAATTATTTTATTAATCATCCAATGATTATTATATGTTATATGGTGTCGGTATGAACTCGGAGCAAACCGCTAATGAAAGCGGACGTGAGATCCAAGCATTGGCTATCAAGGGCCGACAATTATGACATTGAAATTAAGATTTGGGGCAACTAAAGTTCTCATGAAGTTGTCTTACAATGATAAAGGTCGACATAATGGGGCACGCAACTAGTAGTTTGCTTAGGAAGCTTGCACGCCAAGACAAAATGACGATATCAATCCAAACACAAATAGGAGTGAAACTGACCTGAATAATTTCTATGTCACTCACTCGGCCAATTCAAAAAGAGAACTCACGAGGCCAATGGGCCGCAGGGGCACGAGTCATCATCTTCATTCTATTAGCCTACGGGGTGCAAGGGCACGAACTGCCATCAGTCTTCTTTATATTTGCCTACGGTCGCAGTGGCACGAGCCGTCGTCTTATTTTATTGGCCTACGGGCGCAGGGGCACGTGTTGTCGTCATCTTATTCTATTAGCCTACGGGCCGCAGGGGCACGAGCTGCCATCTTTATTTATTAGCCTATGGGCACAGGGGCACGAGCGGCTGTCATCTTATTCTATTGGCCTACGGGCGCAGGGGCACGAGTTGTCGTCATCTTATTCTATTAGCCTACGGGTCGCAGGGGCACGAGCTGCCATCTTATTTTATTAGCCGCACGAGCGGCCGTCATCTTGTTCTATTAGCCTACGGGCTGCAGGGGCACGAGCTGCCATCTTATTTTATTAGCCTATGGGCGCAAGGGCACGAGCTGTCGTCATCTTTATATATTAGCCTAAGGGGAGCAGGGCACGAACGCCATCAATCTCAATTTCATTAGCCTTGGGCTACAAGGGCACGAGCTACCATCTTATTAGCCTACGAGCTACAGGGGCCCGAGCTGCCATCTTATTAGCCTACGAGCTGTAGGGGCACGAGTTGCCATCTTATTAGCCTACAGGTTGCAGGGGCACGAGCTGCCATCTTATTAGCATACAGGCCGCAGAGACACAAACTGCCATCTTATTATATTAGCCTACGGGCAGCAGGGCACGAACGCCATCAATCTCAATTTCATTAGCCTTGGGCTATAAGGGCACGAGTTGCTGTCAAATGAAAAGCCATAGGCCACAACACATGTTGTTGTCAAATGATAATCCATAGGCCACAGCACAGGTTGCTGTCAAATGATATGTCATAGGCCACAACACAGGTTGCTGTCAAATGATAAGTCATAGGACACAACACATGTTGTTGTCAAATGATAAGCCATAGGCCACATCACAGGTTGCTGTCAAATGATAAGCCATAAGCCACAACACAGGTTGCTGTCAAATGATAAGTCATAGGCCACAACACAGGTTACTGTCAAATGATAAGCCATAGGCCATAACACAGGTTGCAGTCAAATGATAAATCATAGGCCACAACACAGGTTGTTGACAAATGATAAGTGTTTTGGGGCAAAAAGATCAGACGACCTAAATCGCCTTAGACGGGGTAACTAGTCGATCGGGTGATAGAAATCAATCCAACCCAAGTAGATAATCAACGAGTAAAAAGAAAATATGAAATAGCGAGATGATTTTATTAGATATAGTATTGATCGAATCGAATGGAGGTACAACTTATCGTAGTAAGACAAGGGATTTTATTGAACTCGACCGGTGACTTCTAGGTTTCGACCGGCGGAAAACAGGCGTGATTGACTCCTAGTGAGCTAGGCTAGAGCAAGTGTGTCTCCGTTTTCTTTCAGAGCAAGTTCGAGTGAGTGTGTAACGTAATCGTATGAGTGTCCCTTCTTTATCTTCTCCTCCCCCATATATGGTAAGTCCTTCTCCTTTTTACCGTTTATGATTTAATCCTATCGTATCTTCAACGCCGGGAGTGATTGCAGGGATTCTGCCATTAATTGCTGCTATTACGGTGGTGTTTGAATGTTGTGGCTGTTGCTCAATCTAAGCATTTAATGCTCTGCGGGACTTTTGCGACCTGTCGGATAGTGTTCGACCAGAGAAGCTTCGACGCCTCCTCTGGACTCTCCCCTGTTCCTCCGATCTGTCTTGGTCCTGGGCCCGTTTTGCTCGATCCATCTTCCAAGGGGGATGCTAGGCCCAACAATAGCCCCAAGTTGCTTTGGGCTTTCGGCTAGGCGAGCAGGTGAAATCTGAGGCAACTTCTTTATCCATGATCTCCACCATCCTTTTTTGGCGCGGTTGTCCAGGGCTACGTGGCGGGAGATTGGAGCACGATGTGACATCTCTGCAGATCATCATCTCCCTCCATAAATTCGGAGCGGACGCTTGGCGATTTGACTTCACTTCTTCTTCTCTTGCAAGCTTCTCTGGTAGGTTTCTCAACCCTTTTCGCCATAGCTCTTCGATTTCCTTCTCTTTTTGTTCTTGAGATGGTTTCTAGTGAAGCCTATGAGTCGTTGAAGACTCTCTCTGACTCGCGTGAGGCTGAAGCTCCTCCCCTCTTCATTCTGAAGGAGTCTGATGCTTTGACAAGTACTTTGTCCCAGGCGGAGCTCGAGCAAATACTTCAAGTTGGAGGCTTTCCCCCGGAAACGGTCGCCAGATTGCCTCACCCGGATGAGAGGGCCGATGCCCGATATTAGGGTTGGGTTTGTTTTTACGCGTATCCATTTCGGATTGGTCACAGGTTCCTCTTTTTCTCCCCTTGTAAGGGATTTTTTGGCCACTTTGACGCTGGCGCCATGTCAGGTGATGCCACAGCCATGGAGGGTTCTCAGGGTCTTGGACCTTGTGAACGTCCGATCTGGGGCTGGTTTTGATTTTGATGCCTTGTGGTACAACTATTTCCTTGGGTCGAAGAGTTCTTCCCGTGTCCAGTTACGCATTCGACAGGGTCGGAAGCCTTTGGTGCAGAATCTTGATGTCAACGACCGCGGATGGGGGTCGAAGTTATTTTTTGTCGAGAGTTCGTCTCTGGAGAAGGGGGGAGAGTGTTCGTTCTTGTTGACGGAGTGGCGAGTAGAGAGTATGTGTTTGTTCTCTCCTTTGCTTGTTTATGCGTCTTAACTCTTTGCTTTAACTTTTCTTTTTTGTAGTTCCTGAGGCAGAAGATTTGGAGGTGAGCACTCGGTCGGAGGGTTTGTCCAGAATTGTTCTTGCTGTTCCGGCGTCGGAGAGGAGTTTTGTCAATGTCAACCTGTTGTCGACATCCCCTGCCGCTCAAGACGACATGTCGACTGTTTCGTCATCTCGCGTCAAGGGTAAGCTTTCGACCTTGGGAGTTTTCTCTGTACTTTTTCACTTTGTCGCATGCTTTATGATCTTTTTATGTATGTCGTGTTAGCTTCCCCTGGTGGTCGAGCAAGTGCTCGTTTGAAGGGACTGTCTGGGAAGGGCCTGATCGAGCAGAGGAAGGCGGCAGCCAAAATCGCATCGAGTAAGTCGGTTCCGACGGATCTGGCGCCTCAAGTCAAAGGTGGCTTAAAGAGGAAAGCGGGCGTTTCCCCTGGTGATGTCAAAGCAGAAGAGCCTCCTAGGAAGAAAGAGGCGATCGCTGAAGGGATCGACAAAATCGGCGCGGTCGGTCAATCGATTGCCGACCTCTTTCACGCCCAGGATCCGTCTTTGAAATCGGAGGTCGACGACATCTCTCCCCTGTACTGCATTGGTGAAGCGGGGTGTTCCGTGTGGAGGGTGAGTTGTCTCCGTTCGTGTTTCTCTTTCTCTTTCGTCGACTGTGTTTTCTGATCGTGTTATATTTTCTTGCTTTAGACTTTTCAGTACCTCTTGGGAGCATACTCCAGTGTCAAGACGATGGTCGTCAAGGCCGAGGAAAGGGCTGTCAGGTCGGAGTCCGCCCTTGCGTCCTTGAGGACCAAGCTAGAGGGAGCAGAGAGTCGTTGTCGAGAGACTTAGTGCCGCCTTACCAGGGAGCTGAAGAGTTGTCAAGAGGAGTTGGTCGCAAGCCGGAAAGAGTTTGAAGAGAGCCGATCAGGCGTCGAGGAAGAGGTGAAGTTGGCTCAAATAGCAGCTGGCCAGATCGCAGGCGACGTCGGTGCTTTTTATGCATTGAAGTCACATGTAGAAATGATAGAAGAGTTTGACGATGGCAAGCATGAGCTCTGGGATCTGAAGGCAGAGAAGGAGACTTTGGACTCCATGTTCCCGAAGGGAAATCCTGGTCAGGAGCTCTTCCGCTTGGCTGGCGTCGGAGAGGAAGTTGCGGATGGGGGCGTTGGCGAGGACGAGGCCCATTCCGGCGATGTCGAGCCGGTTGATGGCGTAGCTTCTCTAGAGCCATCCCCTATTGAAGGTAGTGCCGTCGTCCCTGATGCCTGACTTATTTTTCTTGCGTAGTTTGACTTGTTGTCCCACTTGTGTGTGGGTTTGGATATTTGGTGTTTTTTGGCGACCCGTCCACCATCGCGGGTCGCAGAATATTTTTAAGTGAATGTTGATGAAGTCCTACAGGTATGTAGGCAGACAATATGTTTTGGCGACCCGTCTACCATCGCGGGTCGCGCATTTGTATAAAAATGTTCGTGCTTTTATTTGATGCGATCTGCTTTTACATATAGATTTGTATGTCCGTTTGTTTCGTTTATGTCGTCAGACTTTCATGGAGATCATCGATGACGTTGCATATTTTGTATGTCGGTTTCACCCGTGTGCTCCGTCGAGTGGGGCTCGCCGTATGTATGTGTGTAGAGAAGGCCTGTAAATGTTGGTGTATGTGTTAGTCATGACTTTATGCCGGGGAGGTAAGCAATATGTTTCTATTGCGTAAATGTAATAAGGTGTCGTACCTTATGTTTTGTATAAGGCAGGCGGTGTGCCGACGTGCCTGTGTTGTTCATCTCCCCGTGTTCCGATCGATCGTGTAGATGTAATGTAAGCGCTTTTTGCGGATGACTGGATCCAATGTATACGTCAATGTTGTTCTGCATTCGTGTTTTTGTAAGGAGGAAGTCCTCACTTAGTGTCACATGCTAGTTGTTTAAAGAATAGAGATGCATATGCAATAATGAGCGATGTGTGAAGTTATGTAATGTTTTACCTTGTTGGCTCATAAATGGATTAGCTTTAGGTGTGCCGCGTTCCAACTTCTTGGGATTGGTTGTCCGTCTTTATCTTCCAACTGATATGCTCCCTGTCCGACCACTTCGGTGATTAGGTAGGGTCCTTCCCATTGTGGTGCGAGCTTTCCGTCGGATTGATTCTTGGTATTCTGGAAAGTTTTCCTGAGGACCCAATCTCCGACTTTGAATGCCTTGATCCGGATATTCTTGTTGTAACTCCTTGCGACCTGTTGTTGGGACTTGACCATCCTGATTCGGGCTCTTTCTCTGATCTCGTCCACTGTGTCCAGGTTGTGTGCCAGTTCGATGTCATTTTGCTCGTTTGTCTGAAGGTTACAACGGGCGGTCGGGACTAGTAACTCGGCCGGAATGACTGCCTCACTCCCGTAGACGAGAGAGAAAGATGATTGTCCGGTCGCATTTTTAGGAGTAGTCCTGTCGGACCAGAGAATGAATGGGAGTTCGTCTGCCCATTTGCCCTTAGCCCCAGTGAGGCATTTCTTGAGGTTGTTGATGATGATTTTGTTGCTGGATTCGGCTTGTCTGTTGGATTGCGGATACCGAGGTATAGATGTGACCAACTTGATGTTCCATCGATCGTAGAAGGCTCGAGTCTTATGACTGATGAATTGGGAGCCATTGTCGCACACGATTTCTGATGGGATGCCAAATCTGCACAAGATATTGCGTTTTATGAATGAAATGACGTGTTGATCTTTTACCTCTCTGTAGGCTTCGGCTTCGATCCACTTGGAAAAGTAATCCGTCATGGCCAAGAAGAAG
Organism: Rheum nobile; assembly: GCA_027886185.1. Classification (NCBI taxonomy): domain Eukaryota; kingdom Viridiplantae; phylum Streptophyta; class Magnoliopsida; order Caryophyllales; family Polygonaceae; genus Rheum; species Rheum nobile. Next base: position 2,935,192 of record WOAB01000056.1, read on the forward strand.
ACTCTTTGACCCGACGCGGGCGGGAGCTTCCCGACGATGTACATTCCCCACCTCATAAAGGGCCATGGAGCCAGAGTCGGGTGAAGGAGCTCTGAAGGTTGATGATGGACGGGTGCATGCCGCTGACAGGCGTCGCACTTCTTGGTGTATTCCATAGCGTCTTTGGGGCGAAAAGATCAGACGACCTAAATTGCCTTAGACGGGGTAACTAGTCGATCGGGTGATAGAAATCAATCCAAACCAAGTAGATAATCAACGAGTAAAAAGAAAATATGAAATAGCGAGATGATTTTATTAGATATAGTATTGATCGAATCGAATGGAGGTACAACTTATCGTAGTAAGACAAGGGATTTTATTGAACTCGACCGGTGACTTCTAGGTTTCGACCGGCGGAAAACAGGCGTGATTGACTCCTAGTGAGCTAGGCTAGAGCAAGTGTGTCTCCGTTTTCTTTCAGAGCAAGTTCGAGTGAGTGTGTAACGTAATCGTATGAGTGTCCCTTCTTTATCTTCTCCTCCCCATATATGGTAAGTCCTTCTCCTTTTTACCGTTTATGATTTAATCCTATCGTATCTTCAACGCCGGGAGTGATTGCAGGGATTCTGCCATTAATTGTTGCTATTACGGTGGTGTTTGAATGCTGTGGTCGTTGCTCAATCTAAGCATTTAATGCTCTGCGGGACTTCCGCGACCTGTCGGATAGTGTTCGACCAGAGAAGCTTCGACGCCTCCTGTGGACTCTCCCCTGTTCCTCCGATCTGTCTTGGGCCTGGGCCCGTTTTGCTCGATCCATCTTCCAAGGGGGATGCTAGGCCCAACAATAAGTCATAGGCCACAACACAGGTTGTTGTCAAATTGATAAGCCATATGCCAAAAAGTACAAGCTCCTAATTTCTATGCAAGCCAGAACGAGCCGAGAAAGCATAGAGCATGCAAGTTGTTATGCAGATTAATGACACGCTACATTTAAGTCCAATCCGAATGAGATATTACAACAATCAGCTTCCTCAAACACAATTGATGCTTAAGGAATTTGAGGGGCATTTGTGGAGGTAAAATTGTACAATTATATTAATGATAATTATCTTCTTTTATTTATATCAAGCCTAAGAAAGATAAGCCCATGAATCCAACATTGAATAAGGTTATTTAATACTCTCTCGAAACCCTAATGAGGGGGATTCTCATTCAGTTCTCATTCTAAAAAACTCTAGCCTCCATCTCTATGAAAGGAGATCTGACTTGAGCGTCGGAGGGTCTTCCGGGGGAGAAAGCCCCGCCCTTTGGCCATTCTTTATGTTCGCAGGCTAGGGCACCAGAAGGATGATCGGAAGGGGTCCATGAGCGTTGGAGTTGCGGGTTCTCGTCGTCGTCAACAACTATTATTGTGGTACAAATTTATGCTACCACATCTAGCTAATCAATTAATTACTTAAACGTAATTAGCTTAAAGTTGTGTGTGGCAGCCACGTACCAATCCGTCTATACGTCCACTTGGAAATTTGTGGAGCATTGGGTGATTGTTAGTGGGGAACTTGTCTTCAAATCTTCTACTTATAATTCAAATCATGTACAAACACATATTTAATTAGTGAATATTAATAATAACTAGCTAGTGACTGAAATTCGTGCGAACCTCGTATGGGACTTGTTTCTTGTTAAAACATAAATTTATATTTTATCGTATGGATTTTATCACCTTAGAATTAGTATATCTTCAATACTTCAGTATTTTGGAAAGTATAATTATGTAATTGGTTTGTTTATTGGAAAGATATATAGATGGGTTCATGCGAAAAATACTCCTAGGATGAAGAATAGGAAGCAATATGGTTTAATTTAATTAAGGTTGAGGGGTAGGTAGGATTAGAGGAATAATTAAGTGACGCAACGTGAATGTTATTAAAATCGGTTTCAGGATCGGATTGTAAGCTACTTTTTAAATCAAATCGTAAAACCAAATCGTAAAACAATCGGGTTGGTCAAGTCGGGTTTAACTAAGAATAAGTCGAGTTAATTTGGGAAAACGGTCGATCCGGGTCATTACAAGTTAATGGGCGGTTCGGGTTGACCAACGGGTCAAAAGCGTCATTATTTAAATATCATGTTCATTATTAAAATAATATTAAATAGTTAAAAACTAATTTAAATATGTCAAAATAAAATAAATCAATTAAAAAATATGTTGCACTTGCCCGCTTGACGGCGGAATACAAAAAAAGGAAAAATCCATTTTGTGACAAGATCTGCAGATGCCAGATGAGGGCGAGAGATGGATTGTCGTGTGTGCATGACATCGCTAGAAATGTGACGAGTTCAATCCCTACTAAGCCTTCAGCGTTACATCCGTTTTGGAGACTATTGAGTTTGTCAGAAGTGCAAGACGAAGGTGAGGCTGAGGTGAAGCGCAGAGTCGCGAGATCTTTGATGGATAATTTTAAACGGATCAGCTCCCCAATTTGTCAGCAGATGATCATAAAAAACGTGTCTCGCGACTTTACGACATAGCTCACCCTGAGGGGATTAGTCTGCAAGAGCCGGCTATTGTGAGGCATAAGGGATGGCCAATGGGAGCTACAAACAAAGATACCACTAAAAGACATCATTTTTCATGGGAGTACACAGACAAAAATATGGAAGGGACACCTCCCAAGAAGCAACGAGGTAGGCCACCAATTAAAGCCCACTAGTACACCTTCACCAAACCCTAAAGCTCCTACCACTCATTTGAGGTCATCTCAGGTTAGAGCTCTCAAAAATCCAGTGGGTCAAATGTTTTCACCACCTTATCTGCCTCCACAGTCCTTCATTAAAGACCCTGAGCCGTATAAGGGTATAGTTTTGTCGTGTATGCACGAACACTTGAACGGTTACTTTGATATTGTTGGTGATGGTAAGTGTGGATACAGAGCCGTTGCAGATCAACTAGGCCTCGGGCAAGAACAATGGAGAATCGTCCGGCGATCCATGATTGATAAGGTGAAATTTTTTTGGGAATTGTATGCTCAGACTTGCCTCTTTGAGACGACGTTAGAAAGAGTACTAGAACAGCTTACATGGTTTGACTCTGGGATGGCCCCATAGAAGACTTGGATAGTGGTTCCAGATATGGGTTGTCTGGTCGCTTCTGCATTCAATTGTGCAGTTGTCGTGGTGGGTGGTGTAAACGCTACTTTCTTGCCTTTGCAAGCAGATCCACATCATCCCAGAGGTGCTAAGCTTAAGACGATATGCATCCGCCATGTTGACAAGGAGAGACATTTCATTTCGGTATGGTACTAATCATTTTATTATTTTATATTTATTATTTGAACCCATGAACTAGGCAACTAAGTACATTTTCCATTCTTTTGTAGATGGCCTTGTCAGAGGCATCACCATTGCCTCCAGTATTTGTCATGTGGGAGCATGCACATGATGCCTCTGCTGCTTGTCTGTATGATCCATTCGTTCCTCAACTGATGGCATTCGGACCTCCTTCCACAAGAAAGAGACGAGGTCGCAAGTCGACTTAAATGCTATTGTACCTGCATTTTTATTGACGAGTATTAGGGTTTAGGAACGTGTATTGGCCTCAAATCAAGGCCCGAAGCTAAATTGGGCTTTGTGGACCGAATGAATAACGAAGCCCAATATGAGAAATATCGACAAAAAGGTAAGTATAACACATGTATGCAGAAGCATTTACTCTGATGCCCACTATTTTTTGGTTCTGCAGAATCTGTCTGTCACGTGAGGAATTAATCCATACATGACAGACCAAACAGTTACCTCCGTCACATATCAATTTTTTCCACACGTGACGGACGAAAGTGTTTGGTCCGTCACGTATGGATTCATTCCACACGTGACGCACGGATTCTGCAGAACCAAAAAAATTGGGCAAGGTGTAAATGCAGTTTCTACATACATGTGTTTTTGGTTCTGCAGATTCAAGCTGGCGAGACTTAATTTAACTATTCTCTTAGAAGATTAATTGTTTTTCATCAAACTAAAAAGGCGAGACTTTAAGTAACGTTTGTTGATAGTTGGCAAATGTAACGACATGTTCTCTTAACAAATTACCAAACAAATCCAAAATACCAAACAAGAGCACATACAAAGGTACGATCCAAACTCTCAACAAAGTACCAACAAACTTAAAAGCATCCACAATTACCAACAAAGTACCAAATGAAAACATCAAAGAACCAAAGACGTCCAAACTAAGCGAGGCAACATATGCATCTTCATCTTCCTCGCCCTCCTCATCATTGCCGTATGCAAAGGGTTTAAACTCTTGAATGCAGTGTCGGACAGCCTCGCGCATGTTGTAGAATTTCTTTTCCTCCGCATCATGGAATGGATTGAGACGATGCAAAGCTTGTCCAATGCACTACAGAAATACGGAAAAATTAACTAAGGTAAAGCTTGAATTGTATTTGTAAATTATAAACAAATATATAACACATATTTTCACCTGGACATGATCTATGATGCCTGCATCTTGAGGGCTGACACATAGGTGTGTACGAGGTATGTACCATTCCATGTTGACGGCACTGCACTCATATCCATTGTATGCGGGAGGGCCTATCTGTTCGATCCTGATGGAGTGCTCATTTCTTGCATCCCAACTCCAGTCTAAAGCAAGGTCATACTGTACTATATAACTCCTGATGCTGGAAGGTCTGGCAGCTTTGATGGGTTGTATAACCGGTCGGGGAATCTGTTGTTCACGTCTAAACTGCCTCACTATGCGATCAGGCATATATGTCTATGTAATTCTCAGAAATGAGATGACCCCGTCGTGAAAAAAGGCAGGAGCTAACTCCGACATATTGTAATCAAAATAGCCATAGGACGTCCAGTCAACCTATACAAAATTGGATGCAATCAACATAGCCATAAATATCTTCACACAATTATAATACTTTAATATGAGACATAAACCCCATAATATAATACTTACTTGTATCGCTTGCATTAAATCTAGCTCCTTCCTGTAGTTTCTTCTCTGTCTACTACGCCTCTGCACGGGGTTCCATCGCCTTGCATATGGCAAATCATTGTCGAATAACTCATTTTGTGGAGGACGAAAGCTAGGGAAATGCAGATAGATCCAAGCATGTACATAAATATGTTTTTACAAACATATCAACCTAAAACATAAATTTAATTAAATAATATAAAAACAATATGCAACACAATTCTTACCAACAACAATGTATAGCAGGTCGACATCTGACGACATTCATGGCGTGAACACTCGCCCAATGAACGATACATGAATGCCAAAGTGCCGGAACCCCAAGAAAGATTGTGAGTAGCATGAACACCACTCACGTAGGTCAGATATGGCATGGCCAACAAGTGTTGGGATTTGTCAGGAAAGAGGGTCGAGCCCATCAGGTAGAGAAGATAACCTGAAGCGATAGTCTCATCATCCAACTCTGTGCTCAAGCAATGACTTCTTAGGTTATCTGCAATGAGTCCATGTTCTGCCATTTGCGGTGTCAAGGCAAAGAACTCCATTGCCCTCTATACTTGTTCACTGAACAAATCATTTTTTCCTTTGATACGATCATCTAGAGGAAGTCCCATTCCATTCCCATCTATGTTGAGGCCCAAAATCATGTATACATCAAGGATAGTTAAAGTCATCTCTCCAAATGGCATGTGAAATGAATTTGTCTTCGGCTGCCATCGCTCCACAAAAGCAGAAATCAAAGGCACATCTACATAAGTGTAGATCAGGTCCTGCAGATGTGCAATGCCGTTGTTTCGGGCCAGATCGCACCATGGAGATTCATCGTCTAGACTCCATTTGCGTAGTTGCTCATGCATGTGCTGAAACATCATAGTTTCTCGCTCCTATAAAAGAAAATATTATATACAAAAATAAACAAGGAAATAATTTAAAATAAAATCAAGTTTTGATAACTTACGATGTCCTGATAAACAAAGTATGATGTATGGGTTGTGAAGCTAAAAAGCAAGTCTGGGATCTCTGGACCTCCAACTACAGGTCCTACCAACTTAGGATCGATAACATCCCCTCCCCGGCCTCCAATCTGTCTACGTTGTCTAGCTTGTCTAGGTTGTCTAGCCAATCTACATTGTGTAGAAGGAGTCGGTTCCTCCACAGGTTCCTCAACACTAGGCTGCTGAGCTAGTACACCTTGCCCACTCAAGGGGTACGGCATATCTCCCGACCACATAGGAATATCCTCTTGTATGGTTGTACATGTACAGGAGGTACATACCATGTAGGATCCTATAAAACAAATTATTAGAAACAATATTAAATAATGTAATAGTTTAATTAACTAAGCATATATAATTACTTACCACATCCGGGTTAACTGTCTAGTATATCGGTGGGTTGTTAAACGACATGTCGTTCAATGGCGGGTCTGGATATACCGGTATGGTCAGTTCATTTACCATACCCGGTCCTGCTTCATTAAAAACAGCAAGAAAGATAATGAACGACTCACGATATATAGTGGAAACCCTGATTGGCAAAACTAGCTTCTCAAGGAAAAACCACTACCTTCAAGCTTCCGCTTGAGAGGATTTTGAAGCGTCTACTTGTCTTATTGATTTCTTGTTCGATCACACTTGTATCCTGGACTTCAACCTCTAGACTTCCCACCTAGATTTGAAACCTCTTCTACAACGATGAATCGAACTCAATCCTCAAAGACTTACAAACACTTCACTCTCTTTTTCTTCTCAACTGAACGCTCTCAGTTCTTCTTTTTCCTCTACGTCGTTACATAGAAAAGAATCCATACTTCTCTTAAATACAACTCGGCTAAAACCCTAATCAACATAAGATAGGAAATTCTGATAATGGATTACAAAGATATGATTTTGTTTGGAAGATATAATATCACAACCGGTTATATTTAATTAAGGAAGGAGTTCCTTAATTAATCCAACCGATTGGATAACGTTCTTCTCTCTCCAATCGCCTTATCTTAGGAAAGATTCCTAGGATCAACACGATCGGGTTTTCTCTCTCCATATCTTCGCGCAATCCGGCTTGATCCTTGGAGCCGAAGTCTTCATCCTCTACCGCGTGGCTTCTTGGTTTGTTTCCTTAACTCAGCACGCTGGATGACTTCTTTCCTTTTGCAGCCTTGATCTGGTCCGTCACTTCAGTTCCTTGAGAGGTAACAAAGCGCTAAGCAAGTCTTTGTTCCCTCTGAGATCCTGTGCTGCAAAGCTCCCTGGGATAACTCTTCTTGTCCCTGAAACACTTGGTACACATATTAGTTGAGTGTTTGTAACCATCAAAACCTAAGGAATTCAACAAAACAACAACATATTCATTCTGTATGTTTCCCTCTTTGTTTTTTCGGTGCTAAAGTATCATGCAGGAGACGTATAGTGTTCTCTACGGACTTGCCAAATTGAGCATCTTCTGACCTTGCGACATTGGCTCTCTTAATTTCTGACTCAGCATGTGAATCACTTTATATATGCTATTTCTATTTCATGTTTGTCAAAATGACGGTCCGCTCCCCTTCACTTTCTTTGTTGGACGGGAAGATGTGAATTGTGGAACCTGAAGTCACAAATAACGAAACTACCACCAATAAAAAACCTTAAACTAGAAAGAAAAGGTAGGAATGACAATAAAGCATGAACTATATTGAACAATAGACAAACCTCTGAAAGATAATACCGTCATGATTCAGGACAACATCAAACTGCCCATTCTTATTTTCCGCATTATCAACCTCTACGGGCTTTCCAATGGTATATATAGAGTGCATACGTTAGGTGATCATACCTTTGTCAACAGTTGTCCCGGATCGGATTGGTCGAAGAAAAAATTCTTAGATGGGCTTTTTCTAGGTTAAATGGTCCTATCTGCTGATGGATTATATGAAGGGCTCGGAATAAAATTGTGTGTTGAATTTTATAATCCTACTTAACCTAACCTTAATTTTTATATTAGGTTATTTTGTGTGTTAATGAATTAAGTAGTATCCTCGAATTAAGTAGTATCAACGGTCTTAATATTAATGCATTAGGCAAAACGGATCATGTTTCACAGGCTTTATCGAAAAGCAGAGCCACAAAATGTGCAGCTAATCCATCATTGAAATAGGCTTAAAATTAGGCCCTTACTATTCGGCGCATAGGCAATTTTGCCTTTCATCGCATAGGCTCGCACGTAACGTGGGAATAGGCTTCCCACGTTACGCGCGGAAGCAGACCCTTTCAAGCTCCACACGTTACGTGTGAGACAGCTCCACACGTAACGTGTGGGACAGCTCCACACGTTACGTGTGGGACAGCTCCACACGTAACGTGTGGAGTGAATCTGGCTTTAAAAGCCAGATTTCTCCCATTCGAAGCAATTACCCTAAAACACAGCCCGAGCTCCCTTCTTCCCTTCCCGCATAACGCGTCTCGTGGATCTCCTCGTTACGAAGCAACGAACTCCACACGTTACGTTGAATCAAGATCTTTGAAAGGTTAGTTAGTAGAAATTGTTGTTTGGTTATTTTTTGTTAATTTTGAAGTTTTTTGTTAGATCTATGTTGTGTGGATGTTTTTGATGGTAGATATATGTTGTGTAGATGTTTTTGATGGTTTTGATGGTAGATCTATGTTGTGTAGATGTTTTTGATGTTGTTGTTGATTTTTTGTTTAATTTTGAAGTATTTTTTTGTATGAAATGGTGAAAATTGGTTAGATTTGAATAAAATGGTGTTGAGGATTTATGTTGAATTTTTGTGAAAATATGCAAATGGAAGTGATAGTATTGGTAGATTTGTTAAAATAGTGTGATTTTTGTTGAATTTATTGTATTATTTGATGGGAATGTCGCCGGAGTGTCGTCGAAATGTCGCCGGAGTGTCGTCGGAATGTCGTCGGCGGCAGTTGGAAACTGCAAATTCACACGTAACGTGTGAATGTGTCCCACACGTTACGTGTGGAGCCAATTCACACGTTATGTGTGAATTTGCATTTTTGTTCTGGCTTGCCTTTGTTTCTGGTGACATTCCGGCGACTCTCCGGCGTAGTATTTATCCAGAATACAGAATATATTATTTTGATTAAAATGTGTGGATATATAACCGCAGATGGAGCCTGGTGAAAGAACCGCATGTAGGAGGCGTCGCAACCTTGTCCGCGAACAGTCGTTTAGGACTGAAGAAGAGGTGAACAGGACGGAGAGAAGGCAACGGATGGATGATGAGATTGGCGCATATCAGACTGGATCCGGTAGCAGTAGTGGGGTTGCGGGCATGATTTCCACTCAGAGCTTAATGGCGGTGCCTTTGTTTCCTGGAGATAGGGCAGATTCTGAGCCTCAGTTCTACCCGGACTACCGAGCGAGCCCGCTGCGTGGTTAATCTGATACAATAGATCAGAATAACTACTACGGAAATGGCACGAGCAGCTAGGCCCCAATGATTTGAAGAAGGCGTTGGTGGAGCAGGCGCATGAGTTTTTTGAGCTGCAGGGTGGTGATGTCGTCGCCAGTACCGTGCATGCGAGAGATTTTAAGGCTCATTGCCAGGATTTGACTAACGAGACGCATGCGGCTGGGTTCTTGATGTACTTGGTGGGGTCTTGTCTCTTTCCTAACAAGTCTCAGCATAAATTGCCCGTTTATTACACTCCGTTCGTGGCTGATCCCTCGTCAACCAAGAACTATGCTTGGGGTACCGATGTTCTTGCCCACGTGTACCACAGCTTGGGCGAGTGCACAAGGAAAGAGGCACGGGTCATGTCCACATGTTTCACTCTGATCCATGTATAAATTTTCTTGTATAAAAACATATGTAGTTTTGTTATAGATGTATATTTGTTATTTAGGGAATTGACTTACATGTAATTGTTTTGTAGGCATGGATATATCAATACTTCCCCATGTTTAGACCTGCACAGAGTGTATACTGGGACCCCCAACAGCCGATCTCATACGCCCGTCGATGGGACATGTCATAGACACCCAACCGGAGCAGAAGTTATAGGGAGGAGTTGGATGGGATGCATGCTGAGAGTGTAAGTGCATATACGGTCCTTATCTAGTATGTTAAAATATGAAATTATAGGCATGATTAGTTGTTTTAAATTCAATTATGTTTAGGTTGAGTGGATGTCATACGGCCCGATTGACTTCAACGACGGGATGTTTGCTTCATTCCATGGAGTCATATCCTGTTTGTGGGTCATCGAGCCTTACATGCCGGATCGAGCAGCTAGGCAGTTTGGGCGTGCACAACAGTGTCCAAGACCGCCGATTGTGCCAATTAGGGCATGGAGGGGCACGAAGATTAGCAGCTACACGGTGGAATACGATAGAGCCCAATTTGCATGGGATGCCCGCAATCAACATTCCATTAGCCTACAAGCTATGGGCCCTCCAGTCGTTCAACCCCACCAGTGTAGCGGTGATTACATGCAGTGGTACCTCCAGCATACACATCCATTCATCATCCCTCCAGAGGGTGATCACGCTCAGCAGCAGGTAAGAAATTGAATAATTATATCTTGTTTAATTTCGTGTACAAACTATTTATTAATCGTATTCACTTATCTTGTGTGCAGTGCATCGAGGGTTGCTACGGACGTCTGAATCCATATCGCGATCACCAACATGAAGATCAGCAATGTGAAGACGTAGCTGAGGCGTTACGGCAATCATTGGAGCAAATGTATCCCTTCCTTCCAAACCATTGAACTTTGCATTAGGGCAATAATGAATTTTATGACTTCTATTTGATTGTTTGTTATGACTTTTTTGGATTAAGATGTCTTCATTTTGTATTGTGTACGAGACCGTATTTTAATTCACATGAAGCTAACGAACTAGATGACGTAATTATGCGTAAACCGCCATCACGATAAATAGTAGATCATACAGACCGTGCCTTCCTCCAGAGAGCCAGAAATTGAGTTCTGGGACACTGCACGGTTTGTGACAAACCGTGCCCCAAACCGTGCCTTCCTCCAGAGAGCCAGAAATCGAGTTCTGGGACACCGCACGGTTTGTGACAAACCGTGCCACAAACCATGCGGCCTTACAGTGGCCAAATCTGGCCTCTGTTCTGTTCTGTACGGTTGTGGTCCATGGTGCACGGTTTGTCACAAATTGTGCACACCCTTAGGACCCCAGAAATCACCCTCACGGTGTCCGCCTCTTGAACCCTGACACGTTTCGTAACTCCGAGTCCGAAACCACGCACACGAGTGTGCGTGGTTTCGGACTGGCGGTTTAACAGAATGTTATTTTTGGCAATTTCTGTGCCTTCTGTAAAATTGAAACTTGTGAAAATTAAGAAAAATTGAACCTATCTGTATGATCTACTGAGGGATGAGGGAAACATGTGTATTTCACCAACAGCTTATAAATACAACGAACATCAAATTCATTGCATCATAATTCATACATATCAGTCATTACATAAATCGATCGTTTCAACTTTCTTCTTTCCTTTTTGCTTCTTTGGGGCGGCTGCTTGGTACTCCATCAATCGATCATAGATTTGATCTACCAAATCACCCGCAGACAGGTCATGATTTCTCACCCACGGCCCGTAAAGATGCGGCAAGGGCGAGGTTTCGGCAAGGCCAATCTACATCAAAGTCAATGCATCATACATATGTTTTAACATAAGATAGTTTCAACTTATTTGATTGTATTAACGTACCGCAATGAAATGTTGCTCTTTCTCGACATGGCAAATGCATATCGTCTTCAGCTTCTCGCCAACAGCTTGGTTTGGCTTCGCCCTCATAGGCATGTATGCCGTTCCCACACCAGCACCGACGGAGATGAACACACAGTTGAATGCAGTTGCCACCAAACATCCCATATCCGGGAGGTCCAACCACGTCTCCTATGGGGCAGGCCTGTTGGGCGAAGGAAACCATGCAAGCTTCGCTCCATTGCCTCAAGTGTCATCGTAGACATCCAAATTGGCGTGAATAGCCCATACTCTTGTTTCAACGTAGCGATCATGGTATGTTGAACAAAAGCCCACCGCTCCTGCCCTAAACCCAGACCATGCGTAATTGCTCTATACCCGCAGTTTCCATCACCCACTATTTCCCACCATCCTCCCATGTGTGGTTTCATACACTTGGGAAACTGGAGAATATATCGTTTAGGGTTCTTGATCAATGATGTGTGACCCGAAGGCATAGTTGAAGCTTCCTTTGGTGGTCTTCCGTTTTGCTTCTTCGGAGGTGTTCCCTCCATCTGTTGGTCAGTGTACTCCCATGCTGACGGTTGTCTTTTGGTGAAAATGTTTAGAGCTCCTTGAGGCCGACCCTTATGCCTAACTTTAGCTGGCTCTTGCAGAGTAGTCCGCTCTGGATGTGCTATACTTGTTAGTGCAGAGACAGCTCTGTGTTGATCATGCACTGGCAATGTGGGGAAGACGCTTGCAGCAAATTCTTCAAGCAACGACCTATTCACTCTACGTTCTCTGACTTCTTCTTCTTCTTCTTCTGTCCGCACTTCTGACAAGGTCAATTGCCTCCAGAACGGATGCAATGAGCTAGGTTCAATTGGTTCATGGTTCATCACATTCCGCGCCATGTCATGCACGTAAGGCAAGCCATCTCTGACCCTCATCTGGCATTTGCATATAGTGTTCCACAATGGAGCTTCGCCTTTCTTGTATTCCTCAATCAACCGAGCTAGTGCAATCAAAAAGACCTTATAGTGTAGCTTGCAAAAAATATGTGTGTTTGTTATCAGCGTAAATATCTTTTCTATGCTCTCATTCAATGCCCCTCTTATCTCACCAATATGAGTGCGCGGTTGGTGCATCATATTGATCGAATACAATGCAAAGGTTGCCATCATTGCTAGTGAAGAAGCTTTTAAGACTAGAATGAGCCCCTTCTACCCTGTATTACAATCAAGAATCCGAAATCAGTATTTTGCTGTAAAAGTCTAAGTTCAAATAACCAGTTAAATTTAAAAACATAATGCACAAACCTGTTAGTTGTGGTAGTTCTGAGAGTGAACACTGTATCTGTCCATACGATGATGATTCACATGCCGCCTACATAGAAGGAATTTTGCTTCTGGAAACTGCTTCTCTAAGGCGTTCATCAACGCCTTCTCCCGATCAGTGACCAAACATGTGGGTGCTCGTTGCACCTTGACAAACATTTTTGAAAGTTGTTCTATGGCCCACTTGTAACTCTCTTCGTCCTCATGCTCCAAAAATGCCCCGACAATATTATAGTTTTTCCAAACAGATGTGATGCCGACAATTTCAAGGAAGGGCAAATTGTAACTGCACACATAATGATATGTTATGGCATGCTAATGATCACATGAACAAGTGAAGAATATAATAGATATATGTGTTACTAACCAGTTAGTTGCGTATGTAGAGTTCAACAACACAATGTACGGAAATGCCTTCAGCAACGACAACTGGTCCGGGCTTGCGAAGAAGATATTTGTTATCTTGTTGGTCTCCTTATTGAATCTATGTTTCACGAAGTATCCCTTCTCATTGCACTCATAGAAGAACTGTTGCACAACTGTTCTTCCTTCCATGCCCTTTTTTCGTATCTCATGCATGATGGTGTACACTTGCTTCATCTTGGTCACGTTTCCTGGGGACGACCTGATTGTAGTATGAATCTTTTGAGGCTTGCAATGATTGACTGTCATCATCCTAATAATCTCCTTATCTTCACCGTTTGGTCGCCCAGCTAATGCATGACCATACAAATTCTCTTTTATCACATGATTGTGAGTTCCATGTTGTACACTGATCTTCCATGATCCCTTCGGCCCTTCTTTCAGCCTCAACATGAAGGGACACCCACACTTCTTCGACCTTATGATGTCTCTCACTTGGTCAGCTTGTTTAGGCACGTTTTGTCCATGCTTGTCGCATGGTAACCAAGTCCCCCCAAGGGCTGTATACGTGGAAGGTTTATTCCTCCACTTTTTGATGCAGAAGGTGTGACACCTAGCAGTCTCCCGCGCCCACATAAATGCTTCTTCTCTGGACTCCCAGATTTGATCAGTTGTGAAGAACTTTGAATAATCAGCAGAGACGAAAACATCATCTTCTGGTGGTACACTAAACTAAGGTTGTGTGTGTAGGGATGGAAAGCAAAATTATGGGGTAGCATGAGATAAAGATGCTTCTAGAGGCGGAACACTATAGTCAAACGATCCAAGTGAGAAGGATGGTATCTCATCTGGTGTTTTACACTCAGATGGTGTGTTCCATTCCGGCAGCGGTTGATGAGGTGTTTCCCAAACAGAAAATGTGTTTGTGGGGTGCTCCAGTCATCGAGGGAAATATTGTTTAACCCCTCGTACAAATAATAGTTCGCCTGCATACACATGGAATCATTTCATCAAGTAGTGAACTAATTATCAACTGTGAAACCATAATTCCATTTAAGAAAGCAGATTCTGCTAAATGGCACGGTTTGTGACACACCGTGCACTAAACCGTGCCATTTTACAGAAGGGATGGCCAGATACTGGTTGTGGTTCCACACGTTACGTGTGAAACATCCCCACACGTAACGTGTGAACCCTAAACCATATGGCACATGTTCCATTCCACACGTTACGTGTGGAGATGTTTCACATTTAACGTGTGGAACATCCTCACACGTAACGTGTTAAACCGTTCTTCAATGTTCCGAACATCTCGTTTTCTTACACATGTATCCCTCAAAATGTAACATCTAAAACTTTGTTTCTAAACCCTAAACAACAAAAGTCAAGTTCAAAACTTACAAAATCTAGCATGTGAAACTTGGTTAAACCCTAAACAACAAATATTATGTTTAGTTTTCTAAACCCTAAACAACTAAAGCTCAAAACTTTGAACATGTCCAAAACAAAAAATGAGAACTTTAACTTTAAATAACGAAAATTACCTCATTCGGATGTGGATCCTCTTCGACATTGTTGTTCCAATAATCATTGTTGTTCATGTTGTCCAATTTTTTTTACAAAAAATGAGAGTGTAAAACACAATTTTTGTAGTGTTTGAAATGAAGTATTAAGCTCGAAATTGTGGTTAGCCGGTGAAGATGAAGAAGAGGGGTCTATTAATTCAGTTAGGTGGGGACAAGACGGGTAATTCAATTCGTTTTACAAAAGACGAAACCACACGTTACGTGTGGGCTTCTTCCACACGTTACATGTGGTGTATTGTCACACGTTACGTGTGACTTCTTTTCCTCTTTAGGGTTTAGGGTTAGGGTTAGGGTTATGGGTCGGAGTTTACTATTTTGGATTTTAGAATTTAGGGTTTAGTATTTATGATTTTGGGTTTAGGGTCGGAGTTTACTATTTAGGGTTTTAGAATTTAGTATTTAGGATTTAGTATTTATGGTTTAAGGTTTAGGGTTTAGGGTTAGGGTTAGGGTTTAGGGTTAGGGTTTAGTATAAAAGACTCATGATTGCAGCTGTATACAGCTATATACTACAGTTGGTTATTAGCTGTCAATCAGATTTCTTCTTTTTGAGGCTGTTTATTAGCTGTCAAATACATTGCCTTTTCACTATATAAGAAGCATTAGGGTTGTTTGTTCACTATAACAATTCCAACACAAGCGGCGCTTGAAGATACATTTTTGGGTAAGCATCTTCTTCCAATTTCTATCGATTTATTAACCCTATTTTTTTATATTAATGGATTCATGATATTTGTAGGAAACCAAACACTACAACAAATAATGGCATCTTCATCCAAACCATCAACAAACGCAGATATGCTATGCTATTGTAATTTGAAAGCTGTTGTCCGAACTTGGGATTTGCAGTGGAACTACGGAAGGATGTATTGGGGATGCCCAGAACTGGGGTGTCATTTCAGGGAGTGGATTGATCCAATGTACGAGGACAGGGCACACGCGGTTATTCGACAACAATGGCAGGAAAAACAAGATCTTGTTAAGGAGAATCAAGATCTTGTAAAGCAAAATCAAGATCTTGTAAAGCAAAATCAAGATCTTCTTAAAGATTTTGATAAAATTCATAGGTATAACCTCAAACTACTAAATGATATACATCGTAGGTGATTAATGTCGTATCTTTTGTTTAATGTTGTTCATGTACTATCAACCTTTGTAGGGAGCAAGCAAATTTAGCAAAGCATAGATATCATATAAAGCGAACGTTTACCAGAGACTATCCTAATTTCTTCAAACGTTAAAGCAACGAACCATGTATGTTCTCTTATTTTTTCTAAGTTTATGATCAACTTGTATTCTTTCTTGTATTGTGTGCTCAATGTGGTTGTAGTCAACCAGCGTAATGAACAATTTGTTTTGTCTTCTACGTTGATTATTTTGTATTGTTTTTTTATAAAGATTAGATAAAAGTTGGGCAACACAATGGGGGTAACTCTCCCCTAATGCCTATTTAGAAACAATAGTATGATTCATACACAACATTATAATATGATTCATACACAATATTCATACACAGCATTATAATATACCAAAAACAATACATGTAACGTGTGAATCAGATCCACATGTTACGTGTGGAGCATGACCACACGTTACGTGTGGAGCTGATTCACACATTACGTGTGGAGCTGATTCACACATTACGTGTGGAGCTAATTCATACGTAACGCGCGAGCCTATGCGCTAAAGGCAATTTTGCCTATGCGCCGAAAAGTAATCGAGTAAAATTAACCAACACTTTAACAAATGATATAGATGATCGATAATCCAATATTGCATACAACAAGCATGTAAATCTTGGCTCAAAATTATGTAAAACCCATTGACAAAAGTCCAAATTGAAATAAACATAACATTCACGATTAACATGAACCCAAACTTTGAGATCTCAACTAAACAGTCCATTCTTGAACCATTCCAAAACCATGCAGGAAAGTGGAAGAGCATTGTAACTTGATATAAAGATAGTATCATATCATATCTTATCAGACCATCACATTATGGAGCAGAGCTGAGGCCTTCGTTCAGCTTTATGTGCTCTTTCCATCCAATGTGTCACTTTCTTTGCATCGTTCTCGGATTTCTTCCAGGCATCACAAGCGGCTTGATAGGTGTTATTTCATACACCTTTACTAGCAGTTATTAGCATGATTTGGAGGAGTTTATGAGTGGTTTTTAGGCTAAGTCTGTGATCCAGAAGTTATGGAGAGAAGTGAAGATATCCCAGGATTTGCAGCTTAGATGGAGACATGAGGATGGAGATGGAGCTGCTGAAGCATACATGGAGACGCCTACCAAAACTTGGTAGTAATGAAGAGCAGCAGAAGAAGAGAAGAGGAGCTGGAGGAGAGAGTGAGCGAGCTCACCGCCCCGCGTCAGAATCACCGCGGCCCGGCGGTGACTCCCAGAGAAGACTGAAGCCCCGCGGTGGGAGCCTGACGCCCCGCGGTGGATCTCACCGCCCCGCGGTGGCCGTGTTAAATGCCGCACACCCAGAGACATTTATTTCCTTTTATTGTTTTCAGACTTTGTTATTTTATTATTCTGTTTCCTTTATTGTTTACATTAGTTTAACCTAGTTTTCTTAAGACTATTTAAAGCCCTCTTTCTAGGGTAAGAGGCAGGGAACACGACTCGTTACTGCTTTACATCAGACGTTATTTTTCCCTTAGTTTTCATTCTCGTCTGAATGGAGAACTAACTCCCCTTTGTTATACTAGACGATTGAAGCAATACAGTTGATGTGTTTGTGAGATTTCTATTCCTTGTTCGTATCCTTATAAGTGTTGGTTTGATTCTCTTGGTTATATTGATTACTGATTTCTTGTTGTTCTTCTTAGCCTGATCAACTAGGTTGAATACTTTTTATCAATTGCTAGGATTGCATATAGGGGTTCCGAGTGTATATCTAGTGGCATACACGATTGTGCGTATAGGGGTTCCGAGCGTACAATCGTGAGTGAGAATCAGTTGCATGTTAAATAGTAAGGCGTCTTTCTATTTGCATGTATCCTATATCCTTGTGTGTATTGCTATTGCTTTGTTGGTGGTAAAGTATACCGACAACTGTGAGAATCGGTAGTGCTTTGTCATTGGCATAGTAATAAGTCTATCGACAACTGTGAGAATCGATAGTGCTTAAGATCAGGGTGGGAACAACTATAAGGATAGTAAAAGAACTTGGATTAAATAGATTTCTGTGATCAAATTATATCTCTGTATTGTGGATCTCGCTCTAGTAGGACTACTTTCCCCATTATATTTTCTCTACTCAACCAAACTTGTTTGCTTTGCTTGCTTTGCTTTCTTGTGATAACTAAACCCCCCTTGCTTGTTACTTGTCATTCACGATTTCATACTGCATCAGATCTTCCCTGTGGGTTCGACCCTTGCTTGCTTACTATACATCTGTTTAGTAGGTATGTTAGGACTTTTTACTTTGATAAGGCTAATCAACGATACTTGCATTGCGCACTTTTAGCCCCGTCAAATTTGGCGCCGTTGCCGGGGAAGATTTCTGTTTTGTTGTGTGTTTTTGTGATTGATTTTTGGTGGAGACCTATCTTATGGTCGACGCTCGTTCTACTGACTCCCCTCTAGCTGCTTTTGATCCAGAAGTCGACAGATCGTTCCGTGCGAACCTACGCGATCAAGGAGAAGAAGAAGCAGAGGTTGAGATCGTTGAGCCGGCTGAGACAATTAACATCCCTGCTGTTGCAATGGCTGAGACTCTAAGAGAATTGACTAAGCCGAATATTGGAGCACAGCCCTTGGCTGTCATCATCCCTGCACTCGGCGAAGGGGTGAACTTTGAGCTGAAGTCTGGAGTTGTTGCCTATCTCCCGAAGTTCCATGGTTTGAGTGGAGAGGACACGATCTCTCACCTGGGCAAGTTCCATAATGTCTGCATGACTATGAAGCCCAGGAATGTGACGGAGGATCAAATCAAGATGAGAGCTTTTGGTTTCTCCTTGTTAGACTCTGCTAGCGACTGGTACTATCACTTACCACCAGGAACCATAGATACCTGGAATAAACTGCACAAGGCGTTTCTGGATAAGTACTTTCCAACAAAGAAGACGAATGCTTTGAAAAAGGCAATTGCCAACATTGAGCAGGCTGGTGATGAGACGTTGTATGATTATCTTGAGAGGTACAAGAGGTTTTGCTCTAGCTGCCCGTTCCATGGATACGCCAAGCAGGACCTTGTCCTCTATTTACACAATGGTCTGCTGGACCAAGAGAGAAGGATGGTTGACGCTGCTTGCGGTGGAAGCATTCTGAATCTGACACCGGATGCAGCCATGGAGAGATTCCAGGAGATGAGTGAGAGCACCAGGAGCTTTGGAAAGACTTACCAGAGAAAGGCGGTCAATGCTGTGACCCCTGCAGGACCAAGCCCAGTGTTGACTGAGTTAGCCGAGCTGAAAGAGATGGTGAAGAGGATGGCGAACCAGAACGCCCCTCAACAAGTTAAAGCATGTGGGCTTTGCTCTGATCAATACCACCCCACCGACACTTGTCCTCAGCTGCAGGAGGAGGGTGTTGCTGAAGTTAATGTTATAGGAGGTTATGGACCCCCTAGACCACAGTTTGGTGGATAGCCCAATTATAATCCGAGAGGGCGAGACCACCCAGGTTTCCGATGGAGTGACCCTCAAGGAGGTCAACAGCCTGCACAACAACAATACCAGCAGAGAGTCCCGTACCAACAGAGACCTCAAGGCCAAACCTCTGGTGCTTCTACTGAAGAGATGCTAAAGACTCTGACTCAGCATTTCGCCACGCATGTGCAGGCTACTGAGTCAAGTATAAAGAACATGGAGAGACAGATTGGCCAGCTTGCTGATGTTGTGACCAAACTTGACCAGAGGACATCAAACTCCCTGCCATCTCAAACTATAGTGAATCCAAGGGAGAATGTGAGTGTCATCACCCTTAGAAGTGGTAAGAAGCTGGTCGTTACTCCTAGTACTGAAAAGGAGAACGAAGTTGTAAAAGAGAAAACTGTTGACCGCCACGCGGTGGACCCCACCGCCACCCGGTGAAAATTTGAGGCTAAGGCCAGGAAGGAAACGTTGAAGCCACCGCCCCGCGGCGACTCTGGCCGCGACCCGGCGGCTGATCTCAGTAAACACACCACGACCCCACCGCCCCGCGGTGGGCTTGCCGCGACCTGGCCTTCGAGAACCCAACTCCGCTGAAGAAACTTGTGTTGATAGCTACGTTCGCCCCGTGTTTTCCCCTCTAGGTTCTGAGAAGCCGCCAGCACCTTTCCCTGAGGCGCTGAAGGCCAAGAGAGTAGCTGAAGACAGTGATCTGTTCAAGACATTTCAGGACTGTGAGGTGAACATTCCCCTACTCAAGCTTATTAAGGTTGTCCCTTGATATGCCAAGTTCTTGAAGGAGATGTGCACCGTGAAGAGGACTCAGAAGCAGAAGGTTCAAAAGAAGATTCCAGTGAGTGAACATGTGTCAGCGGTAGTTCAGAGACGCATGCCTGAGAAGTGCAAGGATCCAGGTACATTTACTATTCCTATTACTATAGGTGAGCATCGATTTGAGAAAGCCTTGTTAGACTTGGGTGCCTCTATTAATGTTTTGCCTTATTCTTTGATTGAGGATTTAGGAATAGGACCCTTGCATGATTCTAACATTGTTATACAACTTGCTGATGGTTCTTGTGTACCCCCTAAGGGTGTTGTGGAGGATGTTCTTGTCAGGATAGGTTCTTTGATTTTTCCTGCTGATTTCTTTGTTATGGATATGGACTATGATGAGCAGGTGGCTCCAGTTATGCTAGGGCGACCTTTTATGAAAACATTCATGACAAAGATTAATGTAGACAGTGGAATTTTAACTATGGAATTTGATGGAATAATTTTTGAACATAATATTCATAAAGCCAACCCCATTGACTTGCCTACTCCTTACTGCATTAGTGATTTTGATGATCATGTGCATGAAAATGTTAAAACTAGTGCAGTAGAGACCGCAGTTAAGTGTTCTACTATTGATGGACCTATTGAGTTGCATGAGTTGCATGTTGATGATGTCTTGCTAGATGATATAGGAGATTCCACTCCTTTTAATTTGGGCACTTGCCCCCCTGCACTAACCATACAAGGTTGTAAGCCTTTATCCAGTGACGTACAGCATATTCAGATTGAGCCATATCGGCCTCCACATCGCTCTAAGTATGGGGGAGATGCTCCAAAGGAAGTAAGCATGGAGTTGGTGGCAAAGAGGGAACATGGTCTAAGGTCTACACCTTTCCATGGGAAGTCTCAACAGGAAGAGACGAGTAGGAGGATTCCGAGGGGATCCTATTCCAAGTGGTAGTTGATCTGCAGTACGTCGAGCCAACGACGTTAACCAAGGCGCTGTCCGGGAGGCAACCCGTGGTAATTGTTCTTTGAGTTTTCTTTAGATTATTTTCGTAGTTTATTTTGCTTTGTTTCGTTCGCCTGTTACTAACATTTCAGGTACGAAAGTAAATGGAGAGGAGACGGTGTTCTCAGTTCGTCCCACCGCCCCGCGGCGATCCTCACCGCCCCGCGGTGGATGTCTGGTATACCTTCTCAACTCCGAGAAAAAGAAAGAAAAAAAAAACAAGAATAAAGGGCCCCGAAAAAACCTTAAACGGGTGAGTAAAATTTTTATTTCTTGAGTTGTTAAGAAGGATTTGACGGATTGGGTCCCTTTGGGCCAAGATTTTTCTTTGGGCCATGGTACATACCCGGCCCCATCATCCCTTTCTTTCCCTTTCACCTTCCCTAACCTAGCCCCCATACTCACAAACACTCCATTCCCAACATCACTCTCAAGCCCCCAAAGAATTTGCCCCATTCTCCCTCAAATCTCTCTCGACCTTGATCCGAACCTAGCCCCCAATTCACCAATTGGAAGTCTAGCCTCACAAACAAGCCAAACACAACCCCACCGCGTCGCTTCAGTCCCGCCTCGTTGTCGCTCCGCCTCGCGCTGCCCCGCTTCGCGTCGCTGCTGCCACCGCCCCACACCGACTTCACCATGACCCGGCCAAAGCTCCCAGTTGTCCCACCGCGACCCGGCGACTCGTTCACCGCCCCGCGGCAAGACCTCTTGGCTGCGTGTTTGCTCGTTTGTAAGTTCTCTTGGTTGCCCTTCGTTTTGAAATTCTACATTCATTACTTATGGCACCTAAGAGTAGGAAGCAAGTGTCTACGAGGGATGAGAATGAGGTCTACAATGTGGTGAAGGAGAGAAAGGTGTTGGCGACTAAATTCTTTCACAAGCCTACGTTGTCTGAGATGGGTTTGTTGGCGTGTGTGTCCCTGTGCTTAGCATAGTGTGGTTTGGGGACGTTTCTGAACTTGGTTGCCCCTGCGTATCCCGAGCTTTGTTACCGGTTCATCGCCTCCTTCAAGAGGTATTTCGATGGTTCAGACGACAAGAGGATGATGAGGGTCACGTTCACTTACAATGGGCGTGATTATTCGTTGTCCCCTAAGGTGGTGCGTGATGCCCTGGGCATTACAAAGTTGCCAACTGATGGGTGGTCTGGTGGCATTCTAGAGTCTGATATGATGGAGTTCTGGAAGGCTGCTACGGGCAGGACGTTCAGGAAGGGTCAGGAGGTGAACTCGAAGTTGGTGCACCCGTGTCTATGGTTGATCCATAAGGTGATAATGAGAGACTTCTTTGGCCATGCTGATGATGGAAAGGTTCCTCTGAAGGATTTCCAGTGGTTTATGAGCATCTTGGAGGTTGTTACATACACGCCGTGTTGGGCTACCCTCTTTTTGGGTTCCTTGAATAGGATTCGTGATGGTGAGCCACGTGATATTTATGGGGGTGGTCTGATTACCCTCCTTTGTGCTGGAGTGATAGCTTGCGATCAGATTCCTCGGCCTGTTGCCTACGTGGTGTATGATATGGCGCACATGAAGGTGTGCTCGATGCTGAAGCCATTGGGAAAGGATGGTGATTTGGTCTGGTCGTCATATGATGGTCACATTCTGATTCTTCCACGGGAGTTCGCTTATTCACCTTCATTTGCGGATTGGTGGATCTCCAGTGATGGTAGAGTGACGACTGATGATACCCCTGCTGCTGCTCCTTCAAGCCCGTATGGAGAGGGCCCTAGTGGTGCTGCTACTGCTGCTGAGTTTGCGGGCGAGGACACTCCTATGCCTACACTTTATGACACGCCCTCGTCTTCTTACGGTCTTGCCACACCTTGGCAGGAGTTGTATTCAAGATTTGATACATTCTCAGTGCAGTAGACGCACTGGAACACTCGAGTAGAGACCGGTCTGCAGACTTGGCAGACCCAGCTCCATGCTGATGTAGATGAGCGTCTCGACGGTATGGACGCTCATATGAGGGACTACTTCGGGAGGTTCCCACTACCACCACCATTAGGCCCGCAGTGAGTTTGTTTTCTTCTTCCCCTATTTCATTTGATGTTCTCTTTTCTACATTGAGGACAATGTTCGGTTTAAGTATGGGGGAGGGATTTAGACTTGCTATCTGTCTATCCTTTGTACATACTGTTTTCTTTTCGTGTGCTGTATTTCCCATTCAAGTTTGTGAGATTAAAAAAAATCGAAAAGGCCAAAAAGAAGTAAAAAGGCAATCAAAATCCCGGGATGAGCTGAAAACCCGAAAGGGCGATTCAGGTAAAAAGCAGGTAGTCCGGCTGGTATAGACTAGGGCAATATTGGACTGGAGTGATGTGAGTATATGTGAGATATCTAGCAAAATGAAATGAGTGGCTTGGTGAAAACCCGAAAGGGCGCCTTGGCAAGATGAGCGTAAAAGAAGAAGAGTGATTTTAGGATTTCTCTCTATTTCTTGGCGAGGCGTCATAAGAAGAGGTGGTATAAGGAGTTCGGGTAGGCCATTCTGGAGCGATAAGGAGCTAGATTGGAGTTAGGATTAGAATTATCTTTGTATCACTTATTTTGGTTGTCTGGAGCTTATTGTTGATATGTTGTAATTGCTAGTGTCTTATTTTCTCGTACTTCCTGAGACCTTGGTGTTGATTGAGAGATTAGGTTTTTCTTTAGCTTACTCGGGACGAGTAAAGGTCTAAGTATGGGGGAATTTGATAGGTGTTATTTCATACACCTTTACTAGCAGTTATTAGCATGATTTGGAGGAGTTTATGAGTGGTTTTTAGGCTAAGTCTGTGATCCAGAAGTTATGGAGAGAAGTGAAGATATCCTAGGATTTGCAGCTTAGATGGAGACATGAGGATGGAGATGGAGTTGCTGAAGCATACATGGAGACGACTACCAACACTTGGTAGTAATGAAGAGCAGCAGAAGAAGAGAAGAAGAGCTAGAGGAGAGAGTGAGCGAGCTCACCGCCCTGCGTCAGAATCACCGCGGCCCGGCGGTGACTCCCAGAGAAGACTGAAGCCCCGCGGTGGGAGCCTGACGCCCCGCGGTGGCCGTGTTAAATGCCGCGCACCCAAAGACATTTATTTCCTTTTATTGTTTTCAGACTTTGTTATTTTATTATTCTGTTTCCTTTATTGTTTACATTAGTTTAACCTAGTTTTCTTAAGACTATTTAAAGCCCTCTTTCTAGGGTAAGAGGCAGGGAACACGACTCCTTACTGCTTTACATCAGACGTTATTTTTCCCTTAGTTTTCATTCTCTTCTGAATGGAGAACTAACTCCCCTTTGTTCTACTAGACGATTGAAGCAATATAGTTGATGTGTTTGTGAGATTTCTATTCCTTGTTCTTATCCTTATAAGTGTTGGTTTGATTCTCTTGGTTATATTGATTATTGATTTCTTGTTGTTCTTCTTAGCCTGATCAACTAGGTTGAATACTTTTTATCAATTGCTAGGATTGCATATAGGGGTTCCGAGTGCATATCTAGTGGCATACACGATTGTGCGTATAGGGGTTCCGAGTGTACAATCGTGAGTGAGAATCAGTTGCATGTTAAATAGTAAGGCGTCTTTCTATTTGCATGTATCCTATATCCTTGTGTGTATTGCTATTGTTTTGTTGGTGGTAAAGTATACCGACAACTGTGAGAATCGGTGGTGCTTTGTCATTGGCATAGTAATAAGTCTATCGACAACTGTGAAAATCGATAGTGCTTAAGATCAGGGTGGGAACAACTATAAGGATAGTAAACGAACTTGGAATAAATAGATTTCTGTGATCAAATTATATCTCTGTATTGTGGATCTCGCTCTAGTAGGACTACTTTCCCCATTATATTTTCTCTACTCAACCAAACTTGTTTGCTTTGCTTTCTTTGCTTTCTCGTGTTAATTAAACCCCCCTTGCTTGTTACTTGTCATTCACGATTTCATACTGCATCAGATCTTCCATGTGGGTTCGACCCTTGCTTGCTTACTATACATCTGTTTAGTAGGTATGTTAGGACTTTTTACTTTGATAAGGCTAATCAACGATACCTGCATTGCGCACTTTTAGCCCCGTCATGGCTTTTATTGGTGATTTTAGTGTCATCGGCCATTTAGTGTAGTCGGGATTCGCTCAAGACTTAAGGAGTTCGTTCATGCTCAAAATATAAGATTCCTATCTTGAAAATTGAATTTATATTCCATGCTCAAAATATATTTGCACACAAGAGTCAACAAAATGAGATGGTTTGTTAGAACCAATTAAGGCACATTGCAGAACAAAATTTAATCCCTACATAAACTGAAAACTCGTTATATGTAATTATTAATTATGTGTTAACATCATACCATGAATGGCAAGGTTTTTAAAACAGATGAGCTTTAATCTAAGTAATTTTGTAAGCTCCTTCCATTGAACACGAGATCTAACACATGAATTATTACGTATGATTCTTAAACAGAAAACAACTATACCATTTCAGTTACTCGCTTCGGTTGCTCAACGTGCGATTGTTTAATTTGCTTTGGCATCTCTGTTACTTCTTGTTTAGTGTGTCCTTTTGAGGCATTCACCTACTCCTCTTTTTTCTGTTGAAGCATTGCTACTTCATCCAGAACAAATTGGACATCAACCAAATTAAACATCTATGCCACTTAAGAAACAACACTATAAAAGAACTGGAGAATGAAGTGACAAAAGCAAAGACATCCTCACCTTATATTCGGTAAACTTGAAGAATTTCCTAAAAAAATATAAAATTGAAGATAAGATCATACCAAATTACAAGTGTTTGTAAACATTAAGATTCAAAAAAACAAGTTGAACAAACAAAAGCACATGTGGAAAAACGGTTAACCACGGGTTTTTCGAGTAAAACAACATCATACCAGCTTATGCAATAAGCACAAGTAAATGGACAAATATTAGGTTGTTAACACAATTCAAAGGAAAGGCTTTTTCATGCATTAACCTGCATATGTTTTGCGCATTCTTGACCCAAATAGTGTTCAAGTTACTCGTCTTCTTCCAAATTGTCCCCACCAATAAAAACCAACTATCACATACTCTGTTATTTTGGGACAAAAAAACGTCTGCAACGTGTGGATTACAACTTCTTCTTCATTGGTAAAACGGCTTCTAATAGAAAACACTAAGACCCTCGCGTGTATTCTGTCCTTGGCGAGCCCTATGCATTTGACAATCTCTTGGCTTATGTGCTCAGGTCCAACATGGTTATCGAACAAGCCTGCAACATAGGACATGTCAACATCAGTATACGAACAACAAATGTTCCTATTCCTAACAACAAGATTGCAGAATGCATAAAGACTCCAGAGTAATTAAAGCGGTGTCATTAAGCAAAAATACCTGGTGTGTCAATCACATTCACAAGTTGTCCATTTCCTAGATTGATACTCTGACACTCAGTTGTTCTTGTCACCTCGAAAGCTTTTTCTAGATTCGAAAGCTTTGAAACCAAAAATCGTATTGGTGGTAGCGCTTTTACCATTTCCAGTACGACCCACAAGAACCATAGAAAAAGGTCCAACAACAGTAGGATACTCTTCTGTAGGAACACTATTCCAGAATTTAAACTGCAAGAATGAAAACGCACAATAACATTAAATAAAGCAGTGAAATACTACCGAACGTTATTCGAATTGAATCTGGATGCAGAGGCGAGAAGTATCTATATCCTTAATTCTGAAATCGCCACGTATTGCGACGGTTCTGAAGCGATCCGAATTTCAGGATACAACTGCAAAAACTCTTCTAAATTGCTCAACCAATGCTCAGAAGCCTACGAACTCGTTCTGTGTTGAACTCTCAGACTCGATTAAAACAGGGAAGGAGAGAGACGCTTTCAGTGGAGATATTGTTGTTCTGATGATGCTTCGAATGAGAGGCAAAACTGCTCTTTTTAAAGAGCCTCTGGAGGAGCCACTAACGAAGTGGAGGAGATAGTGGAGTCTATTGCTTCAACAGAGTGGAGGAGAAAAAGGAGGAAGACCAAGCACTGCCCTTGATCCTCTCCAGAACGGGTCAAGGCTGTAACTGCCCCGGACTGGGTCAAAGCCCCCGATGGGTCTTCTGGATCGGCCCAAAAAGATAGCTTGGCTGGCCAGCCCAAGCTCAGCTCAGCCCGCCCGCCCGGTCCGACCCGACGCGACCCGACGCGACTCGGCTCGCATGTGGTCTTGATGAGCTAGGTCCTCTCTCCATTACACATTGGTGGTGACCCAAGGCCACAACCTTGGATCCATTTTCCTAGTATATATACTAGAGATTTTATCTCCAAACTTTAAATGTGGGACAAGAATTTATCCCCACATTTTCCCAAGTTATGCATTGCATGCAACCAACTTTGGGCCTCCATTTCTCATTCAAACGGAATTCATTTTTGTCGTATGAGTACATTACGAGAATGTGCTCGCGTAGACGAAGCCAATGCTTCCATTTTTCGGTGTTGTCGTTGGCCGGAGCCCACCGGAATTGTGCCCGGAAAAGTTATCGGCGCCACATTGAAAAATGAGTTCCAACAATCCCCCACATGAATAGAAATGATTCTAAACATATGTTTAAAAGACAAAGAGACTTTTGAGAATACAGTCGAAAAATTACTACATCTGGGCTGGTAGCGTTTTTCAGCCTTGAACCACCCATAGTGAGTAGCTATCGGATTTACTCGACCAGGTAGTGAACATGATGTCTTAAACCACCCAGGCTTTGATGTAAACCGAAACAACAGCTATCACACAGTTTCATCTTCTCACAGAACTAGGTTCTCTTGTTGTGTTCATTTTGGCCTTGAACATCCCATGAGTGAACTTGGAGAATTTTAGCCTCTCTTCATTCTCCTAGAAATGGCCCCATTTCACACTCATAAGGTGATTGACCATAAAGAGTATCCTGTCATACCCCACTTATATTTCAAAGTTATGGAATCATTAAAAGTCAAGCTTAACCTTAACTCTTACAGGTAGCATTGTTCATCATCCTAGGAACTGGGAGGAGATGTGAGTCTCCCAGTGCTCATCTAGATTCAGCTTGATTTAGTTTTTCCTTTGAACCTACATCTTGGGATCTCCAGTCACATAGGTGGGGTTTTTCATCAAGCATCCTTTTTGGTCATAGGCTTTAAACCCATTCCTCTTGATGATTTAACAACTTGATCTCGTGACAAACCTTTAGCAAATGGATCCGCTAGATTGTCAGCCGATTTGATATAATCTATTGAGATTACACCATTTGAGAGTAGTTGTCTAATGGTTTTATGTCGTCTTCTTATATGACGTGACTTACCATTGTACAAACGACTCAGTGCCCGAGCTATAGCCTATTGACTATCACAGTGTACACCTAATGCTGGCACTAGTTTATCCCACGTCGGGATATCTTCCAAAAAATTCTGAAGCCATTCAGCTTCCTCTGCTGCTTTGTCTAAAGCAATGAACTCAGACTACATAGTGGATCTGGCCAATAGTGTTTGTTTGGAAGATTTCCATGATACTGCTGCACCACCAAGTGTAAATACATATCCACTTGTGGACTTTGAGTTTCTGGAATCTGATATCCAGTTTGCATCAATGTATCCTTCCAGAACTACTGGGTACTTGCCATAGTGTAGCCCATAACTTTGAGTATATCGCAAATAGTTCAATACTCTAGTTATCCTTTTCTAGTGTTTGTGTCCTGGATTACTTGTGTAGCGACTTAGGACATTTACTGAGTGTGCCAAGTCAGGTCTTGTGCAATTGGTCAAGTACATGAGACTTCCAATCACACGTGCATACTCCAGTTGTGACACTGCATCCCCCGAGTTCTTAGTCAAGTGGAGATGAGGGTCCACGGGACTCTTTGCAGTCCCACTTGAGTAGTTATTGAATCTCTCAAGTACTTTTTCAGCATAGTGAGCTTGAGATAGGATAATTCCTGCAGAATGTCTAGTGATTTTGATCCCTAGTATGACATCTGCTAATCCCAAGTCTTTCATGTCAAACTTCTCACTAAGCATGTTCTTAGTTCGATTGATCATGTCTTTATTGCTTCCAATAATGAGCATGTCATCTACGTACAAACACAACAGAATGTATCCATTTGGAGTGTTTTTGAAGTAAATGCATTTGTCACATTCATTGATACTGAAGCCATTTGACATCATTACATTGTCAAATTTTTCATGCCAATGTTTTGGAGCTTGTTTGAGTCCATATAGAGACTTTACAAGTCTGCACACCTTGTGTTCCTGTCCAGGGACAACATAACCCTCAGGTTGTTTCATATATATCTCCTCTTCTAATTCTCCGTTTAGAAAGGCAGTTTTCACATCCATTTGATGGATTTCGAGGTTTCATAATGCTGCTATTGCTATTAGCATTCTGATTGAAGTTATTCTCGTAACCGGAGAATAAGTGTCAAAGAAATCCAAGCCCTCTTTTTGCCGGAAACCTTGCACCACAAGCCTAGCCTTGTGCTTCTCTATTGAACCATCGGTTTTCAATTTTGTTTTGAAAATCCATTTGCACCCAAGTGCTTTACACCCTTGTGGCAAATTGACTAACTCCCATGTATGGTTCTGCATAATGGAGTCTATTTCGCTTTTGACTGTTTCCTTTCATGAAGGTGCATCAGGTGTAGACATGGCTTCTTTGAATGTTCTAGGCTCATTCTCTAAAAGAAAGGCCGTTATGAACTCATGCACAAAAGATTTCTCCTTTCGAGCTATTTTGCTTCGTCTAGGTTCATCTTTTTCCTCTTCTGTTTCATTTATAGAAGTGCCTGTTTCTCTTTGTTCACGAGTTCGTTTCGGATGTTCTTTATCCTTGCACGGAAACACATGTTCAAAGAAGGATGCATTCCTTGATTCCATTATTGTATTTGCATGTATGTCTGGTATGTCAGATTTATATACCAGAAACCGATAAGCACTACTATTGTGTGCATATCCTATGAAAATACAATCAACGGTCTTAGGTCCA
Organism: Rheum nobile; assembly: GCA_027886185.1. NCBI lineage: Eukaryota > Viridiplantae > Streptophyta > Magnoliopsida > Caryophyllales > Polygonaceae > Rheum > Rheum nobile. The sequence continues at coordinate 2,965,481 of WOAB01000056.1, forward strand.
ATTGTGACCTTTTTAGGAGGTGGTACTGCCACTTTTGCTAGGCACCCCCACACTTTGAGGTATTTGTACGATGGTACGTTACCTTTCCAAAGTTCGTATGGCGTTTTGTCAGTAACCTTATGCGGTATCTTGTTGAGGATATAGTTGGTGGTAAGCAACGCTTCCCCCACATGTTCTGGGGTAACCCAGATTCCTACAACATTGCATTCATCATCTCTTTTAGAGTTCGGTTCTTTCATTCCGCAACTCTGTTAGATTCTGGTGAGTAGGGAGCAGTTGTTTGATGAATAATCCCGTATTGCGACGGTTCTGAAGCGATCCGAATCCCAGGATACAACTGTAAAAACTCTTCTGAATTGCGCAACCAATGCTCAGAAGCCTCTGGAGGAGCCACTAACGAAGTGGACCAAGCACTGCCCTTGATTCTCTCTAGAACGGGTCAAGGCTGTAACTGCCCCGGACTGGGTCAAAGCCCTCGATGGGTCTTCTGGATCGGCCCAAAAAGATAGCTTGGCTGGCCAGCCCAAGCTACGTATTGGGCCCAAGGCCCAATCCGATCCAACCCGGCCCGACTCGGCTCGGCGCGCGTGTGGTCTTGATGAGCTAGGTCCTCTCTCCATTACACATTGGTGGTGACCCAAGGCCACAACCTTGGATCCATTTTCCTAGTATATATACTAGAGATTTTATCTCCAAACTTTTAATGTGGGACAAGAATTTATCCTCATATTTTCCCAAGTTATGCATTGCATGCAACCAACTTTGGGCCTCTATTTCTCATTCAAACAGAATTCATTTTTGTCGTATGAGTACATTACGAGAATGTGCTCGCGTAGACGAAGCCAATGCTTCTATTTTCCGGTGTTTTCGTTGGCCGGAGCCCACCGGAATTGTGCCCGGAAAAGTTACCGGTGCCACATTGAAAAATGAGTTCCAACATCTTCTACTTTAATACCTCCACCTATAGCAATGTATATATATCTGGTGAAATAAAATTGAGGAAATCAATTCAACCAAAAAGACACAAACGGGCATTGCATAGAACCTGCTCCTATTGAATCTGAGTCATAGTTTTTCCACTACAACAAAATCTGAGAATGTATTGAACAAATCTAAATGGAGAATCGTATTGGAGACTAATTAAACCTTGTAACAAAATTCTATGTTGCTACTTAATTTTCCCCCGTCTTTTTGTTTCTTTGTCGATCGATACCTCTTAAACTTGTAGCCTGTTTCCTATATGTGTACTTCGTAGCTATGTGCTAAGGTAAACAGGTCAACAAGGAGTCTTATATATATTACATAAATAGAGAGAGTATACATATGAGGTGGATAGGCAGGATTGCTGCAACAAGATAGGCGTCATGCATGAACTTAGCTTCTGTGTAGTAAGATTTGGAACTTCAATTTCTCATTTTTTTCCATTTTCTTAATTTTTGTTGTTAAAGAGGATTAGTTAACTCCAGCTACTCCAGCAAAGAATCTTACAAATTGTTTAGTGGAACTTTTGTCCTGCACAATACTTTGCCAAACTGCTAAATGATGGATATGGTGCAACTATAGCATACAACGATACAGAAGGTCGGACCGTAAACAGTTTCTACAGACGCATCTCAAAGGAGGAGGTGAAAGAGACAATCCGCAGGATGAGGAGCAGGAGAGCAGTAGGACCAGACGAGATCCCAGTTGAGGTTTGGAAGTGCTTGGGGGTAAAAGGCCTAGATTGGCTCACAACACTCTTCAATGTTATCTTCAGGACAACAAAAATGCCCAAAGAGTGGAGGCTTAGCAAGTTGATTCCGTTATATAAGAACAAGGGGGATGTGCAACAGTGCAACAATTACAGGGTATCAAATGTAGGAACGCACATTCGATATGTAAACTGCAAAGAGAAATCGCATAAGAACTAAACGAAATAATACCGAACAAAGATCGGATGCAAAGTCGAGAACGAAATCTCTCTCCTTAATTCTGAAAATGTCCCGTATTGCGACGGTTCTTCGACGTTCCGAATCCTAGGATACAACTGCTTGACGACTTCGGATTTGCACAACCAAAATACCCGAAGGCTACGAACCAGTACTGTGGAGTACTCTCAGACTCGATATTTGGAAAACAAAGAGGAGGGAGGAAGATTGCCATGTTTCGATGTATAAAGAACGAGAGGTATTTTTCTCTTATCTAGAGCTTCAGAAGGAGGAGACGTTGCAGATCTTCTTGTGAACGTTTTGAATAACGTTATAGATCTTCTGCATTAGTGGAGAAGGACGTTACGGATCTTCAGGATTAATGGCGGAAGATCTCCGATATTAATGGCAGAAGATTAGGTCTGCAGCCCATATCTCTCCATGTACCAGATCAAGGCCCAAGCCCAAGTCCACTAATGGGCTTCCGGATTGTCCCAAAAATATAGGTGACTCCCAAGCCCAAGCCCGGCTCGGCTCGCTCGCCCGCCCGACCCGACTCGGCTCGGCGTGCGTGTGGGCTTGATGAGCTAGGTCCTCTTCCCATTGAAAATGGGTAATGACCTAAGGCCACAACCTTGGGTCCATTTCTCCTCTATATATGGTGGTATTCCTACCTCCAATTTTCCAATGTGGGACAAGAATTTATCCTCCACATTTCCCAAGTTTTGCACTTCATGTAAGCTACTTTGGGCCTCCATTTCTCATTCAAACGGAAATCATTTTTGTCGTATGAGTACACTACGAGAATGTGCCCGCGTAGAGGAAGCCAATGCTTACATTTTCCGGTGTTGACAATGGCCGGAGCCCACCGGAATTGTGCCTGGAAAAGTGCCTGGCGCCACTTGTTAAAAATGAGTTCCAACAATCCCCCACATGAATAGAAATGATTCTAGACATTGGTTAAAAAATAGAAAAACTTTTGAGAGTACAGTCGAAAAATCACTGCGTTTGGGCTGGTAGCGTGTTTCAGCCTTGAACCATCCATAGTGAGTAGCTATCGGATTTACTCGACCAGGTGGTGAACATGATGTCTTGAACCACCCGGGCTTTGATGTAAACCGAGACAACAGCTATCACACAGATTCATCTTCTCACAGAACTAGGTTCTCTTGTAGTGTTCATTTTGGCCCTGAACATCCCTGGTTTTTCATGAGTGAACTTGGAGAATTTAGCCTCTCTTAATTCTCCTAAAAACGGCCCCATTTCACACTCATAAGGTGATTTCCATGAAGAGTATCCTGTCATACCCCACTTTTATTTCAAAGCTATGGAATCATTAAAAGTCAAGCTTAACCTTTACTCATACAGGTAGCACTGTTCATCATCCTAGGAACTGGGAGGAGACTTAAAGCTCACAGTGCTCATATTGATTCAACTTGATTTAGTTGTCCCTTTGAACCTACTTCTTGGGATCTCCAGTCAGGTAGGTAGGGTTCGCCATCAAGCATCCTCTGTAGTCATAGGCTTTAAACCCATTCCTCTTGATGATTTAACAACTTGATCTCGTGACAAACCTTTAGTAAACGGATCCGCTAGGTTGTCAGCCGACTTGATATAGTCTATTGAGATTATACCATGCGAGAGTAGTTGTCTAATGGTTTTATGTCGTCGTCGTATATGACGTGACTTACCATTGTACAGACGACTCAGTGCCCGAGCTATAGCCGATTGACTATCACAGTGTACACTTACTGATGGCACTGGTTTTTCCCACATCGGGATATCTTCCAAAAGATTTCGAAGCCATTCAGCTTCCTCTGCTGCTTTGTCCAAAGCAATGAACTCAGACTCTATGGTGGATATGGCCAATAGTGTTTGTTTGGAAGATTTCCATGAGACTGCTGCACCACCAAGTGTAAATACATATCCACTTATGGATTTTGAGTTTCAGGAATCTGATATCCAGTTTGCATCACTGTATCCTTCCAAAACTGCTGGGTATTTACCATACTGCAGCCCATAACTCTGAGTATATCGCAAGTAGTTCAATACTCTAGTTATCCCTTTCCAGTGTTTATGTCCTGGATTGCTTGTGTACCGACTTAGTACGTTTACTGAGTGCGCCAAGTCATGTCTTGTGCAATTGGTCAAGTACATGAGACTTCCAATCACACGTGCGTACTCTAACTGTGACACTGCATCCCCCGAGTTCTTAGTTAAATGAAGATGAAGGTCCACGGGGCTCTTTGCAGTTCCGCTTGAGTAGTTCTTGAATCTTTCAAGTACTTTTTCAGCATAATGTGCTTGAGATAGGATAATTCCTTTAGAATGTCTAGTGATTTTAATCCCTAGTATGACATCTGCTAATCCCAAGTCTTTCATGTCAAACTTCTCACTAAGCATGTTCTTAGTTCGGTTGATCATGTCTTTGTTGCTTCCAATAATGAGCATGTCATCTACGTACAAACACAACAAAATGTAACCATTTGGAGTGTCCTTGAAGTAGATGCATTTGTCACATTCATTGATGCTGAAGCCATTTGACATCATGACATTGTCAAAATTTTCATGCCACTGCTTTGGAGCTTGTTTGAGTCCATACAGAGACTTCACAAGGTTGCACACTTTGTGTTCCTGTCCAGGAACCACATAACGCGCAGGTTGTTTCATGTATATCTCCTCTTCTAATTCTCCGTTTAGAAAGGCAGTTTTTACATCCATTTGATGGATTTCAAGGTTTCGTAATGCTGCTATTGCTATTAGCATTCTTATTGAGGTTATTCTCGTAACTGGAGAATAAGTGTCAAAGAAATCCAGGCCCTCTTTTTGCCGGAATCCTTGCACCACAAGCCTTGCCTTATGCTTATCTACTGAGCCATCGGTTTTCAATTTGGTTTTGAAAATCCATTTGCACCCAAGTGCTTTACACCCTTGTGGCAAATCAACTAACTCCCATGTATGATTCTGCATAATGGAGTCGATTTTGCTTTTAACTACTTCCTTCCATGAAGGCGCATCAGGTGTAGACATGGCTTCTTTGAAAGTTCTAGGCTCATTCTCCAAGAGAAATGACGTTATGAACTCTTGCCCAAAGGTTTTCTCCTTTCGAGCTTTTTTGCTTCGTCTAGGTTCAGCTTCTGGTTCAGTTCGAGCTTTCTTGCTCTGTCTAGGTTCATCTTCTGTTTCATTTACAGAAGTACCTGCTTCACTTTGTTCACGTGTTCGTTTTGGATGTTCTTTATCCTTGCACGAAAACACGTTTTCAAAGAAGGACGCATTCCTTGATTCCATTATTGTATTTACATGTATATCTGGTATATCAGATTTATGTACCAGAAACTGATAAGCACTACTGTTGTGTGTGTATCCTATGAAAATACAATCAACGGTTTTAGGTCCAATTGTGACCTTCTTAGGAGGTGGCACTGCCACTTTTGCTAGGCACCCCCACACTTTGAGGTATTTGTACGAAGGTACGTTACCTTTCCAAAGTTCGTATGGTGTCTTGCCAGTAACTTTATGCGGTATCTTATTGAGGATATAATTGGTGGTAAGCAGCGCTTCCCCTCACATGTTCTGGGGTAACCCAGATTCCTGCAACATTGCATTCATCATCTCTTTCAGAGTTCGGTTCTTTCGTTCCGCAACTCCGTTAGATTCTGGTGAGTAGGGAGCAGTTGTTTGATGAATAATCCCGTGTTCTCTACAGAACGCGTTGAAAGGTTCATCATACTCGCCTCCTCTATCACTTCGGATTATTTTTATGGTTTTACTAAGTTGGTTTTCAACTTCCAACTTGTATTCCTTAAACTTTTCCAAGGCCTCATCCTTGCTTCTGAGCAAGTATACATAACAGTATTTTGTGCAATCATCAATAAAGGTTAGGAAATACTTTTTACCGCCTCTAGTTTGCACATATTTTAAATCACACAAGTCTGTGTGTATTAAACCTAGAGGTTCGGTTGTTCTCTCTACATGTGGGGATGGCATTTTTGTGAGTTTGGCATGTACGCACACTTCACATTTGTCTTTACTTGATTTGCATTTTGGAATCAGGTTCATGTTCATTAGTCTTTGAATAGACTTGTTATTCACATGCCCTAATCGTTCATGCCAAATATTAAAAGACTCAACAACATAAGCAATAGGATTAGTCTTATTCATTGAAACATCAGTTACAATAGTTTTTGGGATGACTGTCATTACATTCATTTTGACCAGTCCATCCTTTACATAACCCTTGCCCAAAAATACCCCATTCTTTGAGAGAATCAACTTGTCAGACACGAAGTTGGTCACGAATCCGTTCTTGCTCAGCAGAGTGCCCGAGATCAGATTGTCGTGTTTCGATGTATAAAGAACGAGAGGTATTCTGCTCTTATCTAGAGCTTCGGAAGGAGGAGACGTTGTAGATCTTCTTGTGAACGTTTTGAATAACGTTACAGATCTTCTGCATTAGTGGAGAAGGACGTTACGGATCTTCAGGATTAATGGCAGAAGATTAGGTTTGCAGCCCATATCTCTCCATGTACCAGATCAAGGCCCAAGTCCACTAATGGGCTTCCGGATTGGCCCAAAAAGATAGGTGACTCCCAAGCCCGGCTCGGCCCGACGCAACTCGACTCGGCGCGCGTGTGGGCTTGATGAGCTAGGTCCTCTCCCCATTGAAAATGGGTAATGACCCAAGGCCACAACCTTGGGTCCATTTCTCCTCTATATATGGTGGTATTCCTACCTCCAATTTTCCAATGTGGGACAAGAATTTATCCCTCATATTTCCCAAGTTTTGCACTTCATGCAAGCTACTTTGGGCCTCCATTTCTCATTCAAACGGAAATCATTTTTGTCGTATGAGTACACTACGAGAATGTGCTCGCGTAGAGGAAGCCAATGCTTACATTTTCCGGTGTTGACAATGGCCGGAGCCCACCAGAATTGTGCCCGGAAAAGTGCCCGGCGCCACTTGTTAAAAATGAGTTCCAACATCAAACTCCTTAGTCACACAATGAAGGTGTGGGAGAGAATAGTAGAGGTAATGTTGAGAAAGCTTATAAGCGTGTCCGAAAATCAATTTGGTTTTAAGTCGGGGAGGTCGACTATGGAAGCCATTCACTTAATAAGGAGGTTGGTAGAGGCGTATCGGGAAAGGAAGAGAAAGTTACATATGGTCTTTGTTGATTTGGAGAAGGCGTATGATAGAGTGCCAAGAAAACTAATTTGGGAGTGTCTGGAAGTGAAGCAAGTATTAGGCTCGTACATTAGAATCCTAAAAGACATGTACGAGGGTGCTTTGACTAGCGTGTGTACCCCAGGAGGAGACACGGAGTACTTTCGGGTCGACGTCGGTTTGCACCAAGGGTCGGTGTTAAATCCGTTCCTATTTACTGTAGTGTTGGATGTGTTATCAGGGACAATACAGGGTGAGGTACCGTGGTGCATGCTATTTGCAGACGACATTGTGCTAGTGGATGAGACTAGGAATGGGGTCAACAGTAAGCTAGAACTTTGGAGGGAGAAGCTTGAGTCAAAGGGCTTTAAGTTGAGTAGGACTAAATCAGAGTATGTTGAGTTCACCTTTGGTAGAGGCGATGTGACGGGAGTAGAGGTTCAGCTTGGTGGGGAGGTCGTCCCAAAGAAGGAGACTTTCAAGTATTTGGGGTCTATTGTACAAAGCGACGGCGGTATAGATGCAGACATTAAGCATAGAATGCAGATGGACTGGCAAAAATGGAGAGGCGCATCAGGAGTTTTATGCGATAAGAAAGTGCCACTCAAACTAAAGGGCAAATTCTACAAGGTGGTAGTTAGGTCGGCGTTATTGTACGGTGCAGAATGTTGGCCGACGAGAAAAGATCAAGAACAGAAGCTGATGGTGGCAGAGATGAGGATGCTACGCTGGATGTGCGGACATACCCGGATGGACAGGATCCGAAATGATTCAATTAGAGAGAGGATTGGAGTGGCAGACGTTAGAGACAAGTTGCGTGAATCTAGACAACGATGGTTTGGGCATGTGCAGAGGAGACAGCCTGATGCACCAGTGCATAGATGTGAAGGGTTATTGTTCAGCGATTTTCGCCGAGGTAGAGGTCGACCAAAAAAGAGATGGAAAGAGGTAGTTCAGCATGATCTGACTCTCCTGACACTGACAGAAGACATGGCTCAGAACAGAAAGCTTTGGAGGGAAAAGATTAGGATAGAGGACTGATTTGGACAGGAAGTGTTTCTTTGCTTTGGTTTGTTTTTGGTTATTTTCTGCTTGTGTGTCAGTCTCTTTTGGGTCTATCAGAAAATATCCTCTCGAATTACTTCGGGGTATGGATGCGTACATCTGGACCCCCCAGACTCTGCCGTTGGTGGGACTTTACTGGGTCGATTGTTATATATTTTGGAGTCTGAATAACGAAGTTCTTCAAATTAGAGTCTAATGTCACATTTTCTTGTGATATAGTAGTTCATATTTATGACTCATACAGTAAGGGTCATCTATTGCTAATTTGCTATGGTTGAACCAATTGTAATTAGTTTGCATTTTTTCTTGCAAGGAAGTTTGCCTTGCTTGATGGTTCTCTTCTATTGTTTTTCCTTTATGAGTTCAAAGTTTTCATTAATCTATCTATTATTTCAGCATTGAGAGTCTCCAGATTAACCAAAAATCCAATCGAATCAGGTAAATACTCTAGGACATTGTAAGAAAGATTTAATTCCTCAAGACCTTCTAATCCAACAATCGTTTCTGGCAGCACCCGCATCTCCCAGAGTTATAAGAATAATGAAGGCCAACACAGCTAGTAAGGAACATACTAAATATGTCAAATGATGCAATAAACATCCTATAAATAACCGCAAAGAGAGTGCAGAAGATCCATATCAATCGATCCATACAATTTATGATTAGACGAATCATAAACAACAAAAACAATTAAGAAAAGAAAAATCAGAGATGTAGAGGTTTAAGTACACAAAACTGAATTAAACCGAACCGAACTTGGACCAAACCGAACCGAACTTAGACCGAACCGAACTTGGACCAAACTGGACCGAATCGAACTAGACCGAACCGAACTGGACCGGACCGAATAAGATTGGACTAATTTACCTAGAAATCTATGTTTTTTAAATTAATTTAAAAAAAAAGATCGGTTTGGACCGAACCGAACCGAAAACCGAATATTATTTTTATAAGAACCGAACCGAATATAATCGGTTCGGGTTCTGTTCGGTTCGATCCAAAAACCGAAAAACCGAACCCGATGAACACCCCTAATCACAACGACACTATCAACGTCATCAACTTGTATCAAACAGACAAATTCATCTTCTGCATTCATTATCATCAAAACACACAGAACACCATAACATTCCCAACAAAAACTTACTGCTCATGAGCGACCTCTTTCACTACAAAGATGGTCGACAGAAGGAGCCGATAACTGGTGAAAAAACGGACAGTAACACTTAGTTTATATAGTAACCCACATCATAGTCGGTGTTCAAAGTCAGCGGGGCATGTTTCTTACATGCATGGTAGGAGACATGAAAAATAACCACGTATCGGAGCAATCAAGGAGGATAACTACTTTTTAAAATTGGATGTGCATGTGCAACACTCTCTTTATTCACCTTCTCTCTATTTGCTAAGCTTTAATTTTGGCAGAGCCTTTGTACACTATAAAAATTGTCTTCGTACACTACATTTTGAAACGCATAATTTTTGCTTAAGCGATATATCCGCGTTTGAGTGTAAATTGTACCCAGAAACTGAGTTTATGTAAGCAAAATACTTGCGTTTCAGTTTTTTTTTAAACGCAAGAATAGTGCTTAAGCACGATTCCTGCGTTTCAAAAAATGAAAATTTTGAAAATATTACCGTTGTGAACCGCAAGATGCCTGCTTAAGCAGGATTCCTGCGTTTCACAATGGTAATATTTCCAACGGTCGAATTTCAGCCTTCTATAAATACTCCCCATCACTTGTAGGTTGGATATACCACCACAACCGAGTACAAAATCATTACGAAAATGTCTAGTAGTGAAGAAGAAGCGGATTATAGCACCGAAGAAGAGTTCGAATCTGAGAGCGACCACGAAGATGAAAATTTGCCGGATGGCGAAGACGATCCAAATTTCGATATTTTAAACTTTTCGGTTAGTAATGCGTTTTATTTATCGTTATATTATAGAAATGCGTTTATAGTTGGAGTATATAGATTTCGATATGAATATTAGAATAGGAAATAAGTTTACATAGTAGTTGTACATATGAATGTTTACTTTTGTAGATATGAATTCGTATTTGTAGTAGATATGATCTTGTATTTGTAGATTTAGATATAAATATTAAAGTTTTTAGATATTTCGATATAATAGTTAATTTTTGTTTGTGTATGTTTAAGCATTAATTAAATGTTGGAAATGGATAAAATAACAGGGGAAATTTTATGGAAAGGAATTTGCCACTAATTTGAAGTGGAACAGTCGAGATGAGTTGGTTGACTGGGCTAAGAATTTGGGAAAAGACTTGATGATGTGTTTAGTTATTAGGCGAAGTAACGTGAGGCATGTTAGTTTGACTTGTGAACATTTTGGGAAGCAAAGATTTAGAAAGGAGAAATGTGATTCAGAAGATGAGGAGGCTCGTGAGATTGATGTTGCTAGGCGTCCAGGAACAAATTCGAAGAAGTCAGGATGCACATTTGAGCTTATAGGTGTCCCAGAGAAGAAGTATGAGACAGAGAGTCGTAAATGGATATTGCGTGTATTGAGTGGTGTACACAACCATAAGTTGCCGCTTAGCTTCAATGGTCATGCAATCATTGGTCAGATTAGCCGAGGAAGAGAAGACTTTGGTGCGGAGTTTAGGTGAGTCATTTGTCCCCCCCTCTGCTATTTGTAAAGCGTTGAAAATCTCCTTCCCAGGAAATGTGACATCGGCAAAACAAGTTTCCAACTACCTACAAAAGTTGTAATTCGAGGATCGTGGGGATTTGACGGTCACCCAATGGACACTCAATTTTATGAAACAACACAAATATGAAGTGTTTCCATTGAGGGAGAAGCTGACTAATGAGGTGGATGTCTTATTTTTTGCCCACCCTGACTCACTGAAGCTTCTTAAGAGGTTCTCGTATGTTATCATCATCGACGCCACATACAAGACGAACAAGTATGTAACTTATTGAAGCAATAATTTTAATTATGAATATTCTAGGAAATTTGGATATGCTCGTATATTTTGGGAGTAAGGTTCCGGTGCGGAGCACTCTTATGGTGCGGACGTGCGGACATGCACTATAGGGCCTTATTTGTGCACTTTAGGGCCTTATTTGTGCACTTTTCCAAAATTTGAGAAAAATGCTTGAAATAAAAAAAAAATTACAAAAGTGCACAGTTAAGACGTTAAAGTGCACAAATAAGGCCCTAAAGTGCATGCTCCGCACGTCCGCACCGTAAGAGTGCTCCGCATATGATCCAAACTCTATATTTTGGTGCCTTTGTCGTTAGGTATAACATGCCTTTGGTGGAGATTATCGGTTTTACGTGTACTCACAAGACCTTCAACATCGCATATGCATTTACGAAGAAAGAAGAGATTGTGCATTACACTTTCATCATGAAGAAGTTGTGTTACGAAGGGGTGAGCATCGGTCCGGAACCGAACCGAACTGAAAACCGAGACTCCTAAAAAACTGAACCGAAAACCGAACCGAATTATATTGGATCGGTTTGGTTCGGTTCGGCCCGAACCCGGTTCGGTTCGGCTAAAAAACCGAAAAACCGAATTTATTTAGAAATGTTTCAAATTGTAAATAAATTCTATCCAACAAACAGTGATTACACTATTACTTTCATGTTTTTATAACACTACACTAGATTATTAGGTCTCTAACTAACATGTCTTGGTAATCTTGTATTCTTGTTCAATCGATTAATGCAATGATGTGACACTATGATCGCCCCCAACTGTGTGAAAAGGCTGACCTCTCTTTGCAAGCTCTCCAGGTAATTAAATTTGACAATTTGTTATGTGAAATCAAATTGTTCTTTGCTTGAAATTGTTGATTGGTTGTGCAACTGAATTTCATATATGATGTACAACATTATACTGACCTGCTTGATGTTCAGCTTCCTTATCTAGTAGTGAATCAACCCTTGGATGTCCGCGGTGAATCAGGTCTTGCAGCTACGTAAAAATCAAATTGTAAGTGTTCAGCAACAATCAACTCTATGTATCTGATCAAAGAAATAAACTATACAAAAACTTCTTTTTTTCCTTTTAGACAGTTGCAGACGAAATTTTGCATAATTGCACTACTTATAGCCCATGATCATCCACTTTCTGAAGAGATTTATAACAGCATTCACATGATATAGGCAATCCAGAACCATAATCGCCAGTCTTAACACAATTACAATCAGAAATATATTCGCCTAACCATCCAAATTTTGAATCATCATTCATCAGGCAACCACAAATTTACTATATTTTTCTATACAAATGACATAGCTAGAAAGATTGAGGGGCAGGGGACGCATCGACGCAGTCCACCACCGACGGCGTCAAGCAGCAGCAACGAGCAAGTGGGGCTGTGGGGGCAGCAGTTCCTGGCGAAGTCAAGCAGTGCCGCAGTGGTTCCTGGGGGAAGACGGTGACTCGGCAAGACGTCGGTCTGGGCAGGGGACGTAGGTCGCAGGGCGGTGGCAGCAAGCAGCAGCCAATGAGGGGCAGGGGACGCACCGACGCAGGTCGCAGGGCAACCGGCAACGCCAATAGGGGACTGGGACTGGGCGCTTGGTGCTTGGAGCCTTGGAGGCGGGCGAAACTCAGAACTCAGAAGATTCAACAGGTGAGGTCGTGAGGATATGGGCCTTTTGTTTTAACCTAAACCAGCCCAATAACAAGGGCAGCCCACTTTTTTTTGTTTAATTTCGGTTTAACCGAACCGAACCGAAATTAAACCGAAACCCCAAAATACATAAACCGAACCGAATTATTTCGGTTTGGATCGGTCTTTTCGGTCCGGTTCGATTAAAAAATTCGGTTAAACCGAACCGTGCTCAGCCCTAGGAGTCATGTCAACGGCGATAATGACCGATCGAGAGAAGTCCCTCATCAATGCAATCCATTTGATCTTCCCGGAGGTTAAACACCTTTTGTGTTGGGTGCATATAAAGCACAACATCGAGGCTTATAGTTCCCCTCTTTTGAAGAGTAAAGTAAAGGTAAAAGCTTTTTGCGGGCAATGTTGGGGACTCTTTTGCTCAACCACGGAGGAAAGCTACCAAGAGAGGCTTGAAGCATTGAAGAAGTCATGGAAGAAAGGGTTGATTAGATATGTTGAGAAGCAGTGGCTTACACCTTACAAGGAAAACATAGTTAGAGCGTGGACGGACCACCATCTCCACTTTTTCACAAGGACATCCAACAGGTATCCCAACTTCAAATCTTATATATATTTGCATAAGTGATCTATAACATATTAACCTCATTGTTATATGATTTGAAAGGGTTGAGGGTATGCACAAGGTGTTGAAGAAAATTATGGATTCAAGTATAGGCGGATTTAACCGAATGTCGGTGAGGATCCACTCAGCGATTGAGAGCCAAGTTTGCAAGGTTAGGGCAAGCATGGAGATGTCACGGATCAAGATGCCCACATGTTACAACCGGATGGATCCAATAAACCGGATTGTGTTTTCTAGGCTATTCTACAGAGTGTCGGATCGGGCCTTGAGGAAGTTGTATGTCATTTATGAGATGCTACTGGACTGTGATTTCAAACAAGAGTGCGATGATTTCTAGATGAGAGAGTGCCTTGGCCTACCGTGCCTCCACACAATTGCTTTTGCTATCATTGATAAGAAGCCAATCATGCCTTCTGAGATACACCGCTTTTGGAAGCAGATTGAATGGGATAGGATAGTCCGTTCTGACGCAGACGATGTTGTTGGTGACAACGTCAGTATGACAGTTTTAGAGATGAGGTGCAACGACTTTTCCCAGAAGTTGCAAAGGGGTGAGCTGAAGAAATCAACAATAGATCAGATGGCGGAGGTTTACACTGACTTGGAGTATCCGCATGAGTCAACCCTGCTGCAACCCACAATGATCAAGCCAAAAGGAAGACCGCCGGGGTCATTCAAGTATTCCACCAAGAGAGATCCGATTAGGGTTGAGTACGCAAGCGCGGATCTTGATAACCTAGAGAAGGAGAAAGAGCATGAGAAGGACAAGCAGAAGGGAAGCCAAGGAAGAAGTCAGCCTAGAAAGGACCAAGAAGAACCTATTTTTGTTGATGTAGAAGAACATGTTCATGTTGATCAAGAACCGTATGGATCACAGTTTCCCGGGGAACCCATCAATCATATGGGAATGGACTTTGGAGTCAACAACATTGACTACTTTTGGTATCCGTTCATTAGGGATGTGAGGGATGTAGTTGGAGACGGACATTGTGGCTACCGCTCACTATGTGTACTGTTGGGCAAAGGCGAGGGGAACTACAAGAGGATTTGATTCAATTTGGCATCTCACTTGGTCGACAACAGAGTCTTGTACGAGCACGTGTTGGCAAGACTAAACCCGGGGAAGTCATTTGAGAGTTATGCAATTGAGGTGAACTACTTCTTTAGTCCTTGCGGACCGAGGTTCTGGTGCGACATGCCCATGGTCGGTCTAGTGTTTTCCACGGTGTATAAGGTTGCTTTGGCATTCTTGTCTTGGAATGGTTTGTGCTTATGCTTGCCAATGATGACATCGCAAGCAAGTCTCAACGGTAATGGGCTACGGATATTGACCATGGCTCAAGTTGGAACTCAAGACCACTTCATACCGGTATGTCTTATTTGTTTTAAGTTTCTTTACTTACTTATATAAATACGCTTCTTTACTAATCTTTGCATTTTTTGATAAATGAAGTTATGGCTCAAGGATGGAAGTCCTCTGCCTCCAACTCCATATGCTTGGCGCGAATTCAAACATATAAGTGTCGAAGGTTGGGATGCACCATTTGCCTTAAGGATTTCAATGTTTTGGGAGTTTCGCATAGCATATGGTCGTTCACCCCATACTATGGCTTAGGGATATGTCATGTGATATGAGTTGTGATTGTAATATTTTAGTACTCTAATTAATGCAAGTGTGACATTGAAAACCCCTTTGTGCTTTTAATATTATGTTTAACTCGTTGTACAACATAAACAATAAAAGATAAATCGTAGGGTGGATCAATCCAATCTCTCTTAACAACATCTCAAACTTGATACAAACATTACATCAACTTCAAACCATTACATTACATTAAATGTCAATACATAAAACATATTACAAGAGCGATACAAACATTACATCAACTTAATTACGCCCTTGTATCTCTCTTAATAACTTCTCATACTTAGATTTGCACATCGCTAACTTCCCTTGTTCCTTAAGGCGCATAAACCTTGTGTGAATGGGAATCAACTTAACAAGTTCTTCATTTTCCATAACAAGTTCTTCATTGTTCTTACCAAGTTCTTCATTTTTCTTATCAAGTTTTTCATTTCGGTTAGCAAGTTGTTGTTTTTCGTTCCACAATTGTGCTATAACCCTATGTGTCCTCTCATCGTAGGATGGATCAATCCACTCCATGAAGCGACACCCCCCTTCCATAGTCGGGCATCCCCAATACCTCCTTCTATAGTTGAACTGCATATGCCACTCACGGATAATCGCAGATCTCTTACAATTGCATAGCCAACCAGCGTTTGTTGACGATGAAGATGAAGATGCCATTATGCGATATAGTGCTTGATTTTCCTATCAATATCATAAATCCATTAATAAATGTTTCATAAACATAAACTCAAACAAGATCTAACCTGAGAGGATAACCTTACCGAATAATGGTGATGAACAACAGAGCTTCAGTTGGAATTGTGAGAACTAAGTAACCCTAGGGGTAATACTATTTATACAAGTGAAGAGTTGTGCATAACAGTTAGCACACAGCTGTAAAACACTGAAGTTGTGCAGAAATGCGAATAATAGCTGTAAAACACTCAGATTGTGCATAACAACTACGACACAGCTGTAAAATACTGAAGTTGTAAATGGGGCGGCCCATTTACAAGACACAGTGAAACGCAGGAATCCCGCTTAAGCATGTATCCAGCGTCCGAAATGCAGAGATACTGCTTAAGCACTAATCCTGCGTTTCATTGTGTATTACGCTTCTAACATTTTGTTTTATACACCATGAAACGCAGTGTTGATGCTTAAGCGGTGCCTCTACGTTTCATAGTGTATTTGATGTTCTTTAGGTGTTTTTGGCGGGTGCTTTTTTAGTTTTTGGTAATTAGTGGTTGAGGGTATGTGTTAATGGGTTGTATTATTCTTAACTTACTTATAATCATGCAATTCCTACTTATACAATATTTAACATTATAATCATTAACACTTAATACATTCGACCCTACTACTACTACTGTACCTCAAGTAACATTATATGCATAACATTACTTATAATCATACAGTTCCTACTTATGCATTATGTAACAGTATAATCATTTGCAGTTAAGTACTTCATACTATTATATACATATGATTAGTTATATGAACACTATATGTAAGACGTTAGATCACTTTTACTTATATATAATACTTACATATACTTAGGATTACATCACATTTTGACAACGATATAAAAAAACCTCAGATTTGCGTATTTTGTTGTTTTTTGACCGATTTGGGCCTATATTGGGCCCAAATCCAAAAAAACGACAAATTTGCGTAATTTTGGTTTATTGGACCATTTAGAGTCCATTTGGGGATGTATTGTTCAAAAATGTAATTTTTTTGGATTTGTTGCGTTTTGGCCCATTTGAGCCTATTTGGGCCCATTTGGGCCCAAATCATCAAAAATTGTTAGTTTTGTGTTTTTTTGGATTTTATGGCCATGTGAGCCTATTTGGGGATGTATTGTTCAAAAATGTGATTTTTTTGGATTTGTTGCGTTTTGGCCCATTTGAGCCTATTTGGGCCCAAATCATCAAAAATTGTTAGTTTTGTGTTTTTTTGGATTCTATGGCCGTTTGAGCCTATTTGGGCCTATATTGGGCCCAAATCCAATATTGGGCCCATTTGGGCTATCTTACGCCATTTGTTCAAAAATATGAATTAATTACATAACAAAAAAGACATCTAAAATACATACAATCCACGTGTCCTACGTAAATACTAATCTGCCTGAGGGTCGCTATCTCCAGGCTGCTCTTGTGCCCTACTACCAGATCCCTCCTCATATACAGAATCCTGAAAAACAGGCTTAGGAGGAGGAGGAGGCGCACCACGTGGAATGGGAGGAGGACGAAGCGGCCTTGCACCCACCATACGCAATGCAAAATCCATTAGCTCCTCTCGTACGTCCTTAGGAAGGCCAGCTCTCTCTAGAGCATACACCCTCAACTCAGCTGATACCACCTGGTTACACTATTTTCAAATAAAAAATGTTATTAGATACACATATGTAATGACATAAGGAAATTAATGCAAAATAATATACCGTGATCAGGTCGCTAGGAAGCGGTGGCGGAAGAGGCACGTCATCGTTTACTAGTGCTGGTGCTGAAGGATCCTGCCTCGGTGATCGATAATCTAGATATGGATGAGACATACGCTCCCACCAATCCAGATACTCTGGCTGACAATCCCAAGGGAAACCGGCGTCAGGCATGTCACCGAGCTCTATCATCGGCCTCGGATCAGCTCCCCACTGACATGCATCGTCCGGGGAAACAACGGTGTAACTCCCACGAAGACTCGAGGCACGTACAGCTATGGTAGGAGTAGGGGGCGTGTCTGGTATGCCCTGCGTACAACCAAACTGACGCATAACTCTATCAGGCAGGTACGGCTCGCGGATATCAAAGCACTCAATCAATCCCCGAAACCTCGATGGAGCGAGACTCGGGGAGTCAAAGTCCAACTGCCCCCAGGGCACCCAGCAAACCTGTAAGATATTGAGAACGTCAGACAAATGTATCATGTCGAAGGAAATACTTAATTACGAATAATGTAACATACATATGCATATCTGTACTGATCAAGGACCCGTCGTAGGTTGATCAGACGCTGTGAATCCGAGCGATGTGGTGCCTCTACACCATCACGTGCAGCCGCACGACTGTCACGTAGAGCCTCGGGATCGGAAGACGCGTGACCTCGAAACGAGTGAAAGTAGGCCCAGATCCAAGACTGAAATAAATCAATGTTACATTTTCTCGGTGTAAACGTAAGACGAATGGAGTTGAATGAGATAGGTTACCTTCAGCAGAAGCGTACAATCGGCAATAGAAGATGTTTGACCTCGCGACGCCTTACCTAATTGGCGGTATAGGTACGCCAGGGTAGCGACTCCCCATGCGTACCCTCCAGTCTCGTCATGATCAAGGAAAACCGCTAAAATACCAGGCTTGCATTTCATCCCCGACTTATCAACGAAGAGAGTACAACTCACTAGCATCGCAAGATACAGCGTAGCTATATGATGCTCGTTCCTGTAAAGAACGATTATTATTTAACATTATATTTTAAAAAAAACTATACTAATTTTCTTAATTTAATATTATTTAAAAAACAACAGAATGTCACCTCTCCTCGGCTTTGCATAACTCTGTAGCCTGATCCTTCAACATCTTGTTAGTTCCATAACCGCCAGCTGTTTAGAAAATCCATATATTGTTTTTTATGCATAACTCGGTTATTTTTTCATTAATATTAATAAATTATTTGTTATAATTTCGATTTTTTACCTATCCCAGACACCTCAGCAATACACGGCTCCACCCCCAAAATCGGTGCCAAGGCCTCCCACATCGCAGCATCAGGCATAGAAGAAACCACGGTAGCACCGTCAATCTGAATCCGCAGAATCTGCACAACATCGTGCAGTGTGATGGTAATCTCGCCCCAGGGGAAATGAAACGAGTTGGTCTCTGGATGCCACCTCTCGACGAATGCTGGTATGAGAACCGCGTCCATCCGTCGGAACTCCAACATCCCCAATGCAGTCAGCCCGCTGCGCCAACGTCCACCATGACCCATCCTCGTCCATCCTATATCGATGTATACCATCAAAGTGCTGAGGATGAACGAAGGTCCTGAGGATCCTCCTCATATGAAACAATAAGTTTTCTTGTATTTAGGATTAATGCATATATTTATTTATTTATTTTGGTTTTTTAAATATTTAAAATTTTCAAAGGAAATTTTTATACGTACCGAATCCCGGTGCGAAGGGAAGTGTACTGGGGGAGTCAATATGTCCACGGCTACCACTGCTTCCTCCTGCGTCGCCATCCATAAAAGAGGTGCGATGTGGGTAGGATAGGATGGGATCAGGTCTCTCGAACGAGGACCTCCTGGCATCCAATTCCCCTCCTGGCCTAGAGGTATAGGGGCAGCAGGGGGGGCAACATGCTCGATAATGGGTGGCCCCTCTGCCTCAGGTGGGGGAGAAGGTGGCTCAGAAGTTTGCGTCGCATGAGGAGGGGGCATGTCGTCCGTCTCCATAGCATCAAGTCTATCAGCGTTTGTGGGGGGCTCGAATGTCTCGTGCCAGCCTTGCTCCGTCGCCTCAAAAACCGGGGAACGGGTGTACTCCTCTTGGCCAATATCGACCTCGTCGTCCGAAGATGATGACTCAGACTCGGTCGGATGATCCTCGGGCTCAGCAGACTCAGTCGGATGATCCTCGGGTTGCTCGACATCTCTCCGTAATGCAGCGTCTAGCTGTCTGCTCAGCTGAGATGGAGAACCGCGTCGTGCAGAAGTTGTGATCCCTCGTTCTTTGGGCTTACGAGGACCATGACGCTTTGGCCTAACAGATCCGCCGCACGCCTCCAATATGCCCTTCATTTTAATTATTTGTTAATTATTAATAATTATTAATAATGTTTTAATTTCTAATTCTATTTGTTTTTTATAGACAATAATTTCGATTGGACAATAATCTCCATATTCTTTATTTTGACATTTATTTAATTTCTATTCTAAATAAATTATTTTTTAAATTAATTGTCAAATTTCCTAAATCATATCGTTATCTTCGGACGACAAGGTTTTAATTTCTAATTTTTATTTTTATGTTTTATTTCGATTGGATCCCTCGTTATTATTTCATATTTTTATGTTTTAATTATTTGTTAATTCTTAATAATTATTAATAATGTTTTAATTTCTAATTCTAATTGTTTTTATATAAACAATAATTTCGATTGGACAGTAATATTCATATTCTTTATTCTGAAATTTATTTAATTTCTATTCTAAATAAATTATTTGCTAAATTAATTGTTATTTAATTTCTATTTCCTAAATCATATCGCAGAATCATAATATTTTGGTAATTCATGCGTTATTTTCCAGACTAAATCCATGCATTTCATATAATTCATGCATTCGATTAATTCATCCTATCATAAATATGCAATACAATTCATACAATATTAATTCATGCATTTCGATATAATTCATGCTATCAAAATCATGCATTCGGTATAACTTATGCGATCATAATATTATTTAATTTATATCCTTCTAAACACATTTTAAAATTTATTTCAAATTTAAAATTTATGCATGCATTATATATAATTTACGCTATCATGCATTATATTTTAAAATTTACGCTATCATGCATTCGATATAATTCATGCTATCAAAATCATGCAATCGGTATAACTTATGCATGCATTACATTTAATTTACGCAATCATAAATCATGCATTCGATATTTATATCCTTCTAAACACATTTTAAATTTTAAAATTTACCTGTCGAATATCAGGTACGGTAGAAGAAGAGACTATCGGCGCATCTGGTACGGTAGACGAAGAGGCTACCTTGCGCTGCTTTCGAGACTTTACCGCATCGCCGCCTTTCCCGTGTTTTCGGGTAACCGGAGCAACCTCTCTGCCACCATCGCCGACTGCAGCAACATTTTTTCCGGCGACCGAAGCTTTTTCGGTGGCGCTATTTTTTCCGGCGACCTAAGCTTTTTCGGCAGCTACTTTTTTAACCGCACCTCCAATAGAGACGCTGGAAAACACTTCCAATGTCAGCCCCACCGCCTCAGCCACTGCCTCGTCGAGCTTCTGCCTCTCCGTCAGCTCCAGAACGTCGGCTCCGACACCCGCGACTCCGTCAGCCCCACCGCCGCCAGCCAAGCTCGCGTCTGCTGCCGGCGTACCTTCGGTCGACGCTAGAGGAGCGGAATCCGGGTCTGTTTCCGCTGGAGAAGATGATGAAGGCGCCGTCGGCTGTCTTCGTCTCCGGCCAATGTCTTCATCTCCGGCACCGGATTTGAAATACCCCAAATAAGTTGATAATGGCATAATGGTAAATTATTTAGGGATTTACTTAAAAAGGGAGAAATGGAAATTTAGGGGATAAAGATCAAAGTTGGGATTTGGTTTAAAATGAGAACAAGGGGTGTGCACTGTGCAGAAGGGAATTCATCCCCTTCGTTTTATCCCCTTCGTTCCATCTCCTTCGTGAAGCTCCCGCTGAGCAGCTGTGCTCCTTTCGCCTCCTCTACCCAGCTGAGTCTCTTCCTCCGACGAACCAGAACCCAATCGCCGCTCCTCTCCTCTGTTGTCCGCTGGTGTGCTGTTGTCCTGTCTGCGACCCTTCAGTATAATTGTAAGAACGTTTTACTCACTTATTATTTTGGTCTGAAATTTTGAGGAGGTAAACTAGACTTGTATATCTAACTCCTCGAGTTGAAATCGTCGCATTCGGAGTCCTGAGCAGGGAGAAAGAAATTGTACAAGTCGGAGACTGTGTTGGTTGCTGAAGTTCTGCTGTGCGTGAGCCGAGCTGCTTCTGTGCATCCACTGCTGCTGAAGTGCTGTAGCTGGTGGTTGGAATTCCTGTGATGAAGAGCCCTTCCCAGTGGCTTCCGTTTGGTTATCAACAAGGTAAGCTTAGGGGTTTTGATTTGAAATTTTAGGGTTCGGTATTGATGATTTTTGGGTAACAGATTTTTGTTGAAATTAGGCTGGTGTTCAGCAGATTGGAGTCTGTTATGGACTGATTTCGTGGTCCTTGTGCAAGTGCAGCGATCTGCTAAAGGTTTGAGTTGATTTGTGTGGGATTTTGCTAACATTGGAGATTTGGAGGTATTATGAATTTAGGGTTTGAATTTGGGGGTTTTATTGGTTGTGGATTGGTATGAGTTAATTAACGCCAGGGTTTTGCTCGGATTGATTTCGCAGGTTCGTTCGAGTGGTTTGGAGACCTCTGGGGTCGTTGCGGTTCGACTTGAGGCAAGAGGATCCTTGCTAACTTATATATTTTTTTAATAAATTGATTTATGCTTAATTTATTTCATAATTAAGTTTACCGTTACTTGGTTGAAAATGGGTAAGTGTGCGTGATAGTAATTGCCTGGTATCGTGATTGATTAAATGTGGACGCGGTAGTCAATTGTGACTAAATATGATTGATTGTTGTAAATAGTGTTGTTGGATTAAATGGGTGTGTGTGTTGAATGTGTGTGTGTATGTTGGATTGAATGGGTGTGTGTGTTGAATGTGTGTGTGTGTGTGTTAGATCGTGTGTGTGTGTGTGTTGGATTGAATGTGTGTGTGTGTGTGTGCGTGTGTTGGATCGTGTGTGTGTGTTGGATTGAATGTGTGTGTGTGTGTGCGTGTGTTGGATCGTGTGTGTGCGTGTGTTGGATTGAATGTGTGTGTGTGTGTGTGTTGGATTGAATGTATGTGTGTGTTGGATTGTGTGTGTATGTGAATATGTGTTAGCCTTTGTCGTATGTGATATTTGATTGATTGCCGTATATGATTTTATTTGATTGGTATCGGTGTGGTGGTGGAATATTGTTCGATGGTGAAATTCCTTATATGTGAGGGCCTCGGTGGGTGTGAACCCCGATGGTCAGGAGGCGAATGGTGAAATTCCTTATATGTGAGGGCCTCGGTGGGTGTGAACCCCGATGGTCAGGAGGCAAATGGTGAAATTCCTTATATGTGAGGGCCTCGGTGGGTGTGAACCCCGATGGTCGAAAGGTTGATGGTGAAAGTCCTTATATGTGGGGGGCCTTGGAGGGTATGAACCCCGATGGTCGGAAGGTCGGAGATGGTGGTGAAGACGGAGGAGATATTATGTGAATGTTATGTGTACCTTACTTGGTTGAATTGGTTGAATTGATGATATTATATGATTGTATATTGTTTGTAACTGGTCAAGGTGGTTGTTGTTGGTAGCTGGTAGATTATGAAGGTTGGTTGTGTTGATTGAGGGTATAGATTGGTTTCCCATCTTGAGGGTGTGGGCCAATACGAGTTGAGTTTGAAGGTATGAGTTGCAGTCGAGGTTGACGAACCGGCGGCACCAGAAGGATGGCTGGCCTGGATCGTTATTTTGGTTATGATTGTATTATGTGATGATTATTTTCGTTGATGTCTATGTGTTTGTTGATGTGAAGGTTAATTGATTTTGTTGTGTTAGTGCAGTAGCGAGTTCAATATAATTGGTTAGCTTTGGTTGTAAGTCAGTAGTAAGAGATGTGTATGTGCATAGAGTTGTTGATTGAGGTATTAGTAATAGAGAGAAGGATGGATTGGACGTGTCAGTGAAGCTGGATTGGATCGTTCTATTCGTTTATGCTTGAGATGAGATTGAGGTTGGATTGAAGAGGTTAGTATAGGGTAGAGTTGTATAAGGATGTGTAATGGTTGATTTATGTGATAAGGTGTGTTTGTGTTTTGACGCGTGATTTATATTGATTGGTCAGTATGATATTGTATATATTATATATATATTGATTGACATATTGTTGGTATTATCTGATTGTTGTGATAAATCTTTGGATTTCAACTGTTTTGGCTTGGCTAGTCTTGCCATAGTCTTTCACGAGACTGACCAACTGCGGTCTACGTGCCGCGGTTGGCTGGGGTATCGGGTCCCCCAGTCAATCAGGCTTTGCAGATTTAGCGCCAGCAAGGAGGATCCTGATCACCGTCGGTTTTGGGTCGAAGGCTTTACTCTTTTGGTTTGGACTTTGACTTGGTTGTGCGTGTCGTTTTGGTAATGGACCTTGTATGGGTCAAACTTGTTGTATTGGTTTTTGGTTTGTAAAGTGTTGTGATACCCCGTAATTCTGTAAGGATTATTCTGGGAATTTTCCCGAACACCCATTTAGTACGTCGGATTTAATTCAGAAAGTCGGAGACATTCTGTAATGTGCTATGTATCTGTAATATTTTTCTCAGTGAAGAATTATACAGTTAAGACCTGTTGGAAGTCTATACTCGTTCGTGTACGAATTTTGTTATCGCGAGTTAAGATTAATACCAATCTCTACCCAATTGGTTATTGCCCAAGAGGTGCAAATGGATTAACCATGGGTTAATACCCAAGGGCACAATTGGAAGGCTTTTTGGCTCCCAACAAGCCTCATCTTTGCCTATAAATAGAGGGCATGGGTGAAGCTTGAAAGGGTGTGAAAAACGCCATTACGCTATCCATTTCTCGTCTCTCAAAAACGCTCTCTCTCTCGGAAAGCTCTCGTGGATCGTTGGAGGCTCGTTTGGTGTCGTTCTCGGTGGCCAAAGGAGACTTGGAAGGCCCTTAGAAGCCTAGAAGCCAAGCAAGGCGAAAGGCGAACCAAATCGAGCGTCGCGGGTAAGATTTCTCGTCCGTTTTTAAGTTTCTGTTCAGCGACGGCGACCGCCGCCAGGGAAACGGCGACCGCCGCCAGGAACGGCGACCGCCGCCAGGGAGACGGCGACCGCCGCCAGGAACGGCGACCGCCGTGTTGTGGACGGCGACCGCCGTGTTGGGGACGGCGACCGCCGTGTTGTGGCCGGCGACCGCCGTGAAGTTCTTGGTGCCGCCGTGGAGGAAGCCGATGAGCGGCGCCCGCCGTGCTTGAGACGGCGACCGCCGTGATGGTGGCGGCGCCCGCCGCAATTGTTGGTGGCCGGTCGTGAAGGGTAGTTGCCCGGGAGTTGTGCGTTGGCTTCCGAGACCTTCGATCGGGTCTCGTATCCTTCGATTTCTTTCATCCTTTCGTATATTCGTACTATTCTTTGTCGAATCTAACCTAGGGTTCCTTTTTGGGTCGACTCGAAGGTGTTTATGCTAGTGGAGCTATACGCGTGTCAAGCCCGGAATCCCGTTGTCTCTGCTTTGTTCCAGATCTGCGGACTAAGGCAAGTGGCGGTTCGCTCTTGCTCATCGTTCCATATTTACATTAATTATCAGCTGTTTATCTGAGTAATTAATTTGGAATGATTATCTGTGTTTGTCTGAAAAAGGTTTTATAAACTGTTTTGGAAAATCATATAATAGGTTGTATATCTGCTAGAACGACACTATTATCTGTGATCGCCTTCCGGGCATTTATGTGGATTAATAGGAAAACTAATCCAAGTAAGGATTAGCTGTTTCTATTATCTCTATGTTTAAGTTATTTGCCTGGATGGCTTTAATGTGATAATTGTTGTGTTAGACTGTTTAGTTAACACGAGTGTTTGTAGGAACGCTAATCCAAGTAAGGATTAGTCATTTCTTTATAACTTAATGTGCGTAGGAACGCTAATCCAAGTAAGGATTAGTCGTTTCTTTATAATTTAATATTCGTGGGAACGCTAATCCAAGTAAGGATTTGTCGTTTCTTTAAATCATAATATTCCTCGGGGTTATTGCCGAATAATTTAAGGGTCATGACCTATGCTTCTTATCCACATGTAAGGATCTGAAGTGTTTTAAGCGCCTTGCTAGCGCCAGTGGATGAGCTTAATTGCAGTCCTGTGTTTTAAGCACTTAGCTAGTGCATTGGGGTGGACGTAACTGTCACCCTGTAAAATAAACTGTAAGCGTTGTGGCAGTGCAAATCAGGGTGAACGTAAGATCACCCGGTGTCTTAATAACTTCCGTGTTCTCGGAATATTCTTAAAAGCCTCAACACTGTGTGTGTGTTGTAATTTAATAAGATAAGTGCAGTTAAGCACATAATTAAAGTGTAAGCGCTGTATAGTGCAATCAGGGTGAACGTAAGGTCACCCGGTGTAATATTAATCGTCGTTGTTTCTCGGCATAATAAAGTTAAGTCCCGTGTGTGGGTTGTGTGTGTTTTAATTTGGGTTGACATGATTGTCACCCTGAGATTTAAGCTGTGTGCCGCTCTTAATAACATTAATGTGTTTCAGTAATGTGTGTTTTGTAATTAAATAAGATATGTGCCCGAGTGCACATGATTAATAAACATTTGGCGAGTAGTGCAGCTAAGTCATAGTGCAGCTAGGAAAGCTCGTCTCGACTTGAATGTAGTACGTTCTCTTTCCGATCTGGATTCGCTGTATGCGATGAGGTTGGTCGTGAACCGAAGCATCTCAGTCAACTTTTAAATCATTGTTGTTTGATTCTGTTAAACATTCCAGATTTGTCATATTTCCTTAAAGACTCAATCTCTTGGAGTCTCTTTTCGAGTCGATTTCTGTGAAGATGAAGTCTTCCAGAATCTTCTCTCATGCATACATTTGTTGTTATTCCGTGAAAGTGTCGGGTTATGTATCGTCCCTTCGGTTATTATTCGAGGGACAATGATAGTAAACGGTTTCGATCACTCGAACCACTCTGCTTTTTACCCTTGCTAGTCTATTTAAGTAGACTAACCCACGAACTTTGTTCTCCGCATGTGGGCTGGTGTCATCCGTTCGATTCGGCACATCAGATAGAGTGTAGATGAGAAGACTAGAAGGACTATGGAGTCGACGGTGGTTTTCCGACATTTTTAATAATTTCTTTTAATCAGGTTGAGATCCTTGGGCAGGTGATCATTACGATCACAACCCTTTTTGTAATATCTTTTAAAAGTTTTCCGCTGTGCCTTGTTTAAGATTTCCGTTGTAATTCATTTAAACTCTGTGTTTGTCCTATTCGGGATTGGGATGTAATCCCGGGACTCGTGTTTTATATGATTAAGGTTATCATTTTGTATCATTGTATTTCATGATTTGTATTTAAACGGTAAAGCCTTGGGTGATCTCGGTAAGGAACACTGGGGTCACTAGCGGTAATACCTTTCCAAAAGGGTTAAGTTTTGGGGGTGTTACAAGTGTTGTATTTTCTGTAGGTTAAGTTTGATTGTGGTTTCAAACTCTGACGGGTTTTACAAGTTGTACAGGTTTTCCGCTGTGCTGCTTTTGATATATTTGGGTTATGTTTCGCAAATTTTTATTTCACCCGCCTTATAGTCCTTCGGGACTATGGCACTGTAGCACCTCTGGCCCGGGGTGTTACAGGATTTTTTCCCCAAATCCATTGTTTTTTGCAGATCCAAATAGAGGAGGGGGGATGAATCAAAATCTAGGAAGAAGAAGAAGGAGGAAGAAGAAGAAGGCGATTTCTGGGTTTAGGGGGCGGCGCAAAACCTAGGAAGGAGGAAGAAGAAGATGAAACGCATTTGAGCCCGCGTTTCACTTAAAGAAGAAGACGAAACACTGGATCTCTGCTTAAGCAGGAATCCTGCATTTCGATTAAAAAAAATAACTGAAATGCGGGTATTTTACTTAAGCCAAATACATATGTTTCGTTATAGTACATAATATCAGATTTTTGGGTAGATTTTACACGGAAACGCTAGTATCTTGCTTAAGCAATATTGTTGCATTTCAAAGTGTAGTGTACGAAGACAAAATTTGGAGTGTACCAAGAGCCTTCGTTATTTTTTGTCAAATGTGAACCCAGACAAAAGAAGAAAAAAGGATGAGATCAAGCCTCAAATTAAACAGGTACGTCTCCTACTTCACTACAAAATGACGCCGGAAATTATAAAAAGAGAAAAAAGAAATTTTACAAAATCACGCTGATTTGGAGGACCTGGTTGAACATAGCATGACTCAATGTTCCTTATATAAGCACTGCTAGCAGGGCCGGCCTTTTGCCTTGTTGGACCTGGGCGATGGCCCACGGCCCCGAGGTAATAGGGGGCCCAATTCATTTATCTATGTAGTAAGATTAGTAGTAGTAAGATGGATTATTTTACTCTTAAGAAATAAAGTTGGGCCATTTTACTCCCTTATAAAAAGAAGATGGGTCATTTTACATTTACTCTTAATTTTAATTAGGTAAATCAACAATTAATAAATATCCTTTATCAAAAGAGGATAACGCATGCAAGTTTGTGCAAGAAATATTGTGCAAGATGGGCCCCAGAGGTCATATTGTGCAAGAAATAAATATGTGTCTTCTTCCATCCCCTCCTTCATTTCCACGTCCATATCCATCATTGTTACCTTGGATGATTGGGTCTAGATCGTTAGGAGGGATTTTGGGATTGTTTTCTGATTGGGCCCGTAAAGTCATGTTCAATTCATGCAATTTTTTGTTAATTATTATTCATTTTTGTTAAGGATATGGATTTGGTTGGATTTACGTATAAGAAAGCACTTGTGTAAGTTGAAACATTGAATTGGTTTGGTTTATCATTTTCTATAATATAATTGTGTTAATATGTCCCTATAAATAATTTATATGCTAGTAAAAGAAGGTGAAAAAGAAAATTATTGGAATAATTTTTAACATCATAAAGAGGACCTATTGATAAGTTTATTTTCACACAAATAGATCGCAGACAACTAGGAGTGCTCAATTTATATTATGCCAAGAGCCTACTAAAACTCAGGACCGGTCCTGACTGCTAATAGCTAGTTAAAGTAAAACAAAGAATGAAGCCCATTAGAAACCATGCACAATTTCATGGTGACACATGGCATGACTATTTATTAGATTTTACCAAGTAGTAGCTTATGAGGACTCAATCCTATATGCTTGTAAATACCATTCTAAAACAAGGGTATACTACATACACTAATAAGCTATACTACAAAGAGAGAGAGAAAAGACAATCGGTATAACAAGTCAACTGGTCAATCCAAAGTATCCACATTTGCAAATAAAGAAACGTTGCACTCACTTTTTTTTGAAAAGGTAAAAATTTGAGTACCGACAACAATGTCGGAAAATTCGAGAGGCCGATAAATTGGCAACCGGAAAATCGGTTAAGAACAACATAGCAAACAAAGAAAAATACAACAAGCAAAATCGAGTCAAATGAACTAGGGAGAGAGGAGAGCCAAGCACAAATCAACAGATAGTGCCACCAGAACTAGGGTCAAACAAGATGAATCCTGGGCAGGTGCTGAATGGACTACCATGACGTTGCCCTCACCTAGATGAAGGATCTTCAAGAGTCTCGACCACCCTGTCGTTGCCTACAATGGATCTCCAGGAGTCTCAAACACAGTCACGACCACAACCGGAACAACTCGGTCTCCACCTAGAACAACTCAACAAAAGCAAAGAAGTACTAACACCCAAACTTGCAAAACATAAATGCAACCAAACAAGTACAAACAACAAAATAACAAAAAAATAACAACAAGCATCGGTGCAGGTTGGTGGCGCACTGGTGCGTTCTTGAGGGATCGGGGGCTCGGTCGGAGCGGGGACTCGGTGTGGAGCGGGGCTCTGTGCGGATGTGGATGCTTCCGGGAGGCGGACAATCGCTGATACATATCCCCACGAACGCCTCGACACCAGCAGCGGACATGTGGCCGTCATCGAGCGGCGGTGCGCTGCAGTTCATGCCCCGATGGACGGTCGCCGCCGGAGTTGAAATTTCACAGCCCTTTGATGGCTGCAGGTCGGATTGTTATGGATCCGGATGCGGGATGGGGCAAATTTGGTGCGGTGGGAAGTAGTTGGTGTGGGTCGTGGTGGGTTCGAGCAGTGTTAGGTTGGGTGGGTGTGCGGTGTTGGTCGTGGTGGGTAGCAGATGGTGTGGATGTGGGTGCACGGTATGGTTCGCGATGGGCAGCAACGGGCCGGTCGTGTGAACCGGAGGGTGCGCCATGTCTCGGTGGTACTGTGTGGGTGGTAAAGAGGCTTGGTGTGGCCGGTGAGAGGGGAATGGGTTGGCCATTCCGCCATTGTTGCGACGCCTTTGAAAGGAGTGTTTCTTTTTTTTCTAGGGTTTCGTTTTTCATGAAACGTTGCACTCACTAAGGACATTCATAATTGGGGTTTCATAAGGAGTTTCATAAATAAAATAACAATTTTTTTATGGAATCAAGGGGAGAAAGTTTCATTATATGAAACCCAAGAGAGAGGGTTTCAACAAGGTAAGTACGCCTTTTCTTTCATATTAAGGGTTGATATTTAATCTTATACTCATTTTAGTAATAAAATATATTTTTTAAATGAGGTAGATAAAATTAAAAAAAAAATTATAAAATCCGAATTATAAAAACCCCATTGCACAAGATCTAAAGACCTACCTGTTAGAACTTTGGACAATCAAACATGCATTTATAAGAGAATTACAACTCATGCTTTTTAGGTATAAGGATATCACCAAGCTAATCGCCACTTCGGTGGTGGCCTAGTGGTAAGGGGCATGGAGGGATATGGGTAGGTCTCGGGTTCGATCTCTGTCGGCCCTCCTTCCTTGGGTTAATTTCTAAGGTTTACCATGTTCTTTGTTACTAGGTCGAGCCGGTCGACACAAACCGGTTTATCTGGTTCGTGACCTTTGCCGGCTAGATCACGAGTCTGGGGTTTACCACACCGCAAGTGGTGAATTTCCTGTAAAAAAAAAAAAAATCACCAAGCTAATTCCTCTTTTTTTTTAGGTCTTGCGCTAATTCCTCTTATTAACTCACCAACGTTTAATTCTGTAAAAGTACCCCTTTGTAACGTCGTTTAAGAATCGTTGTTAAAAGCGTCAAATTTAAGCTAAAGGAAAAAAAACGTTGCTACAAAACTTGCAGATTCGTTGAGGGAAATCTAAATTGCAGATTCGTTGTCGGCGGCGTGCCCAAATAATTCTTACCGTCGATTTAAATCCTTTCTCCCTGAAAAAAAAATCCCTTCGCTCTTCGCCACCGGCGGCGGCACTAACAGCCACCGTGTAGCCGCCCTCGCCACCGGCGGCGCGGAATAACCGTAGCACCCGCCGTTTCTTCTTCCTCCTCCTCCTCTCACTTATCCGAACAACGAGCTCCCTGTTAAAACCATGCCGCCGAAGAAAGAACTCTGTAGAAACTTTCAGCGTGGCAGGTTAGTAGGTTACACTTCTCCGGTTTTCGCTTCCTTTGTTTTCAAACTTAGCTCAATCGAATTAATGTTTACTGTCAATTCTATTCTTTGTAGATTTGATTTTTTTGTGGAGGATGTTCCGCAGTGCTCTCACTGTTTCCTGTTCTTTGTATTTTTGCTAGTTTTCGATGATTAAAGTTATAATAATTCGTCGACGTTCAATTAAGATAACCAGCAAGAGCTCTAGTTAAATCATCACAACTTTAAGCAGATCAGGATTAAAGTGTACCTCACTTTTATTTTGCAGATTAAATTGTTCTGTTTCATTTAGCTGATCTGAATATGTTGTAGATGAATTGTTTTGCATAGTGTTTCTTAAAGATCACGCCACTTGAAGATAGGGGTGATGGTTGATAAATTTGTAATGGCTAGGTGGTTGATGGAGAATCCACTTTCTGTT
The DNA here is from genome assembly GCA_027886185.1 of Rheum nobile. Lineage (NCBI taxonomy): Eukaryota > Viridiplantae > Streptophyta > Magnoliopsida > Caryophyllales > Polygonaceae > Rheum > Rheum nobile. The sequence goes on from WOAB01000056.1 coordinate 2,996,948, forward strand.
AGAATTTGGAGACAGGATTGGGATCATTCAAGCTTGTCTTTCAATAGCCAGAAGCTTTTGTAGTTCTATACATCCTTCAATTACAGAATGCGCATAATTGAAGCTTGCATAAGTTTTTGTATATATCTGTTTTGTTGCAGTTAAGCTTTAAAATTCTTGTCATTGTAATGAAACGAAAAGGCTCCTCTCTTGATGAAGGTATTGGTTTGTCGATGACTTAAGAGTCAATAATGACTTGTTGCAAAGGGGCCTTCTTCAGCTGTACACTAGCTCCATATTTAATATTTTTATCAGAGCACATAATTGAGCAAATTCCATTTACTAATATTTAATCTCCTTTATCTTGGCTTTTGTTCTCTATTTTTTTTCTATCCCTCTTCCCTTAAGAAATAAGAAATATAGTTCTACAATAACTGAATTGGTGCAGAGATATAGGTAGTTGATTTGTATGCAACCTTGTCAGTGTTTATCCTCATTTAAGGGGTAAGGATTGATTTGGTTGCTCTGTAATTCTGTAAACTTGTCCTTAGTTCTTTTTGCTGCACACTACTTCACATCAACATACATGCACAATTACATTATAGGAGTGAATCTTAGTGCTGAGCCTCAACTCTATTTAACCCTCCTGATACAACATAAGTTGGGGATCAACTATGACTTTTACTCATTATTCAGACTTCAGATTGTCAAATATTTCTGTAGGCTTTTTCTCATATGGATAGTTATAATTCGTACACTCCTCTAGAGATGTTTAAGTTATATTATCTTTGCCATCACATTGATGGATCTTCTTTATTTCTAACGTTTCCCTCAAGTAAATAGGAATTTCAGCATTTCCTGTGTCTTGCTCGTACATATGGTGTTAATATGATCTATATGTAAAAGTTGTTGTATTTTATTCATGTTCATTAATTTGATGTAAAAATATGGCTTTTCAGTGTAACTAACTTCCAGTGTGTCTTTCAGCTGTCGGTATGGTGACAAATGCAAATTCTTACATAGCACTCAGCAGCAACCAAAACCTAATCCCTTTGGATTTGGTGTTCAAAATAGCTCAAATTTTCAATCAACAACTCTTCAACAGCCTAATACCAATCCCTTCGGTTTTGGTGTTCAAAATGCGCCTCAGCAAAATGCTGGTGCTAACTTTGGAGCATCCAGACAATCTAATGTCTTCAAGGTTACTATGCACTTTGGTGTATATTCTTTCCTATTAATAGCCTCAAAGCTAACCTGAATTTCTATCCATCTTTATTTTTCTTGCTGTATTCCAACATTTCGTTCTTCCACTTGTTTGCGATTAAAATTAGTATTGCTTAAGTATTGTTTACTACTTACTAGTGATGTATTTAGTTTTTTCTCCTACTCACTAACATAACTATAATCATGGTGTTTGTTACGCTGCAAATTTTACAGCCTTTTGAAAATAAGTGGACCCGTACATCTTCTGCAACTGGTGGAACCTCCAATGCATCTCAACAAAATCAAAACCAGTCACAGGCCTCAAATCACAAGTGAGTAACTTGACATATTATATTTCTTATCGGTGTATTAGTGTATATCAGTATATGTACTGATCAAAGGATAGTCTCTATCAATGTCCACATATTTGTTCTTTATGCAGAAACCTTATCTAATTAAGGATTGTCTAGTAAGATTTATGAGCTTCATGTGATGCAGGTGCACAGACCCTAATGAATGCAAAGGTCTAATTGCTGAAGATTTTCAGAAAGAAAGACCACTTTGGAAGCTTACTTGCTATGGTCACTTCAAGCAGTATGCTCAATAATGCATTCTGTTTTCTGTTATTGATAAACATTTCCTTTACTGTATTACTTGATGACTTAATTTCCGTAGAAGCCTACTAGGGGTGCTATTGGTGGTGATGATTTTCTTACCAAACTGGGATAAAAAAATTCATCCCCACTAATTATTCATTTTAATTTGCATGAACGTTCTCTACTATATGCACAACCTTGAGTCAAGGTGCTAACAAGTTCTAAATTCTAATGAGGAGATAAACCCACTCTCGACTTATTGAACCAGCAAAAAACCCATTGTGCGGACCTTTGGTAGCGAGTGCAACATCCAATGTGTGAGTTGTACTGGGTTGGTGTGTGTGGGGGGGGGGGGGGGGTATGAGACCTTAGCATGAAGACAGACGCTTGGGTATGCACTGTTTCCTTGGTATTAATTCCTTGATAAAAAAAAATCTTTGTTTTGTTCTTGTTTTGGTGTGTGTGTATCGTAGTTTTGCTTAACTCTAAAGATCTATAATGAATAAATTGCACCTGAATGTTCCATATGGTTTTGATGATTGTCATTTGACCATTGCAAACTTGTTCATGATTTTTGTTCTTTGATGGATTAGATAATGAACTTTAATTCCTCAAAGATATTTTGGGAATTTCTAGTCACATCGATCTTCTTGAAAATTGAGAAGTATATATTAAATATTGTTCCGTCTACCTCTTTGTAATAGTAAATCAGCTATACTGTACTTTTTATCAGAATTAAATTTTGATGGTGGCCTATATTATGTTTATCTTTTCCCCCATGGATAGTCTCCTTCCACTAACTAGTCTAGGGTATCTCAAACATTATATAGTCCTAATTTATGATTTTGTAAAATAAAAGGAGAGTTTTAGTTCTTGGTGTGATGTCTTGAAGAGGTCACTCTATCATGCTTCTGCTAGACAGATATTTCTCTTGATTCCAAATTTCCTAATTTTTTATTTAGGATCTTAATTGGTTTGTTTGCATATCTGCATGGAGTGTCGTGGGTCCATTTTTTCCATCCCCGTCTCATTGTAGAAGTTACTACATCCACGTCCTGCCCCCTTTCTGTCTCTTTTGTGGCCGTACAATCAAGGAGACAGGCTTAAGTCACATGAACACTCTATTGATAGGAAATTATACTGCATAGTCTGCATGGGATCTTTTTTTCTGCTATACTTGAGTGCATTCTCTTTACAGTCAAATTTGTTCTTTCTACTATTGTTTCATTATAAATGGATGGATACAGAAAGTGAGAAAACTAACTTACTTAATTCTCTTGCCTTTCACTAAAAAAACAATGTTGCAGCTTGCCATGTGACATTTCGGGTGATACTAGCTATGAAGAACTGCGAGCAGCAGCATATGAAGATGCAAAACGTGGAATGCCTTTGCAGTCTATTGTAAGATTTCGGTTACCATCTCCAGAGCATACTGCAATCTCTGCATTTGTCTAATTTGTGGTTACAAACGTTTCCATCTTTTTTTCTGTTCAATGGAGATGAACTTCAATCTTGCTGTTTGGTTAACAGAAAAGCATTCTGAACTGAAGACTATCATTTATGAACAATAGCAGTATGTGCACAATTACAGTACTAACCATAATGGAATCCACCATAGGCATTTGTTGCTCTAATACTAAGTGCCACAGGTGTGAACCTTACCAGACTTAGCTAACATACCCCAAAAATTGTTTATTTGGATGAATTAGCCGGTTCATTGCGAGCTTCCTGTGTTCACTGATTGGAATTAGGTATTCCCCTTTGTTTTGAATATACATGTGATCCGGCACCTCACTAAGCCCACTATCATGCCCTTACTGCAGGTTGAAAGAGAGAGAAATTTGATGCAATCCAAACTCGTTGAGTTTGAAAGTCTTTTACACAATCCATACACTAAACAAGAGAATTCAGCTCAGTTCCTCCCGAATTCATTTCCTTCTATTGCTCCAAATCCATCTTCACTGACAACGCAAAATCCCAGTCCATCTCCGTTCTCAAGTTTTGGTCAACCAGCCACGTCATTTGGCATTTCTTCTAATTCTGTGAGGCAAGTTTTCTTGTTGCATCTCAGTTTTGGTTCACATAATATCATCTTTGTTAAGAACCATCAAGGTACAACAGCTTAATTTTCCCAAGGCATAGACACAAAACTGTAAGAACTAAAACTATTTTGTTGCATTCTCTTTTGCTTTTCCTGACTGAGTTACTTATCTGCAGTTCTTCCAGACCATCAAGTAATCCTTTTGGCTTTGGGCAGATCAACAATCCTAGTCAGACTTCCACTACGTTTGGGCCTAGTAGTGTGACTTCAGGAAATCCAGGTGCTTGTTTAAACCTTCTAGATAGTTAGATTTCATAACCTAACATTTTTTCTTCTGTGCCTTATACACATAATTTAATACCAGTAGTTTTTAACAGAAACTGTGGCTGTTTTTTCCCGGATTCTGATATATTCTCTATGTAGTTCCTCTCGGTGGCCAAATGTCCATGCCAGGAGGTGGAGGTCCTTTTGGCGCCTTTTCAACACAGACATCGAGCTTCAGCAACACCGGAATGAGCAACCAAAACAACTCACAACCTCCTACCTCACTTTTATCACAAAATATGAGTATGGCAACCAATCTGCCTCCTGTTCTTTCCACTGCACCCGGTGCTCATTCTAATGGTTTTGGGCAGACTGCCACCTTTAGTCAGTCATTGTAAGTTCATAAAGAAGCTTACCATAGTTGAGCTTTATACTATTTGAAGTTTGAACAGTCTGAAACTATCTAGTTAATACTATTCTCATGTGAATATGATCTGAACTTCTTTCTGCCTGTATTCTTGAGATTTTTTTGAACTCTTACTCTTTCTAGTCCAGCTCCTATATCTTGAAAATCTGTTATTTCAGTATTTGATGTGCGGATCAAGTAAGAATTCAGATTAAGACATAATAAATATGCTTCTAGCATCACTGGAATTTAACACCAAGTTCTCAAAATTAATTGAACTGTATCTAGGAGCTTGATTTAATCCATCCAAGAAGCTAGTGCTTAAAATCCAAATAGTCAAACTGTGTGGTAATTCTTTTTCCATTTTAGATAAATTATTCTGAAGCTTGTACCTCATGCTACCGAAATCATGAAGCAATGGAGCGCATTCTAGAATGGTTCTGGTAGATCTATAGATTTGTGCTTCTGTAAAAGTTCCAGCTTTAGACCTGCAAGATTTTATGATGGAAGATACTTCAAATGCTCTATTTGTGCATCCTACAGGGAGAACATGCCAAAGGCAACTTCTGCAGGGGATGCAAGTATTTGGTTGAAAGAAGAGTGGAAACTCGGAGAGGTAAACTCACTGTCCTTGAATTTTTTGCTAATAATTCCATGCTCTTGTTATTCCATCTCTACGCAATGTATAAGAATGTTTGAGTTGGCAACCTTATTCTTTGAGCCGTATCCCCAATTAATTAATTTTTAATGTTACTTTGAACATTGAAGCAAGAATGTGAATGAAGATTGTTATCCAGGAAGCAAGGGGAGGGAGAGAGAGGGTCTCGTAGGTGACTTGCCCTCCCAAAACAAAAATTCTTTTTGTGCAATCTTGCATGTATAAAGTAGTAAGACATTAAGACTATAATAACGAACCTTAAAAACTTATAACAGTTTCCCACAAGTTGGAGCTTGTACATAAAACATGCAGCTTGCTATTTCATCCTTTATCCCGCTAGAGCATTGGTAATTTAGAGTCTCTTGAGTTTTAATATAGTGCGGGGAGACCTCGTTCTGTTGAACTTCATCTCAAATAAGATGACAAACAATCTTAATATGGTTTATTCTGTTGTGAAACACTAGATTTCAGGTGAGATGGTTTTGTTCTTTTACCATTCCATATGTAGTCTATGACATGGGATCACTACTTTGATCCTGCACTAGAGAGAGCTACCTGCTTCGTTTCTTGCTCTTTCATCAAGAAGTTTCCCCCCAAAAAACACACAGTTTCCTGAAGCTGATCTCTTATAAATTGGAGATTGAACAATTTTTTTTAGATAACTCTTTGACTTTGTAATGCCACATCTGACAATGTTAGTTTCTCTAGAATATGCAAATTGATTCCTTACACTGAGAATGTTATACAGGGATGCATAACTGTAGTAGTTGAGTTTTCAACCAACCTCTCGTGTGCTTTGCAATTGTAAGACCAAGTCATACACCTAATTAGCCACCAATGCTCTGATCTCCTCCATAGTCCATAGCCAATCGCCACCATCAGAAAGCGCCTCCACATTTTTTGTAATTAAAAACAATGAAAATTATCAACGAGTACTTGTATGAGAACTTGATGTCTTCATGAATAGTCAAGTTATACAGAAAAACTGTTGATGCTAGCTTCTTCTTGTCTATTATGCTCTTATCAATATACAATATTATTGATATAGTTAGTCTGGAATTGTATGCTAAAGATGAAAAGTGAAATATTTATATTTTCTGTCTTCAGATACCAGAAGATATTCCTCCGGCTGAGTACATTAGATAGAATCTGCTGCTTAGAACGACATTTACAGAGACAGTACTCCTGAAAATAGAGACAGTGTGGCCTGAAGCAAATGAACTAGCAGGGCTTCATATAAGTATTCAATTGAATTCAGGTTTCCTACAAACTGATTTCCATGGTTAACTGATTGCTCAAGGTTAATCATCCTCTCTGTTGCCTTCCTCAGATCACTGAATATGCATAACTTCGAGGGTATCAGGCGAAATTTCCGAAATAGTTTTAAATTTGGAATTTGTTATACACAACCCTAAAAAAACACAACTTCGCTAAAATTTGCACACAACTCCTTCAATAAAAAATACATTATCTCCTCTGTATCTATCCTTATTTGTGTTAGAATTTTTGAAATTTAGGTTTTATGGGTTTGGAAATTTTGCAATCAATTTTTTATACAAATTCGTTTAAGCAATTATGAAATTTGTTTAAATTATATACTTTTTTTCAATATAAGGTTTGTTGTTTGAAATTGATATTACTTGTATAAGGTAGATAGTAGACTTAGTTAAACAACAACTTTTTAGCTACAAGCTAAAATATCTCATTTATGAGAAAAATAGAAAGTTCATGGGACTTTTTATATGTTATATCAAAATTAAGTAGGTGGGGATAATGGATTTTTCCATTATCGCTTTAGAACTTTGCATTTAGCTCAATTGCATCGGGTGAATAAAATAAATTCAATTGAACGTATTTGATGAGCGTCTATATTTTACTCTTTCGGATTTTAGGCCACAATATGTCTGCAGTTGCTATTTGATAATGATTGTGATATATATATATATATATAAGGCATTATAAACACTTATTTTGAAGAGATTCAATTCATGTACAAATTTATCATAGAATCTATATCAAAGATCGACGGTTTAAATGTGCTTAGGTAAAAACGTGGAAATGCCGGATATGTATGGATTTATAACTGTATGGTGACTATGTGTAAGTGAAAAGTCATACACATACAAACAAAAATCTATACATATCAAAATATACATGAAATTTTGTTTGTGCGTATTCTGACGTATGTTTCTCACCGGATGTGCATTCTATATATCATACATAAGATTCCTGCAATCTTTGACGGTGTACGAAAGCATTTGATGTTGGTGGAATTATGCAGTCATTGCCAATGGACTCGCTCGCAAAGCTGAATCTTTTACCCGACTCCCAATTAAGCGCCGGCCACGTTGACATCCCCACTCAACTTACAAATTAATCATAGTCGTCGTCTAACAAGAGAGAAGAGTCCACGTCCGCACCACAATATACAACCGAGTGATTCGTGCGGGCCCCTAAGACAATGTATCTCCCGGCAGGAATTTGCCAAGCTGGAATATGTCCCTGTAGCGCGCGATTACATCAATATTGATCGGATCCATGGTTCCACTATTACTTATATTAGTGGAAAGGATTGATGATATTCAAACCTCTGACTATTATTACATATGGCTGATCAAAAGGTGGAATGTGTCAATTAGATTTAGGCCGGATATGTATCATGGCCGGAGTTAGTTTGATTGTCATGAGGTTGACACGGGAAAAAGTTTTTTTTTTTTTTTTTGGATAAAACAGTTTGTGAGAAAATGGTACTTGAATTTTAGGACATATCAAGAAGCTCAGTTTAATAAATCTCTTTCTATATTTTTCAATAAAAAAAATATAAATTTATTATAATATTAAGTTATTTGTTTTTTACCTCATAAATCTCATAATTGTCCATCCGATAATATCATTTCCCATAAAATCTCATTCATCTATATTAAAACAAACATATCCATTGACTTTTAACGGACAAATACATATTATCCATCCAAAACATACCGGCAAAACATTTGAGAAGGCACATAGTTTCATAGCCATTTGTAATCATATACGCAGAAGCAAACACGAAGCCATAGCAATGGCGAAAACCAGAAAGTAAAGAGAGAAGCAGGAAGAGGAGAAATCAGAGAAAGGGGAAAAGTTTGTTAGCCAAGAAAGTCTGTTACAGAAAGAGTTTTATACTGAAAGTAAACACGTGAACAACACGTGACGAACGAGAAATAGAAAGCAATATAAAGCAACTCTATCACCCCCCTCAAGATGGAGGTGGTGATCTAGCAACCCCATCTTGGGAAGCAAGGCCTGCAACTGAACACCAGGAAGGGACTTCGTCAGGAAGTCAGCAAGTTGATGGCGAGTAGGAATGTGACGCAAAGAAATAAGGCCCTCCAACAGCTTCTCACGGGCAAAATGACAATCCAATTCGATGTGTTTTGTACGTTCATGAAACACAGGATTGCGGGCAATGTACACAGCTACTTGATTGTCACACTTCACAGGAATCGGGGTGATGTTGTCAACAACAAGATCAATTCAGCACAGACGCGCCGGAGAGATCGATACTCAGCCTCGACAGAGGATAAAGAGACACTCTGCTGCTTCTTAGATTTCCAAGACACCAGATTACCTCCCAGAAAAACAACATACCCACTCACTGACTTACGGGAGTGAGGACAAGTAGCCCAGTCGGCATCACAAAAAACCTGAAGATCAAGGGAAGGAGAGGTGTTGAGAAGAAGATCCTTGTGCTGAGTGTCATGAAGTTAATCCAGAAAATGAAGAGCAGCTGTGTAATGTGGGACACGGGGAGCTTGATTAAATTGACTCAAAAGCTGAATAGCAAAGGCAATATCAGGACGAGCATGCACCAGGAAATTGAGCTTGCCAATAAGTTGTTGATACTTGAGAGGATCCTCAAGCAAAGGGCCATCAGTTGGGAGCAATTTGGAGCGTAGGTCTAAAGGACTAGCCACACTGTGAGAAGAGTCAAGAGAAAAATCATATAGCAACTCTCCAATAAAACGTCTCTGACTCATGAACATACCTTTGGTAGTAGAAATGAATTCAATACCAAGAAAAGGAGACAAAAAACCCAAGTCCTTAATCCGAAATTCAAAATCCAGAAAGGCTTTCAAAGATTGCATTTCTGCGACATCATCTCCAATCAAGAGAATATCATCGACATAGACGACGACAAACACCATAGAAGAAGAGGTTTTCCTGAAGAAGAGTGAGTAATCATTCAAAAATTGCTTATAACCTCGTGTCTTAAGAGAATAAGACAACTTGGCATACCACTGTCTGAAGGCCTGCTTGAGGCCATAAAGGGACTTGCGTAGCCGACAAACAGAGGAAGAATGAGGCACCACAAGCCCAGGAGGAGCTTTCATGTAAACTTCTTCGTCCAGATCGCCATGTAAGAAGGCGTTATTCACATCAAGCTGGAAGATTTGCCAATTTCTTTTCAAAGCAACTGTAATAAGAATTCTGACAGTGGTCATCTTAATAACTGGAGAAAATGTTTTTGTATAATCGATTCCCTCTTGCTGTGTAAAGCCTTGCACAACAAGACGAGCCTTGTATCTTTCGACAGTCCCATCGGCTTTCCTCTTTACCTTGTATACCCATTTACAACTAATAGCTCTCTTCCCCTGTGGCAAATCAACAACATCCCAGGTTCTATTAAGATCCAAAGCAGCAAACTCCTCTGTCATGGCATGTTGCCAAACAGGAAATTGACAAGCAACATCATAATTGAAAGGCTCAATCTCAGACAAAACAGTATCAGGAAGTGTAGCACTGGGGAATTGAATGGTAGAAGTGAGAGTGTCAGCACATAAACAATCTGTATCCACTGCCAAAGAACAAACATACTCAGACAAATATGAAGGTGCAGTATGAGTTCGAGTAGACCTTCTCAATGCTGAGGAGGGAGGTAAAGTAGGAGTGGATACAAGAGGGTCATGAGTAAAGGAATCAGGTATAGGGTCATCAGTAGGCAACAGTGTAGAAGGATAAGTAGGAGGTAGAAAGGTGGAAGTGATGTGAGGGGAATGAAAAGGAAATATCTGCTCATGAAATACAACATCACGAGAGACAAACACAAGCTTTTTATCAAGGTCAAACAACTTGTAAGTTGTAACCCTTCTTACCAAAAGGATATCCCAAAAACACACAGGGAATAGCTCGAGTTTGGAATTTATCTCTACTATGTTGCAATGTAGAGGCAAAACAAAGGGAACCAAATGCTCGGAGATGATTGTAGTTGGGCTTGGTATGATAAAGAAGCTCATAGGGAGTGTGATTGTGGAGGAGCTTAGAAGGTATTATGTTGATGATGTAGGCAGCAGTCAACACACTGTCACCCTAGAATCTCAAAGGTAGCTTAGACTGGAACATTAAAGCTCTAGCAACCTCGAGAACATGTATGTGCTTTCTCTCTACAATGCCATTTTGCTGAGGTGTAGCAACACAAGAAGTCTGATGAACAATTCCTTTGTCAATGAAAAACTGAGTAATCTCTCTACTAGCTCCAAGCTCAAGAGCATTATCTGATCGTACTATCTGCACATGTCTACTGAACTGAGTGGACACCATTGACAAAAAACTTTTCAGCATAGCAAATGCATTACTCTTCACAGAAAGTAAATGTATCCACGTTGACCTTGTGAAGTCATCAACGATGGTCAGAAAGTATCTATAACCAATGTATGTAGCAGTGTGATAGGGTCCCCAAATGTCAATGTGTATCAACTGAAAAGGATAGGTAGTAGATATGAAAGAGTGGGGAAAAGGAAGCCTAGACTGCCTAGACTTGGCACAAACCAAACAAGGATCAGTTATAGGTTTATTTGAATCAATAGAAAAGGGTAGGGAAGGAAATTTATAGTAAGGTAAATGGCCTAATCGAATATGCCACAAAGTTGCATCAACATGACAAGAAAAATGTTTATTGGACACCTTATTATCTGACTTAGTCTGATGTTGGTGTTGCACATCACAACTAAGAAAATACAAATCTCTGCTGGCCTTACCAATCTCCATCTCCCTCTTCATAAAAGGAGCCTGCAAAGTACATCGTTGAGGAGTGGAAACCACAGTACACTTCAAATCACTGATCAGTTTCCCCACAGAAATCAAATTACACTTGAAAGCAGGCACAAACAGAATATCTCTCAGTAGCAAATGAGGCAAGACATGAATTGAGCCAACTGTGTGAATGGTGACTGTATCTTTGTTTGGCAATGAAATGACATACGGTTGTGGCAACTCACGTATATCAGCAAACAAGGATTTATCACAACACATATGACAACTAGCACCACTGTCTATGATCCAGGATGAAGAATTGAAAAGTTGATTAGTGAAGGAAGTACCTGCGAAGCCAGCAAAGTCATCCTGAGAAATATCCTTCACCTTTCCTGTCTTAGTATTCAATAGTTGAAGCAACCGAGCAAGTTGTTCATTTGTGATCTTAGAAGAATTAGCAACACCTGGAGTGTTTGCTGAACCTGCAAATCTCTGAGAGTTATTCTCTGGCTTCTTTACATATTGAGAATTCTGTGAATTAGGATTCCTGTTCTCCCTATAATTATCAGGAAATCCAATGAGAAAGAAGCATCTATCAATAGTATGATTTGTCTTTTTGCAGTTTGTACAGTATAACTGCTTTCTCTCACTATTGCCTTTCTGTTATCCTTGCAAAGTGTTACCAGATCGTGGTTGTTGTGATGAATTTTGTGGCTTAGATTGTGAAGAAGCTTGAGATCTGCCTTGTACATGCATAGAAGCAGATTCGGTGTTAATAGATGATTGTGACTGAAGCTCTCTTTGCTTCTCCTCTTGTAAAAGCATAGAATAGGCATGATTAACATTCGGCAATGGTGACATCATAAGAAGTGTCCCTCTGATGGTGGTGTAGGCATCATTCAGTCCCATTAGAAAGTGAACCAGTTTTTCATCCTCATCACATTTGATCCATTCTTTCACAGCTCCACAAGTGCACTTAGGAAGACGTCTCAGACTGCCTAATTCATCCCAGAGAATCTTCATTTTCGTGAAATAAACAGAGACAGAAGTAGAACCTTGTGTCAGCGAATTAAGGATTTTCTTCACCGCATACAACTGAGCTCCACTTAATTGACCAAATCGAGCGTTGAGTTCTTCCCAAACTCCATAAGCAGTGTCAGTGTAGATGACACTCCTACGAATTTCTGCAGAAAGACCATTGGTGAGCCAGGACTAAACCATATCGTTGCATCTATCCCATCGATCTACCTTTGGATCGGCCGGATCTGGACGTTTCAACACTCCAGTGATGAAGCCGAGTTTGTTTTTCGCTGACAAAGCCATTCGCATGGAAATTCGTCATTCACTGAAGTTTTCGCCATCAAACACTTGTGAAATAAGTGCCAATCCTGGATGATCACTAGACTGAAGATGCAGAGGATCATTGATATCAATTATTGTGTTCGATCTAGTATCATTTTCAACCATGGCGAATTTAGATTTTTAGGTCGAAAAGGGAGAAAAACTGAGAGATTTGGAGAAGCAAAATGCGATCGAGAGATCAGCAGAAAAAATTGAACAAGGATCTCAGATCCTATAGCTTTGATACTATGTAATCATATACGCGAAAGCAAACAATCATATACGCGAAAGCAAACACAAAGCCATAGCAATGGCGAAAACCAGAAAGTAAAGAGAGAAGCGGGAATAGGAGAAACCAGAGAAAGGGGAAAAGTTTGTTAGCCAAGAAAGTCTGTTACAGAAAGAGTTTTATACTGGAAGTAAACACGTGAACAGCACGTGCCGAACGAGAAATAGAAAGCAATATAAAGCAACTCTATCACCATTCAAATCAGAGATATTTTCATTTTTCCTTTATTTTTTTTACTTCTCATTTGGATAATATTTTTCTTCATGCTGGTTCTCGATTTTTGGTATTTCTTTCAAGTCTCAACATATAACCCTGATTTCAAAGTTAGCCCAATTTTTTACAACAAGATAGCCAAAACAAGTCCAAACTATATGATACTTGGGGACACAAAAAAACAACCACTTCAACAAATTAGAAATCTAATAGCAGTCCATGCAGAAAACATTGTAACTACATGGATGGTATGCCATCCTCAAACCATGGAAGCGTCAAGCGATAACACCACAAAACAACTTAACCATGTCCAACCATATCACACGTGTAGAATAAGTTAAAGGTGATGTCAGAAAACTCTTGTCCTAGTTTAAATAGGAAACTAGAATAGAACAAGCAGATCTGGAGCACATGGCTTTAGCCCAATCATGGCTTTATCTGTCCCTTAGTTCCTGCTCAAATTGAAGGAGCTTTTCGCAAACAGGCTGCAGAAACTGCTTCAAGTCCTGGCAGATACTCTGCTTGTCCTGCTGCTTCAGATCCTTGTCCTCGGTTAATTTTACAGTCATCTACAAAGGGAGCATGACCAATAAATTTGGCGTCAACGTGTATTCAACAATCAAATGTATATGCAACAAAAGTAACATTGTTCAAACAGAAGATGGGCATGGGGTTCAACATCCAAGATTTAATAATAAAAAGGTGGAGGTGTAATTGCAGGAGATGGGAACATCATCCCCAACATTATCTCAGAGAGCTCATGTAGGGAGCAAAGCTATAATAGCAGAAGCCAAATGCGATGATAATCATCCGTAGATCCTAAATATCTTCCCATATTGTTATATATATATTAAGGAACAAGTTTGCATTGATGAACTACAGGTTGCAGTAAGACAAGACAAATAGACAAATCCCTTCTTGTATTTACTCTTAAATAGTTGCTACTCTAGTACTTGCATGTTGTCAAAGACCCCCTAAATGTTTAGGCTATGTTTGGAATATATCTTTTTTCTTTGAGCCTCGGGGTTTTTAAGAAGTCTACATAAGGAAATATTGAACATTTCAGCCTAAGCTCCCATTTCAGCTTGTTATCCAAACAAGTTATAAAGCTCCTATTTCAACCTGTTGTCCATACAAAACCTTCATATCTGAAAATATACCCCCCAGAAAAGAAGCAGTTGTTCCCACTTTTCATCCACTATGCACCAAAATCAAATACTGAGGTTGGCAGTATCGTTTTTTTTTCCACAATGGGGTGGTAGTAGATTGATATCCTCAACTAAAAAAGACTAGAAGATAATCAGACATCCCACTAAAATGTAAATTACACACCACTCTTCCATAGTAATATTTCCATATTAACAAATAAAAAGGGGTGATGAATATGTGCAGCATCGTGAGAATCTTTATGCAGACTGCAGTTTGGGACTTAAAGTCAGCAGAATGCCGAGGGTCAGAGACTCAGAGCATACCTGCAAATCATCCACTTCACCATAAGAGAACTCATCGATGTCTAGATGTCCCTTGATCATCCTCTTCTCACCCCAAACAAGCCATTCACCTGATTTAAGTTATGCTTAGTCAGCTTTTATCTAGGAAAAAGATTAAATTCAACAATATACGGATTTGGATATAACAAAAATGTTCAAAAGAATATGGTAATGAACTTCTGATGATATAAATCTGACCTTTAAACTTAATTCTTAACTCATAAGTATATCCAACCCGTTTTTTATTACGCACTATAACCACAGAGGCCTGCATAACATGTTATGAAAGTCACAGGTAAGGAAGCAATAATTACATAGTTAGACAAGTCAAACATATACTCTGCTATGACCCGGCTGCTTTGACTTTTTTGAAAGATAAAGACAAATGCATCAAAATTTATCTCCTACCCTTGACCACCCTAGGCCTCGAATGCTATGGTAGAAAAGTGCCTGACTGTACTCAAAATTAAGACTTTTTAAAGTCTTTTGATAGTTGATACAATGAGCCAAAACTATGAGGCGAAACTAAGCTATTTTCTTTGCATTCTCTATGGCTCTACCCTGCTGGTGTTTACAACTTTACATTATTAGATTCCAGTATCAAATATTCAACAATATGACCTGTACAGTAGTTTACAGGCCATCTGACAACATCAGAACACGAATAGGATGAATACTCTAGTATGGTATATTCAATACCATCACCAACTAGCTCATTTAAATTTATTATTTATAGTAGATTCACTGTCCGATCTAAATCGAAATAAGCAGACCCTTAAAAGTGGAACTTACGTCTTCCAGTTTCAGTTCCACATTTCAGCCTTAAATCCTATATGGTTTAAGGAAATATGAGGAATGACATAAGATAATTATTCAGAGAATTCAAAATTACAAGCCACAAAGAAATGATAAGTATGATATATATTAGAATAATAGAGCAGCCAGAGGGGTATATGGGAGTCGTGGATGTGAAGGCAGGTGAAGGAGGGCACCACAAGGAAACGGAATTTGGTGGTTACAGCACAAGAGGTTTTTGGTTAGAACCAGAGTGCCCTAATTTTATAAGAAAATAGCCCTTCATTTCGTATCATCTAAGAATATTGTAAACAAAAGGCATTAAGCCTCTGTATTCCTCTGCACTGGTACTTAGTGACATAGGCCTTGGATTACCTTTGGTACCCTTGTTTCCTAATTCTTGTGAGAGTTCCTTGTGTGTTTTCTGAATTGTATTCGTGTGTGCTCTTTGGGTTCCATTAGACTACTCCTAAAGGCATTCATAAATTCATTCCTACAGCCTACTACATCTGCAATGGATGGTATTTGAACATTTACAAAGGGGGAATCCATCAACATGGAGCATAGTCATGTCCAAGAAGTAGGAGTGGCATTAAACAAATTCAAGCTACTTGTCACACTTATTTTGACTTGAGAAGTATGTTTTAGTATGTAAGAGGGAAAAGCTTACACAGTTGTCAGTCATAGTAAGTATCATTATGGAAGTACAAATTTTGACCAAGAGGTATCAGACTACGAGAAAAAGGAAATTGAAATCCACTACCGTGAACATGAATTTAATCGATTTGGCAGTACTAAGTATTAAGCCACATAAAGAGTGGCAAGCAATTGAGGCTGAGCAAACACAAGAAATTCAATATAATGTTAAAGCCTGGAAAAAATCGCAACGAGAGCAATTATGAAGAAAATTCAAAGCTCTGTGGAACCAAGTGATTATGAACTTACATCCCCTTCACATGTTGACACTTCTGAGATTTCTGCTTTGCCATTGGAAAATACCAAAGAATTGATAGATGTAAGCAATTCCTGCCATTCAGAGGAATGAATCATATAAATTGAAGAATTATGCAGTATAAAGAAGATTGAGGCATAAGAGGAGCAAAAAGAAAATGTGTATTTTATATCAATCAAGGAGAAAAATCTAGAGAGACTTGTTAATCCAGCGTATCATATGCTGCTGATGGGAGGAATTCACAAGTGAGTGAGGATATCTGACTCTTGCTGGCCCCAACTAATCACCTAAAAACTAAAAGTAACTCTATGAGCAGCGTAGAAGTTCTGGTATTAACATCATTTGCTACGCCATTTCAAAATAATGCATGAAAGCCAATATTCAGTCAGAGACAGGTGATATTCAACAGTTCCATTAGGCTCTGCTCACAACTATGTGTTTGTGTCACATTTTGTCAGTTATTGTAGGATTGAGTTCAAGGATAACTGTGTCAATTCTGCATTAGAGAAAACAAATACCAGCTGGTAAAGAAATTCTGCCAGTTCAGCAAGGGCCAGCATGTCTTATCTCCACAAATAACATAAGCAAAATAAGCGTAAATCAGAGAATCGTTTCTAATCATGGATCCAAAACCTCATGATATTTTAAAGATCTTTTGATTGAGTCATTGAGCAACGAAAAACAGGTAGCAGTACATAAAATGGGTTTTATCCAGATTCTAGGCAGCATAACAGGCCATTCAAAATATAAAATTTTCAAAAAATGTGCAGCTTCCGTCTTTCATTTCTTCAACTAAATTTATGAAATGAAACTAATTTCAAATTTTAACTTCAAACTGACAAACTAACTAGTTCCCAATCAAGGATGTTTGTATTTTAACACACTAATTTCGATACAATCAATATTCCTTCTTAGTTTGATTTAGAAAACCCGTTTAGATAAAGAACAGATAGGTGAAATCGGTATATCAAGTCAATTTTGAAGATGGATAAAATGATCTTGAATGCTAGAGAATGAAGGTCATAAGTCATAACACGTCAAAAGTTCATCACAGTGTGATTATAGGTGGTCCTATGTTCAAAGCATGTCGCATGTGATGTGTCCAACACAATACAATGGCCAAAAACAGTGTCAGGGAGTCATAGACTATTGTTCACTTCATTTAGATTATAAGTAAGAAAAAAGACATTGTTTTAAAAGTAACTAAGAATAATAAAGAAAGGGCAAAGTTCATCTAGGACAAACCTTTATCCTGTCGGTTGCCCATTTATTAAGATTCTTCTCCTCCCAAGTTCCAGCCTGAAAGGAATTAGTGAAGCACGAGAATTAGAATTAAGCAGTAACTAACTTGTAGTGAGCATTGTTAATTCTTAATACAAGCTTTTAAACTCTGTTCTACACAGATGCATTTCCCAAAAACAATAGCCACATCTTTTAGCATCATCTTCCAACTGATCTAAATTTATCTTTTCTTGGTAAGAGTATAGCTTAGTTCAACTTGGTAAAGACATATAAGCAATATCACATGGGAAACAAAAATTAAGACATCAAGTAATACCAATATAATTTTTCGAACCATCTCAAACACGTGAGTCGATTGATATAAACAGTTTAGAACCTTATTCTGCACAAATTGTTTACTTTTTTACTTTCAAACAAAATCCTTGTTTTATCCCAAACTGACATTTCTCCCTCATTATATTAGAGATAGCCAACTCAAATGGACTTCGTAGGATGGCAACTCAGATTTCATCGATGAACTTCAAAAAAAAAACAAGGACTTGACCGAATCTCAATCAAGGCAAAGCAGCCAAAAATAAAAGGGAAAAGTAATGAACATGCGAATCGTAAGCAATGGTAACAGATTTGATGCACATAAACCACATTAAACCATGTAGATAGAGAAACAAAAACAGAAATGAATGGAAGTACCGTGTTCCAGGCGGAGCCGAGATTAGCAGAAGGACGGTGGTTGGTGAGATCCTCAGGAGAGAGTTTCTTTGGCAACGGCAATGGCGCCGCATCTACAGTCGCCTCCCTCACCCAGTAGGTGTAGGACGCCGCCGCTGGCTGTTGATTCTCCGACACAGCTCCTCCCTCCATTCTCTCTCACCACGGACGAGGAAATTGCAGATCGAATTCGAATCAGCAACACCACTCTTCTTCTTCCAACCAAGGGGACTGATTTGGATGTGATTTGTTGGAAGGAAAGAATTGCAAAGGGGAAAAGTTATTGGATTTGTGGTTTGTTTTTGAGGGAGGGGATGGAGACGTCTCAACTCTGGAAGTTTCCCGAGGATTTGGGAGGGCGGCTGGGTTTTTTTCCTCTTATTTCGTTCAATACCGATAGCTTAAAAATTAGGTTTTAGGCGTAAATATGTAAATTCAATTTAGATAAATACAAATTATATGTTTAATGTGAACTATTTTAATTATATAATTATATTATAAATAAAATGAATTATCATACATATGGTATCATTACATCCCTAAACATAGGAAACACAAAAATCAATAAAATCATTGAGGAAATTCGACAAAAAACAGATATATCACAATTTATATAATTAATGGTCTTTTGGTGGGAAATTTGGTTTTATAGAAATCAACAAAGCTTTGAAAGAACAAACGATGATGTTGATTCCATAAAGGATGTATCAATTTATATTAAAAAATAAATTAAGAATTGGAATAAGACGAATAATTGAAACCCTGACTGTTTAGCATAGGAGAGACAAAAACACATGGAATGAACAATATTAGACGACCAATAAAGAAATGGAAAAAAAACACCGGATAACATTATTAAAATCAATACAAATGGATCCACCAAAACTAATGGTGAATCTAACTTTGGCGACATTTTCAAGAACAACACGGGTAAACCAATCTTTCTCTTTGGGGATAAATGTGGTATCTTAACCCCTTTAAAAACAGAAACACTTGCAGTAATAAATGCCCTAGTAAAGGCCTATGAATTAGGCATTATCAACATTCAACTTGAATGTGATAACCTTACTATTGTGAACGTTCTTAATCAAAAATGGCATTGTTCATGGGATATTGAAATGTTAATTTCTGATATTCTGTGTGTTTTACAACTGTTTTCTTCAGTGCAGATTTTTCATGTCTTCCGATAAACAAACGTGGTGGCTGACTTCATCGCAAAAACGGTCCATTAGAGTTCCTTGGAAGATATTCGAGCTAGTCTAGAACTTGTAATTCTCATCCGAAAGGATGTTATAGATTGAGAAACCGTCTCTTCTGTGGTTTTCAGTCTAATTTTTACCTAATCAGGAAAATATATATATATATAATTCGTTGTGTTAAGTATGAATTGAATTTATTATATATTTTTAATAATATAATATTAAAATTTAGAAAGTTAAATATATTTTGCAATAATAAATTATGATTGACTTTTATACGTTAATGTTTATAAAAAATATTGTTTTATTAAAAAGCAATAATAATTGAAGGAGCTTACTAAATAGAGCACATTTAATTTTAGTAAATAAAGCTTAAGGTAAGCGTGCAGGGGTATTGTGGGTATTTTGAAAATACAGATCACGACTCTTACACGCCTAACTTAAGCATGTAGGTTTTGTTTTGTTTTTGCAAGTTTTAAAGCACACGCTTAGCTTAGGCGTACAATACTAAAAAAATGCATTTTTTTTCATAATCATGTAGAGAATTTCAATACGAGTTCGTACATATAAAATTCGTCCAAAACGGACATCGTTTACCCCTTTAAAACCCCAAAAAACGAAGCATTCAACCCGTACGCATAGCTTATTCTTCCTCCTCCTTTGAACAGCAGCTCATCCGTAAGCTTTTATAAGCTTCAATTGAGGATTTGGCAAATTTCTTGGATCCTATTGAAGCCATTAACTATTGGGCATTTAAGAGGACCTTATCATACACGTAATTTCACATTTAATCGGATTGAATGTCGATTAAAATCGTAGAATTTTATCCCCAAAGCCATTGTGTCGTCCAAGGGGCCGATTTGAACAAATTCAAAATTGGATCAAATCGTCTTCAATTGGAGGGCAATTTCCATAGGGCCTTGTTGAAGGTATTCTAAGATTCAAAATGCCTATAAAATTTCCTTCAATCTTTGTCCCAATACATCCAATTTTGAAGTCAAAACTCATGAACCCAAAATCCCATTACCGGTTGTTCTTGACCGAAATTCGAGCACATGGAAGCTTTATTCTTGCAGTTGTTGGTACTACTAGCCTTGAAAATTTGTACTCTTTCAAAGCCCTCTCTTTACATCGCCGGAAAAAGACCACTTCCATTCAATTTGGAGTTTTTCCGACGAGGTGTCAAGAAGGTATTCCGGCGGAATTGAATTTGTGCCCATTTTGCGATTTTTGGGTATTTTTGATTTGTTTTGTCTTTATCTTGGTTAAATTAATTAATCTAGATTAGTGAAAAATATTTCATATAGTTACACTTATAATGAAATACTATAATATATAAGTCTAAGTATACTATATTTAATGAAATACTATAGTACATAAGTGTAACTATATGAAATATAATGAAATACAATGGTACATAAGTGTAACTATATAAAATATAATAAAATACTATAGTATATAAGTGTAATTATACAAAATTTAATGAAATACTATAGTACATAAGTGTAACTATAGGAGATTTAATGAATTACAATAGTACATAAGTGTAACTATACGAAATTTAATGAAATACTATAGTATATACGTGTAACTATATGAAATATAATGAAATACTATAGTATATAAGTCTAAGTATACTAGACTTAATGAAATACTATAGTACATAAGTGTAACTATATGAAATTTAATAAAATACTATAGTATATAAATATAACTATATGAAATATAATAAAATACTATAGTATATAAGTCTAAGTATACTAGATTTAATGAAATACTATAGTACATAAGTGTAACTATATGAAATTTAATAAAATACTATAGTATATAAGTCTAAGTATACTAGATTTAATGAAATACTATAGTATATAAGTGTAACTATATGAAATATAATAAAATACTATAATATATAAGTTTAAGTATACTAGATTTAATGAAATACTATACTATATAAGTGTAACTATATGAAATATAATAAAATACTATAATATATAAGTTTAAGTATACTAGATTTAATGAAATACTATACTATATAAGTATAACTATATGAAATGTAATAAAATACTATAGTACATAAGTGTAACTATATGAAATACAATGGTACATAAGTGTAACTATATGAAATATAATGAAATACTATAGTATTTAAGTGTAATTCATTAAATTTCATATAGTTATACTTATGTACTATAGTATTTCATTAAATTTCATATAGTTACACTTATATACTATAGTATTTTATTATATTTCATATAGTTACACTTATATAGTATAGTATTTTATTAAATCTAGTATACTTAAACTTATATATTATAGTATTTTATTATATTTCATATAGTTACACTTATATAGTATAGTATTTCATTAAATCTAGTATACTTAAACTTATATATTATAGTATTTTATTATATTTCATATAGTTACGCTTATATAGTATAGTATTTCATTAAATCTAGTATACTTAAACTTATATAGTATAGTATTTTATTAAATCTAGTATACTTAAACTTATATATTATAGTATTTTATTATATTTCATATAGTTACACTTATATAGTATAGTATTTCATTAAATCTAGTATACTTAAACTTATATATTATGATATTTTATTATATTTCATATAGTTACACTTATATACTATAGTATTTCATTAAATCTAGTATACTATAGTATTTCATTAAATTTCATATAGTTACACTTATATACTATAGTATTTCATTAAATCTAGTATACTTAGACTTATATACTATAGTATTTTATTATATTTCATATAGTTAAACTTATATACTATAGTATTTCATTATATTTCATATAGTTACACTTGTGTACTATTGTAATTCATTAAATCGCATATAGTTACACTTATATATTATAGTATTTTATTATATTTCATATAGTTACACTTATATACTATAGTATTTCATTAAATCTAGTATATTTAGACTTATATACTATAGTATTTCATTAAATTTCATATAATTACACTTATGTGCTATAGTATTTTATTAAATCTAATATACTTAGACTTATATACTATAGTATTTTATTATATTTCATATAGTTACACTTATATAGTATAGTATTTCATTATATTTCATATAGTTACACTTATGTACTATTGTAATTCATTAAATCTCATATAGTTACACTTATATATAATAGTATTTTATTATATTTCACATAGTTATACTTATATATTATAGTATTTCATTAAATCAAGTATACTTAGACTTATATACTATAGTATTTCATTAAATTTCATACAGTTATATTTATGTACTATAGTATTTCATTAAATCTAGTATACTTAGACTTATATACTATAGTACTTTATGAAATTTCATATAATTACACTTATTTACTATAGTATTTCATTATAATTAAGTATTACGAACTTATTACTTATATACTATAGTTATACATTATGGTTAAGTATTATGAACTTATTACTTATATACTATAGTTATGTATTATAGTTAAGTATTACAAAATATATTAGTTATAAAGTATAGTTATGCATTATAATTAAATATTACGTACTTATTACTTATATACTATAGTTAAACATTATGGTTAAATATTTATGAATTTATTACTTATATACTATGTATTATAGTTAAATATTATGAACTTATTACTTACATATTATAGTTACACATTACGGTTAAATATTATAAACTTATTACTTACATATTATATGTCGGGCACCAAATTGATCCTAAAATATTTTTTACTAATCTAGATTAATTAATTTAACCAAGATTAAGACAAAACAAATCAAAAATACCCCAAAAATCGCAAAATGGGCACAAATTCAATCCCGCCGGAATACCTTCTTGACACCTCGTCGGAAAAACTCCAAATTAAATGGAAGTGGTCTTTTTTCGGCGATGTAAAGAGAGAGATTTGAAAGAGGATTAATTTTCAAGGCTATTAGTACCAACAATTGCAAGAATAAAGCTTTCATGTGCTCGAATTTCGGTCAAGAACAACTGGTAACGGGATTTAGGGTTCATGAGTTTTGTCTTCGAAATTGGATGCATTGGGACAACGATTGAAGGGGATTTTATAGGCATTTTGAATTTCAGGATACCCTCAACAAGGCCCTATGGAAATTTCCCTCCAATTGAAGACGATTTGATCCAATTTTGGATTTGTTCAAATCGGCCCCTTGGACGACACGGTGGCTTTGGGGATAAAATTCTACGATTTTAATCAACATTCAATCCGATTAAACATGAAATTACGTGTATGATAAGGTCCTCTTAAATGCCCAATAGTTAATGGCTTCAATCGGATCCAAGAAATTTGCCAAATCCTCCATTGAAGCTTATAAAAGCTTACGGATGGGCTGCTGTTCAAAGGAGGAGGAAGAAGAAGCTATGCGCACGGGTTGAAGGCTTCGTTTTTTGGAATTTTGGAGGGGCAAACGATGTTCGTTTTGAACGAATTTTATATGTACGGACTCGTATTGAAATTCTCTACATGATTATGGAAAAAATGCAATTTTGGAAAAAAAAATTAGTATTGTACGCCTAAGCTAAGCGTGTGTTTTAAAACTTGCAAAGAAAAAGAAAAAACATACACGCTTAAGTTAGGCGTGTAGGCACACGCTTAAGGTAAGCGTGTAAGAGCCGTGAGCTGTATTTTCAAAATACCCACAATACCCATGCACACTTACCTTAAGCGTGTAAAACCACACGCTTATCTTAAGCGTGTAAAATAGCGTCGATATAGACAATATTTCGCGTGCATTTAGCCATTGCCTAAAGTTAAAAGTAAAATCAAAGATAGGTATAACTATTTTGTTGGAAAAAAATAGCAATTAAAGATTAAGTATTTTATCATGTAATTAAGATCATGTGATATTTGACAAGAAAAATAAGAAGAATCAAATTAAATTAGGCTCTCTTGATAATTTTTATAAAGGTTGGATGATGTAGTAAATGATAGTTGGACGGTGATGATACGTAGGTGAACTGAACATAGTTTTAATACGCAAGATTTAGCTATTTCCATTAGTATATAGATATATATGTTATTGACTAACGAGAATACAATATTATAAAAATTATGTTGTTTTGGGGTGCTAAAAAAATAGGAAAGGATTAGACTGATTAAAAATAAAAATAACATATGTTATTAAAGTAAGAATTAGACAATTAAAAAAATAAAGTTTATTTTGCACGTATACATGATTTATTACATATAAGGCAACAAAAAATTTAAGTAATATAGTCATGAAACAATATAACATATACATTATTTATAGTTAAGTGTTTTCAGCTTAGCTTACAAGCATGACATCCTATGATCACGAGGTCATGAGTTTGATTCTCCCTTTCATCTGTCGTTGTAATTGTCTAAATACCTCCTGTAGACCAAAAAATATATTTTATTTATATGTTTTTCTATATATACATATATTAAGTAAAAAATACTAAGTGATATTTTAATTAGTGGCTTACACACATTGACATTAATTTGGTAAAATGGGCTTTAGTTGGTAGTATGACCACAAACATTGTATTTGGGGTTTGTTCGAGAGACCTTTGTGGGGACTTGTAGAATTGAACCAGCTAAAAGATAAAATTTCTGCTTCGATTGAGGTGTTTGGTTGGACGAGCTTATGCTAGAGATGGAAGATGAATTTATGGGGGGAAATTCAAAATTTGACCTGACCCGATCTGCCTCGTATTTTCTGGGTTGAGACTCGTCTCGAAAAGTATTGGATCAAAAGTGACTCGATCCGTTCGACCCGAAAGATTATGGGTTGGGTCAATACAAATGTGTTTATATATTATATTTTAAATATTATATTTTATTATTAAAATATTATATAATAATAATTTTTTGATTTATTATTTTTTGTTTTAATTAAAATATTATTTTAATATTCATTTTATAAAATTTTGATAAGGCGCTCTAGACCCGTTGGGTCGACCCGAACCCGATCCGCAACGACCCGATCCGCAAATTTTGACCCGCAATCAACCCGACCCGTAAATGACCTGACCCGATATGCTTAAACCCGACCCCGACCCGTTTGACACCTCTGCCCCCACCACCCTCCAACACTACAAGAGTTGATTCTTCAATTATTTCCCTAATTACCCTTATAAACATGCTATCTTCCCCTTTTTGTTTTTATCTATGGTCGGGCTACGCTCAAACAACTCAAATGGATATTTTATTTTAGTTGATCCGTTTCAACGAAAAGTATGTTTTTTCTTTGGTTGACACTTTGAAAGCAGCGAAATAATATAGTATTTGGGAGAAATCATGGTACCCAAGTTCGAAATCCATTACAAGAAGTGTATATTCATTTACAAGACTTGGACAACAACTATGTCATCTACTCCACATAAACCCTCTATCAGATGTGGTCGGACACTTTCTAGCAACAAAATTTGGAAGAAACATGCTCCTGACTGAGTTAAACTCAACTATGATGGATAAAAAAGAAATGATGGGTCATCTCACATTGGATTTATATTAAGAAATCCAGAGTTATATCATTGATATGGATTGAGTACAAGTCCCTAATATGAGCATATTACAAACTGAGTTCTATGCTGTACTTTATGGCATTCGTAGAGCTTTGCAACTTAATATAATGCAATTAATAATAGAAGGAGATAATATTGTCCTTGTCAATTCCATTAAAGGTATATGGAAAGTTTCATGGGAAATACATGATGTTACAACTGATATCAACGCATTATTACTATCTTATGATTCAATTTAGGTACATCACTACTTGTGTGAGGCAAATCATGCGACAGACTTCCTTACCACACATGACATCAGATCATTCCCACTTATGAGACTTCAACGTCTTTTTCGACGATCACATGTATCGACAAACAGTTTGTCCAAATCTTGGTTTTAAATGTGCAAGGTGCACCAAGGCACAAAGGGTCCCTGGAGCCTAGACGCAAAAGAAAAAGTGTGCCTTTCGTAGGCGAGTCACACTTTTTTTCTCCAAAAAACTCATAAATTAATTCTAAATGATATATTGTACTCAAAATAACATAATAATGTACTATAAATGCGTAAAATGACATAAAAAAATAGTTCATAAGTAGAAAGTCTATAGTATCGCTAAAACATGTCATAAACGAAATAAAAGGTAAAGAAAAAGCAAATAAAGTTTTTCAAGTTTGTTGAATAGTCCACTAAAACACTACTACTCCACATCACCACTAAAACATTACCATTGTTCGATTCAAATTCATCACAAAAACACACAAAATACAACTAAGTCTACAATCTGGTCAGATTCGTATTTCAAATTCAGAAAAAAAAAGTTCTACATAAAAAACATATTATGTAAAAAAACATATTCTGTATAAAAAAAGGACGGCAGAGGGAGATTTTTGCGGGAGAGGAGGTTGAAAAAGAAACAAAGAGAGATTTCAGCGGGAGAGAGGGGGGGGGGGAGACGAATACCTTAGAGTTGGATGAAAACCTTAACTGCATGTTCGTACAGATCGAGAGAGCCGATAGGAAGAGGATGAAGATGTTATAATCGGTCCTTAATGCTTAAACCCGCCTCCTCTTTTTTTCAGGGCAGCCGACACCTCCACAACTCAAGGCGCACGAAGTGCGTGCCTTGTGTTGTGCTCTGCGTTTGCCTCTCTTGAGGTGCCAAACCGTGCGCCTTTTAAACCAAGGACCAGATCAAGTAAAAATTTATCAATTTAAAGTTCCAATTTTGATAACTTACGTAAATAGTTTGTAACTAGTGTAGTACTCGTGCCGTGCACGAGATCTGTTTATTTTTTCTTACATTTAAAAAAAATAGTATATAAAAATAGTATATTTAATTAATATAGAAATTTGTAGGTAATGACTATTATAAAAGTAGATGAATGCTAATGTAAAAAAGGACTAATTGAATACAAAATATTGAAGAGATTAACAAAATACATTATCAAAAGAGAGGCGAAACTCTCCATAACTTTATTAACAGTAAAATTGGTTAAGTAGTTTTGAAACGTTGATAGTCATATCCCTAACATCTATACTACTAAAACGATAAAGCATAATCAAAATATTTATCTAATACATGAAATTGAAACCCTAAACATAAAATCTCGTAAGATATTCAAAATTGCTACAAATTATGAAAAACTTCGTTGTATACTATATTGGTAGTAGTATTAGATTTTTTTTTTGTCCCATATCAAAATCTTCAAACCTTTCTTTCTAGTAACTCTTGATGATGCAATACAAAACTGACCATGAGTGATACAACATAAAACTGATCATGAGCAAAAACAGGGCGTGTAAGATACAAACCGACATTTGTAAGAGATTGGCCCTGTCTATTGTTTATCGTCATAGCAAAACAAACACTCAAGATAAATTGTCTTTATTGAAACTTGAACGGGTATGAAGTGTTTGACGGTGACATGAGCATGCGAGGATTCAAAACTATATGTCTAATATTGTAGTTAAAATAGTTCTTCCTTGTATGACATGACTGTCGAGCTGCGTGATTATCAATCTTGTCCCATTGCATAAACTTAAAGAATGGTCAATATTTCAAAGCAGCATAATAGGGACATTAACCTTAGTTTTCAATACATGATTTTGGACACCAAAATATCTAATACTTTTCAAGTAGTGAGAAGTATAAACACTTGCATCATTGTCTGTAATAAAACCTATCTTGCAAAGGCTATCCGAACTGAGATAGACTTTTTCATTACCTGGTAACAAAGACAATATATAGTTATTAACTCTATCTACCTCTTCATGTGGTGGTGCGAGAATTGCTCGTTCTTCAAAGTATTTTGGAGATAATTGATTGTCCAAAGAGAGGGATAAACAAACTTAATAATTGCTGGAATCAGATTTAAGTCATAATCATTCACCAATAGTTCATCAGGAATTTGTATTTGTGCTTCTCCATCTTGTCATCGCCTACAATACCATCTCTGATGCTTAATACCCTTTTAGAAAAATCATTTGCTTCTTGGATATCATAATCAGATGCACCTTGTTGAATCATCATGTTTCTTGTCAAATTAAGAATTTTGCAATATTCCCACAAATAAGAGGAATTAATGGTGGCAAAAATAATATTTTGCTTGCTTCCTTTTGTGATAATGGATTTGCCTAAAGTCTCCACCAAATACTACGACTTTCCCTCCAAAAGGTTGTACTGAACTAAGGGAATTTGTAGCCCATAGAATATATTTTAAAGTCATGTCTAATGTTTCAAAATAGAATCTATTCGTCATCGGAGCTCATCCCAGATAATAAGTTGGCATCACAAATCAATTCAGATAGTTTTGTACTTGAACTTAAATTGTAAAGTTAACAAAACCATAACTTGTGAAGGTGATCAAACTATATTAACTACGACCAATAAGTACTTTAAATAATAATAATAATAATAATAATAATAATGATAAGTTATATTTAACAAATACGTTGTGAAGATTAGGCCCATATGAAATTTGGTTTAAGTGGAATATTTATTTGATAGAGTTGTCGTTTGAAGATAAAAATACATTAGGAAAAAGCATATATATATCATAATATAATATAATACATATATAAACAATGCACTTGATAAATACAACATACTATATGCTCTTTAATTCATATAAATTGGATTTAAATGACTTTCAATAGACTCTACGAAATACATTAGTTATGGAAATTGGTAAGTCTACTACAACATAAACACTGGATTTATCTTAATCGACTTCGAGAGAATCTTTTCAATAATATTATATATATTCTTGATATAAATCTACGGTTTTAAGCAATTTGTGAACTTGATCGTAAAAATATTGTATAACTTCAATATGTAGAAAATTTATAGAGAAGATTTGTAAAAACCATAAGTGTTTTAAGATGATATAGCAAGATTAGTTGATATATATTTACTTACACCATCAAATAAGATATATGAAAAATAGACTTTTCTATCTATTCAAGATTACTTAGGAAAATAAAGGGTTAAAAACTCCCTACGCATATAAATTGAGATTCTCTAATAAAAACCTATCTTATTGGTTGTGATTACTTACTATAATCAAAACTTATCTATTCTATACATGAAAATTAATTTGTAGTTTTTTCGTATCTTTTCGGAACATTTTCAAAATAAATAAATCTATTACTATAATTTTTTATAGTAATAGATTTTGTATAGTAATAAATCGTATCTTTTCGGAACATTTTTTATAGTAATAGTTTTTTCGTATCTTTTCGGAAC
The DNA here is from genome assembly GCA_027886185.1 of Rheum nobile. NCBI lineage: Eukaryota > Viridiplantae > Streptophyta > Magnoliopsida > Caryophyllales > Polygonaceae > Rheum > Rheum nobile. The sequence goes on from WOAB01000056.1 coordinate 3,026,574, forward strand.
ATATTAGTATGGCAAGTGTAGGATTCTATTACTATAATTTTTTTATTTTTTAAAATAAAAAAATCTAAAAAAACCACAAGCCGCCACATGTCCAATTCAATACCGTGGCAGCGTAAAATTCGGGCTCATTTTGGGAGGGCCACGTGGCTCAGTCGGTATTTGCGTTTAGTAGTTATATAGTAGATTAGTAGGCTAATTTGATCAAACTATTAAGTCTTTTCAGTTTATCTTACAAGAATGATTTCAAAAGTACGGACGTACACATGCATTTTAATTTCAAAAACATAATAAAATATGTATTAGTAAGTGTGAGTATATGTATAAATATTTGCTCAATAACGAACCACGCTAACTAATAAATAAATTTGGAATGCCGTTGTTTATCCTCAACCACTAACTCACCATCTCATAAATAAACTGAGTAGATAACCTAAAAGTCAAATGACATCATCACTATAGGAAGTTTACCGTGCAACAATTAAAAAAATAATTTGTTATGTGGATCTTTGTTGGTAAGTTAGTTAGAACGCACGTACATATTCAAAATTCACTGGATGAATATCCCGACCGCAATCAATTCTTAATTTTGCTATTTTAGGTAGGATATTTAAATATTTAATGACATATTAAAATAAAAAGGATCATATATCATATATATGATATTAATAGAGTAAGAGTAAATATATTAAATTATCTCAGATATGGTAAGAGTGTACTTAATCAATATTATGCTGGATATGCAATATTGACAGATAAGAAGGAAAAAAAGATCGTGATCTTAATATATAAGGTAAGAGTATATTTTATAATACAAATATTACAAAATATTTTGTTGTACATTTTGGAAAGATTTTATTGTAAATAATATTAGTATGGCAAGTGTATGATTCTATTACTATATTTTTTATAATACAAATATTACATAATATTTTGTTGTACATTTTGAAAAAAAAAATATTATAAATAATATTAGTATAGTAGGTGTAGGATTCTATTACTATAATTTTTTATTTTTTAAAATAAATAAATCTAAAAAAACCACAGGCCGTCACATGTCCAATTCAATACCGTGACGTCACGTAACAACGTAAAATTCAGGCTCATTCTGAAAACGCCACGTGGCTAAGTCGGTATTTGCATTTAGTAGTTATATAATAGATAATCATTCATTTAAAATTGTCTTTAAGCTAAAGAAGGATTGTAGTATTTACCATATAAAAATAAAAATAAAAATACATCACATAAAATTACCAGAATTTTGTTTTGAGCGAAAGGTGAGATACGTGACAAACTCTTGAGTTCCAGCCGCAGCCGCATAAGCTCGGCCCATTGCAGCACCGTCCTCGCTCGCTCTCCGCCGGCGCTAACTTCATAAACCCTAACCCCTATTCTCTTACTCCCTTCCAAACCTCTTCCATCTTACAATCATGCAACACGATGAGGTTATCTGGGAGGTTATCAGACACAATCACTGTAGTTTCATGTCCAAGTAAGTCCCTATTTCATCTCTTTTCTTTTCCTTTAAAAAATCTCCCTTTTTTATGTTTTGATGCCTGTTTCTTAGTTAAATTCGTGTAATTCGGCTTTGAGTAGAATCGAAACCGGCAATTTCTGTCGGAATCCGTATAATGTGACGGGAATTTGCAATCGGAGCTCATGCCCTCTCGCCAATAGTCGCTACGCCACCATTCGCGACCACGATGGTGTGTATTCTTAGTTTCTCAATCATAAAATTTCTTTTATTTTCATCATTTTTCTTCTCTTGGGTAAACATGTGTTTGTTTTTCTGGAATTTTAGGGGTTTTCTATCTGTATATGAAGACTATAGAGAGGGCTCATATGCCTAACAAGCTGTGGGAAAGGGTTAAGTTGCCCAGGAATTATGCCAAGGCGATTGAAATCATTGACAAACATCTGGTATGGAGTTTGAATATCATCTGTGTTTTATGAAGAGAAATGATGTAAATTTTTATGGTGCCGCCTTTGATTGCTGATATTGTATGATAATTTGTGCTCCTCTTCATCTGCAGATTTATTGGCCTAAGCTTCTGATACACAAAGTGAAGCAACGGCTGACTAAAATGACTTACATGCGTTTGCGAATGAAGAAGCTTGCTCTTAAGACAAGGTTTCGTTCTGTTATACACTTGATTTTCTAAACTATTCTATGTCATCAATGCTACATTGAGAAACTTGTGCTGATATTCTCTGTCTTGTTGTAAAATAAATCAATTTATGCCTTAAAATAAAACTCTACGGAGTTATGAAAACTTTTTTCAGTAGAATGTTTATTAGAAGCACGTTTTGACATTAAAAAATGGGATATTAGGGATCTAAGCTAATCTGAGTTGAGATTAGTAGTTACGTTTCTAGATTATATCTGATAACTGGAAACATGTAAAAAAGGGTAGTGTACAAAAATCCAACCATTATATACACCAGGTTCAGTTTCCCCCTTTGATCCATTTATGTGATTTGATGTCTGGAAATGCTGCACGTGTTTGCAGGGAGAAGGTAATGACATTACCTAGAAAAGAGACTAAACGGGAAGCTAGGAGAGAAAAGAAGGCTGAAAAAGCTGCAGTTCTAGACAAGGTTTGCTAGAGCTCATTACCTTGGTTCTTTGATTGGATTCTATATTCTTCCTTAAAATCATTCATTATGTCCTGCTGTGCCAGTTTTAGCTTCTAATCATTCTGTTGCTATGTATTCAGAATATTGAAAAGGAGTTGTTGGAGCGTCTTAAGAAAGGTGTTTATCCAAGTGAGATATACAATTATCCTTCTAATGTGTATAATGAAGTCCTTGATATGGAAGAGGTGCCTGAAGAGGAAGTTGAAGAGGTATAAAATTATCAAAGAGTGGATTACAAAATAGTATTTGTATCTGTGGATATGGATGTATATCTAAATTTGTGATTTATGTAAAACAGGAAGCTGAGGTAGAGTATGTTGAAGGAGACTATGAACTTGAAGATGAAGAGGATTTGGAGGACTTCGTTGGTATCACAACAGACGAGGGTCAAATAGAAAGTGGTAACTTCAGATATTCTCGTCTCTCCACTTGTGTTGTTGTCGGATCTTTCTCATTGACATAGGGTGTTGACATTCTCCAAACACAATCACAATCAGTATTACTCTATTAATTTCTGTTAAAATATTACTTAAGTTCTTTCTTCTCTATAAGAAAAATTACGGTGAATGGATCGGCCTGCCACTTACGTCCAAGTCCATGCTTTTTCAACAGATGAAGAGGATGAGGAGAGCATGTCTGCCTCGAAAAAGAGAACAGGATTAGGCTCAGTGCGGCTTCACAAAGATGAACCCACTTCGAAAACAAAGAAAACTAGGGTTCTTGTTGAGGTAAGCCCTAGCCTAGCCCATTGTTCTTTTCCAAGTTTTTCAAATTCTTTACCATCTTGAATAAATACAAGTGGCATGTTATCTTCCATAAAGATGCACCTGTTACTATTATCTTCCACATCTTCTGAACAATTGGAGATGTTAGATTTTGAAGTTTTTTCGGTGCAATTGCTTCATATAGACATTAACACCGCGTGTCTTGAACTTGTAGGTTGAGAATGAAGACGGAGAAGGTAGGCGCAAAATGGTTCACTAGGGCGTGCTCTGCTGTAGTCTACTGTATACTAGGATTGAACTTATACAAACCAAAAAACAGGACAACTTCCTCAAGGAGAGATTTTTTGGGCTTGATTGCTTGGTTCAGTGGATAATCAAAGTTTTCTGTATCCACTAAACCAGGAGAGAGTGTTTTATTGTCTTTGTTAGGTGTGTGGTGAATCAAATATGAGAATCATTAACCATCCCCTGATGGTTGAGCGGTGAAGGCCTCCTGGGTAATACCAAAGGTCCTGAGTTCGAAACCTGGGGATGGCCACTGCGCGCTTTACCTGTGGGGTGCAGCACCCGAGGGATTTAACCCTCGATTAAACTATAGGGGCAACCATTTTTCAATTTTGACACTCGAACCTTACAAATATAGGGGCAACCATTTTTTTGGTATGCTGGGTACAAAATGATCCATGGCAGAAGCCATTCTGACCTCTGGTCCAATCCACCAACACCGAAACCCGATTCCGCGATCTACCCGGACTCGTGTCGGTTTGTGCCGACACTCCAGATCTTGCATTCCCTATCTTTGACTAAACTGAAATTTGTGGTGTGCTTTTGATTGTTGCACTGTTCAAATGGCTCGTTTTTATGCCGAGAAGGCTCGACTGCATTTTTGCCTCTTTTGATTCAACCATTTCTGATGTAGAGTTAAGTTTAGGTTTGATTTGAGACTCTTGTTTCGGGCTAGAGATTAAGATAGTGATCGTGTGATTCCTGATGGCTTCTAATGACGAAGTGTCTCCATACGGTGTCTTATTTCTGTTTTCCGACTGTGTTAATGTCGTGTTAGTGTATTCCAATCCATGTTTGAGCCTCTCTCATTGTGCATTTTCGCTACTCCTCGGTTGTGTTTGTTTCCTTGATAATTCTGTTGTATTTTGTTTTTGCTTTGTTGTTTTTCTTGATTTTGTTTGTTGTTGTTTTCCTTGTTATTATTGTTGTTGGTTTCCATTGTCGATTGTTTCGACTGTCGTTTTTTCGGCCTTTTAAAAAATCAGATTTGGTTATTCTGGATTCTTCAAATATTTCCTTATAAAAAAAATATCATGAATTCATGATCATTTGTGGAAATATAGGATGGTCTATATGTACTTGTAGACTTGATTTTGCTCCAATCTTCTTACCTATACATACTATCACTAGAAAACAGGTATCACTTTCACCCAAAAAAGAAAAGAAAACAGGTATCAAGCTTTATGTGGTGGTGGATAAATCACAAGCCACAATTTATGTCAGCTGCAACTCTACAACATCCTCGCTGAGCAGCCTCAATCTAATTTCTTTCATATATATTTCTATCAAAGACTCTTACGACATTTACAGAAACACAATTGAATTAGGAATCAAAATGAAGATGAGTTACATGAAAAGCACGTGGTAGAAATCTGGAAGAACATCTAATTTAAATCCAAAAGCTTGATACATTGGAGTTATGAGATCGAACGAGATGCCTACTTGCAAGAGAGTAGAGAAGTGTTACGAGAGAAAAATGAACAGTGATGATATAATTAGTAGAGAAGTTTAAGATTGGTGATAGATTATTTTGGTGATGTTTAGTATTATATAATCTCTTGCTAATCCTTATAATGACTTATAAATACTTTAGATTCTTTGTATTTTATGTTCTAAGAACACATGATAAACAAACACATTTAGAAAGCCTTTATAGATCTTTTATATCTTATTGTTTACTTTATGTGCCTTATAGAAAAGAAAGATTATTTTATATGCCTTAAAACATAGAATAGAAAAAAAAAGCGTAGTATATTGATGATGTCATCGGTAACATTTAGAACAAAGATCTTTTATTTGTTTTTGTTTAGTGAAACCAGAATATAATAAAAGTGGAATATTGATCGAGTAGAAACTAAAATGGGATAATTGGATATATATCTATTAAATTTTATCTAATTCGATATATATCCATCAAATTATAAAAATTGATTATATATCCATCAAATTATATCAATTTTGTATAATTATCCAAGATAAGATTTTCAATATATTTAGTAAAAATATAATTTCTAAAAAAACTATTAACAATTTTTTTTAATTAACTTTATATCTATCCTTCACTTTTAGGTTTATTTATTTTTATATTTTCTCTCTTGTTTCTTTTCTTCAATCATGCACTTGTACGTAGGTAAATCTTTTAGTTTGTCATTACTACATTTTTTATCATAAATATAGGCCATTTACGACACTTTGATACTTTTATACTATTTATTTTTTGTTCTTTTTTGTACATGATCAGAAACATACAAAGACCATGCTTTAATAACATTGCTTTATTTCTATTTTTTCTGAAACCAAATTTAAATACTTCTAGTTTGATATGAATTTTGGTTTTTAGGAAAATTTGTGTTATTTTTGTATTTATTTGTTACTTAGATTGATATTTATTTTAATTATGTTATTTTGGTTTAATAGTATTAGATAAAAATACATAAAGGATAATTATACAAGATTTTTATAATTTTATGGGTATATATCCAATTTTCAGATTTTGATGGACATATATCCAATTAGATAAGATTTGATGAGTATATATCCAATTACCCCCCCAAAAAAAGCAACAAAAATAAGAGGGAGTTTCACATATATTTGGTCATTATTGTACAACATGCGAAATATTATGGGTCATTGGATCAAGGAGATGGATGACTGGGATTAAAAGGGGTGAAAAAGAGTAAATAGTGACGCGGTGACATAACCGTAAGTACGACGAACTTTCTTTCTTTCTTTTTTCGGCCAACAATTTTTTATTTTTTATTTTTTTTTATATTTTTCGTCTCTGATCGTTTTGGAATAGACAATTATTGACGTTCACATATAAGTACTACATGTTCATTTTTCTATACTGTAAGGTTCACATATAACATGTTCATGTTCAAACACATGTCTTTGCACATTTAGTGCTTATTTGTGAACTTCAGTGCACAAATAAGTGAACGTTAAGAGCTTATTTGTGAACCTTCTATATAGGTTATTCCAGAATGATCAGGGAACGTTAAGAGCTTTTTTTTTTCTTTTCGTCTCTGGTCGTTCTGGAATAGACAATTATTGACGTTGATATATAAGTACTAAATGTTCATTATTATATGCTGTCAAGTTCACATATAACATGTTCATGTTCAAACACATGTCTTTGCATATTTATAGCTTATTTGTGAACTTAAGTGCATAAATAAATGAACGATAAGAGCTTATTGATGAACCTTCTATATAGGTTATTCCAGAATGATACGAAAAAAAAATTGTTGACCAAAAAGAAGAAAAAAATCGACATCCGAAATCATTTCGCTAAGTAAGTGCTCGTTTGGTTAAAGAGAGAAAGTACAATTCCCTGGAATTTACTTCCCATGAAGTAAGTTTTTGGGATTTACAATTCCTAGGAATTAAGAAATTATGTTTGATTAACATTTTAATCATGTGATATTGAAAACTACATTTTGTTTGGTTGAATGTGAAAAATTTGTAAGAATTTATATAAAAATACTACTATAACCCTATAAATATAATAAGGGAATAAAATCTTGAGAGAGAATAATATTTTGAGAAAGGATAATTAAGTAATTTAGAGATTAAAATAATGGAAAAAAAAAATCTTATCCATCCCCTTGTAAGTAAGTATAGTTACTAGAAATCGAATTTAAATACTATTTTCTAGATAAAAAAAAGGTAACCAAACAAGTGTTCTTGATTCCACCTACTAGTGTTGTACGTAAACCCAAATCACAAAGACAAACCCCCTAAAAAATTAGAAAAGGCCTTCACATATGAGGTGAAGGCAGAGTCTGAAGAGATTTAAAAGATTATGTTGTAATTGATGCTCGATTACACACCAAATGCAATCTAACTTGACATCAGAAAGTGCAACAAGAGCCACCACATCAAATTCAATTGACAGATTTGAGACTATGATGAGCCATAGAATATCAAATGCATCATACATGGCGTTGAGTTTGTGATATTCCAATTCAAAAACAAGAAAAGAATTCAGAGTGAATCCCTTGGAACCCATCTCCAGAAATGCTTCTTGACTGAAATAGCCTCCATTGCGAAGCTCTTACATTCGCCGTATTCGTTTTGCTCCTCGGTAACGAACTCGTCCTCCGGCAGCCTGTCTACGAACGCCTCCACCGTGTGCATCACATAGCATCCCGGCAGTCCCGGATACGTGAACGAATCCCTCTGCTCAACTTTCTTCTCATAAGAATCCGGCAAGATCTTCACGATCTCGCCACAATCGACAGCATCGCCGAGGATCGAGCCGAGTTCTTCCATAACAGCGCGCTTAACAGCGGAATCGATGTCCTCGCCGGACTTTAATTTCTCAGACAACGGCCGGTTGCGGCGGCAAACGGAGCCGTCGGAGAGCTCCTGGTGCGATTCGAGGAGGATCCGATCGCCTGGACCGACGATTCGAACGAAGACGACCTCGAGATTGCGAACGGGAGGGGTGGTGTCGATTAGGGAGGTTTCGCCTTCGGCGACCTCGAGCCAGAGGTTGTGGACGTTCTTGGTGCCGGGCTTGGTGCCCCAGGCGGCGAAGGCGTCCGGCTGGAGCCGAGGCCGTAGCCAATCGGAGAGAGATTGAGGCGTTGGGAAGGGGTGCGCGGAGGTGAAATTAGGGTTAGGGTTCTTGGACATAGTGATTGTGGTGGTGGTGGTGGAAGGGCGGAGGAGGAAGCGGCGGTTACAGGTGGAGATGGATTTGGGAGGATGGTGGTGTTTAGGGGAGGTGAAGAGGACGAAGAGGGAGAGAGCGGTGAGGAGGAAATCAGGGAGGGCGATGGAATTGGAGGGCAAGTGGTTGTTAGAAGATGGCGGCGGAGGAGGAGGGGGAAAGGGGAGGGACATGGTGGTGGCGGTTCGTTGGGCAATCGGCCATGGCAGAGAGAAGGTTGAGATTATGCAGAGGATTTTTTCTGGTTCTCGGTGTTGAATCGTTCAAAGGGAAAGTGAGGGGGGGTGGAGATGTGGTTATTATTGTGTTGATCACATCTTTTGATTTGGTCATTTTTTTTTTATACTTTGATCAACAAAAGTGTGATACTACAGTCTACAGTATTATTCTTATTGAACTTTTGTTTGGGTGTGAAAGAGTTTTGTTTTGGACGGAAAATGACCAATCGATCTATTTCCGTTGATTTGAGGGGTAACAATAGTTAGGGTGATAAATCTACTCCGTTTGATGAGAATAAGTGATTACAAATGATAGTTTTTGTGATGCAAGAGAGGAAGAAGAAGGTTATAACATGAATAGTCGAAGAAGACGAGATGGTCGGACCAGACTACAAGCGTCAGTCGGACTAAACAACGTTGGATAAGATAGAATATATAAAAATGAGAGTTTTGATGATGAGAGTACAAGTGGTTACAGTAGAATGAAGTGTTGTAGAATGTCGTAGAGTGTCCTTTGAGGCTTCTCCTAGAGCCTTATTTATACTTGCTTGATCCCTCCCTAAATGCTCTTGATCTCTCCTTAAATGCTCTTGATTTTCTCTTTGATTCTGCATTAATTACGCTTGATCTCCTCTTAATAAGCCTTGATCCTCTCTTAAAGATGGTTGATTCCTTCCTTGATGGGTGAAATAATGTATATAGCCGTTGGAGATCTCGGAGTTGTTATAATAAAGGAGAAAATCTCGTTGGTCCGCTGCGTCCAGGAATCAGGCGACGGTCGCATGGCTCACGTCCGATGCGTCTGACGGGTCCGATGCGTCCGACGGTTGCGTCAGATAGTTGATGCCCATTGGACGAGTAGTCGATTTTCCGACCCCAACAATTGCCCCAAATTCATCTTAGTCATCGATGCAAGGCGGTGGATGAGATGAATTTCAAGTCTTCAAGGGAATCGTCCTTCAGTAATTTCGATTTGTCCGAACTCGTCCTGCTATGTAGATAGTCGATGAATTGATGTGATGTGACGTTGCTTGTGTAAAAGCTTTTGTCTTTGAAAGTGTTGAATTGAAGTTTTTAGCCATCAGGCGTTAACTCCGTAAATGTATATTGTATTGTACCACCGTTTGCGTAAAAGCTTTTGTTGGTGGGTCGTGTGTAAGTTGTAGCCGTGTGAGGCATTAACCATGTAAATGTGTACTGCACAAGTTTGTGTATTTGTAGGTACCGTATGTAGGGTTTGTCACCCGTAATGTGTGTTAGTCATGACTCTATGACGGGGAGGTAAGCAATATGTTTCTATTGCGTAAATGTAATAAGGTGTCTTAACCTTATGTAATGTGTAAGGCAGACGGTGTGTCGACGTGCCTGTGTTATTCATCTCACCCGTGTTTCGATCGATCGTGTAAATGTAGTGTAAGCGCTTTTTGCGGATGACTGGATCCAACGTGTATGTTAAGGGTCGTCACCCGTATGTATGTAAATGTAACGCGACATGTCAAGTCGATTTGTTCGTAGTTGATTTTGATGTTGTCTTGTATTCGTCGCACTGAATAGATTCGTCATGTACCTTGTAGGATCAAAAAGACATAGTAGGATTTGGTGCTCGAGTTTATCAATAATCCTCATGTTAGCAGTCAGGTTCATGTAATAGTATATAGCGAGAATATATTTAAAATTGAAATGACACGAATGTAATCGTAGGTCGACATGTAAAAGTCAAATTATTTTGTAATTCAAAAAGCGATAATCCAAAGATGCGATGAGTGTAAATAGTAAATGATAATGATAATACGTAATAAATTACTTAGAAACGATATGGATGAAACCTATTGTCCCTTCGATGATTCGTCGTCCTTTCGGGTGCATCTCCGTCGTACTCCGAGATTTCATTTTCGGCTTCGACGTCTTCTTCGAGTCGGAATTGAGCCGTTGCCTTTTGAGAGGTCATCCATGGTGACTTGCCCATGTCCTCCTTGCATGGCCACAAATTGGATGTGTTTGGATTAGGAAGTAGATGAATTAGGATTATCTAACTATCGGCCCCACGGTGGGCGCCAAATTGTTTTGGACGGAAAATGACCAATCGATCTCTTTCCGTTGATTTGAGGGGTAACAATAGTTAGGGTGATAAATCTACTCCGTTTGATGAGAATAAGTGATTACAAATGGTAGTTTTTGTGATGCAAGAGAGGAAGAAGAAGGTTACAACATGAATAGTCGAAGAAGACGAGATGGTCGGACCAGACTACAAGCGTCGGTCGGACTAAACAACGTTGGATAAGATAGAATATATAAAAATGAGAGTTTTGATGATGAGAGTACAAGTGGTTGCAGTAGAATGAAGTGTTGTAGAATGTCATAGAGTGTCCTTTGAGGCTTCTCCTAGAGCCTTATTTATACTTGCTTGATCCCTCCCTAAATGCTCTTGATCTCTCCTTAAATGCTCTTGATCTTCTCTTTGATTCTGCATTAATTACGCTTGATCTCCTCTTAATAAGCCTTGATCCTCTCTTAAAGATGGTTGATTCCTTCCTTGATGGCTGAAATAATGTATATAGCCGTTGGAGATCTCGGAGTTGTTATAATAAAGGAGAAAATCTCGTTGGTCCGCTGCGTCCAGGAATCAGGCGACGGTCGCATGGCTCACGTCCGATGCGTCTGACGGGTCCGATGCGTCCGACGGTTGCGTCAGACAGTTGATGCCCATTGGACGAGTAGTCGATTTTCCGACCCCAACAATTGCCCCAAATTCATCTTAGTCATCGATGCAAGGCGGTGGATGAGATGAATTTCAAGTCTTCAAGGGAATCGTCCTTCAGTAATTTCGATTTGTCCGAACTCGTCCTGCTATGTAGATAGTCGATGAATTGATGTGATGTGACGTTGCTTGTGTAAAAGCTTTTGTCTTTGAAAGTGTTGAATTGAAGTTTTTAGCCATCAGGCGTTAACTCCGTAAATGTATATTGTATTGTACCACCGTTTGCGTAAAAGCTTTTGTTGGTGGGTCGTGTGTAAGTTGTAGCCGTGTGAGGCATTAACCATGTAAATGTGTACTGCACAAGTTTGTGTATTTGTAGGTACCGTATGTAGGGTTTGTCACCCGTAATGTGTGTTAGTCATGACTCTATGACGGGGAGGTAAGCAATATGTTTCTATTGCGTAAATGTAATAAGGTGTCTTAACCTTATGTAATGTGTAAGGCAGACGGTGTGTCGACGTGCCTGTGTTATTCATCTCACCCGTGTTTCGATCGATCGTGTAAATGTAGTGTAAGCGCTTTTTGCGGATGACTGGATCCAACGTGTATGTTAAGGGTCGTCACCCGTATGTATGTAAATGTAACGCGACATGTCAAGTCGATTTGTTCGTAGTTGATTTTGATGTTGTCTTGTATTCGTCGCACTGAATAGATTCGTCATGTACCTTGTAGGATCAAAAAGACATAGTAGGATTTGGTGCTCGAGTTTATCAATAATCCTCATGTTAGCAGTCAGGTTCATGTAATAGTATATAGCGAGAATATATTTAAAATTGAAATGACACGAATGTAATCGTAGGTCGACATGTAAAAGTCAAATTATTTTGTAATTCAAAAAGCGATAATCCAAAGATGCGATGAGTGTAAATAGTAAATGATAATGATAATACGTAATAAATTACTTAGAAACGATATGGATGAAACCTATTGTCCCTTCGATGATTCGTCGTCCTTTCGGGTGCATCTCCGTCGTACTCCGAGATTTCATTTTCGGCTTCGACGTCTTCTTCGAGTCGGAATTGAGCCGTTGCCTTTTGAGAGGTCATCCATGGTGACTTGCCCATGTCCTCCTTGCATGGCCACAAATTGGATGTGTTTGGATTAGGAAGTAGATGAATTAGGATTATCTAACTATCGGCCCCACGGTGGGCGCCAAATTGTTTTGGACGGAAAATGACCAATCGATCTCTTTCCGTTGATTTGAGGGGTAACAATAGTTAGGGTGATAAATCTACTCCGTTTGATGAGAATAAGTGATTACAAATGGTAGTTTTTGTGATGCAAGAGAGGAAGAAGAAGGTTACAACATGAATAGTCGAAGAAGACGAGATGGTCGGACCAGACTACAAGCGTCGGTCGGACTAAACAACGTTGGATAAGATAGAATATATAAAAATGAGAGTTTTGATGATGAGAGTACAAGTGGTTGCAGTAGAATGAAGTGTTGTAGAATGTCATAGAGTGTCCTTTGAGGCTTCTCCTAGAGCCTTATTTATACTTGCTTGATCCCTCCCTAAATGCTCTTGATCTCTCCTTAAATGCTCTTGATCTTCTCTTTGATTCTGCATTAATTACGCTTGATCTCCTCTTAATAAGCCTTGATCCTCTCTTAAAGATGGTTGATTCCTTCCTTGATGGCTGAAATAATGTATATAGCCGTTGGAGATCTCGGAGTTGTTATAATAAAGGAGAAAATCTCGTTGGTCCGCTGCGTCCAGGAATCAGGCGACGGTCGCATGGCTCACGTCCGATGCGTCTGACGGGTCCGATGCGTCCGACGGTTGCGTCAGACAGTTGATGCCCATTGGACGAGTAGTCGATTTTCCGACCCCAACAATTGCCCCAAATTCATCTTAGTCATCGATGCAAGGCGGTGGATGAGATGAATTTCAAGTCTTCAAGGGAATCGTCCTTCAGTAATTTCGATTTGTCCGAACTCGTCCTGCTATGTAGATAGTCGATGAATTGATGTGATGTGACGTTGCTTGTGTAAAAGCTTTTGTCTTTGAAAGTGTTGAATTGAAGTTTTTAGCCATCAGGCGTTAACTCCGTAAATGTATATTGTATTGTACCACCGTTTGCGTAAAAGCTTTTGTTGGTGGGTCGTGTGTAAGTTGTAGCCGTGTGAGGCATTAACCATGTAAATGTGTACTGCACAAGTTTGTGTATTTGTAGGTACCGTATGTAGGGTTTGTCACCCGTAATGTGTGTTAGTCATGACTCTATGACGGGGAGGTAAGCAATATGTTTCTATTGCGTAAATGTAATAAGGTGTCTTAACCTTATGTAATGTGTAAGGCAGACGGTGTGTCGACGTGCCTGTGTTATTCATCTCACCCGTGTTTCGATCGATCGTGTAAATGTAGTGTAAGCGCTTTTTGCGGATGACTGGATCCAACGTGTATGTTAAGGGTCGTCACCCGTATGTATGTAAATGTAACGCGACATGTCAAGTCGATTTGTTCGTAGTTGATTTTGATGTTGTCTTGTATTCGTCGCACTGAATAGATTCGTCATGTACCTTGTAGGATCAAAAAGACATAGTAGGATTTGGTGCTCGAGTTTATCAATAATCCTCATGTTAGCAGTCAGGTTCATGTAATAGTATATAGCGAGAATATATTTAAAATTGAAATGACACGAATGTAATCGTAGGTCGACATGTAAAAGTCAAATTATTTTGTAATTCAAAAAGCGATAATCCAAAGATGCGATGAGTGTAAATAGTAAATGATAATGATAATACGTAATAAATTACTTAGAAACGATATGGATGAAACCTATTGTCCCTTCGATGATTCGTCGTCCTTTCGGGTGCATCTCCGTCGTACTCCGAGATTTCATTTTCGGCTTCGACGTCTTCTTCGAGTCGGAATTGAGCCGTTGCCTTTTGAGAGGTCATCCATGGTGACTTGCCCATGTCCTCCTTGCATGGCCACAAATTGGATGTGTTTGGATTAGGAAGTAGATGAATTAGGATTATCTAACTATCGGCCCCACGGTGGGCGCCAAATTGTTTTGGACGGAAAATGACCAATCGATCTCTTTCCGTTGATTTGAGGGGTAACAATAGTTAGGGTGATAAATCTACTCCGTTTGATGAGAATAAGTGATTACAAATGGTAGTTTTTGTGATGCAAGAGAGGAAGAAGAAGGTTACAACATGAATAGTCGAAGAAGACGAGATGGTCGGACCAGACTACAAGCGTCGGTCGGACTAAACAACGTTGGATAAGATAGAATATATAAAAATGAGAGTTTTGATGATGAGAGTACAAGTGGTTGCAGTAGAATGAAGTGTTGTAGAATGTCATAGAGTGTCCTTTGAGGCTTCTCCTAGAGCCTTATTTATACTTGCTTGATCCCTCCCTAAATGCTCTTGATCTCTCCTTAAATGCTCTTGATCTTCTCTTTGATTCTGCATTAATTACGCTTGATCTCCTCTTAATAAGCCTTGATCCTCTCTTAAAGATGGTTGATTCCTTCCTTGATGGCTGAAATAATGTATATAGCCGTTGGAGATCTCGGAGTTGTTATAATAAAGGAGAAAATCTCGTTGGTCCGCTGCGTCCAGGAATCAGGCGACGGTCGCATGGCTCACGTCCGATGCGTCTGACGGGTCCGATGCGTCCGACGGTTGCGTCAGACAGTTGATGCCCATTGGACGAGTAGTCGATTTTCCGACCCCAACAAGTTTTATGTTCTAATTGAACTTTTGTTTGAGTTGTCAATGTGCAATACATAATTACATACAATGATCAATACAAAAATCCTACACCACACAAACCTAGTCAAAATCACAGAAATATACACTCCAAAATCATGTGTACGATCATAAGAAGAGATGTCAATCACAATAAAGAATAGGGTTTTTTGCAGAAAACCACTCGTTATATGTCACTATTTGTACGAAATCACCCGTTATATCGATATTTATTTTAAACCACCAAATTATCTATCTCCGTTAACGCAAAACCACCCAGAGCCAGCTTCCGTCCAACTATCCGTTAAAATGTGTGAAATGACCATAATGCCCTCACTTTTTTTAAAAACTCAGGGGGAAAATTGTCTTTACACACCCAATTGATAACCGCCGATTTTCTCATTTTTTTGGACCGGTTTGACATTTAATTTATTACCAAACCGGTTCATCTAAAACCCAAAATCTTCTTCTTCAACCTTTGAACAGACCAAAATCAATTCACATGAATCATCTTCTCCCACGACCAAAATCATCTCCTCTACCATTAAAGCCCTCCTCGAGCTCCAAACCGATTCCGACACCATCCTTTCCTCCGACCCCAACCTCTCTCGCCTTTCCCTCCACCTCTCATCCCTCAAATCCCTCGTCGACAACCTCCGCCGCTATCCCCTCCCTCGCGGCGGCCGAATCCGCTCCTTCCTCTGTCGTCGCACCTCCACTCACAAGTTCTCCCGCGTCGCCGGCCATATCGAGTCCGAGATCCAGGCCTGGATTGACCGCGAGAGCCTCAATAATCTCGTTAGAGCACTCGATTCCTCCTCTAAGAGCTGTTGAAGTCGTCCCCTTCCTCTGCGAGAGCAAAGCTTTGTTCGTCGATCCGAACGATACTCAGTTGAGGATCGATGTACTGAGCATGCTGGATTTGATTAGCCAAGAGATTGTTCCCCAAATCGAATTCTAAACAAGAACCCTAATTTTTTTTCCCAAATCATTTTTTTTCCAAAAACAAGAACTCTAATTTATAAATTCGAAATGAAATCGAAAACAAGAACCCTAATCAATTCTGAACTAATATTCTTCATCTTAGTGATTTTGGATTTTAGATTAACCGGTTTGAAAATAAATTAAATGCCAAACCGGTCCAGAAAAATGAGAAAACCGGCGGTTATCAATTGGGTATGTAAAGACAATTTTGCCCCTGAGTTTTTTAAAAAAGTGAGGGCATTATGGTTATTTCACACATTTTAACGGATAGTTGGACGAAAGCTGAATCTGGGTGGTTTTGTGTTAACGGAGATAGATAATTGGGTGGTTTAAAATAAATATCGATATAACGGGTGGTTTCGTGCAAATAGTGACATATAACGGGTGATTTCCTGTAAAACCCCCTAAAGAATATGAAATTACACAATAGTAGGCTACGCAAGAAAACAACAAAACTACTAACATTTTACATGGAAAATCATCATAGGTGAGGAATGAGAAGAAAAATTGCAACATCTTTTACACAATTTTCAGCTGATTTTAACACACGATGTTTACAAGCATTGCCCAATATACAAGTCTTGTTTCCTTTTCCAAACAATCTGATAATCATTTGTAACATGCTGATCTTGAATCTGTATGGCCTAAACTGACCAGTAAAGGATTTAAGATCACATGGCCTTGAAAAGCATCCACCTTGCTGAAGAACAGAGAACATCCAAAATGAGGTGGAAATCACATATCATAACTGTTTTGGGACGAAAAGATCGGACGACCTAAATCGCCTTAGACGGGGTAACTAGTCGACCGGACGATAGGAAACAATCCAAACCAAGTAAATAATAGATAAACAAGAAATAAATATGTAATAGCAAGGCAATTTTATTAGATGTCGTGTGAATCGGATTGAATCATGATACAACTTATCGTAATAAAACCAGAGATCGAGTGGGACTCGACCGGTGACTTGTGAGTGGCGACCGGCAGGGGTCAGACGTAGGTAATCGTTTTTAGAGCTAGATGGGCAGCGGGAGTGCTATTCTGGTGAGTTATCTCCGTAAGAAAGCGTGTCCCTAGCATAGTTGTGAGAGTTGAATTTTTATCTTCCTTGTCGTCCCAATATGGTAAGTCCATTTACTCTTTGTGACCGTTGTGCTTCTTCGATATCTTTGTCTTCTATGCTGGACGTAATGGCGAAGATTTCGCCATTAAATTGCTGGTAATTGTGGTGGTTTAAGTGTTGTAGACGTTGCATGATCCGGGCATTAAATGCGTGGCGGGATCTTCGCGACCCTGTCGGATGACGCTCGACCAGAGAAGTCTTGTCGGCTTTTCTGGGCTTTCATTGTTTGGTCTTCCGAATGGCGATGGGCTTGGGCTCGATCGAGGGTCTGATCTTTTTTTTTGGAGAATCCAGGCCCAACAATAGCCCCAAGTTGCTATGGGCTTACGGTTTAGGCAAGTTGACCGGAATCCGTGGCAACTTCTCTAGACACGATCTCTACCTTTCGATTTGGCGCGTTTGCTCAGGGCTACGTGGCGCGTGATCGAGGCTTGATGCGATGCCTCTGCAGGTCTTCACTTCCCTCCATAAATTCGTAGCAGATGGAATCGATTGCTCTTTATCATCTTCCTTCGCAAGTTTCTGGTAAGCCTCTTGGTCTCTCTTTGCCATTGCTTTCTGCTTTCCTTAACCATAGCTCTTCGATTCCCTCCCCTCTCTATTCTCGACATGGTTTCTCTTGAGGCTTCTGAGTCGTCGAAGACTCTTTCTGATTCTCGTGGGGAAGAAGTTCCTCCTCGTTTCATTCTACAGGAGTCGGATGCGTTAATTAGCACCATGTCCCAAGCGGAACTGGATCAGGTGCTCCAAGTTGGAGGCTTTCCGCCGGAGACGGTCGCCAGACTGCCCCATCCAGATGAGAGGGCCGATGCTCGCTACGAGGGATGAGTCTGCTTCTACTCTTACCCGTTTAGAATAGGGCACAAGTTTCCTTTCCCCCCCCCCCTTGTGAGGGACTTTCTAGCTACTTTGGCGTTGGCGCCATGTCAAGTGATGCCTCAGGCGTGGAGAGTTCTTAGGGTCTTAGACCTTGTGAATGTCCGGACAGGAGCTGATTTTGATTTTGATGCTCTGTGGTATAACTACTTCATTGGGTCGAGGAGTTCTTGTCGCGTTCAGTTGCGTGTTCGACCTGGTCGGAAGTCTTTGGTGCAGAGTCCAGATGTCAACGACCGTGGATGGGGGTCGAAGTTCTTTTTCGTCGAACGCTCTTCTCTGGAGAAGGAGGGGGAATGTCCATTTTTGTTGACGGAGTGGCGAGTCGATAGTATGTATTTGCCTTTCCTTTCGTGTTTTTGTCTTAACTCTCGTTTTAACTTTTCTTCTTTGTAGTTCCCGAACCAGAGGATCTGGAAGTGAGTAGCCGATCAGAGGGCTTGTCGAAGATTGTGCTTGAGGTTCATGCGTCTGAGAGGAAATTTGTGAACATCAACTTGCTGTCGACGACTCCTGCTCCCCAAGAAGACATGTCAAATGTTTCGTCGTCTCATGCGAAAGGTAGACTTTCGGCTTTTAGAAGTCTTTTCAACGTTTTTCGTTTTGTCGTGTACTTAAGGATTTCTCCTTTTTTGTTGTCCTGTTGTGTCAGGTTCCCCTGGTGGTCGGTCAAGTGCTCGATTGAGGGTGGCGTCAGGGAAAAGTTTGATTGAGCAAAGGAAGGCAGCCGCCAAGGCGGCGTCGAGCAAATCGACTCTGATTGACCTGACGGCCCCGGACAAATCTGGTTCTAAGAGGAAAGCGATTGCTTGTCCCGATGACGTCGAGGTGGAGGTATCCAAGAAGAATAAGGACGTGACCGCCGAGGGGATTGGCAAGATCGGTGCCGTTGGGCAGTCGATTGTCGACCTTTTTCATGCTCAGGACCCGACTTTGAAGTCGGAGGTTGATGACGTCTCTCCCCTCGTCTGCATTGGTGAAGCGGGGTGCTCCGCGTGGAAGGTGAATTGTCCTTTTATTTGTGTCTTTTTTCTTTTTTGTTCGATCATGTCTCATGATCGTGTGTCGTGTCGCCGTGTGAGATTGTAGTCTTTTCAGTATCTTTTGGGGGCATATTCTGGCGTCAAGGCGATGGTCGCCAAGGCCGAGGATCGGGCTGCTAGGTCAGAATCCGATCTTGCGTCCTTGAGGACTAAATTAGAATGAGCGGAGAGCCGCTTCCGTGAAATCGAGCGTCGCCTCGTCAGAGACATGAAGAGTTGTCAGGGGGAGTTGGTTGTGTGTCAGAGGGAGCTTAAAGAGTGTCAGGCAGGCGTTGAAGATGAAGTGAGGCGGGCTCGTATCGCCGACGGTCAGATTGCTGGTGACGTGGGGGCCTTCTATGCTGTGAAGTCGCGCATTGAGATGATTGAAGAGTTCAATGAGGGCAAGCACGAGCTCTGGGACCTGAAGGCGGAGAAGGAGACTTTGGACTCCATGTTCCCAAAGGGCGATCCTGGTCAGGAGCTGTTTTGCTTAGCCGGCGTCGGAGAAGAGGCTGTGGATGAAGGTGTCGATGAGGACGAAGCTCATTCTGGCGATGCTAAGCCGACCGACGAGATAGTCCCATTGGAGCCAGCCCCTGCCGAAGGTAACGTTGTTGTTCCCGATGCTTGACTTTGTTTGTCCCACTTGTGTGTGGGTTTAGACATTTGGTGCATGTGGATAATGTATGTTTTGGCGACCCGTCCACCATCGTGGGTCGCAGAATATTTCTGTTTAATGAAGTCCTACAGATGTGTAGGCAGACAATGTGGTTTGGCGACCCGTCCGCTATCGCAGGTCGCATATTTATAAAAATGCTTTTTATTTTGCTGTAAATGCGTTTTTACATGTAGAATTGCATGCTAGTTTGTTTTGTACATGTTCGTCGAACTTTCGAGGAAGTTGTCGACGACGTTTAGTATGTCGTGTATGTCGGTTTCACCCGTGTGCTCCGTCGAGTGGGGTTTCACCGTGTGTATGTATGTAGGGCAGGCATGCGACGTGTTTGTGTATGTGTTAGTCATGACATTATGCCGAGGAGGTAAGCAATATATAATAAGGTGTTTGTTCCTTATGTTTAATTGCGTGAATGTAATAAGGTGTTTGTACCTTATGTTTTGTATAAGGCAGGCGGTGTGCCGACGTGCCTGTGTTGTCATCTCCCCGTAATCCGATCGATCGTGTAATGTAAGCGCTATATGCGGATGACAGGATCCATTTGCGGACGACTGGGTCCATTTGCGGACGACGGGGTCCAATGTAAATGTTGTTCTGCATTTGTATTTTTTGTAAGGAGGAAATCCTCGCTTAGTGTCAGATGATGACATGTAAAAGAAAGTAGCGATGTATATGCGATGGCATGCGATATGTATGCGACAAATGGCAATGTATATGCGATAGCATGCGATATATGTGCGACATATGGCAATGTATATGCGATGTATAGAGTTTTGCGTGATGTTTTTACCTTATTGGTTCAGAAATGGTATAGCTTGAGATGTGTTGCGTTCCAACTCCTCGGGATTGGTTGTCCGTCTTTGTCTTCTAACTGATACGCTCCTTGTCCGACCACTTCGGTGATCAACTAAGGTCCTTTCCATTGTGGTGCTAGCTTTCCGTCGGATGGGTTCTTGGTGTTCTGGAATGTCTTCCTTAGGACCCAGTCTCCGACCTTGAATGCCTTGATTCGGACGTTCTTGTTGTAACTCCTTGCGACTTGTTGTTGGAATCTGACCATCCTGATTCGAGCTTTCTCTCTGATTTCGTCCACTGTGTCGAGATTATGTGCTAGTTCGATGTCATTTTGTTCGTTTGTTTGAAGGTTGTAGCGAGCGGTCGGAACCAATAACTCAGCCGGGATGACTGCCTCGCTCCCGTAGACGAGAGAGAAAGGTGATTGCCCAGTCATATTCTTTGGAGTGGTCCTGTCGGACCAAAGAATAAGTGGGAGTTTGTCTGCCCATTTGCCTTTAGCCCCTGTGAGGCGTTTCTTGAGGTTGTTGATAATGATCTTGTTGCTGGATTTGGCTTGTCCGTTAGATTGTGGATACCGAGGTGTAGATGTGACCAATTTGATGTTCCATTGGTCGCAAAAGGTTCGAGTCTTATGACTGATGAATTGAGAGCCGTTGTCGCACACGATTTCTGATGGGACGCCAAATCTGCACAAGATATTGCGTTTTATGAATGAAATGACGTGTTGATCTTTTACCTCTCTGTAGGCTTCGGCTTCGATCCATTTGGAGAAGTAGTCCGTCATAGCGAGGAAGAAGACTCTTTGTCCCGACGCGGGGGGGAGCTTTCCGACAATGTTCATTCCCCATCTCATAAAGGGCCATGGAGCTAAGGTCGGATGGAGTAGCTCTGACGGTTGATGATGTACGGGTGCATGCCACTGACAGGCGTCGCACCTCTTAGTGTATTCCATGGCGTCTTTGTTCATTGTCGGCTAGTAGTACCCATTTCGTAAGGCCTTTCCTGAGAGGCTTCGTCTGCCGGTGTGGTTGCCACACTCTCCTTCGTGTAACAATTGTAAGATACGTCCGACTTCTGGAGTCTTAAGGCATCACAGGAGTAGTCCTGTAACAGATCTTTTGTACAAGATATTGTCAATGATATCGTAAGATAGTGCTTGTACCTTGAGCCTTTTTGCTTCTGTCTTGTCGTCGGGTAGGATGTCGTCTTTTAACCACCTGATATAAGGTAGCATCCAGTCATCATCGGCGTCGATGATGTCCTCTTCGGGTCGGTCGTCTATTCCCATGGCGACGAGTTCTTCAAGTAATGTTGTTAACTCGACGGATGTTCTTGGGACGGCTGGCGTCGTGATGTGGGCCAATGATATATGTGGAAATTCTTTCGGGTTTAGGACGGATCCTAAATTGGCGAGTGCGTCAGCTTGGGAGTTAAGGTCCCTAGGTACCTGTCGGATGTTGAATGTCTGGAATTGTTCGATTAGTTTCCTGGTTACCTCCAGGTAGGCTACCATTCTGGTATCCTTGGCGTTGTACGACCCTTGTATCTGGTTTACGACCAGCAGGGAGTCGCAGACGACTTCGATCTCTCAGACCCCTAGGTCGCGGGCCAGGATGAGTCCGAATATGAGTGCTTCGTATTCAGCTTCGTTGTTGGTTGCATCCCACTCACATCTGACAGCTTGAGCTATCTTGTCCCCCTGTGGCGATTTCAGTACGACCCCAAGCCCCGATCCTCTGGCGTTCGACGCCCCATCTGTGTGGAGCTCCCATGTACCTGTCTCGTCTGTCGCCAGTAGCTGTGTCGCTTCTTTAGTGGCTTCTTGCTCTAGGGTCGGACTAAAATCGACCACAAAGTCGGCTAAGGCTTGCGACTTGATCGCCGTCCTAGGCTCGTATTCGATGTCATAACCACTGAGGTGTATGGCCTATTTGGTCATTCGTCCTGTGAACTCGGGTTTCCTCATGATAGCTCTCATGGGATGATTAGTACGAACAGTAATGGTATGGGATTCAAAATATGGTTTGAGTTTATTTGAAGCCATTACCAATTATAGTACGAGCTTTTTAAGTGACGAATACCTCGTTTCGGCTGATAATAGCGTCCGACTGACGTAGTATATTGGCGACTGTTTACCATCCTCCTCTCTGACCAGTACAACGCTTACGGCCAACTCTGATACTGCAAGATAAAGAAATAAGGGCTCGTCGCCTTTAGGTTTGGCCAGTAACATGGGACTGGCCAGGTACTCTTTGAGGTTCTGGAACGTTGCTTCGTGTTCTTCCGTCCATTGAAAGGACTTGTTCTTCTTGAACGCGTCGTGGAAGGGTTTGCATTTATCGGATGATTTGGAGATGAATCTGTTCAGAGCTGCTATCCGACCTGTGAGCTTCTGTACGTCTTTGACACATTGGGGGGATCGGAGGTTGATGAGAGCTTTGATCTGCTCTGGGCTGGCCTCTACTCCTCTTTGTGTCACCATGTATCCTAAGAACTTCCCTGATGACACTCCAAAGGAGCATTTAGTAGGGTTTAGTTTCATGTTGTACCTTTTGAGCACCTCGAAGCTGTCGCGTAGGTGGTCTATGTGATCTTTTTTCTTTTTGGACTTGACCAATATATCGTCAATATAGACTTCCATCGTGTCTCCGATTTGGTCTTTGAATATTTTGTTGACCAATCGTTGGTATGTAGCCCCTGCATTTTTCAGACCAAAGGACATTACTTTATAGCAATAGATACCTTGACTGGTGATGAACGCTGTTTTTTCTTGATCGCCGGGGTCCATAAGGATCTGATTATAGCCACTTAAGACATCCATGAAGGTGAGCATTTCGTGTCCTGCTGTGGCGTCGACCATGGCATCGATGTGAGGCAGAGGAAACGAGTCCTTGGGACAAGCCTTGTTGAGGTCTGTGAAGTCGATGCAGACTCTCCATTTGCCATTCTTCTTCTGGACCACGACCACGTTGGCCAGCCATTCAGGGTAGTGGACCTCCCTGATTTTTCCGGTTTCCAATAAGCTTCTGACTTCGTCGTCGATTATTTTGTTCCGTTCGGAGGCGAATTTCCTGCGTTTTTGCTTGACAGGGGGATGAGATGGATCCACATTTAATTGATGAGTAATAATGTTGGGAGATATCCCGACCATATCCTCATGCGACCATGCGAAACAGTCGGCATTGGTCCTGAGAAAGTCGAGAAGTTGTTGTCTGGTCGAGTCGTCCAGGTCCGACCCGACCCTTACCGTTTGGTTTGGCTTTGAAGGGTCTAGTGCGATCTCGTCGAGTTTCTCCATTTCTGGTTCAACGTATCGACTAGGTCCTTCGTCGATCTGTGGTTGCTATGCGATCTTATGTTCGACCGTGTTCTTCATGGAAGCGGCATAGCATTCCTTTGCGGTCCTCTGATCTCCTTTGATTTCTTGGACTCCCCACTCAGTGGGGAATTTGATGACTTGATGATATGTTGAAGGTACTGCCTTCATAGCGTGTATCCATGGCCTGCCAAGAATACAATTATAGGGAGATGGACAGTCTAGGACTAAGAATTTAACCTGTTGATTGATTCCTCCAGCGTATGTGGTCAGAATGATTTCACCAGTCGTGTGCTTAACCTCGCCGCTGAACCCGACCAGTGGGGTCGACTTCTTGACTAGATCGTTCTCAGCCAAACCCATTTCTTTGAGAGCATCGAGGGTCAAGATGTTTGTCGAACTCCCTGTATTGATTAGTATTCTCTGGATTAGGCAATTACCAATGGACAAAGAGATTACCAGACCGTCATGGTGACTATCCGACCCGTCGGAGTCGGACTCGTCGAATGTGACCGTCGGAAGGTTAGATGCCCTCCTTGGCTTGAGTTCTGATGCCTCGGGCTTGTCGCCTTTGCTTTCCTTGGCATGTCGCTTAGCTGCGGAGTATGTGTTCCCGCATATGTCGGATCCGCCTGAAATGGTATTGACAACTTTCGTATGGACAGGAGATGGGGGTTTGTTCTGTTTTACCTGATCTCGGCGTTCCATGGTGGCTTTTGCCCGTTCCGAGATGACGTTGCGTAGGAGCCCCTGTGAGAGCAGCCTAGAGACCTCTTTTCGCAGGGCGATGCACTCGTCGGTCGAATGACCATGGTCGCCGTGGAATTCACACCATCGACTCATGTCCTTCTTGACGTCCGGGCGGTCGCTCTTTCGGGGCCATCTTACGTCTTTTCCATACTTGTCAAAACTCTTGATGAGCTCCGACACGGAAACGTTGAAGTTATAAGACTGGACCCTAGGAGGCAACGCAAAACCGTCCCTCCATTCCTGTGACATGTCTTGGAGAGAATTTACCTGATTTGATTCATTTTGATTACGAGAATAGGGATGTGGGCGTCTGTCTCGATAATTGTCGGAGGAATGTTTGTGATCGGATGGATCGGGTCCGCGTGAGGCTTTACGCGACTCACGGTCTTCTTCCAGCCTTACCTCGGCCATCGTTTTGGCCTGAACATCTTTGAAACTTTTGCATGGATACTTGGTAATCTCGTCGTAGAGATTGCTGTCTTTGACCAGGCCTTGTTGGAATGCTTCGATAGACGTTGTGACATCACAGTGGGGGATCCCCACTTTCTCTTTGTTATACCTGTTAAGATAATTTCGGAGAGGTTCATTGTACATTTGTGTGACTCGGTAGAGGTCACTCGATTGTTTCTCATACTTCCGACTGCTGGCGAACTGGCTCTTAAAAGAGTTGACCAGATTCGCAAATGATACGATCGCTCCCTGAGGCAAACGCATGAACCAAGTTAGTGTGGGGCCCACGAGGGTCGTGCCAAAGCTTTTGCACATGACAACCTCGCGACTCTCCCTTGAAACAGATGCATCCATTAGTTTTTGTTTATAGAGAGAGATATGGTCATCTGGATCGGTGGTGCCGTCGAATATCGCCATGTTGGGGAGATGGAACTTCTTGGGGATCTCGACCCTTGCGATTTCTTCGACGAACGGGGATTCTTCGAATCCGCCGGACGCTTCTCTCTCGATCGGTTGCGGGACTCCTGAGAGCCTGTTGAAACGATCGTCGATCGCCTTCATGTGTCGGTCGAGCGTTTGCTGAAAAAGGGCCATGACATCTGGCGGACTGGCAACCTGTGTTTCGTCGATTCGGGCCCCAACAGACCTGATCGGTGTAGGAAAGGTGACATGGTTAGTCGAAAATGGACTAGCAAAAGGAGTTCGAGATGTACCCTCAGCGTGTCTGGGACGTCGTATGCTGGGAGGTGTTGGCTCGATATTGTCCATGTCAAGGCGCGTTCGGGCGCCGCCGTGGGCGGGCGCGTTCCTAGATCCTGAGACCACTGATTGTACCTGCGACTTAAGAGACCCGTTCTCACGGGTTAGTTACGCAATCTCGGCTTCAGATTGGGTTGACAAAGCGGCTAGGGCTTCGGTTTTCTGACGTTGCTGGGCTAGTTTCTCTTGAAGGGCGGCCATTTTCTGAGAGAGTTCTTGGAACTGGGTTGGAGTAGGATTTTCGGTTGGGTTTTCTGTGGTTTGGGTTTCGTCTTCGAGACGTAGTTCTTGGTTGTCAGTAGGAGGATCAATAGCCATGGTTGGAAGATTCCGGAAAGGTGATCGACAAGTTGCCCCCCGGTGGGCGCCAAAATGTTTTGGGACGAAAAGATCGGACGACCTAAATCGCCTTAGACGGGGTAACTAGTCGACCGGACGATAGAAAACAATCCAAACCAAGTAAATAATAGATAAACAAGAAATAAATATGTAATAGCAAGGCAATTTTATTAGATGTCGTGTGAATCAGATTGAATCATGATACAACTTATCGTAATAAAACCAGAGATCGAGTGGGACTCGATCGGTGACTTGTGAGTGGCGACCGGCAGGGGTCAGACGTAGGTAACCATTTTTAGAGCTAGATGGGCAGCGAGAGTGCTATTCTGGTGAGTTATCTCCGTAAGAAAGTGTGTCCCTAGCGTAGTTGTGAGAGTTGAATTTTTATCTTCCTTGTCGTCCCAATATGGTAAGTCCATTTACTCTTTGTGACCGTTGTGCTTCTTCGATATCTTTGTCTTCTATGCTGGACGTAATGGCGAAGATTTCGCCATTAAATTGCTGGTAATTGTGGTGGTTTAAGTGTTGTAGACGTTGCATGATCCGGGCATTAAATGCGTGGCGAGATCTTCGCGACCCTGTCGGATGACGCTCGACCAGAGAAGTCTTGTCGGCTTTTCTGGGCTTTCATTGTTTGGTCTTCCGAATGGCGATGGGCTTGGGCTCGATCGAGGGTCTGATCTTTTTTTTTGGAGAATCCAGGCCCAACAATAACTACAATACGGTAAACAAACTGGCAAGTATCATCTAGAAACTCTATGGTAAATGGGCATATTCTTACCTTGTGTTGTTTGATTGGGTAAGTAGGAGTGTGCCTCTTATGTGTTGGAGGATTGGCTACATTGGGAACATTTACTTTCTTCTTATCCTCATGAAGCTTATCAAAAACAATTGTATAGCCACCAGCTTGTGTCGGGTTATCGTTCCAGCCACCAAACACGGGAACACTAACACCTCTACACGGCTACAAGTGCAAATTGAAGAAGATCAGGAACAAGATTTGTCAAAAGTCAAACCAACAATAAGAGAATCAAGAAACTCAAGAAAATGACTTATATTTTGAGCTCTATGGGAAGGTGGCGTCTGTTGAGGCTTGTTGAGGCTTCCCAATTGCACCTTGATTGTTGTCAAAACTGCGAGCCCTTCCTCCCGTCCCAGGATGAAGAGGAGGCGATTGCTTGTCGTTGGGTTCACCTCCAAGGAATTTCACCCCTTGTGGTTTAGGATGAGGTTCTTTGGGTTGTCGGGTGGGACCCACATTCCGGTTCATCTGAGGCTCATTTGAATTTGCCTTGCCTTTGTTTTCAAAGAACTGAGTGTAAGGGACCTCATCACCACCCTCCCAAGCACCAAACTTGGGTTGTTGTTGTTGATGCTGCTTTGGAGGAGCTTTGGGTTGTTGGGTGGGACCCACATCTCAGATCATCCGAGGCTCATTTGGGTTTGCTTTGTCTTTGTTTTCAAAGAATTGAGTGTAAGGGACCCCGTCTCCACCATCCCAAGCACCAAACTTGGGTTGTTGTTGTCGCCGTTGTTGTTGTTGTTGTTGTTTCTGCTTAGGTTTGGTGTGGTCAGGAGCAGTTGCAGGTGTTGACACATCTCGGTTCATTTGGATGTCGTTCGGGTTTATGATTGGACCACCAATATTACCCTTTCGAGCTACCTCAAAACAAGCGATATATGCAACTTCTCCATTATCCCAAGAGCCATACTTTGGACCGTTGAACCACAAAATTGAAGAACCATGTTATTATACTCAGCCCAATGTGGTATCGTCATATTGTAAAAAATTACCCTATGATCATCGACTCATCACAAGATAGACACTCTAGTCTACCTACTTTGTCATAAGGTCATAACAATTATGATATGGAAACTAAAAATGCATATAAAAATATTATCTTTTCACTTTGTAGGCTAACATTATGCAAGAAAATGTGGGATTTAGTGGAAGCCAATACATATATTGAGATTGTGAACTAAGGTCAATATATCCAAGGAAGATAGACTAATCAACTGAACACATAGCCACACTAGGGCTCCATCGGCTCCGTTCAAGTATTTTGTGCAACAATGCAAGCAGTTGATGTCCGATGCATCTTGGGTCGTGAATCTGAAGCATATTTTCCGACAAAGTAATCAATCGGCGGACTGGTTGACTCGATTTGGGGCCATCACTACCCCCACATTTACTGTTTTTGATCAGCCACCTAGTGGTCTTAATGTTGTTCTTGAAGTTGACTCCTTTATGAGTGAGCATATGTAAGCTCAAGTTTATTGAATATTACCGGATATACCCTCCTTTAGTACATAAAAAATGGGTTAATTGGGTATATATCCATTAAATCTTATCTAATTAGATATATATATCCATCAAATCATAAAAACATATTATATATCCATCAAATTATATCAATCTTGTATAATTATCCAAGATAAGATTTTCAATATATTTATTAAAAATATAATTTTCAAAAAAACTATTAACAGATTTTCTTAATTAACTTTATATATCTCCCTCACTTTTAGGCCATTTACGGCACTTTGATACTATCTATTTTTTGTTCTTTGTTGTGCATGATCAGAAACATACAAAGACCATGCTTTAATAACATTACTTTATTTCTATTTTTTCTGGAACCAAATTTAAATACTTCTAGTTTGATTGATTTTGATTTTTAGGAAAATTTGTGTTATTTTTGTATTTATTTGTTACTTAGATTGATATTTATTTTAATTATGTTATTTTGATTTAATAGTATTAGGTAAAAACACATAAAAAATAATTAGACAAAATTTTATAATTTTATGGATATATATCTAATTTTCAAATTTTAATGGACATATATCTCATTAAATAAGATTTAATCCGTATATATCCAATTACCCCAAACTAAAACATAGAGGAATATCCAACCACCGCAAATTCTAACCAAGCAAAGCTCTCACATTCAACCCGTGAAGCCCCCGTTAATTCTTAGCCGTTGCATATTTTCTTTATTTTTTATTCCTTTGAAATTAGTATTTACTCCCTATGTCCCAAAATATAAGTCTCATTTGACTCCGGATACATCCGTCGAGACGAGTTTTGTATCGTTAATATCTCTAATTACATAATCTTAAAAAATTTAATTTTTTAATATTATTAAAGTATTCGTTAAGACGAATCAAACAAGACCCCACATGATTATATTTTTTCTTATATATTAAAAGAAATCTTAAACTGAAGCTTTAACGGTTAACAGTAACGCGTTTTCAAATAGGACTTATATTATGGGAGGGAGGAGCCATCTACGAATTACCATAAAAATGAGGGTCCCAAAATGCAAACAAACTTCACAAATCCCGACAAATCGAAACAGACTCCTGTAAGCACCGCTTGAATTCCTCGGAAGGAGTTTTTTTAATTTCATTTTCAGTCCTTTTCATCAATCATTCATTCATATAATTACAGAGAGAAGGGGAAGAGATCGAGACAGGCGAAACTCAGTGAGGGAGCAATCAACAATGGCGAGCTTCTTCCTTCAAAGCAGTTCGCTCTCTTCTTGCTCACTCAGTTCGCACACCATCAAACGCCACTCCTTCTTTACTCATAAATCCTTCTCTTGCTCTTCTTCTACCTTCCTCAAACCACAGGTTCTTTCTCTCACGATTCAATTTTGATCCGTTTACTTGTTTTTTTTTTGGTTTCGCATGGCGAGTCTCTGCATTAATTAGTTTGAATTGAAGACAGAGCTGAATTGTACTCTCTCTCATTTTCATTGTTTTGATTGATAATTTGTTTGATCGATCTTAGCTTAATTAGTGTTGCAATACTCCCTCACTTAATCTTCATTTGCGCTTCTACCTCCTTAGTTTTGCTAAAAATTATTTATAATTTAAATATTTTGGTCAAGTTTTGCTAAATTTACCCTTGTGATTATTAATTTTAAAATTAGTTTTTTTGATTTCCTTGCTCCAATAGAAATAACCTCACTCCAATTTTCCTTTACTCTAATTTTCCATGTATTATTGATTATCTAGCCATCAATGTTAGAAACAATTAAACAAATGTATTTTTGACAATTTTTTTCTTTTCCTAAGAGAATTTTTTTATAAGGACTAATAAAAATTAGCCGAGGGATAGTGTTTAATCAATATATGCTCAATTCAGCATGTCTAGGCTCATTTCAGAGCACAAATGCGCTGGTGATTTAATCTGCTTTTGTCCACAGAATCAGATATGAACAATCAAGAATCATATTTAAAAAACTTTTGAAATTAATTACTACTGAATTTAAACTAGGTAGATCCCCATTGACAGTGTTCAAGCTAGTTAAATCAAATTTCGCTTAAAACAGGCTATCTTTTCTGTCAAAATTCTGACAAGTTCTTGCTCATTTACATCATTTTTACCTTGCTTCATTAGTATTTAGTGCTAAAGGGGAAGTAACTGTGCTAATTGAACCAATCTGAAATTTGATCTCAAATTGAGTATAGGATTAGTAAAGCAGAAATCAAATACCCAACTTTTATCTTATATTTTATTAGGATTTCTGGATCTATAAGAACCTCATATCAAATCTATGAGCTATGATATATGTTTTATATATAGGTTCCTCAGCTCCTGTATACAAGTTTGCTAATTCATTTCTTTGATCAAGTGAGATCTTTTGGTAATGCATTTGCAAGCCTTCATCACCTTATGTTACAAGAACAATAATGTGTGTTGTTTTGAGAGTGATAAACATACATTTTGCTGTTGTAGGATAATTGTTACTCATTGAACTAATACAATTCCCTTGTTAATACCACTCATTCATCTAGGTTGATCTACGAGTATGTGCATTAACAGAGGCAACACCAACTAATCGGGCCTTGGACAATATCACGTGGCCTTCTCCTGAGGATCCGATCCCTTTTTGGAACCGAGAGTTTCCTCTATCTGATGCTAATATGGATATTCCCGTGGACGTGCACAAGGACGATAACCCTTTGCACGTAATCCACGTCACTGCTGAAATGGCGCCTATTGCTAAAGTAGGTGGCCTTGGAGATGTTGTATCCGGGCTTGCTCGTGCGTGCATATCACGCGGTCATGTTGTGCAAGTAATGCTCCCTTTTTACGAGTGCATCCCGAAGAAGCAACTAACGGAGCTTGCTCTGTTATGCACGTTTGATTCGTACCATGATGAAGCCTGGGTCACAACGAATGCGTACTCCGCAAAGGCTTCTGGCATCCCAGTGATATTGATCGAACCGTCCAATCATTTCTTCAAAGGCAAGACTATATATGGAGGCTCTTACAACGAGTTGGAGGCGTATTTGTTTTTCTCTCGTGCTTGCCTCGAGTGGATGCAGGTCGGTGAAATGTTTATCCATTTCTCAAAACGCAAAACTATCAAATTTAGGGTCTATTTGGATTTTCTGATAGAATGCATTAAAATGTATTATCTTGCATTAAATCATCAATTTAATGCAAAACAATGCATTATTGGGGGAATCCAAACGGACCCTTAGTCCTGTCTGGTCACGAGTTGATTAGAACTTGCTTCTGGTTTGCTGCATTTGGCCAATTCTAGATGAAAGGTATCAGCAAATGTCGTTACACGGTTTCATCGCTTGGTGATTCTTTCGTCCAAATGGGAACAATCATGTTTAGTTGAATTTATGTGTAGTAAAACATTAAGTATGTACTAACTTGGAGCATGTCGCTCTGCCTTACTTCTTTTACCATTGAAAGTCACAATTATCCAAGAGGTGGTCATCGGTTCATTGGCCGTTCAACATGTTCTAGTATATCGACATTAATTGATATTAGTATATGCTTTTTTGTTCAAGATCTTTGTTCTTGCTTCATATGCAAATGTGTTTGTTCCTCTTGATACAGGTGAGTGGCACACAGCCAGATATCATTCATGTCCATGAATGGCAGACTAGTGCATTGCCCTTACTCTATTGGGATATGTATCATAATCTTTCACTTAAGGTATGACTTTCATTTGCATTTCCAACATCCAGATTATACTATCATCTCAGAATTAATGATGCTAAATATACTATAATTTTGTTTTTCAAGAAACCAAGATTGGTTTTGACTATACACAACATGGAACACCAAGGGGAGTGTCGGTAAGTTTCTTACGCACCTTCTTTTGGAAGCTCGATGCTAGGCGCATATATCTGTATTGTCACAAAGAGCAAATTTCTGTTTATTAGAAGAATTAATCAAAGAATTGGGGTTTAGATATGAAGTTACATTATATAACTGAGATTACAATTTCAATTGATCCTAGTTTATGGAAGTCTGGACACTTTTCGTTCTTTGTTTGATAGGCAGGAGCAGCTCAACAAGACTGGTCTTGATGGAGAAATTTATGCTGTTCCTGATAAGGTCAGTACTCCAACTTTGATAAGCATTGTACCTACAAATCTAAAAATTACCCTGCAATTGATTAATAAGTACAAGTTACAAATAAGCATAGATGTAAATTGATTTGAAGATAACCTAAAGAACACTCATATATCCCAAGCACACAAAGGCGCGTTATCACAAGAAAATTCCTGCTAAAATAGAAGGTAAAAAATGGATTGAGCTTCTCTCTTGAGATACATGAACTTATGAAGCCAACAGTACTAAGTTCAGCTTAGCTGGGGCACACATTTGTATGTTTCTTTTTTAGTTGAAATGAAGTTAGATAATAATTTCCTTAAGAGTAACTTTTATGCTACTCAGTGTCTACTTACTGCAGAGGTGAACTTTTTATCTTGTTTGTTGTAGGCAATTGATGATAGAACCATTGGGCATAATCCAGAGAGATTGAGCTTGTTGAAAGGAGGCATTGTCTACTGTAATGCAGTTGTGTAAGTCGTTATTAATGCAATACTTGCGTAGGCTGAAAAATCATCTTACGAATTTTATTTTCCACAAATTTACTTTATAGAAAGTCTACACTCTTTAATTTTGTCATTGTAGGAACAACTAGACCTATTAATCCTCTTGGAGAGGGGTCAGGTTGAGTTACTTTGGTTCGGTTAAATTACGATGGGGTCATTTCGGCTAAAATTTAATACGGGTTAAAAGTTAAAACGGTCAGGTCGCTAAAGGTTTGGTGTATGTTCGAGTCAATTGACTTGATTTCCCTCTAGCTTAGGAATTAGTATACATCAAGAGTTTGTACAATTTCAACTATACATAAATTTGATGTCAAAAGTTAGAAAAGCAATAACAACATGGGTTAGTTTAAGGGAGAAGCCATTAGATTTTACTCTTGATGAGGAACATGCATGTGTATGTTACTCTCTTATCGTTGTTTTGTGTGACTCGCTAGATGATAAGATATCATTATTGAGCATATATATATGTATGTTGTTTTATTTTACAACTTTGTACAACTACTACGAATCTAAGTTCTAAACTTTATCATGATGACGTGTATGATTTTCCCCCCTTTTTCAGTACAGTGTCTCCTACGTATTTGAAGGAAACCCTCTACTCAGGATGGCTTTCAAGCACTCTGATTAACAACCAAGACAAGTAAGATGCTTCTGTAACATTTTCAAGGGGCTAAAAAGCTCACATTATCCACAATATATCTATCTATTCTATTCTATATACTACTGCTAAAGCCACAATTATCTCTCATATGTGTCGTTCATCTAAGTATGACACGTCATCAAATAATTATGTACATTTACCTATTAACCCTTATTCTATTTATAATTTATTTTATCTTTTATTTATACAAATCTTCTAAATTACCACCCCAAAATATTTTCCATTGTACATGATAATTATGTACTTACCAAAAACATTATTATGATACTTAATTAGCGTCTATAATATAATATACACGTTAATGGTCCGTAAACTTCATTATAAAGATATGTATATAGAATGGTCCATAAATAGTTAACATTATACGGACTACGGTTCATCTACCAACATACATATAATTATGCACTTACCAAAAAAAATATTATCATACTTAATTAGTGTTCATGATTTAATAAAGGTGAATAGATTATCCGTAAACTCTATTATAAAGAACACAATATGCAATTTTTTTAGTGCAATTTTATTTTTAATAATTATATAAATTGCAAATTTATATTTTTTTCTATTAATATAAATTCACACATCTACCTTCAATTTTCATTATACGTACATACAATACACCTTATAAATTATTCCAATCAAGAAATTATCTTTCCGATACATCATGTTAATTTTCCTATATAATTCTCTTTTATATTTTACATCCTATAAACAAATTTAAATTCATTCTTAAAATATATGTCCATACCATAGGGAGTCGGGGACACATGCTAGTGTCATAGTAAAATCCTCCTTTTAAGCTTGTCAAAATGTCCAATTATATATTAATACTAGATTTCAACCCATGGTTATTGCATATAGAGTTTACATAAACAAGGGATCACATGAACAAAATGAAGCATTGACTAAACTTGTAATGTTTCAATCAAACACTTATTGTTGTCATTCTTATATGATATGAGTGATTCTTAGTCTAATTGTCCAATCATTACCTTCGTCAATTCCATGAAATAATACTATGCACAAAAGACTTTTCTAAGCGTATACTCTCTCCTTGTAGGTATATGGGCATTCTTAATGGTATAGATATTTCAGTATGGAATCCTGAAACAGACATTTTTCTGCCTGCTAGGTTCAATGGTAATATTCCTCTATGTATCTACTCTCAATTTGTGTGCTTTATTGAGCTATATAATAGACAATTTCTTGTGAATTAGAGTTCACTATGAATGAAACCATGTCTTATACTTACGCATGGAAGGAAAGATTCCCTAATCGCAAAGTAGTATGTCTTATGATACCAACCAATAACTCTCCTCATATAATTTCTTTAATTAATTTCTCTTTCTTTTGACATGGACATTCTATACTCCATCCATCTTACATTATTTGTCGTTTTATCCTTATCAGGTCCGTCTATTAGGGTGTTCCATTAGGCCCAATGAAACAGAGTCTCCAAATTTTTAGGATTCTTATAAATTTTTAATAGCTTATATGTTTAATGAATACAACTTGTCCTAGTGACCCTAAGAGTTTTCTTTTAAGCAATCAACTCAAGTTCAAATCTCACCATCATCATTTTTTATTTTGTTTTTCTTATTTTAATAAATTATAACTATTAATACCTATTTTATTTTAGTAACTATATTTTTGGTCAATATTTTATTTTAGTAACTTATATTATTAAAAAGACAACTTATACTAGGGTTGAGCATCGGTCTAAACCCGGACCAGACCGACCCGGACCGGAACTCGAAACTTGAAAAATGATGGACCGGAGATCGGACCGGAAATATCCGGTCCGGACCGATTTGGACCGGTTTAGAGGAACATGAAAAAAAATCCTCAAATCTAAATATAATTTTGCATAGATGATAAAACCTGGCACTTGCAATGACATGGCATTGTGCCATAGTTTGTATACAACCTATTAATAACATAAAACCTATAACTTGCATAAAGTTTTGGTGGAGATAAGAGGTGTGCCACATAAAATTTTAGGATTTTTTAATAAATCGGGCCAGACCGGACCGGTATTTAGCCCGGACCGGACCCGGAAATCCTAAATTTCTGGACCGGAGACCGGGCTGATTGTCCAATTTTCCGGTCTGGCCCGGAATTTGCTCAACCCTAACTTATACTTGTGTGATTTTAATCAATCAATTCATATTCAATTAAAACACCATTATTTTTCCACCTAAAAAAAATATTTTTCTTTATTCTATCCTTCTTATTTTTTAATAAATTACAAATATTATTATATTTAGCACAGGGCCAGATCCTTATGCACACATATTAGTAAGGAATAAGGATCGTATTGATTAAAAAAAACATCAAATCAAAACGACTAAAATTCCCTTTACTATACGATAAAAATAATAATTGAAAGTGTATTAAATAATCAATGAGTTATAATTAAGGGTATATATGGAAAATTAACATTAATTCATGCATGGATAGTGGATACTCTAATTGACAAATACTATGGAACAAATGAAAGTTAGCTAACATAAGAAATATTATGGGATAGATAGATAATAGCAAGTATATGGGTCTGTTCGGTTCGCAGAGACTGAATTGAACTGGAACTGAACTGGGTACAAAGCTGAACTGAAGTTGTAAGGTAAAATTTAAGTTGACGACTGAACTAGACTGAAACTGAACTGAAATAGATAACTGAATTCAATAAAACTGAACTGGGGGTTGGATATTTTTTTTTTTGTTAAGTTCAATCACCTCAAATAAAAAAAGTCAGGATTCCTAGCTTAAATTTTTTGAGTAAGTTCAGTCGTTTTAAGTCGACTTAAATTTTTTACGAACCGAACGGACTTTGTAAGTAAGTTCAGTCATCCTGACTTAAATTTTTAATTAAGTTCAGTTAATTCACTTTAAGTCGACTTAACTGGCGAATCGAACGAATCCTATATCACAAGATTTTAAAAAATGAAATGTGACTCACTAATCACAATTGTGATGGCTTACTATGTACTCCTGTAGTACCATTCTACTTCATCAACTATCAATTATTATTAATTCTTCATGTCTAATACGGAGTAATGTATTATTCTTTTCTTTCACGAGATCGAGTGGTATTTTTCTTTTAATTGCTTGTCTTAATTCATGCCTTCAATTTTGCAGCTCATGACATTGAAGGAAAAGACACCTGTAAAAAGTTTATCCAAAAGGGTCTTGGTATGGAAACAATAACTACTGGAAGTGCACCCCTCGTTGTTTGCATTACACGACTGGTTCCTCAAAAAGGTCTTCACTTAATCACCCATGCAATTAGG
Source organism: Rheum nobile (assembly GCA_027886185.1). Taxonomy (NCBI): domain Eukaryota; kingdom Viridiplantae; phylum Streptophyta; class Magnoliopsida; order Caryophyllales; family Polygonaceae; genus Rheum; species Rheum nobile. The sequence continues at coordinate 3,063,498 of WOAB01000056.1, forward strand.
CATGTACAAAAGCTTGTAAGATTATATTCTCATAAAGTTATTATTTTTAAATTACACTTACTTTGACTCGTCCATAGTTTTTTGCATGATTAATTATTTGCTTTCACATGTTTAATTTAGTTTCAACATTCCACGTACAGGTCTAAAAATTAATTAGAGCTTGCAATTTGCATTATTGTACCTAGTTCTTATATATATTACTTTTATTGTTATCTTTGAATGTAACTAATTTGCGTGCTTTAAACTCATTATGCAGGGCGGGCAAATGGTTTTGTTAGGAACAGCTTCAGATCCTCGCTTCGAGAGAGAGTTTAAAAGTCTTGCAGATGAGGTATTTATTTTAACTTATCAATGGTGATAAAGAAAACAAAAAGTATAAAGTGACAATTGAAATTGTGTCGCATGGTTCTCGAATTTATGGTTTGACATTATCAAATGATTTTTACGGAGTATTTTATTTTGTTGATCCACAACTTACGAGCATTAACTCTATTTTATTTTGTTTTCTATAAAGAATTATGATTTTCTATAATTGTAAATTGATTTGAAAATTTAGTGCTAAAATCGGTCTTTGACATTAGAAAAATTTGCAGCTCAAGTGGTGATTCCTCCTTGGAGGAATGAAAGGTCAGAGATTCGAATCTCCCTGACAACAACCCGCTGCCCTTGCCATGCCCTTGGGCTGTGCTTTCTGGGCTTCGCCTTGGGCTTAAGAGCTTTTTGGGCTTCGTCCTGGGCCACGCCTTGGGCCTCTGAGCTTGTGGGGCAGAGATGGGTTGGAGTGCATGGCCTGCAGGCTAGGTGGGCCATATTCCCTTACAAAAAGTGATTCGAACCCCTGACCTTTGGCATAAGGGTAAAGGCTTACCACTTATGTCACCACTTGAGCTACAGCTCAAGTGGTGATTCCTCCTTGGAGGAATGAAATGTCAGGGGTTCGAATCTCCCTGGCAACAATCCGCTGCCCTTGGGCTGTGCTTTCTGGGCTTCGCCCTGGGCCACGTCCTGGGCCTCTGAGCTTGTGGGGCAGAGATGGGTTGGAGTGCATGGCCTGCAAGCTAGGTGGGCCATGTTCCCTTACAGAAACACTTACCAGAATAAGATTGTTTATTTGTCCATTTAAACTGGTTTAAATATTAGTTGAAGTTTATCGGAAGTAAAATTAGAAGCTCTATTTTCTTGTGAATAAACTTGTTTCTAGTTTAAAGCCTAGTTAAAACAAAAACTACCTCCAATGGACTTTTTTGCTAGTTTATAGAATTTATTAATTAGTATACTTTTTAAATTCAATCTCTTGATTTTTTCATTTAGGGTCCGTTTGGATTCCAATTAGAATGTATTAAAATATATTATCTTGTATTAAATTGATGATTTAAGTAATTTAATACAAGATAATGCATTATTTGATGAAATGTAAACTTGAACCATCTATTAATTAAACTCCAACTACAACATCGACTCTGCAGAAAAAAAAAACACCATAAGTCATCCTACAAGAAGAGAGAGGGACATAACAAAAGAAATGGTTACAAAAACACCCCAATATTAATGTCATACTATTGTTCGACTTTAATTTTGGGGTTAAAATTCTCATGTATTTTTGAAGAATTGTATAAATGTGCACTTGGTTATGTTGATTTTATCTATGACTATTAACCTTGTGAGCTAACAAATATTATTATTTCCATTGTAGCATAATGAAGGGCCAAACATTCGGATTCTTCTTATGTATAGGTACTATAACAAACTATAAAAACATTGAACTATTATACTGCTATAAGTTGTTTCAACTTATATTCCCTTAATATTTTCTATGCAATAGCAAGCCAATAATCCTACTTAACCATATTGTATTTTTCTTTATTACTGAAACTTCTCTTGTTTGTAATTGATGTTATCACCAGTGAAGAACTTTCCCACATGCTCTATGCTGCTGCAGACTTGGTCTTGATTCCATCCATTTACGAGCCATGTGGTCTTGCTCAAATGATTGGAATGCGTTATGGAGCGGTATGTAATCATAACTAACCTCTTAATTACGACTCAACAAGTTATTTTTGAATGCTTATTAGTTTTGTATGTTTCTACTTTTAATTAGAGCATGCATGATTTGGTTTTTGTGTACAAATATATATATATATATATGATCAAATGAATTTTGCAGGTTCCAATTGTTAGGAAAACTGGTGGTCTTGCTGATACCGTTTTCGATGTTAATGATCACTCAAACCATGAACTATCAAATGGGTAAATAAGTTCTTTAATTTACAGTTTTATGGCGAAAAAGTCCAGTCTAGCTTAAAACATGCATTGTATATATGGAGTATGAAGCTCTTTAATATATAATTTGCTTGCTTTACTAACTATAAGATTTGTATGTTATTTGATTTTTTGTAAAGGTTCGTTTTCGAAGGAATTGACGAACAATCCCTAAACCGTGCTCTAGATCGTGCATTTTCATACTACAATGAGAGTAAGTTGGCCGGATTCGTTCATATGAAATCAATAACTTTTCTCTCTTTCATTTAATTAATGTTAGTACAATTAATACTACATATGAATATGTGATGCAATGGTCAGTTTTACCTATTTGATCATCCTAATTTTGCATATATGGGAAGCACTTGCTTTTGTTTTGTATATATAGCTCAACAATATTGGAGTTGATCATATATATTGTATAATACTCTCTTCCAGATCCAGAGGAATGGACGAAGCTTGTAAAAAAGAACATGCAAGTCGATAACAGTTGGAACAAGACGGCGGGGAATTACATAAACATCTACAACTCAATCAAAGCCGGTTGGTGAAAACCCGGCCCCAGTTCATTTTGTGTGGGCTTTTCTTTTAGCTTTTTAAACCCAATATCCATTTCTTGATCTCAAATGGAGGCTTGCTAGCTTTTACGGAGTTTAATTGAGTTAATTAAATGTAACTGTAGTTGTGTAGGCTAGATATATAAACGTATATATGAGTGATTAATTTTATCTATGCATAATGTAGATCGAATGGGTCAGTGGTGTATATTATTGTTCTCCCATAACTAGCTCATTCCCTTGTGACTTGAGATAACATTAAATTTTAATTTGGGTAAGGCATGAGTTGCGTAAATATTGGCTTACACAATAGCCATTTCAAATTGTTGGATGACCTCTTAATTCTGCCTGGGAAAAAGGAAATACCATATGGGTCATAGATTTACATTATTTCTTATAGGGTGTGCTTTCATGGGGTAATCTACTATTTATCTATGTTTTATATACTATTAGGCCCCGTTTGTTTTAGATTGCGAAAACGGTAACGGAAAGGAAACGAATCTAATCCAATTTAGTGTCATTATTCATTGATCAAAATAATGAAATCGTTTCCTTTCCCCCTTCACTTGGCACTATGCTGGATGTATTTGTATCTCCAATGCAAGGGTGAGTTATAAAATGATGAAATCATTTTCTTTCTCCCTTCTCTTGACATACAAATTTTGGAGTCCCCAAGCCAAGATAAAAATTGTGATCAATGTATCATGTTGTCAAAGTGGATTAGATTCGTTTCCTTTCCATTACCGTTTTCATAAGTTCAAATCAAACGAGCCCCTAGTCTTAATCCTCTATTTTATGTGTAGTCCTATCGATTGTGTCACGTCAATATATAAAATTATATATTTATTTTTATTGTAATTTATGTTAACTCATACTTATATTAAATTCATGATTTAATAAATACAACTTACCATATAAATGGAAAAGTTCTGTTTGATAGGATATGGTAAATAGTTCTCTTTTATATGATGTAATAAATAATATGAATTTTTTGTGATCGACAAACCAATTCTCAATAATTTGACGTAATTTACTCTTATATTAGCTTAGTTCTCTCGTGTCATGTACAAGTTTGATGTAAGACTTTATATTAATATTGTTTTTAATTATTAAAAACAAATCGATTTCACATTTAAAAAATATGTTAAATAAAAAATCTAATAGTGAAAATATGAATGAAATTAAAATAAGTATGATAATATAACAAAATCTCCACTAATAATCAATTAACAAAGAACAATGCGATTTCGCACATACGTATGTTGAATCAGGTCATATGCCTATAAATAAATGATCTAAAAGAAAATTTGAATTAAATGAAAAAATTAAAAGAGAATATTAAAAAAATACCTAATATATTCTATCTAATATGAAAATCAAGATCAAATCTAAATAATCTACTCCCTCCGTCCCATAATGTTCGTCCTGTTTCCGTTTTAGGCGTCCCCTTTTGTTTGTCCTACTTTACTTTATTTCTTTTTCTATCCATCTTTTTTTTTCCAATATTACCCTTATTCATTTCATCTTTTATCCAAAATATCAATTTTTTTCTTCCCTACTTTACACATCCAATCATTCTCACCTACCATCTCCATCCATCTCAAACTCCATTAATATCCACCATTTTTATCCATAACCTAAAACTTAATAAATCATATTTCATTAACTTAATTAATTAAAAATTAATTAATTAATTAAATTAACAAAATTAACCAAACTACTCCTAACTCCATTAACTTAACCCAAATCCATATTTTTAACCAAACTAACCCAAACCCAAACCCATATTTTAACCTAACCCAATATCCCTAACCCATATTAACCTACCCTAAACACATTAACCACCCGGCCTAATCTATCCAGCCCAATTACCCTCGGCCTAATCTACCCAGCCCAACCCATATTAACCTACCCTAACCCTAAATACCCTAATCTCATTCTCACTCTCATTCACCTCGTCGCTCTCTTCTCTTCTCCTCTCTCATTCTCTCTGAAACCCTAGAGCATCTGAGCTCTCTTCTCCTCTCTCGTCTGAGCTCTCATTTATGCTCTCATCTAAGCTCTCACTCTCCTTGAAGGTGCCTTACTCTCCTTCTCTACTTTCTCGTCTGAGCTCTATACTCTCTCGTATGAGCTCTCTCTGAAACCCTAACTCATCTGAGATCTCGATCTGTTACAAATCTGCTTCGCCGACGATTAATCTGCTCCGGCTGTCCCCAAAACACTAAAAAAGCTTGCTCCTCCTCTAGATCTATCCATATCTCCCAAAACCCGTCCAAAAAAACCCTAAATCTCAGATTTGAGTGCTTTGAAAACCCCAGTCCCCTGGGTTCCATTATTTGTTTTCCTTCGTGGGTGATTCGAACCTATTTAAGTCTGATGGGACCTGGACTTCTGATGCACTTTTTGTTGCTTGCTCTAAAGCTCCACAGTGCGAGTGGGGTGACGATTGTCATGGGAATCACACCTACACTCCTGTTGGCTCAGAGGAAACTGTGGAGGGGATGATGTGGTCTGAGCCCCCAGAGATCGTTGTGCTCCCCGATACCCCTGAGATTGTTGTCCTCCCTGATTCCCCTGAGATTATTGTAATCCCTGATTCCACTGACGATGAAGCTGCGGTTCAGTCTTCTGACAAAAGAATCGTCCCCGATGATGGTGATGTTGCCTCTAATTCTGATGTTTAACTAAGTCTCATTCTTGTTAAGTTGTTTATTTTTGGTACTTTTGCTGAGATTATTGCTCTGAATTATGCATGTTGTTGAATGAGTTTGTTGTGCTGTTGACTGAGACATTGGATTGATTCTGAATTTGCTGTTCTGATGTTGGATTATGTATGCTGATAATTTGCAGTGTTTTGGTGTTGGTGTTCTGTTTTTTTATTGATTCTCTGTTACATTGTGACTGCAAAACCTTATATTGATCATATGATGTACTCTGATGCATGCTTGGAAGTTGGATTGATCTTATGCATGTACTCTTATATTGGATTGTTCATTACTGTTGAGTGAGATGTTGGATTGATCAGTTAGGTTATCGGTGATGATGCAATATAACTGAGATGCAAAACCTTTATGCTCACTGTCTTAATGTGCCATAGCAACACTGTGTCACATGTAATTGATTGATGCTTATGTGTATGTTAAGGTATTGTGATTGGTATTGTATCTATGAGGGTTATGGGGACATCCGAGATTATTTATGCATTTCAATGATGAAGTCTTGAAACTGAGATGCAATACCTTTAATGTCACTGCCTTAATGTGCCATAGGAACACTTTTACATGTGGTTGATTGTTGCTTATGTGTATGTTAAGTCTTGTGATTGGTCTTGTGTCTATGATGGCTATGGGGACATATGAGATTATTTGTGCATTTCAATGATGAAGTCTTAACACTGAGATACAAGACCTTTAATATCACTGCCTTAATGTGCCATAGGAACACTTTCACATGTGATTGACTGTGCCTATGTGTATGTTAAGGTATTGTGATTGGTCTTGTGTCTATGATGGCTATGGGGACATCTGAGAAAATCTACAATTGTGAAGTCTTAATACAACTGAGATGCATTTTCTTTGTCTGGTTTGTCTCGAAATGTTTGTCCTAAAGGTCTAAAAGCTCTTGTGATTGGTGGTGTTATTCTCCTTGAGTCTATCTATGATGAAGTCTTGAAACTGAGATGCATTCTCTGCATGTTCACTGTCTTAGTGTGCCATAGGAACACAGTCAAATGACTGATTGATGCTTATGTGTATGCTAAGGTATTGTGATTGGGTTTGTGTCTATGAGGGTAATAGGGACATATGAGAAATGCATTGTCATTGTTGTGCCATTACTTGTGCTTGTTTACAAAATTACACAAGTTCTTGCTACCTTACAATTTCCTGCTTCAAATAACAGCTTTTTGACCCCCAAAAAAATATATTTAAGCTAGACAAAATATGTTACTTTACCTCCTAAGATTGCTCTGTACATAAAATGTTCAATCTTTGTCATATATTGCTAAATAAACTGACTATCTTCAAGTGCTTCTTTAGTGTCTTGATCTTCATATACTGTTGTCCCTTGTTGACTCTGTTGGCCTGCTATTGATGTTCCTGGTTGATCTGCTTGTTGTGCACCCCCATGCACTATGTCCCATGCTTCTATGATAGCCCACATAGGTGCCTTGATCTCTCTTGGTAGATTCCCCTGAGCCATTAACTTCTTCTTGTTTACATGTGGCATATCATACTCATTGCCTCCCTTGCATTTAAGTATTTCATTCATAACAAATTATAGTGTCATCCACACATCTCTTAGAGTTGTAGGGGTCAATTCAAAAAAGGCTTCATGCACTGCTTGTACCATATGATCAATACTTGTTGGCATCTTCTTGTGCATGAGTGACTGAATGCTTCTGAAAAATCTTAGATCTAAGATGTTTACATCTGGACTATTAGTTGGCTGTTGTATTAAAATGAAGGTGAATCCATCCTGAATGTATACCTGTTGCCATTCTGGATCTCCTTGAGTTATACGGGCCCTTGCATTGTCTTATTGTATGAATATAACTCTTTGAGCTCCATCTTGTGGCCATTTTGCCTTGATTGCTGGAATGATTTGGTTTATTAACATGTTCCTTGTCACTTGCTTGTTGACTGATTCAACTAGCTTTGTAACTAGTGTCCCCTTCTCTCTGTTTTTTGGATGACCTTTTTGCTGCTTGTTTGATATGTGAATGGAAAGATTCCTATCTTCCCATAAAAAAATGCATTGTCCCTCTGCATCAAATCTAGGCCTTGCTACAACTGCAGTGAACATAACTTTGGGAATGAATTTGCAGCTCTGTACTTGCCCCTTTCATTCTGTGCTAGATATACTCTCTGTGATTTCTTTGATAGAAAAAATCACTTCTCATCCAAGTGTACAAAATCAAACATTGGATAATACACTAACTTAGCTTCTACAGTATCCCCTTGTAGTAACTTCAATATCCAATCCAACCTAGCCTTCTTATGTCCCTCACTCAAACCAGGATGAAGTGGATTTGTATGTGGCTTTGTTGTACCTTGCTTGACCATCCTATGCACTTTGGTCTTTGAAATACTAAGCTTGCTAGCTAAGTCTCTAATGCATGATATGTCTCACATGCTCAGTGTTGTGATTGAATCCATCTCTACTTGAATTCCTTTTCTACCACATTTGTGATACTTTGTGCTTAGATTGTACCTCTGGTGTGCATTATGTTGCTTCTTGGCTGTGTTCCAAAGTCTGCCTATGCACCTTGTTGACATGTTGAACTCTTGTGCAGCTTCCTTTATTGCACCATGTGGTAATTGTCCCTCTTTAGATCTCGTTAGCAGAGCATGCAATATGTGCATTTTTTGATCACTGCTGAGCCTGGTATTTTGTGTTGGCTGATGATGTTGTGTTGCCTCTGTGTTGTGCTCTGCTTCTGATGACTGTCCATCTTCATCTCTTGGTTCCTGGTTGAGATCAAAACTATGTTCATCTTGTTCCATGTCCCATGCCGACCCATTGAGTTCTTCGAACTCTTCTCCATCATAAATGTACTCATCTGGAAGTGGAGCTTCATTTAAGTCAAAAACTGAGGCCATGACACCACCAGGCTGTGATGTAGATTATTCTTTGTTTTGCTCTGAATTTCAGTGAAGCTTTGAATGTAAATTCTGTAAATCCCCTACATAATGTTGTAATCCCCTTTATACTCTGTTTAGGGGCAATTATGTCCTAAGTCCCCAAAATTTACAGAGATTGTTTAGGGCAATTATGTCCTAAGTCCCCAAAATTTTGAAAGTGGATCCGTGTGCTTGCTAATGCTCCCCTTTCATTGGACGATTTTTCATCTGTGATAATTTATCACAGATTGCACTGTAGCAGTAATAATTACAACTTGTACTTTAATAAAATTTCTTAATTAAAGAGCTTTTTATACTTTAGGACAAACATTTCGGGACAGAGGGAGTATAATACATAATGAGATATTTATGATGAGATTGAATTTTAAATCTAAAAAAATTAACAAAAATAAAATTTTCTTTGGATATTATGCTGACAATTTTTTATTTTTTTAAAAAAAACGCATTGATTTTGATACGAGTTTTAGTTTATTTGGGAAGTATTCATTGTAGATAGACATGGTCATTCTCGGGCCGTCCCGCTCGACCCATCCTGCCCACCCGTGAAAACGGATGCAGACTTTGATATGAGTTTTAGTTTATTTGGGAAGTATTCATTGTAGATAGACCTGGTCATTCTTGGGCCGTCCTGCCCGCCCGTGAAAACGGATGTAGACTTCTTAGTCACTCATAACATCAGTTCTAAATCAGTTAGGAACTTCTTCAGAAGATTTGTTATGTCTGATTCCTTATCATTTGATATGTACTTTGTAAGACATGAGTTCTTATATTTGAACTCCACAAGTGAAGTCTTTTGTAAAACGCTTGTTAAAAATAATTCGTTGCAATGATATATGCATGCCCTTTACGTGAAAGAAAGCCTAATATTTGTCTTGTAACAAAAAGACAACGATATTATTTCCCTTGTATTTATTTGTTTGGTTGGTGAAACTGATAACAGGTTTTCGTCGTGTAAAAACTGCTATGCAAAATATCCAAACAAACCCTAAACCGTAGTCCTAGGTAAGTACAGGTCGAATCCACAGGGAGGCGGATTCTATCTAAATATGCAATTCGTATGTCAATCAAACGTAACCAAAGGGGGGTTTTGTGAGTTTTGTAAGTTCTAAACATGCAAAAGGTAAACAAGCTAAAGAGTTGTGAAATCAGTGATGGGAAAAAGCACTTAGTCAAACAACATCCACTATTCGTATGACAATTTGATCCTAGATACTCATTCAAAATCTCATACAATGGTAGTTCCAATTCCTTTTCAGATATAACTAATAGCACAACCAGATACTATTAGCACTAACTAATTAAACAACCCTGAAACTATCAAGATTCAGTTTAACAGCAGCTTTACGGATAAGAATATAGTTGGATATAATTCTAGCATAAAACAACCAACTTTTATCCTAGAATGTAAATCAATTCTCTTCTGCATAAGACTAGCACAACCAGTTACTAGTACGATGCAATTGCTACTCTGAAATAGATATGCTCAACCAGTAACAATCTAAATCTAGCAATAGATCAATAACGACAAACCCTAGTTGCGTCCAAATAGAGATTATCAATATCAATCATAAGCAACTTAAGCAAGAGAAGAGATAGAAACCATGCAATAGATAAGGAACGAGAATCTCACAACTTAATCAAAACGAAAGCTTCAGCGTCTGACTAAGCCAGGGAGGCTTAGTTCTTCATAGCGTAGAACGTAGAAAGGAATTAGGGTTCCAGAGAAAAACGAAGATTGGCAAACAAGCCTTTTCTCAACCCTTAAATACTAAAGGAAATAAAATCTAAATTAACCTAAAATGAAATAATAAAATAATAATAATTAAACAAACGAAAACAGGGAAATTAATCCCATAATCTCGCAATTCTCGGCGAGCACTTGCTCTCGGCCTCCAATTCTCGCAAGCAGACACGGCCCATCACGACTTCAATCTCCCATGGCCCATCACGGCCCAACTCCAATTCCAGCAGCTCGGCGTCATGGTGATGTCACCCTTCATTCTTCATTTCCGCTCTCCGCTTCTTTCAATTTGACGCCACAGGGGAGGAGTTCTTCACGGTGGGCCTTCTCCTGTTCACGTGGGCTTCTCCCTCCATTTCTCCTTTTCAGCTTCAACACACGGGGGCTTCTTCACGGGCTGGGCCGAACTCTCTCCTTTTGGGCCTTTATTTAATTCGGCCCATCATCCTTTTAATTCCAGCTTCACGTGGTCTGTTAATCACCAAACTTCGTCCCCACACGCCGTGCACATGAATGTGTCTAAATCTACCCGAATGGCACCAATAAAACCTCTAATGACTCTTACTTAAGCCCTACAAAGTAGTGCTTATCAGAAACGATTAAGGGTTTGTGTGGAAAACTCTAGATAAAGACCTTTTAACATATAAATATTTATTTGTCAATTTCACATTTTTTTATGTACCCAAATTTCTAGAGTAGAATAAATATTTATTGAAAAAAGTACTTTATAAATAAAATATGTTTATGGTCTATTTGGTATTGATATCATGATATCAAGTGTGAGTATGCATATCACTCATACCTAGACCTGACAATCGGGTCGGGCGGGCGGGTTCGGGTCTCAGTACTCTGGGTTCTGGTACATTTCGGGTCGGGTCATTTCGGGTCTAAAAATTATCGGGTCAAACCAGGTCAGGTTATTACGGGTTTATTGCCGGTTCGTGTCAACTCAATGGGTCGAGTTACGCAATTTTTTCCTGCTTTTTTTTGGTAATTTAATTTGCGTTAATTTACGAAATATTTATATTAAGTTTTTTTTCCGCATGGCTATCTATCGTTCAATTTTAATTTCGATAAAAATAATGTTATCATAATGCCTTAACTCTTAATTTTAACATCTTAGTTCTATTTTGTTAAAACTATCCTATAATACTTAGTAAACTAACATAGCCACTGCCACATTATAATCTTTATATCACCACATAAGAGAATATTAGATATATATCAATTACTCAGTTATACAGTTATACTACCACTCAGTTGGGTCCCTGAGTCAATGCTTTCTACATACCACTTGTTTCCAATGTAACTCATATAAATACAAATTATATAATCGATCTAAGGGAGAATCGATGAATTGATAATAGCCTATAAAGTTGAAATAGTCTATTTGACTAAAATAAATATATAAAGTTCCTCTTTTGTAGAGAATGCTCAAAAGTCAAAACACAACAAAATAAACAAAACCATAACTAAGCCATCATCCACCGACGTTTCAAGTTCGATAAAGTAGCAAAATAGTAACAAACTAACAACTTAGTCACAATTCAAAACACAACAAAATAATTAATCTCATAACTAAGAAAATATCCAAAACAATTAAACAAGTCCTTAATAGTTATGTCAATCCTCCATCTCCATTGTTTCATCACCATTGTCAACGTGCAACCTCATAAATTGGACTTGTAATCCTTCTTCTAGATTCTCCTGCGGGCCTCTATAATTAAACTTTGAATTAAACTCAAATATATGACATTAAAATGTCATACTAAGGTGAAACAAAACAATTACTTTCCTTCTTCGATATCCAATCCATAAATCCATGAGCGAGTCGTCAAAAGTGCTTCTGCGGTTTCTTCAAGAAGAGAATATTTCCACTTTGTTATAACTCTACTTCCCATGCTAAAGGCAGACTCGGATGTCACAGTTATTATCGAAATAGCTAAAATATCTCTTGCCATTCTAGAGACTGAAGGGAATCTATGAGCATTTTTCTTCCACCATTCAAGCACATCTAGATCTTTAGTAGGATTTTCCCTAGTCTCATCCAAATATATATTAATTTCTGATTTTTCTGCAGAAATATCAAAAAGTAAAGCAAATCCCTAGCAAAGACACAAAATAAGAATTAGTGAAGAATGCTGAAATATAATAAAAAATGTAAATAATTGACATTATATTAAATTACCTCAAAGTCTCCAGGGTCAATCATATCTCGAGTTGTAGTTGCTTCATTGTTGTTTAAAGAATACTCTTGAAACAACTTCATAAATTCCTCTTTCACATGATTGTATTTCAATGAAGCACTTTCAACATCCAACTTCTCGAAACAATGTTGGATGAATTGAAACTTGTAACGAAGATCCAACATGATGACAAATGAAAGAATCAAACTATAAGAACTCCAATACTTATCAAATTTCTTCTTCATCCTATTTACCGTATCCATCAGAACTGTATCCCTACAAGCAACACATTTCAATAATAGAAGCTCAACTTTCCACACACACTTGAAGTACAAATTGGATGTTGGATATATCCTTCCTAACATAAGAGTAGTAAGTTCATCAAAAGGCTTCAAAAGATCACAAATCTTCTCAATTCTATTCCATTCTTAATCAGTTGAAATTGGGGGAAAACTAGAATCAACTCACACCATTCTTCCACTTGAAAAAGCCATACGAAAACACAATGATTTTTCAAGCATTTTAAATGTAGAATTCCATCTTGTAGGACAATCCAAGCACAAATTTCTTGAGCAATCAAGGCCAAGTGACAAAGCAATTTCTTAAAACTGTAAAGTTCTACGCTCTGAAGACCCAACAAAACACACCATCTTCTTAATCTTTTTCACTCCGGTATCAACTACTTTCAAGCCTTCTTGAACAATTAAGTTAAGAATATGAGCACTACGATCGCACATGAAAATACTCACCACCACAAGGCAAAGAAGAATGCATAGCAAGGCTATCGGTTAACATGGACTGCATCTTGCATTATCTAGAGTGATACTGAACACTTTCTTATGAATTCACCAATCTTTCAGAAGGCCAAACACAGTGTCATGTAAAACTGAAGCAGTGTGGGGTGGTTCTACATGATAAAAGTTAAGAATCTTGCAATGCAAATTCCAGTCATCATCAACAAAATGAGCAGTAAGGGACATAAAGCCTTGATCCACACAAGAAGTCCACATATCAGAAGTCAAACAAATTCTTCCAGAAAGCTTGCTCATGAATCCTCTAAGATTTCCCTTTTCTCTTCTATGAATTTCCAACACATAATTCTTGACCGTGTTTCTACAAAATGGTTTGTAATTTTCATTCAAGAATCTATGAACATCCCTAGTTCCTTCATGCTCATCATAATTAAAAGGATAGAATGGGTATGCAAAATGGTGTCTAATGATAGAAAGACAAACCATTTCCTTGTAGAAAGTTTCTACAAAATGGTGTCTAATGATAGAAAGACAAACCATTTCCTTGTAGAAAGTTTGATCCACTTTACGTATCAATTTTCCATCACTCGCCAAGATAAGTTCACCCTTAGCACCACATAGACGACTCGAACACGTTTTAAAATGCCTCTTGAAATTAGAAGTACCCTTTTCAGCATAAGCCTTAATAGGTCCATCACCGCAATACTTACAAATAGCTCGTGGCACAAGATCATCAAACTCATTCCCGTCGTGTGTTTCATAATGTTGCCAAATTGGAGCATTTCAACTTCTTTTCCGAGTTTGAGTTTCTACAGATGGGGACGAACTCCCTAAATAAAAGAAAATAAACATCATTATAAAAAGAATATTGAGATACATATTAATAAAAATTATGATGTCAAAATATGAGAGATACCCAATTTTGGAGCGGGTGATGATGTTGATGGGGCTACAGATGCAGATTCAGATACGGATCCTGATGCTGATGCGGATGCAGAACTTCCAGTCCGAAATGGAAATGGAGGCCGATCTCCTCTTTTGGATTTTCGAGTTGTAGGAATATCTTTTCGTGGCGGCATGTTCTAGCTAATAGAAAAAATAAGTTAATAACAAAGAGCAAAAATGAAACAAAACAGAATATTAAAGGCAACCGAGCAATTGGTGCACTTTTTTTATGTCCTTCCAAGCAGGGGCGGACGCAGGTGGGGCCCAGTGGGGGCTACAGCCCCCACTGGAACTTTGAAAGAATTTTTTTTTAAAAAAAAATTATATGGGATTTTTTTTCCTCACCCAAAGTTTTTAAATTTTTTTTCCTAAAAAATTTCTTCAAAAATTTCAAACTAATTTTTGTAGTTTTCCAATTTAAAAAATATTTTTTACATAGGATTTATTATGCATAATTCTCAAAAATGCTAAAATTTATCCAAATTTACACACAATTTTTCAATAAGATATGTAATATATTCAGTATATTTATCCTTATTTGTGTTAAAACTTTCAAAATTTAGGGTTTATGGATTTGCAAATTTTACAAATTAATTTTTATACAAATTTGTTGAGATTACGCAGTGAAAGTAGTCTGTAATGATAAAATTTGTTTAATTTGTGTAATTTTTGGTCAATTTTGAGTAAAATTTCATTTGAAGTTTGGATATAGAGTTTGTTGTTTGAAATTGAAATTGTTTGTGTAAAATAGATGGTAGAATTAGAAATTACGGTTTAGGGTTTTATATAAGGTAGACGGTAATATTTTACACTTCAAGATTTTAGCCCCGACTGGACGACAATCTTGCGTCCGCCCGTGCTTCCAAGAAATGAATCAAGACACAAAATTTAGGCAAAAGAAAAGGTTTATGCAATAGGAGCAAGGCACTGAAGTCTATCAAGTTTTATTATGGTCATTTAATGGTCAACCTTGCATCCAGTGAAGTCTCATAGTCATACCCATATTTGCGCCTTATATAATCTTGATTTTTTTGATGCGGTAAGATTTTGAGATTCCAGAAAACATCAAACCTGAAATTTCGAGAGGTCGGAAAATCGGTTGTCGGGCCAGACAACCGACAAGGGGAAACAACAACAACATCAAAAAGCAAAACGAACAAATTACGAAAAAGCTCTAAAAAACAAACAAAACCAAAAAGAGTTAGACGAATAGGCTAAAAATTGAGAGAGGCTCAAACATGGGTCGAAAGAAACCAACACGACGTTGACGCAGCCGAGAAACAAATCCAAGACACAATTTGGAGGCACTCTGTTGGAAAAAGTCATCAGGGATCACACGATCACTATCTCGATCTCTAAATCGGAACAACAATCTCATAGATTAAACCTAAAAAACAACTCCACATCACAATTGAATGAATCACAAACCCTGCATGAACCAACGGAGCCGTAAGGTGTTATAGATGTTTCTGGTCACTGGTCTGGGTGGTCGCCCATTTGATCGTTGGTTCTTCCATTTCACTGACCATTGAGTCCCTTCCAATGGGTGCCTCACACTCAATTTTTCAGAGAAGCCATGCTCGCCAAAGGAGGGAAAGAGAGAAGCCACAAGACGCACTCCGCTGCAAATCCCACTGAAATAGCCACCATCGACTCCAGCCAAGCTCCTCGCCTCCAATAAGGGTCTCATTTTTGAAGGAGGATGGAAGAAACAAGGGAGAACTTTTTTCCACCATCCCATGAACCAGATTTGGACAGTTAGAGAAGTCCATTCCGTTCTATTAAGTTTAGATTTTGTAAACCATCACACATTTCAAATCGATGGATTTTTGGGGGTAAGAGTGATGAGGGAGGCGGTGTGAGAGAAGATGAAGGGGTTCACTTGTATTTAGTCATAGATGAAGCTTGAAGAATGGAAGGGAGGTCTGATGGGGGATGGATTAAAGCTCCAACAAAATGGATTTTAGATCAATTTTTTTTGGGTTTGGGGCAACGTTTTCCATTATCTTGGAGCTTTTTTAGGGTTCGGGGGCAATGGTAGTGGAAAGTTTTATATAATTTTAATATTGATATCAAACTCATATATGCTCTTTGATATAAGGTATAATTATCAAGATATGTGTATGAGTGATATCATAGTGTTATTTTGATATCTCTCATTGAACGAGTATATAAAAAATATCACTCATATCTATACCCATACACGATACCTTGTTATCACTTAATCCCATATCTTGATACCTGTACAGATATCGATATCCTATATCTCATATTTGTGGTATTGATACGAGTCCTTAGAGCATCTTCAATGGTAATACCCATTTCAAGTATCATATTTTACAATTTTGAGTTTATTTTTGTTTCACCTCATTTTATGATACTCTATCTTACATAAGTGATATTTGTTAGAGTATCTTATTTTACTTTTTTAATATAATTTTCTTATGGAACCATAATTCTTTTTATTGTTTCCCTTTGCTTTTAATATAAAATTTTCATAAACAAAAAAAAAGACATTTGTCATTAAATTGTGTTATATGTATAAGAAATTGTGTAAGAGTGGTCATCTTCAGTAGCGGATCCAGGAATTGTTCGAAGAGGGGTCACAAAACCGTTAATGAAAAAATATATAATATTGTTTAACATTAATCACGTTACTATTTGTATAATTTTTTGTACAAATCTTATATAGCAGGTGGATTATTATGTTTTGAAAAAACATTTATAACTAATTTACAATTTTGAAAATATTTTTGGAGAAATAGTAAGGAGAACTACCTAGAAAATATTAGTATCAAATACATTGTGAGAATTTTAAATAAGATTAATTCAATTACCTTGCAAATTTTTTAACTTATTTCATAATCATTGTGGACAAAAAATAGGAAATACAACATTTGTATACAAGAGAAAATAAAGGGTATAAATTATTATTTATCTAAAAAGATAAAATTACAAAAGATGGGAGATGGGAGACTTAAACCCCAAACCTTTGGATTAAACTCTTGTTCCACAACCAATTGAGCTACCAAAACCCCTGATCCGCCTCTGATCATCTTCATGATACTTTTCTCTACTTATTACCTTGGTTTTATAACCAATTCTTATATTATTTTATCTTTATAAATTTGCTTATGATATCCAAAGTACCTCCGTGAGATGGTCTTAGTTACCAAACAAAGCCTAAACTCGACCCGATTTCTCATCGCGAGTCAACTCACGGGAAGCGCTCTCTCTCCTGTTGCGCTCCCTTCCATTCTCTTCTTCTTCTTCGTCGATTCTCTCCACACCGCCGAACAACCTCCTCCGCCGGCGAGTTCCCCCTCCATGCCGCTGCCGCTCTGGTGCACTTCCTCCTCACCTCTTTCCTTCTCAGTCGAGTGTGGCGGTTCTCCAGTCTTCCTCGATAACGGATTTCAGTAATTCTTTTTCCTTTCTTCTTAATTCCGTTCTTACTTTTCATTCATTCATTCTTTCTTCATTCCTCTGCTTCCGTTGTTTGTATCGAAATACTTCGTTCTCTATCTCCCGGTGGTAGAGGATGGGAGATTCGGAAGAGATTTGAACCCTAGCCTTCACGATTTGTGGAATCTGGTGAAGGCATGTATGAAGAATTAGGGTTTCGTTGTTTCATATTCAATTTTAACTGTGTAGTTCTTACTTGTATTGAATTTTTTAATTCGGATTCGATTGTTTGTTGAGATTTGAGAGTGGAGTGATAATCGGTTTCTCGTGGTATACTTTTTACAATACTTGGATGTTGAAGAACTAAATTGTGTTTACGAAGTTTATTATGTATCCATTGATTCGGGTTTGACGAGTTCTTTTGCCTTCTCCTCTCTTGAACTATAGTGTAATGAACTGTTCGGTGACTATAAAGCTAAAAGCTGCTATGGTGGTGGATATTAGGTTTTGTCTTGGTTCCTTAAGAATATAGGGGTCTTGGACATGGTCGGAAAGTCCATTATGTAAGGAAGAAAAGTCACGCAATTTATGGCAGCTGACCATGAATAGAAGCTATAATTTGGACTTAATGCTCTGTTCTTGTCTGTTGATGCTATTATATCTTGGAATGTTATTTTATGTGTTTTCACAATTAATAGGATATAATATAGATTTGATGGGGCTGCATAGCACGTGTATATAACTTTGTAGAACTTGGCCTTTTTCATAAGTTTGTACGGCCTTGTGATAATCCAAAGTTCCAAGTAGTATACAAGAATGAAACTTGATTTACAATGCTTTTCTATATGGCTTACAGTAGATTTATTTTGTAGGACAGCTACTTGTTGAGGAATATCACATTATGGATCAGGTAACTTTCTAATAAGTCTTTGATAACATTTTAATTTTTGCTTCTGGTTCCTTGATTAGTATACGAGAGTATTTCCCATTGGCATTTCATTTGTGAACCATTATCAGCCACTTCCACCCAAAGATGAAAGGATTGTTTCTGCCAATCCTTCTTCGGATGCAGCCATTACTGGCCCATCAGATGATGGTAGAGGACAGGCTGGATCTTCAGGTGTTGGTGCATCTAACTACACAGGCTATCCACTCAATGCTTTTCCCTCTGTTGACCATTATTATTATGGAGGTAAGTTGTTCCCCTTCCACAAAGTTTTTGTTTTTAAACTTGAATGATGTAGTGATATAATAATACAGACTAATTAGCCTGCATGACACCATTTCAGTGGAAGTCCACTATCTTTCATCTAAAGGACATTTTGATCGTGAGGATCATTTATGACATATACATGATTAAATTTGATTAGTCACTTTGAAGACTTCTGTGTGAGGCTCTTCGTTTGTGGGGAACCTTATGTATCAGTGAAACTGGTGCTTCTTTATTTTCCTCCGAAAAAGGTCATTTAGAAATTTAGAATAGATTGATGGGTTGTTTCAATCGGACTTTTTAACATGGTATATGAGATTTTATTACTGATAAAGAAGATTTTTCCATAAGACTATAAGATTGTTGATTAATGCATAACTAATTAACCACAGGGTGTTGGATTAAACTCTTTTTCTCTGAAGTTGTCTTTAATGTTGAACCTTTACATGCTGAACTTGTTTGTGATGTAAATTTAGCTGATGTCTGCATGCTTTTTGGTGTTTATAGAAGTTTGTTTATATTTATTATGGAATGATCAATGATTGGATTTGAAAAGTGTCTTCCTCTCTAACTACAGGTTATGACACTAGCAGTAATTGGAGTGGATACCCTCAGTATGCTGGTGCTGATGGACTTCAAGTTGTACCTCCAGTAAGAATAACAAGGGCATCTTTATCCATGGTCTCTTCAAGAACTCATGGGGGGCTTTTAGCCAAATTTAATGGCTAAAAGCCTCTAAGTGAAATGTTGGATTTTATCCATGGGGCTTTTAACTTTGTATTAAATTATATTTTAACCCCTTTCTTATTTTAAATTATCAATATATCATTTATTATATTAAATTATAAAATTCCTTTACAATGTCATTTTCATATAAAGAAATTAGATTGATATTTATTTTATTTTAAACCACCAAAAATAATAATAATATGATTTATTTTCACTTAATGATATCCAAAGTACATTAAAAAAAATTAAAATCTACCAAACATATCCATGATGGGTGTCTATAGATAGAGAAAAATGTAATTAGAATTATGATATGTTTTTTATTTACATGTATTTTTTTTCAGAAAATATTTTTTTGTAAAAAATACCAAATGGAGAGGCGCCAATCCTAACGCGACATGTGGCGCTGGCTGAAAAAAGAAACAATTTCCTCTCCTTTGCATTTGTAAAAGCCGGTCCCAAGAAATGTACTTTTTTAGGGACTCTTCCAAGGGCTTTTAGCTCTTATTGCATTATTTTAATCTAAAAATTCTAAAAGCCCCCTTAAAAGCCTTTGATAAAGATGCTTATATTTCTTATGTTTTGCTGAACAGATTTTCTTGAAACTACCATGCTTCTTTTCTGATTTCTTTTCCGTTATCTCTCTGTTTTGGACTTTGATAAGGTGATATATGGTGACAATACAGCCCTTGGCCTTCATTCTCTGTATGGTTTTAGTTCTCCAATGACTTACGGGCAATATTCGCCAGTCAGTACGCCTGTGCCTCCTATGGTTGTAGATAATCAGCTTTTCACTCCACAACAAATGCCTTTCCCTCCATCTTACTATCCACAAGCAGTTGCTACTTCTGTTCCCCATATTTCAGCTCCTGCTCCTATTTCTCAGGATGTCATGAATCATAAAGGTAGTTGCTCGAAGAACTGCTTGCCTTTGGCATTTGAATGTTATAAACTTACTTCTTTCTTGCCTCTGCACTGGTGTAGGACATCATTCAGTGGATTCTGGAAGTAACGCTAGTTTCTACAATTTGCATGGGATGTTTGGCTCTGCTGAATCTTTGTCAACTGCGTCAAGTCCCGTAGATTTACCCCGGAGAACAATATCTCCAATGCCATCTATTGGACCATACACGCAACCAACTGGTATGATTGGTTCATATAACCCAAATGTTGCACAGGTAAGGTTGTGTCTCTTACTCTGAAGTTTATGAACTTTGATCATGTATGGAATTGTTGACATGTATATGGTGGAGTCTTGTCCAGGAAATTGGTTGCACCACTGTCTTAATACGTGAAATATGATCTTAGATATTAGTATCACAATTGCCCTTGATTACAACTTGTTCCCAAAAATACGTTCCACATAGGATTGCAGTACTATTGCTACCGCTTCTTCCCTTGAAACTTGAGTTTTAAACCAATTTTGATATGGGAAAAGAGATATTAACTGTTCATTCATAAATGTATGGGAGTACTTATTTGACTATATTAATATACTACTTTTAACTATGTGCGAATGAATGGAGCTTTGGCTTTATAAACTTAAACCCTATTTGTAGTCATTGTTTCATCATAGATGCTTTCTGTGAAGGATTCATGGTTTTGTTGTTTAAGATTGTTAGGACAGTTGTTTCTTAAGTGGAAAGCAAATATTCTTCTTCTCCTTTTTAGGTGTAAAAAGTAAATAATGTTTAGTTGTTTCTGCAGCTTTGTTATATATATGTTGTTATATATATGTGTTGGTGTTGGTGTTGGTGGGTTGTATTTTGTAAATCTGTCTGTCCTTCTGTGAGACGTTTGTGGGCCATGTATGCTATTGTTGTTTTTCCTTCCCTTTCATCTACCATATATTGCTAGTGCTTGGACTCCCGAATAATCCCATATAGAGATTATATAATCTATAGAGAACATGGTCTCTAAATGTTAGTTGTGCTTGGGTGACAAAGTGCTTGATTCAGTTGGCCAGTTGGGCAAGGCACTTTGTCTACGCTTGAGTGTTTCTGAATGACTAGGCAAGCTAGGCACTTGACTATTTTGTGAGGTTCTTATGGGTCTAGGGTTTTGAAAGAGTTCTTGAAAATTACAAGGGGCAACAATGTCCAAGAACCTACAGACAATGTGTTGTCTGGATTTTTGGTTATGTGCTAGATGACATGACATGCAGAGTTGAAATAATCTAGGTGGGTATGTGTTGTTTGGGAGAATATGTTTATTTGTCTTTCTCCTTTACTAATAACATGTGAGTTCTTTAAAATGGTAGAAAGCTTTTCCGTAGAATTTTGTAACCTACTTAATGGAGCATTGAAGAGTATTTGTTATTACAGATCAATATCTATTTAACAGAACTAACTAAGAGCATAGCATATATATAACTGTGCTGTTCTATGTCTTGTTTAGAATTGAGAAAATCATTAAGATTTTCCTTCTGTTGAGAAAATTTACTTGGAAACAAATAACACAGATGCCTTATCGTTTGATCTTTTTTTTTTTTTTTCGAGATGGAGTGCCTTAGAACAGATTTATGCTGTTGAAAATATGAAGTTTGTTCTGTTAGATTTTGCCGAACTGCCCCTGCCCCTTGAGAGAATAACTGAGAAATGAGAGGAAAGATAAATTACTTGGCAAAGTTATAATTGTTTATTTTTTGTAGATAAATTAAATTTGCTCATGTTTTTGTCTGCCAAGAGCTCTTGAGGTTATTCGAGCTCTTGAGGTTATTCTCTACTTTCTTATTATGGAGGGAGGTTGCTGGATACTATGTTTTACTTACTGCATAGAGTAAAACACGTTCACTTCATTATGAAAAACTAATGCCATTAGTGCTTGTATGGGACCTAATGCCCATTATATTGATGCTTCATGGACATATTTACTTAATCCTTCAGATTCATTGGTTTTGATTTGTTTCTTGATCGTATTTTTATAATTTGTATTTCATTCCTCTTGCTGCAAACTGCAGGCATCTCAACAGAGGCCAATGTCTGGATATGGCCTGCCAGCAGAATTCTTCACCAGCCAATATCCTTATGATGCCTCTAATCAAAATTCAAGTTATTTCGGTTTATCTAGTCCTCAACCAGCATTTAGTTATCCGAGTCGGTTCTATGTGGATAAAGGAAGAAGCCATAAAGAGCAGGTCCCAACATTTGTTGTTTCTGGTGAACGTAATAGAGGGCCTAGGGCTTTGAAGGTAAAGGGGAAGAACAGTGTGGAGAATAATACTGCTTCTGGTTCTATTGAAGTCGGTTCATCTAGTTCTGCAGTGAAATTTGAATCCTTTAACTGCCCAGATTTTTCTACTGAGCCCGAGAATGCAAAGTTCTACATTATTAAGTCATTCAGTGAGGATAATGTTCACAGAAGCATCAAGTATGGTGTTTGGGCTAGCACTCTTCATGGAAATAAAAAGCTTAATGATGCTTTCCAGGAAGCAAAGGAGAGTGGAAACTGCCCCGTTTATCTCTTCTTCTCAGTACGTCCCTCACAGCAAAGACTGATGTATTTCCAAACTTATTAATGAGCCTGGCTTCAACTTTTGATAACTTAATTTTTTTGGTCTTGATGGGATTGCTTCATGGAATTGCACGATCATTAGTGTGTGCAGACTGCGGTTACATTTGTGTTGCATGTTTAGTCCATGATGTGATACATCACTTTATGTTATGTGGAAGTGGCTGTGATGTTTCTTTCTTTCCTTCATCACTTTGAAGGAGAATTTCAAAGTTGTCACCCCCACCAGTAGTTGTTTTTTTGCTACCACTTTATTTGGATTTTTTTTGCTTGTAAATTTTTTAAGTATCCTGTTCCTTTTGTCCATGTTCAATTTGCTTTTCAATTCCATGGACATTCTATATTCCTCATTACCAGTTTTTATTATATGATTATGATAAATGGTGGCTTTGAATTGCTGTTCTTAGGAAATAGCCTTACTCTTTCTCCATATGCTAGCCAGTTGAATCTTTGTGATACCTTTGCATTGGTACATCTTCCTTAGAGCTGTGTTCTCGTTCTCAGCTCCCATCTGATCTTGTGGTTATAAATGTTCATATTTATTATACATATGAAATGATATTGATATTTGATATACTTCAATCTTTCTTAGATTAATCATTTTCCATGATTCTTTTGGACAACTTCTTTATACAGGTCAATGCCAGCTCCCAATTTTGCGGGTTAGCAGAAATGGCAGGACCTGTGGATTTTGAGAAGAATGCAGATTATTGGCAGCAAGATAGATGGACTGGGCAGTTTCCAGTCATTTGGCACATTATTAAGGATGTTCCGAACAATAAATTTCGTCATATTTTATTAGAAAATAATGATAACAAGCCGGTTACTCACAGCCGAGACTCTCAGGAGGTAAGTTGATTGTAAAATTATGTTTCTCTATTTTTTTGAAGTTTAAAATGAAAACCTATTTTCCTTGAACATTCATAATCTTGATCTAGACTGGTAAAACAGTTGCTTAATTCACTGAAAGAGGTGCATTTATAATTTTATTTATGGATACAAATGTATCATTGAGGTGCATGTCTCACTCATTCCTGTTTCATTGGAAGGTTATGCTTGTTATGTTTCCTTGAATATAGCTATTGGATTATTTATGACCTTCTGATAAAACAGTAACGAGAGTCTAAAGGGAGGTATTGAATCTTCGTTTTTGATTTCATGACAGTGAGAGGGAATGAATCTGAGGGAGTCGGAACTTAAAATATTGGAAATGAAAATGTGGAGTATGTTTTAGTAATCATTTGTCACAAAAAAAACCTGTTTATTCCCCTTTACCTTTAATCGAACAGCACCTCCCGTTTTCATTTTGTAGATAAGCTTTAGCAGGTCTCTGTTTATGTTTGAGGTTTCTTTCATTCTGTCAGTTCTCATGCTGTGCATAATTTGCAGGTGAAACTGGAGCAGGGCATAGAGATGCTGAAAATTTTCAAGGAGCACGAGGCAAGTACTTGCATCCTTGATGATTTTGATTTTTATGATGAACGTGAAAGGGTGCTCCAGGAAAGGAAGAACCGTGAAGTGGCTAAATTTAAGACTCCTGAGTCAGTCAATGTGGGTACTATAGATAGTATATCAGATAGACTGGATGAAGCCCTGAAATTGGAAGATAATACAAAGTAGAATCTGGTGCTTGAGAGATCATTCTAGAGTTGGGATTATTGGCAGCTGTGATTGCTTACCTGCTGAGTTGTTCAAACTTTGGATGAGTGGGCATAAATTTGCCTCGTCTCTCAAGGTGTGCTGTCAGTGTTCCGTGATATTCAGATTCATTCAGTTAGATGTTCTCCATACAGAAATCGTGCAAGCATTCTTGTTTCTCTCTTGATATTCCCTCACAATTTAATTCAGGTATGCTGAAGATTGAGTTTGATCTGTCCATGCCTCAGTTGCTATAATTAGCTTGTTTCTTTTCCATAGATGTCCTGCCTTCAATATTCTGAGTATTTGTAACACCTGCCCACTACTCCGTGGGAGGCAAACTAATAAGGCAAAATGCCCAAAAGATCATGATGGGCTGTTGCTGTTTTTTTTAATCTCCATTGAAATTGGCAGGTGGAATGTTAATAACTCATTCTGTTTGAAAGTAGCAGGGTTTGCTTCTAATAACGTAATGAACCATATGAATCTTAGTTGAAGTCGTGCTATTATTAGGCTATGCGCCTACGCCCCTCAATGAGGAAGTGTATACGGAAACTAGGTTCATTTTTTTTGGAAAACTATGTAGTTTAGCACTTGAGCCTGTAGTGTAAACCGACCTAGAATGGAGTGAGTGCTGGTCTGATCCTTTGAACATACTACATAAACTCTGGTCTGTCTTTAGTTTGAATCCGATACATGATTCCTTCTTTACCCCAAGTGCTGGTTTTAAAGTGAACAACACTTTGTAAAATGGTTTTGAAAAACCTTTTGAAAGGATAATGTATTAAAAACCCATTAGTTAATATAATATTATTATTATTATAATGCTGAAAACTTATGTAGAACGAGGGACATATGAACCATTTATTATAATGAGTGAGGATGATCTGGACCTATCACTTGAGAAGTGTATGACATATATTTCTTTGCAGTTCAATTATTTAGACTTGCACAAATTGTCATTCTACATCAAGCCATTAAAATTGACATTGGATCGGATTTTTGCACCCCTGATTAGATATTGGAAATAATTTAGGATTACAAGGTTCTATTTTATAATTTAATATACTGTAAATTTAATAATCTATATATATATATATATATATATATATATTATTAAAAGCAAAAGCATCTAACATACATTACATATCAAATAGCGAAATGTTGAAAGGAAATAATACTTTACAATTTAATAACAGAAAAATAAGCTGGAATATGATAAAGCATTAAAAAAAAAGGTAATATTATTTAGAATATCAACCTTTGAGTTGGCGGTAAAAAAAACTTTAAATTGGTTTAAAAAAGCCAACTTTACATATACACGTTAAAAAAGTATTATTTTAAGTCAAAATCAAGTCCAGAATTTCAAAAAAAAAAAACCATATTTATACCTTTCTCACAAAAACTAATACCTTCTAAAATTTATTCACAAAAACGTCTAAGCTTACTTATCATGTTCAAAAATAGAACACCAATTACACACCCATATTTTATACATTTCTTATAAGAATCATAACTTTTCAAAATTTATTCAAAAAAACATGTATAATGTTTGCAAAATGGATGCTTTTGTGATTAAGTTGTAAACAATGGTGAGTGATAAATTATGCGCTTAATTTTGACCTCAAAAAATTTGTGTCACTTTATTACATGCATAGATAAGGCTAGATTTGTGACTTTTTTAAAATATTTTTTTGAGAAAGGTATAAAATACGAGTGGTTTTTGGGCTTAATTTTGACCTTAAATTAATGGGTTAATTATCGGAAACCACCCGTATAATAGGCCATATTGTTATAAACCACCCAGATAGCGACTATTTACCGTAAACCACCTGTATATCCATCTCCGTCCAACACATACCACCCTACCCCACTCTCCGTCCATTAGATCGTTAACGTAATTACAGATTTAAGCCGAATTTTTTATTTTCATTCAATTTCTCCACAATTTCAAAACTTGGGTAAAAATAATTAAGCTAAAAATTATTAAAATAGAATTATTAAAATAATTAAGTTTGGGAAAGTTTGGATAATTTTTTGTAATTTTTCAAGAATTATGCAAGGACATTTTTGCCCCAACTTGGAAAGTTGGGGCCAAAATGCAATTAAGCCAAAAGTGAGGGGCCCCGACTGGCACTATTCATCAGCTTCTTCCTCCAGCTAGCCGTGAGCTCCTCAAGCTCTCCAATGGCGGTTTTCCGCCGAATTCGAGCTCGAATTCGACAATTAACCATTGGGACTTTCCTTCTGGGGCAAATACGATCTCATCCCGGGTTTATTCTTCCCGATTTCACAAAGATTTCGGCATCCAATTTCATCTTCAAAGCCCCGAACCCTAGAAATATTGTCGTGACTGTTCTTCGTCAAATTCCACCCACCACCGACTCCACCTCTGAAATTGCCGCCACCACTAGCACCACCCTTAATCCCTCCTCAAAATACTCTTGTCCCCGACTTCGGATATGCTCCGACGTGCCCCAATTTGCCCAGTTTCCGGCCGGTGCCAACCCCCAGATTTTCTTTCCTTCTGGGGCAAATACGATCTCGTCCCGGGTTTATTCTTCCCGATTTCACAGAGATATGATGCGTCTGGATCTTATCTAAAAGTCCCAATGGTTAATTGTCGAATTCGAGCTCGAATTTGGTCCGAATCCGCCATTGATGGAGCTCGGCCGAGCTTGCGCATGAGGATGGCTTGGCTGGAGGTTGAAGATGACACTATTTTTGGATTAATTACAATTTTTACCCAAGTTTTGAAATTGTGGAGAAATTGAATGAAAATAAAAAATTCGGCTTAAATCTATAATTACGTTAACGATCTAATGGACGGAGAGTGGGGTAGGGTGGTACGTGTTGGACGAAGATGGATATACGGGTGGTTTACGGTAAATAGTCGTTATCCGGATGGTTTCTGGCAATATGGCCTATTGTACGGGTGGTTTCCGGTAATTAACCCTAAATTAATTGGTGTTATTTTATCAACATGTATATGTAAGTTTGTGTAATTTTTGAACCTCTTTAAGGTTGGGTTATATGTCCTATAATTGCCAATTAATACTATTAATCTGTTATATTAAGCATATTTTTAGGACTATAACTATGTCTATAGACTACATATGTCAGTTTTGTTTAAATCAGAGTCAAATCTCAAGGGCAACAAAATTGCGTTTGAAATAGTGTTTAACTTTTTGAAAAAAATAAGGGTGTTTGTTAACTAACAGTAAAAATAACTTTTAATATTTAGTAGTGTTTGAAACATTTTTTTTTAATACTACTATCTGTTGCGTTTTTATTTAAGTTAGCTTCAATTCTTTCTTTCATCACTACTATATGTCAACCGTTATTGGTATCACTAACACGTGCCAGGGCCTAAGTTCTAATGGTACCATTTAAAGGGTAGGATCAAGGATGACATGTTTCGATTGGTAGATCCAATTGAGATTTAAATATCGTAAATGCAATCATTTTGTAGAAATACGCATGTGTGGGAATGACCATGCAAATAAATCCGTGAGTTAAGTAAATATTTTTTTAATATTTTTTTTTTAAATTAATAAATCCTTAGTAAAAATAAACCCCTCTCTCTCTCAATCCTATTTCCTACCCCCTAAACACTACCTTAAAGGATCAATAGCCCAAAATCCTCCAAATAACACGGTGTTCAGAAAACGACGTGTAGATGAAAAGATAAAAGACAAAAAAAAAATTATTGTAGAAAAAAACATAAAAGATAAAATAATAAAAGCAGCCAAAATATTTTGGCAGGGTGAACTCACCGTTCAGCCTCCGGGGGATTTCCACCAGACTTTTCCTTCTCCTTTCTGCGAAGGTTCTCTCTTTCTCCCTGTTGCAATTCAACTCTTTTCTCTTCAATCTTCAGGTTATTCAGTCTTTTATTTCTTCTGATTTTGCTTTCTTCCAGAATTGTCAATTCCTGAAATTGCTCGCCTTTTCTAGGGTTCAGACTTCGCACGTTTTGCTCCTTCTCTTTCCTCTGAATCTGAAATTATTGATTTTGATTGTTCTTCTTCGATTTTTAGATCGTTGAAGTTTGGTCAATTCGAACAAAGCTTGTTGATTCCCTGTGCTATGAGATCTGAATTTTAAGTTTGGCGATTGCACTTCTGACGACCGCCTAAATACTGCGATCTTTCAATGGCCGGCAACGGGCCCCAAAATTCTGCTGGTAAGATGACTTCTTATCAAATTCTCGTTTTGGAAGACCTTGCTTGCGGGTTCTTATCAAATTTTCAGTTCCAAAGTTGCTTATCTGTTAAATATTAGTTGAATTGGATGATTAAATCATGCCCTTAAGTATTTACGGTGCTTTCAAGATTCAAATTTGTGTTTATTGGATGAATAAAATGGGATTTTTTTTATTGTTGGATGCAGAACATTAGCTTAGTCAAGATCTGATTGGAGATATTCAATCTTCATTGGTTTTTCAGTATTTTGTTGTGCTCTGACTTCTGAGCTTAGATTGGAGCTGTTTGATTTATCCATTTCATCGCCCATCTAAGATTTTTTATGTGGTCTTATTATTTCATGTATGAAACTTGTATAGTACTACTCAAGTAAATAATACTGTATAATTGGTCAGCTTTCCTACTTTGTTACCCATAGTATGAATCTCCACCTGGGGTCATGTACTTAACATGTATAAATCAGTATATTTTTTTTATGCTTTCAATTGATTTACCTGTGTTGTTATATTTTGATTTAGGTGGTAATCCTCCACCAAAGCCTTGGGAAAGAGCTGGTTCGTCGTCGTCTGGCCCTGCACCATTCAAACCCCCTTCAGCTGGTAACACTAGTGATGTTGTAGAGGCTTCAGGGACTGCAAATCCAGGAGAAATTGTTTCTACTTCTGATAGAAATGTTGGTGTGAATACAAATGCCCTTGGCAGGCCTCTTCCTTCAAGACCTTGGGAGAATAACATTGGAAGCAACAGCTATGGAGGTCATGATTACTTCTATAGTGAGATTTATTTATTCTTGCTGATTTTTTCTCTTCGTTATAGCTTATAAGGACTTATTTTCCATGCAGGCTATGGTACTGGTCTGACTAATAATTCTAGCTACGGTTCAGGGATGTATAATTCTACCTACGGTCAGGGCGGACTTTATGGTTCTGGTGGAGGGATGTATGGAAGCAGCATGTATAGAGGGGGAGGAGGATATGGTGGAGGTGGACTTTATGGTTCTGGAGCATTAGGTGGTGGAATGTATGGAAGCAGTGGTCTTGGTGGGGGTATGGGCGGCTATGGAATGGGGGGGATGGGGATGGGGATGGGGATGGGAGGTCCTTATGGACCTCAAGATCCTAATAATCCTTATGGTGAACCTCCATCTCCACCTGGATTTTGGATTTCATTTCTTCGAGTGGTAAGCCTATATTTAGTCAGCTTTACTGGTCTTTTATCATTTGCTTGAAAAGTCTATTGTATTCATTGTACTTGCCTTAGTGTTTGAGTGTTAATTCTTCCTATTTTACACTAGATTGATAAGGTTACGGATTTGTATGTGAGGGTGCAAAGGCTGCATTGTACTCCGTAGCTGTTTTGGTATTTGCACCAGTTACTTTTTTCATAATAACTTCTGTGGAGTGTTCCTAATGATTGGAAACTATGTGGAGATTTGTAATTAGCTAGTATGCTTGGTACTTAAGTAGATTAGCTTGAACGTATGATTTGCTTGAGGAAGGCTTCACATATGGTATCTGAGCATAATAATTCACTTAGAGACAGTTGAATATAATCTGTATGACATGAATGCATAGTCTAGCCCTTTATTGCTTCCAATATGTCAAGAGGATTCGGCCATTGTTGTGCTTTGGTCAGTCAGTCAAGTTCAAAATTTACACGGTTATGACTTAATGTTTTAGAAGTTATATAAATAGATGCTATGAAGTTCTTATGAATCCAGTTTCATGTAACATTCTTCAAATTCTCGAGAACTTCTTTCTAGGTTCTTAAAATTAGTGTGCAGTACATCCAACCTCTTTCGTTATACAGTCGGTATACAACAAGATTTTGTTTCTCAAATTGTGAATGCATTCAAAATAGGGTTAATGCTTCCTGCTCGTAACCACATTCAAACTAGTCATGACTGGTTTTACCAAACAATGAAATATTGATGTACTGAGCTTAACTAGAATCATGACTAGAAGAGAACATTTGCTATTTAATGTAATGCATTGACTATTTTGCCTTGTACATTATTAAGAACGTTTGTAGTGTTCTTTAAATTTCCCCTACCAGGCTGGAGGATGCATTCTGGATGTAGCTTATTAGCTTATATTGTCCTGGTATTCCTGGAAGCTATCAGTTTAAATGTAGTATATGGCATAAGAGGAAACTAAACGTTATTCAAAAACATTTTACGTGGTGCTGCTATCTATTTGCTAATATGTACTGCTTCAGTATTTTTATCATCAGTTCTCACTTATTTATCTCCTCATCATTTATGGTAGATGCAAGGGGTTGTGAACTTTTTTGGACGGATATCTATCCTTATAGACCAGAATACTCAAGCAGTTCACCTGTTCATGTCAGCTCTTCTTCAGGTATAGCAGCTCTTGTTCCTTGCCTCTCTTTACTATTATATTTTCCTTGAGCCTTGAGCTATTTGTCTCTAAGTTCTTATTATGTGACTACATTCGTTTGATATTATAGAAAGTGCACGATCTGAGGAACTTCCTAAATATAATGATGTTCATTTTCTTAGCTACATTATCTGATGTGATCAATGTTTCTTGTATAGTGAGACAAGGAAAGAAGAAGCATGATTGTGCTTCTGTTTCTTCTTCTGTACTGAAACCAGGACAAGGCTACCTACCTGCTCTGCTTTAGTATAGTTACTGTCAAAATGTCACTTGGGATATTATTATATAATTTGAAAACCTCATGTCCTTACCATCATTGTCATGTAGTGCTTGGTTCAGATAGAGTTGAACAAACATATTTTTGTTAAATTGTGAGGTTTTTATGTGATTGTAGGTAGTGTTTTGTTTAACCCTACCTCGTTTACACCTAGTTAGTCTAGAACTCACCTTCATGAACCTTCCCTGTAGATGTAAGACTTAAATTGATTCGATTAATCTTCCCTGTTCTTATGATCAAATCTGTCAATCTTCGTCTTTTTAAGTGGTTGATAAATGAAATGCATTGGTAATTGGCTTTAATCTCCACATCGATATCTTTTACGCAGCTTTTTGATCGTGGTGGCCTATTGTATGGGGAGCTGGCAAGATTTGCAATGAGATTGTTGGGAGTAAAAACAAAGCCCCGAAAGCTACAACCGCCTCAAGGCCCGAACGGATTGCCTAGCCCACAAATGCAGGCTCTAGAGGCGCCCAAGGCCGCACCTGCTGGAGGCTGGGACAATGTATGGGGAAATGACATGAACAGATGAGGCCCCTTTGGTCTAGGAACTGCCGTGGTATCAATTTCCGTGCTCTACAGGGGAGTCCACATACAACAAGACCCGTCTTCCTCCCGCTCTCACTTTGGGAAGTAAGTAATATTTTGTTTAAATCATTCGGACCTTGTGAAACTGAGCTCAATTGCGCTTCAAACAAAGGATTTATACAGGAAATTTTCATGTTATGCTACTCGTGTTGTCAGTTTACTACATGTAGCAGATTGTTTATTTTCGTTGTTGTTGGTATAATCAAGTTTCTATTGTCTGTCTTGGCTTAAAAATAATGTCAGTGAATAGACTCGAAGTCGACAGTAATGGACGCAAATGTAACTTCTTTTCTTCTCTACATACGGTGATGTTATTGTTCCATGCTTTATTTTACCCTTTGATGATATCACATTAGTATTGCGGAGACAATTTTCACACCGGTTTTTTTATGCCCGCACCGCAATTTGTGTGTAACAGCGTTGAGCCTAAATCGGTTCATTTATTAATTTTTTAAAAAAGGCTCACTTCTTGGGCGCCATTAGGTAGCGTTTAAGAAGTTTTTTTATATTTTTTTTACTCTTGTGCTCTATTAGGTGGTGTTGCTCTATTAGGTGGCGTCCAAGAAGTAATTTTTTTATTATAAAAAAAATGGGTCATTCTTTGTGTTCTATTAGGTGGTGTCTAAATCCTAAACCATAATTTTTAGGGTTAGTATAACAATTCATAGATAAATTCTACACTAAGTCATTATTTGATTTGAGATTATGGGGAAAACACATTTATCCTAACGAGCCCCTAAACCGGACGAATTGCCCCAACCGCCTACACATTTCAAGGTCAGAACCAATTTATCAAAATATTCGGTCAATATCTAGATATTATAAATTATTTCTCTAACTTAAATTTGAAAATCTTAAATTTTGTACTGTAATGTAAGAAATCATAAACCCTAAATCCTATACTATTTACCCTAGCCAGACATAGGAACTCTCATTTAGCCTTTGTGCTCAACTAGGTAGGGCACAAAGGGTTTATGCTATATCCCTTGTGCTTTACTACGTGGCGTCCAAACCCTAAACCCTATACCCTAAGCCGGTCAATATATAGATTCTGTAAGTTATTTATTCAATTTAAATTTGAAAATCTTAAACTTTGTACTTAATGATAAAAACCCTAAACCCCAAAAGAAATCCCCAAACATCTCTTGGGCGCCACTAAGTAGGGCCCAAAAGGTTTCTACTATAGCCCTTTGGACGCCACTAGATGGCGTCCAAAAGGTGTGGGAAATAAAGGTTTATGATGTACCCCTTCTGCTTTACTAGGCGGTGCCCAAACCCTAAACCTCAAGTCGGTCAATATCTAGATATTGTAAGTTATTTATCCAACTTAAATTTAGAAATCTTAAATTTATACTGTAATGATAAAGACCCTAAATTCTAAAAAATACCAAAAAAAATTCCCAAACAGTTCTTGGGCGCCACTAGGTAGCGTCCAAACGATTTTTACTATAGCCCTTTGGACGTCACTAGGTGGCCCAGTAATCTGTGGATGTAGAATAAACTAGGATTATGTTTTATATTATAGGAAAACCTACTATGAATTCCCATGTCAATGCACAACGTCTATATAGAATAAAGTTCATCCGGTACTTAAACCTTCTAACTTTTAATTATGTAAACTAAAAAATTGGCTGAATGAGTAGAATGCATGGTTATTAAAATCTAGATCCGGATCTTAAAATCCTAAGATTTTACGATCCAAGGTAGGGTGTTTGATCCGGATTTATTACTAAAATCTATTAATGTCAAAATCTAACTCTGGATCTTACAGGATCTCAAAGGATCAGTAGAAACTTACGATTCTAAGATCCGAGTAAGATCCTAACGTTGAACTTCTACGAGCTACTAACACCCCGTTTGAGAGCCCAATTTGTCCAAATTTCCACCTCTCTCATACTTACGCTCTCTATATATATGTCTCTCCCATGTAGTCACGCTCGAAATCCCAAAATTCCACTCATGCGTGATAAAAACTAAAGCAACCCTTATAATGTTTGTTCAAAATCTTCATGTCTCATTTATGCATGTCCTAAATCCAATTAGTTTTGACAATGTAGAGTATATGGCTTGAGTTTCGGTGAATCAATGGTCCATTGTATCAATGTTTTAAGTTTAATATTTAAAATATTAAATATCTATTTATATTTTTGTTAAATGACGTTCATATTTTATTATTAATTTAACTTTTATTTGTTTACAAAATCTTACGACTTTACGATCCGATTTTACGATCCGATCCAGAGGGTCCCCTGTGATCCGATCCTAAAATCCCGATTTTAATAACCTTGGTAGAATGACATAATCATCGATGAGTAATTAGCAAAACTAGGATCCCATACAATTCGTGATTGGCCACAAACTCTATGTAATTTTGTTTGCCACAAACATCATATATCATATTTATCAGTATGTTTAATACCCATTTGATGGAATTTACAAAAAGTGGATTACAAAATTGGATTAATGATGTGCACGTCTTGTGACGTGCCACGTCCATTTAGCAAGACGGCCATCATGGTTAATTGTTAGGTTATACCATAACACATAGTCCATAACAAAAACCATTCATTTCTTGTTTCTTCTACACACTCAACTTTTCTCTTCCCAACAAAATTGCTTTTCAAGCTAAACCAACACATTGCCATTGTTGTTGTTTCATCTACCATATACACATTTACTTTGATCGTTATAAAAGCACAAACTTTTTAACTCAAACACATTGGTATAAGACCTCATTACGTTCACACAAAAGAGGACATTCTATTTAGTAGAAGCTCGTGTATTCGATTATCCTCGTGTGTAAAATTTCCTTAGGCCAGCTTCAGCCACGCAACGCAAACAGGTCATGGAAGGTTCAAAGGATAGAGTAAGATTGAACGTGGGAGGAAGAGTGTTTGAAACGACGTCCACAACCCTAGCCAACGCAGGGCGAGCATCGTTCTTCGGTGCCATGTTAGACGACGACTGGAACCCGCGACACCCACCAGACTCCCCCACAACCGCCATCCCCGAGTACTTCATCGACAGGAACCCCGACTGCTTCGGGGTCCTTCTCGACTTGCTCCGAACGAGGATCCTATCGGTCCCACCAAACGTACCCGAGCGCCTCCTCCACAAAGAGGCCCAATTCTACGGTCTCACGAGCCTCCTCCGGGCGGCCCAATGGGGGCCCATGGACGCGAACATGCTCAGCCTCTCCCACTCCGTGGTGGGCCGGGATTCAGGGGAAGGCATTGCCATCCGGGCCAGCCCAGACGGCGGCTGCTGCACCGTCCACGGCCCACTCGTCCACGTCTACGACTGGACCCTCCAGCAGCACACCTCTCCTTTCAACCTCGACTACCAGATGATAAACGACGTCGTTTGGGTCGACCCCGAAACCCTCGTGGTCAGCGCGTGGGAGCGCGTGGGCGAAGTAAAAGGCGGCATCGGGCTATTCAACTCCTCCACCGGCCACCTAACGCACAGGTTCAAAGTCTCCCACGGAAACCAAGACAACAAGAGCTACACCGCCGGCGCGTTGAGCTACAGCCCCAGCCAACACAAGCTCTTCGCCAGCTGCAGAGGGAGGTTCAACGAGTACGGAGTCGGCGCGTGGGACCGAGTCACGGGCCAGCAACTCGACTTCTTCTACGACCCGGACGACTCGTACTTCGGCGACGCCGACAGGCTACAGTGGCTCGACGGCTACAACGGCTTGTTGGTCACGACAATGTATCCGCACAAGGAGAATTGCTACATCAGCTTGCTGGATTTCAGGTCCAACGCGGTGGTGTGGTCGTGGTCGGATACGGGGTCCGTGGGGGCCACGTTGGATGATAGGAGGGTCCGGGATGTGGTGGCCTCCGGAACCGGGTCCATATTTGTGGTGAATGGATTTGGGGATTTAGGGTTTCTGGACTTGAGGAGCCCGGGTTGGGGCGGCGGCGTGAGGTGGAAGTCGTCGGGTCGGGTTCTGAGCGGCGGCGGGGGAAGGGTCGTTGAAGACGAGTCGTGCTTCCCGAGGCTGGCGGCTTATGAGGGTCGGATCTTGTGCTCGTTGAATAACTGTATTTCGGTGTTGTCGGGGGCTGATTGGGTTGTGACGTCGAGGGTTAGGAGTAGTAGTGGAGGATCCATATATGATTTCTCCGTTGGTGGGGATCGGTTGTTTGCGCTTCACAATGAAGAGAATGTGTTTGATGTGTTTCAGACTCCTCCTTCATTTTGTTAGACAAACTCACTTCTAATAGATTGGATTAACAAAAAGTAAGAAATTCATGATCCAGCTCAACCCAGAAAGTAGATCATTCAAACAGCATCAATATATCTCTTGTTCATCAGACAATCCAGTGCACATAATAATATCTTCGATACTCTTGAAATCTTGTATATATACTTTTATAATGCAAAGGCAAACCCTAAGTGGGATTCTTTCATTCTCACGATCACACACTTCAAACATGACTACATATATAAGAAAGTATTATGGGCCTCTTCATTTTCCAAAATGGATTACTGGGATATGGGCTACTTTGGATGTATCATCTTTAATGGTGATATATATAGTATCTAATTAAAAAATAACATTTTTTTAGTGAATCAATAAATGAGTATCAACTGCATGATACTCCTCTCTATTTTTTTATATTGATCCACTAAAAAATATGATATTTATTTAATTTTTAATTTTTTAAAATGGCTATAATACTCTAAATACTTTGGTTAAAGACTATTTTTATTGATGGTATTGAAGGTATCATAAGGATTTTTAAAAAAGAAAAAGAAAATATAATGTCAATTTTTTTTGGAAAATCAATGCAAATATCACAAATGAGTATCACCTGCTTGATATCCATTTCTTGATTCACACCCACTTTCTGACATTTTTTTTATTGTCTATGATACTCAATTAAAATACCATCATTAAAAGTGCTCTAATAAATATTGTATAGAAAAATTTAGAAACATCTTATCATATGTTGTAGTGCCAAACATTAATTATTCAGTTTAAACTATTATGGTATATTATAATATTTTTTTTAACCTGAGACACCTCATTTTAGAAAGTCTTGGTTAAGTATTACTATGTTAAAAAATTTAATATTTTTAAAAAAAGGTTTAAATATTTCCTTTTAAGAAATAGTTACTAAAACAAAAAATCTTAACCTATACCCTAGTGACATAAATTAGAAAATTGTTATAATAAATGACTCAATTGCTATTGAACAAGACCTATAACTTAAAAAGAGTATAGGTGGAGTACATAGAGATGATGGCTTTCACCCCGGAGTTTAGTGCGCGTGAGCGGATTAGTGTGCCCAGTGTATTCTTGTAGTAAATATTTTTTAGGCCATGACTGATACTCCTTGTTGAAAGGTTATGAATCATTGCAGTGACAAGAATTTTAAACATAGTTTGAAATGCAGGTTGGAATTGATGTAGAATCGTTGTAATGAAGCAAATCGTCGTAAGTCAAAGATGGCATAAGCCCTGAGGTTAACACAACTCTCCTCGAACCCGTGCACTTCAGATAAGAAGAGATGTGATCGTTGGAACTCAGACCAATATATGAGAAGAGCGGGTTTGTTGTTGTATTTGGAAAACAAAGAAGATGGATCATTTTTTTGGTGTATAAAATGAAGAAGGAAAGCAACCTTTATATAGGGAAGTGGAGGCCAACAAGATCCCAAGATCTTCACCATTAACCACAAAATCACACAATTAATCACAAAATCTTCTTCTTCATTATAAAATTAAGCCACCATTAAATCTGAAAGTCTTCTCTTGAATACAAGATGATCTCCTCTTGCTTACAAGATCAAACCCATTAAAAACAACATCAATAGTCCTTAAATCAGTTAAACAAAATATAGATTAAAACATTTTTATCAAATATCGAAAGTTACGGAATAACAATGATCAATGTTAACCTGTAAATCATTTGGCCATTTATTCGCAAAATAATTAACAAACCCATAGAAAGAGATCCAGACCCACCACATGTGCCACGAACAAGGACCGGACGGCGACGACAGCGACATGCGCATGGGAACCTCTCTTTTCTTAACTCGTTACTAGGCTACAAAGGAAATCATATATACGGAGGTAAGTTTATCTCTTGTGTTCTAATATGGAGTGTCTTGGGAATACCAACAATCTAATTTGCCCTCAAGCTATAAACAAACATTAAATTAGTGACTTAACAAGTACTTTCACCCACAATTGTCACAACCTTTTCTAGTGTGAATTATATATAGAGTAATTTTACGTTACGAATTCAAATACAAACTTCTATTGAGTTCAAGTTATACATATGAATTTGCTTCGCCCTTTTCATAACGATAAACACTAGGAAACTGTCTTTTGAGTGCATGAACTCACTTTGCGGTGACAAAATTAATCTCGGTCTTGTGACCTTATCGGTATGAGTCACGAACCAGACAAACTAACTTGCGTCGACCAACTTAACTTGATTAAAAAAGGATATTGAGACTTAATTTTTAACCTAAGTGAAGAGATAATGAGAAACTCCCAACCTTCTTTTCATTATATTGGGCCACCAAGAATGGGGTCTTGATCTACAACCTAAGTAGTAAAAGAACCACACATATATGTTAAACCACATGACAAGAAAGGATGTGTTTTCACTTACCTCTAACTAGGGGCGGAGCCAAGGGGGTTGCCGCCCTCGCTCCCCTCCGACGAACTCCTTGAATTTCGTCGGATTTTGCCCCTTTAAATTTTTATTTATATAAAATAATTATAAAATAATGAAAGAATAACAAAGAAAATACTTTTGCCTTAATGTTTTTTTGTGTTGGAACTTGTGTAAAAAATAATATCAATAGATCTTGAGTTCAATTCCTATCAACTCTTTTATTCTTCTTTCTATATTTTTTTAATATTTATTTTTATTAAAAGGAAATTAAAAATTTATATTATTGAAATATGTTTTAGAAAATACAAAAAAATATGTATGTATGGTATAGATTGATCAAATTTTAAATGATGGATCTTCACATGTGCTTCTCATTTTCTAAAAACATTACTAAAAATGTCAATGACCCAATCGGAAGAAAAAAATTTCAAACTAAAACCCGCCCCTTCAACAAATTCATGGCTCCATCAGTGCATGCATATAACCTTAGAGTCTTAGACCACAAACATTTTGTATAAATTGAAGGTTACTAGTGTTTAGGCCGAGAAATTCACTGACCTTGTCATTAGTGTATATGAACTAATATTTTTACACTTTTCCCCACTAGAAAAGAACCAAGAGCAATAACATATCTATATATAATATAAAATAGAGTTCTTGATAATTAATGTCCCTCCTCTTAAATGATACAAACTTTTAAATTAGTTTTAATATAATCTTAAATTAATTTATATTATCTCTATTATGATCTTAAAAAAGAAGTTTTTATGACAATCAATGCATACAAGCTTAGAATTAGAAAAAAAAACATATTATATATCTATATTATAATTATTATTTTATTACCTTTATAAACATTTATCATCTATAAACATTTATCATCTATAAACATTTATCATCTATAAACATTTATAAGCATCTTACTTATATGGAAAAGCATCAAATGAGAATAGAAAATTAGGAGAGAACGGAGAATAAAAGGGGGCCGTTGGATCGGAGGCGAATCAAGGGCCCATATTAGACTTTCATTAAAAGTCGTATAATTCGGGCGTGCCGATTTTTTTTTTTGCTGGGCACTTTTTTTATTCGCTGGCATTGAACAATTATGTTCAACGCCTTGAACACTTGCATCCAGGACCATGAACACTGATGTTTCAAGCCTTGAACACTTGTGATTTTGGCTTATTTTTTTGCTGGACACTTTTTTTGTTCGCTGTCATTGAACAACGCTTTGAACACTTGCATCCAAGACCATGAACACTGATGTTTCAAGCCATGACCATGAACATGGACGTTCATGGCGATGAACATTGACCTTCATGGTAATTTTTAGGAATGTTCAAGGCAATCAACAAAGAATTTTATTACAGTTTACAGGTTTGTTCAAGGCAGTTTACAAGTCCGTTCATGGCAATTTTCAGGAATGTTCAAGGCATATTTCAGGAATGTTTAAGCCAAATATCAGGAATGTTCAAGGCAATTTTCAGGTTCGTTCATGGCGATGAACATTGACGTTCAAGGCAATTTAAGTATCCTTGAACGTTTGTATAGATGTCCTTGAACATGGATGTAAAAAGGCTAAAAACAATTGAGAGAAATCCATGAACAGTAATTTAAGTATCCATGAACGTTTGTACTGATGTCCTTGAACATGGATGTAAAAGGCTGAAAACAGTTGAAAGAAAAAATCCATGAACTGTCAACTAAGTATCCTTGAACGTTTTTATTGATGTCCTTGAACATGAATGTAAAAGGCTGAAAACAGTTGAGAGAAAAAATCCATGAACTATCATTTAAGTATCCTTGAATTTTTGTACTGATGTCCTTGAACATGGATGTAAAAGGCTGAAAATAATTGAGAGAAATCCATGAACAGTAATTTAAGTATCCATGAACGTTTGTACTGATGTCCTTGAACATGGATGTAAAATGTTGAAAACAGTTAAAAGAAAAATTTCATGAACTGTCAACTAAGTATCCTTGAGCGTTTTTATTGATGTCCTTGAACATGAATGTAAAAGGCTGGAAACAGTTGAGAGAAAAAATTCATGAACTATCATTTAAGTATCCTTGAACGTTTGTACTGATGTCCTTGAACATGGATGTAGAAGGCTGGAAATAGTTGAGAGAAAAAATCCATGAACAATAATTTAAGTATCCTTGAACGTTTATACTGATTTTCATGAACATAGATGTAAAATGTTGAAAACAGTTGAGAGAAAAATACCATGAACTATCATTCAAGTATCCCTGAACGTTTTTACTGGTGTCTTTCGTACAAACACGCGTTGAATTTCTTTCCTTCACTTTACGCGCGCGCGCGTTAGTAGCTGTTAGGTGGATGATTTTTAGTGGTTCTTAGTTCTCTCTTAGGGAGTGGTTCTCACCGGAACCGCATCCTACTTATATTATATAATATAATATAAAGTCTTTTGAAAATAAAATATAGATGATCATAACATCGTATCTTTTATATATTTCTTATATCATGCAGTACTCTATATTTTGGCAATCACATTCACTAGATTGTAAAGTTAAAATGGTAAAAAAATTAACATTTAAAATGTAAATTAACATTATTATTATATCACGGTAGGATTGATCAAACTTTCTCTCAAATAATTACACCAACAAGCCTTTGTATAAGAAAAGCTGTAAATGAACATACAACTATTTGACCTAAAACGTAATTAGCAATTAATTTGAAAGAACTCAAACCAATAGAAGTTTATCATGACATCAAATAAACGTGAATGGTTCAAAAGCATCAGTTACAACGCTTAATATCTTCTACATAAATGCATATATGTTACAACCTAGAAAATAAATCCATCATTAAGTTAAATATTTTTTTGCTTGAGAATATTATTGCAATAAAGTATATGCATCAGTTACATCTATGTATGATCTATTTTTTGAGAAAACCGGTTACAACTCACACGTAATAAATTTTCTTATTTACAATTCAAGCTTCATATCGTTTTATAAATCCTCTTGATTGAAAAGAGAAAGGAGTGTAAATAATGCCTTCCCATTACAATAGCTATGCTCTACCCATAATTCTAATATGCAATTCTTTCTTCTATATTTGTAGACAAATAATCACTATTTTATGCCTTCCTTTTACGTTCTCTCTTTATCATGAATATGAAGATGGACTCATTATTTGGATCATTTGAGAGATTTGCATTCTACTAGAACACTGAAAGTATATAAACAAAAAAGAAAATGCTATATATATATATATAGCTTCTCAAACAAAAATCATCTCACCCATCTTTTATTATTATAGATTTGTTCTAAAAATTCTATGATTACTTGGCATAATCTATGTTTCTTGCAATCTTTGTATCTTTATATTTTTGAATTTGTGAGATATTATGCTAATTTTTGTTGTTGTGCAATTTGATGTCATGTTAATGATTTTCTAAATGGGGTGGTTTAAAAGATGTAATGAGAAGATCATTTGTCATTAGAATATTAGGTTTTGTTTCAATCTTTGTATGTTATTATATTGAAGTTTGACATTTTCATCGGTTCATTTTACGTAGTGAATATGAATGTAATTGATATAATCTTAGCTTTTTAATTTTGTGGTTTTATATATGTAATGAGAATATCATTCTTTGATAAGGGTTTAATAGTTAGGAGCATGCGTTTTGAGTCATAAGTTAAGAAATAGTAAAATGCATCTACTTAGAAAATCATATTCAATAGCAGAATGATCACACATCAAGTTAATATGGAGTTGTTCATTCATTCATATCCAAGAACGGAATGATCACAAATTCTAAAATTTGAATTATTATAAAGGATTTTTCTAATGTGTTCTCATGGGCACAAAATAAAAACCCCATATTTAGTAACAATTCCTTTTAGCCAATAATTTAACTTTTTTCCTAGGGGTTCACTCCTTCTACTTTAGGAAATATTTTGATTTTTTTTCAAAATTTAGGCTCTTAACATGTGCCCATGGGCACACATTAGACAAACCGTATTATAAATAGTAATGCACCTATATACTTATATATTTTGAACAAAAAAACTAAACATACTTATATTTACAAGAATGCATAGATTGAATTTTGAAACTATATTTAGCCTTTAATGCTTGAGTTGTTTTCTTTTAAAATATAGATATGGACCATAGGTATGGACATTCATCAATTTATGATCTATCAGTTGTTAAGCTGACAATTGGGGTTTATTTCTCTAGGATTTAATTTCTTTGTTAAGATGACAATTGTTCTTATAAGCATGATAGCTAATTGCGTCTTGCAATGCAAAAGTATGCTACATATTCAGTTGATTGCCTAATAAAGTTTCAGTCTAATTTCCAAGTAAAAACATGGATTTTCCTGTAATTTTTATTATATTTGAATAAAATATGACATAGTACCCCAAACATTGAGCTTAATGGGAAATTGATCAAAAGATGACAAGATAACAAATTAGTATTGAAAAATAATAAAGTGTCATTATTGTAGAATATATAGTGATATATTAACAATTGTATTTTCAAATATTTTGCAATTGATTACTTGATTGTTTAAAAGAACAAAAAACAAATTTAATAAAAAATGAAAATAGGTAAATCAATTGATTTAAGATTAGCTAGAAACCTACAAAATCGCAAAAATGGTGAATACTAAATAAATTAAATATAAATATTTTTGTTCAAAATTGTTAAAACTGTTTTATAATAAAATTCTTTTTAATTATTGATATCAAAACAAATATAAGATAAGTAAAGTGTATTGTACTATGAAAAGTCATAACAATGTTTACCTATAGTATTAAAATCGATCAGTTTTATTTAACTTTTAACATAACTTTTTTTTTAAATAATGGTGGTTGGGATAACCATATCACATTCATAACATGTACACAACAAACAATAAAATTTATTTATTTAATTAAATATAAATATCAGAATTTTTTTAAAAAAAAACCCGTACGGGCATATATTCTAATATATAGTATAGTAGTATACTACTCTGATATTAGGAGTTAAGTCTTAGACCTTTTTACCTTTAGTTTAAAAAAATAGTACG
This sequence comes from Rheum nobile, assembly GCA_027886185.1. Lineage (NCBI taxonomy): Eukaryota > Viridiplantae > Streptophyta > Magnoliopsida > Caryophyllales > Polygonaceae > Rheum > Rheum nobile. The sequence goes on from WOAB01000056.1 coordinate 3,107,238, forward strand.
GAGTAAGTATATTTAAAGACTAGCTTTAATGAGTGTTTTTGGACATTAAGCAATAAGCATTGCTTTTGATTTTTGGAGGTTGTTTTGGGGATTGGAGAGGGTGAAAGACACAGACAGGTGTGAAGCAAAGCAAGAGGGGTCGTTTTCAAAAGAAAGAAGCAGGAAGACATCGAAAGATAACAAAACACTCTTCGTGTGAAAATGGCTCAATCCCGAATGACTTCACCTCACTTAGGAATTAGCATAGCCTCCGCTGGATATTAGCTGTCATCCTATCCTATCCTATTATTATTGTTATTAACAAAATAATGCCTTTTCAGGTATACTATTATACTCTCTTTTGTAATAGTATTTTCACACATATTAAAAGAAACAGTTACGCTATTTGCACTATGACACACTGCTATTTGCGCCGTGTGTCAGGCGTGTGGCAGTGAGAGCCGCGCGGAGGCGTGTGGCAGTGAGAGCCACGCGGAGGCGGGTGGCATGCGGCATTGAGCGTTGCGCGGAGGTGAGTGCCGTGGAATATTCATAGGTGGACAACCGCGCAGGCATCTTCGTAGACTTTCAGTGTATTTCGATCAAAATAATTGAACGAACGAATTATTGTCGTTCAAGAATTATTGTCGTTCATAAATTATTGTCGTTCATAAATTGCCGTTAATTTTTTATATATATAGCATTGCTACTTTCACAATTAAACGAACGAATTTCATATTCAAAGTATACCCTGTATACAAGAAGTGAAAATTATTTAATCTACTGCGAAATGTCATGGCATAACGACGATCACGAAAATTATAAAGAATCGCCTAAACTGGTATGTAATTTACAATTATTATAACTATGAATAAAATTAATATAAGATTTGTAATCTGTATATTAAGATTTTTGTGTTATGTCATTAACGCATATTTACAATGATAAATAGTTTGCTTTTCATGCATTTTTTTGTCGTAATACTTTCTTTTGTAATTAGTATATGTTTAAATAATATTTTATTAAATAATATTTAATACTCCCTCCGTTTCTTTATAATTGACGTTTCAGACAAATGCACACATATTAAGAGTAGATTAATTGTGTCCAAATTTTCTTGAAAATCATGTCATACAAATTGAAATGTGTAATTTTCCATCTCTAGTCATTTACTACACAATTAATTTGGTGGGCTACAAAACACAAGATTAAAACCAAGAAACTTCTCATATACCGCATTAAATATGTGTGAACTAATCTTATATGTTTCTTCATCCATAATCTTATATGTTGCTTCATCCATATACTCCATTGATTTTGATAGAAAAAATTGAAAATGTTGAAATATACAAAAAAGATAGTTCCAATTGGCTTTATGACATCACGAGTGAAGTTAGAATAGTGTTAACTATCTCCTTAATTTGTGTGCAATAGGTTCAAACATCATTTAATAAACTTGGAGGGAGTAGTAACATATTGAATTATAATGTTTAAGAATTTTGGCAGGATTTTTCGATATACTTTCAAACATATTTTATGTGGGAAGATCGAAAAACCATGTTAGACTAGGCACGTCAACAAGGACGATGTCTAAATATGGTTCTGACCATAAAAAAATCTTGGGAAAGAAAGGTTATATTAGCATGCAAAAAATCAGGTAGTTATAGGCCATACTCAGATAATTTGACACGGAAAACACGTACAAAGAAGAGCGAATGTCTATTTGAGCTGAATGAGCTTATGCAAAGGGACGTCACTTGGATACTAATGGTGATATGTGGTAGACACGATCATGACCTTCCACAAAATCTAGAGGGTCATGCCTATGTTGGACGATTGACTGAGGAACAACACGGGGATGTATTAGCGTTGACAGAGGCTCAAGTAAAGCCCAAGCATATTTTCATGTTCTTACATCAGAAATACAAAGCCATTGTTACATCGCGAAAGCAAATTTACAATGTACGACAAGGATATCACGAACACGAAATGGGGGACATGTCGATAACTCAGTTCACAAAGCAATTTTTATCGGATAGGGGTTATTATGTTAGTGACCGATCGGTACCTCGAATGAACGATGTGGTTCAAGACTTGTTTTGGGCCCACCCCCAATCACAACACCTGTTGAACTTGTTTCCTTATGTCGTAATAATGGATTCGACATACAAGACAAACAAGTAAGTTTAAACCGGTATAATATCTTTTATATAGTAATTTTAGCCAATCAATAGAGTGTGGTAATAACGGTATTTATTATCTGCATTGAATTTATTTGTAGGTACAATATGGCACTTATTGAGATTGTCGGCTTTACGTGCACATGAAAGACTTTTAACATGACATATTCTTTCATGGCACACGAGAACGTTGACCACTATGTATGGATATTGTATGAATTGGAGCACTTGTTCGGTAAAATTAGAAAAAGACCAACGCGATAGTCACATATCGAGATTTGGCTGAAGTTAAGGCTATAGCCCAAATTTTCCCCTGATGCCCAACATTTGTTGTGTTGGGTGCATATACTAGGCAACTGTAAGGCTTATGCGCTTACTGTGACATGTAATAGTGGTTTAGCAAATTCTTTCTCAAACCAATGTCGTGGATTGTTCAACTCCAAATCCCAGGATACCTTCTTGCAACAGTTAAATGAAATGCGGGACACGTGGAAATGTGGTCTGATGAATTACCTTATGGAAACGTGGCTTGTGCCTTACCTAAATCGTATTGTCAGGGCCTGGACTGATACCAATCTCCATTTAATCACCATAACAACAAATAGGTAATTTACTTTGCGGTTTAGGAATTACTACATACTACTCATACACGACATGGTTTATTGATAATTATATTATGTTTACAGGGTTGAGGGGCCCCACTCTGTGCTGAAAGATTTCATCGATTCTTTTGTTTGTGGCTTCAACACAATAGCAAAGAAGATCGATTGTTTGATAGAAGATCAGGTTGCTGTTGTGAGAGGATCCATGGAGATGGATCGAAATACGATCCCTGCGCGTGTCAAAAAACTAAAACCACCTATGAACTGTCTTTTTCTCCGACTTACCAACAAGGTGTCAAAATTGTGTATAAACAAAAATTGGGCACAATGGATAGGATCTTGCACCCAAAATATGAATTTGACTCGACTGTTTGCAATGATCGTTGGTGGACAACGGTAAGAGGACTTCCATGTGCACACGATGTGTATGAAGCGATGAAGACAAATACCCCGTTGAAGCCAAGTCAGATTCATCTTTTCTAGAAACAAGTTGTATGGGAAGGTGTTACGGAACATGCGCTCCTACAAGACGATGTTCCCCTAACGACAGATGACCTACTATTCGATGACTTGATGGGGGATATACATGCTAGGAGGTTGAGCGTTGACCAGATCCACTGTATTAAAAGGGCATACAAAGCCGGGACCATGCCTGGGAGGTCCTCACTGCAGGATCCTCCTACTAGCTCCATCAAATCAAAGGGGAGGCCAAAGAAGGATTCAATGAGAAGGGATAAGACCTAGTTGGAGCACGCACAAGAGAATACACATATCAATCTGTCCACCTCGATGAGCGGTTCAATATTAAAAGGTCGGGGTAGTTAGAGCCAGCGTGCACGTCGTAAGCCATCAATAAGCGAAGTAGTGGTCGGGCCCGAGGTTGACCAACTAGACATGCATTTAGGGGTCAATTTCGGCGTCCGGAATGTGGACCCGTTTATGTTCATGTACATCACCAGTGCCTTGGACGTGGCGGGGGATGGTCACTGCGGGTATTGGGCACTTGCAACACTACTCGGGTTGCCCCAGAGCCAATTGAAGCAATATTCGAAGGGAGATGGCGATAGAGGTGAAAACAAACATACAAGTATACAGTACAATTCATCCAATGGTCACGCCGCTGCCCGATCTGATCCATAACATCAACTTTTCTGGAAAAAATTATGGACTCCAACATTGGATAGAGATGTCGATGTGTGGCTTGATTTTTGCTACAAAATACCAAAAAGCTTTGGTGTTCTTGGCTTGGAACGGTGCACACACTAGTCTCCCAATGATTTGCTACAACCGCAATGCGCGCCCTCCTACAGAGGTGCTTGCAATGGCCTTAGTGGGAGCACGTAGTCATTTTATACCGGTGAACTACGTTGCCCTATCTTGTTTTAATTTTTTGTACTTAAAATCGTATATCTGTAAAGATGGGTTAATTACTTGTTTCAGGTATGGTTGGATAGCGACGCGCCAATCCCTCCCATTGTGGCGTAGTGGAGAGAATTCCATCATCAAAGTGTTGATAATTGGGATCGTGCATTTCTTCCGCGTATTCAAGAGTTTCAAAGATATCGTGCTGAAAATGATCGACCAACGGCCTAATTATATACATGTAATTTTGGGTAGTAATGTATATTTTTTACAAATTTATCAATTAAAATAGTTGGTAAAATTTTTGTTGTTACACATTTTCTAACCCGACCCAAACACGTTACATTTTTAACCCAAATACATTTTCTAACCCAAAAATTTTTACGACCCAAACCCCACTTGACCGCTTCCGCTCGATAACTATTTTGTTGTACTATTTTTTCCATTTGATGTATATATGTAAAATATAGTTATACCTACTAATAAATTCAAATTTATATGTTAAATTACTAACTAAAAAAATATGAATTAACCTCATTTACAATCTACAATTGAACCACAATTCAACGAGTATCCGTTTCGCCCCGCTTGCGGAGCACCAACCAAATCAGCCTCCCACTGCCGTGCGGCAGCCACCGACGCGCGCCTTCCACCGCCGCGCGCTTCCTAGCGCCGCACACCTCCCAGTGCCGCACGCCGCCCTCTGCCGCCCACTGCTTTTGCCTTATCTGTCCTCCAATGCATGTAGTATCCGATGTTCCCCAATGCATGCAGCCCCCGATGTCTCCTAATTCATGCAGCCCCCGATGTCCCCCAATACATGCCTTAGCCTACCCCACCCCTCTTCATTCTTCCCCTATATAAACCCCTTAGCCATAACTCAAATCCTCACATTCTCATCATTCTTTTCAATCCTCTCATAAGCTCTCTTTCAATCCTCTCTTTGCAGATTTTCTAAGTGTTTATAGTTGAAACTATGGCACGGACTCGAGGATGCAACAGTCTATGGGTATTTTACTATCCTCCTTACATAATTAATTTCTTTCATAATTTATGGATCTTTTGTATACATGTTTTTTTTTTTTTCATTTATAATACAATACTACTTGTAAGATATTATTATTTATATATGCATTTTTTTACTTTCACAATATAATAGTAATTATATTATATATATTTATGTATATGCATTGTCTTTAGATAATTATTGTTTTTAATTACTTGTTCGATGGCAACATCTCATATACTCCATTCACAATAATTACTACTTTTATATGATTGGCTACAAAAATACAAAATTCAAACCACTAAACTCTTCACATACTCCTTAGAAGTTGTGCAATTGAATCTTGAAATATGTGTCTCGTAATAGTCCAGTAGCAAATTCCAAAGAAATTTTGATGTGTATTTAGTATATTTGGAGAGATTTCTTAATTATTGTGCCTAAACCCAAAACGTCAAATAATATAGATCGAATGGAGTATAGTACTATTTTTAAACATCGAGTATTTATATACATGCAACTTTTCTACATTCACAATAATACTTGCCCATTTTTTATAATAATATTCATTTGTTATTATATGGTTTTAGAATTCTTTAACAACCAGATTCGGCTTGGGGAGCGGGTCACAACACGTGCACGAGCGAGGGATAACACAATCCGCTCGCAGAGAGAACCAAATGAGAAGAACGGAAATAGAAGACGAGGAAATGAATTTGGGACCCTAAAACGAGGAAACGGATGTCCGCGCGAAAGACGAGGATGTGTCCTACAATTCCGTCTCCGGTCACGCCGATAGTGCAGGTCCGTCCACCATACGAAGCTTCTCTGGCACAGCCGGTCGGTCAAAAAGTAGACCTTCGTCTTCAAGGTTACGCCCGTCAGCTAGTGCACGGTACAATTACTCTCCGGCTGATAATGTACATGCACCAAAGGAGCTTGACGGATATGGCGGTGGACCTAAAAATCTTACATTGCTCAAGAATTTCAATACCCACATTGCTAGATCTGTGTGGATGAGTACTAATAAGAATTTCGTAAGTTGACATATTATAACCTTACCATATCCAATCATTCAAGTATACAAAATGTATTAATTTTCACTTGTTGTTGCAGATCCAAAAAGTACTTAAACCACACGGAAGGTCTAACGGACTAGTGCCATGGAAGGAAGAAGAGATCCCACGTGGGCAATGGAAGCAAGAAAAAGTGGGCTGACTAGGCTGTTGTCTCTAGAGTGGAAAACAATGGATTGGGTCTTGATTTCGGCATTCGTGGAGCGTTGGCACCCCGAATCGAACAACTTCCATTTTCCATGGGGGGAGATTACCATAACGCTCCATGATGTGTACAAGATTATGGGGTTGGAGATTGACGGCATGCCTCTGGCCCAAACAATGACAGAAGAAGAATTGTTTTCCATCCTCGGTAGTGTGTATAACTTCAATGAACAACAAATGGCTAGAAATAAAACCAACGGTGGTTTTGTCGTAAGTGAATTGAATGGGTGGTTGAAGAAATTCGTAACGATTGATTCAAATGTACACCCAGATAATGTCGCATCTGACTTTTTGGCGGTTCTCATAGGGTGCACCCTCTTCCCTGACAAGTCTGCGAGCAAGGTAAAGCTCAATTTATTTGAAGTTGTACTGGACATCGATTCGACACCAAACTATGCATGGGGTGCAACAACCCTTACCTACCTATACCGACAATTAGGTGTGGCAAGTCGTAGAGATGCAAAACAAATATCTGGTTGTTTGCTGCTTCTCCACGTAAGTATCCAAATCTCTTAATATTGTCATCTAATATTATTATATATCTATTAGTTACCAATTTTCGTGTAGAATTGGATTTGGAGCTACTTCTCCAAGTTTAGGGGTCATCTTTCTCAAGAAATGGCCATCATGAAAGATTGTCGAGCTGCAACTTGGGATGAACGTCGACCATCTAAATTGCCAGGTTGTGACAGGATAGAGGGTATGAGGCGGGAGCTCGACTTAGTAGCCCTTGACGAGGTACTACAAATTTGGATATATTGCTTTATTCTAAATTCATATTTTTATGCAATGCACACTAAACATTTTTTTTACAGGTAAATTGGGTGTCATGGAAGGGCATCGATTTCAATGATGAATTCAAGATTTCCATGTACAGAGGCACCCTGAAGTTCCTCACTTTTGACGAACCGTACATGCTTGATCGGGTTACTCGTCAGTTTGGTCATGCTCAGGGAGTGCCTCAAGACCCAATTCGGCCTCACTTTGTTACACGAAAAACTTGATCTGACCAGTACAAAGCAAAGTTTAGCAGTGATGACGGCCATTGGGAGGAACGGTGGAACTACCTCTGCCCGATAATGGAGCTACCAAAATGTCGTAATGCATGGGACGTGACATCTGACTATATGGACTGGTTTACGGAGCATTCTCACCCTTCCTTGATTACAGATCCCCTGCACTACTGGTAGAAGGTGTCGCACGGCCCGTACCTCTTGCCCTCGAAACAGTGAGAGTACGTAACCATATTGTTTTATAATTATATTTATTACATATTATATCATCTAATATATTATTGTATTCATTTTGCGATGACAACGTATGAACCAAGTGGAAGGTATCATACAAGATGAAATGGACATGATTAACAACTTCGAGCACTCGCATCCATTGAAGCGGACACTTCTGAAATGGTGACAAATGAGGTCGTCCCAGTGCTAGTTTTGCCGACGCGAGCTTCTCAAAACCAAGGCTATGCTCCAGCTCGCAATAGTGATTTCGGGACACAACGCCAGTCACCACCAGGTCCAAGCTCAAGGGGTGGATACCAAGCTCACTCATTTCAAAGTCATGACTTAGGGCCACAGTTTCAAGCTCCTTCTTTCGGGATATAATCTCAAGCTCCATACTTTCAGTATGGACAACAAGATCCTAACTTCGGGTTTTCCTCATTCGGGGTTGGATCCCCCCCCCCCCCGCATTCAGGTCAGGATCCCTACCCCCCGCATTCGGGTCAGAATCCCCACCCCTACCCCCGCATTCGGGCCAAGTTCCCAACCCACTGCTTTCGGGGTCGGATCCCAAGCTCTAGGCTATGACACATTTAATCAAGACCACATGAGGGGTTTTACATCATTACTTGGATCATCATCATATCCACATGGCTACCCTTTTCGTATGGGGAAGGGTTCGGAGAAGGGCACGAGCAAAGGTATGGAGGAGGTTATAATAGAGACAATTAAATAGGTTTATGTTAAGTCTTTTATTAGGAAGTTATTTATGCTAATTTAAGTCTTTTCGGAGAAGGACAATAGGAAGTTATCTATGCTGAATAGTAATGATTTTAATTTTACTTTTAAATTCTTGCAAGTTACATATTTTCCATATAACTTTAACAATATTTATTAAGATTCAATATTTTTTAAATATCGAAGAAGAACCCGACTCGACCTAAACCCGACCCGAACTCAACCCGAAAATTTGTATGACTCGATCGATCCAAACCCGATCCGCCCGACCCAGTTTACGTATAATTTTATGGGCTAATTTATATACTAACCGAACTCATTTTCTAATACTGATCGTGATTACCAACCACCGCGCGTCATCCATTGTCGCGCGGAAGCCGCCGCCGCACGACTACCACCGCCGTGCGGACTGTAGAGTGCAAATAGCACTCTATAGCGGTGAAAATAGCACTCTATAGCGGTGCAAATAGGATTGGCCTAAAGAAATATAATTTTTTCGGGGTACTAATTTAGTTCTCGTGCCTTGCACGATTTGTTTATCACCGAATTTGTTTTATGGATTATATATAGATAATTTTTTTTAATGATATTATTAATTAATATAAAAGTATATGTGTAATGAGTAACAATATAAATTAGAAATTAATTAGAGAAAGAGAAGAAGAAATGTTTAATCTAAAAGAAAAATATATAACTTTTTGACATTTGAGAAGAAATCTAATCTAAAACAAAGTTGTAAAGAAAGAGAATATATAATTTAATTATGTTTTGAAAATAAGTTTGATAAATGACATGACGACACGTGGAAAATAATGACGTGGATCATTCTCGGAGAGACACGCACCATTAAGGAAGTTTTGGTTTAGTATATTGATACGCTCTACTTTGTAGTGCGTAACTAGGAGTTGTTACTGGAGTTTTAGGTACCATTTGTATGGGTTTAGTAGACAATTTAGGATAATGGAGTTGTGGAGAAGAAGTGGTGGAAAGGAAGATTTTAGTGGAGTATTGAAGCATTAAGGAGCAATGAAAGCCACCAAGTGAAGACCGCAAGGAAGAAGCAGAAAACCGCGGGCGCGGAAGGAGTGCCGCGGGTGCGGATGGTTTTCCACGGGCGCGGATGGACAACAGTGCAAGCGGATCAAGATACGACAAAACCGCGGGCGCGGAAATATTTCCGCGGTCGCGGATCCTTTCCTGGCGCGGTGCGGAGACGCGATTTTCGTCTGAGATCTTTAGTTTACTTTATTTCCTTTTAGTTCATTTGTTTTATTTTTAGAAGATTATTATCGTTATCTTTTAGAAATTAGGTTTTGCTAAGTCTTTATATTCATTCTTTTAAACATCAGTTTGGAGAGTTCGTTTTTCTCCTTCTTCCTCTTTTCCCTTTTCTTTGTTTTGTTTTGTTTTTGGCTAGACAATTGAAGTCTTGGTTTGAATTTGATTGTGAGATTAATCTTTTACTTTATCCTTGAATGTTATTGATTCTCTTGCTCTTCATCCCATTGAGTTTTATTGATTTCTCTAGCCTGATCAACTAGTAGTTATTGGTATTATTCTTACTGCAGGATTAGGGTTTTTAATTCTATTGGTTTATCTAGTTCACCATTTCGTTGTGATTAGTATTATTAGTATTGGTTTCCCTAGCCTGACAAACTAGTTGAGATTGATATTATCTATAGTGCTGGTTCCCCTAATCTGGTCAACTTGTTGAGATTAATATTGTTCATCCCTAATTCAGAGTAGCAACCACGATTTACAGGAACTTGTTGTGAATGTTTATTGTGACGAGAATTGATTGCATGTCAAGTACTGACTGATTGTTAAGTATTGCGTGAGCCTATCTATTCCTGAGCTTACTGTTGCTGTTAAATTGAATCTTGATAGTTTCTTGATTGTTTAATAGTTAGGATTATCAAGACTAGTTGGACTGGTAATTAATTTAGAACAAGGATTAGGACATTCATGAGAATTGAGAACTAGGGATAATCAATGGTCGATCAACCAAACTGAAAGTGGATATTTGTCTAGCCAAGTTATTTATGTTTTATCTATTATTTTTCTTAGTTAGATTCATATAAACCCCCCTTTGTCTTTGTTATCAATTGGTGAATGTTTTGGCAAACAGGATATATAGCTTGATTCTCTGTGGGATTCGACCCTTACTTACCAGACTACATTAGTTAGGTTTTTGAGGTTTACTTTGTTAGGTGCATGCGACAAAACGCCTATCAAATTTGGCGCCGTAGATTTTTGGTTTTTGAGGTTTACTTTGTTAGTATATATATAGTAGATTTTTAGAAGAAAGCGATTCATTTTCATGTACATTATGAATTGTGTGAATATCTAATATCTAGATTGGATCAGATTTTTGTTATATAACTTGAGGTTTAAAATGTGAAATTATATCTTATCAATATTTATGGAAGAAAGTGATTGTTGCATGTAAATTAGGATTTGTGTGATTTATTTCTATTTAAGTTAGGAAATGTGTGATTGGTTTGTATAGTATATTAGGAAAGGATCAAATATTTGGTATATATTTTGATGCTTAAAAAGGTAAAATTATATCTTCAAAGTATTTATGAAAGAAAGTATATTATAAAAAAAATTGTGTGATTGATTTGATCCCTTTATAATATATGATAGGATAACAATTTAAAAATTTGATTCACTCCATTTTAAGAAGTCACAATCTTGATCTTCATAAGATCACCGACCAATGTGTATCATATATTAGGAAATTATCAAATATTTAATATATATTTTGAGATTTAAAAAGATGAAATTATATATTCAAAGTATTTATGGAAAAATTGTGTAATTCTTCTTTTTCAAAACTTTTCTAATTAATCAATGTACGATATTTAGTATAAATTGGAAAACGTGTGATTTGTTTCTATCTTAATTAGAAAACGTTTGATTTGTGATTGATTTGTACGATAGATTAGGAAGGGATCAAATATATGCTATTTATTTTAAGGTTTTCAAAAGGTGAAATTGTAAAAATGTGACATGTGGCGAAAACTAGGGGTGTCAATCGGGCGGGTCAGGTCAGGTTCGAGTCATTTCGGATTCGGGCCAATGTCCGATATTATAACAAGTCGGACCATATCGGGTCGGATTAGGTCGGATATTTGTTTATCGGGTGAGATCGGGTATTCGGGTCAATTTCGGTCGGGTTAATTTGGATTTCGGTCAAACTTAGGGATGCCAATCGGGCAAATCGAATCTGTTTCGGGTCGGGTCATTTTGGTTTCGGATTAATCCGGATCCGAGATTATGACATATTCACATGTATTTTGACAACTCAATCCAAATCGGGTCGATCGGGTCAACTGTTCATTTAATCAGGAGAAGTCGGATATTTGGGTCAGTTTTGATGGGTTATTTCAGATTATGACCGAACTAGATTTTGTGTAAATCATATTTCGGTTGAGTCAGAATTCAAATAATAATGAGTTTGAATGAATAAGATTTCGTTTAAGTACGATCTCAAAAGAATCACATTTCGTATAAATCAAATTGTGGTTGAAATGTATTTCGATAAAACCGGTTTTCGATTGAAGACAAACATAATTACAATAAATATATATTCACTATAAAATCTCATATCATTGGAGTTCTATATTTAAGATTAATTGGGTTATGGTAAGGATGATTCTTACGGTAAATAGTGAGGATAAACCTAGACCTTTGAGTTTATGATCTAACCGTAAGGAAAGTTTATGATCTAACAATAAGGAAAGTTTAGGATCAGGTGGCATTGTTTTTTTTTGTGTTTTCGGGCTATCGAGTTTGGGTTTTCATGGGATTTCAAATCAGTCAACTTTGGGTTTTTGAGTGATTTCGGATCAGACAACTTCGGGTTTTCGGGTAATTTAGGATCGGGTAACTTCGGGTTTTCGGGTGATTTCGGATCGGGTAACTTCGGGTTTCCGGGTGATATCGGGTCGGGTGACTTCGGGCTTTCGGGTGATTTCGGGTCGGGTGACTTCGGGTACCGGGTTGATAATGGGTTAGTCCGTTCGGGTTATTTTTGGGTTCGGGCTAGTCGGTTTGGGTCGGGTATACATTTTTTCTATTCTTTTCGAATATCGAACGGGTTCGGTTTCGGGCAGGTAATTCGGATCGGGTCAAGTTTTGACAACCCTAGCGAAAATCTTGTAGGGATGCCATGTGGCAAAATGATTACGAAAGCGTCATATGGCAAACATTCTTATTGTTTTAGTATACATATAGTAGATTAGTCACGCTATATTACGAATTCTACGTATATCAAAAGTTATTAAAAGTCTACACAATAACTTTGAGATTTTACAAATTCCACTCGTTAACCTCAAACATTATAAAAAGCAATACAAAATATTCATATCTTAAACTTAATTTAATAAAATTATCATATCTTTGTGGTATTTAATTAAACATCTAATCTTTATCATTTATAAAATCATAAATTTTTTAAGGAAAATGTAAGGATCATTATCTTATTTACACATTTGATGACATCATAATTATCATTATTTTTAAAAATCAAATATCATTATATATTTTAAAAATATTTTTTTCAAGAAAAAAAACCTAGTTTTATGATTTTTTTTGTAAATGTTAATAGCGTAATTTTTACAAAAATCCCAATTTTCAAATAATGTTTTGAGAGAAAAAAGGATTTAGTCAAAATACGATGTACTTTTGATAATTGAAAAAAGGGTATTATTGAAAAAAAATGAATAAGGTTGAATTTATATACAAATAAATAAATAAGATTATTTTTTTAAAATAAAAAACTTATGGTGTAATGAAAACTGTGCAAATAAAAGTAGCTTTTTATTATTTCCCTACAAAATAAAATAAAATTTGGTGGTTATATAAAAAAATAAAGATGAGGTATTTTTTTAAATGCACAAAAATATTATGATTTTATTAAATTACATTTTATATATAGATAATTTGTAATGATTTTTTGCTTTTTATAATGTTGGAGGGTATTGGGCGGAATTTGTGAAACATCATGGGTACCACGCAAACTTTTAAAAACTTTAGACAACACACGGAATTCGCAATACCCCGTGTATACCATGTAGAATTTTTCAAAAAAAAGTGTTCAAAATACACTTATCTAATTGTTTTTGAATATCAATAACTAGATAAGACTTCGAAAGAAGAGTACATAGAAAATTGGAGTAAAGGAACCAAAAAATCTAATTTCAAAATTATTAATGAGGGGAATTTCATGCATTTACCTCTTAAAAGTAAGATGTAGGAAGCATTATGATCCCTTAGATCAGGGGAAGGAAGATGTGAGATTAAAAGTGACACGATGACATTTTCATAAACATCGCGATTTTTTTCACTATTCAATTTTTTTTCTTATCGTTCTAAACTGTTATCTTGACGTTGACATATAAATACTATATGTTCATTTATTTGTACAATAAAGTTCATATATATTAATACTAGATGTTCATATAGTTTGCACTGAAAGTTTACAAACTAAAGTGAACTAGAGATATACAAACACACTTTATACTAGATATTCATTGAGTATATCTAGTGTGGACTTCTATGTATTATATATGAACCTTTATCATAGTGTATAGTTATTACCAATCACCATTTACGTTTATTTATTTTTACTTGGTCATTGAGGTTCATGTGTAACATGCACATATTCATTTATTAGTCTTGTAAAGTTCATGTGTAACATTTACATGTTCATGTTTGAAATTCTTTTTACTTGGTCTTTGAGGTTCATATGTAACATGCACATGTTCGTGTGTTTGAAATTCTTTTTACATGGTTGTTGTGTGTTGATGTTCATATCTGATAACGTCAAAGTTCATATGTAAGATGCATATGTTTATATATTAGGGGGTGTTTGGTAGAAATAGGGTATCAGGTTGGGATGATGAATCATGTTGAAAATGTATGGGCTTGTGAATGATAGATTTTAATTTATTGTTCGTTTTGTAATTGGGGATGCGAATTTAACCCATAAAATCTTCTTCATTTCTCAAACTCACCCAATCCTTGAAAAATTGAGAGGTTTGGAAACCCATATTTTAAGGGGTTGTGGAATGAGTATGATACCCAAAATCTTCCAAACAAACAAAAAGTATGGGGCTTTCTCCAACCCTCTTCAACCCTAAACCCGATTCTCAACCCCTCTTACCATACATTCCATTAATTCTTTGAAATTCATAAACTAGATGTGTATATGTTGTGTGTTGATGTTCATATATTATCACTTAATGTTCATATATGATAACGTCTCATTTCTCTCAGATTTAATTTAAAATAATTTAAAAATATTTATGATGTACGGAATTAAGAAAAAAGTGGAAAAAATGAAAATAAAACAAAGGAGTGTTATTAGGGGAGTTAAACCAAGACCACATGGTACTTTTCTACTCCATTAACAGCTAGGCCATGAGGATATTGTAATTTATTAAGAGGAAAAAATATCACGCGGATAAACATAAATTTGGTAAAATTTGGCTAAAATAAATAAAAAATATTTAATAAAATTGGCAAATTAAAAGAACAAATAAGGATTAATGAAGGGAGTAAATATAATTTTAGCCTACGCACCTTTTCTTTCTTAGAATATATCTTCGACTTATTTTCTTTGATTTGAAATAGTCACCTTTTTCATAAAAAGAAGAAATAGTCACCTTTTTATAAATCTGGCCTTGTTTGACATTAGTTGCGGACATTCAGCCTGACGGTGATATTTAACAGTTTATATAGGGGCTTATTTTTTAACGCATACGTAAAATTGTCTTTCAACGCATATGCTCCCCACGTTACGTGATGAGAGGCTCCCCACGTAACGTGGGAGACGGCTTTCCACGTTACGTGGGAACAGGCTTTCCACGTTATGTGGGAACAGGATCCCCACGTAACGTGGGGAGCCTCTCCGGCTGTAAAAGCCAAAATTTTCCTCCTCCTTCCTCTACCCTAAACTGCCACTTTGAAGTTTCTATTCGTCCTCCCTCCCCACATAACGTCGCTTGCTTGTCTCCTCGTTACGAATCAACAAGGTCCGCACGTTAAGTAGATCCATATTCTTTAAAGGTTAGTAATAATCATTCTTGTTAATTTTTATTTTTATTTTTTAGTTTTTTTGTTAGGTTATTGTAGATTCATATTATTTTTGTGTTTTTGATCTTATTTTTAGGTAATTTTGAAGTAGTTATTTGCATTTGTTGGTTAATTTGATAGATATATTTGTATGAAATGATGGAAATTTGATAGATTTGTATGAAAGGGTGTTTAGGGTTTTTTGTTGGATTTGTATGAAAATAGCCAAATGCAAGTGGTAGTTTTGTTGGATTTGTTTAATTAGTGTTAATTTTGTTGGATTTTGGGTAATATTTGATGAAATAATGTCTCGCCGGAATCTGGAAAACGCGTCGGAAACATGCCGGAATTCTGGAAATGGCAATTTCACACGTTATGTGTGGAGACAGTCCACACGTAACGTGTGAAGTCTGTACCCACGTTATGTGTGGATGATCTCCACACATAACGTGTGGAGACAGTCCCCACGTTAAGTGTGGATTCTGTTTCCACGTAAATTATGTTTTTTTTTGTATACCCGGAGTTGTATTTTTTGAGATAAAATGGTTTGATTTATTGTTTTAGATGGAGCCCGGTGAGAGAACAAAGCGTAAAAACAGAAGAAACCTCGTCCGGGACGTTTTGTTTTGGACTGAAGATGAGGTAACCCGTAGGTTTGCGGGCGGTAGTCAGGATGAGAGAGGATACGGGCAGGCATGCAATGTTGACCCCCCTGTGTTGCCGTTTGTGCCATCGTTTCCTGTGGCGGGTGGTCGTGCTGACTCGGAGCCGCAATTGTACCCAGATTATAACGCGAGCCCGCTCCATGGTTATTCTGATACGATGAATCAGAATAACTATTATGGCCCCCCATTTAGTCCGCTGCCCCAGCAGAGCCCTCACCGTCATCATAGCCCGCTGCCCTATCACAGCCCTCACCTCCATCAGAGCCCTCACATCCATCATCATAGCCTCGTCTATTATCAGGGCGTAGATGATCAGATGCGATACAACCCATGGAAGAACCCGAGCCTCTACCCGAATGCACCTCAGCCTATGGTAAATAGCCTTAATATATGAAACGATGAGCGTATGATAAAAATGTAATTACTTATCATTTGTAAAAAAAAATGTAGGACGAGGATAGTCAGGCTTGGGCTCCAAGAGGTGAACCTGATTATGCGGACGAGGAGCCACAAGAAGCCTCTTCTTCGTGGTCAAAACCGCCTCGGTCGAAGAAAAAGGGCAAATATGACCCTGAATTGGTGGTTGGAGTACCTAGAGGTCCAGAGATGCCTGGACTTCTGATGTTTTCCGGTCTCCCAAAACACGAGTCAGAGCGGATCTAGGTAGAAAAGCGAACGAATTATTCTTGCTCGCTGAAAATCGGGTCGTCGCGAAGGACTGGGGCTGTTGCGGGGCAAATCCGCGGGCGCTAAAGTGTATCCGCGGGCGCAGAAAAGGCTACTGTGGCTGCGTGTGCGATTCGAGCGTGGTCCGAACGAGGGGGATCTCGGCTAGGGCCGAGAGCCACGTTTGGTGAGTGGGTGTGGTTCGTATTCAGTGGTGTTGGGTTCGGTGGACTTGATCGTGGGTTAGGGGGGCCGGTTAGGGCGGTTCGGTGAAGGTTTAGTTGAAGGAGTTAGACCTTGGGGGCGGGAGCTTGGCTCAACGACATCGCTAGGCTTTAACTCTCAATTCAACTTGTTTATTAATTAGGTTAAGGCTGGCTTATATAGCAGCCAAAACAAGGTTCTTGCCCTAATGGGCCTACAACATAAATGGATCGGCCCTCTTGGCACAAGAGAGGCCCGACATCCAAAAATAGAAACTTGCTAAAAACGACAATATCTAAAAATAGTAAATACTAAAAACGATAACTTTCCAAACTTAGAAACACACTAAGAATGGAAACTGCTAAGAAGGGAAACTGCTAAATACCGAAAAAATACTAAAAATAGAAAGTGTCTCAGAATGTCTTGAAATTGGCATGTGAGTGTCACAATACCAAAGTAACTCAAATGGCACTCGTAGTGCCGAGGAATGTCATGACCAGGGTCACATCACCCTCCCCCACTTGGCTGCGAAACGTCCCTGTTTCGCGAATGTCGCTGTTCGGGGGCTCGTGATGCCGCAAGCCGTCGGGGTCGAAAGTGAAGCGAGGTGGGTCCGTGGTCAGATGCGGTGTGGTAGTCCTCGTGTACCAATCCAGTGTTGTTGCGCTCCTCCCAGGTCCAACACGGTCTGCCTGTCCATGTATCTGTCTCGTATCCGGGGGCAAGTCCAGTGCTTGTTCAACGGTGGAAGCGGGTGGAAGCTCATTAGGGGGTACGTCATCAAATATCTGGAAAAGAGGGTGCACAAAAGTGGGTAAGTCACAAGGATCCTCCAATAAAGAAAGACACGCAATAGGAGTAATAGGAGAACGTCCATGAAAAGAATGAGTGAACGCTCAAGATTGTGTCAGCAAAGAGCGGTGCGCTACGCGGTCCTGGAATGTTGGCAAGAGGGTGTTGGCATCGAGATCAACGCACAGTGGAAGTTCCGCGGTCGCGGTGGGGAAGGCCGCGGTCGCGGCTCCGGGTGCAGAAGCGGAATCGAACAGTGGGGAAACCGCGGCCGCGGATTGGGTTGCCGCGGGAGCGGGTCCTGTGCCAGAAGCTGTAGGCACCGTTAGAGAATCCGCGGTCGCGGATTGGGTGGCCGCAGGCATAGAAGTGTGTGCCGCGGTCGCGGTTGCTGCATCCGCGGTCGCGGTTTCGACCGAGACAAGATTGTGCATGTCTTCGGCCTTTGCGCGGTTCCTCTCCACATGGTCATATAAGATCTCCTGCGGCGTCATAGGGAGAAGAGTGACTCGCCTACCGCCATGAATAAAGACGTAAGTGTTGAGGAACCCGTCATGTACCGTCTTCCTGTCATACTGCCAAGGTGATGCGGTCCTGTCCTGCCATCAGATGGTCCACTAAGAGTTGGGGACGACCGAGACCATGGCGTCCTCCCTGGAGTAGACTTAACATAGTTTATTATATATTTCCTTATTATTAGCGATTGTTTGTTTTAGTATGTTTCCCTTTTATGCATTTTCTATTTCGGGTGTGCGCTCCTCTTATGCTTAAGAGGGCCGACCCATTAGTTAGAATAAGGCCCAAGCCCATTAGGGTTTTGCCTGAGCTCTTTGGCTATAAGTAGTCACCTTGTACTTCATTTCTAATCACGTTGAAATTAAAGCTTAAGCCTCAGTTGAGATCATCTCCTCCCTTAAGCCTTCAACGTCACCCTTGTTACTTGTCCCAAATCTATCCCAAACACAACCCATTGGCGATCCCGGTGAATTGCTCGATCTAGATCCGTGCGCGAGACGAGTCGACCCCTTAATTCGTATCAACTGGTATCAGCTTCCAGGCGATCGAGCCACCCTAGTCGCCACTCCGAAACCCTAATCTACCACACCAAACCAGTTCGTCTCTACACCTCCATCTGCGACACTTCAGGAGAATTGCCATAACCTTCTGCTCACTCAATATTTTGGTCTGAAATTTTGAGGAGAAAAACTAGACTCGTAGATCTAACTCCTCGAGTTGGAATCATCGCATTTTGATTCCTGAGAAGGGAGAACGAGTATTTACAAGTTGAACCAACACCCAGGAATTCTCCTTGCCCGACGAGAGAAGATTGATTCTGCCCAGATCTCGATCTCGCCTTTAGATCTGTTCGTGGCTTCACCGTCTTCCCTTCGCTGCCGGAGTTCTCGTCGCCAGCGTCACATCACACCATCGTTCTTGTCCTCTTCTCAGATCTGCCTCGCCGCCTTCACAGTAGCAGACCCGACGACTCTCTTCTTCGTCTCCAATCTGCGACACTTCAGGAGAATTGTCATAACCTTCTGCTCACTCAATATTTTGGTCTGAAATTTTGAGGAGGCAAACTAGACGCGTAGATCTAACTCCTCGCGTTGGAATCATTGCATTTGGATTCCTGAGCAGAGAGAACGAATTTTTACAAGTCGGACCAATGCCCAGGAATTCTCCTTGCCCGACGAGAGAAGATTGATTCTGCACAGATCTAGGTCTGCCGCCTTCGTCTCCACTCCGCCCCCGCTCGATTAGATCTGCTCGTCCTTCGTCTCCACCCCGCCACCGCTCGCTTCCCGACGTCAGACCCACCGCCGGCCACGCCCAGCCGCCGCCACTGCCCCTGTTGTGCTGTGATCTGTGTTGAGTGGTTGCTTGCACAAGCAGCCCTAGGGTACAAAAAAAAAAGTTGTGGGCTGATTACAAAAAAAAAAAGAGAGAAGAAAGAGAAATCATCCAAAATTCGACATGGCATGTCGACTCTCAGATTGGCGCCCGCCCGATACCCACTTGCGTCGTCGACGTTTTGCTGGATATGAAGGAGAGTTCCTGGAGTGGTCCCGGTACATGGCTTACTACTTTAGCCAACGAGACTATGACCAAGACGAGCAGTGTGACATCGCAATCAGTTGTCTCACTGGCTACGCCCTTGACTGGTGGTTTCGTGTAGAGGATTATCGCCGGACCCATGGTTGGCAACCCGTCATCACTTGGGAGCAAAT
Source organism: Rheum nobile (assembly GCA_027886185.1). Lineage (NCBI taxonomy): Eukaryota > Viridiplantae > Streptophyta > Magnoliopsida > Caryophyllales > Polygonaceae > Rheum > Rheum nobile. The sequence continues at coordinate 3,127,249 of WOAB01000056.1, forward strand.
TGTTTATGTTATGACCCGACACTTTGCTCCGAGTGTTGATCCAGGAGCCTACGCCGCCCGCTCAAAACAACGGACCAGGCCGTACCTTGAGCGCGTCTCTGCACGTACCCTAGTACGCTCTTCTGAGGGATTCCCTGAACGCACCCCAGCCCGCGTCACGGTGCTCCTGCCCCCAATTCCGGTACCCCCTGTTGCGCTCGTCCCTGCTACGACGCCAACCACACCAACCGCTTCCGCACCAGCACCCGATCCTGAGATCACTCCAACTCCAACTGTCGTGCCTCTGGAGCCAACGCCCACCAGACCGCCCCCTCTGATCATATCGGCACCCACTTCGATGGTCCCCATGGTGTTGGACATGCCTCTCCTCGTTCTAGTACCCACGACTTGTGAGTCTTTCATTTTGGCTCCTTCAATGGACTTTACGCATCAACCATTCCGATGTATATGGTCCTTTACATGTGTTGATCGACTATTCACCCTTGTGCCTACATGTTCGAAGCGGGGACGCTTCGATTCTAAGAGAGGGATAATGATGCGGTTCTGTCCTGCCATCAGATGGTCCACTAAGAGTCGGGGACGACCGAGACCATGGCGTCCTCCCTGGAGTAGACTTAGCATAGTTTATTATATATTTCCTTATTATTAGCGATTGCTTGTTTTAGTATGTTTCCCTTTTATGCATTTTCGATTTCGGGTGTGCGCTCCTCTTATGCTTAAGAGGACGACCCATTAGTTAGAATAAGGCCCAAGCCCATTAGGGTTTTGCCTGAGCTCTTTGGCTATAAGTAGCCACCTTGTACTTCATTTCTAATCACGTTGAAATTAAAGCTTAAGCCTCAGTTGAGATCATCTCCTCCCTTAAGCCTTCAACGTCACCCTTGTTACTTGTCCCAAATCTATCCCAAACACAACCCATTGGCGATCCCGGTGAATTGCTCGATCTAGATCCGTGCACGAGTCGACCCCTCGATTTGTATCACAAGGTCTACCAAGAAGAAGATGAGTAGCATCCATAGACACAACATCACATAAAACACTATTATGGTATTGACCAATTTGAAAAGGGATGCATCATTGCCTGTGTACCGCATCACCATTACTTGCAGAAAGCCATTGAAGACCATATGGCGTGGGGTGTGGTTGTGTCGGTAATTGAAGGCGTTGGACAACCTTCTCACTCACAATGTTGCAGCACGACCCACTATCTATTATGACGCTGTGATAGCTCCATAACTCTCTTGATGACGGCGCAGGACGAAGAGGACGCAATGAAGTTGCGCTCGACTGGTCCGATGACAAGAGCCCGCGCCAGAGCCATGGAACGTGCCACACACTCCTTAGTCTCACGGGCTTACGCAAGTGATACGGGTTCATCTAGTCCTAAATGGGTCCTCCTCATGACCTATGAAGGCTTAGGTGGGGCCTCGTCCTAATCGACCCCACCAAGAAGACGAAGACGACGAGTTCGCGGAAGCGGAGCAACAGTGAAGAACTCGGCCCAGAACTCGACCGAGTTCTGGACCGAGTTGTTGCTACAGTGAAGAACTCGGCCCAGAACTCGACCGAGTTCTGGACCGAGTTGTCGGCGATTTTTCGCCTCTGTCGAGTACGTTTACAGACAACAACTCGGCCCAGAACTCGGCCGAGTTCTGGACCGAGTCGCGGCCGCGTCAGCGTTTTCGCTTCGTCGTCTCTTCGTTTGCTGAACAATTTTTAATATTATTTTATGTTATTTTTATTTGACCTATTTAAACACTTGAAACCCTAGTTTGTATTCTTTACGTTGGATTTTAGTTTACAAGTTGAGTTCGCTCCTTAGAAGTTGAGTACGCTCCTTCCTTGAATCCTAACGTCAACCCTTCGATCTCCGGATCAACCTATCCTGTAGCTCGTCGCTTCGAGCAAATCATTCACCGTCTCTTCGGTACTCAAGGTCATCTCTTTGACCTCTTCGTCATCTCTTTGACGCGTTAGAAAGGGTTATCTCTTTAACCCTAGGAAAGCCATCACTTTGGCTACGGAGGAGAAGATTTAACCTAGCTTGAGGAGTCAAGATCCTACATCGCCCATGGGTTGTTCGCATCAACTGGCATCAGAGCCTTTTCCAAGCTAAGTTTATTCTTCTCTCTTTTGTGATTCTTGAAATTCTTCCGCTAGCAAACCCTAGAATTTTTTTTTCTACCACCACCACCACCGTTCGCAACCACCGCCGATCCCCACCACCACCGTTCGCCACCACCGCCGATCCCCACCACCAACGTCAAAAACCACCACCACCATCCGCCGCCGCCTCCTTCCCCTTCACGACCAAACCCTAATTTCATCTAGGTTTTGTTTACTTGTTCCCCACTCCTACAATATACCCTCTAGCAATTCTTGTTTCCTTTGATTGCATATTTGTTTCCTTGTTCTTGTTGATCTCGTCTTGCTTCATCTTTGGTTTAATTGCTAGATTAGTTGTTGATTTCTTCCCATGCTAGTTGCTTGTCTCTTATTTCTTTTCCTGCACTCGCTTTGTGTGGTTCTTTCTTGCTTGATTCGCAATCATATCAAGTCAAAAAAAAGAAAAAAAAAAGAAGGTTTGACCGTACAAAAATCGAAAACAAACATACTATTCTCACCTTCCATCAATCAAAAAAAGGGTTGGGAAGACGGAAGCCTTCCAAAATTAGGCATAGAACGCACCATACGGTCATACTCCATCTTCTCATCTTCCATGTCTCTATGCAACTCGGAGTAAAAAACGGGCAATTAGAAATTTTCAGCTCTCTTGTGATTAACCCTGAGAAACTTGATTTGATTTGCTTGCACTTGGAAACTTGTGTGTTGTTTGGGATCTGAATTGCTAGCTCTTGTTTTCTTGCCTTACGTTCAAGCCTCTCCCTCCTCACGAGCAACCCAAATTAGTACGCCCTGCGGAAAATTTCTTGGGTCACTTTTGAGACAAGGACTTGGCTTGGACTTGTTTCTTTTGCTTGGTGCAACTTACTTCTTGTGGTGTATGCTGCGTATAGGTTCTATGGACGTGCCAACCACACACACCTCTCGTTATACGGGCCACCGCAGCCCTGGACCCATCGTCGAGGACTCCACGTCGGACCACATCGACACGCTGAGATTGACAACTTGCACGCTTCAAATGCTGAGCAAGCTGCTGAACTCGCTCACCTTCGTCGGGCCTTGAGCACCTTGACGTTGCCCACCGCTGATCCCTTGCTGAATCCTACGGCCTCCACAAGCCAGCCACGAGACCGCAAGGGGAAGGGTGTTTTGTCTACTCCACAGGATCGCCTTCGTTCGCAAATTGCAGGATACCCCACCAGGCGTGGCGACTCCCACGTCCGGTACAACCCCACCTTTGCTCAGGGGGCGGACGATTACATGTCGGATCGCTCACGTCATAGTGTTCACGTTTCCAAGGATCCCCTCCCGTATGTCAACACCAAGAACCGATGGACCCGAGGTCGGCAACACGACCGGTATGACGATTCCGAGTCCGAGCGTGATGATGATGCTGATGATCGTAGCTCCGACCATTCCCGGGACAACCTTGATGATCACGAGGCATATGAGATGGAACGCCACGAGGAGTTGCGCCCTACGCGACGCGGCTACCGCCACCACTCACGAGACCGGCGTCGCCCGAGTCCCGGTCAACAGGGCCCACGGCGCCGTGACATTAAGGTAAAACTATCTACCTTTTCTGGTGAATTTGATCCTCTTAAATTTCTTGATTGGCAACAGTCTATGGAGTATATTTTGAACCACTACCAATACCCGGATGAGGAACGGGTTGCTACCGCCGCTCTACACTTCGACGGTGCCGCCAAGGCCTGGCGGCATCGCTTCTGCGCTGACCGTGTGCATTACCGCGAGCCTCCAATCACTTCTTGGCGCCAGCTTATGCGGATCATGCGGAAGAAGTATGTCCCCGAGGACTTTACTTCTGAAATGCGCCTTAAGATACAACTCGCTTCTCAAGGTAATCGCTCCCCCATTGACTTCTATGCTGAACTTGAAGAGTTGTCCCATAAGGCAGGTATCCATCACACTGACGAGGACTTTCGGAGTATGTTCCTTCGTGGCCTGCATGAGCCCATTCGCAACCAACTCAGGGTGCTTAATATTCCGGATCTCCAAAAGTGCGCTCATACGGCACAAGAGATATGGACACAGGCTCAAGCGGCTAAGCGAGCATCTTGGTCCCGCACCAATTCCAGGTATGCCCCCTCTAACTCGTCTGGTTCCTTTCCTTCTAATTTGCGCCCCTCTTCGCAGTCCGCCCCCGCGATTGCACCACCGACGCCGGTCACTCGACCGAGCAACACCTCGGCGCGCGTCAACGAGCCACCGCAGCGGCGTGCACCGCCCTCAGATGAACGGGCGCGTGACAAGGTCTGTTATAAGTACCAAGGGCATGGCCACGTACAACGGGACTGCCCCAACAACAAGCGCATCCTCTTCTCATCCCTCACCGGATACGAGTCCTTTGACGATGACACCCCGGACAGCCCTCCAGTGTTTGACTCGTACGACCAGGACGAGGAAGCGGAGAAGTTGGATGGGTATATTTGCAGCCCTATGGACGCTCAAGGCAACGTGCCCCTTAGCCTGGTCACTCGCCGTGTTCTTACCGCCAAAGAAGGTACCTTACTTGACCAACGTGAAAATTTATTTCATACTAAATGTGCGGTCCAAGGTGCTTCTTTGAGTGTCATTATAGATGGTGGAAGTTGTTACAATATCATCAATGAGAAGGTGATCACGCACTTCAAGTTCGACACAACTCCACATCCCCAGCCTTATAGCCTACAATGGATCTCCGAGGGTGATGACTCCAATGTTGTTAAGCGTCAGTGCACTATCAATTTCAGTATTGGCCATTACAAGGATTCTGTGCTTTGTGACGTCGTTCCCATGGATGCCACCCATCTTCTCTTAGGGCGTCCTTGGCAATTCGACAAGCGTGCCCTTCATGATGGGTTTCTCAACAACTACGTCTTCATGCACAATGGGAGGAAGGTGACATTGCTTCCTATGAGCCCTCAGGAGATTATGCAGGATCACGTCGAAAGGAACCGCGTCAAGGCCCTTGAACAAGCCAAGGAGAAGGCCGGCCGTGACACCTCCCAAAAATCAGCACCCAAGGCTGGCATCCAAGGCTCGTGTGAGAACCGCCTTCTTTTGGCTCGGTCTCGGGATGTCTCTCCAATCATTCAGGGAATACTTCCTTGCTTTTTACTTGTTCCTTTCGCGTGTCTTTCAAATGTTAAAGATCTTGTTGATTTACCCCCTGCAGTGTCTTCTCTTTTACAGGAATTTGAAGATGTGATGCCCGCGGAGCTGCCCGAAGGCTTGCCACCCATTCGTGGTATTGAGCATCAAATCGACTTTGTCCATGGCGCCTCTCTTCCTAACCGCGCAGCATACCGCGCGAGTCCAGAGGAGACAAAGGAATTGCAGCGCCAAGTCCAAGAGTTGATGGATAAGGGCCACGTCCGAGAGAGTTTGAGCCCCTGCGCCGTGCCGGTCATTCTTGTGCCCAAGAAGGATGGTAGTTGGCGCATGTGTGTTGATTGCCGGGCGATCAACCAAATTACGGTGAAGTATCGCCATCCTATTCCTAGACTTGATGATATGCTTGATGAATTGTCTGGTGCTACCTTATTTTCCAAAATTGATCTTAAGAGCGGGTATCATCAAATTCGGATGCATGAGGGTGATGAGTGGAAAACTGCATTTAAAACTCAGTATGGCTTGTATGAGTGGTTGGTTATGCCTTTTGGTTTGACCAATGCCCCTAGTACTTTTATGCGGTTGATGAACCATGTGTTACGTGCTTACTTAGGGAAATTTGTGGTTGTCTACTTTGATGATATCCTTGTTTACAGCAGGTCTTTGGATGAGCATGTTGAGCATCTTAGGAAGGTCTTAGAGTGTCTTAGACGGGAGAAACTTTATGCTAACCTGAGTAAATGTTCTTTTTGCTCGGATTCCACTGTTTTTCTTGGTTTTGTGGTGTGCAAGGATGGGCTGCAGGTTGACCAGGAAAAGGTTCGCGCCATACAAGAATGGCCACGTCCTACTACACCAACCATGGTGCGGTCCTTTTTGGGCTTGGCTGGCTTCTATCGCCGCTTTGTGCGTGATTTCTCCACCATTGCAGCCCCGCTTCATGAGCTTACAAAGAAGGCAGCGTCTATTGAGTGGACGACCGCACATGAGACCGCCTTCACCACTTTGAAGGACCGATTGTGCAACGCTCCCTTGCTGAAATTACCGGACTTCTCCAAGACCTTTGAGGTGGAGTGTGACGCTTCTCATCACGGAATTGGAGGAGTTTTGCTACAGGATAGGCGCCCCATTGCATACTTCAGCGAGAAACTCACCGGCGCCCAGCTCAACTACCCCACGTACGACAAGGAGCTCTATGCTCTTATTCGGGTGTTAAAGACTTGGCAGCACTACCTATGGCCCAAGGAGTTCGTCATTCACTCAGACCATGAGGCGTTGAAGTATTTGAAGAGTCAGTACAACCTCAACCGCCGCCATGCCCGCTGGGTGGAATTCATGGAGACCTTCCCCTACGTGGTCAAATACAAGAAGGGCAAAGAGAATGTGGTTGCTGACGCCCTTTCTCGCAGGTATGTATTACTTACCCACCTTGATGCTTCTATCTTAGGCTTCTCTTTGATTAAAGATGTCTATATGCATGACGTTGACTTTGCTGAAATTTTTAAAACATGCATGAACATTGGAGAGTCTAATGGGTTCTATATTGATAATGGCTACCTTTTCAAGGCAGGGAAACTTTGCATCCCTAAAACATCTATGCGTAGGTTGCTCATTCAGGAAGCCCATGAGGGTAAAGGTCATTTTGGTATCCCTAAAACCTTGGCTGCATTAAAGGAACATTTCTATTGGCCTAAAATGTTGCATCATGTTACACGTTTTTGCAAGGCTTGTGTTACTTGTGTACATGCTAAGTCTAGATCGAGTCCCCAAGGATTGTATACCCCTTTGCCTATTCCGGATGTTCCATGGGAAGATATTAGTATGGATTTTATCACTGGTTTGCCCATGTCTAAGAAGGGGAGGGACTCGATATTTGTGGTAGTTGATAGGTTTTCTAAGATGGCTCACTTCATTGCATGCAAGACTACTAACAATGCTTATGAGATCACTTCATTATTTTTTGAGCATGTTGTTAAGATGCATGGTATTCCTAGGAGTATAGTGTCTGATCGTGATGCTAAATTTGTGAGTTATTTCTGGAAATCTTTATGGGCCAAATTGGGGACTAAGTTGTTGTTCTCTACTAGTTATCACCCCCAGACTGATGGCCAAACATAGGTTACTAATAGGACTTTGGGTGCTCTATTGCGTACTATGTTAAAGTCTAACCTCCGCAAGTGGGAAGAGTGCTTGCCTTTTGTTGAATTTGCTTATAACAGGTCGGTGCATTCGGCGACGCAACGGACTCCCTTCCAGGTGGTCTACGGCCTCAATCCGCTCACCCCGTTGGATCTCATACCACGGCCATTGAAGGAAAAGGAAAGCTTGAAGGGCATGGAGCGTGCGGACCAGGTCAAGGCCCTCCATGAACGGACGAGACAACAGCTGGAGCAGAGATCCGAGCAAGTAGCTGCCCAACATAACAAAAATCGCCGCTCAGTTGCTTATGAGCCCGGCGACTTGGTGTGGCTGCATTTGCGCAAGGAACGCTTTCCATTGAAGCGACGCCACAAACTGGACGCGCGAGGTGATGGCCCTTTCCAGGTACTACAACGCCTTGGGACCAATGCCTATCGCTTGGAGTTACCCGATGACTATGGCGCGCACCCGACGTTCAACGTCGCTGACCTTGCTCCTTATACTCCTTCTGCTTTTGACGACGAGGACGAAGCGAGGACGCTTTGCAGCCAAGAAGGGGAGATTGATAGCTCCATAACTCCCTTGATGACGGCGCAGGACGAAGAGGACACAATGAAGTTGCGCTCGGCTGGTCCGATGACAAGAGCCCGCGCCAGAGCCATGGAACGTGCCACACACTCCTTAGTCTCACGGGCTTACGCAAGTGATACGGGTTCATCTAGTCCTAAATGGGTCCTCCTCGTGACCTATGAAGGCTTAGGTGGGGCCTCGTCCTAATCGACCCCACCAAGAAGACGAAGACGACGAGTTCGCGGAAGCGGAGCAACAGTGAAGAACTCGGCCCATAACTCGACCGAGTTCTGGACCGAGTTGTTGCTACAGTGAAGAACTCGGCCCAGAACTCGACCGAGTTCTGGACCGAGTTGTTGCTACAGTGAAGAACTCGGCCCAGAACTCGACCGAGTTCTGGACCGAGTTGTCGGCGATTTTTCGCCTCTGTCGAGTACGTTTACAGACAACAACTCGGCCCAGAACTCGGCCGAGTTCTGGACCGAGTCGCGGCCGCGTCAGTGTTTTCGCTTCGTCGTCTCTTCGTTTGCTGAACAATTTTTAATATTATTTTATGTTATTTTTATTTGACCTATTTAAACACTTGAAACCCTAGTTTGTATTCTTTACGTTGGATTTTAGTTTACAAGTTGAGTTCGCTCCTTAGAAGTTGAGTACGCTCCTTCCTTGAATCCTAACGTCAACCCTTCGATCTCCGGATCAACCTATCCTGTAGCTCGTCGCTTCGAGCAAATCATTCACCGTCTCTTCGGTACTCAAGGTCATCTCTTTGACCTCTTCGTCATCTCTTTGACGCGTTAGAAAGGGTTATCTCTTTAACCCTAGGAAAGCCATCACTTTGGCTACGGAGGAGAAGATTCAACCTAGCTTGAGGAGTCAAGATCCTACATCGCGACATCTCCCAGGGGTTGTTCGCATCACGCTGAGGGAGGCATCTTGGACCAGGTAGCGTGTGTGGAAAACCATTTCTTTCTGGTCCATCAGGGGCACCTCTATCATAGTAAGGGCACGCTGTGCGAATAGGCTCAGTGGGGTACCGACAGATAAGTCATAGGGCAATCAAGTGTACCCATCGTCATGTGTAGCTGTTGGATCGTTAGAGTTACGTCTGAGGGAACAAAGGCTTTGTTCCCACAGAAGGCACAATGAAATAATATAGCAAGAAAGATAACGAACGAACTCAGGATGTATAGTGGAAACCCTGATTAGCAAAACTAGCTTCTCAAGGAAAAGCCAATACCTTCAAGCTTCCGCTTGAGAGGATTTTGAAGCGTGTACTTGTCTTATTGATTTCTTGTTCGATTACACTTATATCCTGGACTTTGACCTCTAAACAACCAGCTAGACTCGAAGACTTCTACAACGATGAATCGAACTCAACCCTCAAAGACTTATACACACCTCACTTCTTTTCTTTCTCTTTTTCGTTCTCTCTGTTTTCCGTCGTCGTTTTTACATAGAAATGAATCCCACATTCCCATATAAATACAACTCGACCAAACCCTAATCATAACAAGATAATCCTATCTTCCTAAACTTGGTAACAAGATGATATTAATTGATTTGAAGAATATTATCTTAACAACCGATATTATCTAAGAAAATAATTCCTAAGATAACATTAACGGATTAAGATAAGATTCTTCTCTCTCCAAATATATTATCTTAGGAAAGTTTTCCTAAGATAACACATTCGGATTCTCTCTCCAAATCTTCTTTTCGGCGAGATCCTTCCAGCCGAAATCCTATCATTTGACCGCGTGATTCTTCTAGGAAAGTTTCCATAATCTTCACGCTGGATATCTTCCTTTCATTCGCAGCTTGATCTTGTTCGTCACTGATGTTCCTTGAGAGGTAACAAAGCACATGAACAGAGCTTTGTTCCCTCTGCGATCCTTTGCTGCAATGGTTCCCTATAACAACTGTCTTTGTTCCTGAAACACTTAGTACCCATATTAGTTGAATGTTTGTTACCATCAAAACCTAAGGAATTCAACAGTAGCGTAGTCCTGTGGTGCGGGAGCTATCTCCTCGCCGGGCTCGTCCTCAAAGGACTCATATCCTGTAGCCTGGGTGAAATGGATCTTCTTCGGGTTGGGACAGTCGCGCTGGATATGTCCACGACCGCCACAACGATAGCAGGCATGGTCTCTTGTCCTCTCAGTGTTGTGTGGGGCTTTCCGAATCGAGGCAGGGGCTGCCGTGGTGCGTGCGGTCTCATGTCCACGAGCCTGGGGCTGAACCTGTCTGGTCTGCACGGGAGAGGACACATCGGTAGGAACAGAAGGAATAGGTGCAGTGTCATACATGCGAGACTGAGTCTGGGACCATGGAGTCTGTCTGCGGCGTTGATTCTGCTGGTGGATCATCATCGCCGTATGAGTGAGCTGGGTCAGGTCCCGTATAGGTAGGATCTCCAGCTGGTCGCGTATGTTGGGATTCAACCCATTCAAAAATATGGTCCTTATAGTAGCAGGGCCAATGCTCATGCCCGCCTTGTAATACAGATCCTCGAGTTTGGCGAAGAACTCGATTGGCGTTTGGGTGCCCTGGCGAGCGAGCGCTATCTCCATCCTCATGTGGTTCTGGAAGTCATCTGGAACGTAGTTGCGGCGCATAATGAACGCCAGCTGGTGCCATTGATCAACTTGTTCCAGGCCTCGTCGTTCCCTGTCAGTACAAAAACGATGCCACCAAGAGCGGGTTGCGCCACGAAACTGCAGAGTGGCTACATCTACCTTCTCGAACTCCTCATACTGACAGTGTCACAGGGCGTGCTCTGTAGCCTGCAACCAATCTAAAAACATAGCAGGATCATAATCACCATGGAAATGCTCGATAGTTACCTTGATCTCGCGACGACTGGCATAGGGGTTGGGCGCGTGTCTATGGTCAGGAAAACGTCGAGCTGCTGGATCCGGCTCAGGGTAAGGGGCGTCTAGCTCGTCATCATAATCATCAAAGTGGTCCTGGACGGGGCGCGGGCGACGCTGGCGACGACGGTCATGATCGTCGATGCGGGGCTGCGGTCTCTCACGCACGGGTCGCCTCGGAGGCGTCGGAATCCGTGGCGGAATGTAATCCATCGGGTAGAGCTGACTCTCTACTGGGTCGCCCAATGGGGTATGAAAGTTTCCCGGGTTGGGAACACCTACAACCTCAAAACCCTCCTCATCATACTCAGTAAAAGCAATAGGGGGTACATACCTGGGTCGCGGTGTAGTACGGGGAATAGTGCCCGGTTCACGGCTGGTGGTAGGACGGGTCGACGTCGTCTGTGGTGCCCGACCGCTGGTGTTGCCGCGAGCTGCGTCTCGTCGGCTCTCAAAAAAGGCTTCTTGGCGTGCCTCGTCTCACTGCATGGTCGCGAAACGCTGACGTCAGTCAGTGGTGTCGACGTAGGGGTAGAGACCCAAGTCTGTGGCGGGGGACTCGTGCTCGGCGGAGTCGTAGACGAAGTCGTCTGCTGGCGAGCGCAGGGGCTTGTATCTGTTGAAGCCATGGTCCTCCTGCTGGGACTCAATGATGGAGTCCAAGCGACGAAGACCCGGCTGGAGCTGCGAACTAGAGGGCATCGCGCCCTTTCCCTTGTCGAGGCGGCACGTGGTGTCGGCAGTGAGCGCGGGAGCCAACAGGGGGTCAATCGCTGCGGTATCTGCAGGAATAGGAAGAACCGCGGGCGCGGTTTGGTTTTCCGCAGGCGCGGTTGTGGCAGCCGCGGTCGCGGCCAAGGCCTCAATGGCGGCTCGGTTGGAGGCAACGTCCTTCTGTAATTCATCGAGCTTCGAAAGGATCGCCGCCATTGTTCTGGCTTGAGCATCGTCAACGGCCTGGCGAGGGGCGAGTGTTTCGTCCGTATCTGTCCCTATAGATACCATGACAAACGCAAAAAGAGCAGAAACACACACAAAAGGTAACGAAAACAAAGGACAAAATAGATCAAATCAAACCCACAAAGTCTCACGTAGGTCACTAATCTAGGTAAAGCCGTGAGGGCGGAGTGGCTAGGCTGACTCAACGTGGACTAAACCAACACAAAAACCACATAAACCTCACAATTCAGAAGCCAAAATATAGTGACTACGCAAGAAGTATTCCAGCATGCAAATCCTAGAATCCAGGGAGAAAGAATACGAGGGGATAAGCTTAATGGACCTGTGTCAATAGTGAATCAGTTTCGCCGAGATCGCCTGAGGCTTATGTTTTTCTAATTCGGTGGCTGATTTTTTTTTTGTAAAGAATCGAAGGTTTTTTTTTTTTGAATTGACACAAGTTTTGTAGTGTAGACGAAGAGCAATTGTTGCAGAGACTAGAAAGAAGGATTTGTTGTATGAAAACTAGGAGATAACAAGGTAGAAAATTCTAACAATGATCACGAACTTTAGCAAACCAAATAGCAAAATTAATATGATTTAGGGCAAGCAAAGTCCACAACTAGGGTTAGGGTTTCTCACGGTAATCTCTTTTTTTTTTTGAACTCTCGGTCTTGAACAAGGACTACTGAAGCCACAAATTCAACCTAGGGTAGGGAACAGTTGGTGGCAACCAACAAAAAAAAAAAACTGAAACAAACAAAGCAAAACAATGGCGACAAGCCACACAAACGAAAGCGGAAGCAAGGGAAAGACTGAAATTTTAACGTGAGAACGAAGCGAGAAAGAAAAGACCAACCTTGTACCCTTGAAATCTGATACCAGTTGATGTGTTCCGGTCTCCCAAAACACGAGTCAGAGCGGATCTAGGTAGAAAGGCGGACAAATTATTCTTGCTCGCTGAAAATGGGGTCGTCGCGAAGGACTGGGGATGTTGCGGGGCAAATCCCCGGGCGCGGAAGTGTATCCGCGGGCGCAGAAAAGGCTACTGTGGCTGCGTGTGCGATTCGATCGTGGTCCGAACGAGGGGGATCTCGGCTAGGGCCGAGAGCCACGTTTGGTGAGTGGGTGTGGTTCGTATTCAGTGGTGTTGGGTTCGATGGACTTGATCGTGGGTTAGGGGGGTCGGTTAGGGCAGTTCAGTGAAGGCTTAGTTCAAGGAGCTAGACCTAGGGGACGGGAGCTTGGCTCAACGGCAGCGCTAGGCTTTAACTCTCAATTCAACTTGTTTATTAATTAGGTTAAGGCTGACTTATATAGCAGCCAAAACAAGGTGCTTGCCCTAATGGGCCTAAAACATAAATGGATCGGCCCTCTTGGCACAAGAGAGGCCCGACATCCAAAAATAGAAACTTGCTAAAAATGACAATATCTAAAAATAGTAAATACTAAAAACGATAACTTTCCAAACTTAGAAACACTCTAAGAATGGAAACTGCTAAGAAGGGAAACTGCTAAATATCGAAAAAATACTAAAAATAGAAAGTGTCTCAAAATTGGCATGTGAGTGTCACAATACCAAAGTAACTCAAATGACACTCGTAGTGCCGAGGAATGTCATGACCGGGGTCACATCAACTTCTGAAGGGCTTTGCCAATCACATATCGTACTACTTTTACCAGCGCATTGTAAGTTGCAGCAAAAACCTTATATGAAATTTCACATTTATTTTAAATATTTCAAATGGGTTACTTACATATGTTAAATATTCAAATATTTAAAGTCGGTGCCAGCGTTGAGGTTTCAGCAACGAGGCAAGCAGATACGTTCATGGCCTTTGAAACGAAATTCCATGTGGTGTCATCTGGCATCTGCGTCAGGGATGTGTCATATACCGGAGCTGATGCACGAGCATGTGGAAGAGGCGCTGATTAGTGCGTTCGTTGAGCGCTGGCATCCAGAAACCAGCTCATTCCATATGCCATGGGGAGAGATGACTATAACTCTCCATGACGTATTGTTGATCATTGGGCTAAACATCCATGGAAAAGACATGGGACCTCCACAGAAATGGCATAAGCAGTTGGGAATGAATGATCTGAAGAAGGCCTTGGTGGAGGAGGCGTAGGGAGTCTTTGAGCTGCCTGTTGGGGCTGTGATATCTGGTACCGTACATGCTCAGTTCTTTAAGGAGCATTGCGAACATCTGAGTGAAGAGAAGTAGGCGTCTGGGTTCTTGCTTCACTTGTTGGGCTCTTGTCTCTTTCCGGACAAGTCCCAACACAAAATGCCCGTCTACTACACTCCATTTGCCTCTGATCCCTCGTCTACCATGAATTATGCATGGAGTGTTGGCATTTTGGCCCATGTGTACCGTAGCTTGGGCGAGTGCACAAGAAAAGAGGCGAGGTTGATGTCGACATGATACAGGTAAAATTTTTGTTGTATAGTACTTTATTTACAATGAATTTTGTAAATAAAAAATTTGTTGTCTACCATGAATTTTGTTATAAATGTTTTTATTCATTGACTCCATTTGGTACACATCATCATTTTCAGGCGTGGATCTACCAGTACTTCAACATGTTCCGACCTACACAGAGTAGAAGCTGGGACTTCGAGCAGTCGATCCCATATGCTCGTAGATGGGACCTTTCAGAGAAACCCAACCGGATGAGAGACTACAGAACAGAGCTTGATCTGATGACTGCGGACAGAGTAAGTGCATCTACGGTCTCTCTCTATTAAGTTAGAAATTCGATGATAGGTATGTTTAATTGTTTGGCATCCCATTATGTTTAGGTTGATTGGATGCCATACGGTCCGATGCTCTTCCATGAAGTTATGTCGTGTCTTTGGATCACAGAGCCGTACATGCCAGATCGTGTGGCAAGACAGTTTGGCCGGGTACAACAAGTTCCAAGACCGCCTATAGTGCCAATAAGGGCATGGAGGGGAACCAAAATCAGCACATACACTGTGGACTACGACATAGCTCAATTTGTCTGGGATGCCCAGAATATACATTTCATGAGTCTAGATGCGATGGGCCCTCCTGTCGAGCAAGGGCATGAGTGTAGCGGTGATTACATGGGCTGGTACCTCCCACATACACACCCATTCGTCAACCCCCCGAGCATTGATGACGCGACACAGGTATGAAATTGACTAATTTGTAGGTTGTTTAATTTCCGGTTAACTCTATCTATATTTATTATACATATCAAGGTTTTTGTGTTGTGTGCAGTGCATCGAATATTGATACAGTCGTTTTCAGCCACATCGCAACCACGAATGTGAAGATGTAGCAGAGGCGCTACGCCTATCATTGGATTGAATGTATCCCTTCCTTCCCAATCCCTGAGGAAACTGTTATGGAATTTGTGTTATTATCGAACTTGTTTGGTTTTTATGGAAGTTATTAGTTTTTATGGAAGCTATTGAACTTTGAATTATTACAACAATGAATTACATAAATGTGTCTTACATATTGTGCCTTCTGTATAGGTAAAAACCCACCAAAAACCGCCAAAACCCGTTCCCTGACAAGGCGCACGGTTTGTGACAAACCGTGCCAGGCATGTCACAAACCGTGCACCTTTACAGAAGGCACATAAACCACCAGAAACCACATTCTGTCAAGGTGCACGGTTTGTGACAAACCGTGCCAGGCATGTCACAAACCGTGTGCCTTGCCAGGATATGGTTTTTGGCGGTTTCTGTGCCTTCTGTAAAGGTGCACGGTTTGTGACATGCCTGGAACGGTTTGTCACAAACCGTGCCCTTTTTCTAAGCTCTCATTCAAGGCCCTTATCTTCTTAATTTGAATGCGTAACCGTGCATCATACTGATCCAATACAGTGCAAATGTTGCCATCATTGCTAGTGAAGAAGCTTTTAAGACTGAAATGGGCCCCTTTAACCCTGTATTACAATCAAGAATCTAAAGTCAGTATGTTGTTGTAAAAGTCTAAGTTCAAATAACCAGTTCACTTTAAAAACATAATGCACAAACCTGTTAGTTATGGAAGTTCCAAGAGTGAAGACTGTATCTGTCCATATTGAGACGATTTTTTCCCTGTACGGGTCAAGCCAGTTTTTTTGTACATACTGAAGACATTTTGGATATTTCCTCCAATCTTGCTGAATCTTCTTAAGTTTTGCTTCATACCCTTCTATGGTTGTTTCCTTGAATAGTTTCATGTAATCATTGGAAAACGTTATGCCCCTAAACTTGTCCATGGCCTTATTCCCAAAGTCTTCAATATTCTTTCTCACATGGCGCCTACATAGGAGGAATTTTGCAGTTGGAAACAGGTTCTCTAAGGCGTTCATCAACGCCTTCTCCCGATTTGTGACCAAGCATGTGGGTGCTCGTTGGACCTTGACAAACATTTTTGAAAGTTGTTGTATGACACACATGTAACTCTCTTCGTTCTCACGCTCCAGAAATGCCCCGACAACATTGTAGTTTTTCCAAGCAGATGTGATGCCGACAAATTCAAGGAAGGGCAAATCGTAACTGCACACATAATGATATGTTATGCCATGCTAATGATTACATGAACAAGTGAAGAATATAATAGATATGTGTGTTACTAACTTGTTAGTTATGTATGTAGAGTCTAGAAACACAATGTACGGGAATGCCTTCAGCAGCGACAACTGGTCTGGGCTTGCGAAGAAGATATTTGTGATCTTATTGGTCTCCTTATTGAATCTATACTCCATGAAGTATACCTTCTCCTTACACTCATAGAAGAACTGTTGCACTACTGTTCTTCATTTCATACCGTTTTTTCGTATGGCATGCATCATGTTGTACACTTGCTTCATCTTGGTCAAGTTTCCTGGGGATGAGCTAATTGTAGTAAAAATCTTTTGAGCCTTGAAATGGTTAACTGTCATCATCCTAATAATCTCCTTCTCTTCAGCGTTTGGTCGATCAGCTAATGCATGACCAATCAAATTCTCTTTGATCACATGCTTGTGAGTTCCAGTCTGTACATTGATCTTCCATGATCCCTTCGGCCCTTCTTTCAACCTCAACATGAATGGACACCCACACTTCTTCGACTTTGTGATCTCCCTCACTTGGTCAGCTTGTTTACGGATGTTTTGTCCATGCCTATCGCACGGTAACCAAGTCCCCCCAAGGGCTCCTCTTATGGAAGGTTTATTCCTCCACTTTATGATGCAGAAGTTATGACACATAGCAGTCTCCCGCGTCCATTTAAATTCTTCTCTGGACTCCCAGATTTGGTCTGTTGTAAAGAACTCTGAATAATCAGCAGAGACGAAAGCATCCTCTTCTGGATCATTTATGAACTGAGGTTGTGTGTGTAGGGATGGAAAACCGAAGTGTGGGTTAGCAGAAGCAGAATTCTGAGTCTCTTCATGAGATAAAGATGCTTCTGGAGGCGGACAGCTCTCGTCAAACACTCCAAGTGAGAAGGATGGTATCTCTTCTGGTGTTTTCCACTCAGATGGTGTGTTCCATTCCGGCAACGGTTCATGAGGTGTTTCCCAACCAGAAAAGGATTGTTGTGGGGTGCTCCAATCATTGAGCGAAATATTGTTCAACCCCTCGTACAAAAAATAATTCGCATGCATACACATGGAATCGTCTCATCAAGTAGTGAACTAATTATTAAGTGTGAAACCATAATTTCCTTTAAGGAAGCTATTCCACACGTTATGTGTGGAGCAGTTTCACACGTTATGTGTGAAACATCTCCACACATAACATGTTGAGCTGTTTCACACGTTATGTGTGGACATGTTTCACACGTTATGTGTGGATATGTTTCTTCAATGTAACGTGGATCTTGCTTTCTTACACATGTATACCTCAAAATCTAGCATATAAAACTTGGTTTCTAACACCTAAACAACAAATATCATGTATTGTTTTCAACAACTAAAGATCAAAACTTTAAACATGTAATTAACAAAAAATTAAAACTTTAACTTCAAATAAGGGAAATTACCTCATTTGGAGGTGGATCCTCTTCATCATTGTTGTTCCAATAATCATTGTTGCTCATGTTGTCCTATTTTTTTGAAAAATTTGAGGGTGTTTAAAATTTGAGGGTTTAGGCTCGAAATTGTGTCCTTGGCCGGAGGAAGATGAAGTTAGGGGACCATTAATTCAGTTAGGTGGGGACAAGACGTTAATTCAATGTGTTTTACATCCACCATATCCCCACGTTACGTGTGAGCATCTCCCACACGTTACGTGTGAGCATCTTCCACACGTTAAGTGTTGGAGGTTCTCACACGTAACGTGGTGATACATATCCCCCTTAGGTTTTAGGGTTTTGTATTTAGGATTTAGGGTCAAGTATCAAGCCATTTACGGTTTATGGTTTATGGTTTAGGGTCAAGTATCAAGCCATTTACGGTTTATGGTTTAACATTTTGAGGTTTATGATAAAAGACTCGTGACCACAGCTGTATACAGCTAGAGCTGTCAAAATTTGACCTGACCCGCATGCCCGACCCGACCCGACCCGTGTTTTCTGGGTCGAGATCTGACCCGAAAAATATTGGGTCAAAAGTGACCCGACCCGTTCGACCCGAAAATTTCTGGGTTGGGTCATTACAAATGTGTTTTTATTTTATATATTAAACATTATAATATATTTTGTTATTAAAATATTATATAAATTTTTTTTTTGATTTTTTGTTTTAATTAAAACATTATTTTAATAATCATTTTATAAAATTTTGACATGGCGCTCTCGATCCGCTGGGTCGACCTGAACCCGTACCTGACCCACAACGACCCGAACCATAATCAACCCGCAAATTATGACCCGCAATCGACCTGACCCGACCCGATGTGCTTAAACCTGAACCCGACCCGTTTGACAAGTCTATATACATCTATATACAACAACTGTCAAACATTTTTCAAACACGTTAGTCAGTTTTTTTTCCAGCTGGTTATTAGTTCTCAAACACATTGCCTGTTTTTTTCACTATATAAGAAGCATTATGGTTGTTTGTTCACTACAACAATTCCAACACAAGCGGCGCCTACAGATAAACTTCTGGGTAAGCTTCTTCTTCCAATTTCTATCGACTTAGTAACACTGATTTATGATATTAATGGATTTATGATATTTGTAAGAAACCAAACACTACAACAAATAATGGCATCTTCATCAAAATCATCAACAAACACAGATAGGCTATGCTACTGTAATTTGAAAGCCGTTGTCCGAACTTGGGATTTGTAGTGAAACTACAGAAGGAGGTATTGGGGATGCCCAGAAGTGGGGTGTCGTTTCAGGGAGTGGATTGATTCAATGTACAAGGAGAGGGAACACGCGGTTATTCAACAACAATGGCAGGAAAAACAAGATATTGTTAAGGAAAATCAAGATCTTGTTAAAGATCTTGATAACATTCGTAGGTATAACTTCAATCTACTAAATGATGTACATCGTAGGTGATTAATGTCGTATCGTTTGTGTAATATTGTTTATGTACTATCAACCTTTGTAGGGAGCAAGCAAATTTAGCAAACCAGAGATATCATATGAAGCGAATGTTCACTAGAGACTACCCTAATTTCTTCAAACGCTAAAGCAATGTCATATATTTTCTCTAATTTTTTCTAAGTTTATGATCAATTTGTATTGTTTTCTATATTGTGTGCTAAATGTGGTTGTAGTCAACTAGCTTAATGAACAATTTGTATTGTCTTCTAGGTTGATGATAATTTTGTATTGTTCTTATAAAAATTAATACAAGTTGGGCTACACAATGGGGGTAGCTCTCCCCTAATGCCTATTTAAAAACAATCTTATGGTTCATACACAATATTAAAACACAAATAAATACTACAACTAAACACAAATAACATTACTAAGTATTACATGTCATAAACCATAAACTTTAAACATACGCTATCTTTAGGTTGAAAGCGGCCGGGTGGCTCGATCGAGAACTTTACATTGGAAGGACATAATAGTCATAGCAATGTAAATGACTCAATACGATCGTAACTTCAATCTTATTGTAAAACTCGATACTAAGCGAAACAGACCGAAATACTTCGTATAACGTTACTTAATCAAAAAAAGAGGTCTACTTAATGTGGGGACACTCTTCGCGCTTAACGTGTGGACCCTCTCCTCACGTTAAGTTTATACCTCTTCATTGTGGAGACTTCTCACGTAACGTGTGGACCATATCCACGCGTTATGTGGTTCGAAGCTCCACACATTACGTGTGAAGACTCTTCCCACGTAACGTGTGGAGATCGTGTGGACCTGTTTTTTCACACGTAACGTGGTGAGTCATTCACCACGTTACGTGTGAACCTATGCGTTGAAAGACAATTTTGTTTATGCGCTAAAAAATAAACGTTTTTATATAAGCATTGTATCTTGTATTTTGCCAAAAAAAAAAAAAAAAAACTGTGCATTGTTTTTTTGTGCATTCATCCATTCGGTCCTTCTAAAATTTACTCCATATTCCATCAATTTTTTTTTACTCCATATAATAATATTCGTTTGACATACTAGTGCGTATTTATCATAAAACCTTATATTCTATATGTAAATTATATTTTAATGTATTAACAAAAATAGTTATAACTTATGAGTACAACCCGTTAAATGAATTCCTAGATAATACATATTTTGTCGTTAATATCATCAACAACAAAAAACATAGATAATGTATTATTTTTGTAAGGTTTGTATATTCAATATCATTTTACTATTAAATATCTACAACTTTTAAACTTTTTCTTGATTGTAAATGATATTTAATCAAATTTTATTATGGAATGAAAATACAAAATATTTTACGGATTTACGGATTTAAATATCATTTTACGGATTTAAAATATTTTGTATATTCAATATCATTTTACGGATTTAAAATATTTTGTATATTCAATATCATTTTACGGATTTAAAATATTTTGTATTTTCATTCCACATAGCTCTAAAATGATATTGGATTTATTTTTTCGGCGAGAAAAGAATTAGAGAGGTCTCAAATCCTATTTGAAGGTCAACATGAAGTACATTTGCGGTTGAAAACCTAGAATTCTTAATCAAAACTCAAGTTCGACATTGAAAGTGGAAAGTTAAGATGTGTAAGTTTATCACTAGTATGGTTTATTTTCCGAAAAATGTGTCTAATGTGAACTTTGAGGAAAAGCTAAAGGTCGGCTATTATATCACCAACTATCATTTAAATTTCACATGGACAAGTCCGTATGCCTTTAATTGAGCTAATGAAACTAAGATTATCTCCTTCAATTTCAATTCATGTAACATGGAATAGTTTAACTGCAACGATATTTTTCCAATAGCTTCAATAATCAAGATAGACTTTTTTATACATCTGTCACTTTTCATATAAATAGCTTTTGCTTTTATATTTTTAATTATAAAACCAATACCTACATCACTACTTAGTTGTTTGAATTTTAATGAAATTTGGATTGGGTTAAGGAAGTAATGTACTATGTATATCTTAACATTGAAATTGTAAGGGTTTATAAGAATGTAATTGTTAAATGTCATCCAAAAATTTTATCACCAAAACTAAAATTTCATTATACCCCAATTCTTATAAAACATTATTAAAATACTTAAAAACTTCTTTTACCTTCACCTCATCTTTTTTTTTTTATCAGAAAATAAATTCGATGTACTAGACGCACCTGGTAGATCGAGAGGCCGAGAAACATTCGGCAGACGGACAAACCGTTATGAAAAAGAAGCTAAAAACAACAAAATTAAGTCAAATAAGAAACTAATAAGCATACATGAAGCTTTGAACATTGGGAATAGAGAGAGAATGACACGAACACGTGTTACACTAAGGCCAACAAAGGCGTCGTGTCGCCGGGGAGCAGAGAACAATCATTCACCTAGGAGTGTGATACAAGTATATAACTCCTGGAAGTGTTTCATCTCAAGCAGACAATCCAAACCACACAGCCGTGACCGTAATCTCATCCGAAACAACATCTCAAACTGACTAATCCGAACTTAGCTTCATGCAAGAAATGAAAGTGCCTGAAATGACAAATATTGTTGATATGATGTTGATTGGCTAGAATAGGAGACAAAGGTTAATTGTTTGATTTTGATAGATAACCTTACTTGTTATTTGTGTATTTTTTATGTGATGATAAATTGGGCTTTAAGACCCAAATATTTTTACATTGGTTTGTACATGGTTGGGAGGATTGGCTTGCTAGGTAAACTGATATTTTTTTTCCATTGTTATTAAACTATATAATAAATAGGGTAAAGTTTGATTTAATTTTTTTTTGCTATAGGGGCTGTAAATTAATATTTTCTTTTTTATAAAAAGTATTTTATTTTGATATTCTAAATGGTTGTTTTTTAATATTTTATAAGGTTGGTGGAGGCTACGTAAAGTAGTGAACAAAAAAAATCGTATTCTTTTTGTTCAAATCAAATTCCAGCTGTTTGTCGTGGCTTAATATATTTTTTAATAATATATACTAGCGTATTCAATACGCTGATTTTACTTTTGGATTTACTTGTTTTTGTTTTTGACTATTTTTCTCAGTTCATTCTTTTTGGTGATAGGGATTTGGGATCGGCGCTCATGGCTGTTGATGGCACATCAAGCGGCGGATCGCTCCGGCAAGTGGTGGATTAACGTAAGTGGAGCCAGAAACCGAAGGTTAAGGTGGTGGTTCATGCCTACTTGTATGATAGAAGAGAACAAACCGAAGATTTTCGGGAGGTATAAGATTTAGTGTCGATCGACACCGCAAAGTACGGTGTGGCTGGTGGTTCAAGCGAAGGTCAAGGAGACTGGTATTGGATCGGGTATGGGTTGTCCCGATGAGAGAAGGTTCATCCATTACGATTTTTTAGTCCAGAAATTCCAGATCTGGTTCAGTCTAAAATTTGGGTGACTTTGCGGCTGGTGGCGAGAATGTGGAGACAAACGTCGGTTTGTGAGAAAATCGTGGTGGCGAAGGAGCATATTAAAGGTTGGCCGGGTTGTAGCTAGGATGAAAGAACTCAAGAGCCCTAGAGGGTGGTGAATTGATTGGGGTCTAAAGTCTTACTCCCTCATTCTCATATTACTTTTATATACTATTTATAGTTGAAAATAATTTTAAATTTTTTTTCAATATATAATAAAAAATATAGTCATGTGAGTCTTATTTAATTCGTCTAAACGAGTATTTTAATAATATCAAAAAATTATACTCCATCCGTCCCATAATATTCGTTCTATTTTCATTTTGGGCGTCCCTTTTTGTTTGTCCTACTTCACTTTATTTTATTTTATTTTCTTTTCTATCAATCTTTTCTTTCCAACATTACCCTTATTCATTCCATCTTTTATCCAAAATACTACACATTCAATCATTCACATCCAATAATTCTCACCTACTATCTTCATCCTTCTCAAACTCCATTAATATCCACCATTTTTATCCATAACCTAAAACTTAATAAATCATATTCCATTAACCTATAATTAAAAATTTAATTAATTAATTAAACTAACAAAATTAACCAAACTACTCCTAAATCCATTAACTTAACCCAAATTCATATTTTTAACCAAATTAACCCAAATCCATATTTTAACCTAACCCAATATCCCTAACCTATATTAACCTACCCCCTAATCTATCCATTTAATCCGGCCTAATCTATCCAACCCAATTAACCTAAACCCTAATCTACCCAGCCCAGCCCATATTCCCACCCTAACCCTAAATACCCTAATCTGCCTCTCACTCTTCACTCATCGCTCACATCGTCGCTCTCTTCTCTTCTCTCATTCTCTCTGAAACCCTAGATCTGAGCTCTCTCGTCTCCTCTCTCGTCTGAGCTCTCTTCACCTCGCTGCTCTCATTTGTGCTCTCATCTGAGCTCTCACTCTCCTTGAAGGTGCCTCTCCTTCTCTACTCTCTCGTCTGAGCTCTCTACTCTCTCGTATGAGCTCTCTCTGAAACCCTAACTCATCAAAAATGATCTCGATCTGTTGCAGATCTGCTCGCCGGCGATTAATCTGCTCCGATGTCCCCAAAACACTGAAAAAGCTTGCTCCTCCTCTAGATCTATCCATATCTCCCAAAACCCGCCCAAAAAAACCCTAAATCTCATATTTGAGTGCTTTGAAAACCCCGGTCCCCTAGGTTCCATTCTCTGTTTGCATTCATGAGTGATTCGGACCTATTTAAGTCTGATGGGTCCTGGACTTCTGATGCACTTTTTGTTGCTTGCTCTAAAGCTCCACAGTGCGAGTGGGGTGGCGATTGTGTTGGGGATCACAGCTTCACTCCTGTTGGCTCAGAGAAAAATGTGGAGGGGAAGATGCGGTTTGAGCCCCCAGAGATCGTTGTGCTCCCTGCTACCCCTGAGTTCGTTGTGCTCCCCGCTACCCTTGAGATCGTCGTCCTCCCTGACTCCCCTGAGATTATTGTAATCCCTGATTCCTCTGACGATGAAGTTGCGGGAAGAATCGTCCCCGATTATGGTGATGTTGACTCTAATTCTGATGTTTAGTTATGTCTCACTTTTTTTAAGTTGTTTATGCATGGGGTACTTTTGCTGAGATTATTGCTCTGAATTATGCATGTTGTTGAATGAGTTTGTTGTGCTGTTGACTGAGACATTGGTATTCTGTTTTGTTGTTGCTGTTCTGATGATTGAGACATTGGTATTCTGTTTAAGTTGATTCTCTGTTTTGGTGTGTTGGTGTTGGTGTTCTGTTTTGGTGTTGCTGTTCTGATGTTGGATTATGTTGTGTTGCCTCTGTTAGGTAATCGGTGATGATGCATGATAACTGAGATGCAAAACCTTTATGCTCACTGGACTTCTGATGTGCCATGGCAACACTATGTCACATGTAACTGATTGATGCTTATGTGTATGTTAAGGTACTGTGATTGGTATTGTATCTATGAGGGTTATGGGGACATCCGAGATTATTTATGCATTTCAATGATAAAGTCTTTTTGCTGAGATGCAATACCTTTAATGTCACTGCCTTAATGTGCCATATGAACACTTTTACATGTGGTTGATTGTTGCTTATGTGTATGTTGAGTCTTGTGATTGGTCTTGTGTCTATGATGGCTATGGGGACATCTGAGATTATTTGTGCATTTCAATGATGAAGTCTTTTTGCTGAGATGCAAGACCTTTAATAGCACTGCCTTAATGTGCCATAGGAACACTTTCACATGTGATTGACTAATGCCTATGTGTATGTTAAGGTCTTGTGTCTATGATGGCTATGGGGACATCTGAGAAAATCTACAATTGTGATTATTTATGCATTTCCCTTGTCTGGTTTGTCCCGAAATGTTTGTCCTAAAAGTCTAAAAGCTCTTGTGATTGGTGGTGTTATTCTCCTTGAGTCTATCTATGATGAAGTCTTGAAACTGAGATGCATTCCCTGCATGTTCACTGTCTTAGTGTGCCATAGGAACACAGTCAAATGACTGATTGATGCTTATGTATATGCTAAGGTATTGTGAATGGGTTTATGTCTATGATGGTATTAGGGACATCTGAGAAATACATTGTCATTGTTGTGCCATTACTTGTGCTTGTTTATAAAATTACACAAGTTCTTTACCTCCTAAGATTGCTCTGTACACAAAGTGTTCAATCTTTGTCATACATTGCTAAATAAACTGATTGTCTTCAAGTGCTTCTTCAATGTCTTGATCTTCATATACTGTTGTCCCTTGTTGACTCTGTTGACATGCTATTGATGTTCCTGCTTGATCTGCTTGTTGTGCACCCCCATGCACTATGTCCCATGCTTCTATGATAGCCCACATAGGTGCCTTGATCTCTCTTGGTAGATTTCCTTGAGTCATTAATTTCTTCTTGTTTACATGTGGCAAATCATACTCATTGCCTCCCTTGCATTTAAGTATTTCATTCATAACAAATTGTAGTGTCATCCATACATCTCTAAGAGTTATAGGGGCCAATTCAAAAAATGCTTCATGTACTGCTTCTATTATATGATCAATACTTTTTGGCATCTTTTTGTGCATGAGTGACTGAATGCTTCTGAAAAATCCTAGATCTAAGATGTTTACATCTGGACTATTAGCTGGCTGTTGTATTAAGATGAAAGTGAATCCATCCTGAATGTATACATGTTGCCATTCTGGATCTCTTTGAGTTATATGAGCCTTTGCATTGTCTTGTTGTATGAATATAACTCTTTGAGCTCCATCTTGTGGCCATTTTGCCTTGATTGCTGGAATGATTTGGTTTATCAACATGTTCCTTGTCACTTGCTTGTTGACTGATTCAACTAGCTTTGTAACTAGTGTCCCCTTCTCTCTGTTTTTGGATGACCTCTTTGCTGCTTGTTGATATGTGAATGGAAAGATTCCTATCTTCCCATAAAAAATACATTGTCCCTCTGCATCAAATCTAGGCATTGCAACAACTGTAGTGAACATAACTTTGGGAATGAATTTAGATGAATTTGCAGCTCTGTACTTGCCCCTTTCATTCTGTGCTAGATATACTCTCTGTGATTTCTTTGATAGAAAAAATCACTTCTCATCCAAGTGTACAAAATCAAACATTGGATAATACACTGATTTTTCTTCTACTGTATCCCCACAAAGTAACTTCAGTACCCAATCCAACCTAGCCTTCTTATGACCCTCACTCAAACCAGGATGGATTGGATTTGTATGTGGCTTTATTGTACCTTGCTTGACCATCCTATGCACTTTGGTCTTTGAAAGACTAAGCTTGCTAGCTAAGTCTCTAATGCATGACCTGTCTCCCATGTCCAGTGCTGTGATTGAATCCATCTCTACTTGAATTCATTTTCTACCACAGTTGTGATATTTTGTGCTTAGATTGTACCTCTGATGTGCATTATGTTGCTTCTTTGCTGTGTTCCAAAGTCTGCCTATGCACTTTGTTGACATTTTGAACTGTTGTGCAGCTTTCTTTATTGCACCATGTGGTAATTGTCCCTCTTTAGATATTGTTAGCAGAGCATTCAATATGTGCATTTTTTGATCACTGTTGAGCCTGGTATTATGTGTTGGCTGATGATGTTGTATTGCCTCTGTGTTGTGCTCTGCTTCTGATGACTGTCCCTCTTCATCTCCTGGTTCCTGGTTGAGATCAAAGCTATGTTCATCTTGTTCCATGTCCCTTGATGACTGTCCCTCTTCGAACTCTTCTCCATCATAAACGTACTGTTCATCTGGAAGTGAAGCTTCATTTAAGTCCCATAAAGCTGAGGCCATGACACCACCAGGTTGTGATACAGAGATTGTTTACTGATTATTTTGCTTTATGATTTTAGTGAAGCTTTGAATGTAAATTCTGTAAATTCCTTTGGGAATGCTGTAATCCCCTTTTATACTCTGTTTAGGGGCAATTATGTCTAGGGCAATTATGCCCTAAGTCCCTGCATAATTCCCCTTTTGTTTAGGGCAATTCTGTCCTTAAGTCCCCAAAATTTTGTAAGTGATCCGTGTGCACCCTAATGCTCTCCTTTCATTGGCTGAAATTTCATCTGTGGTTATTTACCACAGATTGTATTGTAGCAGCAATCATGTCATTTGTACTGTCCCTAATTTTCTTAATTAAAGAGCTTTTTGTACTTTAGAACAAATATTTCGGGACAGAGCGAGTAATTTTTATTAATATGTAATTAGAGATATTAACGATATAAAACTCGCCTCGATAAATGTGCCTGGTCAAAACATGACAAACATTATGGGACGGAGGGAGTATTATTCATTCAACCGAGCAAACCACTGCTCAGATTTGAAAACAAGTTGATGGAACAAGAGATTGTGGGATATGGATTAGCAGTGCCGGTCCTAACATTTTCAAGGCCCGGGGCGAAATTTAATTAGGGGCCCTTATATAAGCTTTTTTTTTTTTAAAATAAGACAAAGATGCAAAATTTTGGAATCGAACCCATGACCTATTGGAGAAAGGTGTGCTCTAAGACCACTAGACTATGTTGACTTTTTGTTACCCATATTTAACACATATATACATACCTAAAAAAAAATTATGAGGCACCAAAAATTTGGAGGCCCTGGACGATCGCCCATGCTGCCCCCCCTCTGGGCCGGCCTGTGGATTAGTATACATGTTTTCCCAAAATAGATAAAGGGTTTCCCCATCTTGAAAAGATATGGTCATTATTTGAAGATGTGAACCACTCATATAAGATGGTGTGTTGAAAACTTTAGTTCAGGTCAAAGAAACCAAAAGATTTCTGGACTTGTTCATGATGGGAGGTTTTCCCTTGGTATTTCTTAGTGGGGGTTACCCCAAGAGTTGGATGTTTAACAAGTTGGTAGTACTAAAGAAGCTCGTCTATGATTTTGAGTTTTCA
Source organism: Rheum nobile (assembly GCA_027886185.1). Taxonomy (NCBI): domain Eukaryota; kingdom Viridiplantae; phylum Streptophyta; class Magnoliopsida; order Caryophyllales; family Polygonaceae; genus Rheum; species Rheum nobile. The sequence continues at coordinate 3,155,391 of WOAB01000056.1, forward strand.
TGGACTTTTTAAGTGTAAAACATATGTTGTTGTTGTTATTGAGGTTGAGGTTTAATGGTGGGTGTTGATAGTGGGAGTTTTTGGGTTTGGGTTTTTAGAGAGAGATGGGAGTTTTTTTTACCTTCACCTCATCTAAAATACTACTCCATGATTTACTGTTTCCCCTCCTTTTCTGTACTCGATCTTTCTTCCCCCATTTTCTCACCTTCCGAATTGGGTGGGACAGAATTGAAAGCTTACTCATCGACGACCAAGAAAGCAGTCTGTCGGAGATTGGTTTCCCTGTTGCCTTCACCATAATCGCGTTTTTTTTATCTTATCAACCTCTTAGTCGCTCTTCATGTTCTCTTGTGCTCCGACGCTAGCTAACCTAGAGTTCTAACGGCGTGTGTGGTTCGAGGATCGGTCTCGTGGTCGTAGAGCCAAGCCAGGCCGAAATAGCCTAATCAACCGTTGAGATCTTGAATCTCTTCTTCCAAATAAGGGTGAAATTAAGGTTAAGGTTTCATGGAGGAGTTTGTGCAAGCATGTCTCTCGCTTATTCTGTAGATTCTATTTTGGTTTGAATTTTAATGAAATTTAAAAAATTAAGATGAGATCAAGAAAGTGAAACAAGTAATTTTCGATCAGTAAAATCTTCTTGTTTTGTCTCTTTACTGATCTAAATATTACTGGAGCAGAGCGTATGGGGATCAATGTGGTTACCAAGTGATAAAAATAATAATTATAAAAAGAAGAAAAAAAACCTTTGCTTAAAAAATAAATAAAATATAAATGTTGAGTAATCCATATATATACTAAAGAGATGTCTAAATTCTATGTGTCAGTCTCACGTTCAATTTATATACGTGTCGTCATCCATCCAACCACTATTCGCCACGTCATCGAGACTTTTAAAAAATATATATATTAATATATTTAAGTATTTAACTATATATATTATGTTTTGCTATAATCAATATATTTAATCACTATCTATTAAAGATAGATTAACCTATTTATTTAATTAAATTTAAACTAAAATATTTTATTCGGGAGCCTGAATTATGATCTACTACGTTTTTTGATCATATCTATTAAGCTAAAACTAACTGAATCATGTATTACCTGAAAATAAACGTATTATTTTCTTAGTTATTATTATTTTGATGATATCTACATGCATATAAATACAAATTTAAATTATTGATAATATCACGCTCAATTTATTACTATAGATTTTGCTATTAAAAGAATTAGCACAAATGCGATTTTTTTTAATCTGATATATTTAATTACCATGGATGCAATTCACATGCTTTTATTAATTTTGAATTGTTATTTCTAATCTATCTACACAAATCAACACTAACAAATTACAAATTAATCTAAATTGTAGATTTTTCTATTAAACTTTGTGTAACTAAACAACTGTTATAATTAAAATTCGTCAATTTAGCATATCTATCTATCTATTACATATTAAGAAAAAATATCTAAATAAATCTATCTAAAAGAATTCCAATTTGAACTCTTACGCATTTGATCCTAAATTTTCAAAGTAATTAATCAAAGATATATAACATGGAAAAAATGTTTTTTTAATATTATTATTCTGATGAGATCTACATGCATATAAATAGACATTTAAATTATTGATAATTTAGTTTAAATAATCACATATTTTTTTATTAAAAGAATTAGCACCAGTTCTATTCAGTTTGTTTCAAATGTATTAACTTTTATTTGTAATTAAATAAATTTAATCAAAAAATAAAAGTATGAAACTGAATATGGTAATTAATCTTAATAAGATTTTTGAAATTTATAATTGATTTTATATAATAAAGGTATATTCCTATTTATATATATCCTCATTGAGCATATCTAATTCTATAAAATTAGTAAATCATTTTCATGACTTGATAGATACAGATTCGTAGTTAGTATTTATCAGGAGAGTTGTTAATTTTAATTAGATTTACCATATTGAATACAATAATAATTTTAACCAAAAAAACAATTTTATCTTTCATACGCATATGTTTTTTTGTCTATATATGTTCAAAATAGTTAACAACTGAAAGAAAAAATTGTAGACAAACTATAAGATCTAGTTTATAATATTATGATAAGAAGAAAAATTACATAAGAAATTACGTAAAAAAACAAACCAAAATTATGAAAATACGCACATATATTTTTTTTATAAGAAGAAGAAAAATAACGTAAAAAATCTTTTTTAAGTTTTTATGGCCAATTACAAAAAGTTTTATCAAATATCAAAGTAAAATTACAATAAAGTTAAATGCAATAATTATGCCTAATCTCATTATCTTTATTAACAATTATATTTTTAACAAAGTTGTCCAAATTATTTCTAGAGTATAAGAGTTATATATAATCATGGGTTCTATTTAATGCTCATCCTATATTTCTTCATAGCGCCCACTCTACATCTGTGAATTGACCACAGAGGAACAACGTCCGTCCATGAATTGACCACGGAGGAACGCGTTTCGTCCGTGATGGACGAAAGTGTTTCACCCGTCACAGAGGAACGTCGTCTTTTGATGAAGAAGACGCGGACGCGGTTGTGTGTTCATTGAGCACAATCAGCCATTAACGAGCAATAAAATAATTTCAATGAGCAACAAGAAATCAACCCAAAATCTATCTAAATGATATCCATTACACATTTTTTTCATGTATAGACTTAAAACTTTGAATTTATGATACAAATTAGTCTATAATACCTAAAATTTAATTTTGAAAATTTGTTTAAATCCTAACTACGAAATTACAAAAAATAGTTGGTAAACTTGCATTTTCTTTGAATGGTTGATTGATTTCTTCAACTGTCGCACCTTCTTGATCCAAATTGATGGCGATTTAGTGGCAAAGTGAGAAAAAAAAAATAACTGATTTTTGGTGGTTTGTGAGAGGGGAAATGAAAGAAAGGAAGAGAGGGTGGGCAAGTGAGGAAGAAAATGAGGGTGGTGGGACTGTCATTTTGAAGCAAATTGTTTATATATGAGTAGAGGGGGCTCTATATGAAAAATAGTGTGTGCTCTATTTAGCAATGACTTATATAATTGATGTTGATAGTTTTTAAAGGAAAAATATAGTTAAACAAAAATGGATTGTGGTTGTAGCCCATATTTAAAAGTAAAAATTATAGTATTGTGATACCCCGTAATTTTGTAAGGCTATTTTGGGAATTATGGATTTTTCCCGAACGTCCGTTTGGTACGTCGGATTTAATTCTGAGAGCTTAAGACATTCTGTAATGTGCTCTGTATTTGTAATATTTTTCTCAGTGAAGAATTATACAGTCGAGGTGTGTTGGGAGTTTATACTCGTTCGTGTACGACTTTCGTTAACGCGGATTAAGATTGGTACAAGTTTATTGCCCAAGAGTTGTTATCTAAAGGGCAATAGTACAAGATTCTTTATCCAAAGGTTTTTGTCCAAGAGCCATTGTCCAAGGGGCAAAAGGGTTTGGATATTGTCCAAGAGGCAAGGACCCTAATTTCTTCTATAAATAGAAGTGTTGGGTGAGGGTGGAAGAGGGTGCGAAAGACGCGGAAGCGCTCTCAGATTCTCGACTCTCAAAAACGCTCTCAAAGAAAACGCTCTCTCTCGAGAAGGCTCTAAGTGGATCGTCGGAGCTCGTTTAGTGTCGTTCTCGGTGGCCAAGGGGAAGCTTGGGAGGCCCTTAGAAGCCTAGAAACCAAGCAAGGCGAAAGACGAGCCAAATCGATCGTCGATGGTGAGTTTTCTCCTCTCGTATTTCTGTTTTCGTTCGCGACGGCGACCGCCGCGAGGATCACGGCGACCGCCGGCTCGAAGGCGGCGACCGCCGGCATGAGACGGCGCCCGCCGGCATGAGACGGCGCCCGCCGTGGTGAACGGCGACCGCCGTGATGAAGGAGGCCAGACGCCGTGGTTGAGACGGCGCCCGCCGTGAATTGGGCAGCGCCCGCCGTGATTGTTGTGGCGCCCGCCGGCGAGTTGTTGTTGGCCGGGTTGTTGGTGTTGGCTTCCGTAGCCTTCGTTCGGGTTTCGTTTCCTTCGATTCCTTTCGTTCTTTCGTAGATCGGTATTGTTGTTTGTCGAATCTAACTTAGGGTTTCTGTATGGGTCGATCCGAAGGTACCGGAGTTGGCAGATTCGTCTCTGTGTTGAGCCCGGAATCCCGTCGTTAGACTTCGTTCAAACTCTGCGGATTAAGGCAAGTGGCGGTTCGCTCTTGCTCATTCGTTCCATATTTACATTAATTATCAGTAGTTTATCTGAGTAATTAATTTGGAATGACTATTCTGTTTGTCTGGAAACGGTTTTGTTAAACTGTTTTGAAAATCATATAATAGGTTGTATATATGTTAGAACAACGCTATTATTTGTGATCGCCTTTCGGGCCTTTATGTGGATTTATCTAGTAACGGTTGTTGTGTTGTACTGTTTAGTTAGCACTAGTGGCTAGGAACGCTATGTACCTTGAGGGGGTTTAGCTGTTTCTTTATAACTGGTACTTGGTGGTTCATCCCCAGTACTTTCTCTTTGGTCATGACCATACCCTTTCACAGGGTAGGCGCACTTCGCTAGTGCCAAATCTTCCAGGGTTCATCCCTTCGATATCTCTTGTGATGAGATCCGATATCTCTTGTGAGGAGATCCGATATCTCTTGTGTGGAGATGTAAAAGCTTATAACGTAATGCTCATTTTGGAATTAAATAAGATAAGTGCCCGAGTGCACATGATTAATATACCTTGGGCGAGTAGTGCAGCTAAGTTCAGTGCAGCTAGGAAAACTCGTCTTGACTTGAATGTAGTACGTTCTCTTTCCAATCTGGATTCGTTGTAGGCGATGAGGTTGGTCGTGAACCGAAGCATCTCAGTCAGTTTTAAATCATTGTTGTATGATCCTGTAATCATTCCAGATTTGTCATTTTTCCTTAAAGACTAAATCTCTTGGAGTCTCTTTTCGAGTCGATTTCTGTGAAGATGAAGTCTTCCAGAATCTTCTCTCATGCATACCTCTTGTTGTTATTCCGTGAAAGTGCCGGGTTATGTATCGTCCCTTCGGTTATTATTCGAGGGACAATGATAGTAAACGGTTACGATCACTCGAACCATTCTGCTTTTTACCCTTGCTAGTCTATTCAAGTAGACTAACCCACGAACTTTGTTCTCCGCATGTGGGCTGGTGTCATCCGTTCGATTCGGCACATCAGATAGAGTGAAGATTTGAGGAGACTAGATTGACTATGAAGACGACGGTTGTTTTTGGATGTTTTAATAATTGCTTTTAACCAGGTTGAGATCCTTGGGCAAGTGATCATCACGATCACAACCCCGTTTGTAAAATCTTTTATTTGTCTTCCGCTGTACTTTGTTTGAACTCTGTGTTTGGCCTATTCGGGATTGGGTTGTAATCCCGTAACTCTTGTTTCCTCAACAATGTTATGTTTTGGAATTTATTGCTTGATCTTGGTGTATCAATTGCATTTCATAAATTGTATTTATTTGGTAAAGCCTTGGGTGATCTCGGTAAGGAACACTGGGGTCACTGACGGTAATACCTTTCCAAAAGGGTTAAGTTTTGGGGGTGTTACAAGTATAATATGATAGTTGAATAATATAAAATCATAAGTAGAAGTTAGTATTTTGATAAACATATTTAAATAAACTTAGCAGGACACCGTATATTTGATAAATTTATTCACATTGAGAAATTTTGATAAGGTGATAAGCGCTACTTTGTAGGGCTTAAGTAAGAGTCATTAGAGGTTTTATTGAGGCCATTCGGATAGATTTAGACACATTCATGTGCATGGCATTTGGAGGCAAAGTTGGTGTATTTGGAGGTGTTTGAGCTATTTTGGAGATCATAGGGAACACTGAGGAGAAGTCACCAGTAGTAGACGCCAATGAGTTATGAAGTATTGGTGAGGGGGTGCTGAAGACACGCTTTCGGGAGCTGAAGAGACAAAAGAGGAAGAAACGAGTGCACGGCGACCGCCGTGCAACTTACGGCGACCGCCGCCAATTCATTCCCAGAGAAGCTAGCTACGACTTAATTACGGCGCCCGCCGTGGAAATGCGGCGCCCACCGCGATTACGACGCCCGTCGTGGAGGTTGCAGCGACCGCCGTGCATGTCTGAAGTCTGCCGAGCCGATTTTCCTTATATGTTATTTCGTATTATTTTATTACGTTTTTATTATTTCGTTTTAGGTTAACTTAGCTTTATTTCCTTTAGTATTTAAGGGTTGAGAAAAGGCTTGTTTGCCTATCATATGATCTATCATCTCATCAATCTCTCTCTCGAACCCTAATTTCATTCTACGTTCTACGCTATGAAGAACTAAGCCTCCTTGGCTTAGTCAGACGCTGAAGCTTTCGTTTTGATTCAGTTGTGAGATTCTTGTTCTTAATCTATTGCATGGTTTTTATCTTTCTCTTGCTTAAGTTGCTTATGATTGATATTGATAATCTCTATTTGGACGCAACTAGGGTTTGTCGTTATTGATCTATTGCTAGATCTAGATTGTTACTGGTTGAGCATATCTATTTCAGAGTAGCAACTGCATCGTACTAGTAACTGGTTGTGCTAGTCTTATGCAGAAGAGAACTGATTTACATTCTAGGATAATATCTGTTTGTTTTATGCTAGAATTATATCCAACTATATTCCTATCCGTAAAGCTGTTGTTAAACTGAATCTTGATAGTTTCAGGGTTGTTTAATTAGTTAGTACTAATAGTATCTGGTTGTGCTATTAGTTATATCTGAAAAGGAATTGGAATTTCCATTGCATGAGATTTTGAATGATTATCTATGATCAACTAGTCATATGAATAGTGGATGTTGTTTGACTAAGTATTTTTCCCATCACTGATTTCACAACTTTGAGTCTGTTTACCTTTTGCATGCTTAGATTACTTAAACTCACAAAACCCCCCCTTTGGTTACTTTGGATTGACATATAAATTGCATACTAAGATAGAATCCGCCTCCCTGTGGATTCGACCTGTACTTACCTAGGACTACGGTTTAAGGTTTGTTTGGATATTTTGCATAGTAGGAATTAGAACGACAAATTCCTGTTATCAAATTGGCGCCGTTGTCGGGGAGGCAATTTCTATTTTGTGTGTGTGATTTGTGTGCCAATCTTGGTGTGAACCTATCTTATGGTTCACACTCGTGTTACTAATAATCTACCTCTAGCTTTTGATCCAGAAATCGAAAGAACTTTTCTTCAAGCTCGCAGGATGGCAGCTCGTGTTACACTTGAGTCATTGACAGCTCCTAACTTGGAGCAACCAACTCGTGTTACAAATTTCCATTGCATGGGAGATTGACGTTACTCTGCATCAGCATCTTCAAATTGGAGGGACATCCCAACTTCAGATGGAGAGACCCAGAACAGAATCAAGGCCAAGTGCAACAACAGGGTCATCCTCAACAACCTAGGCCACCATTTGTGCCACAACCTCAAGGGCAGAGTTCGAATTCCTCGTCTATGGAGGATATGATGAAGATGTTGATGCAGAGTAACGTCAATCTCAATGAGAATGTTGCTAAGTTGACCAAGAACCAGTTTCAGTTCCAAGCGACTACACAATCCAGCATTCAGAACTTGGAAAGGCAATTTGGCCAGATCTCTCAGGTGGTGAGCAAGCTTGACGCGAAGATTTCTGGTTAACTTTCATCTCAAACGGAAGTGAACCCGAACATTAGGAATGTCAGTGCTATAACTCTGAGGAGTGGGAAGAGGCTCGAAGAGGAGAATTCTGAGGTCAACGAGGAAGAGATCTTGGATTTGGAGCAGAACAGCGACGGCGACCGCCGTGAAACTTACGGCGCCCGCCGTGAAGACCACAGCGCCCGTCGTGACGGTGAACCTGCTCTTGACTTTTCTGACGAAAATTGCGGCGCCCGCCGTGACGGTGAGCAAAATCCCGAACTTTCTGATGATGTTCACGGCGTCCGCCGCACTTCTTACGCCGCCCGCCGCCCCTCTGAAGCCGATGCTGAGGCTGAGAAGGAGTATGTGCCTCCAATTTTCCCTGAGTGGAACCCCGTTGCACCATTCCTGTCTGCTTTGAAGCGTACCAAACCACTTGCGCAGGACAAGGACATGTTTGAGATGTTCAGAAACGTTGAGGTCAACATGCCTCTCCTAAATTTGATCAAGTCTGTCCCTTGTTATGCAAAGTTCTTGAAGCAGATGTGCACCACGAAGAGAAACCAGGACAGGAACAGCAAGAAGAAGGTCAACGTAAGTGAGCATGTCTCTGCTATTTTTCAGAAACGCTTACCCAAGAAGTGTGGCGACCCAGGTATGTTCACCACCCCCGTCACTATTGGAGGTACTAAGTTCAATAAAGCTATGTTAGATTTGGGTGCCTCCATTAATGTTTTACCTTCATCTCTTTGTGAATCCTTAAGATTAGGACCCATGCATGCGACCAAAATTTCCATTCAGTTAGCTGATAGATCTAGTGTGCGTCCTATAGGGATAGTGGAGGATGTTTTGGTTAGGGTTGGTGATCTTACCTTTCCTGCTGACTTCTATGTGCTTGATATGGAACATGATATGCATGCAGCCCCTATTCTGTTAGGGAGACCCTTCTTGAAAACTGCCAACACTAAGATCAACGTGAGTACTGGTTCATTGACTATGGAATTTGATGGCCAAACCATTAATTATAATATCTATGAAGCCATGAAATTCGCTTCTGATGATCATTCTTTGTGTGCAATTGATATCCTTAAGCCTGTGGTGCAAGATGTTTTTGATGAGGACCACCTAGATGACACACCACCTATTGTTGATTCTAGCTTGGATATTGCTATATCTGCTGACTTGCAGAAAGGTGTTGCTGAGTGGGACGCTTGCTATAAGCTCCCTCCGGAGCTTTCAGGCAAATCACCTTTACTGCTAACTCCGAGCGAGAAGCTCGTTCCCTCTTTAGTGCAGGTATCTGAAGTCAAGGCTAAACACCCCCCTGATCGATCTAAGCATGGGTAGACGCGACTAAGAAGGTCAAGATGGAGAAGCCGTTGAAGAGGAAGCATGGTCTAAGGTTCAAACCTTTCCATGATTGGTTCAGGAAGGAGGTATGGATTGAGAAGGTTCCTAAAGATCCTGACGATATTGATTGAGGATGTTCGAGTAGTATGTCGAGCCAACGACATTAACTAAGGCGCTGATCGGGAGGCAACCCGATGTTAGGTAGTTTATTTTCCTTCCCTTAGTCATTTTCTTTAGTTTTTCCTTTTTGTGTCGAACTAACCTGTAGGAAGCGTTTCAAAGTAAAGAAGGAGTTCACGGTGCCCGCCGGCCACCTTACGGCGCCCGCCGTTTCCCCCTCCCTCGTTCACTTTGCTTGCGGCAACTGACGGCGACCACCGTTTAATTACGGCGATCGCCGCCATTTTCAGGTTCGTTTTCTTTTTATTAAAAAATAAAATAAAAAAATGGACCCCAAAAAAACCTTAAACGGGGAGCAAAAGACGAAAATAAAATACCCCGAAAAGACCTTAAACGGGGAGAAAAGGCCAAAAAAAAAAAGATCTACCGGAGGCCAGCTGCCCAGCATTTCCTATGGAGAGATGGTGCGCATCATGTTGTCACGAAGGAAACATTAGACCCACTTTGTCTTTGACAACGATGATGGCCCTATAATTGGCAACTGAGGAGGAGGAACACTAGGGCCCACACCACGATTACATTTGGGCCCATTTTTTTGTTCGTTGAAGGCCGTGCAACCCTGCTTTCCTACATAACCACTACACCCCACGGTGGATCCCTATGGCTGCACGGTAGGAGACGATTATGGAGTGATGAAGACGCACGCTCAACACCTGGATATGAGCTTTTATGACTACACCGCCAGCAACAAAGAAAGTGTCCAAGCAACTCGGCAACGTTGTGAGTTATTTTTTGCTTTTCCCTGTGCTTTATTCTTTTATCTTTCATTACATTGAGGACAATGCAATGTTTAAGCATTGGGTGTGGTTTTATACTTGCTACGTTGCTGAGGAGAAAAATGAATATAATGAAAAGAGCTAAAAATTGAAAAAAGGCTATCATAAAAATCCTGGGATAGGTCAAAAACCCGAAAGGGCGGCCTAGGTAATAAGCAGGTGGCTTGGACCAGCATTAGGCTGGGGTAATATGTGGTCAATGAGTGACGTGAGCTTATGTGAGCACATCTATTGGAAAATGAAATGAGTGACTTGGTGAAAACCCGAAAGGGCGCCTTGGCAAAATGAGCGAAAAGAAGAAGAGTGATTTTATGATTTCTCACTATTCTTGGCGAGGCGTCATAAGAAGAGGAGTCAAAGAAGGATTGTCGGGTAGGTCACTCTGGGAGACATAAGGAGCAATAAATGGAGGCTAGGATTAGAGGTTACTCACACTTTTGGATGTCCGGATTAGCTTGGGGGAAGTACTATGCTTGCCCCTTAAGCTTGTTGAGTTGTGGATGTGTTGTGAATGAGATTGGTGCCAGGAGCTTGGCATGGGTTAGGTGACTTTTAGTTGGAGGATATGCTTCCTGAGACCTTGGATGCTACATTGGAGGAGTAGACTCTTTATTAGTTTACTCGAGGACGAGCAAAGGTCTAAGCATGGGGTGGTTTGATAAGCGCTACTTTGTAGGGCTTAAGTAAGAGTCATTAGAGGTTTTATTGGTGCCATTCAGGTAGATTTAAACACATTCATGTGCATGGCGTTTGGAGGCGAAGTTGGTGTATTTGGAGGTGTTTGAGCTATTTTGGAGATCATAGGGGACACTGAGGAGAAGTCACCAGTAGTAGACGCCAAGGAGTTATGAAGTATTGGCGAGGGGGTGCTGAAGACACGCTTTCGGGAGCTGAAGAGACAAAAGAGGAAGAAATGAGTGCACGGCGACCGCCGTGCAACTTACGGCGACCGCCGCCAATTCCTGCCCAGAGAAGCTAGCTACGAATTAATTACGGCGTCCGTCGTGGAAATGCGGCGCCCGCCGCGATTACGGCGCCCGCCGCGATTACGGCGCCCACCGTGGAGGTTACAGCGACCGCCGTGCGTGTCTGAAGTCTGTCGAGCCGATTTTCCTTATATGTTATTTCGTATTATTTTATTACGTTTTTATTATTTCGTTTTAGGTTAACTTAGCTTTATTTCCTTTAGTATTTAAGGGTTGAGAAAAGGCTTGTTTGCCTATCATATGATCTATCATCTCATCAATCTCTCTCTCGAACCCTAATTTCATTCTACGTTCTACGCTATGAAGAACTAAGCCTCCTTGGCTTAGTCAGACGCTGAAGCTTTCGTTTTGATTCAGTTGTGAGATTCTTGTTCTTAATCTATTGCATGGTTTTTATCTTTCTCTTGCTTAAGTTGCTTATGATTGATATTGATAATCTCTATTTGGACGCAACTAGGGTTTGTCGTTATTGATCTATTGCTAGATATAGATTGTTACTGGTTGAGCATATCTATTTCAGAGTAGCAACTGCATCGTACTAGTAACTGGTTGTGCTAGTCTTATGCAGAAGATAACTGATTTACATTCTAGGATAATATCTTGTGTTTTATGCTAGAATTGTATCCAACTATATTCCTATCCGTAAAGCTGCTGTTAAACTGAATCTTGATAGTTTCAGGGTTGTTTAATTAGTTAGTACTAATAGTATCTGGTTGTGCTATTAGTTATATCTGAAAAGGAATTGGAATTTCCATTGCATGAGATTTTGAATGATTATCTATGATCAACTAGTCATATGAATAGTGGATGTTGTTTGACTAAGTGTTTTTCCCATCACTGATTTCACAACTTTGAGTCTGTTTACCTTTTGCATGCTTAGATTACTTAAACTCACAAAACCCCCCCTTTGGTTACTTTGGATTGACATATAAATTGCATACTAAGATAGAATCCGCCTCCCTGTGGATTCGACCTGTACTTACCTAGGACTACGGTTTAAGGTTTGTTTGGATATTTTGCATAGTAGAAAATTAGAACGACAAATTCCTGTTATCATAAGGGTAATTTTTTGTATCAATTGTAACTTTATCAATTGTTGACCTTTTCTCTATGTATAAACTTATACCATAATAATCTTTAACTTTATTAATATAGATTGGTTATCCTATTTTTCTTTGCAAAAGTCTTCTTCTCTCTAAAAGGTTTTACAACATTTGCTTAATTATATCTTCCATTTCATACTCACTATTTTAATTACTAATAGTTTATTTTATTTTTACAATGAATAATAACTGAAAATTTATACCTCGTTGAAGAGCTCAAGTTTAAGATTAATGTCATTTGAATTTTTTTATTTAATAATTAATAAAATTATATAAAAAATATATAACCCCTAATCCGTACATGACACAAATACTATGCTAGTTCCTTCCTAAATTTATTAGAATGGCCATTGAAAAGGGTGAAAGAGAACTTGATAGAAATCTCTTATTCAGGCTGTCAAAAAACGAGAAGAACAAATAAGACTCTTATTTGTTCTTCTCGTTTACTATTAGAGATATAATAGGAAATTTTAATTGGTGATGATATTGTTTAGTGACGTTTATAAGAAATGCAACGATCACAAATTAACAGAAAATAAATTATAACACTCATCCTTGGATGTACATTACTAATATGAGAGAGCAGAGAGTAGAGAATGAGAATAGTGAGAGACTTGATATCTTATTAGGTCACCAATAAGTGCATTTTATAGATGTTACAATCCTTGGGAAACAAGGCAACTCTAGGGTTTATGGGAAATACAATATTCTAATGTACATCCATATATAATATTATAACACTCCCCCTTGGATGTACATTACTAACTGCCTCGTTAAAAACCTATCTTGTCAAGGAAAAACCCAATGGGATAAAAACCAAGACTAAGGGAAAAAGAGTGCAGTTGTAATTCTCCCCCTCAATTTAGCATATATCTTTCAAACAACGCATACCAATTTGATGAATGAGTTGTTTAATGATTCTGGTGGGCAACGATTTGGTAAACAAATCTGATAGGGTCTTGCTTGACTGAATTTGTTGAACATCAATCTTGCCTTGGACTTGAAGTTCATGAGTGGAGAAGAATTTTGGCGATATGTGCTTGACTCGATCGCTTTTGATGTAGCCTTCTTTGATTTGGGCGATACAAGCTGCATTGTCTTCATATATGACTATTGGGCCTTCTACAACTGATCTCAATCCACAAGACATTTGAACATATTGTGTAAATGATCTAAGCCACACACATTCTCTTCATGTTTCATAAAGTGCTATCAACTCCGCATGGTTTGATGATGTGGCTACTAAGGTCTGTTTTGTTGAACGCCATGAAATAGTTGTTCCGCCGTACATGAACAAGTATCCTGTTTGTGAAATAGCTTTGTGTGGGTCAGATAGATAACCCGCGTCGATATAGCCAACTAATTTTGCAGTTTGTCCCCCTTTGGGTTTTTGAAAATACAACCCCATGTCGCTGGTTCCGCGCAAATAACGCAAGATTTGTTTGACACCACTCCAATGTCTTTTTGTTGGGGTTGAACTATATCTTGCTAGCAAATTCACTGCAAAGGCTATGTCTGGTCGGGTATTAGTAGCAAGATACATTAATGCACCTATTGCACTAAGATATGTTACTTCAGGACCCAATATCTCCTCATTCTATGCACAAGGGCGGAAAGGGTCCTTTTCTACATTAAGTGACCGTACGACCATTTGTGTACTTAATGGATGAGCTTTATCCATATTAAAACGCTTTAGGACCTTTTCAATATAATTTGATTGATAGATAAGAACTCTATTGTTTGTATGTTCGGACTGCAGGCCGAGACAATACTTGGTAGTTCCAAGATCTTTCATCTCAAATTCTCTTTTCAAGTAATCTGCTGTCTGTTGGATCTCTTCTGGAGTTCATATGATGTTCAAGTCATCTACATAAACAGCTATAATCACATAACCCGGATTTGATCTTTTTATGAATACACATGGACTTATTTGATTTGTTATAAATCCCTGTCTTAGTAAGTAGTCACTAAGACGATTGTACCACATACGACCGAATTGTTTTAGTCCATATAAGGATCTAATTAACTTGATGGAGTACATATGGCGTGGTTTTGATTTCAATGCTTCTGGCAATTTTAGTCCTTCGGGGACTTTCATGTAAATATCTGTATCTAATGTCCCATACAGGTAAGCAGTTACCACGTCCATGAGTTGCATTTGGAGTCGTTCAACAACGGCTAAAGCAATTAGAAATCTAAGTGTAGTTGCATCCATTACAGGTGAATATGTCTCCATATAGTCCACTCTTGGTTTTTGTGTAAAACCTTTTGCGACTAGTCTGGCTTTGTATCGTACAACCTCATTATGTTCATTGCGTTTCCGTATGAACACCCACTTATAGCCGACTGGTTTGACACTTTTAGGTGTTAGAGCTACTGGTCCAAAAACACCACGTTTATTCAAAGAATCCAGTTCCGCATGAATTGCTCCTTTCCAACTCATCCAATCATTTTGATGTCGACATTCTTCCATCGTTTGGGGATCATTGTCCTCTTCATCCATAATTTCCATTGAGACCGAAAAAGCAAAAACATCATCAAGGACTATGTCATTTCGTTGCCACCCTAAACCAGTGCTTGCATAGTTAATTGACATTTCAAAGTTATCTTCAATGTCCTTGTTTTTGTTTTCGGGATCCTTTAGTGTAACTTCTTCAGGAGTTCTTCCTTCATGGATGTTCATAGTCGATGTATCAACAACCTTTTGAGTTGTTATTGGCTCTTTCCTCTTCCGGGGAATTGCATCCATAGAGCCTGGTGGTCTCCCACGCTTTCGGCGTATTTGAGAGTCACTTGCTATTTGTTGGTTTTGCGGTACTACTGGGACTTCCAAACGAGCTGGTGCATTTTCAGCTGGTATATGTGACTTTGTCACTTTCTTGGCATCTGTAAACGCATCGGGTAGTGTATTTGCTACACTTTGTAAATGTATGATCCGTTGAACTTCAAATTCACTTTCGTTCGTCCTTGGATCTAAGAATGATAGAGTAGTTGCATTCCATGCAATCTCTTTCTTAATTATCTTATTTTCTTCTCCCCCTAGAGTTGGAAATTTGGTCTCATCAAAATGACAATCTAGGTACCGAGCTGTGAACTGGTCACCTGTCATAGGTTCTAAGTATTTGATGATTGATGGGGACTCAAAACCAACATATATTCCCAACCTTCTTTGTGGCCCCATTTTTGTTCGTTGTGGGGGATGAATAGGGACATACACCGCACATCCGAAAACTTTCAAGTGGGAAATATTAGGTTCTCTTCCGGAGACAAGATGTAATGGGGAGATCTTATTATAAGCAGTCGGTCTTAGACGAATCAATAATGCACCATGCAAAATTGCATGTCCCCATCCAGATGATGGTAATTTTGACCTCATAAGCATTGGTCGAGCTATCAATTGTAACCGCTTAATCAATGACTTTGCAAGTTCATTTTGTGTATGTGTGTGGGGCACTGGATGCTCAACCACTATACCAATTGATTGACAATATTCAATAAAGGACTTGGATGTAAATTCTCTAGTATTGTCTAACCTGATGCTCTTGATCGGATGATCAGGAAAATGAGCTCTTAATTTAATAATTTGGGCCAAAAGTCTTGCAAATGCAACATTCCGTGTTGATAGCAAGCTTACATGGACCAACGTGTTGATGCATCAATCAATACCATAAAATATCTAAATGGTCCACATGGCGGTGTTATTGGTCCACATATGTCACCTTAGATCCGTTCAAGGAACATGGGAGATTCTGCGTTTATCTTTGTTATAGACGGTCTTGTTATTAATTTGCCAAGAGAACAAGCCGTACATGTCAAGTCACCCTTTGAGAGGATTTTAAGATCCTTTAGTGGGTGTCTATGTGAATTTTCAATGATTTTCCGCATCATTGTTTCACCTGGGTGACCGAGTCTATCATGCCATAAAGAAGACATTTTATGATCAACTAACTTCTTGTTAGTGACATTGTAGGATTCAATAGGATGAATCCTTGTTCCATATAAACCGGATGTGTACGTTCTCATTTTTTCTAAAACTTGCTTCTGGCCAGCTTGATGAGAAGTAAGTAACAAATATTCATTTCCGTTTCCCTTCATAGTTTCAATGTGATAATCATTTTCACGAATATCTTTGAAGCTCAACAAATTTCTTTGTGATTTACTTTAGTATAAAACATCTCTTATGTGTAAGATTGTCCCTTTAGGTAATAGGATTGAGGCTTCACTAGTGTTTCTCATTTGAATGTTGTTGAAAAACTTCTGGCTTTTCAAAATAGTATGAGTCATAGCACTATCAATGAGACATGGTTCTCCACCATTGAGAAACTCATCTGGTTGGTCCATTCTTGAATCTTGAGCAATCGTGTTGATAATGTGTTACAATATGAGAGAGCAGAGAGTAGAGAATGAGGATAGTGAGAGACTTGATATCTTATTAGGTCACCAATGAATGTCTTTTATAGATGTTATAATTCTTGGAAAATAAGACAACTCTAGGATTTATGAAAAATACAATATTCTAATGTACATCCATATATAATATTATAATATACTGACGTTTATAAGAAATGCAACGATCACAAATTAACAAAAAATAAATTATAGACAATATTGTCTAATGTCTATCTTTGAAAAATGCAAAAAATTCTTCGCCTGTCCTTTTCCTCTCTCTTTTCCTGCTTTATAAAAAGCATTTGCATAAACCCTTTCCAATCTTCCTCCCTCTCCATTACACTCATTCAACTTTCGGCTCCTCTTGTCAAATTTGTTTGTAATCTTCCCAATTTCATCACAGAATCGCCTTTTGATCGTTCGAGTTTTTGCTTTCAACTCTGTTTGTTTGTTTCTGCTTCTGAACTCTGAATCCGATTTCCTCTGTTTTCTTCCTCCCTTCTTCCCCTCCACAAAACAAGACAAAAATTACACAGCGAACAATTTCTGCGACTTTTCATGGTTTGGAGCCCTCCGTTTTTCTCAACTCCGAACTCAATTTCGGCGATTGAACTCATCCATTTTGAGAGGTAAGCTTTACGGTTTTATTTCCCAGCTCGATTGAACTCTCAGCTTACTCTGTTTTAACAGCTGATACTCTTCATAGATTGGGATTCAGAAGCTTTGACTAACATGCAATCTCTGAGTTTTTAGGGTTTTCCTTTGATGGCGGTGATCAATTTTGACTTTTACTATTTATTTCTGGGTAGTTATGTTCACACTTGTATATATGCTTAGCTTTCCTAATTAAAGAAGTTTGGTTAAGATCTTGGATAAATGTTACTTAATCACCCCTTATTATTCGCCGATTTTACACTTGACTACCCTTTTCAAACAAATTTTCAAGAAACCACCGATTAGCAAATGTTTGTTAGCTATCAACATCTATATTCAACAACCCTTCAGTACTGTTAATGTCCTTTTATACCAACTTCACTGTTAAATGTCAATTAATGTTTAATCCCCGTTAGATTATCATAAAGGGGCACTAATTGCACTATCCCTAATGGGTTATGGGGATCAATTGCTAATGGGCATGTGATAAAGAGTGATTTTGTATAGTTCTTTATTTGTTTTTTTGTAATGAAAGAGGGGTAATTGCAAAGATGAGTGTAATTTATACTAGTAAATCTTTGGCGTGTTTAGTGGATATTTCAATTAATTGTAAAGAATACATTATGATTGTGTTCCATGCATTCGACCAATTGGACCCACCAGCTAACTTTTTTATGATGCTTTATTTGAGCTAATTCTCATATGGTTGATTGCATTATATAATTGAAAACTAGCCAACTAGCACCCATTTGTTGGACTTAGACCCGTTCATTGCATAGAAAGCAAGATTTCAGATGTGAGTTGATAAACCTCTCCGATTTGCTTCATTTTCAACCTTTATACTTGATTATGAAGTTTCAACTACTCCCCATGTCCCATTATTATCTCATTTATAGTTAAATATATTCTGACACCGTCTTTTGATTCTTGTAGTTTGTATTCACAATTTTCTTTGTTATCTAATAGTTTTGGGAAAGTTTATGTGTGATGCTACTGCACTTTGGACTGGTGGACATGCTACGTATGTAATTTACCTACTGCATTGAGTTTTCCAGTTTCTGTACTCTTAGTGTTTTATTTTATGGTAAATTATGCAAAACCACCTCTTTTATTTTCAAGTCGAATTTGCACTTACCCATCCCAACAAGTTATACAAGCCCACCTGTTACCAGTTACCGCATGTCCATTTAGCAATCAACCATCACGAGTATATACCACTAAAATTCCGTCAACGGCACAGAAGCAATGCAGGGAAAAGTTGTCATTTTACTTATATTCTAACTCACTTTTAGTAGTAAATGGGGCATCAGTTGCTAACATACACATAATAAAGTGTGGCTTTATGTAATTTTGTCTATAAAGGGTGGTTAACTGCAAAAATCTCACCAATAACGGTGCATAAGTGTACTTTACCCTTTGGTTAACTTGTAATTTGTCACATGACATTACATAGACATTTACCAAGTTCTGTCAGTAGAATATAAAACCTTGATGCGAATGCAGAGAATGTTGCAATCCTTTTCCATTTTCAGACTACTCAGTCTATGTCTGCTTTGCTTTTCATATCCATACATTATGTATTTGATATACATGTTTTTAAATTGCTATATACCTCCTAGTTGGCATAGGATTGTGTAGTATACTAGTATATGATTATTGTAGTCATACGATAACACGCTTGTCTACAATATATTAATCGTTGGTGTCTGCATCCTTATCAGGAAATTTCCTTAGTCAAATCATCCATATTTAATATTAACTTGCAGCTTCTAATTTATTGAGAGTTGCCACACGGATAGTTCCTGGGCTTGTACTTGTGTGGATGTTTCCTCCCATGTTTTGCGGGATGATGTTGCTTGAGGTCTACATTTTGAATAAGATAGATTTGCTTGTCGTAGCAATGAACCTATAAATCAACCATTATTTTATATTGGGAATATTCATGATTTTGTCTCAATCCTCCCATCTATATAGGGGAAGACAATTCTAATGGATGTGTGATTCTATACACTATTTCTTTCTTGCTTGGAGGAGCTAATCTCATTTACATAATAGCGTGTCAAACTTGTGTGAATTAGGTACATAAAATTTAGTTGGTATTTCTCCTCCAAATACATAAATGAAGATATTATTTTGTGCAACTCCATAGACATAATAACTTGGTAAATAATATATTTTGTGCAACTCCATAGACATAATAACTTGGTAAATAATATTTTAGTTGGTCAAGACTTTGCATTATTGTATAGTCTATGCTTTGTGTTTGGGAGTGGGTTCCTTATACATTGTTCCCTGTGCCACTTTGTTTCATGGCTCACATGCATCAGGATACAGATTGATGACAGCAGCACTACTTTAGTTCAATTCCTTCCATTGTTATTCTAATTGTCCTAATTTAGTCTTCATTTGCTAAATTAATCATGCCACTATCTTTCGCTTATGGATAAGTATGGCTGATTTTGTAGTGTAAGGAGTCTATAAGGAAGTATGACTGAACTTAAAAGGAGGCAGAGGTCTCCTGATCATCGAAATCTTTTTTCTGTTGCAGCCAAACGACAAAAGGCTGAGATGGGTACATCAATGACGAGCAAGGTTGCATCGTCTCCCTTTCTTTTCTTGTATTTTTCATGCTAGAGATCTTAAACATTGTCTTTAGAATGATGGACGCTTTGCTTCTTTTGACAATTAGATGTTCTTTGTCTTTTTCAATTTCATCTGCTGCTTGTATGAAGTTGCCCTTAATTCGATTATATGTGGTTGTGCTTAGTGTTTTGTGCTGAACAAACTATGATATCGTGAATTAAGGCTTCAAAGAATTCAATTTTAATGTAGGAACTCTATAATAGAAACTTGAAGCTGAAAAGGAACTGAAATTATCAGTCATGAATCTACAAGGTGAAGGATTTCGACATGGTTTTCAAATGTCCTGCATAAATCCTCCTAATATAAGCCCAGTCCTTTCTCTGTAAACTTAACAGTAATTATTCTTTAATAAGGTGCTCGTCGAGCAAGGAAGGTACCTTTTATGATATACAAACCTCTAATTTACATGACCATGAAACGATACTTTATTCGCCCTTCACTATGGTAGTCAGTAGTGACATACACATCCTGAATACTGTATTTGTATCTCCCACACGTGCTTCGTTCTGCAGTATCACAATTCACTCCATCTCTTGATTTATTATATCATCCACCAACACCACGTCATTAGCTGGTGCTTTTAAAATTACCTCCTTTGTCGCGCTTTCCTCGGGATGTATGTTAAACTATATGAACTGAACATTTTCTTGCGATGAAGGTATTCCTAGTATGTAGCTGTGAAGTGGTAAACAACCTAATATGACTATCTTTTTGGAGCATTTGCTGGTGCTCTTTTATAACTGTTGAATCTCAATTTTCAAAGGAGTTACGAATTGCTCATTTCCTTTGTTGAATCTGATCTCATACCATTATTGAACTCTTTAAATTCTGTATCTTTATATACATCTTCTCTGGTAACCTTAAATTCACCATTTTTTAGTTCCTTCCCTTTGGGTAGGAATGTAGGAGCATCTGTATCATCTCAATGTATCATTTCCGCTCACGTTTTCTGGTCTAACAATGTACTTTTCTTGACTAACAGGAAGCTAAAGAAAAAGTCGGTGAAAGAATATTGGCGCTACAGCAGCTTGTTTCACCATATGGCAAGGTACCTCGATTTCTCGAAAAGTTTGTGCTTCTAAAAATGTTAGAAGTTGGTGTTTGAGTATTTTATCTACATGTACATACGTTAATCAATTTTAAATTGTTTAATACGAGTATTTCTGTATTTGCTTCGTATATATGACCTTATATATCCATTGTTTAGCATGAGTATTGGCTTACATATTTTTCTTTTTGATGTTTATAACACATCTCTTGAAATCTCTATGCAGACTGATACAGCTTCTGTTCTGTCGGAAGCCATCGAATATGTTAGGTTTCTTCACGAACAAGTCAAGGTTCGTATCTACTTCGATCTGCCTCGTACTTAAACCTACTATACTTGGCATTGTAATCACTTGACTGGCTTCAAAGTGGATCCCTTGTTGTTCTATGTGAAATTGCGGGGCATCTGACGAAACTAAATTAATACGGTCCCGCCCTAACGTCATTCTCTGCAAAATCTTGAGAAATTGCAATCATCTCATAAATTTGTTGAGGTCATAGCTCATACAATACACACTTTGTTTTATCTAAAGTTGACCCATGATTTCATTGGTTATTGCTTGCAGGTTTTAAGTGCTCCATATCTCCTTTGTGGCCCGGTTACTAAAACGGATAACGTGAGTATTTATCTAGACTCGAACGACTTAGCTAGCTAACCTTCATGTTACCTATACTTGTGAGGAAATTATATTAGTTCATAAATATTACCTAAGTCAACTCTTACAATGTCACTAATTGTTGAAACATGAAACTACAACTCTCAAAACATGCAAGGGATTTGTCAAAACGTGACCTGCGAAAATCCGATACATAACCCAGAGTTAGAACTATCAATTTAAACTAAGCCATCTCATTAAATGGCTTAGTAAGATTCACATTTATAGAAATCTGATTATTACTGTTAGCTTTCTCTATCATTCACTTGTTATAGGCACTCAATATGTACATTAATGCATATGCTTCATTACATGGAAAATTAGGTAGCAGAGCAACATAGCTTAAGGAACAGAGGCTTATGCCTCGTACCGATTTCGAGCACTGTTGGGTTAGCTCGGAGCAACGGTGCGGATATCTGGGCACCGGTTCAGTCCAGCTCTCCTCGGTTCTAGTTCCCGGTTTTCGAGTAAGCAACCGTATCCTATCTGTCATTTCTGAGCAAGCTCGTAGGCGAAACGGGGTTAGAACTTTTGATGCATTATATGCTGTTGTACAAAAAATGGGGTATGGCTATCTTACTAGCTGAATAGGATCAATCTCAATCCAAATCCCAAACCTAATCAAATGTTGTAAATCAATGAAAGTTAACTTCACTTTTTAGTGGCGATTTGTTGTAGTTTTATATGCTCATTGTTCAGTAGGAATGTTTAATGTTATACACTTTGTATTGTATGTGTCTTTAGTTTCTTCAATGCAAGAGAATTGGAATGAGCATATAAAACTATAAGAGCACATTTACCATTTAAGAGCACATTCATAGGGTTTTTAGTTTCAAGAAATGAGTAAAATTTATGCTTATTCTAACCCTAAACTTTAGCGTCTAGATATTTTAGTTTGGCCATTTACCATTTAATGGACAAATCCCAAGGAGAAGTTCCATTAATTCTATTTCTACCTGAACTTGTTATCCGCTTATGTCCCCGTGGTCTGAAGCAGAATCCAATTTTGCCCAGGGCATAAAGTTTATAAAATCTTTAAAATAATAAACGGTTTTTCTAGTGTGTGTCCATAGGCACATGTTAACAAACCTAAATAGAAAATTTATCTTCAAAATATTTTCTAATAGAAAATTGATAAATTCTTAGCAAACAAGATTAAACTAATGATTAAATAAATAATTGTAAAAAAAAGAGTTATTAGAGTGTGCCCACGACATACACTAGAAAAAATCAATAATAAAATACAATCACACTACAAATTTCCTTATTGTAATTTATGTTGTACTCCCTCCGTTAATATTTAATTGTTCTTCTAGTTTCCGTTAATATCAGTTTACATATTTTTGATCAAATTTTACCAAATTTACCCTTATATATATTTACTTTAAAATTTAGATCTTTAGTTTCATCATCCTAATTTTCCATGTAAAGCCTCACACACAGCCCCAGTCCTTACATTTTAGAGGCCCCGGGGCAAAAGTAAATTATAGGCCCTAATATCTTATTTACTTAACACATATGTTAAAAAACATAATACATCCTACTTGAAATCTCATATAATTAATTTTAAAAACAATATAAAGTTGTATATTACACAAGAAAACATTGAATATTTACGATAAAAAAAAGTAGAGATATAACAAAAGTGCATAAAAACAAATAAAAAAGAGATCTATAACATCAATGTTTATAGCTCCACAACAACATTACATATAGTAGCAATATTGAAAAATCTAGAATGTGTGCTAATTAAGTTCAATGGTATAGGAAAAAAAATCTTGATTATGTGCTCTTCACATATACAACTTACAAAATGCAAGATTTGGAATATGAGAAAAATCTGAAATATGCACTGATTAAGTTCAATAAAATATGTGCTAATTAATTACTTATTTTGCTTTTATTTCATTTTTTGTCCTAGAGAAAAAATTGGTATTGAATTAGTGGACCTAGTTGACCTTTTTAAATGAAATTGGTATTGTTAGGTCCATTTGTTGTAAAGTCAAAAAAGAAATAAAGAATGGACACAAGGGGAATTGAACATGTGTTCATCAATATATATTTAAAAGTTGGCTTTGTGTCCACTTAAATGCTCTCCTTTAAGCACTCATTACTGAAATTAAAACAATTGTTAACCCCATAGCATGGGCCACCGGCCGCTACCTGATATGGGTCAGTCGGATTAACATTTTGGGCCCAGCAAGATTATCACAGTTATATCAGAGGCACATATGTTGCACATCCATTTGCTTAAACTGCTACCCCTTCTTCTCCCACGCAGGTTGCAACGCCCGACCTTTCTTCTCCATTGTCTTTACTTCCAATATCTTTTAAACTTTATGCGATTACAAGGGCAAATTACAGGGCTCATCACATGCCCTAAAGCTCCCTCCTCTTCTAGGGTTTGCGTAATCTGGCGAATCCGGAGCAAGGAGGATTTTTCTTCTCCTTTCAGATTTATAAATTTGTGAAGAAAAGTGTGTAGTTTTTCTCCACTGCAACGCCTCTGCAGCCCCTCCGCCACCGTCACTCTCTCTACGCGCCGCCTCTCGCCTCGAATCTAGCTCTTCCCTCCACCAAGCTCATCGCTCGCTCCTTCGTTTGTTCTTCTTTATCTTCTTCCTCCCCGTCCACCTCCGTCACCGAAGATGAAGGTTCTCCTCTTCCAAATCCTCCTCCCGCCGTTGAAATCGGTGCCGTAGCTCCGGATTCCGATGTTCGATCCCTGAGGTATACTTAACCTATTCTCCTCACTCTCTAGCGGCTTAGATTCGTTCTTTCGAAAATTCGGCCGTTCAATTATCTGATTCTGGTCAAAATTAAAGGCGCTCCATCTGAAAACGCCCGGATTTTGCCTATGGAAAGCTAGGGTTCTTGAATTTTAGGGGCTAACTTAGACGATTGTAAAATCTGAATGACCGAACGTTTTTTGCATCTCCAGGAATTGAAGTTCTGTTATATTTGATTGAGAGATGGATCTACTAAAACAGTTAAATATGATAATGCTATAGTATACAGTATTGCTCTGCATCTATTTTACGGATTGATGAGAAATTGATCTGTATTGTGCAGTGGCTGCAAGGCTTGTAGGGGAGAGGAGGTTGAAAGTGGATTTGATTGTGTGACACAATCAAATCGAAAGTTTTAAATGAGAGTATTTTGGACCAATTTTTTTTAATATGTGAACAAAATGCTAAAAGGACAACCAAATATTAACGGATAGAGTATAATATTATGCATTAGAAACTTGTTATCTGTATCGAACAAAGCCAAATCCACAAACATAATTCTTGTCACCGACTTTTAAGAAATTCAAATCACAAGTTGGGGCAGTGATTAATTGTGGTGTTGGTCCATACTCATAAATAAAAGTTTGAATCCTCTTGGTATGATAAAATGAAGTCGCTTGTGCGTGGGAGGGTCTACAAGTAAATGAGCCAAATGGTGTCAGGTCCTATACCTAGAGATTAAAGTTTGAATCATCTTGTGATAAAGTCCGGTGGGCCGATAGACAAGGGACATATTAATCGTGCGCACATACGCGTGTAAGTCCAACATACAAGCCCAATAGGATTTCATCCTAAAATAAATTAACAATAGAATGAGTAATCCACTAAGCTTATATACTAGACTATTTAGTCTCAATTTTCCGATGTGGGATGAGTTATTCTCCACACACCTCCTCAACTGCAACTGGCCTGACCCAGTTGACACTTGGACAAGATAGGTAGTAGGTAAGATAGATAGCAGATGAGCAAATGCTCATAACTAATAGATAGATAAGGAGGTAGATAACAGATGGACAAATGCCCATAGGTAAACCAGGAAAGAGGCTCAGGATCAGACCAACTCTAATACCATAATAAAATTTAGACAATGAGCCATACGGCTATCCAAGGGAATGGGCGTATGTATGGCGCAACTGCGCATATGGGCCTAACACATAAATCCATTGAGGTTCCATCCTAAAACCAATTGGCTATAGGAAAAATAAATATTCAAATCGAACCAGTTTCCTGGTTTACCTATGGGCAATAGGATGAGTAATTCACTAAGCTTATATACTAGACTATTTAGTCTCAATTTTCCGATGTGGGATGAGTTATTCTCCACACGCCTCCTCAAGTGCAACTGGCCTGACTCAGTTGGCACTTGGACAAGATAGGTAGTAGGTAAGATAGATAGCAGATGAGAAAAGGCCCATAAGTAATAGATAGATAAGGAGGTAGATAACAGATAGTCAAATGCCCATAGGTAAACCAGGAAAGAGGCTCGGGACCAGACCAGCTCTGATACCATGATAAAATTTAGACAATGAGCCATAGGGCTATCCAAGGGAATGGGCGTATGTATGGCGCAACTGCGCATATGGGCTTAGCACATAAGTCCAGTGAGGTTTCATCCTAAATCCAATTGGCTATAGGAAAAATAAATATTCAAATCGAACCAGTTTCCTGGTTTACCTATGGGCAATAGGATGAGTAATTCACTAAGCTTATATACTAGACTATTTAGTCTCAATTTTCCGATGTGTGATGGGTTATTCTCCACACGCCTCCTCAAGTACAACTGGCCTGACCCAGTTGGCACTTGGACAAGATAGGCAGTAGGTAAGATAGATAGCAGATGAGCAAAGGCCCATAAGTAATAGATAGATAAGGAGGTAGATAACAGATGGACAAATGCCCATAGGTAAACCAGGAAAGAGGCTCAGGACCAGACCATCTCTGATACCATGATAAAATTTAGACAATGAGCCATAGGACTATCCAAGGGAATGGGCGTATGTATGGCGCAACTGCGCATATGGGCTTAGCACATAAGTCCAGTGAGATTCTATCCTAAAATCAATTGGCTATAGAAAAAGTAATTCACTAAGCTTATATACTAAGAAATTTTAGTCTTAATTTTCCGATATAAGATGAGTTATTCTCCACATCTTGGTTGTATAAAACGAAGTCGTTTGTGAATGGGAGGATCTATCTCTTAAATAAACCACATGTTTCGGATATAGAGTGGCTCTGGCCGATCAACGTCATATCAAATCAGACAACTGAACCAAAAAAATAAATATTCAAATCGAACCAGTTTACAGAAATATTGTTTTGTCATACCAACGTCATATTAGGGTCCAAAAATTTAACGGCCCAAGATAGGGTCAACAATTATAAGCTTTGAAGAAACAAAAAAAGGTCTTATTGAATAATCATACCCAGTAGGAGCAGTGTACCAAATTACCAACAATAGAACCACCAATTAGCCTAACCACTTCAAACACCACTCCTTTAATATATGTAAATAATGTAGAAGTTTGGTGTACTTGTTAAAAATGTATCACAATTAAAAATAGATATAAATAGGTAGCTTGCTTATAAGCCACTCCAAAATCTAAATAGAGAGTGACCCCTACTTAATTACCAAGAGTAGTTGTTGGCTTATCTTATCAATAAAATCATCATCTCTAACTTCACATATATTGTTAGGTTGCTTCTCTCTAAATATATGTTTTTTGTCGCTCGATACTATATATTATGTGTGTAAAAATATTTGACGTTTATCCGAAACTTTTAGATCTTGTTGTGGTATTCACTTTTAGAAGTAGGTATTTAAACGCAACATCAAAATAATATGGGTAGTTTAAAAATTCATAGTAGTATATACATATAATATTTTGATTTTTAGTTGACAATTTACCTTTTTTAAACTTGAAAACGTCTAACATCTGGATTTGACGTGTCTAATGTATAATACTTATGTTGTTAACATAATTAGTTGTTGACAAGTGCTGCCTTGATGATTGATGACACTTGATCTTAAAGGGGAGTGAAATATAATCATATGTAGCGACAAGCCTACAATGCAGTTTATATACTCGAAGGGTTCGTTTGATATTGATATCAAGAATATGGGACATCGGATATGGATATCAGTATGGATATCAATATATGAATATGGATGATATCAAGGTATCGCATATGGGTATGAGTATGGATATGAGTGATATGTTTAATATACCAATTTTCTAGAAGATATTAAAATAACACTCTAATACCACTCTGATATCACTTTGATATCACTCATATCGATATCTACTTATACCAAACAATAAATATCAATTTGATATCGATATCAGAATATACCAAACACATATATGGGTATGACTGATATCTCATACTCATACCTGATATCGTGATATCAATACCAAACGGGTCCTAACTAGCCTATTTTTAGGTGGAAATGTTGCATTTATGTTAGCTTATATCCACATTATATTGTTAATTTTTTAGGTTCGTATATCCAGATTTAGATCAACTTTCAGTTGCAAATTACCTCCGAATATCAAGCATAATATATTTCTTAATCTATGAACGGAATAATGATCATCATCAGTCAATTTCATCACTTATTGCTTTTCAAACATAAATAAATGAATTGAATCAAGCAATAAAGCTGGATTAATAGGTTGGACTCTAGCTCCTGTAAGTCACGTTACATACATAAATGAAAACAATAAATTAATGAATCGAGAAGTATTTAGGATGTGTTTGGATTACGCATTATCTCGTATTATAATGTCAAAAATTGACATTATAATGTCATTTTTAACATTATAATATCAGTTTTTGATATTATAATACGTAATTCAAATACACCCTTAATATTTTAGCTAATATTTAAGGTGGGTATCACTTAATTCTGTCAATATCAATTCTCAACCCTATTATCATCCATGGCTACTAATCATGATATCCAGAGTTTTGAGAAACCTTGCAAATCCGTGTTCGATTAACAATTATATTACATATATCCTTAAGCTATAGATTAAATCTCTATTATGGGGTTTATTTTTCTAAGTGGGATTCGATCTTATGCATAAAATATACTCCATTGTATCAAATAAAATGATAAAACACTTCATCGCATGCTTTTACAACGTTTTGTAAGTGTCCTCTTGACTTGTTTCCGAAGGTGTTACGCTGGTGTTTTTGTTATTCTCAATTTTCTTATAGTTGTATATTTTTGTTTCGGTGTCTCTTTTGATCTAATATAGTCTTGTTAGTTGTGTGTATTCTTATCGATTTGTCCGACTATCGAATTTTCCGGTTTCTCGATCTATCTATAAGTCATTTTGGTACACCAAATAATTTACTTATAAAAAAATAAAAGAATAAACAGCCTTCAAAAATCAAAACACAATGGAATTTGATTATTCGGCCCATTTTTTAGGAGGTTAGGATTTGTATGTATAAAACCTACTCAAATTAATTGTTTAGTAAATCAAGGTTTTTCAAAGATTAGAAAAACCTATTGGTAGAAAGTTTTTTGGAGGTTTTAGAAGATTAGATAAATTTGACTCACAATATGAATATATATTTATACTAATTAATATTTTATTTTTGTAATTTCGAAGGTAAAATATATCGAAAAACCTTATATTATCTATTAAACACTCAACTAAATTTTAAGAGGTTTTAAATAATAATTCGAACCCCTACCAAAGAACTTATACCTAAAAATTCTAAAAAATGTCCACCTGCCTAAAATCCTTATTTTATTGAACATAGCCTAAATGAATGGATGGAGATGGTACAATGCTATTTAGTACTCCCTCCGATTATCTATAAATGATGTTTTAGGCTTTTATTTTCTATCATAATTAATTGATATTTTAAGTTTAATTTTTCTATTTCCAAGTTTTCTCTCATTAATTACTACCTCTTCATCCGTATTTCTCTCTCGAAAGTCCCACTTCATTAATTTACTCCCTCGTTTCTCATATTTCTCATATCTTCATTTAATGTGTTAAGGGGAAAAGGGGAAAAACTTGCACGCCTTGTACATTTTTATTGGTTGAGGTAGAATTTTTTTAACTCTGTAATTAAGTTTAGAAAGTAAATTGTTTCTTTCTTAATCTGTGTGAAATATTATAAAACGTCATTTATTGATAATTGAAGGGAGTACTCCGTAGTATTTAGTATTTACCCAGCTTTATGCATTATGGAATTGACTTTTAATTCTCAACATTTGGATTTCTTTAAGAATTCCCGAATAATGGAATTCCGAATTAATCGCATGAAAGAGTTGAATGGAGCTCCCATCTCCATAAATAATTAATTACTTGCCCACCCCTCGTGTAATGAGCAAGTACATAAGACTCCCTCCGACAATAAAGATTATTAGTCCTCGTTTGATTGAACATGGAAATCAAGTTTTTCGGAATTTAGCTATTTTTTAAGAATTATAAATTGTTAGAAATTATGTTTTGTTTAAAATTATTGTTTTTATATTAATATGGAAAGTAATAATATTTTCACTTAAAAACGCAGGAAATCGATCTTACCTACCTCTTCAAGGTAAGTGCAATTCCTTTTCTTTTTTTTTTCTTTTTTTTGATAAGGTAAGAATTCAAGATTTCAGGACAAAACCCTGAAAACTCGAAAGGCCGATCAAACGGCGAAACCAAACAACAACGTCAAACAAACAACAAAGAATCTAAAACAAAGCACAAAACAACAGACACAAACAAAAACCAGTAAACAACTGAATAAACAAACCAAAGGCAGAGCAAAGAGAAAGTCTTCAAACAGGGGTTGAAAAAACTCCAACAAGGTCGTTTGAAGCAGCCGGAAAGAAGAGATAAGACACAATCTGATGGCAATTCGTCAGTAGAAACCACCAGGGATCACACACGATCACTGTCAAATCTCGAACCGGAACAACAGTCTCCCATAAGCCAAGGTCACCTGCACAACCGAGAACCCACACCAACAGTCAACAAAATCAACAGAAAGGAACAAAAGACGGGGGACAGAGGAGGACGAAGGACAGATCTGGAGGAGGGGAAGGGGAAGACAGGGAGGGAGGCGGGGGGACCGGGGTCGAGCAGGAGGGCGAAGAGGAGGAAGGCGGCGGCGGGGGCCGGGAAAGGAGGACGACGGCGGCGAAGGAGGCGGGGACGATCCGGGGGGGCGGCGGAGCGGGGGGAGAAACCGGATCGGAGGGGAGAAAGAAGGGATGCAGCGGGGGGGAGGTTGGGGAGGAGAGGGAGGCGGAGGGGGTGGGGGCAGGGGGAGGCGGAGGTCGGGAGCTCGGACAACGGGGCGGCAATGGCGGAGGCTCGGTCAGAGCGGCGAGGAGGGGCGGGGCTCGGACGGAATAGCGGAGCCGGAGAGGTGGCGGCGAGGAGGCGGGAGGGGTCGGGAAAAAGCAAACCGACGACGACGCACGGACCGGGACCGGATCTGGGGATGGCTCGGCGGCTCGGCGACGCTGCTGGTGCCGGTGAGGCGGGTGCCATGGTGGTGGCGGAGTTCGTCGGGGCGGTGGCCAAGGGTTTCTCATCAGCCCTTAGTTAGGGCCGGCGCTCCCCAGCTTCTTCAGAAAGAGAGCGTTTTTGGTGTAAGTTTAATTCTGACGCTCAGAGACTGGTGGTTTTCTAGTAAGTGCAATTCCTTTGATTTGGAGGAATTGTAACTTCCTGAAAAGTAAATTCTCACGTTTTATTTTTTGAACCAAACACATGAAATAAATGTACTTCCTGAGAAAGTTCAACTTCTTGGGAAGTGTAGTACGAACCAACCGAGGGATAAATCTAAACTGGAGCAAGTTTTGAAAAGGGAAACAATTGATATCCCAAAATATATTATAACATATATATTATATGGAATATTTAGTAAAAATGGTTGGTTTTCTATAAAATTAGCTTTTAAGTTTATCACAAAATAAACAAACAATTTAAATAATGATATTTTTGGTTATGAAAGCTTGATATCAACCCAAAATCAAAAAAAAATCTATGAAAAATTTGTCATGATGGTCTACGACTAAAGCAAGACTAGTCCAAAAATATGTTATTGTACCACTTACATGTGATTCATGTAATAATTAACATGGAGACTTAACATGTTTTCTTTTTTTTTTTATGAGAAAAGAATTAGACTGGTCTTAGTTTCTATGCAAAGACCAACCTACAGCATCCTTGCGAATGAGAACTCAAAGTTCTGAATCGAGACAAAGGTTAGACACAAATGGTGAAAAGCTAAGTTTGGCAATGCGATCAGCAGTACGATTCACCTCCCGAAAAATGTGTCTCAAATGGACCTCTTGGAAAGAAAGGATGTCTACCAAAATATCAGCAACACCATTTCAATTTCCCAAGGACAATCCCAAATGCCTTTAATGGAGTTAATCAGGCAGAGATTGTCACCTTTGAAGTTTTGAAATGTTTATGGATTTGGCATACGAAATACTTTGTTTTAGTGCTAGTGCCTTTGTCATGAGAATGTTATTGAAGCCACAACGTTCACTTCTCATATGGATAACTTCAGCTTTGTCATTTCTGATAATGAAGCCAATCCCAACCTCAACACTAGTTTGTTTTGATCCGTCAAAATTGATTTTACAGGAATTTTGGTTTGGTTTTTCCCATTTCAAAAATCTGGTCTTGCAGGTTATTAATCTTTTAATGAGTGATATCATCACCATCACTCATTTTAGTTTTATCCCAGTTTTTAATTACTACGGAAATATATTGAGATAGATATTTTATTCTGTCATTAGGATCAATGTTGAAAATTATTTGGTTTCCATTAATCTAGATGCCCCACCACGTAGTGGCGAGAACGACAAATTCTTTTTTAGTGAGGAGAGATTGAAGTTTAGATAATATTTCACTTGGTTTTTTGTTGGTAGAATCTAGATTATTAATGATATTCTCAATTTTCGCATCCTGTTTTTTAATTTGATTACGAGTATTAGGACATTTTAGGAGGAAGTGAGTTAGGTCTTCAAGGGGATTGTTGCAAGAATCACATGCCATAGGGATTAGCACATGTTTTGTGCTAATCGTTGTTTTGTAGGTAGTCCATCATGACCGATCTTCCAGAGAAAGTTTTTGACTTTTGGGTAGGAGTCTAGCTTCCAGATCCATACAATGTTATTATTGGAGGGTATTTGTTGTTTTGTAATTAAATCAAAGGCTGATTTTGTTGAAAACCATCCATTTTTATTTGGCGCCCAATATAATATGTCGAGAATTCGGTTATGCAGGATAGGTATATCTAATATGTAGTTAACTGCGTGTTCATTTAGAATATCTCCCAGTTTATCTTTATTCCATGACTTATCATTACCAATGAAATCACAGACCTTTGCCAAGGGGTTGATGACGATGTTTGGTAGTATGTTATGTTGGAGTTTTAGGTTAGAAAGCCAATTGTCCATCCAAAAATAGATAGATTGTCCATCCCCTACAAGCCACTGGAGACCAGTTTGGAATTCTTTCCTAAGTTTGAGTAGTTGAGACCATTTCCAAGAGTGGTTCCCTTTTTTACTATAATGGAGTATGTTAGTCTCTTTTAGGTATTTCTCAGTAATTATTTTAACCCAGATGTTATTTGGTTCATCAAATATTTTCCAAATAAGTTTCATTTATAAGGCTTTATTCATGTCTTGTGTTTTCCTAATACATGTTCCACCATTATCTTTGTTTTTACATATTTTATCTCATCCAATGAGGGATTTATAAGAAGAGTCTTTATTCCAAAAGAAAGTTTTGTTTAATGTATCAAGTTCTGTATGTATGTAGGACGGAAGCATGAAACTTTGCATGAGGAAATTTGGTTTTGAGGCTAAGTTGGATTTGATCAGTGTTGCTCTCCCTTCTTAGGAAAGAGAGTTAACTTTCCATTTTGTGAGTTGGTTTGTAGTTGATATAATGGTTTCTTTAAATGTGTCATGATTAACTTTCTCATTAATGATAGGGCATCCTAGGTATTTTTCTAATGATGTTGTACTTGGAATGCCTAATACAGATTGTATTAGGTATTTAGTTTGGTTTGAGATGTTATTTGTGGTCTGAAACACAGACTTTTGAAAGTTAACACTTTGTCCAGATATAAAGCAGTAATCTGTAATAATGTTTTTGATTTTGGAGCAAGCAGTTTGGTTGGCTTTAGCAAATATAAGGATGTCATCTGCAAAAGCAAGAAAAGGAATGTTAGTTCCCCTTCTAGTAATTTGGAATCCCAATTCATTATTGCTACTAGTACTATCATTTTGAAGTTTTCTGGCAAGAATTTCTACCCCTAGAATAAAAAGGAACGGGGATAGGGGGTCTCCTTGACGTAACCCTCTTTCGGGAAAAAAAATGTTCGTTGGTCCATTGTTAACTAGGACTGAGAATGATACAGACTCTATACATTCTCTAATCCACCCAATAAATCGAGTGGCAAATCCGAATTTTTCAAGGATTTTTAGAATGAATTCCCATTCAATCTTATCATATGCTTTTTCCATATCAAGTTTAATTGTTACCCAACCTTCTTTTCCTTTTTAGCGCGAAAATAGTGGAACATTTCGTGAGCTATTAGGATATTATCATGGATTGATCTATCAACAACAAAAGCCCCTTGAAGGGGGTGGATAAGATTATTGAGAATATGCTTCATTCTATCAGTCATGATTTTTGATATAACTTTGTAGATTGTTGAGCATAGACTGATAGATCTATAGTGGTTCGTAAAATTAGGGTAACCACATTTGGGTATAACGGTTATGAAAGTGTGATTTATTTGCCTGAGGATTTTACCCGAATAGAAGAAGCTTTTGACTGCTTTAATAACAGTGGGTCCCACTATGTTCCAATATTTTTGATAAAATAAGGCAGACATACCATCAAGGCCTGAGATTTGTTGCAACCAATGCCAAATACTGCTTTTTTAATTTCCTCACTTGTGACATTTTTAGTGAGTGCATCATTTTCTTGGGAAGTAATCTCGTTTTTTATATTGGAGAGGTATTCTGTGAGTATTATGGTTAATATCGCTCTTTTTGAATCTTTTCTCAAAGTCAGATCTTATTTCATTGCGGATATTTTCATGTCCTATGATAATCATGCCATCATTTGTGCGGATTTTTCTAATGATTTTCTTGCTCCGTCTACCAGAGGCTATTCGGTGAAAATAGTTTGAATTGGTGTCAATGGATTTAATATGCTTTGTTTTGGCGCGCTGGCTCTAGTATTTTTTATGAAATGAGAGGAGGTTCTCTTTTTTGATTATTAGTCTATTTTGTTTGGTGATCAAAATGTTATTTGGGTTAGTAATAATTTCTTTTTGTATCATTGTTAGAGCATCTTCTACATCCTTAAGTTGTTTAAAAATATTACCAAAGGTAGTTTTGTTCTAGTTTTTTGCGCTAATTTTAAGTGCGTAGGTTTTCTTGATGAGTTTATACATATTAGAACCTTTATGGTTGATTCTCCAAGCTTGTTTGACAATATTCTCAAAATCTTTCCTATTAGTCCACATTCGTTCAAATTTAAAAGGTTGGGCTTTTATGTGAGAATGATTTTCTAATTCAGTTGAAATAAGACAGTGATCCGAGGAGGAAAAAACGTGGTTCTTTGTGAATAAACCAGGGAACCATTGCATGGTTTGTTCATGGATCAAGATTTTGTCAAGTTTGGAGTAGATATTATCAATTTCAGTTCTATTTTTTCTCCAAGTGAAATTGCCCCTATGAGTAGGGATGTCAATCAGATCACATTGATTTTTGAAATTATTTAATCTGGCGGATTTTGAAGGAGGGAGATGACAACCACCAATTCTTTCCGTGTTATTTTGTAAACCCGTTTTCCTTTTTCAATGTCCTTTCACTCTTAAGAAAATTAAAAAACAAAGCTCCTTAATAGAAAATATCATCAGAAGTATAAATATCAACAAGAGAAAATCAAAAGACCTATTTATTGAAACCAATCGCTGCTATATAAAAAAAAAACGAATTCGTTTGCCTTGCCAGTTGCCACTACATGGTGGGGGACTTGGATCAATAGGAATCAAGTTATTTTTAACATAAATAATTCAGATAAAATCAAAGACCTAACACAATATATAAAAATATTAATTCAAAACTGGGATAAAAAAAAGAATGAGTATGATGAGTTTATTCAACAAAAATGTAATACATCTCATGTTAGGAAAACAAGGAAAATCAAATGGGAATAACCAAGACAAGAGTTTCACAAAATTAATTTTGATGGGGGAAAATTATCCAATGGAGATGCTTGAATTGACTACATCATTATAAATGACAAAGCGGAAACCATTTATATGGAATGTCATTGAAGCGGTGGTAACACTATCTTGATGCCTGAAATCATGACTTTAAAAAATAGTATCATCACAGCAAAACACCTTAAAAATTGAAATAATTATTGATATCCTTATCAATCTACATTTCTTTCAAGAAATCTACCTTAGACATATTTTTAGAGAGGTGAATCACGACTGCTGATAGAATTGTAAAGCTCAGCTTCTCACCCTCTATGTTTGTACGCCTGGGGTGCGTTCCCTGGACAAGGCCGACCATGTGGGCATCTACGGCTGGGCAACAACGTGTGCAAGGAAGCTGAACATGGAGTGCAACACACGTAGGCACACGCGGGGTGCACGCCCTGTCATGTGGCGCGGCTCCGCATGCTGGGCGCACACCTATGGGCTAGCCTACAACACCTCATCTGAGGCCCAATGGGGGCAGATCTGGTTGTCCCCCTTTGCCAACCCATTTAGTTTATAAAAGGACCCTGACTTGAGATTTAATTCAGAACTTCGTGTTCTCATTCGTAAAAATGCTTTAAGCTAGACTACGTACAGATGCTAGGTCTAGTCTAATTCTTTCCTCATCAAAATATATATGTATATATATATTACTAACTCCGTTAAATACAATTTTTATTTGTAATTTAAACAATTTACATACATATCAAGTACATCTTACTCTTTATCAAAACATCCGTATTTAATTGCACTAAGTAATACTTTATCTGTTTCATTATATATGTCGTTTAGAAGGGAATTCATTGTTCAAAATTATTTGTGGAAATATGGTATATATGGTCCAAATTATCTAAAAAGACAAATAAAGATTTTGAATCTAAAAGTACAACTAAAATTTAATGGAATATGTAGACTTAAAAAGGTAATAAAATATATACAACCTCTAATGTAGAGTTTTAACCATTTTCAATATATCTAATACGTACGTAGGTGGATTTTTTTTTTTAAGTGCTTAGGTACGTAAGTGAAATAAAAAAACTATAACTCCTACATATATGTGGAATCTAGGTACTCAGCTCGAACATGAATACGGAATTTGTATACTACATTAAGATCAACCTTATAAGTTGTTAATGATTTATGTATATGTTTATAATAGTAGTATTAATTAGTATAATCGGGGTGGTTGGAGAGACGGTGAACAAAAGGTGATTAGTGCCACTTTCTATTCAGCAGCTTGTGAGAATTGTCGTCTACTGTCCATCTTCGATCTTCCTCTAAAATCTAGACAAACCTAAACATTTTTTAGTGTCATTAATTATCCGTAATAAGTAGTTGAGTTTTTAAACGGCTATCAAACTTGTGAGAAAATGTGGGCTAATTCAACACCCCTATTGTAATCAACTAATTAAAAAGCATGCAGTACTTTAAATATGGTAGCCAGAGCACTTGTGACATGGTCCAAGCCAATTAAGAGAGGAATCAACGTCGTCGAAATAGGCTTCAAAGAGGTCCTTTTACGAAATATAGTTTCTGAATAGGTAAATTGTATTTCCCTTTTGCTATTTAATTAATAGAGTTAATAAATCAGAAAAAAGCCTATTTAATATAATATAGCTTATTAAAGGAGGAGTTTCTATAAAAGATAAGGTATTTAAGTCTTTTATCTTCTTTTCTCTCTCCATTCAATTCATTCTATTCTACGCTAGGGTTTTGAGCCTCCATTGCTCCAGACCTTTGAGAGCTTTCTGAGAGAGATTCCTGACTTGAGCGTCAGAGGGGCCTTAGACGGGACCACCCCCTCCCGTTCACGTTTGTTCGTGATTACAGATCTAGAGTTGAAGACTTCTCGCGTTCTTGGAGGCGGAATTCAATCGTTCCTAATCAATTTCCTGACGATACAAATTTCTGCATCGACAATTGGCGACGTCTGTGGGAACGATTTCGATGGCCCCGACCCGAAGAACGACGAGTTTGAGCGAACTGACACGCCCGGGCGGCGGTAGTTCGGCTGCTGAGGAAAGTGACCGCCAACGAGCGGAGGAAGAGGCCCGTCGCTCGGCGGAAGAATCGACTCGCCGGCAGGCAGAGTTGGAATTGGCTGTTGTGGAAAAGGATCGGCGATTGGCCGATGCTCTGGCGGGGCGAGATCGCGAAATCCGCTCGATTCAGGAAGAGTTGCAGACTGCACAACGAAGGGTTGAGCGCACCAATGGAAAGCAGATCGTCGACGGTGGTGAGTCGGATGCCGCTGCCGCTCAGCGTCTGGCAAGTATAGTCGAAATTCCCGAGTCCCGGATGCACCTAAGTCGGGACCATGCTGCTCGAGAGGAATTCTCCGCGCGTGACAGAGAGAACCGCGATCGCGGTGTGGCTGAAAGAGAAAACTGCGACCGCGGTAGGGCCAACCGTGACCGCGGTGTTCGCACGTCATCGTCAGCCTCCATGCCGAATCAGTCTCGGTCGGATTCAAGGGCTTCGCATCGATGCAGTCCGACGAGACGGAGCCCAACCCGCAGCGAGCGAGCACGCAGCAGATCGGGCGAGTCTCGCTCGAATCTGCCTTCGCACAGATCAAGTTCCTATTCGCCGGATGTTGCTGATCAGCGTGGTCTGAACAAAGACAGAATGGGAGAGGCTGAGCGTCGTCTTCTTTCTCTCCTTAACAACCAAGGAGAGTCGCTTTTGAATGCATAGGAGCAGGCTGAGATCAGGCTTGCTCGGATGACAGCGACACCCTTTGCCCGAGCAATTCGCGACGAAAGACCCCCCATCTAAGTTTTCTACTCCCTCATTTGAGTTGTATGATGGGAAATCTGATCTTGTGTTGCATATCACATCTTTTACACATAGAATGGCTTTATGGGTTTCGAATAATGCATTGATGTGCAAGATGTTCCCGGCTAGCTTAGGCAAAACTGCTGCAAAATGGTTCCATTTATTAGAGCCTAATTCGATCTATGCTTGGGAACAATTGGCTAGGAAATTTGTTTCACATTTTATAGCAAATAGCAGAGAGCATGTGTCAGTGGATGCTTTATTCGATTTGAAATTGCGCAGGGGAGAGAGCTTGCGACAGTTTGCGCCGCGCTTCATGGAGTGCGTGGCTGACATGGACAGCTGCGATGAGAGGGTTGTTGTGTCTGCATTTAGGCTTGCTTTGCCTAAAGAAAGCAGGTTGCGTGAGAGTCTGACTTTGAGAGCTCCTGCAGGCTTGATAGAGTTGCAAGAACGAATTAGGCAGTACATGAAGCTTGAGGAGGATACGAAGCCATCCCGAGAGAGGAGGTCAGCGTCCCCGGTTGCTCAGAAAGAGAGAGACGGGGTGACAAGTCAACTTCCAAAAGAAGGGGCAGGGATGGAGTTGCCAAGGAGAGAGGTCTTCTCCCTGGGGCAGCCCATCACACAGTCCATACCGTCTTCAAAATTCCTATTTACAAGATCTTACCGCATATTAAGGATAAGGGATTCTTTAGCTGGCCCTCCAAGCAGCAAAGCGATCCGCAGAGTAGAGATCAAAGCAAGTACTGTGCGTTTCATCGAGAGAAGGGCCACCTAACAGGTGATTTCATTTCCTTAAAGAAGGCATTAGAGAGATGGGTTGCGCAGGGGCACTTGCCCGAGTTCGTCGGGCAGGGCGTTGAGCCAGATGTCAGGCCGGTTCGAAGGGGCACTGAAGAAGCACTCGAGCAAGAGGCTAAGGAGCCTCAAAGGCAGGTCATTCATGTCATAGAGGCTCGTTCGAGGCAAGACAACGCAGGAAGGCATGACTACAGGAAGAAGTATCACTCCTTGGAGGTCTTGAAAGCTGAAGTAGGGCCTCCCAAGAAGTAGCGGGTCATGCCATCTAAGCTCCTTACTTTCTCTAACGAAGACTTGGTCGGCCTGCAGCACCCACACAACGACCCTCTAATTCTTATAGTGGGAATCAGATCTTGTGATGTGAGGAGGATTCTGGTGGATTCAAGAAACTCAGTTGACATTACGTGCTTTGAGACTTTCAAGAAGTTGGGGAGGTCTCAGAATGATCTAATCCCAATGTCTACGCAGTTAACCGGTCTTGGGGCATTTCCTGTATGGCCTTTGGGAATGCTAAGGGAGACTGTTTCTTTGGGAGGCAAGTCAGTGACTACCGAGTTCTTGGTGGTTAACATCTCCTCGTCCTACAACGCAATTCTTGGAAGACCATGGCTTCATCTAATGGGAGCGGTTCATTCGACGCTCCATCAACTAATCGTCTTTCCGCATGAGGGAGGAGTCACGCGTGTCCAGGGTGATCAAAGGGCAGCTCGTCAGTGCCTCAAGATCGAAAGGCGCGTCAAGGAGGTGCACATGGTGCACGCAGCCCCTCAAGTACTCGACGATGTGGGATCCGAACCGGCTGAAAAGTCGGTTGAAGAGCTGCAAAAAATCCTTGTAAGTCCTTCTGAACCTGAAAAATATTTTTTAGTTGGAGCTAACGTTGTAGGTGATGAGCTGGAGTCCTTAACGGGACTCTTGAGGCGAAATAGAGAGGTGTTTGCTTGGACGCCATATGAGATGCCGGGTTTGAGCCCGGATATTGCCTGTCATGCTTTGAGTGTAAATCCGGTTGTGCATCCAGTTGTGCAACGAGCGAGACGTTCGTCCGTCGAGCATACTGAGGCAGTGCTGAAAGAGTTGGATAAACTGCAAGAGGCTGGAGCGGTCCGAGAAGTCATGTACCCGACGTGGATTGCAAATCCGATTGTGGTAAAAAAGAAGAATGGGGAATGGCGAGTTTGTGTTGATTTCACCAATCTTAATAGAGCGTGTCCTAAGGATTTCTTCCCCCTACCAAAGATTGATCAGTTAGTAGATTCGACAGCGGGGTACGCCCGTATGAGCTTCCTTGATGCTTACAAAGGATACCACCAGATACCATTGGCGTTAAAAGATCAAGAGAAAACAACGTTCATGACCCCGAGAGGCATTTTCTGCTACTCTGTAATGCCTTTCGGTTTGAAGAATGCAAAAACAACGTTTCAGAGAATCATTGTGAGCCTGTTCTCAGAGCTGATTGGTAATACCGTTGAGGTCTATATTGATGATATGGTCGTCAAGAGCAGGCTGCAAGACTCACACTTGGGGGATCTGTAGAGCGTCTTCGACATCTTAAGGCGTTCAAAATTACGCCTGAATCCGCTGAAGTGTGCCTTTGGAGTCGGCTCTGGCAAATTTTTGGGGCATTTTGTCACCAGAAGGGGAATTAAAGCGAG
The DNA here is from genome assembly GCA_027886185.1 of Rheum nobile. Taxonomy (NCBI): domain Eukaryota; kingdom Viridiplantae; phylum Streptophyta; class Magnoliopsida; order Caryophyllales; family Polygonaceae; genus Rheum; species Rheum nobile. The sequence continues at coordinate 3,196,141 of WOAB01000056.1, forward strand.
TCCAGATCAAATTCGGGCTATTCAGTCTATTAAACGCCCAGAAACTGTAAAGGATGTGCAAAAGCTTACAGGGATGGCAGCTGCGCTTAACCGTTTCATCAGCAGGTCTTCTGATAAGTGTGGCGCATTCTTCAGGTTGCTGAAGGGCGATCGTTTATTTCAATGGGACGCAGATTGTGAGCGTGCTTTGGTGGATCTGAAAAAATATTTGCAAGAGCCGCCTATTTTATCTGTGCTAGGCCATGAAGAGAAGCTGACTTTGTATTTGGCCGTTTCAGTGCGATCCATAAGTGCTGTGTTAGTCAGAGAGGAAGACAAGAGGCATCGACCCGTTTACTATGTCAGCAAAACGATGCTTGATGTTGAAAGCATATACACACTGATGGAGAAACTGTTATTGGCACTAGTCGTAGCAACCCGAAAACTCAATCATTATTTCCAGGCTCATCCGATAGAGGTTATGATAGCCTTCCCACTTAAGGCTCTCTTGGCTAGCTCGGACTTGTCTGGCCGTGTCGCTAAGTGGGTGGTCGAGCTGGGGCAGTATGAGATCACTTTCGTACCAAGGACAGCCATCAAGGGACATATACTTGCAGATTTCATCACTGAATTTGTCGGCGAGGACTTGCAGGACGAGCGTCAGGTATGGCAAGTCAATGTTGACAAGCAAGGAACCTAGGAGCTACAGGTGGACGGTTCTAAGAATCAAAAAGGAGCAGGGGCAGGCCTAGTCCTCATATCTCCAACTAGGGAAACCATTAGAACTGCGGTAAAGCTGGGTTTTGAAGCAACCAATAATGAAGCCGAGTACGAGGCTCTAATTCTCGGACTCATAGATGCAAGAAACCAGGGGGCAAAGACTGTTACTGTTTATTCCGACTCGCAGCTGATTGTGAACCAGGTGACGGGCGAGTATGACGCTAAATCGGCTTGCATGCTTGCTTATCTAGAAAGGGCCGGAAGCATTCTTGCTGATTTTGTAGAGTTTCAGGTCCTGCAGATTCCGCGCGAGCAGAATGAGGTGGCTGATGCACTGGCTACCCTAGCATCCTCGAGTTCGTCTGGAGCGCAGTCGACGATTCATATTGAGATTCTAGAGTCCCCTAGCATCGAAGGGGAAGAGGTGTGTCCGGTTGATTCCGAGCCAAGTTGGATGGATCCAATTTTTGACTATTTAGTGCATGATAAACTTCCAGATGATAAGAAAGAGGCTCGCCTGATTCGTTTGAGAGCGGCTTATTTCTGGATCTCGCCACAGGGGGTATTGCATTGGAAATCGTTTACAAGTCCGTATCTCAGATGCGTCCCGCCATCGAGAGTAGAGGACACTTTGTTTGAAATGCATGAGGGCATGTGCGGGGTACACGCAGCCGAGAGAAGCCTGGCTTTCAGAGCACAGACTCAGTGATACTGGTGGCCCTATATGCAGAAAGATGTTGAATGTTATGTCAGAAAATGTGAGAAGTGCCAGAAATTTGCTAAGATCACACACCAACCAGCGGTGGATCTTCACCCGCTTACGAGCCCTTGGCCATTCGCACAATGGGGACTTGATCTCGTTGGGCCTTTTCCTAAGGCTACGGGAAAGCTATGCTTCCTGGTCACATCCACTGATTACTTCACCAAGTGGGTGGAAGCGAAGCCTTTAGCAAGGATAAGAGACACGGACATAGAGAAGTTCATTTGGGAGTCAATTATAACTCGCGTTGGCATTCCTCATGCTTTGATTTCTAACAATGGGACACAATTTAGTAGTGCTTCGTTTAAAGCTTTTTGTGCAGGTTATGGCATCAAAAATTTCTACTCATCTGTAGCTTACCCGCAGGCAAATGGTCAAGCTGAGACGACCAATAAGGCCATACTGGATGGGATCAAGAAGAGACTTGACCAGGCTAAGACTCGATGGGTGGAGGAGCTCCATGCAGTGCTCTGGGCGCATAGGACGACCCCGAGACGCTCGACAGGAGAGACACCATTCACTTTGGCTTATGGCACTGAAGCGGTCATACCCCTTGACATCGGACTCCCGGGAGTTCGGGCTCATGCGTTTGAGCAAGGAGGTAATGACCAGGCTCTGGGAGTTCAATTGGACTTCCTGCAGGAAAGAAGAGACGTGTCTTCAATCAGGATGGCAGCGTATCAACAAGAGCTAATCAAGGCACATGGCAGGAAAGTCAAGCCGCACGCCTTTGGAGTGGGAGACTTCGTGCTTCGCAAGGTTCTCACCAACACCAAGGAGCCAGTGGACGGAAAGCTAGGTCCGAATTGGGAAGGACCCTATCGGGTCATATCAAGCTCCGACAGCGGTTCATACAAGCTAGAGGACTTGAGTGGGAAGGCGATTCCGCACACTTGGAACGCCTCCAACTTGAGGAAGTTTTACATTTGAACTTGAACAAGGTAGGGGTACTCTTTTTCCTCTTCGTATGGTTTTTTTCCCATGAGGTTTTCATGCGAAGAGGTTTTAATGAGGCCCCCGGGGGTTTGTCCCTGAACTTGTAAGACACTTTTCGGTTTACCTTGATTGGAACTCAATGCAATTTCATTTTCTTTGCAATTGTTACGCATTCTTGGCTTTAGATTAGCACAGGAACAAGCAGATTGACAGGAAGTAGCGGGCCGGTGCGGGTGCAAATATCATGCAACTCAGCGTCGAGCTCGACTTTATGAGCATGGCCGGTGTAGGCGACTCAGCGACGAGCGAAACCCGCTGGCCATAGGTCAAGCGGAGAGAGTTGTCGAAGCGCTAAGTATGAGCGACTTGAATCGATGAGCAACCTTACAGGCAGGACTTTCCAGATGATGCCGTCACGGGCACCGATCGACGATGACTCAGTAACGAGCACACTTAACACGTCATCAAGAGGAAAAGAGGCGTGAAAGACGCCAAGGGAGCCAAGTTTGAGCCCCAGGGCAAGTAAATCGCGAGCACAAAGGATAGACATGACCGCACGACCGTTCAGAACGACGCACATGCAGGCTCGCGGTTGCGGTTTGGTCATACGGCGAAGCTGGTGATCGCACGACCGTGAGCCTTTTTCGCACCGGCGGTGCGGTAACCGCACGACAGTGCGGTGCTTGCGGCAATTCAACCCAATTTTGATTTCGAAAGAAAATAAAAACGCACGGCCGTGCGTTCCCTCCGAGACTTCTTGTTGGATCATTAGAGTTACGTCTGAGGGAACAAAGGCTTTGTTCCCACAGAAGGCACAGCGGAACAATATAGCAGGAAAGATAACGAACGAACTCACGATATATAGTGGAAACCCTGATTGGCAAAACTAGCTTCTCAAGGAAAAACCACTACCTTCAAGCTTCCGCTTGAGAGGATTTTGAAGTGTCTACTTGTCTTATTGATTTCTTGTTCGATTACACTTGTATCCTGGACTTCAACCTCTAGACTTCCCACCTAGATTTGAAACCTCTTCTATAACGATGAATCGAACTCAACCCTCAAGGATTCACAAACACTTCACTCTCTTTTTCTTTTCTTTTCTTTTCTTTTCTTTTCGTTTGATGCCCCGAGTTCGTACATAGAAATGAATTCCACACTCCTATAAATACAACTCGTTTAAACCCTAATCGTAACAAGATAAGATTTCTCCAAATAAGGTAACAAGAAGATATGATTTGATTGAAGAAATAATATCCCAACCGTCTATATTAATTAAAGAAAAGATTCCTTAAATTAATATAACCGGATAAGATATAATCCCCTCTCTCCAATTATTAGGAAAGATTTCCTAAGATAAAACAATCAGGTTTCTCTCTCCATATCTTCTTGATCGGCTTTAATCCTTGCAGCCAAAGTCTTTCATCCTTTACCGCGTGTGCTTCTTGATTTGTTTCCATAATTCAGCATGCTGGATTTCTTCCTTCCATTCACAGCTTTGATCTTGTTCGTCACTGTTGTTCCTTGAGAGGTAACAAAGCACATGAACAGAGCTTTGTTCCCTCTGCGATCCTTTGCTGCAATGGTTCCCTGAGATAACTGTCTTTGTTTCTGAAACACTTAGTACCCAGATTAGTTGAATGTTTTTTACCATCAAAACCTAAGGAATTCAACAAATTCCCCCTTTTTGATGGTGACAAACACCCTTGACAATAAATCATACACGTACGAGATAAAGACAGTTATGGAGAGAAAGTCTTCCCACTAAGGCAGTATTAGTTCCCCCTCAACTCAGCAACATATGAAACCATGTTCTGTTCCCCCTTAACCAAAGCTACCTGTCATTTAACAAATTCCCCCTTTTTGATGGTGACAAACACTCTTGACAATAAAGCATACACGTACGAGATAAAGACAGTTATGGAGAGAAAGTCTTCCCACTAAGGCAGTATTAGTTCCCCCTCAACTCAGCAACATATGAAACCATGTTCTGTTCCCCCTTAACCAAAGTTACCTGTCATTTTCCCCCTTTTGGCATCATCAAAAACATAGGTAATGAGATAGAGAGAAAACGACCACATCAAGATGAGCAACACCCCCTTTTGCATTAGATTGAAACGCACAAATATAGACTGCATGTAAAGACAACTACAAAATAAGCAAAGATAACACATATGATCAACATGTCAGTCAATGGAAACACATGAGCCAGAGACAAGGAAAATCAAGCAGTAAGGGATACATGTGCTAGAGAACAAAAGAGGGATTGGTTAGCCAGAGAACGACGAATCAAGTACCACTGGTGCCTGTAGAGGGATCCGGAGTATGAGTAGCCGTTAGAGCACGCACATCCTCCATAAGTCGCCTTTGTTGTTCTGCCAATCAACGATATTGCGCGAGACAAACTCTTCATGACCCTTCGCAGATCTGTTCCCCTTCAGACCCAACCAGCACTTTTTTGCAACACAAACTGCTTCTTGTGTAGCTTACTAGCATCCAACCGCCGGTAGAAGAAAGATTCATTTGTCCCCTCTTTGTGTTCCCTGTGGTGTTCCAGTTTTTTTTTTTTTTTTTTGAAACAGTACACGGGAGTAACATGACAACTTTGCAGAGAACACCATAGATAGGAGGAGGGGAGAAAACACAAGAATCCTTTTTCATATCTTTTCAAGTATTAAGGATAATGATCCCAATCTTCTTCTTTCCTTCTTTTACCAAAGATCACAGCCAAGAAGATATTTTCCAAAAATAAATCTTGTAAAAGATTCTGTCCAAATCCATCAAAGCCCACAAAATCTCAAGTGCAACAACCATCACGCAACCACCACATCACCTTTTATGCACGAACACTTCTCAAGTAGTTGCAAGCCATCATTACACATCATACCTGTCAAATCCCAGCCACAGACCACATAGGCGACAATTCGTATTCTCGACTTTCCGAAAAAGTAGAGGAGTGTGATGCGGGGGTAATGTTATTAGAGAGGGTACAAAGAACATCACACATAAATATATACGAGAATTTTTAATAATGTTTAATCATGAATGAGAGGCTCCCAGATGTGGATGATAAGAGAGGCTCATAGGAAGCATCAAGCATGATGGCTAGGGTAGGCTGTAGAGTCAACAATCATTTGGGCTTATAATGAGGGATCAATACATCAAGTTGACTCTTTTAGGCCGAAAGAAAGCTGAATCGTGTATTAACAAGATAGCATAGAGAATCATGCATGCAATTTTGCACATTAGTGAAGTATTAGCATGAGTCTAAGCAAGGCGTTCAACAAATGATCAAGAGAATGAATGCAGATCAAGACATGATGATTAACCTTTCACACTTTACCATGTAATTTAGCCAATCATCGAGGGAACACAACAAATAGACATGTGGTTAGGGAAACAAACCAGGCTTCATATGGAACTGAATGTAGCGTTCCCCAACAGGTATCCTAATGAGAAAATTGGCGTTTGATTCTTTTGTTCCATGAATTTCCTTGTATGCCAATCTTTCTCCACACAGTGATGTCTTTTCTAGATGTACATGGTACCTGAGTATACAAACACGAAACACTTCAGGCATTAAGTCCTTAACCACATATCCATTTCTTTTACCTTTTTCACCAGGCCTTTGAGTCTCAAACATTCCTGCAGAAGTGAGGTGAGACTCGCTTTGTTCCCTGTCAGGTAACTGAACTTAATACGAGTGAAATACCGGGAACTTTTCTCACTTTATCCTGCACAGAAAGAGTTAGTTCTTTGCGAACCCAGACAAACTTATGCTTTCTGGGCGTAGGAGCAACATATCTGATCTTTGGAGGTTCAACATTCATTTGCTCCCTTGTAGTACGAGCAATCTCCTCATTGTGTTGCTTCAGAAGGCACTCTTGTTTGTAGTGACCAGAATGCCCGCAATACCAACAGACCCTGTGGCACTTTAGGTCGACATACTTGCTCTTGCCAGGCCAAATTGTTTTGTTAGCAATCCTAGAATGAAAATCAATGTTATTGGACTTACTGCTTTGGGATTGCTTCAACCAGATTTTATGAGCCTTCTATCCATGGTACCAAGACTTGCTCTCGTCGGTCGGTTCTGAGTTGTCTTTGCCTTTGTTCCCTTTAGAGGAACTCTCCCCCTTTTCTTGCACTGGCTCTTTTCCTTTGACTTTAGAGCTTTTTGACTTGGTTCCATCAACAGGAAGCTTGGGTTGATAGCCAATACCAAAGTGAGGTACCTCCTTCTTTTCAGGCTTCTTTTCATTCTTGGCTGCAACAAAGACAATACCTTTTGTCTTGTCCTTCTGTTCCTCACTGAGTTTGGTTAGATCACTAGAAAGTTTTGCATTTCCTAGTTTTAGCATTAATGACTCAGCCTCAAGTGAGGAGACAGAGGACTCTAGAGAAATAATATTCTCAGTGAGTTTAGGACACTCAGTGCACGGGCTTGGAGAAGAGGATGAGCCTTTCTCAAGTTTGACCACTTTTTCTGCCCATCCTTTGTTTTCTTCGATCAAACCTGAGATCGATTCATCCTTATCTTTAATCTGTTCACTGAAAAGACTATTCTCATGAACAAGCTTCTTAATGAAGGAAACTAAGCTTTCTTTTGACTTCCTTTTCAAGCTAGAGATGAGTTCATATTCACTTACCTCAGTTCCCTGCATACCGCCTTTTGATTTGTCATGGTCTTCTATGGCCATCAAGCGGACATCTCTTGAATGAGAAGATTCTTCATCCTCTGAGTCAGTATCACCCCATGTTGTGACCATTGCTTGCTTCTCTTCACGAACCTGAGGGTGACCAGCCTTTTTCTTGAAGCAGTTATTGGCAAAATGTCCCTTGTGTTGGCAGTGGTAACAAACGACATCCTTCATGTCTCTGTTCCCTTCAGAGGAACTCTGTGTGCCCTTGTTTTGAGACCATATTTTCTTCATAGCTCTAGTGATGAGAGTCACATCTTCATCACCGTCCTCATCTTCGTCTTCAACTTGAGATAGGTCAAAGGCACGTTCAACCTTCAAGGCAATGCTTTGAGCCTTCTCTTCTCCCTTTTTGTTCATCTTGTGGTTGTATACAGATGCGTTGCTTTCAAGCTTGGCAACAACCTCTTCCATGGTGAGAGACTTGACGTCAATTTGGGAGTACAGAGCGAGAGCAATTGCGTCCCACTGAGAGTTGAGGCCTTGCATAAAGTGATGAGTGAGCTTCCAGTCTGGCATCTCTTCATCAAGAAACTCCAATTGACCTACGATCCCCTGGAACCTGGAGTAGAACTCTTGAATGTGCTCATCCTCTCCTTGAGAAATTTGGTCGTACTCCTTCATCAAGGAAAAAATTCTGTTTTTCTTGACATCTTTATTTCCATGATGGAGACATCTTAGAGCTTCCCAAATCTCCTTGGCGGTTTTGTAGCCGATGATTTTCTTGAGATCCGTGGGGAGAAGGGCCATGTGAAGGATCTTCTTGGCTCTGCAATTCTTCTCCAGCTTCTTCCAGTCTCCATCGGTGTAGTCGATCTTTGGCTTAGGCTTTGTAGCGTCTTTTTCATTTGGGATAGCCATGGGGCCAACCTCGATGATTCTCCATATCTGTCCATCGAGGGAACAAATATGGGATTCGATTTGCTCAACCCACCAGTCATATTCACCTCCCTTCAGGACTGGTGGCTTCCAGAATGAATCACCAATAGCGTTGCTTGACGACATCTTTCCTGCAAAGTTTAAAACGAAAACAATCTAGAGCACCAGGCTCTGATACCAATTATTGGATCGTTAGAGTTACGTCTGAGGGAACAAAGACTTTGTTCCCACAGAAGGCACAGCGGAACAATATAGTAGGAAAGATAACGAACGAACTCACGATATATAGTGGAAACCCTGATTGGCAAAACTAGCTTCTCAAGGAAAAACCACTACCTTCAAGCTTCCGCTTGAGAGGATTTTGAAGCGTCTACTTGTCTTATTGATTTCTTGTTCGATTACACTTGTATTCTGGACTTCAACCTCTAGACTTCCCACCTAGATTTGAAACCTTTTCTACAACGATGAATCGAACTCAACCCTCAAAGACTCACAAACACTTCACTCTCTTTTTCTTTTCTTTTCGTTTGATGCCCCGAGTTCGTACATAGAAATGAATCCCACACTCCTATAAATACAACTCGTCTAAACCCTAATCGTAACAAGATAATATTTCTCCAAATAAGGTAACAAGAAGATATGATTTGATTGAAGAAATAATATCTCAACCGTCTACATTAATTAAAGAAAAGATTCCTTAAATTAATATAACCGGATAAGATATAATCCCCTCTCTCCAATTATCTTATCTTAGGAAAGATTTCCTAAGATAAAACAATCGGGCTTCTCTCTCTCCATATCTTCTCGATCGGCTTTAATCCTTGCAGCCGAAGTCTTTCATCATTTACCGCGTGTGCTTCTTGATTTGTTTCCATAATTCAGCACGCTAGATTTCTTCCTTCCATTCACAGCTTTGATCTTGTTCGTCACTGTTGTTCCTTGAGGGGTAACAAAGCACATGAACAGAGCTTTGTTCCCTCTGCGATCCTTTGCTGCAATGGTTCCCTGAGATAACTGTTTTTGTTCCTGAAACACTTAGTACCCAGATTAGTTGAATGTTTGTTACCATCAAAACCTAAGGAATTCAACACTTCTTTTCCAAAAAAAAAATCACCGCCTGCACGGCCGTGCGTTTTTTCGCATAGGCCGTGCGGTTTGCGGGTTTTCTCCAATACCGGGGTTGAGAGTTCCGAGTTGGGCCAATTTGACGAGTGGGTCGAGTACTTTATATTTCGGATCGTCGGACCCGTACAAGCTCCAACAATCCGAGGGGCAAATTGAAGAGATAAATTGTGTTCTCCTTTTGCTATTTAATTAATAGAGCTAATAAATAAGGAAAAAGTCTATTTAATATAATATAGCTTATTAAATGAGGAGTTTTCATAAAAGATAAGGTATTTAAGTCTTTTATCTTATTTTCTCTCTTCATTCAATTCATTATATTCTACGCTAGGGTTTTGAACCTCCATTGCTCAAGACCTTTGAGAGCTTTCTGAGAGAGATTCCTGACTTGAGCGTCAGAGGGGCCTTAGACGGGACCACCCCCTCCCATTCACGTTTGTTCGTGATTACAGATCTAGAGTTGAAGACTTCTCGCGTTCTTAGAGGCAGAATTCAAGGAATTCAATCGTTCCTAATTAATTTTCTGACAATACAGATTTCTGCATCGACAGTTTCGATTATGAAATTATATGTGGGAGGTACAATATGATCAAAAGGGGTTTATATATGAGATGTAGAAAAGCTATAAAGGCAAATATATATAGATGATCAAAATTTTAAAGACTAGAAAATTAAAATAAGTAAAACTTAACCGATGGAGTAAAAATATTATAATTAGAGCTAGCTAGATAGAGACAAGTCAATAAAAAAATGAAAAAGTGGCTATGTTCGGTATATTAAGCTGAAATAGGAATTGTAGCTGAATGAGTAGTTGAAACTGGACCTAAATGATTATCTAGAGTCGGAGCTAGATTTATTAGCTTAATTATCTAAAAAATATAATTGGTGTTCGTTTTTACAAGCTCAAATAAGTAAAAAGTTTAATTCAGTTTGTTAATCTTCAACAATCTAGAGAATCACAATAAAAAAGTTGGCAAAATTAAACTACATTAATCTACTACAAACTTCTCAAGCTAGATTGACATTTTTTACCGCTCATCAAGTGGATTAAAAAATAAAGTTAAGCTCCTTTAATCTTAAAAAACCTTTGTCGAACAAAGGCGTGTGAAACACAAAATTAATGCAACACATAATTTTTTTTTAATTTTGATAAGGAAAAAAATTGAATAGCCTAACAACGGCTAATAGGCGATCCAAGAGCATCCGTACGGATGAGATCATATAGATCCTGATCTAGGAGAAATTCAGCAGTTGAAGTGAGGTGATGAAGATGGGTAACACGGTCGGCCACCGGCTCACCTCCCTAACGAATGATGAATCTGCACATGCTCGAATGTCCGTAAATCCCCAAGGATGTCAACAACGATCATTTCAATCTCCAGAGACAGCTTCAACTTTCATTAACTGCATTAATCAAACACAAATTATCACCCTCAATAATAATAGATTTAAGATCCATGTTTGTAGTGGCTAAAATACTAGTACTTTACATTGCTAAGGCTTATGGCGGGAGTATACATAAATTTGCTAAAGCATTACTTACTTTCTTATCATTCAACAAATTAATTAAATTAACAAGTTTACAAGACGGAAGTGCTGAGACTTCTATAATTCCAACTTCCAATTACTTCAATCATCAAATCTTTAATTGGATTGTTCTTTCAATAGCATTATTTTAGCATTTTATTTTCATTTCAAAAAGGTGTAACTACTTTTTATCTAAAATTCGTTATCTTTTATTCAAAAAAATTGTAACCTTTTACTATTCAGGATCAAATGTCAAATTCCATTTCTCAAAAAAAAAAAAAAAAAAAGGTCAAATTCCATAGAATTTTTTTTTTATGAACAAATTCCAAATTTGTAAGAAAGTAGAATGGTCAAAACATGAAAATAAATACCAAAAGGTGCACCGCAATTCCAGTACACCGTACACGCAATGCCATACACGAACGACATTGGTTGTTTGGAAAGGTACACAAAATTAAGGTTAACAGTAATCATTTTGCTGCTGAAGATAAAATACAAAGTATAATTAAGTTCCTTGTTTATGGTGATAACCTTTTATCATTGAAATTGATAATTATATCGAGCTAAATAATTGTCGTTTAACCATTTTATCCAATTAACTTCTTTGTCTACGGTTATAACCTTTTATAATTGAAATTCATAATCTATCTGATGTAAACAAATTATAGTAGATCCAAAACTTTATATTTTATCTCAACATTCTATGTTCACCATTTTTTCTAACTAATAATTAAAGAGTCTAGAAGCAAAGTAGGGAGTAGTGAATAAAAACAAATTTTGTTAATAATTATTATAACTCATTCTTAATTAAATATGTAGAAAACCTAAAACGACATACTCCGTATAAAGTTGATCAAAATTCAAATAATAAAGCGACAATTAATCTCCGATCGGAGGGCGTACCTATATTTCCTTGATACAACTTCCAAAAAATGGATAGTTTTTTTTTTAATGCTAGGATCAGATAATTAACTATACTGAAGGCTAAAGCTATAGACATGTGTTTATAATGCTAGGATCAGATAATGAACTATACTGAAGGCTAAAGCTACAGACATGTGTTACTTGAATTGATAAATCATACATGAAAAAATTATTTGGCCAGCATGCACAAATCATACTTAGGGTTTGTTTGGATTTGTTTGGATATTACATTTGTAAAGACATTTTTATTAATAAGTACTCCTTATATATAAAAAATATTGTCATTTTAAAATTTGATACACTTATTAAGAAATACAATGATTATCATATATTCTCATAAATTTTTCTTAAAATTCATAATTATTTAATAACTCATCTCAATTATAGTCAATAAACATAGATAATTTGTATAAAAAGAGCCAAAAAATACAATTTTTGATGTCAAACCTCGTAACTCACCAATAAATTATTACCTAAATACTTAAAATGACAATCTTTTCTTTACAAAAATTATGGGCTAAAATGACAACCTTTTCTATACGGAGGGAGTATTTATTTGTAATAATAGTGTTTGGCAATATTAGTTATAATATCCTTATTTTAATTTCTTCCCTCCCAATTTCAAATTAAAGTGACACAAATTTCTAAGTTCTAAAACTACTTTTTTAACAAAACATACATTATAAATGATAATGACTTTATAAATTACCTTGCCAAACAAACCCTTAACTTATCATTACTAGACAAATTTGTAAAATAAAGACTAATGAATTAATTAAGAACATTTTTATGTCTTTCGTCTGATTTGATTAGCTAGGACCGCTCTACGTATGATTCGGATATTTACAAAGATCCTTAAATAAAGACGATCCTTCCAATTCAGTCTTTAAATATACATTGTCAAAAAGATTCAAATCCTAATATTTTGACACTCATTTAAGATGACCTAGCGCCTCATCCCGACTAACATATTAATGAACAATAAAAATACACTATAACTTATAGAGGACATAGTAGTAAAAAAGGCTCTTGCTTTTTAACGCATAGACGAAATTGCCTTTCAGCGCATATGCACCTCACGTAATGTGGGGATAGGCTTCCCACGTTACGCGCGGGATGAGACCTTTTCAAGATCCACACATAACGTGTGGAGCTATAGACCTAGCTGGGTCTATTTCTAACCCTAAATAATTGAAACTTTCGAACATTCTCACCCACACGTTATGTGTGGATGAGAGTCATGCGTAACGTGTGGCTCTATTTTATCTCACGTAACGTGAGGAGCTCTTATACGCTAAAAGACAACTTTGTCTATGTGTTGAAAAGTAATCGTATTAAAAAAAACAACACTATTAAAATTTGACAATTGGAGGGTGAAAATGTGTGAAATAGTCTTTCCAAGCAAGTAAAGCATGTGGGGGCGTTTGGTTGGATGAAGTTGGGCTACATTGAGTGACAAAGTACCCAACCCAATTCTAAAATACCCTCGTAACAATCATCATCACCCGGCATTATATTAATCAAGAATCCTGAACAAAGTTTGTCAATCCACCAAAAAAGGTGAGAGAAACATCATAGCAAAGCAAAGGTGTAGCAAAAAAGAGAAGAAAATTATTCATAAAGGTAAAAGGTGATTACTTTTTTGCTCTTCTTTTTCTTCATCTCCCAGCGGGGAAGGTGAGCTGAGCCAGTTCAACCCCATTCAAAAAGTTGAAAGAATACCAGAAAGAAAGAGAGGCAGAGAACAATTTCTCAATTCTCACAAACAATACCCATGTGGAGAAGAAAGATCACAGTTTAAAAATCAAGAAACAGGTGGGTTTGAGAGAGAAATGAAGACAGGAGTTATTTATCACCCAAATCTTCTCTCTCTCTCTGCCCTGCCTAAGAGTTAAATTCTTTCTCTAGAAGAAGTTTTCTGGGTTACCTAAAAAAAAAAAAACTGGGTTGCTGTTTGTTGTCTCTTTGTTCAGAAGTTTGAGGTATGATTCTGGTGTTTCTAAGCTGAATTTGTTGTGGGTTTTGTTTAGTTTATTGATTGTTTGGGTGGGTTATCTGGGTATTTCTTATTGGTTGTTGGAGAGTGAAATCTTGATGCCTTAATTTGCATGTTTAAGGAACTTTGCCATGGAAGTATGAAATTAATTAGGTATTATGATGAGCTGATTAGACTTTAAGCTATTTAATATCCCATAAATTGTTGTGTGTGGTTTTAACAATTCTATGTTACTGGCAGCTTGTTAAAACAAATGTATTTACTATGGAATAAATCTTGGGATCTTCACCTCTGAACCTTTTCACCCTTAATAAATTGGAGTTAATTTTCAGCCTTAATAAATTGGAGTTATACTGGCAGCTTGTTAATTAGGTATTATGATGAGCTGATTAGACTTTAGAGTTATGCTCTGTTTTCCCCTGTTTTTCCCCTTCTTTGTCTTATGTTTTTTCCCCTGTTAATCTTAATTTAGTGTCATGAAATATTATTGGGTTCCCAACTAAATTGCAACCGGATTATGCTAGAACTATATAGTTCAAGCACAATTTAATGTTATGGTAGTACCGTAGTAGTGTTCTTTCCATTTGTGATATTACATACTAATAAAAAAGTTTTGTATTCAACTTTATTGCAAAAGATATTGAAGCCCCTCATGTAGGAACATGGGGAAGAAAGGAAGCTGGTTTTCAGCCATCAAGAGGGTCTTTATACCTACCTCTAAAGAAAAACTAGTTGATGTAAGTAAGCTTCTATTCTCGAATCGGATATCCTTATTGCCAAACTATGTACCTTACTACAATTCGAGTTGCTTAGGGTCCGTTTGACATGACATTTATGTATCATAATAGCTAAAAGTACGGTATCAGCATGACATATATGTTACGAACTGAGTCCGTCCAGTTCTCTTTATAGAAACTTAGAAAGTCGTCTCATGGAAACTTGACATTTACATGTAACATATGCTTTTGTTTTCCATCTGACACTCATGTTTACTTACATAAGCGTATACTTTACACATCCGAACTTGTGTTATAACAAAATGAGTTCTCATAGTATCGTATGAATCTCGATCACACTAAATAAAAATGATTTCACTAAAATCACCAACATGACATGTCAAACACGCATTATAGACTAGTTGGTTTTATCTTGAATTGCAGGGATTAGAGAAGAGAAATGCAAAGGAAAAGAAGAAGAAGGGGCTAGGAAAACTGAAGCATGGACCTTCATTCATTCCTCTCTTCAAGCAGCCTAGTACCATAGAAGAGATACTTGGGGAGGCCGAGCGCGAACACCACCTCATAGACTTCAGGCCGATTAGTCCTTTCGAGCAACCGAGGACACCATCAATTGTACCTTCGCGAGGCACAACTCCTTATCAAGATGCACTTTCTCCATGGACTCCTACACCTCAAAGGGTGACTACCCCAAGGAGTTGTACTCCTCAAAGGCTTGTTTCCCCTATCAATGGCTCTATGTCTCAAAGGGCGTGTTTGGCGCCAAAAAACACTACTCCCCAGAGGACAGTTTCTTCTCCAAAGGAGGCGGCTTCTTCTTCTTCTTTCTCCCAAGGAGCTGCTCCCTTGAATGCTGGAGCTTCATCAAGGTCTACTAGCTCAAGATATGTTCAGCGCCCGAGACCAGAACCCACATTAAGGTACCAAAACATGTGTGCTACCAGGATCCAAGCTACCTTTAGGGGTTACACGGTGAGTTATCTTGATGACACAAGAGTTATTTGTTTTGTATCACATTTTTGTTTTACTTGCCAATTATAAATTCAGGGCGGATCAAGTGAGAACGTGCGAATACGCACGTTGTGCATGAATTTTTCGTCTGTATGTGCATGAGTTTTCACTTACACATAGGCGCACACATAACAAAATAAAATATGCACATACAAGATGTACATTAATTTTTATCTATATGTGCATGAGTTTCCACCTACCAAAGTCATGCACATACAGACATAAATCCATGCACATCCGGCATTATCACGTTCTCACATAAACCTTTTATAAATTATGCTAATGTTTTCGGTTTCTAGTTTTCGATCCAAGTTCAAATTGAAATCTAAATCGAAATTTGTTTAGTTGAATCTAGGGACATAGCATATACATGTCCAAAAAGTTTAGTTGACAGTTGAAGCAACTATTGTCATTTTGTGAATGGTTTGGTACATTATCCTAAGAACATAGCCTGACGAATTCGGCTGGAGTCTTAAAATGGTTTCAGGCAAGGAGGAGCTACAGATCTCTAAGAGGACTAGTGAGGCTGCAAGGAGTGGTGAAAGGGCAGAGCGTGAAGCGTCAGACGGTAAATGCAATGAAGTGTATGCAGCTTCTGGTGCGCGTGCAAACCCAGATTCAGTCCAGAAGGATTCAAATGCTCGAAAATCAGGCGGTGCAACGCCAAATGAATGACAAGGACTTGGTGTGTGATTTGAGCCAAGTGGTAAGCTGCTTTTAACCTTCTCATTGATTGTATAGAATTACACTAAGGATTCAGTTCCATAGTTGAGGAAATAATGATTTCGCCATATTGAGAGTAGAAGATTACATTTGTTCCACTTCCATAGGTTGTTGACAGAATTCTTAGCAAGATAAATGATCATGAAACTATAACTACAACAATTCATTCATAGAGTATCGGCTTCAATGTTGTTGACAGAATTCTTAGCAAGATAAATGATCTGAATTCTGATCTCCTCAAGAAAACAGTTCTCTTCTCTGTCTGTGGATGTAGCTAAGACTCTATTAGTGAACCACGTTAAATATCTATCTGTGTTCTTTCTTTCTTTCTGTTGTTATTTTTTATCATATACATTATAGCAAATATGTATTGAGAAGTGTGATTTTTGGCAGCGTGAGAATGGAAATCCAGGCGAATGGGAAGATAGTAGGCTGACTAAAGAAGAGATTGAGGCGAGGACACAAAGGAAGTATGAAGCTATGATGAAGAGAGAAAGAGCCATGGCCTATGCATACTCACATCAGGTTCGTCAGCTCATACAAAAACTGCATTTCTTGAATCTTTAGTTAGTGTGTGATGGATATCCGTTTGTGTACTCTTCAGTTGTGGAAAGCAAGTCCGAAGACGCCCCAAGCGGCTCTGATGGATATCCGGTCCTCAGGCGGGTTTCCATGGTGGTGGAACTGGCTAGACCGAAACTCGTCCGCCACGCCAACGAAAAGGCCCTCGGAAAGCGAAGCCATCAAGAACATTTTCTCGACGCCTCCGAGGCCACAAACGACCATGGCCAGCGGAAGCAGCAGCTACAGCCAACAAAACGTCGGTTTGGGTCCCGCCACCCCGGGATCCAGCCGATCGGTGGCGGTCCCGTCGAGAACGAAACACGTGGGCAACCACCTTACGAAGCCGAGAGCCACCAACGTCGAAAACTCCCCTTTCGGTGGACGTTTCAAAGACGACGACAGCCTTACGAGCTGCCCGCCTTTCTCGGCTCCTCGGTACATGGAGCCGACGGCTTCGGCCAAGGCGAAGGTGAAGAGCGGGTTCGAGGCGTCGCCTGAGGTGCAGACGAGGAAGAAACGGGTTTTCGGATCATTCAAGTGGAGCAACAGAGGATCATTGTTTTCAGCCACAAGTACACCAGGTAGGGAGAAAGGAGGCCAGAAGATGCTGGAGTTGCAGTCTGTTGGGGGTTTGAGTGTGGACTCTACTGTTTCCATGCCTGCCACTGTACGAAGGAAGCCGTTTAACAGGTATGTGTGAATGAATTGTGATGATGATTCATTGGTTTTCAAGTTTTTTTGTTTTATAAAAAACCTGTGTGTATGTTTTTGCTTTTGCTTCTTTTTCTTTGGCAATCTTTCTTACGTCTGTGTGTATGATGATATGATTATTTCAACTGAATTACAGAGATAGTTGGTGTACACAAATAAGATTTGTGATATGTTAGGGGAGATGACAATGATTTGGTTTGAGTATTATTACTTGTTTATTTTCAAGGCATTGGGGTTCTATACAGTAATGGTTCCCGAAAGTGGATTTCTATCATTCCAATATTAGAGGTTGGGTTGGATCCAATAAATAATGTTTTCAAGATTGAATTAGGCTTACTATAGTCTATAGAGAGCGTTACATCTCCTATAGAAGTTAGTCACAAATGAACATCTTCACATTGCATACAAATAAGCTTGAAAATATGCGCAGATTGAAACATCATTCCTAGAAAATGGTTTGATCAATTGTTGTCTTCAATTTGCATAATTCAGACAAGACTTGACCTAGATGATTATCAGTAAAATATACTTTCAAAACAAGTTTTCTAAATAACTGCAGTTTAAAATATCTTAAGTTTTTTTTTTCCTCCAACTGTCCATTTATTAATTTTTTAATTCAAAAAAAGCAAAAAAAAACCCACAAGAAATCATCTTTCTTCCCTCCCCTCCCTCCCTCCCTTCCGTCTGCCGCCACTAGCACCGCCTCGTTGACTCCTACTCCTTCCTCCTCACCCGCCGTCGCCACTCTCTCTTCCCTCCCCTCCCTCCCTTCCGTCTGCCGCCACTAGCACCGCCTCTAGCACCGCCTCATCGACTCCTACTCCTTCCTCCTCACCCGCCGTCGCCGCCACCTCCTCCGCCCCACTCTATTCGCTCTCTCCTTCTCCGGCCACGGCCTCCTCTCATCCTCCCTTCACCTCCTCCTTCCCTTTGTCACCTGGCAAACCTCATCCGGCTCCTTCGTCGCTAACGTCTTCTGAACTGCCTTCTTCCCCGGTACTTGCGGTGGCAGCTCTGGCGGCGGATCGTGCTCTGTCCACCATGTTCGACAATCTCCACCATCCATCGCGCCTTGCGGGTGTTGCCATGGTGGCCCTGTCGTACGGTCTTGCCGTTGTTGCAAATTTTTTATTTTAGTTTTTTTTGTGACATGATGATGCCGGCACCGGTGAAGGAGCGCCGGTGGGGTGTAGGAGAAGGGGATGGAGGAGAATCCCGAGCGGGGTAAAGGAGATAGGAGAAAAAAAAAATTATGTTTTTTTTCTCATTTTTCTAGTTTTTATTTTATTTTTTAATTGAAAAATGAATATATAGACATTTAACGGAAAAAAAAAATCGAAAATACCGTACAAAATAAGTTAAACTTTGGAATACCAGTTTAAGGAATACCTCGCGAATTTCTGCTCCTCAGGGTACCGGGAAAAATCCATTAAAAATACAATGAAAAAGCTAGTCTGTAAAAAATGAAATGGGTTGCATGGAAATAGTTTTACTTATTTCTGCTCCTTTTGAAAGGCATGGCACCACATTCCACAGAAGCATACTCAAGCACAGATCATAAAAGTATAGAAGCAATCTGTGCTACATTCTACCATTGAATCTTTGAAGTCCTCAACAATAACTCAAACTCAAATGAGAGGAAGTAACATACGAAGCACCAACATCATTACTACACCAAGTTATAAAAATACACGTTTTAAGCAGAAGCAGCCAACTCTATCCTCCTTTTTTCTACAAAGAGGAAGAGATAAAGAAATAGAGAGGATTTCACCTATATATTGCAATTGACCAGCCAACATTAGAGTCTAACCGGGATCAAACACAGGGCTAACCATCACAATCTATGTCCCCTATTGGTCATCGCTTGGATGGTCTCTCATCGTCATCGTCATCGTCATCGTCATCATCATTATCATCGTCTCCATCATCATCACCCGAATCATCTTTGCCTGACCTCTTGCGCTTAGGTGGAGCCTCAACTTTCCCGCCAAGGTCTTCAGCACCGTCTTCCTCTTCCTCATTCTCCTCGTCCTCTCCATTCTCCTGTGGCTCAAAGTCGCTTTGATCCTCCTCTTCCTCAGCAGGTGCAATGGGACGAACTAGATACTCGGTTCCCACATCCTATGAATGCATACAAGAATTGTCAATTTGTTTAATTAATGTCACAATAGCAGTTCCAGAAAATGGTATTGAAGCACAGTTTTGTAAAGATTAATTTCAATGCAACACTAGCCTTTTCTTTTTGCACACACTCCACAACGTAAAAGCTTATGCTAATTACCACGAAATTAGTACATTAAAACCCATGAAATGCATTACACCCCAAGAATATCCATCAAAAGCAGAGAATACATACATAATAAGCCTCACACCGACATGGTTTTCTAATTACTGCTTACCAGAACACAGAATAAAATTAAAAAAAAAAAAAGAAGCAAACAACTAGCATAGAAGGAAGCAATGAGATGAATATATACATCTTTTTCCAGAAAATTGTGAAAAAAGAAGCAAGACAAGAAGACATACTTATAACCTCAAAACATTTTTCTGCTTGGATTATGACGACCAACAATTACAATACACCGACTAATTCAAACTGTTTATAAACACATTAGGAACAGCACATACTACAAACAGAGAAGAAAGTAATAAGGAGCTTGAAAAGTTTTTTTGTCTTATTCTGTGCTACTTTCTCTTATTTAAGTTCTGTTTTGAAAATTTTCCAGCCCTAATATGTTTAATCATTTTTCAGGAGTGATGAAGAAACAAGTCTGATCACAAAGTCAAGAAAACAATGCATTTTGTTCATGGAAGATATAGCGCAAACTCAATGTTCAACAGGGTAGAGCAGAGAAGTTATGCAGACATAAAATAAACAGCTTGAAAATGATAATTAGATCTTATAGAATGATACATAATGAGGAAAAAAACTAGCAAATACAAATAAAGAGCAGCTGCATAACAACTTAGAGTTCACAGCTTACAAGTCATTAGCAAGTTCCAGTTACTACCACTTTGTAATAGAGACTAATTCATGCACCTGAGTTTAAGTACATATAATTTCTGAAAATAACGACATCCAAATAGCTATGATTTTGACATCAGATAAACTATTTCAACAATTTACAAATAGTGCAAGCAAAGTGACATGTAACTCATGGTAAATCATCAATCACAAAAATGATGAGAATGTAATGAGTGAATGATAAACCATACTGTCTTAGCCTTTGGGGCAAATAATTTAATAAACTAAGACAGGCTAAATATTAATTTAGGACACCTTGGAAATAGAAATAAAAAACAACCAAATGGGGAAAGTCCTATTCATGACAAAAGAAAGAGAATCAGCAAAAGATATAGTAAAGAGACAAAGTAAGACTAAGGAGCATGGAAATTTGCACGTAAATTCTGTGAGTCGACACTAAGTAACAAATATTGTTCCAAAACCATCAAATACATGAACAAGAAAACATGGTGCACAAGGAATAATCAGTTTATTCGATTACTTTTAAGAGAACATCCATGGGAGTATGGGACCATGTGAAGTCTTGGTTCATACAATTGCCAACAAGGACAGATTCTTAAGTAGCTAAATATTACATACAGGAATTAAATATTGGAAACTTCGGACTATTATTAGTTCTGAAACCAGGGAATGAATTAGATCCAAAATATACAGATAAGAAAGTTTTGAAGTGGAAACTAATCTTGGTACAGGAGAAAAACAAACAGAGATCATCTCACCCAAAATCCTGATTTAGGTGAATCTTCATTTATTGTTACAAGCACTCACGCCTAATCACATAATTCGTTGAAGAAAATCCAAAATTACTAAGGTAAAAGCCAATCATAAGCTCATCCGATCCATTAACCTTTCAATTGAAATATTCATCATCACATCTTCGAAAAGAAATACAGAAAGAAACCATGCCCAAAAATAAATGAAAAATATATATTTTATAAGAAAGGCCAACTAATACTTTAGATGAGAAAGAAGCGAAAAGAAAATCTGACATTCCATCCTGACAAAAGAAAGAAGTATCATCGTTGGCAAATTGCGAACTCTTTTGACTGGTACAAAAACGAAAGATGATAACCTTCTGGATAGAACTGAAATCAGTGAAGAGCAGAAACCGAAAAAATCAACATAGATCTACAGATCTCTGAATAGAAAACCTCAGATCTCTGAACCATCTGGATTAAGAGCACACAGGGTTCCAATCGACGAACTATAAACAAAACAGGACCGATAGCAGAAACTAGAATTACCTAGAAAAAGCAAATCCAGCAAAAGAAACAGCTCTACTCGACCTAGAAATTACTACCTTGACGTTTAAAGCAGAGGATGTCAGCAAATAGCTAGATTTAAGATAATACCTCTTGTTCATCGCCATCGCCTTCTTCCTCTTCCTCGTCATCGTCGTCGTCGTCGTCATCATCATCTCCATCCCCATCTTCGTCGTCGTCATCGTCTCCGTCTTCATCTTCGTCCTCATCTTCATCGATTGTGTGAACCGGAGGACCACCAGAGGACTGAAGAACCTCCTGGCCATCGTCTCCCTCATCCGCCTCGCCCTCGTCGTCGTCGTCGTCTTCGCTATCTTCCTCATCTTCATCGTCTTCGTCCTCCTCCTCAACTACGCTGTCGTCGTCAACATCCTCTTCCTCGTGCTTTTTCCCGTTCACCAGCCAAATCTCCTCCTTCACCTCCTCGATTTCCGTCTCCTCCTCCAAGACCTTCATATTAGCTGTGAGTTCCTTGGGAAACTTGAACGGAAAACTGGAAGATTTCAGGGATCGAAATCGGAAAATCAGTCGGAAAATTGGAAGAAACGGAAAGGAGTGGAGACCTGAGCAGAAGAGAGAAGCTTCTTCGTCCCCGACCAGTACCTTGATGAATCGTGATCTCAGCCGTTGAATGAGAAACTGGAGAGGATAGATGACGTGTCAGAAGATCGGACGGCTACGGATGGAGATACTTGGTTTTCGTCTCTTGTTAGCGCGAGGAAAACCAAGCGGCGCACTAAACGTTCAAGTGAGAGAATCTAGGGCTAACATTTATTTTAAATATGTATTTATTTAGAGAGGTGCTAACTATGCTCAAATTTTTTCACTAAATAAGTTCAATTGTCCACGCGTATAGAAAACGGGATCAGAAGCACGGATACGAAAAGCGGGAGCGAGACGGACTGAACGGATATCCGATGAAGTCAAAAATCACAAAAAGTCATGCACCCGCTTTGCGGGTACGTGACTTTCAAATTTATGTTTGAAACCCTCTTTTGGCAGGAAATGTGTGATGATACGAAATCAGATGCAGATCTCCATGAGATCGTATTTGCAGGTGTGTTTAAGCATGTTCTTTTTTTAAGTATAATTATACCTCTTTTTTTCCTTGTTCTAACACCTGTTATTATGTGGCAATTTGATATTATTTCATGTCCAATGAAGTTGTGTTAACGGTTATTTATCATTCAATTTGAGCTCTTGCTGTAGGATATTCTCGATGGACAGATCGGTTCCCCAAGATTAGGAGGGCAGTGGAGGGATGATTTTTCTGTTATATCGTTCGAATCAACTCATCATATATGACACCGTCTAGCCATGTTCGTCTCTAAGAAAGACTCATCTCGAGCCATCTAATCCAAACTCCGACCATACCATCATCTCCCCCGTACTCGAGTCAGTTGAACTTGATTACAGAATCGTCTAGAATCATACCCGAACGATATCGAATCACCTCCGAACTTGTCCATTTTATGCACAAAAATCAGTGAACTTGACTCCAGAAAGACCCCTCTCATATATATGGCACCGTCTAGCCATGTTTGTCCCCAAGAAAGACCCCTCTCGAGCCATCTAATCCAAACTCCGACCGTACCATCATCTTCCTCGTGCTCAAGTCAGTTGAACTTGACTCTAGAATCGTCTAGAATCATACCCGAACGGTATCGAATCACCTCCGAACGTGTCCATGTTATGCACAAAAATCAGTGAACTTCTCCAGAAAGACCCCTCATATATATGGCATCGTCTAGCCATGTTCGTCCCCAAGAAAGACACCTCTCGAGCCATCTAATCCAAACTCCGACCGTACCATCATCTTCCTCGTGCTCAAGTCAGTTGAACTTGACTCCAGAATCGTCTAGAACCATACCCGAACGGTATCGAATCACCTCCGAACTTGTCCATGTTATGCACAAAAATTAGTGAACCTTACCACTTTGAAGCGCTTTTCTAAGTCCGGTGGAACATACCAACCGCTACTACCCATCCTCGGAGAAACTTTGCAGCTCCACAAACCCAACGACACTAGCCTTGCTCTATGTGGTTGCTCTTCGAGCCGTCAACGAGCCACTCATATTAGTCAACATATTAGTCACTTAATCCACATAATAAATACAAAAAAAAAACACATTGTCATGCACCCACAGCAAGACATTATTTACTTAACCTACTTAATATCACGCTCTCACTTTGCGGGGGCGTGACATTAAAAAATTGAATATCCTAATTTTTTTGTTCGCTCCCGTTTTTTGTATGCGTGGGTTCGATCTCGCACCCGTTTTCCGTAAACGTGAATCTTTTGAGCATAAACAAAATAAAATTTGAACGTATCTAGCGGTCACGTTTATTTATTGGTCAAAAAATATTTATTTATTTCAATACTATACCAACTAGGAATGGTCCAAAAAACCGGAAAAAAATAAAAAACGAGAGATTGTTGCTTTGCCGACTGATCCGCGTCATCCATGGCATCATCGCCACCCGAACCCGCCACCGTGACAACCACCGTAACGGCGCCAGTATTTATCTCCACGACCACCCTAAACTCCATCCTAACCCACAAAACCCTCATCTCCCACCTCCAATCCACCCTCCCATCGGCCGCTGTCTCCGTGACGACGCCTCTCCGGCACACCCACGCCACCTCCGCCGCATCCTCCCTCCTCCTGATGCCGTCGTGGTCCATCTCCCCTGCCCTCCCCTACATCGGAGTCAAACTGGTCAACTACCACCCGCTCAACTCCGAAACCCTAGCCCTCCCCGGCGTCCACGCCACCTACGTCCTCTCCTCCTCCCTCTCCGGCCAAACCCTCGCCCTCCTCGACGCCACCGACATGACCCTCTTCCGCACCGCCGCCGTCTCCGCCCTCGCCTCCCTCTACCTCTCCCGCCCCGACTCCCAAGTCCTCGTCATGGCCGGCGCCGGCAATCTCGCCCCGCACCTCATCCGGGCCCACGCCGGCGCCAGGCCGTCGCTCAAGAGGGTCCTGATCTGGAACCGCCGGGCCCACAAGGCCGCTGACCTGGCAAAACGCTTAAACGGGGAATTAGGGTTCGCGGGTTTGGAAATCGAGAGTATTGGAAATCTGCGGGACGCGGTGGGTTTGGCGGATATAGTGAGCTGCGCGACTAATTCGGAGGCGGCGCTGGTGGCCGGAGAGTGGCTCAAGGATGGGGCCCACGTGGATTTGGTGGGGTCGTTTAAGGAGACGATGAAGGAGTGCGATGACGAGGCGATTAGGAGGGCTAGGGTTTTTGTTGACAATGAGGCTGCTTTGGAGGAAGCTGGGGAGCTGGTGGGCGCTTTCGAGAGGGGGGTGATTACGAGAGAGGACATTGCTGGGAGCTTGGTGGAGCTCGTCAATGGGGAGAAGCCCGGGAGGGCCAATTCCGACGAGGTCACGGTGTTTAAGTCCGTCGGATCTGGGGTTGTCGATATTCTCACCGCCCAGTTGGTGTATGAGACTTGTGTGAACCAGGGTCTGAATCAGAACTCATGTGTTGATAACAGGCCTTGTTGAGGTAGATTGCATTTGCCTCCGAGAATAAGTTTTCATTGTAGAATACTACATTAGTACTGAGTAATAAGATATGATCCATATCTACAAGTACCAAGTCATTTATTTGGTTCTTGATTATTCTTTTTTTTGGTTGAAAGAGAGGCTGCACTTTGAGAGAATTTATTAAAATAAAAGAGCCCAACGACCTTCAAACAAGACGGGAGAAGCCAAATCCCTAACATCATCAAATAAAACAGAATTGAGACTAACATGAATGTCCCTAAGAAAATGAAAGCCTAAAATCAACAGTAAACGCATAGTTAGTTAATCCATTAGCAAGACGGTTAGCCTTCCTATACACATGACTAAAACGGACAGTTTAGTTCCTAATGATAAAGCCGTAGCACATACGTATCAGGAAAGACAAAGGATGAGACTCACCCACCCCTGTCTGAAGGAAGCCCACAACAATCTCAGAATTGATTCCCACAATCAAACGACGAAACCCCAGTTCCCAAACAATATGAAGTCCATAGTAAACTCCCCACAACTCAGCAAGCGGGGCGGTACACACCCCGATATTGAGCGCAAAACCTCCCAACTAGTTCTCCTCATGGTCACGAAGAACACCTCCCGCACTAGCTAAACCCGGATTACCTTTAGAAGCCCCATCCGTATGCAAACTAGTCCACCCAATATCCGGTTTCTTCCAAGCAATCAAAGTAATCCTCTTCTTCCGAATCTGACTCTTTCCCATGTGCAGCTTGTGCCCCAGGACATACTCGTCGGCCGTCTTCCTCACAAAACCGACCCGATCCCGGCAGCGGCCACCGGCATCGAAGACATTCTCGTTCCGCCACCGCCAGGCCCACCATGTCGTAGTCACAAAGACCGTCGACCACTGCTGACTATGAACCCGAGTGTTCGGGTCCAAGTTGACAAACAACCAATCCCACAGATTCACCCCAAAAAACTCCTATTTCCGATCATCAGGGATCAAGACATTCCAAACCCCATCAATGGCGAGGCAATCCCGCAACACATGGAGAATCGTCTCTTTTCCCTGCTTACAAACTTCACACAGATCCGACACACACATCCGTCATCAGAAACGCTCCGAGTTTGTCAAAATCCTACGCTGAATCACCAACCAGACAAAGACCTTTACCCTCTCAGGGGCAACAACTTTCCAAGCCCGATCAAACAACAGCGAGAACTGGGGCTAGGGCGTAGCATTGCTGCAGAGCAGCCTATAAGCCGAGGAGACGGAGAAAGTTCCAGCAGCGGAATCCGACCACGCAATCCTATCTCTCGAACCAAAAATACCGTCTAGAGCCATTGCTTCAACACGCATAACATCAAACGAGGCTAACCACGAACTCAACTCTTCCCGGTTCCAGCCCTGACCCTGGACCCAAAGGTCCTACACACTACGGCCCAGCTGATTAGCCGGAAAAGACCCACAAACGACCTCCACCAGGGCAGTGTTCATCCACCCACTTATCCATCCAAAACCTGATGTCCCGCCCATCGCCCGAGATCCACTTAATCCCCTTCGACACCACATTCTTAAGCCCTTTAACAATCCCTTTTCCAAGTATACGAGTGATTACCCTTCGGGCTAAGGTTCGACAGATCACGAGGTCCATTGAACTTATACTTAGCCCTAACCACTCTACTCCACAAACCATCCCTATCATTCAGAACTCTCCACCCCAACTTCCCAAGCAAAGCGAGGTTCATCTCCTTAGGCCTTCTAATCCCAAGCCCACCTTCGAGTTTGGGACGACAAATATTTTTCCAAGCCACCAAATGCACTTTTCTTTTCTCAGTCGTATCGCCCCAAACAAAACCTATTGCCGAGCGATCCAAATCCCTAAGAATACTCCCAGGGAGAGCGACCGTACTCATAGAATGAATCGGAATAGCCGCCAAAACAGACTTGGTGAGCGTAATTCTGCCAGCAAGACTCAAACACCTGCCCTTCCACCCCTCTAACTGAGAGTTAACCCTTTCAAAAACTTCCAAGAAAGTGTCTTTATTCACTCGCTTCTGCAAAATAGGCATACCAAGATACTTGCCTAGATCCTGAGTGCACGCAATACCGCTCAAATCGCTAATCTGGCAGCTCATTTCATGGCTAACATTAGCCGAGAAAAAGATCTTCGACTTCTCAAGACTCACTCTTTGTCCCAAAGCCTCACATAAATCATTCAAAATCTGCTTGATAATACCAATCTGCCTACGAGAAGCATCAGCAAGTAAAATCAAATCATCAGCAAAACAGATGTGCGACAGACTCGGCCCCGATCTTGATAACTGGATCGGCTTCGAGTCACCACTCCCAACCGATCGTTCAATCATATGGTAGAAAATCGGCTGATACCCATCAGGCCCCGGGGCTTTGAAACTTCCCATGCCCATAATAGCCTGCGTAATTTCAGCATCCGAAAAAGGCCTATCCAGCTCCCTAACTTCCGACCCCGTAAGAATCGGAAACCCAGTACTAGGTAGAGCCCGGCTCGACATTCCTGAACTGAATACATCCAAACACCTCTTTGTTCCACCGACGAAGCTTGGTCTTAAGACATTCAAGCGCCGCAGGAGTAGATAACGAGGGGTCCCAAGAAGCCGAGAGCAGATCCGGTGGCTTAACCAAGTAGCCTCAAAGCGAAACGGTCGACGAGCCCGGTTACAAAATCTGGTCGGCGACAGCTGAAGGTGCAGCGGGGCGTGGTCCGAACTCATAAAAGGAAGATGAGTAACTCTGGCATCCTGCCAACGTAATCTACCATGGGCACAACATAATACCCTATCAAGCCTCTTCTTAATTCTATTCGACTGGTTCCTCCCTCTAACCCAAGTAAAGCGATGGCCACGAAACCCTATATCCACTAAAGCCATACGATTGATCCAATCCCCAAACTCAACCGAGTCTTGCGATAATCTGCCATTGCCACCCATTCTCTCATCCAATCTCACAATAGTATTGAAATCACCCCCAATAAAAACAGGCCCCGACGAGGCCGTGATGATGCGGTCTAACTCATCCCATTAACCCCGCCTACGCGTCGGAGTCGGAGTCGGGGCAGCGTAAACAGTAATCAGATTAACACTTCCATTCCCAAAATCCACCACAGCGTGGATAAATTGATTGGACGAATTCACAATAGAAACCTGGGGAATGCTATTTCTCCAAAGTAGCCAAACACCCCCGCTGAACTTTTCCGATTGTACTTCGTTCAACCAAAGAAACGCCATAGTACAATAATTATATCCAATTGTATTATCTTATAGTCTATAGCACATTAATTAAAAACCAATTGTATTACCTTATACCAAATTATGAGATCTAATACAATATAATACAACTTAATACACTATGAATTACGCCCAAACCCACCTTCAAAAGGAATTTACACTTCAGAATATGCACCGGTCAAAGACAAAGGTAAATTGTTATTTGGTTACAAGTTACAACATTATCAGCCTGATACAACCACCATATGATTCAAGACAAAAATTTACAGAAATCACCCGCATACATACAAATTATTTCTTAACCCAAAACAGCCCATATTTTACAAAAGTTACATTTAGTCACAAGTTACACTTTTAAGAGGCTTGGTGGTTGTTGTGAGGAGGCTGCTGCTGCATAATGTAAAGCTCTTGACTGACTACATGATACCTTCCAATGGCCTCCCCTGTTTCCATGACAAACTGCTCTTTGAAGGTCCCGACTCGCTTGCTCGGGATGTCGATCGAGAGGTCCTTGAAATTCGGGAGCCCTTCCACCAGCAGCCCCTCGCCGCAGATGACAAACTGGTTCCCGAGGATGAACGATCCCGAGACGCGGATTGAAACGCCACCTGTCCCGTGGGCCCGGCACTGCACTTTCTCAACGACGTGCACAAGCTTCTCCGAGGGCCAGGCGCCCGCCAACGTCTTCCTTATCTCACACAGCTTGTCGAAGATTTCATCCGGGCCCACGGATTGGCTCCCTGAAAAGCTGAAGATAGAGTCGTCTTTATATAATGCCCTTGCGTGCTCCCAATCCTCGCCTGGCCCGTCGAAAAGCAGGTAGTAGTGAATTGTAAGCATCTGGAAACACAAGACGAGGCACGGGTCACGATACACATCACCTCATAACAACACAAGGCCGACGACAACTTCCTCTTATTACTTGTATACAATAAGAATTCCATATTTAGCAATAATCCCATTTAGCCACTAATAATTTTTTCCCTAAGGGGTTCACCCCTTCTACTTTAGAGGATAGTTTGAATATAATTTCTAAATTTAAACTCTTAACATATTAGAAAAACCGTTACGAAAAAAATGATTTTTCCTTTAAAAGGCTTGTGTGGTGTTTATGTACATCACTGTACTACATATCAACAAAAGAAGGTTTGTATGGTACGGGGCTAGTCACAACAACGTCATGTTTTAACCAACAGGAAAGTATAAGATATTTAAACTGATTGTTCCACCTAGAACTGGAACAATGATATACATTAATGCAAAAAAGGGTTGCAGAAAGGACCAGAAAAATGGAGAGGGATGTGACTCACATCTGCCAAATCTTTCATCCTCTGAATAGGATCAAAAACATTCCGAACATAAGCTGCCAGGTCTACTTGTGAATCCTCGTACTTTGTTATAAAAGGGTGCGAAAGAAGCTGCATAGGGAAGGAAAAAATGAATCAGATACAATTAACATGCAAAATAAATTACTGTTTCACCCCAGCTAGCCACTCTTGTAAAATGATTGGCATTTCAAATATATATATATAACAGAATACTAACCTCCTCAGCTGTTGGTCTAGCATCGGCATCCTTTTGGAGACATGAATCAATAAATGAGCAAAACTCGGGTGAAAAGTTGTCTCTGGGTGGTGATGGCGAAGGATCATCCATAATCTGCAACATCATTATCAAATGAGGACGAGAATGGAAATTTTAAAGCATGTCAAACAGTAGTGTCAAAGCAAACCCTAAAACTCAATAATGAATAGACAAGTGTTAGGTATCTCCTGAAACCATCTAGAGGTTGGGCCCATTTGGTTCCAGACTATAAAAATGTAAAGGGAAATAAAACTACGATAGTATAACTGTATATATAATTAAAACGAGGGGTTCATAGTATGGGAGGGAATGATTCCCTCATGTTGAATCAGTGCCTAAAATGGGGAATGGGTAGGGAATGAAATATAATTTTGTATGGAAATGAGGGAGTTCGAGTTGAGAATAAAAGTAGATTACATTCATTTTCTTTACGCAGTCAGAGATTGTAAGTTTGTCTAGCACATTTTTACAGCGTTGCCAACAGAGACATAAAGCATAAATCATCACAGGAAACAAAAGTAATGCCTAAAAACAAAACAAAAAATAGAGGACAAAATAGCACAGAGGATCATATTAGGAAGAGAGCCTGACCTGCAACATGAGATTTACAGGTCCTTCGTTTGCTGAATACGGGAACTCTCCAGTACCACACTCAAACAGTGCAAGTCCTAAGCTCCATATATCAGCTGGATATGAATAACTCTCATTCCGAATTCGCTCAGGTGACATATATGTGACTGTTCCGACAAATGTAGCACACTGATACAAACAATGTGATAAACATTAAGGGAATTTACATAATAAAACTAGGAAAAACTGCAATAATGGTATTTCAAAGTTTAAACTGACCATTGCCATTGAGTTCTCCAATCCAGCACTTATACCAAAGTCTGTTATCTTTGGCTCCCCCTTAAGATTAACAAGAAGATTTGCTGGTTTTATATCTCTGTGCACTAAATGTTGCACTCCATGCAAGTAACTTAGACCCTAAGAAACAGATTATATAAAAACGGTTAGCTAACATAACTAACATTGTCATTCAACAAACAACAACAAAAAAACACTAACAATGCCAACAAGGCTTATGAAAATGAGCAGTAAACGTCCAAGTCAACTAACTTACATGTAGGAGCTTTTGTACCATAGATGAAAGAACTGGCTCTGGTATACACCTTTGAAACTTTAAGATGTCAGCTAAGGATCCTCCATCCATATACTCCAAAGCTATGCTAATTTGTCCAGAGTCTGGAGTATAGAATGCTCCATAGAATTCGACAAGACCGTTGTAGCAAGGTGCCTCACATAGGGTCCTTATCTCAGTCAAGAGTTGCTGTCTTTTCTCCTGAGACATAGTGACATACAATTAAGCATCCTCAACAAAACATATATAAACGAAGCTATACCATCCAACTGGAGCAATTAAGCATCCTCATTGAAGATCATGATCTTTTATATTGTTCAAATTTGTCAATTTCATATAAAATCAAGCCTAATTTGGATTCAGTCAATTTCTCTACCTTGTACACTACCTTTGCTACCTACTCAGCATTACATTTTTCTCATCTTTCCCTTTTTAAACAAACATATCTATGCAAAATTAACCTACCAAAGAAAAACCAGCTAACAGTTGACACTAAAATGGTTATTAAAATTACCAAGTTAAACAACACTGTAGATCTAACAGGATTACAAAGAGATACACTCAATAATGTTGCTAAGGCTCCATTAGGCGAGGTAAAAAAAAGGACTTGAGTTCTTATAGGTCCTTTTTTCTACCTTATAAGACCTTTCTCTACCTCATAAGGTTGGTGCCAGACCAACCTTAAATTTTAACATATCCTTGGTATCTAGCCTAAATAGGATATGTGTTTCCTAATTTCTCCTTGAGGTTAGGGAGTTACAAGGGTCATAAGGCTTATGCAGCAAAGCCATGAGGGAAGCCAATGGACATCAAACCCAATTTCAAAATACACTTTAAAGGGCTAAAATAGGAAATAGGCAGCTACACTTAGCAAACTAAAGTCAGTCATGCAAACCAAATTAGAGTACAGAAGTCCAAATGTTGTTAAAAACTGGAATATCTCATTAAGTCTCATGAAGAGTGCAAAGAGATACCAGCACAGAAAAAGAAAGAAAGGAAGAAGAGGACATACCTTCTCAAAAATATTGATCTTTTTCAAGGCAATAATTTTATGACTAGGAACATGAACAGCTCGCTGAACAACACTGCTAGCACCACTACCTATAGCTCCAAAAATCCTCATCTCATTGGACGCGATACGATATGTCTTCTCTGTGCGATCTGTTTCATCCGGAGAAGACGTACACTTCTGCAAACCCATCTCATTGAAATTATAAACTCCATATGATCTGCTCAGCAAGTTAACGGTACCACCATCGGAGAGCTTCACAAAAATCACAAATATTATAGGTTAGAAAATATTCGGAGAACTGTTTTGCAAAAAGAATAATGTAAAAACTCACCATACAAGCATCAGCACCATCTAATGCAGATTCTGATTCGAAGCCTTTATCAGCATCAAAAAGCGGTGTAAGCTTCTTCTTCAACTCTTCAAGGGCGGCCATGAATTTGCTTATTAATAATTAATACACTGCAATCATAGAAGTTTATATGAGTCGCACAATATAAACAACAAAGCTCAAATACTGAAATACACCATATCTTAAAAATTCAAATCAAGCAAATTGATATCTGGAAACAAGCAATCTCTGCAAATAACACAATGTGAGATGATCCAACAGCGCATAAGACCAAAATAAACCATAAAAACCCATCCAAACAGCACGTTTCCAACCGAGCAAATCAAAAGCCATCCAAACAGTAAGAAGAAGAATTTTTTTTTTTTTAAAAGCCACTAACTTGTTGTTAATGTAATCCATCCCAATCGCTTAAGAAAGAAAATTGGATGTGAAGCAACGAGACAGACTCAGAAAACAAAAGAAATTACTCAAATCAGAGACAAGGGAGAAAGAGAGACGAACACGGTAGCGCCGTCGTTGGAGAAAGTCGAGTTCTCGGTGGCCGGAGAGGAGAGGAAGGATGGCGCTGTCGGTGGAGAGCGGAGACGGGCTGGACGCCCTCGGTGGAAAGCGGCGAAGACTGACTACTGACGTGTCGAGGAGAGGAACGAAGAGATTAGGGGTTTTTTTGGTAACGATGATAAACATTTCTTGAGGAATAAATCTACATTTAAAGATCAATATACATTTAAGATTTGTTATAGATAAGATATTTTTGATTTAAATAAGTAATATTTATGACATAATCTATTATATCCTATCCTTCCTATCCTATCCTAATATACTATAAAATTAGCTTTTTCAAGCAATTAATTAACACTTTTATCGTATATACAATCAATTCTAATGGTACAAAAGACTGCTTAATGGATCATTATTTAAGAGAATGATAAACAGTCACAATCACTGCTTAGTGGGTCATTAATAAAGAGAACGATAAACCGGCACAATAAGTGTCAAATATCCAATTACTCAGTCACTTAGAGAGACCCATAGCTGCATAATATTTAGTAAAACCTTTGTTACAAATGGGCCTAAGCCTTTTGGTAATCCTGAGTATCCTAATATACTATAAACTTAGTTTTTTCAAGCAATTAATTGACACTTTCACCGTATACACAATCAATTCTAATGGTATAAAAGACTGTTTAATGGATCATTATTAAAGAGAATGATAAATAGTCATAATCACTGCTTAGTGGGTCATTAGTAAAGAGAACGAAGAACTGGCATAACAAGTGTCAAATATCCAATTACTCAGTCACTTAGAGAGACCCATAGCTGCATAATATTTAGTAAAACCTCTGTTACAAATGGGCCTAAGCCTTTTGGTAATCTTGAGTATTAATTTTGTTTAAAACCTTCCTATTCATTTTCTTTAAATCTTCACCAAGTAACAACCCCCTGTTAAGTACACCAAGTTACATACTACATACATATCAATCCACGATTGCGTGAACAATCAAAACTAAAATGGCCTCTGCTTCAGAAACCTTCTCTACAGCTGTCGATGGTGCACACCCTCAAGGATCTAATGGAAAAAAGGAACTGCAATCATCCCCCGAACCAAAGTCCGTCGCACCAGTCTCTGCCTATGTTTCCAAACATGGGAACAAATCGGGTGATGTGCTCAGTTCAGAAGAAACACAACCTTACGCGACATTTACGGCTTTGAGTGTAGGCATGGAGTGCACCATCAAGGTCTTGGTATGTCGCAAATGGGATGCGATGGACCCATCTGGGAAATACATTAGCACGGAATTCATCCTCTCCGATGAAATGGTAGTGTACAATTGAATCTTAGCCATTTCCTCCAGGGACTTTTTTTCCCTTCATATCTTATTCTTTTTTCCTGTATGTGACAAGGGAGTGCTATTCACTGCATTGCTAGGAGCTCCATTGCCCACTGCTTTGTTTCTAAGCTTGAAGTAGGCCACCTTTACAGCTTTAGCCACTTCACTGTTATGCCCAACAAAGTTAAATACCGCCTTCGCAAGGACGACCTGTATTTCATCCAATTGGAGGGCAACACAATTGTTAAAAAGCTTAGTTGCGACCCTTCGGGCTTTGAACCCTACCCATTTGAACTCATTCAAATAGAAGATATTGAACTCAATGGCAGCAAGTTCCTTATTGGTAGATCTTTTGGTTGCAACCTACATGTACTTTAAATCAAAACTGAGTTTACAGAAAACTAACCTCAACTTGCTTTGCCAGACGTGATAGGATGTGCTACCAATGTAGGCAAGATCAAGCCCACAAAAACTGGATCGCAGTATGTTGAATTCCACCTAATCAATACAAGGTATCCATGTGTTACTTTCTATTCATTTACTACAACAAATGCAGTGCAACACAGCGAATCTATATGTGATACTGAGGTGCTTTCCACACATGCAGAGGAAGGAGGATAACAATCACACTGTGGGGCACTATGTGTGATTGCTTCCTTAAGGCACATGGCCAGTCAAAGCACATATACATTGCCATACTATCGGCAATAAATGTCAGGGAATTCAGAGGTGCTAGATCCCTACTTCTACAAATTTGTTATACTTTTTCATTGACTAATATTTTTCTGCACCCAAGCTTAACACTATATATAGTAAGATCGACAACACTAATTCTTGATACACTTGCTGCACATGCAGGTGAAGTCCACCTATCCAGCACCTCAGCAACAAGTATATATGATACTGATGCAGTGCTTGACATTAAACAATTAAGGGAGCTAATGCAGTAATACCATTTATCCTAACCAATTGTGTATATGAATTTTACACTCCTTTCCTTACTAGATAAATTGAAATTACCTATGTAGGAATACCGACATTCAATTAATCAGTAGAGAGCCACAAGCAGTGCCGAGCAACGAAGGAACCCTTCTTCGGCTGTTACACCTGGGAAGAGAGCATTATGCGTCAAGGCCAAAGGTATGATAGTATACTACAAACTTCTTTAAAAAACCTGAAAAAAGTTTTGCACAATAACTAATTAATGGCCATGTCTCCTATCAGCAATCAATAACGCTGAATTGCAGTGTTAAAATTGAAACAATACGTTCCAAAAGCAGTTGGTATTACTTTTCATGCGGCTTGGGGAATTGTAAGAAAGGAGTCACCCGAGTTGGGGGACACTTCTGGTGTGAGTCATGCTCTAAGATCTGTGAATTCCCCCAAACAAGGTATACAATTCCAGTATGGTATCATAGAATTCCTACTGGCACATTTACAAAGCATGTGGTGCGTACTTACAGGTATAGGTTGCACCTGGATGTCTCTGATCACACTACAACTGTTGTGGTCACTATTTTTGACGAGCTGGATGAGTTACTACTGAAGAAGAAAGCAACCAAACTGCTTGAAGATGTTAGAGTAAGTAATAGATTGACCAATACACATAAAGTCAAGAACATGTCACAACATACTTACATATTATTGTTTTCTGGCTTCTTTTGCATAAGATGATGCTGATGCGAGTGTCCTCCCACAAGAAATCCTGCAACTCATCAATACATGCCATGTATTAGAACTGAAGACACACACTTACTATGACCATGGCAATTATGAAAGCTTTACCGCAAGCAACTCATAAATTGTTACCACTCATTCAGTGTATATTTCCCACACCCTATCATGCCTTATTTTATTGCTTTTTCCCTATAACATTTATGGCTTATTTTGTACATTGATTCTATACCTTATGCAGATCAATCAAGGCCAGGTGGTTCCGTCAACTGAGAGTACCTATGTGGAATCGGAGAAAGTCCCTAGCCAGAAAAATGTTGTGAAGCATAAGTCTCTCAAAGATAAGGAAATGTGAGTGAATGCATTATTTATGGTAGTTAAACAAAGTAAGAGAAAATAATGACTTACTCACTGATTTACGCTTTCCTGCAGAGTTGATCTAGAGGACAACACAAACATAATCCTAATTACCAGCTCAAAAAACCCATCTAAAAAGAGGAAGCTGGTTAAAAAGGAATGTGTTATAAACCATCAACCACTTAAAGAGAAGGATATGTGAGGGCTGTATTACTTAAATCAATTAGATAGACCGTGAAAACAACCTACCTTTGACACATATTCATGATTTTCTACAGACTTGAAGAGGAGAGCACATTGTGTGGCCTGGTTACCCCAGCAAAGGAATCTGCAAAAAAGAAGAAGATGGTTATTTCATCGTCGGATGAAGAGTAGCCACAGCTTTGGGTGCTTGCAACTTTCTATCTATAGTATTTTGCGATATTTCATTGCCTTTTCCCCCAGCTTTTTCCCCTTCAGTTTACGACAAACTTGCTACTTTTGTTTTTACTATATATCTATTAGAACTTATGTTATTTTTATGAATGAGGAGTTACGTATGATTATACATTGACATTTCAACAAGGAGATATAGCCACATTATAAACAACATTTGGGATTAAGATGCGCATAAGCACTAAAGTTGCACATACAGGTCATGCTAAATATAAATTAGACTCGCTCTGTATGCTTTTTTATCCAATAATACAAAAAAATAAGATGAAACAACATCAAGAATCACCTTATGAGAGAGTTTATAAACTGCTGTAGAAACTTCAGCTGCTGCATTTGCCTTTCATTGCAGTCCCTAAATAACATTTATACTACCTTAGATTTTTTTGTCCTACAATGCAAAAAAACATGAAGCAACATCAACAATGACCTTATGGGAGAGTTTATATAAGAAATTTCAGCTATTGCATCACATGTCTTTATCATATATTCCCATTTTTTTATCTCTTCAATCCTCTTCTCTTTGCTTGATGGACATTCCAATAGTAAAATCATTAGCAAGTCCCTACATGGTTCGCTTTCAAAATCTCAACATCATTACAACCCGTAAACAATATTTATACTATATTAGATTCAAGGTAATCAGTACTAATGTAATTTCACAAACAATACATAATGCTTTAAAATTTTGGTCGGAATTGAGCTTTCGCTTACAATTACATTTTAGTGTCTGAACCTGTAGCTATTGCTTTAGGTTATCGATAATTTGTATAACATCAAAGTTTTACTGCATACCCTTTTAAGTATAACAAAATTACAAAGAGTGAAACAATAAAACCAAAAAAACTTTATTTATTTGACTGTAGAGATAACAAAAAACTATTCTTATCCGACCTTTATTAATTTGTTACTATGGATCTTAAACTGTGTGCGCTGAGCAATATGTTACCCTACATACAATTTTCATTAAAACCGAAATACATGCAAGAGCAATCAGCCAATACAGGGCCCAAAATTTAATGTATCTTAATTCTTTATAAAAAACCACCGAAATTCAATTATGGAATATATAAATTTGTTTTTTGTTGAATTTCAAGTCCCCCAAAAAGTTACCACTCTTAAAATACGCATATAGCAGAATAGCCCTTAGCATTGTATAATTAATACCATTATTAACAACTAAGTGAATAAATTTAAAAATTATTAAAAAGGGGGAAATACCTATATTCAGTCATTCACGGGCTATATCCCTATTGAGTAATCAGTGTGTAACTAGGCCTCATAACTATTATAAATAAATATCTATAGAAATTAAGATGGAAATTTGAAGAGACATTGTACAACCCCTAAATGCTTCAATCCTTAACTTCTTACTTTCATTACAACATCAGTTTTGCCCTTTCATAATCCTCTATCTAGAAATCAAATTACTTCATTCTATTCAGTACAGTTCATACTCCCATTGCAGAGATGCCGAAAAGAAAGACTGGAGGTGATGGTTGCAGTGTCTTATTTCACCTCAAATACTATCACAATTATACAAACTACAATCCAACAATACTTATGGGAATACATACCTACTGCAGATTCATTACCAAGTGTTATACGCCAGGCTTTTGCAGTCCAAGTGTCATCAACAAATTTCACACGGCCAGATGGCAGTATCCAACGTTTCTGCGGCCTACAACTCATGGATATAGGTATTATACTCTTAGAAATCAAAAGATCTAATATATACACGTATGGAATCAAATGTGCAGACAATTAGCATATACATACATGCCTTACCTCCTACACAAATGTATTTCATATATTCTCTATTGAAACAGGAACATCTACACAACCTGTTAGCAATGAACATATACAAATTCCAGCAGCACACAAGTCAAATAGTAAGTCTATTGACATAAATTCTTGACTTGAATAAAACCAAAGTATGTTTACTGAAATTGAATTTTCAACCTAGATGCACAAGTCACATATGCAAAACTTGACTGCCCCAAATTCAAATGCCGCTTCTGTGGTGCAACCATGTGGCTGGAAGAG
Source organism: Rheum nobile (assembly GCA_027886185.1). Classification (NCBI taxonomy): domain Eukaryota; kingdom Viridiplantae; phylum Streptophyta; class Magnoliopsida; order Caryophyllales; family Polygonaceae; genus Rheum; species Rheum nobile. The sequence goes on from WOAB01000056.1 coordinate 3,234,899, forward strand.
AAATCGAAGGGAAAGAGAGAAGCAAATCTGACATTTTCTATATGTTGCCAAGAAGGGAAAGTGAGTTTGCCAAGGTCAAAGCCAACACCAGAACCTTTAAAGCAGCTATTGTGCTCTAACAGCTCGGAGGCTACAAATTTTCGGAAAAAAAATCCGAATATACAACAGCATGTTTTCTTTCACCTCTTTTGGAGGCCGCATTGATGACAAGATCAACATGTCAAGAGGTCCATATACTTTCAGAATGTCTGGACAAAATTACCATCGTTTTGGATCTCTTATTCCTGAGCAAGGCAGTCCACCAAAATATGCTCAATTATACTTTTACGATTCTAGCAATGAGGTGGAAAACAGAATGGGCAGCATGCATCTGAATAATACCGATGCGGATAAAGAGATTGTTGGAAAATTGGTCAACATGTTGGATTCCACAAGTGTTGTAGCAAAAGCATTTAGGATGGACAGGGATTGGTCTCATGCCAATGTTGTCATGGATTTTAAACTAAAACTCATAGGCCAAAGAAAATCAAATACAAGGCAATTTAACCTTCCAATTGTTTCTGATATTGCAGCTCTTATTGTAGGGGATTTTGGACAGAACACAGCACCAAGGGATGTGTACATCCAAAGCAAAGCAGGAGGGCCCTAAAGAATTTTAGAATTACACCCTCTATACATGTCTCTACAATATCCCTTATTGTTTCCTCATGGCGAAGATGGCTACCACGAACAGATTCCATATAGAACAAACGTGGGAAGAAGGAAAACAAAGAGAGGCAATGTGACAATGCGGGAATATTATTGCTACAAAATCCAACAAAGGATTAATGAAGCTTGTACACTGATACAAGGAGGACGCTTATTCCATCAGTATGTAGTAGACGCCTATACTACTATCGAAGAGCAAAGACTAAGGTGGATAAAGTTCAACCAAAAAGAATTGCGTGCAGATTTGTACAACAACATTTGTGATGCAATCACAAAGGGTGATACAGAAGCAAAAACAATTGGGAAAAGAATAGTTCTCCCATCCTCATTTACTGGTGGCCCACGATACATGATACAGAATTACCAGGATGCGATGGCACTATGTAGAACTTTTGGAAATCCATCAATCTTCATTACTTTCACAGCTAATCCTAAATGGCCATAAATAGATGAAATGTTGTCGGAGCTAGAATTCCAAGTCCCAAATGACATACTAGAAATAATGTCAAGATTGTTCAAGCTCAAGTTAGGGCAACTCCTACAAGACCTCAAGAAAAACCAAATATTTGGCCCTACAAGTGCAGGTATGTTTTGCAAAATACTATTATTCCAAATTTTTACTTTTTCCCACAATAATATTTTCTACATACTACTATTATCATGTCAAGCCTAACATATGCTTATTAATTCTTACACTATTTGCACAACTGTCTACACAATCGAATTTCAGAAAAGGGGTCTACCCCATGCACATATACTGTTATGGCTACAAGAGGGAAACAAGGGGAAATGCGGGAAGGACATAGATGAAATCATATCTGTTGAAATCCCATGTAGGGAGACAGATCCAGCAGCATATAAAACCGTTACTGACCATATGTTGCATGGACCTTGCGGCGATGCAAACAAAAATGCACCATGTATGCATAATGGGCAATATCGCAAGCATTTTCCAAAACCCTACTATGCAGAAACAACGCTTGATGAAGATGGATTTCCAGTATATCGGCGTAGGAACAATGGATTTTTTGTGAAAAAAGGGAAAGCAAAACTTGACAACAGATATGTGGTGCCGTATAATCGTTATCTACTGCTTAGATATAATGCACACATTAATGTTGAATGGTGTAACAGGTCAAGAGCAATTAAATACCTTTTCAAGTACAATTGTAAAGGCCCGGACAAAGCAACAACAGTGTTCCTGCAGAATGACAAATCCTCAGCTGTAAGTGGGTCCAGTAAAGCAGTACAAATAGACGAGATCAAACAATATTTAGAATGCCATTACTTAACTGCATGTGAAGCTGCTTGGCGGATTTTCTCCTTTGACATCCACTACTGTAAGCCAACAGTCATTAGGCTGACATTCCATCTACAGGATCAGAACTCTATCACACTTATAGATAGCCAAAGCTTACCAGCACTGTTACAACGGGATGGGTTGAAGAAAACAATGTTTATTGAGTGGTTTACACTCAACGCAATAGATGCTGAAGCAAGGCAGCACACATATGTTAAAATACCAAAGAAATATGTGTGGAATGCAAAAGATAAAGTTTGGACAAAAAGGAAGCAACAAAAAACAATAGGCCGAATTGTATACTCGCATCCAGCTTCGGGAGAACGGTACTATTTACGGATGCTCTTAAATGTTGTTAAAGGCCCAAGAACGTTTGAAGAAATCAGGACAGTTCATGGAAAAGTGTATGGAACTTTCAGGAAAGCATGCTATGCCCTAGGAATGCTAAACGAGGATAACAAGTGGACAGATGCCATACATGAAGCACAACTCTGGGCATCAGGAGTACAACTAAGAGAACTGTTTGCAACCATTCTTATTTTTTGTGATGTCTCGAGCCCCAGGAAAATATGGGACAACAACTGGGAAGCCCTTTCTGAAGACATACTGTACCAAAAAATAAAGCAGTACAGATTTCCAAACCTTGAGCTCTCTGAGAATCAAATAAGAAATTACTGTTTGCTGCATATTGAAGATATACTTGCAAAAAATGGAAAATCATTGTCTGATTACCCGGATATGCCGCTACCAGACCAGCGCTTGCTCACCTCTATGGATAACCGGCTGATACAAGAACTCTCCTACAACACCAAAGAAATGACTGAGTTACATGAGGAGCTTTTCAGATCACTAAACTCAGAGCAAAAAGAAGTCTACAACAAGGTGATAAATGTTGTAAACCAACAAACTGGGGAGTTTTTCTTTGTGTATGGAGCAGGTGGAACAGGGAAAACCTTCCTTTACAAGACAATAATGGCGCGCATCAAACCAGAAAGACAAATCGTGCTCGTTGTTGCATCCTCGGGTATGTTTCTAAACTTGGACACATAATCCACCTACATCAATGAAATAAACTTCAATTTTGCCTATTTGATTCATTCTAACCTCGAATTAAATCCATCTATACCAGTGAAATAAACTTTAATTTTACTATTTGATTCATTCTAATCTCAAATTAAAACAACAGGAATAGCATCACTACTACTGCCAGGTGAAAGGACAGCACACAACAGATTTGTAATCCCACTAGAGTTGTTAGAAAATAGCACATGTGGAATAAACCAAAACTCTCATTTAGCCCAGTTGATGCATGAAGTCAAATTGATTATTTGGGATGAAGCCCCAATGACGCAGAGGTATGCATTTGAAGCCCTAAATAGAACAATGCAAGACATCTTAGGACTGAAACATGAAAGCAACATGAACAAGTTATTCAGAGGGATAACTGTACTCCTAGGAGGTGATTTCAGGCAGATACTGCCAGTCATTACTAAAGGAAGAAGACAAGACATTGTCCAAGCATCCATAAACAACTCTCTGTTGTGGCACAGTTGCCAAGTTCTCAAATTAACAGAAAATATGAGAGTGAATGAGCACCAAAGCAATGGAACCATTGACATCTACAGACACCAATTCAACAAATGGATTCAAAGAATAGGAGATGGAACCGAAACAGCCATAGCTCTTGATGATGAAGAGGATGAGACATGGATTGAGATTTCAAGGCAGTACATAGTGGAACCAAATTTTAACCCAATTCAGAAGCTAATAGATGCCGTTTTCCCAAGCTTCAGACAAAACCAAGCAAATCCTACCTACCTACAAGAAAGAGCTATTTTAACTCCCCTGAATAAAGATGCAGACCAAATCAATGCTCATATGTTTGATATTCTACAAGGACCAGTTAAGACATATAAGAGCTCAGATGATATTTGCCTAGCATCAACAGATGTCGCCGAACAAGAACACATGTATCCCACTGAGTTCCTAAATAGCCTTGATTTCCCTGGTACGCTTAATTTTCCACCATACCTTAATTGGTTCTAAAGACGACATGTTTATTTTAATAACCATGTTTTCCTTACTTTATGCTAACAGGAATGCCATCACACAACTTAAAACTCAAAGAAGGGTTGCCGGTCATGCTACTCATAAATGTTAACCCAACACAAGGCTTACGTAATGGAACAAGACTAATCATTACACATCTGGGTGATTGGGTCATTGAAGCTGAGATAATCACCGGAACATGTTTGGGGAGGAAAGTACTCATTCCAAGAATTACACTAAGCTCTACAAAAACAAAATGGCCATTCATAATGAGACGAAGGCAGTTCCCTATTAAACCCTGCTTCGAAATGACTATTAGCAAAAGCCAGGGACAATCATTGAAGTATGTGGGCTTATATCTGCCAAAACCAGTTTTCAGTCATGGACAACTCTATGTTGCGGTTTCAAGAGTAACAGACCCAAATGGGCTAAAATTCCTAATGCTACACGGTGGGAAACATGCTGGAAACTACACCAAGAATATTGTCTTCAAAGAGGCATTCAACAACTTAAATATGGAAATTCAGGTAACATACTCGACCTTAGCCATAGAGATTAAAAAACATGCTTATGTATCTCTTCCATTTAAACCACAGAAGACATCAAATTGTTATGCTAAGCATTGAGAAATTTTATGGAATCCTGTTTGCTGAGATTTCGATCAATATTTTTAAAACTTTATTGTTGCTTCAGGCTTGAAACGACTATGCACCGAGCTGGACCTACAACGATTATGAGGTACTCTTAACCATATTGATACTACATTTCATTACACCTATTTAGCTAACCTTATTGACCTAAGTTGGATCCTCTGTTTATTCGCCTTATTTGGAACGAATCTGATCTTGCATGTTTGTTCATCTTCGATCGTAAACCCTAAATTCGATCTCGCTTCTGTCTCCAAAAATAGGTGATGATTCTGTAATTTTTACTCTCTTTTCTTTATTCATTGTTTGATTCTCTGTCGCTTGGCTTAATTTGTCCGAATCTGATCTTGCATGTTTGTTCCCCCACTGTACTGGTTGTTCAACTTCGATCGTAAACCCTAACAAGTCGATCGTGCTTCTGTCTCCAAAATCAGGTGATGATTCTGAAGTTTCTCTCCCTCTTTTCTTTATACAGTGTTTGATCCTATGTTTATAAATATTATTTGGTCCGAATTTGGTCTTGCATGATGGTTTCCCTCACTGTACTGGTTGATCCTATGTTATATTGACTCGAATTTATTGGTTGTTGATCTTGCATGTGGTTCCTCTGGCTGTTGATCTTGGATCGTAATCCTTAAGCACCTGATCTTGTCTCTGTCCCCAAAATCAAGTTTTGATTCTCAAAATTCTCTCCCTCTTTTTCTTTATACAGTGTTTGTCCCTTTGTTTTTTAGGCTGATTTTGTCCCTGTGTTGATCTTGCATGTTGGTTACAATGAGCAACGAGAACGACCCCTTCTTGAATGATTCTGAAAGTCCCCACCCTTTTGTTGAATCTGGTAGCTATTCTTGCTCCCAACAGCCATATTGCAAATGGCTTGGTGAATGCAAAGGCAATCCCACCTATAGTCCCCAAAGATCTGAGGAGACTGTGGAGGGAAACATTGAAAATCAGGTTACTGTGGTAGATGATGGTGATTTTGGCGAGGCTACCTCAAAGTCCCATGATTCTGTTGATTTTGACGAGGGAGAGGTTGTTCTAGATTCTGAACAACCCAGTGATAGTGGGTGAAAATTAGCTAAGTCCCTTATCTTCTTTTAATTGTGTTTGTGTGCATGTCTATGATGGATTATGAGCACTGGATGCTGATCATATGATATTTTATCAATGATGAAGTCTAAGTAAACTGAGATGCATTTCCTCTATATTCACTACCTTAATGTGCCATAGGAAACCAGCCATTTTTTTGCTGAATGAGGCTTATGTGTATGTTATGGCTTTGTGAATGGATTTGTGTATGTGATGGTTATGCGGATATCTGAGATTAACCCTTTTTTTTTATCAATGATGAAGTCTAAGTAAACCGAGATGCATTTCCTCTATATTCACTACCTTAATGTGCCATAGGAAACCAACCATTTTTTGGCTGAATGAGGCTTATGTGTATGTTATGGATTTGTGAATGGATTTGTGTTTGTGATGGTTATGGGGATATCTGAGATCAGTCATTTTTTTGCATTTTTTCCCATTTCTGTATGTGCAACATTTATAGCTTCTTGTTTTTTGTATGTGCAACATTTCTGTGTTCATCTGAGTTGACAATAAAGTTTGCTTTGATTGTGATTGTTGTTTACAATTCATTATCTCAGTATATGTAGCTATCATAAAGCATATTTTGTAGACTAAAGTTCACAAAAAAAACTAAATACTTCCTTCTCTGTTCATGAGTTCACAAAAAAATAACTTCTTTCAAAGTTTTAACTTTATACAAAAGTACACAAAATGTTAGACTGTAAGGCAACTTTCTAAATGAAGTAACTGTCTTCTAGTGCATATGATGTGGTTGCTCCTTCTTGAGTGAATTGCATTGCACTTGTTTCTTGGGTGTCTTGTTCTTCATATATTGTTGTACCATATTGACTGTCTTGTGCTTCTGCTTATTGTGCTTCTGCTTGTTGTGCTCCCCCATGCACAATATCCCATGCTTCCAAAACAGCCCACATTGGTGCCTTAATTTCTCTTGGGAGGTTACCCTCAACCTCTATTTTTTTTTTGTTTACATGTGACAAGTCATACTCATTTCCCCCTTTGTCTTTTAGTATTTCATTCATTACAAACTGTATTGTCATCCACACATTGCTTAGAGTCTTGGGCTCTGACTCATAGAATGTCTCATTTACTGCATCTAGCATTCTGTCTACATCTTGAGGCCTTTTTTTTATGCATTAATGATTGAATGCTTCTAAAAAATCCTAGATCAAGTATGTTTAAATCTAGGCTATTGGGTGGTTATTGAGTCAAAATAAAAGTGAAATCATCATGTTGAAATACCTGCTGCCATTCTGCATCATTTTGTTGGATATGTGCCTTTGTATTGTCTTGTTGGATAAAAAATACTTTGTGACCCCCTTATGTTGGCCATTTGGCCTTGATTGCTGGAACTATCTGATTGATAAGCATGCTCCTTATAACCTTTTGGTTGACTGATTCCACTATCTTTGTAACAATAGTCCCATTTTCTCTATTTTTGATGTTCTCTTAGCTGGCTCTTGGTAAGTAAAAGGGAAGATTCCAATCTTCCCATCAAAAGTACAATGTCCCTCTGAGTTGAATCTAGGTCTAGCTGCTGCTGCAGTGAACATGACCTTGGGTATAAATATACTAGAACTTGCAACTCTGTATTTGCCCCTTTCATTTTTGGCTAGATAACATCTCTGTGACTTTCTGATGAGATAGAACCACTTTTCATTCAAATGAACGAAATCATACATTGGAAAGCATTTTCTCTTGGTTTATGGTGTGTCCCCTTGTAGAAGCTTCAATATCCACTCCAACCTTCTGACTTTGTTTGCATCCTTCAAACCAGGGTGGAGTGGATTGATATGTGGCTTGATGACACCCCTTTTGACCATCCTATGAATTGTACTCTTGGACATGTTGATCTTCCCGGCTAAATCTCTAATGCATGATCTCTCTCCCATGTGCAGTGTTGTTATAGCTCCAACATCTACCTGAATTCTCTTTCTTCCTGAATTGTGATACTTGTTGCTGACATTGGTACCTCTGCATATCATTTCTCTGCTTCTTTGTTGTGTTCCATATCTTGCTTATGGACCTTGTTGATACATTGATCTGTTGTGCTGCAGCTTTTATTGAACCATGTTTAAGTTGTCCCTCTGTTGATGTGCTTAAAAGCCATATTAAGATGTGCATTCTCTCTTCACTATTGAGCCTGATATCTGATGATGACATATGGGCTGTATTTGATGCTCTGTTTCTGCTTGCTGATACTCCTCTTGAGCTCCTCCTGGTTCCTGGTTAAGATCGAAAATAAACTCTTGTTCTTCCATGTCCCCAGCTGGCTGCTTAAGGTCAAATTGCAATTCAGGTTCCTCCATTTCTTCTCCAACAGGAAGCACAACTTCATTCAAATTAATGGCTGAAGCCATCAGTTTCAGGCAGTGATGCAAATTTTCTTTTTTTTTGTAGTGCTTTTTTTGTTTTGGTTTTGTGCAGCAGAACTTGGATTAGTCTATTTGTATGTTAATGGTGGCAAATTTTTTTTGTAATGTTGCCTTAAATAGCAAAGGGAATGGCATTTATGGCTATTGATCTGTGTGCTCTAAATGCTTTGTTTTGATTGTTTGAAATAATGTTAAACTCTTCTGTAATTGGTTGAAATAAGTTCAGATGAACAGTCCCTAATTTCCCAATTCTGTGAAGGAGGGCAATAATGCAACATTTAATGCTGTTTGCAGGCTTTTAATTTTTCTTAAATATTGTGCCAAATCCCTAAATCGGAAAAACTATCTGGGACAGAGGGAGTAGTTTAATGAGATTTCTTGTAGAGAAAACAGAGTAATTTTCTCAAAACAATATTTTCAATTTATGAAGGTTCTATTTTTGTTGATTTGTGTATTCAACACTCATTTTGGCTTGTGAAGCCTCAATGTGATGATTGGTGTAAATATGTTTCCAATATTGTTGTTGCCTCTATCGTTTGATAGAGGCAACATTTGGTAAGTTGTTAGTTTAGAGAAGCACACATGTAGAGGTAGAAGGAAGAATAAATCTTCCCCGAGGTTAGACAAGGAACTAATCGATCCCAGAAGACGAGCGTCGTGTTTAATCACTTTTTTTCCACTGAAAAGCTTTATAGGGTCAGGTCTCATTCTTTCATGTATAGATCTGGAGGTATGTGGCGTGTATCTTCTCAAAGCCTATGCCCAATCCATCCCGTCGACGAGGAGCGTTGCTGATGGGGCTTAAGGGGGCGCGATTTAAGGGAAAAGAGGAATGTTGGGAAAAAGGATATCATTTAAAATGGGATTGCCGGTTGGGAGCAAAAAAACAAAAATGTATGTTAGGGATTTACTGGTGGTGGGTGAAGATTTGGAAAAAGAGGTTGGCATTTGGATTTTGTGTATAGGGAGTATTTAGGTTAGAGGTTTGGGTTTTTTCTTTTGTATTGTTAATGTTGGTGGAGAGCGATGTTCTTGGTGGTGGGTGTTGTTGTACTTTGTTTTTGGGTTTGAGTTTTTAAAGAGAGGTGAGAGTTTTTGGGTTTGAGTTTGTAGACAGTGATAATGTCTTTACAAATAGCATTACTAGATTTAAGCGTATAACTAGTAGATGGGCCTTATACAAGGTGTTATTTATACGGAAAAAAATTACACGCTTATAATTTGGCAACCGCCAATATTTCCTTTTTAGCGTCCAGTTTTCATCTGTGGATTGACCACGGAGGAAACAACACCGTCGAATTTATGACTAAATATGAATAGCTCGTTGAGCAAAACTGCTAGCACCACTATCTATGACTCCAAAAATCCTTATCTTAGGTGACACAATTAGCGCAATTAAGAAGACATGGTTAATATGATCCCAAGTGACTCATATGTGTGCATATGCTCTATTTGTAAGTGTGTACACGTTTTCATAGAAAGTATGTATACATTCACTATATGTACATATGCTTTCTATCTATGTATGCATATGGAAAAAACGTTCTCATGTACGCACCTAATCCTTAAAACTTGGTCAACAAAAAGTCGAAAGTAGCTGGACTTTGTCAACTGCTATTTACAAGTTGTAACAATCCGAAAGCTCATGTACAGAGCATAAATCTCACAAGTTGAGGCAAAAAGAAAGGAGAAAAAGATCTAGATTAGATTTCTCATACAAATAAATCCATACAAACACTAGTATATCACTGCAACCATGATAACTTCATTAAAAAACCAAAATTTATAACATGGTACATTGGTAGTTTGGTACCTCCATGACATGAGGCTGGTTCTCAGTTTATCTCCCTTGTAATTAACGGATTTACTATAAGCTTTGTTCTTTTAACACATTCCTGCAACCAAAACTAGTAGTCTAGATACTCAGGCAGCAGCAATCTTGTGTTTTACTGGTTTCGTTTTGCTACTCACCTGATTCAAAATTCAGATGACTTGTCATGCTTAATGCAGTGAAGCTGTAGTCGACAAGGATGATCTGCTATCTTCTGCCAATGACATTGTAATGTGTCAAGGTTCCAATTGATGCTTTTACATAGCATACTAGATACATACATGGGAGAAATGTTTCATGTCATAAAAATTGTGGATGAATTACATGATAATAAAATGCAAGTATTTTCTAGGAAGTCTCATGTGTTTGATATATGTACCATCAATGTCAGATGACGTTCTTGTTGCTTTGGCTTCCGAGGCTATTAAGATTTTGTTTGTTATGCAAATTTATAATGGCTTTTTTGTAGATAAAGATTTTTTTTGATATAATGGTGTTTGGTAATAGATAGTTATATATACATTTTTATAGTAAATAGTGAAGAGATTATTTCACAAACTTCAAAGCTTTATAAATATTTATTTTTTAGAAATACCTTAATAAATGATAAAGCCATTATAATGGAACTTACCAAACAAACCCTAAGGCAAACAAAAGAAGTGCAAGAAGGATATTGGGCTTGTTACATTAATATGAATATCTCCAACAAGAACCTTTTGAGTTCAACAATGCCTTCCGTAAAACTTCTACGTTAGCTTCTTCAAGAGATGGGATCTTCACCTCACGTCTTTAACTTAAGTATATTCTGAGTTCATTGTTGTCTACCATGGCCTAGTTATTCTAGTGTACTGGAGAGAAAGTTCACAGGCGCTATAAATTGCAAATATGTAAATATTTAATGATCTTCAAAAACTTTATGCAATTTCATTTCTCATGCTGAAAGCTGAGCTGTTTGGATGCCCACCAAATACTGTCAGGAATTAGGATTGAGATAAATGAAACAAGCAGCTTAGCTTAGTTTAGAGTGACATTATAGTGGTGTACCTTCACATATAGATGCATCATCCATCAAACTCAGCAAGCAGGAGCTGTATTTGCTTGTAATCTAACCTTAACATCATCAAGGCAAGTCTCAAGATTCTTGTACTCTTCGGTATCAGAAAAAACACTAGCCTGCTTAGTCAGTAGGTAAAGGTGTAAATCCATCTGGAATTATGATTTGGAATGAAAGTAAACTAACTTTTTAGAGAATTGGTGCAAAATAGTTCCAACTGAAAATCTCGTACCCAATTTTCCCTTTTGTTATTTACTTCTCTCGACCCCTACTATAGGCCAGGGAGAAACTTGAATACAGTAGACATTGTACAAAAAAGTATACCCAATAAAAGAAAGGAGTAAATTAAATTATACCTGTTTAATTGTATTCCTTAGATGCATCTCAGCTGCCCGGAGTTCTCTTGAGCTACCTGTAGAAGTGGAAATCTCCATGTATACTTTGCAAAGCTCCAAGGATGCAATCGCAAACTTTTTAAACCGATCAATGTCTTTCCACAAATCAGCTCCCTGTGCGCACCGAGCCAAGAAGGACAAGAAAATGATACGGACAAACATTATTATGAAGTTATAATAAGAGTGATGTAGCATACAAAGGGCATAGAATTCCAACCATTAAATGAAGTGATAATTTGTACAGCATGGGGAGAAGTAGGGCAAATGCATGAATGGTTAAGAATAGACCTAGAGGTACCAAATGTTTGCCAATTAACATGTTCAAATATATCATATTCATGAAAAGGAAATCCATCAAATAAAAAAAGATAAAGTTTTAAGCATTGCATGAATAAAAGAAGAACTGCTATCTTATTAAGGGTTCGCATACGGCAAAGCAGACTGCAGCTTGGATCGCTGATGAATGAGGAACATAACAGTTTATTTCACATATTAGATGATTTCCACTTTAGCATACAAAAATGATTTAACTCCATTTACAGTTCTGTTCATGTAGCAAATCTCAAAATGGGGAGATTTTTACAGATAGGAGAAAGCAAACCCTGCCTGGCTCTTGTGAACAAAGATTCAAAGATTCTTTTGGTTAAGTTGTGTTGAGTCCATCAATATCAGAAGACCCAGAGTTTTCTTTTCATGATATTGAGATTAGGACATTCATGCAAGTGCAAACACCACTCTTTATTTGACAATTTATAGAGTGCACTTGCTGTTATATGCTAATATAGAAGTTTAGTGACTAACATTGCATCAATTTCAAAAAGTGGTTGTGCACCACATAAAAAATGTTGAAACCTTAAGAGTTACCAAGTAGAAGTTTCCCAAGATTTCTTCTACAGTGGTTATGAGTAAAGCATACATATCATAGTCATGCTATAATAGTTCACCGAGGCACATGAAATAACATAATGAACAGCATAACTGATATGACACAAATACAAAACATAATTTCTACTATACCTGATATGATCTAACTTGCTTTAAGAAAGCCTCTGAGCACATTGATAAATCTCCTTTTATTCTGTGCCACCGTGCATATAAACCCCAAATATCTCCAACTGCATTGCTTTTGACCATCTATGAAAACCAAGAAAATGCAACAAGATTTTAAGATTTTTAATTAAGAGCATCCACCAAGAGTCACTAGAAATCACCCTAATAGGAAAATTAAGCTGCTTAAGGGCCTTCTAGTTGTCACCTTACAGTTTCGATATGAGCAAGTTGCTTGACATGCTAAAAAGGTTTTTGGGCCATCCTCAACACAGTATAAACTATAAAGTCACTTCCATACTAAGCCAATAAAGAAACTAAAAACGAAGAAGGAAACAGAAAGTAAGGGACTTCTCTTTGGAGGAAGTAATGTGCCCTTTCCGTCTCAGCCTATCCCAACTTTCTTTTTCTTCTTTGTGCTTTGTGGAGTCCAACAGATGAACTAGGCCACTAGGTCCTGCCTCCCACCACCCACACACAAAGAAAGTCATCCTTTCTTTTCTGTAGTTCAATTACTTACTAAGCTACACTAACATAAGATGAATCACAATTCATTCAAATTAAGAAGATTAAGAGGTGGTGAGGGAGAGGAGTAGAGCACCACAGAGCAAGCACTGCCACATCCCCAAGCACGTCACCAGTCAGACAACACTGCCAGTGAAGCATTTATAAATTAGGGTCACACTTACTTTCTTCTTTGGAACATGTCGTACAAACTTCAAATAGTCTGGCAGTGGTGCCTTCTAATTTTGTGTATTCATGATGTGGCAAACTCTAGACGCTTAACATTTGTTTATTCCTAATGGTGTAGGTATTCACCATATGAAACTCCTTATTCTTATATGTTATTTCTTACCTTTGTAATTATTATTTTTTCACCAAATTTGTTACAAAGAAGTTTAGTGTATCAGCCAATTGTACCCAGATAGAGATGTTTTTTACAATGAGTTCTCCTAGATGATAATATCGAAACCTTATAACACCTGTTGTAAACAGGTCAAAACTCATACCCAGAACTTTCATCTAGACAAATTATCATAGATAATTTTATTGGATATGTAATATCAAATTACAGAGGCAAGAAATGATTGAAAAAACAGAAAGTGCTTAGGTTGAATTGTTTACTCACCTGCTGAAGAAGTTTTCCAAGCAGCTCTATCAAGTGCTCAGTTTCCCGCGACACTGTCACTTCAGACTTAGTCTCTTGGATGATATTTCTACAGTCCTCATTATGAGATTGAGAGTTAATTACAACGCGGCTTTCCATCTCTTCCACTACTCTTGTCAATAATTCAATGTCAATTCTTTTACTGCCTGAAAGATCCAACACCATCTGCATAGCTTCCATAGCCTGCAAAGTAAAATATATATTCTATTCACAAATGCAGGAAAATAATTCTTTTTTGCTGGTAATCGACATCCTACTTTTTTTGTTCAATTTAATATGTTCTTTCTTTCCTTGTATCCATGACAATGAGATACTTTACAGGTCAGCAAAACTAAACAATATGAGTGCTAACTGAATTCCTCCATCCTGATTCCAGACATCCTACTATCTGATCATCAAACACATCAAATGAAGGGTAGCACGCCAAACCTTCACTGGGCTACAAAGAAAACACTTTTTCCTATGAAACAATAACCTTAATCTTTTTCAAAAAGAAGAAACAAAAACACAAGGAAAAATAAGTTCCATCTGAACATTGATCTCAATCAAGAGTATTTTCATTAACTGGGCTACATAGAAAACACTTTTTCCTAGGAAACAATAACCTTAATCTTTTTCAAAAAGAAGAAACAAAAACACAAGGAAAAATAAGTTCCATCTGAACATTGATCTCAATCAAGAGTATTTTCATTCACTTCCCAATGGAAGTACAATGAAAACAATGGGGAATTAATTTCCTCATTCCCCATATTCCATAGAGACCATTTCCTCCGTAGCATTATATATAAAGAGCTGTTAAAGCACAATGGTTAATAGTAAATTGACCAACGTTCTGTATGCATTTGTTTACTCCAAAAAACAGAAAGAAGAAAACAAGACATGACTGATAGCAATAAAAAGATAACACAAACAAGAGCCAACGACAAGTGACCATTCTTGATTAGAACATGCAATCAAGTCACTCCAATATTAAAACAAACCTGAGCAAAGTTGCCAACATCAGCAGCAACACAGCTGTAATTTTCCCACATTTGCCAGCTCTTTCGTCTGCGATAGAAAGAATGGAACTATTACAAAATGTACAAACAAACACTTGAAACTCATTTTCATTTTCTTCTCTATTTGACTATAAACACAGCATCTGTAATAAGAGTAAGTTGTACAGACTTGAACTTCAATGCTTCTTTGAATGCAATAAATGCTTCTTTGTTTCTCTTTTTGATCATATGCCTGCAAACACAATGAAGTCCATCACACTTCAAAATCATGATGGAAAGATGTGTGCAGCCAACCAACAAGTACAATGAAGTAGAAAGACGATCTAAATACAAAATATGACGAGACAAAGAACCACTCGATAAGAGCATGCTCTTTTATTGAGGGTGGAACTCTTGAGAAAAGAGACCAGCACTATAATGAAAAAAGAATTATGTTGTCACAAAAAATGTTTCTTAACAATAGACACGCACAAAAAACGGATTCTATTCAATTCGAAAGCATAAATAAGGTTGCCAAATATACAAGGGAAAGAAGTTCTACAAGATTGTATAATTGGGCTGATTTATATGATATAAGAGATCCCAGTTTCATATTCAACAGTCTTGCCGAATTCCCACCTTACCCCAACAAGATATCCAACCAAACAGCACATGCTCCATCTTGTCAATAACTTTCAATGAAACTGAAGAATTTAAGCACCATGATACACATATTAATTTCAAAAGGTCATACATGCATACACGCACAAACACACACATACACACACACATCAAAATTTTGGCTGAAGAAGTAGAAAAATAAATATAAAAGAGACTGTACTATGACCAAAACAAAAGTAGAATGCCTCTTATTATCCTTACCTCATGTAACTAATGAAGACCAACAAGAAGCCTTGAAGTCTTGAACTGCTAAGGCAGAACTAGCTAGTCAGATTTTCACACGCCTGTGACTCCTGTGAGTACTATTCCTTCACACTCTAGAAATGCACAATACCCTACTAATATGAAAGTTCTGGGAGTTCTAGTTTGTGAATCATTGTGCCCATGTACTAGCACTTTCTAGGTGGAGCCTACGGCAATTTTTACATCCATCACCATTAACTTTAATGACGAATGGACATGAATGCTGGGATTCCTGTTAAATCTTATTTATAAACACCATTTTGCACTGCATAACCATTTGCATGATCTTGTCTTGGCTTAAGTCACCAATGAATGCATGCTGTCCACATTCTACAAAATTCAACAGCACCATATGGATTTCAAAATTTAGCATCCGCCTAAAAAAGCCTCAAGTATAGGGACACTATGTACATTTTCATAATAGTTTTTATTCAACAACTTTAGACTTTCCCCTAAACCAAATTCCTACAATTAAATATTGGGACTTATTAGCATAATGTAAGTATCCACATTGCACAAATCCAAACAGCTGAAGCAGGTGTATTACATTTTGGAATCCAGGGAAGTTACCCAAAAAGTTTCTTGAGTAACTTCACTGCTAGTCCTATCTTATATTAGGAGCACACATCCTGAATTGTACCGTTTTATCTTATGGACAGAATGATGCCCATCACATGGACAAACTTGAGCCAATCCCCTCCACCGGTTAGCAAGCTCCTCACACTTCCAAACTTTATCCACAAAACCCTAAGTAGCAAATTCAACACGTTTGACAGTCTAACCTAAACACAATCCCCGTCATAGTTCATACCCTCTTTATTTCCAATGCCCTCGCCCTTATGCACAATAAGATCCACAGCCAGAATTTTCCTTCGCTTCTCTGGCATCAAATTGAGTGGCCTGAAGAATCCACCCTATCCTCCATGAAAGAATATCAGCAAGGATTTAAGGAACCAGACACCTGAATTGCCTAGATCCTCCCACAAGATACTAGTATAAGAAAAGACGAAAGCCCATCCCAGGAAGATAAAAGTACAAAGCATCCGGATAAGTTATTTCAACCAGATGACACACATGTAATCATTAACGTATTCAGGTTCCGGCAACCATTTTGCATAACACATGCTTAAAAACGTGATCCAGAAAACGAGATATACCCGTGATACCATCATCTAAACCAGCAACAAAATACATGCTCATCATGTAACAGGAGAATTAAGGATGAACGAAGGAAGATAATCAACACTTATTAGAGCATTTTTATTATAGTTGTGGAACATATTTACAGGGTAAATACTTACAGGCAAGCAATGTTGTTCCATGCCTCCCCATTATCAGGATCAAGCTGAACAGCACGAGTAAAACCATCTAATGCCTTCTCAACATCTTTAGCCTAAGCAAGAAGTTAAATAGGGAATTTGCATCACTAAAGAAGATAAACAGATTATTTGACCTTAATGACAGTGAAATCAAGCTAAACAGAACAAGTATCCAACATAACTAGAAATACCTTTAATGCAGCTGCACCAAGAGCAAACCAGCCATCTGGATATAAAGAGTTCAATGCCATTGCTGACTCCCTGAAATGGAATTCCCATAATATAAATGTAAAATTCAATGGAATAAATCAGCAAACAAAATACAATTTGACTGAGACATCAAAATAGATCACTTTTGAAGCTCTAAAGGTCTCATGGGTACAGGAAGATGTGGGGATAGAAAGTTAATAGCTGGTTGAAACCAAACATGTTATATATAAGAAAGTATGTGAATAGAATAGGGACTAGTCATATGGAGCTTTTCTAGCATTCATCTGTGAGACTATGACTTATAACATAATGCTTCTGAAGTCTATGTGAATAGAATAATGTCTACTCACATCCGTCCAAGATAACAATATCACTTTCATATTTCACCAAACTCATTTATCAACATCTAATGCATTTGGACGTCTAATTTAATACAAGAATTGTCTAATTTGTCCCTTCTAATAATACGGCCTCAATGTACTTCAAACCAGTCTTAGGCATTGCTGTCCAATTCTCACATTGGTACATTGTTTTCCATATTCATACACTTCAGATACGCTTCATTCCAGTCAAAACAAAAACCCTTCCATGCCAAATCAAAAAATGAAAAAAAAAAGTAGGTGGGGCAAAATAAGTATTATAAATTTACATGCTACTTGCAAAACAAAATTAAATGCAACATACCATAGAAGCTTAGCAGTCTCATACTCCCCTCGGTTATATGCACTACGAGCAAGAGACCGCTGGAAAGAGAAGCAGAAATTACCACAGTTGGAGGGAAAAGAAATCTGATTTTAGCTCTGTTTTGTAATTATAAGTTTTTAACAAAAGATCACAATCTAACATCAAGTTGTGTTAGTACGCTCCAATAGATTATAGTCGCAAGCAAAAAATGAACTGGTAAACAAATTTTCCTCATTTTTTAGTACGGTCATTTTAGGAACAACTCTTACCATTCTTTTATTCTTAGTTGGGATCTTAGTATCTTTGATTCTTTGCAAAAGAGAAAAGCATTCAAGCTTATCTCAAGTTTGAGACAGTTACATCATTTCTATATAGCGTCATGTATGGTCTCATCAAATTGTTTCCTCTCCCCAGATTTCTTCTATAGACCCATACAAAAAAATGTAGTATGATTAGCATTTGTCACTTATTTGGGATCATATTGCATACTATTACAAATTAAAATAATTTACAAAAAATAAATTATCTTTTCTGAAACTCATTTCATCTCTTTTTCTTATTTCGTTTCCTTGGTTTCTTTTTCCTTGCCTGTTTCATTCCATGTTTTCCTTTTACCATTTTTCACCTTTCCCCTTATTGTTTCATTTTCCCTTTTAATAGGAAAGTTAGTTATTACTTATTACTTGCAGATTTATGAGATAAGAACCTGCTTTCAGGACCAGGTCACAACCTATTTGGCAAATTGTTTTTCTATGAATGTAGAAATTTGAAGAACACAAACAATTATTTAGCAATTGAAAAAATGATGCAAAGGCTTTATACTTACCATGATACATCAAAACTGAAACTTAGATAATGAAAGAATAAATCCTGAATAAATAACAGAGGAAGTACCTTAGCACGTGCACACCTATTGTTTGAAACTTCTAGAGCTCTTCTAAATTGGGCATCATCATTTGTCACATCACCCAATGAACACCTAAAGATGAAGGTAGATGCAAACAGAATAAATGTAGAGGGACCATATATGCAGAACAAGGCTTTGAGTTACAGCCATCAACAGAGGCCAAGTTACCACATTTCAGGCACTTGTGTGAGCTTACTAACATTTCCAAAGATAGATGAAATACTCAGTAATAAATGAAAATAGGATAGGTCATAGGAGGCAAGTAAAATCCTACAAAAATAAGAAGAAACTGTAATGAAATGAAAAGAGAGAACACAAATGAAAAATCGTTCTACACAGATCTTACTGTATGGATTATGTTAAATGTCACTGAGCTCACTTCACTTGTTATAAACTTCAAATGGGTAAAACACAATACTGAAACATAAACTTCAAAATAATGGCACCATTACGAGAAAAGAAATAATAAATTGTACTGCTACAAGGTTTATTTCCGTGGGTAATGAGGGGATTCTACATTCAAAAGGTCTTTCAATTTAATATCTGTAGTTTTAGGGTAAAAATGTTACCAAACATCGTGTAAATATTGTGTACTCAGTACACAATCTTTACATGTGGGTACTTGCATATTGAATCGCTTTTGATGTGATATCCTTTTGACATCTTCCTTATCTACAGTTTTTCGCTGTACCTTCATCCTTTCATATGATATATGTTCCTTCATAAATCCATAATGCATGCAACCTTCTACTTTCTCCAAAAACTTAGTTAAGAGCATCCCTCAAATGGAAAAATCTGGCTAACTAGTCAATTAAAAAGAAGAAGAAGAACCAGTGTTATTCCTAACGAGAAGTGTCTAGACCTAAGATAAAATCAGATCCTCTATAGTTTAACCATCCATCTAACTATATTGATCAATTCAGCACACAGGCCTAAATCTAGTAACAAGGTTTAATATCTAGGGTACTAAAGATCCCAAGTTCAAATTACCCTTCCAGTTTTCAAGGGCTTGTTTCACCCTTAAGGCTGAAGGTAAACATTACAAAGATTAGATATTTCTATTTATAACTGAGTCAGCCTTTCTACTGAATCAAAGCAACCTTGGTTATTCAATTGATTATCTGTGTTCTCTGCTGCAAGTAATGTACGATATCCATACCAATGACCAACAATAAAGATCTTTTTTATCTAAAATATTTCATCTGTCTCATTCTACGATTTAAGGTCTGATAATAATAAGATTATTAAGAACTACACAAACAATACAGTAGACAAATTTATCTCCAAGGTTTTTGAAATATTGAAAACAATACTTGCATCTAAAATATTGCCTCAATATTACATTTCCTGATCCACAATCATGAAAAATATACATGTTAAGGCAACTATCTACAACAACAAATATTCCCAGTGTATCCCACAGAAGGAAACTATCTAATGACACAAATTTTAACACTGCTAATCTTTTGAAAACTCCACAAATAGAATGAAAAACACATAATAAGGGATGGTGACTGGTGAGTCAGATAAAAAAAATGAAAATCATGGATTAAAAGTCAGAGGCAACATTTTCAACAGACAAACAGGGCTTCAATATTCAAGGCAAGATGGATTACATACCATAACCTCGAATCATTTGGTGTTTCAGATAATCGTTGCTTGATCAGTTCAACAGCTGCTGCTTTCTTCTCCAGAAGGCTACCATGTTTTTTCGCATCAGGATCCATTTCACAACAGCAGACCAAAACCAGTAATGAAATAAATGTATAACAATAAAATTATGTACCGATAGCAATATATGAGGTTGTCCCACAACTCCAAATCTTCAAATATATTCAATGCTTCTCCAATCATACCCAGGCTGACTAAGAGTTCACCATACTCCCTAGGGTAAATAAAAGAATGGATAAACAATATTTAGTATATTTCAACTGCATAGCAGTATGGTAAATATGGATACGCAAACAGAGAAAAAAAAGAAAGCACACTATCAAAATTCTTACACACAAGTGGCAGTTAATTTGGATTGTTTTTAGAATGACCACCAGTAAAAGTTGTATCAACAACTGAAAAGAGAGTTGATATTGCCTGAATTTATCAATTAAAAAAGGGAAAAAGAAGCATACTTCCTTAAAGCAGGAACTGTAGGGATGTAAACCGCAAAACAGTAATGAATTCTCTCTTGGACTTCAGGATGGGACAAGAACAGACCTTGGACCTGCAACAAATTTTTTCAAGAAACTTGGCAAAAATGTTGATAGCTGCCAATTCAGCAGGGAAAAATTACTATTGAAGCTAACAGCAATAATTCAGAACAGCATTAAACACATTTTCATTAACACCAGATGTACAGTTGATACAGGAGGGTAACTCAATAGCAGTTCTAGTATGACTAAACTCGAGTTAGTCATAAATCAATGTGCAAAGCCCTTACTTGAAACTAAGTAAATCATGTCACAAATCAACAGAGCAGTATTTAAAAAGACTGCGCATTAAGTGCATCTGAACTCCAAGGCACAGACACCTTAACCCAAAAATTATTACTTGGCTGAGAAAAGGTGTTTTCTACTATGATCCAAAGTGCGGAAGGCATACTGAGGTGAACTTCACATTGCATAGTCCACAGCACTTATCTCCTCTCTCTCTCTCTCTCATGATCTATTTCTCCCCACTTTCTTTCCTTTTCTCGATGTTGGCCAGCATAAGATATAACTTCACTGTAATACTCTTCTAGTTTTTACTATCTTTGTAAATTACTGAGATCTGCATTATATGTCCTTATTTAAAATTACTAATTGTTAACCTAAATTACCTTAGCTTTAATATTGACTTTTTCATAACTATGATTGCTAGTTTTAATTATAGTTTATTTTAATGAGATGATATTAATATTATGTTTATAGCTCTGAAGTATTGAGCAAATGAGAGAAGGCTTTCACTTTGCACTTGATCCCTAAGCTCTACGACCCTTGTCCTATTGATATGCTCCATCATTTAAATAACATAACTCCCAGCAAACATTCCACGTGTATCAAGAAATTAGACTGCATACCAGTTTGTCCATCATCAACAGAGAGCGTTCTTTTGTCCTGCTACGACTAGACTCCCATCTTATACGTAAGATATTGCAGAAACACTTAATCTGAACAGAAAATAGAATCAATTAATTTCAGTTTCTATCATTTTTAAAGAAATGAATGGCCTACACATGGCAAATTAAGCTTGAAGAGTTCTACTCACAATGAAGTAAGATGACTGCTGAGAATCAACAGCTTCTATATATGGGGCCATCTTCCATCCTAGCACAGAAATAGCCTGATTACTATATTGTTATCAACAAAAAACTTTAAACTATAGCACCTATCAGAATCTTAGAGTAAAAACGGTATCCCTGTCCACAAAGGAGCTTTCGAATGTGTTTTAAAAGGCATTTTAATGTGTTGAACTCAAAAGTGAATAATGCAGAGAGCATAAGGTCCTTATCAAATAAAATTCAGTATGATTTTAAACATGTATGCCGTGCTCCAAAAAATAATCATCCAGTGATGGGTTTTTTCCATTGAATCCTCCTATCCTGGGTGGGGGTTTGAAACTTCGTACAGAAAGGACTAGAAAACTAGTAGATCTTGATGCACAATAGTGAATCAACATGGTACAAACCCTGAAAGCATAAATGTAAGAACAGAGAGGGAAAGAAAACAAACAGCCTGAGATAGTCAAACAATTTAGGGGTGTTAAAAGCAGTTGAAGTGCTCAACCTAGTCCATCAAGTTGTTCCAACACTATTACCATACATATGAAGTTCCACCCTGCTGACAACTATTTGAGGTGTTAAATATTATACTTCCCTAGCCGTTGGAAACTCTTAAATGTTTATATAAACTATTCCGCAATTCACATAATTGTTTTTGCCTGCTATAGAAGTGCCTAAGAACTTGTGCTAAAAGCTAAAATGACAAATATTTTTGATCGAGGGTAGTACTTTTCAAAAATAGACCTGCTTCCTCTCTCACCATAGGATGAAAAAGTAACCCACCACTTGTGATTTTG
The DNA here is from genome assembly GCA_027886185.1 of Rheum nobile. Taxonomy (NCBI): domain Eukaryota; kingdom Viridiplantae; phylum Streptophyta; class Magnoliopsida; order Caryophyllales; family Polygonaceae; genus Rheum; species Rheum nobile. The sequence goes on from WOAB01000056.1 coordinate 3,257,633, forward strand.
TTTCACGAGAAGTTCCAGTGTTAACATTTTTCATAAATTCATGTACATAAGGAAAACATGGTTGGGATTTCTCTAAGAAAAACAAGCCAACAAATACAAAAAAAAAGCTAAAAGCACCAGAAATAGACTACACAGCGTGTCTTTCAAAGAAAATCACAATGATTATCCTAATGAAATGCATATTCAAAAGTTCAAGTAGCTCACTCTGTATGTCATCTTGTCGAGCACTTTTTTCAATTAAAAGGCACTGTGCTAAAACCACCAGTTGCTGGATTGCTTGTAAGACCATATTGCCAGCATGACAATTGAGTGTATCATCTGCATCATTCATATCTTTTTCCCCGTTGTCCACAAGTCTTGGGGTCATCAACACATCAGATACTTCACTTTTTTCACTTTTATTTTGTTCTAATCCCTCTTCCACAATAGAACCTTTCTCAGACGAATTTTGTAGATTGCTCAATGGCAATGCAGTGCCACTGGATGATGAGTTTACATTTGCACGAAGCACCATCAGTGCTTTAGGTTCAACCTGAAAATAGTCTTGATATTATTCCAGTAAACTGCAAAATAAATATTGAAAACAAATAGAGGACCAAATATGTGCGAACATAAACATATACCTGATGGATTGTCCGGAAACCAAGAGCGCCAGTCAAGGAGATCTCAAAACCAGAAGCCAGTTCAGCTGATTTAAAATGTTCTCTGATAAAATAAACAAGATATGCCAGCATAAAATTTCAAAAGCACGATAAAACGAAAGCATTTGAATTATTAAAATTCAAGGTAGTGCAAAAGAATCAGTCAAAGAAGACAGTCCCACAAGTATTTTCCACAGAAAAAAAAGATTATGAACTAAAACAATCATCTGTAAATATCCCTCAACAACAACAAAAAATGATTGGAGATACCAGTTAATCGTACTTTTGATACTTCTCCTAAGATAATATATTCATGCATCATGCAAATACAGCATTTCAGAACCTGCCCCTTTTAGCTTTGTTATTTGCTTGAGAAGAATTAGAAATATGAAGAATGTAAAGATCAGAATAAGAGCTTCTGTCTATTGCTTGCAGAAGCTTGAAAGTATAGGTTTTCTGCTAGACATGTGTTCAGTTCCCAAATAATAACAGGAATATTATAGTATAGGGGTATACATATATAATGGCAATAATAAGCATAAGTCTCTGCTTTCTACCCAAAAATGCAAAAGTTGCTAGGTCACAATCTAAGCTTATTATTCTGAAAGACCTAATCTCTAGCATTCATGATTAGTAAATATATTGGCTTTGGGTAACTGGGTCATAGGGCATGATGCATTGATGATGATGGGAACACCACCCTTAAGAAGATTGGCAACATTTCTGCAAAAGAGAGATTTGAGCAGAGATAGCTTTGTAACTGGAGAAACGAACAGGAAAAGAGGTTAAGAAAATAGATAATATTAGCTTGTGAAGCATTTCTTTTAGATTTTAGATGTGCTAAACTGCTAATGTCAATCTTCATTTACATCCATATCTATCAAAATAAAATAAAAGAATGTATATGTTAATTACATAAGTGATCTACAAATACATATACGAACAAAACATGGACCATAAGAATAAAGGTCATATATGGATTACAATATTGATACATATAAAATTGACACAAGAATTAGTGAAATCCTACTCAACGGTTGCAGGTAGCTTCCTTATTTGGGCATTGTACATTTTTCACACTTTCCATTCATGATGTCCATAAGCATAGCCATTGTTTACTTATTTCTTGGAAGTGAATTTTAGAAATTGATTTGCACAAAATCCAAAATAAAATCATATAATATAATACTAGAGATTCAGGTATAACAATGAATTTCAAGAGTTCAAACTCATTACAACGATTTAGCATTAGCACCTTGAATAATTTTGTTAAACTCAAAATAGATTTCATTATAATATAACTAATTTTACAGGAACATTCCATTCCTTCTCAAGCAAATTTATAGCACAAACAAAATTTCATATGCCAACCTTGCGAAATCAACACGCCCATAAGTATGCTCCATCAAACCTGCTTCCAGATGTAGTAACGAGACAATGGTCAAAGCTTCCCCATTATAAAGGAGTCCACCCCAAAAACTAGTTACTTTTTCCACATCACCAAAATGATTTAAACTTTCACAGGCATATACTTGCAAGAGATCCAGCAAAGAAGAACAACGATCATCCAACATTCGTTGTTGAAGGAGTAGACTTCGATATAGCCACCACGAAATGCTCCTTAATTCACCCAAATTAGAGGCATTGTCTCCAACGAAAACATCTTTTGCCTTTGTGAGCAGAACTTTAGCAAAAACTATAAACTAGAAAAAGAAACAGAGTTTGTGTCAATTATTTAACTGTTTACATATTTACTTCAAAAGTTAAAAAAAATAAAGGCACATGAAAATCCTTTCAAATCAACTTGAGTTTCCATAGGTCAAAAAGAAGAGTGCCTCCAGTTTCCACTGTCCATGCACCACAAGAACATGATGATTGCAATCTATTCAATCCTTGCCTCATCTATAAGAAATATTCTAGTCTACAGATTGCCATCAACTAAGTGAATGCCAGTTTAAATCAGGATTTCTAATGAAAAGTTTTAACACACTTTTCAACAAACCAAGAAAATAGATGAATGTCAATCTCCTGCCAAAGATAATGTAGCAATAGCATTAGATAAACCAAATTTCGGATTTTTAGTTCCACAACGCTGACAATTGCGCCACATTTGACTGAAAAATACAATAAGATGTTCAGAAATATATATTGACTTGAATCATACAACAGTAGAGATTTGCCCAGCATAAAATCGGATTAGCTATAACTTCTACAATGATCTACATGAAACAAAACTGGAATAAACTAATTAATTGCTACACACAGTCACAGACTTAATGTAGTCAAAAGTTCAATGATTTTTGCAACCCTACACAGATAGCTGAGCTAAGTTCATTCAGGAGTTACTATATTCAGCATTGATAAATGATATGACAAGTTGGGCTGGAGCAAGGAGTTCATATTCATTTTGATTTTGGAGGCATCCAGAATGGTTCTTTTTTTAAACTCCTAAGCTCTTTTCCATTGGGGCAAATTAACACAACAGACTACAACCGCCACACATTTATCTTTTTAAGCGATCTCTTTCCTTATCACTGATCTAACAAGAATTTTTTAAAACAATAACTTGTGTACATCCATTCTCTTTTACTCTATGTAGGTAAACAGCTTGGGAAGTAGAGTACAAGAATTAAGCTGCAAGGCTATCTATTCTATGTTTTCTATCAATGTTACGGTGACTATTATATATTCCACGGATAGTTCAGTAAGGAGAAGCTTGCACCTATTATAGTGGAAAGGGGGTAGTTTGCAGGTAAAACTTCTTGAATATACTAAATTTGAATAATCCCAACAGAGCTAAATTCAGCAAACTAGTCAAATCCCCATCATGAATATGAGAAATACCAATATTGGAAGCTACCAAGATTTTCAACCCTCGAGATAAAAGAGCAGAAAATAGTACCTGCAAGGATGAGAATTTGCCAATCAAATCAGAACCAGCCGACATTAACTCATTTCGTGCCCAAGCCTCCCAACTTGCTCCACTTTCAATCACTTTCCATGGCAATGGCACCAAAGGCAACTCTATAACCGGGCTGTGAATCACAAACAAATAACATATTACATTCAAATTGGAAAATAAAGAAGTAAATAAACAAATTGTAAAGCTGGGAGAGAATCTATTGAACACACCCGGTCATATTACACTGAACAAAAGCGAGAAGGGAAGCAACAGCAATTGAGATGATCAGAACAGCACCGTCAACGCCATTCTCGGCCAAAAATGTCTCAACCACAGACTCCAAATCGGCATAGAAATCACCCGCTTCAACTTCCCCTGAAAACAACGAGCCAGGGAGCCGCTGGAAAGCCAATTGAGCAGCCTCAGAGGATAGAGCTTCAACATATCGCCCGGACTCAATCGAGGTAAGAACGCCGTCAATCAGAAGATGAATCCGGCGGTTATGGGGCGGGCAAGATGGAGAGGCAGCGCGAGGAATGTCGGCATCCGACAGCGACAGGGAAGGAACAGAGCAACGGAGGAGGCGGAGCTCGTAGGAGCGGGTGATGAGCTCGGCTCCCTCCATGGATTTGAAGAGGTATTAAGGTTTAATGTTGGTGGTGGCTGTGGTGGTAAGGCGGTGGCTGCGACGGGGGAGGAGGGGGAGGTTAGGGTTTAGGCTGCGACTGCGGTGGTGAAGGCGCCGGTTTGTGGCGAGAGAGTTTTGGAGCGAAGCAGGAAATGTAACGACTGCGGTGGTGAAGTTGTTTATACTTTCATCATTTGAATTTCATAAGCACTGTACAACTTTTTGGTATTAGTAATTTAGTATCCAGCACCAAAAAATTTAAAATTTTAAAAAATGACCCAATCAGTACTGCGCGTTCATTTAGCAAATGTACGGTGATGTCAATGTCCGCAAACCAAAGTTAACATCTACATTCACATTAAACTTGCAAACCAATACTTATTGAGAGGCTTATTCAATTTTTTTAATAAAAAAAATAGAAGTAAGTAATAAGCCGGCTGTTCAGGCTTAAAAATAGACGAAAATTTAAGCCCTAACAAAGAAGTTTATTGTAAAGGGTTTGATTTGTCTTAAAAAATTCTGTTTTTTCTTATTTAGAACGACGCATTTTTGCACGAAACGGGCCAAAATGAAACGGTTGCTTGCTTTAAGCAGCGCCAATGCGTCGCCCGATTATTGGATCGCGTTCGCGCGCCCAGTGGGCGACATCTGGCTCCCGATCGGACGACCATGAATTTTTCCTGGCCGTCCATTATTTTGTTTAAAAAAACGTTTTATTTTCATTTTCGTACATTTAAAAAAAAATATATATATAATTCTAATTGCATTTTTCTCTATCAATAGACACCCATTTTGGGTATGTGTCTAATATTTTTGAAATTTTTTTATTGTATTTTGCATATTATTAATTGAAAACAAATCATCTTTAATATTATTTATAGTGATTTAAAATATAAATATACACTAATTTAATTTCTTTACATTAAAATGACATTGCGAAGAAATTTTATGTATGAATTTAGACAAGTTTTGATATATAATTTAGTCCAATTATTATTTATGCAAATTATGGTTGGAATGTGACCACTTTTTAGAGATAGCATGTAAAGCGATGAATTGGTTGTGCAAACACAACGTGTGAAGCATTTGTTTTTGTTTTTTTGGACTAGCATAATAATTATATGCAAGTTGTGATTGGAATGTGATAAATTTTCAAAGATAGCATGTAAAGCAATAATTGATTCTACAAACATAGCATGTGAAGCATTTGTTTTTTAGATTTTTGGATAGCATAATAATGATATGCAAGTTGTCATGTAAAGTTGGCAATGAATGATGCTTTTTCAATTTTTGGAAGAGCAACTTTAACGGGGGCTTTTAGGGTGGGTCTTATAGAGAGTTTTTGGTGGAATTATTTGTTAAAAGCCCCTATGTGTAATGTTGCATTTTATTAGGGGTTTTTAGGAGGGGCTTTTAGCGTTGGTTTAAATTACAATTGTATTCATTCATGTATATTAAATTTCCAATATACCCTTTATTATATTAAATTATAATTGTACCCTTATTATATATTAAATTAAAAAATTAATATTAAAAAAAAAACCATCCATAAAATTTATTAAAGTTATTTTAATTTAATTTATTTGTTATATTATTAATTTAAGATTAAGAATGGATATTAAAAATTAAATGATATTTACGACAAACATACATTTATATTAAAATCAACAAAAGCGATGCATAAATTTAAGAAAAAACAAAACAACCCTTTACTCTCCCACTATAAATTAGTATCAATGATTTTAGTTAGTACATATTTATAATTTAAAATTATCCTAAATAATAATAATATGGTTTATTTGAACTTAATTATATTAAAATTTGTCAAAATTAATACATAAAATTTATTTACAATGTAATTTTCATATAAAGAAATTAAATTGGTATTTATTTTATTTTATTTTAAACCACCAAAAATAATAATAAAATGATTTATTTTCACTTAATGATACCGATAATACAAAATATATATATATATATATATACTAAATATATCCAAAATGAATGTCTATAGATAGAGAAAAATGTAATTAGAATTATGATAAATTTATTTTTATTTTTTTAACCAACCAACTTTTCTAAAAGTCATTTAAAAAAAATAACGGACAGTGCCACGTGTCACGCGAGCGCACGCCAATTAGCGCATGACGCGTGGCACTGTCACCCCTCTTCTTTTGTAAGGGCGCGTTTGTCTCTAATGCTTAAACGACATCGTTTTGGCTTTAATATGTGATACCCCGTAATTTTGTAAGGTTATTTTGGGAATTATGGAATTTTCCCGGGTACCCGTTGTGTACGTCAGATTTAATTCAGGTAGTTTGAGACATTCTGTAATGTGCTCTGTATCTGTAATATTTTTCTCAGTGAAATAATATACACACGTCATGCCTTGGAGTTTAGTTGTCGTTCGCGTACGATAATTTTTATCCCGGTTTAACGTCATGTTCGTTCAAAGCTGAATGGGCGGGAAAAGGGAGAAACGGTGACCGTCGTTCAGAAACGGCGACCGCCGTGGTTGGGCCCGAGAAGTCAGCGTGTCAACTTCTAGCTGGCCGCGACAGGCCTAGCGACGGCGACCGCCGCATTTACGGCAACCGCCGCGTGCCCGCCGCAGGCAAAATCACGGCGATCGCCGTGATTGTCCAGTGGGCATTGCCCGTCGGTCGCCGGCGTCGTTCGAGGCGCGCCGTTGCGTCGTTTGCCGCGTCTGAGGGTTTGTTGGGTACTCTTTGGGGTTTGCCTATATATAGAGGAGCTTGGGCATGGGTTTTGGGTCATCTACAACCCCGAATCGCTGCCAAAATTCTCCCTCAAAGTGAGTTGAGTTTCGTCGGTTTTCTTGTGCTCGCCGGAGGTGTTGTGGTGTGTTTCCAGAGTGCCTTTGTGAAGCTTTTGGTTAGCCTTGGAGGTTAGAAGCCAAAGCAAGTCGAGGGAGGCCGAACCGCTCGTGTTTTGGGGTGAGTTTTCTCTCGTTTCAGTCGGCTGTGTTCTTCACGGCGACCGCCGCCAAGAACGGCGACCGCCGCCAAGAACGGCGACCGCCGCCAGAGCCCAGAACGCCTTCGTGGCTTTGGCTTGGTTGGTTGTCGTCGTGGCGTCTTTCCTTTCGTGTTCTTTCGCCGTGTTTAGATTCGTACTGTTTATGTCGGATCTAACTTAGGGTTCCTTTTATGGGTCGACTCGAAGGTTGTTGTGCTGTCGGAACTATACCGTGTCGAGCCCGGAATCCAGTTGACGTCATTAGACTATTCTGCGGATTAAGGCAAGTGGCGGTTCGCTCTTGCTCATTCGTTCCATATTTACATTAATTATCAGTAGTTTATCTGAGTAATTAATTTGGAATGAATATTCGGTTTGTCTGGAAACGGTTTTGTTAAACTGTTTTGAAAATCATATAATAGGTTGTATATCTGTTACAACAACGCTATTATCTGTGATCGCCTTTCGGGCCTTTATGTGGATTTATCCAGTAACCGTTGTTGTGCTGTACTGTTTAGTTAGCACTAGTGGCTAGGAACGCTATGTACCTTGAGGGGGTTTAGCTGTTTCTTTATAACTGGTACTTGGTGGTTCGTCCCCAGTACTTTCTCTTTGGTCATGACCATACCCTTTCATAGGGTAGGCACACATCGCTAGTGCCAAATCTTTCAGGGTTCATCCCTTCTATAACTCTTGTGAGGAGATCTGATATCTCTTGTGAGGAGATCCGATATCTCTTGTGTGGAGATGTAAAAGCTTATAACGTAATGCTCGTTTTGGAATTTAATAAGATAAGTGCCCGAGTGCACATGATTAATATACCTTGGGCGAGTAGTGCAGCTAAGTTATAGTGCAGCTAGGAAAACTCGTCTCGACTTTGATCATAGTATGTTCTCTTTCCAATCTGAATTCGTTGTGTGCGATGAGGTTGGTCGTGAACCGAAGCATCTCATTCAACTTTTAAATCATTGTTGTTTGATCCTGTAATCATTCCAGATTTGTCATATTTCATTAAAGACTCAATCTCTTGGAGTCTCGTTTCGAGTTGATTTCTGTGAAGATTCAGTCTTCCAGAATCTTCTCTTGTGCATACCTCTTGTTTATTCCAGTAGGAGTATGGTGGTTGACAAGCGTACTCGATTATCATTCGAGGGACGAGGAGTCTAACCTAATACAACTGCTTCGAACCATTCTGCTTTTTACCCTTGCTAGTCTATTCAAGTAGACTAACCCACGAACATTGTTCTCCGCATGTGGGCTGGTGTCATCCGTTCGATTCGGCACATCAGATAGAGTGAAGATTTGAGGAGACTAGATTGACTATGAAGACGACGGTTGTTTTTGGATGTTTTAATAATTGCTTTTAATCAGGTTGAGATCCTTGGGCAGGTGATCATCACGATCACAACCCTGTTTGTAAAATCTTTTATTAGTCTTCCGATGTACTTTGTTTGAACTCTGTGTTTGGCCTATTCGGGATTGGGTTATAATCCCGTAACTCATGTTTCATTTGATTGATGTTTTGATTTGGATACTTTGATCATTATGTATCATTGTATGCTTTAAATTGTATTTAATCCGGTAAAGCCTTGGGTGATCTCGGTAAGGAACACTGGGGTCACTGGCGGTAATACCTTTCCAAATGGGTTAAGATTTGGGGGTGTTACATAATCAAGGCAGAAAAATTTTGCTTGCCAAACAATCCCTTATTTCAAGTCCTATGGGATGGTCCCGTATTTGGGGCAAATCTTGGGACTCTCCTTGGGTTTTTTAACTTCCTTTGAATATTTTATTACAAAATAATTATAAGACCCCTCTATAAGACCTTGATAAAAATGCTCGATAATAATGATATTCAAGTTGGCAATGAATTTATGTTTTTTCGATTTTTGAACTAAGTATAATAATGATATGCAAGTTGTCATGTGAAGTTAGCAATGAATTGATATGCAAGTTGGTAATGAATTGATGTTTTTTCGATTTTTGGACTAAGCATAATAATGATATGCAAGTTGTCATGTGAAGTTGGCAATGAATTGATATGCAAGTTGACATGTGACAACTTTTCAGAAATATATATCTTTTTTTGACAGTTAATGGTTGGCATGTGAAGCAATTAATAGTTGGCAAGTTATGGTTGACATGGTCCGAAATAATGCAGAGAAAGCAATAATTCTACAAACATAGCATGTGATACCATGTTTTTTCGTTTTTTTACTAAGCATAGAAATGCTTTTATGGTTGAGATTTTATAGCTTTTCAAAGATCTATATAAGTGAGGACATACAAGGATTTATTCACTCCTCAAATTTCTTAAAATCCTCAATCTCTAAAAAAGTCCAGTTCATCTTCAAACGCCTCAAGTTCTGACGATGGAGAGTACCAAAGACTTTTACAAGAAATTGTTGATGTGGCTAATGAAGTTCAAGAACACGCTCTACAACGCAAATACAAAGCACAAGCAGAAAGTTCACGTAGGGGATCTCGTCGAAATTACATTGATAGAGGAAGGGAACAAGGCTTTGATCAACTTTACAAAGATTCTTTCTCCGACCAACCAACTTATCTAGATCATATCTTTCGGTGTAAGTTCAGAATGTGCAAGAAACTTTTCAAGCGCATTGTGGAAAGGTTGGAGAATGGCATGGAGTTCTTTCAACAAAAGCCAGATGCAGTGGGTAGGCTTGGTTATCCGCATTACAGAAATGTACTAGCACCTTGCTTATGTTGGCTTATGGAACTATTGTTGATGCTAGTGATGAGTATCTTTGTCTTTCTGAAGGAACTGCAAGGGTAAGCTTGGAGCATTTTGTCGATGGAATCATTACCTTTTTTGGTGATGAGTATCTTAGGCGTCTAACCGCAGAAGACACACAACGCCTACTAAGCATGGGGGAGTCTCGTGGATTTCCTGGGATGTTGGGTAGCATTGATTGTATGCATTGGAGGTGAAAAAATTGTCCATTTGCATGGAAATGTGATGTAACCTTGCCCGACGGAAAGACTACAAGTTGTTGTCGAGGATCCGATGAACGCGTAGTAGGGCGAACAATCTCTTCTGCAATGACTGGAGCCAGCGGAAGCAGGGAAAGGGGCGGCGGAATTCTGGTGGAGTAGGGTGGTGGAGTGGTGGTTTTGTGGTGGTTGATGGGGCGGCACTAGGGTTTGGAGGGGCGGCAAGAACTAGGGTAGTTCTTGTTGCAAGGTTGCGGATAATAACTTGTAATATCCCTCAATTTTTAGTAAGGGTATTTGGATAATTTCCCCATCCTTCGTTCGATTAATTTTTCGCTTTCAGTGGAGTTTGGATTTTCTATAATATCCATAATCTCCGTAATAATTCTCTGAGTGGTATAAAATACATTCGATGTATTTTTCGGAGATTAGAATATTTGTTTGGATACAAACATATAATTTCCGGGGTTTAAAAACCCATACCAAACCTTAACCTGTGCAAACTTATCCTCCCGCTTGCAACTTGCACAAATTGTCGGGAAGTGGCACCCGAATTCTCATCTCCTGCTGCGTGGTCGGAGGCTGGTCGGGGCTTCTCCTAGAGCTATATAAGGAGCTCGTTGGAGAAGTTGAAATCACACCATCGCTACTGCTCTCGGTCGTCTTCCCGCCGGCGAGCTCTGTTGCTGTCGTGCTCAGCTGTTGTTGCTCCCTCCCGGCGACGCAAAGCCAGTCCGGTGGCGAGAGCAAGGTGTCGACGCGTGGTGCTGCTGTGATGGCTCCATCCCCGGTGAAGCCCCGCGCCGAGCTGCCGCCTTCCGTCGTTGCTGTGTGAAGGTGCCGATATGTTGTTCGTGGTTGCGGGTTCGCAGCTGGGGCTGTTGCGATCTGCTGGGAGCTGCCGCTGAAGTGCCGCTCCTGCTGGTGGTGCTCCGTCCCGGCAAAGCCCCGCGTGGTGGTGGGTTGTCGTTATTGTGCTCTATTCTCGTTGTTTGATGTGAATTGGGTGGAGGTTGAAGATGGTGAACAGTAGAGTGGGTCCCCCTTGTTGAATTGTGTTGTTGTTGGGCCGATTAGCCCATTAAGTCTTCAGTCCAGATTTGACCCGAAATTATTCGAGCGTTAGAACGTGATCTGCTGGATCGCGTGTGGACTCGTACGCTGCTAGGAATAATCTGAAGCTTACGCCATATCCTCGGAAAGGGTATTTTCGGTAGTCGTCTCGTCCAGATTCATCGCCGAATCTATTCCAGGTAAGTGGCGGTTCGCTCTTGCTCATCATTCCATACTTTCATTAATTATCAATTGTTTGTTGTTAATTAATTTGGGATGATTCTTAATTATGTTGGGAACAGTTTTGATAACTTTATGTGATTAAAAGATGATATTATAATAGGTTGTATATTCTGCTAGAATCGACGCTAGTATAGAAGATGATATTATAATAGGTTGTATATTCTGCTAGAATCGACGCTAGTATAGAGATATATTGTGCAGGTGTAGGCCGTGATGGCTTTGATGTGATTTTATTGTGTGTTTATCTGTGTGTATAGATTGTTAAATCTATGGTGATTGCCAGGTGTGCATAGATATAGATAGTTTGTGCAGGTTGGGCCGTGATGGCTCTGTGTGATTTGGTTGTGTGTTTAACTGTGTAGTTAACACGAGTATTCGTAGGAACGATGGATGGAGGTCTAGTCATTTCTTTATAATAATTGGTGAGTCATGACTAACTTCTATACTCGAGTGGAGTGTAGAAGTGGTGCACTCTGCAGGTGTCACAAACCCCGATTCGATATATGTCCCGCAAGTGGCGAGACATATATGTTAAAAGCTTATAACGTGATGTGTGTGTGTGGTAATTTAATAAGATAAGTGCCGATGAGTATGCACATAATTAATATACCTTGGGCGAGTAGTGCAGCTAGGCGCTAGTGTAGCTAGGAAAGCTCGTCTTAACTTTTAGTCGCTCGAATGCGATACTGTGATTCTGTGATTGTGTGTAATTAATTAATGTTCCCCAACATTTGTCATGTTTCCGATAAGGCTCATTTCTTTAGAGTCTTCTTTTTGGGATTGATTGTTGTGAGCCTCGGTCTCCAGAATCTTCTCTTGTGCATACCTCTTGTTATTCCAGTAGGAGTATGATGGTTGACTATCGTCATCGGTTATTATTCGAGAAGCGATGGGTCTAACCTAATACGACTGCTTTGAACCACTATGCTTTATTCCCTTGCTAGTCTATTCATTTAGACTAACCAACCATAATTATTCCTTGCATGGTTGGCTGGTGTCATCCGTTCGATTCGGCACATCAGGTATGTTGTTGTTCCGTGAAGGCTAGAACGACCATGAAAATGAACGTTGTTTTGACAAGTTATTTTGTCGCCTTGTTTAAAAGTCTTCCGCTGTGTTAAAAAGGTGATTTTGTTGTAAGTCTTCCGCTGTAATTATTCTAATTTTGTAATGATTCTGATGATGTATTTCGTTTTGTCTGGAATCATGTGTAATTCCGAGACTATGGTTTAATAAAAGTTATGATATTTGGTATTGTAACTGTGGTTTGATAGTTATATCGTTTGGAAAAGCCTGGGGTGACTTCGGGGTTTTCGTCCGGGGTCATCAGCAGTAATACTTTCAAATAGTGTGAAATTTGGGGGTGTTACATAACTGGATAATTAGGTAACCGAATCGATGCGCCAGGATAGTTCGACTAGAAACGCAAAGATAGATAATTAACGCGCCAGGATAATTCAACTTGGAAACGCGTTAATTGATGACGTCGGGGCCCGGGGTTAAGGAGTTTAACTCGACTTGAACTTAGGCTTGAAATTGACGTGCTTGGAAATGAAGACAAGAGTTCCTATTTATACTAGAGAGTTTACCTAATGGGCCGAAGTTGACCTAATGGGCCAAACTCTCTAGTTACTAAATCTGGCGGCACATTTAACACAAATGGAAACCACTCCAGAACTAGCAGTTACTAAAAATAGAAATATTGTAAATAGAAGTACTAAAGAAGTAATGTCTAAACATAGTAAGAACTAGAAATAGCAAGTCTCCTAAATCTAGCTCGTGATAGATGTAGCTGTAGAGGAGTCTCAAGGCGGATGTCTCATGGCATCTACCTCCTCTATAGCTGACATGGCGGGCAGGGTCACATCACCCTCCCCCACTTGGTTGTGAAGCGTCCCTGCTTCACCCTCATCAAGCTCGGCCTCCAGCTGATATGCGTTGTCCCCGGGTGGAAAACCAATCGAGGTCTGTCCCCGGTTGGCTGAGGGCGCTGCTCAAGCTGAGTGCCTTGCAGCTCCAGAGGATGCTTGTCCCTGGTCGGCTGAGGGCGCTGCTCAAGATGAGTGCTCCTCCGTCCTTACAGCTCCTGAGGATGTCTGTCCACCCGCAAGTCCTGCAAAAAAGACAAAAAAACTCGGCGAGAGGGTAGGCTCTGACATAGTAGTGGGACAAGGAATAGAACTATCAAGGACACAAGGAAACTTGCCTGGAGGAGGTACACAGAGTAGCGATCTGCACTCACAGGTGCCACGCAGAGGCGAAGCAGGAGGCACATTGCCGCCTGGACCGGGAGCTTGCTTTCCTGTCGTGTTCGCTGTAGACCTCGCAAGAGTAGGCAAACTGGTGGTGGAGGAGCTGCCCATCGGGTCTAGTGCGTCAGGTGGCTTGCGTCCCGAGGCCTCTATTGCCTTCTGGCATTGTCGGTCAGCCATATCCTGCAAAATCTCATGCGGAGTCATATGTGAGAGTGTCACGCGCTTCCCGTGGTAAGTGAACATGTAAGTGTTCAAATACCCGCCGTGAAGCACGCGACGATCATATTGCCACAGACGTCCCAAAAGCAAATGGGTAGCATCCATGGCGGTAACATCACAAAGCATAGTGTCGCTATATGGACCAATGGAAAAAGAAATAAGACACTGTTGTGATACTTTGTTACCTGATCCGTCAGAGATCCACTGAAGGCCATATGGAGCGGGGTGCGGTGTAGTCGGAAGGTTGAAATGTTGCACAACCTTCTCATTGATGATATTGCAGCACGACCCCCCATCAATGATCACACTCAGCGATGCATCCTGAATTCTACACCGAGCATGAAACAAGTTCTCCCGTTGCTCAGTAAGGGCTCCCTCCTTGACGCTCAGCACGCGTCTAGAGAGCAAGGCAAGGCGATATGCCTGGTCATCCTGGTGGTCGGCAGTGCCGACCACACAGCCATCAGCATCGGTTGTATAGACAACTGCAGGAATAGGCTCGACGTCGGTATCGCCGTCGTCATAACTCTCATAACCTGCAGACTGGGTGGAGAAGAGGACCTTCTTGGCATTAGGACAGTCTCTCTAATAGTGTCCTCTTCCGCCACACTTATAGCACTCCAGATCTCGGGCTCGGTCAGAATGAGCAGTCTTTAAAGCTGGCGGTTGCGGCCGGCGAGCAAGTGCATGCGGGGTTGATCGCTGCGGGGTCGAGCCAGACGCAGTACCTGTGCTGATGTGGTCATGTCTAGGCACACTAGAAGAGACAATAGAGTTAGTGTCATAACCCGAATTGAAGGGTTGAGAACCATACCTGGATGATGTCGTAGACTGCCATGATTGCTGCTTGTGATGCAGGTGCTGAAGATATAGCTTATGGGTAGTGTGAACGACATTGTTGAGATCCCGTATCGGCAGCACGTCGACCTGATCACTAAAGGGTTGGTTAAGCCCAGTAATGAACCGCGTCCGCAAGGTTCCCGGAGCAACACTGATGCCAACCTTGAAGAACATGTCTTCTAGGCGAGCGAAGAACTCCTGTGGCGAATCAGAACCCTGTCTAGCACGTTCTATCTCCAACCGCATCTGCTCCTTGTAGGTCGAAGGCACATACTTTCTAGTCATAATATGCACAAGTTGATGCCATTCACTAATGGGTGGCCAACCCATCCTGTAATGTTGTTGCTCAAGACGATTCCACCAGGTCTGAGCAGCTCCCTCAAAATGTAAGGTAACGAGCTCCACTTTCTCATGCTCCTGGACGGTTAAGTGCCGCAGTATATGCTCCGTGTTCTGCAACCACTCAAGAAAAATAGCAGGGTCATATAAACCAAAGAAGGGTTTGATCTTTACCTTAATGTCTCTGCGGTGCACAAGTGGTTGGGCCCGATGGTCAGGAAATGGTGTTGCAGGGTCCAAATGGTGCTCGAAGTGATGAGTTGCATGCTGGGGAGGAGCTGCATACTGACCGTATTGTGGCCCGACATACGGCGGTGGGTCGCGAGCAGGCTGTCGCTGACGCTGATGGCCTGCGGCGGGGCGCTGGTGCTGGCGAGCTGGCTGTCGGTTGCCGTTCTGGACAGCGTTCCAATACGCTGCCTGATTCTGAGGCAGGCGAGGAGGTGGAACATAACTGGTATGGTGCTGCTGTAACTCAGGGAGATCCTGTAATGGTGGGTGGAAACCATGAGCATACCCAAACTGACTATCATCCTCCTCTTGGTCGTACTCATCAAACTGATCCTCCTCATCCGAATAGATAGGAGTGCGGACACTCTGATGATCCTGAAATGCATCAACATCAAACGGCACAGCAGAAGATTGTCGGTGACGATGCTGACGCGGAGGCTGCTGAAGATGCGAACCTGACGGCTGGCGGTGTGGTCGACCTGTAGGAGGCTGTAATGGATGAGAGCGGCCTTGCCTATGTCAACCACTTGAATTAACTTGATCGTCCTCATGTTCCTCCTGGGAACTCTCATCATCTGCCTCTGCAGCTTCAGGGTCCTCCTCCCGGATGACTAACTGTGTAGACCGTCATTGTCGACGACGCTGTGGAACGACAATGCTTTCTTTCTGCGACTCTAGGTGTTTCAGCTGGCCTGGAGTCGATGTGGAGGGAAGCATCACATCTTTACCCTTCGCCTTTGCCAGGACTAGGGTGCTCAACTCATCTTTCTGTAACTGACCCTGATCAGAAGCTACTGTAGTGATCGAAGACGGTTGCTGTTGAGCTAAGAGCTCTGCATTCTGACGCTGGAGCTCGGCTATCTTCGCATCTGTGACTTTGTAGGCAGCAATCAACTCTCGTAGCATCTGTTGTTCAGCAGTCTCTGAGCATGTATCACGGGTTGTATCACCTTCTGACATGGTACCTAACAGTAAGAAATAGCAAACAACAACAACAAAAGAGAAATAACGAACAGGTAAGCAGAACCGAACTCAACAAGCAATCACTCGGGAAACTAAACTGGCTGGCCGTGTAGGCGGTTACGAGCTGGCTAAAGCAACTCACACAACAATCAACAAAATCAAGGCAATGCTCAGCAAAGAAAATGTCGAAAGTAGATATGCAAGGATATAAGCACAGAAGCAAGCACAACACAGTCAACCAAGATATGCAGCCCAGACAGTGAAAGATATAGAAGGCGGTAAATGAATCACTGGCGAAAACGGTAATTTGAAGGTGTCGGATTCAAGACCGGGATCTTTCTTCTTGCACTGCAAAGAAACGCACTTGCCTTATTTTGGCTTGTGTGGTTCCATTTTTATTTTATTTTATTTGAAATCTGCGAATAGCTACAGCCAATTACAACAGCAAAAGTTCAGCAGATTGACGAACAACATAAACAACAGCGCAACAACGCAGTTGAGCAGAAACTTCAGCAAAGGAAAGACGAACAACAGCAAAAGTTCAGCAGAAACAGTGTAGGGAAAAAAAGAAAAATTCAATAGTACAGTGATTCAAGTTTGAAGAGAAAGAGATTGAGAATATGTAGATTGTTGGCGCAAACAAGGCAAACACAGTTGCAAGCAAACTATCTAAGCCTATATGCAAGCGGATCTACAATAAATACAATCAACAACCAAGCATAAACACCAGAAATTGCTGAAAAATTGTGTGAATGGTTCGGCAAAGCTTGGAGGCCAAGTTTGGAGGCCAAGGCTAGGGTTTGGGTAACACAACAACAAAGCTTGGATGCCAAGTTGAACCGAACCAAAACGCGGTTAGGGTTTGGGCAACAGGGAAGGCTCCGTATTTTGGCCTTTTGAAAGGTCAAACGAAGTCCGTTTTGGGCGAATTTTATATGCCCAGACTCGTATCAAGATGCTCTACAGGAATATGGAAGAAAATGGCAGAAAGGGAAAAAAAATTAGGACGAAACCTGTGCAGAAGGCTCATCTGTTTTTGGGAGTTTTTTGATGCAGGAATTGATTTACGGAAGCGAAGGAGTGATTGAAAGAAGAGTTGGAATGACTTACGCAGTTCGAAGGCTCTGATGCCAGTTGATGTAACCTTGCCCGACGGAAAGACTACAAGTTATTGTCGCGGATCCGATGAACGCGTAGTAGGGCGAACAATCTCTTCTGCAATGACTGGAGCCAGCGGAAGCAGGGAAAGGGGCGGCGGAATTCTGGTGGAGCAGGGCGGTGGAGTGGTGGTTTTGTGGTGGTTTATGGGGCGGCACTAGGGTTTGGAGGGACGGCAAGAACTAGGGTAGTTCTTGTTGCAAGGTTGCGGATAGTAACTGGATAATTAGGTAACCGAATCGATGCGCCAGGATAGTTCGACTAGAGAGTTGACCTAATGGGCCGGAGTTGACCTAATGGGCCTAATGGGCCAAACTCTCTAGTTACTAAATCTGGCGGCCCATTTAACACAAATGGAAACCACTCCAAAACTAGCAGCTACTAAAAATAGAAATACTGTAAACAGAAGTACTAAAGAAGTAATATCTAAACATAGTAAGAACTAGAAATAGCAAGTCTCCTAAATCTAACTCGGGATAGATGTAGTTGTAGAGGAGTCTCAAGGCGGATGTCTCATGGCGTCTACCTCATCTCTAGTTGACATGGCGGGCAGGGTCACATCAAAAGGTCAATATACCCGTGGACATGACCATTCGACAATCATTTTTGGAGGTTGTTATATCATACGATTTGTGGTTCTGGCATGCATTTTTTGGAGTAGCAGGTATGTCTAATGATCTTAATGTTCTTGATCAATCTCTTGTATTTGATGACGTTTTGAAAGGTAGAGCTCCAAACGTTAATTTCACAGTAATGGGACGTGAATACAACATGAGATATTATCTCACTGATGGCATCTATCCGCAATGGGCGACGTTGTCCAGTCAATTTGGCTTCCTCAAGGCCGTCAAGCCAAGTTGTTTGCCTAACACCAAGAGTTTGTTCGTAAAGATGTGGAAATGGCATTTGGAGTATTACAATCTCGATTCGCGATAATTCATAACCCAACAATGTCTTAGGATCTTGTGAAAATTGGAAAGACAATGAGAGCTTGTATCATTCTGCATAATATGATCGTAGAAGATGAGTGAAATTCTTATAGTCATCATGAATACGAAATCCCGGAGTTTGGCAAAGAAGTAAGTGGAGAGACACCATCGGTGAATGACCTGAATTGGGACATACTCCACTGATACACCACCGAATATGAAAAACTACATGGAACGAACGAGGGCACTTCGGAATTCAATTACACACCTCCATCTTCAGAAAGATTTGAAGGCAAACATTTGACGACTACATGGCGAAGATTAGAGACTTTCTAGTGCTTTGTTTCAATAAATTATTGAGTTATGTATCCTGTAATGATGTTTGTCGTTCA
The DNA here is from genome assembly GCA_027886185.1 of Rheum nobile. Taxonomy (NCBI): domain Eukaryota; kingdom Viridiplantae; phylum Streptophyta; class Magnoliopsida; order Caryophyllales; family Polygonaceae; genus Rheum; species Rheum nobile. Next base: position 3,276,360 of record WOAB01000056.1, read on the forward strand.
ATTCGGTAATTTGCTTCAGTTTATGTTGTTCCATTGTAATGTTTTTTCTTCATCCTTCGTTTGTTGTTTTAATATATATGTTTGTCGTTAGTTTTCTCTAGGTCTAATATTCGCTCTTCATTTTTCATTAATAACAATAATATACCAAAATACTTGAAATAAAATATATTTAATAAATTTATCATTTTTTTATTTTAATAATTTAATATAAAAGGTATATTAAGTGTTTAATATAAAGGGTATATTGATAATTTGATATAAATGAAGGGGTATAATTGTAATTTAATATACTCCAATAAGTCCCTACTAAAATTAAACAAATGAGTGAGGTTTATTGGAGAGACTTAATTCCAAAAAGCCCCAAATAAGCCCCTCTAATAAGTCTCCCATTGAGGATGCTCTTAGAAATATGAAATTTGCATATGCATGTCAAGCCTCGATGGGGAATCATTATACACATTAGTTGGTGATGTGTATGTGCAAGTCCCTCGTCGACGACTATGGTACAGGTCAAGATTGCATCTTAGTTGTGGATGTGCATGACAACAATGCACATACGTAGCGTGCGTGGGTTGTTCGTCCATGTTCTTCGTTTTCTTCAATCACCCAAAATTAAATTGAACCTGCTTTGGCTTAAATATGATACTTTAATACATAACTATACAAACACATTCAACCTATTTAATCTAACAATTTATCCTAATTTTCATCCAAATATCAAAATTCAAAGCCTTACACGTTTCTCAAACCAATTTTACTCAATAAAATGCATTTTCGTTCAAAATATAGCTTAAATTGGGTATATTATTGCATAGCGAACTCATACAAATAAAAAAATGTGCAAAACGGACCCAAAATATTGTCAAAGGCTATCGTGGTGATGGTCGAGTTGTTTCTTACGTGAAAAGAAAAGAAAGTTGCAAACTAGTTTTAAAAGTACAAAGGCATATGCAATACAAAACAATTTGATATTTTTTTTAAAGACCTCAATTGGCATTGCATGTGCATTTAGCAATTGTCCCACTTTGTTAGCTGAGCACAATTGACATGTATGTTCTAATGAACAGGTAAAACTTCAATAAAATCAATTTTGATGGATCAAAACAACAAAATGGTAAAGCATGTTTCGATTTCATTATCATAAATGTAAAGGTCGAAACCATTTACATGAATAGCCAAAGATGTGGCCCAAACTCTATATTGGCAATTGAAGTTATTGCTCTTAGGAATAGCTATCTAGCAACATCATACATCTTGAAATTGAAGGTGACAATATTTGTCTTATTTACTCTATTAAAGGTTTTTGGACTTGTCTTTGAGAGATTGAAATGACCATCGCCGATATCTTAGTCGACCTTCATCTCTTCCCGGAAGTCCATATAAAGCACATTTTCAAAGAGGTGAACCGCGCTGCTGACAAACTTGCATCCCTTAGCTTCTCACCCACAGTGTCTAACTTATATTCCGATTTAGAGATTCAAGATATCATCCCCAAGAATGTTGTAGGCTGGTCTTTGAATATATATTAAGGCTAGTTTAGTTCTTACCTTATCAAAATACAAATAAACGGGTAAAACGAACACAAAGAAAACTACACATACACGTCATATCCAGATGAGGAGAGTCGACATGCACATCGGATATGATGTAGACGTGCAAAATCCCGTCATTAGTTGTCGTATATGACAACATTACACATCATCTTTAGATTTGTATGACAACAACATATGTACATTGAAGGAATTGTGTCCTTTAATCAAATGTGCAATTACTGATTACGAAGTAGGACCGTTTATGGAGATATTTAATCCGGTGATTTTAGGTATTCATAGTACTTTGCTAGAAGCTAACTATGATTTATAGACTATATGTTATAAAGTATGTCATAAAGTCTATTGCTATTATTATCGGGTCCTACGAGGTCACACCCTTAGAGTTTAGACTGGATCAGTTTATTGTGAGACATATTATATAAAGTATATGATATAAAGTTATATAGGAAATACCTTGGGAGATAAGGCTTGTTAATAATAAAGTGTCATTATTAATAATAAAAGATATACTTATTTAGGAAATAAGATATATATACCTGGTATTATAAAAGGAGAGCTTTCTAAGAGAAAACTCTAACTCAATTACAAGAGAAGGTTGTCGCCCTCCTCTCTATCTCTCTCCCTCGTTCGCCTTTGTTTCTCGCTCTAGCAACCGAGTCTCAGGCGATCCAGATCCAAGCTCGGGTGGACCAAATAGAGGAGTCACACGTGAGGCTCTTTTCTCTCCATTCCAGCAGATTGAAACACGCATCAAAAGGTATTTGATTCTTCATATCTATGATCTATTTAGTTTATGCATGAGATCCTTGGTTAGATGTTAGGAAAATGTTTCCTGAAATTCCGCTTTACGCATCTAAAATCCCAACAGTGGTATCAGTTGTCTCTTGCATAAATTGATTAGATCAAGTTTAAAGTTTTAAATTTTGATGCATGTTCATGATTGTCTTGATTCAAATTAAGTGGAAAATTGATATATAGGTTAATTTGCATGATTAAAATTTTGTTTTAATTGATTGGATTAGTAAGGTTGAAGAACTTTATGAACTAATATGCATGTAAAATTGATCTACCCATACTTGATTCTTGTGATTTAATTATGCAAGAGATATGATTTTTTGGCATGTTTAAATCATTAGATGAAGATTTTGATTTCATAAGATGGATCAATTACCCAAAATTCTGTTTTTGTTAAATTCTGAATTTTCTAAAATTGTGGAATTGTTCCACACGAAAAAAGAAAAAAAAAACATAATCAGCCGTGAACAGTGGCCACGTTGTGGGTTTGGGTGCGCTTCCCGGCTCAGCGCAGCGGTTCGACCGCGGCTGGACCCAGTCGCACAGTGGCGTGCGCGGGTCCGGCACAGGCGCGGCCTGGGACACGCACGGCAGGACCACGGGGACTGTGCACGGCTCGCACGGTGTAGACCGTGGCTCGCGGCATGGTCCTGCGCGAATGGGCGTGGTTCTGCATAGTGCAGAACCGTGGCTCGCCAGTGGCTCAAGTCAGGTGCATGCGCGGTTCTGCAGATCCAGTTGGGGTTGGGCTCGGGTGGGTCCGCAAAAAGGGGTTGCGCGGTTTCAGTGGGAGCGGGTCGGTCCGGGTTTGACTCGGGCACGACTCGGTCCGAATGGGTAGATTTGGCGTTTTAGGATAATCTCCTAAACTACAAGATAAGATCTTATTTACCTAATTGGATAATATCTGATATTATCTACAATATATAATTTCCTAAAAGTTGTTAGGATAGATTACCACTAGAATAAGATAAGGATATTTGATATATTACCTTGTTTATGCATATCTTATCTAATAATGCATTTAAATGATTAATTATGATTAATTCTATATATTGATTTTAATTTGAATTAAGAATTTGATATTAAATTATTTATGTCATAAAATGATTTATTTAATTTATAATGGTTTTATTTAAATTAGTTAAATTATTTACTGTTATTAATTAGATTAATATTATTGATAATATTTGATATTATTATTACATGCATGTTTTATGATATTATGATATTATTGCTTGCATGAGGTGACTAGTATGGCCCACTTAGGATAGAAAATACGATATGCGTATCATTATGTTTTCTTGTACACGATCTGCGTATCGTTATGTATTTTTGTAATTTAATGTTCAGCAATTAGATTATGTAGAAAAATATGTAATACAAGAAGAGAAGATCCTAAGAAGACCAAAGGATGGAGATCCATGGAGGGTACTAAGGATGAAGATCCAAGAGTAATAAGACTCATGAAGATTAGATCTTTAATTTTGGTTTTTAGGGGTCATACTAGGATCACATTTAATTACTACATTACTTGAATGCTTTATTATTTCTCATTTTGCATGCTTGCTTGTTTGTTTATACTATTTTATTCACTAGTAAATAAACAATCATTGCATGCTTAAGTCCCTTAACAAGATATTGAGATAATGCCTTTCCATATCATAACCATGAGGCCCTTGGGATTCGTTGGATAGTTTTCGCCCTAGCGAGGTGTCCTTCCTTGACCTTGGGATAGTGCAAGAATGTCTAATAGGGGCATGCTGCCTTGGTATGGTTACACTCAACAAGAGACCAAAAGGCTCAGTTTTGGATCTTGAGGCATAAGGATGAGTCTTACATAAGATGTGGCCATCAACCAAGAATTATAAGGTGTTATAATTAGTAACGGGTTTACTTACCTTGATTACATGAGACTTGGGGAAGTGCCTTAATACGCTCGAGTTTCATCTAAGATAGGATCTTGGAATCATTTTACTCACAAGGGAAAATATAATTGAGTAGAATGGGCAATAACTTACTATTTATAGCTTGTCTAAATTTTAAGTTCTTGCATATCAAGCATAACTTATATGCATGTTTTTATTCTGTTTTGTAGTTACTATGTCTTCTGAACACCTCAAATTCACTCTCCGCTCAATAGTTGAGAAAAACTGATTGAACGACAAGAATTTCCTTGATTGGGAAAGGAATCTGAGACTTATTCTCAGGTCTGAGGGACAAGAGGATGTCCTTGAAACCCTCATCCCGGAGCTGACTGTCACCTCATCTGATGAGGACAAGGCTCGTCACAAGAAAATATACGAACGGGCAATGAATGTCACTTGCCTGATGTTGGCTGCCATGGAACTTGCTCTTCAACAGAGGTTTGAAGAACATGATGCCTATACCATTATGAAGAATCTTATAGATCTCTTCAAGGAGCAAGCCAGAATTGAGCGGTACTTGACCCTCAAGTCCATATTACAATGCAAGCTCGAGAAAGGGAAACCAATTGGGCCACATGTTTATAACATGATAGCTTGTTTGACAAGATGGCTCGACTGGGTAACCCTTACAATGTTGAGACGGCTACATATATGATCTTATACTCCCTGCATGATGGATTTGCCCACTTTAGGCAGATGTATCACATGGGATCCATGAACAAGACTCTCAACGAGCTACACGTGATGCTCAAGACAGCTGAGCAAAACGTCATGGTTGACCCTTTGAAGGAAGTTCTTATGGTCAAGGGAAAAGGGTTTAAGAAAGGGCCCCAAAAGAAGCAACAACACCAAGGGAAGGGCAAGCAAGTTGTCCAACCCAAGGGGAACACCCCTAAGGTGAAAGTGGCCGTTGAGCACGACTGCTTCTACTGCAAGGCCAAGGGGCACTAGAAGAGAAACTGCCCCAAGTACCTGGAAGATAAGAAGAGGGAAACAGTCTCCACTTCAGGTATTTACGTTACTGAAATCTTATCAACCAAATCTTATTCTTGGATATTAGATTCCGGATGTGGTTCTCACATTATTTCGAATGTGCAGGGACTAAGAAATAGGAGACGGTTGCAAAAGGGTGAGATAGATCTGCACGTTGGAAATGGAGCAAGAGTTGCTGCACTTGCCATTGGAGATTATAGTCTACCTCTACCTTCTAGCTTAGTTTTAGAACTTTATAATTGTTATTTTGTTCCTTCTATTACTAAGAATTTGATTTCAATTTCAGTTTTGAACCTTGAGGGTTATGAATTTGTCATTAAGGATTGTTTTTCCATTTATAAGAATGATATTTTCTACGCTCGAGCCCATGTGAGTAGTAGTGGACTATACATACTGGATCTCAAATCTGAAATTTATAACGTTGATTCAAAGAAGCAAAAGTCGAATGACATAAGTGAAGCCAATCTATAGCATTCTCGCTTGGGTCATATCAGCATCAAACGCATGAAGGAACTCCAAACAGTTGATAGCCTAAAGTCATTTGATTTAGAATCATTTGAAACATGTGAGTCATGTCTGATGGGCAAAATGACAAGGTCACCTTTCACTGGTATGAGTGAAAGGACTACTGAGCTCTTAGCTCTCATACATATCGATGTGTGTGGACCTATGAGCACATAAGCTAGGAGAGGCTACCGATACTTCATTGCATTTACTGACGATTTTAGTAGATATGTGTATATCTACTTAATGAAGCATAAATCTGAGTCTTTTGAAAAGTTCAAAGAATTTCAGAATGAAGTTGAGACACAGACTGACAAGAAGATAAAGGCAATCCGATCAGATCGATGGGGCGAATATCTGAGCCAAGAATTCGACCATCACTTGAGAAGTTGTGGCATTTTAACACAACTAACTCCGCCAGGCACGCCACAGTTGAATGGCGTATCTGAGAGGAGAAACAGGACATTGTTAGACATGGTCCGCTCAATGATGAGTTTTACTGATCTTCCTATATCCTTTTGGGGATATGCCCTCACCACTGTTACGTTCACACTAAACAGGACTCCATCACGATCAGTTGACAAGACACCACATGAGATATGGTATGAAAAGTTCCTAGCTTGTCATTTCTGAAGGTTTGGGGGTGCGAGGCTTATGTAAAGCGTTTATAGCTGAGCTTGGTGTAGCGGTTAAGGAGGCTGTCTGGATTAGGCAGTTCATAGCTGAGCTCGGTGTTGTTCCTAGCACTTCTAGAGCTATTGACGTCTATTGTGACAACAATGGCGCCATTGCTCAAGCCAAGGAACCTAGCTCTAGCTCCACGTCTAGACATGTTCTGCGGAAGTATCACTTGATCAGACACATTATTGATAGAGGTGATGTGAGGATGTGCAAGGTGCACACAGACGACAACATTGTAGATCCTTTGACCAAGCCCATGTCTAGGCCCAAGCATGACAGTCACACTCGGGCCAAGGGACTCAGACACATTAGAGAGTTCTTTTGAGACATTGTTTGTTTTATGATAAACCTTGTTTATTGTTATTACAGACAATTATGCTTGATTTATATATGAGTTTCATATTATTATTTAATCATTGTTTGGGATTAGATAAAGTATCCAAACAGTTTAATAATTATCAAATGGGCTCATCAAAATTGTTTTGGTGAATGAGACCCCATTAAGTGAACTGAAATTATAAAATTGTTAAAAGTCCATGGTCTAAGTTGTTAACTTGGATACAAATGACTAAAACAAAAGACCATATTGTGAGATTGATTGATAACACTGGGTTCATGTGTTATAGGGACATAGAGATGTCTAATCGATTACATAGATGTGTATACCGATACATATCGGACATACCGATCTTAGGACTCATCGGGACTTTACTGTGGATTTCTAGGATTAATCATGATTAGTGAGTTCCTTAGACATGAATAAGATATATTTATCATTTGACTGCTAGTATGTCTTTGATGCTGTCAAACGCTGACCGTAACAGGCAGTTATTGGGATTGCCAAAAGTTGAGTGGGAGCTATAGTCTTACAAGATTGAATATGTCCTCCTATTCCATGTATAACCGATACATTTGGAAAGGATTGGTGTCTCGGCCACTTGAAGAGTGAGAACTGTGAAAACGCATGGCCATGCTCGGATGGATTATTAGTAATCATCCGTACTGACAGTTTGATCTCAAGAGTTCAAGAAACGTATTTGGCGGTAAAGATGAGTTTCATCATATAGTCAGATAAGACACTTTGTGACAAATGAATTTTAACATTGCACACTTATTTTAAGGACAAGTGGGAGATTGAAGGAATTGTGTTCTTTAATCAAAAGTGCAATTACTGATTATGAAGTAGGACCGTTTATGGAGATATTTAATCCGGTGATTTTAGGTAGTCATAGTGCTTTGCTAGAAGTCAACTATGATTTATAGACTATATGTTATAAAGTATGTCATAAAGTCTGTTGTTATTATTATCGGGTCCTACGAGGTCACACCCTTAGAGTTTGGACTGGATCAGTTTATTGGGAGACATATTATATAAAGTATATGATATAAAGTTATATATGATATAACTTGGGAGATAAGGCTTGTTAATAATAAAGTGTTATTATTAATAATAAAAGATATACTTATTTAAGAAATAAGATATATATACCTGATATTATAAAAGGAGAGCTTTCTAAGAGAAAACTCTAACTTAATTACAAGAGAAGGATGCCGCCCCCCTCCCTATCTCTCTCCCTCGTTTGCCTTTGTTCCTCGCTCTAGCAACCGAGTCCCAGGCGATTCAGATCCAAGCTCGGGTGGACCAAATAGAGAAGTCACACGTAAGGCTCTTTTCTCTCCATTTCAGCAGATTGAAACACGCATCAAAAGATATTTGATTCTTCCTATCTATGATCTATTTGGTTTATGCATAAGATTCTTGGTTAGATGTTAGAAAAGTGTTTTCTGAAATTCTGTTTTACGCATCTAAAATTCCTACATACATAGCATATATATTGTTCATATGTGATCTTCATTTTTCAATTACCTAAAATCAAATCGAACCGATTTGACTTACATTTGATACTTTAATAAATGCAAATAAGCTACATATACTCATTCAATTTATTTTACCCTATAATTTATCTTAAATTTCGTCTGAATATTAAAACCCGAAAAATCCAAACCTTGACATAATTGGATAGATTATTGCATTAATGTCGTCCATACAAGTCAAAAAACATAAAATGGAGTCAAAATATCGCAGGAGGCTATCATGGCCATGGTCGAGTTGTTCCTTTGCATGGAGAGAGAAAAGAGAGGAAATAAAAAACATATGGGGTTGATTTTGTAAAATAAAAGGTTGCAAACTAATACCAAAAAAAAAGGTGCACAACATCATCAGGGTTGGAATTTTAGGTAGGACAACCAATTTTGAGGCTAGGATCCATATGTGAAGGTAACAGACCCACTACAATTCTGAAAGAAAAGGTCCAACTATCTATCTATACATTCCTACATATATAAAATTGAGTACATGTCCACCTTTATTACATTCATTAATCATAATCACAATTGTTTTATACTCCCTCCGTTAAGCAATACTTGTCATTTTAGTTTTTAACACAATTATTAAAAAATGTAATAATTAAGCTAAAATATTGCAATTTTTTTTTCTTCTAAAATTTACAATTTAATAATTACTCATCTCTTTTTTAACCAATGAATGAAGAGAATTTGCATAGATAGTGTCAATATGTACAATTTTTAATAATATACCTCGTAACTCACCGATAAATCATTACCTAAAATTTTAAAATGACAAATATTTCTTAACAAAAATATAAGGCTAAACGACACTTATTTATTAATGGAGGGAGTATAATTACATGATTGCTATTTAACGCCCACCCTATATTTATTTATAGTGCCTACTCTACGTCCGTGAATTGATCACGGAGAAACTGCGTCCATCTGTGAATTGACCACGGATGAATAACATGGTTGCTATTTTTTTTACATTTATTGCTCTCACTAATCATAACAATTTTGTACTTATTGCTTTTAAATAATCGAATATGACAAATCATGCGTAATTAGTAGTTATTTTTAGATGTTTTGTATACATATAATATTAGATATTGCTCACTTTTTTTTGGTATAGATGCTTGAATTTTTTTTATCCATCATGGTTCAAATATTAATTTTTATTACGCACTCATCTAAATTAAAATTAATCATTTTGAATTATGTTATGAGTTATGACCATTTTTATTTTTTTGGGTAGAATATGACCATATTTCTTTCACATAATAACAACTATTGAAATTCAATTGCATACATAATTTTAAATTACAGTTCACATCCACAATTAATGAGATTACATGTACAAAATTGAAGTCTTTACAACCCAAGAAGTAAATTCTTACTATTTATGTTTAAGTAATAAACGGTTCATGCTTTAGTATTCAATAATTTATTATATAATTTAGAAATAAATATCATATAAAAATATTTATTGTTTTAAAAAAGTTACTTGAATCAAATTATTAAATTTATCAATATTATATAAGGTCCTCTTATATAACTATGACTATAATGATAAAAAAATGACATGCTAAATTTTAATCAAACAAAATGCTTTATCCTTATATGCATTGAACAAAGTCCTAAAGGAATATGTAAAACCAATATTAGATATAAAGTTTTCATTTTTTATCCAAGCATTAAAAAAGTATTTATTACTTTATTAATAAATTTATATAATTATTTAGAAGGTATTGCAAACTTGTTCTAATGTATTGATAGTCAATTTTAATCATAATCAATAGCATTTTGTAACTCCAAATCATTAAATATATATTTTTAAAGCAATAATTGTATGTTAATTAATTGGAACCCTAAGCATCAAACTTGTTTTTCAATACGCTACTTATATATACGTGTATTTTGTATCGATAGTTTTACATTTAACTTAGATTTTGAAAGCCTTGATTTTCCATTTTCAGTTTTACTCTCTGTTTCGACCATAGTTTTATTTCTAGCAGAAGATGATCATCGATTTCAAAGATTCATCATTCCACATAATCGATTCAAAGGGTCATTGTAATCTTAATTTAAGTAACTAATCAAATAAAATATAATATTTGCCTACTTAACATTACATTGTCAGAGTCCGTTTCACGTGCGAAATATGCTTACCGTGCGAAATGCGAAGCGGTCGCGTTCATTCGAGTTCATAAATAGACACCACATGTTCATTTTCTGAGCGGTAATGTTCATTATCTGGTGGATAATATTCAAGGGCACTGTACTGTTAAAAAAAAGGGGGATAGTGAATAGTGACGCGGTGACATAACCGTAAATATGACGATTTTTTTTTTCGGTCAACATTTTTTTTTTTAATTTATTGTCTCTGATCGTTCTGGAATAGACAATTATTAACGTTCACATATAAGTACTATATGTTCATTGTATGTGCCGTATAAGTTCACATATAACATTATCATGTTCCAACACATGTCTTTGAATATTCAGTGCTTATTTGTGAACGTGAATGTACAAATAAATGAACATCTAGTGCTTATTCGTGAACCTTCTATATAGGCTTTTCCAGAATGATCACGGGACAAAAATGAGAACAAAATGTTGACAAAAAAAAAAGTACGGCCGAGATTGCTTCGCATTTCGCACGGAAAGCCTTATCAAATTATCAGTGGATATCTTTAATAAAAAGCATTTCTAACTTTACATTGTAAGTAAATTCTTAAATATTACAAATTTCAAAATATTATTTTATTTTGTGATTTATGATGAAAAATACAATTATTTTAATTATAATATATGTCATCGTTGCGTAACTAATTCACATTTGGTATAAGACAACAAAGCCCCTTATATACATCAAACGTCAATGATTCATATATTCACTAGTGTAATATCCGTGCCTTGCACGAGATTTTTTTATTTTATTTTACAGTTGTAAAAATTATATATTTTTATTATCAAATAATGATTGTTTTAATATATACTTGATTAGTTATTTAAATTAAAAATGACAAATTGACTAAACAAATTAAAGATATAAAAAATTACATTATATAAAGAGAGACGGTACTCTCCATAACTTTATTAATCGTATAAATTGGTTAAGTAGTCTTACAAACAGGAATAGCTACAGTCTTTTACATCAATAATTTTAAAACGATAAAACATAATAAAAAAATTATTTAAATCTAATACATGAAAATGACATGCTAAACATAATAAATGACGCGATGTTCAAAATTACTAACCATTTGAAATATCGGACATTGGGATACGATCATTAACATAATAATTGCCAGTACCTCCAAGTGTAGATCCTGCATAATTAGTATTTATATTAAAGTTCATATTACTATTTAGTAGACAAAATTTCAACAAAAAATGCAAAATATTAACCTGATCCGTTATAAACTGTTCGTTATCGTTTCTCTCTAACAACAAGCAATCTCAATGTTCTATTATGTCGGGTTAATTCGTCCATAACAAAATCACCCTGATAAACTAAGATATAAATATTTAAATAAATTTATCTACATAAGAATCATCTTATTCAAATACATTAACATGTTTACCTACATAATTTATAATATTAATTAAATAAGACATATTATTTTACAAATCTAATATTGGATATTAAAAATAACAAATTAATACATGAAAGTACTTTAAAAAAATCATTCAACATTGCATTAATAAATGTCAATATTTATTTATTAATAAAAGTCATTTAACTCTAATACATGAGAATGACATGCTAAACATAATAAATGGCGCGATGTTCAAAATTACTAACCATTTGAAATATCGGACATTGGGATACGATCATTAACATAATAATTGCCAGTACCTCCAAGTGTAGATCCTGCATAATTAGTATTTATATTAAAGTTCATATTACTATTTAGTAGACAAAATTTCAACAAAAAATGCAAAATATTAACCTGATCCATTAGAAACTGTCCGTTATCGTTTCTCTCTAACAACAGGCAATCTCAATGTTCTATTATGTCGGGTTAATTCGTCCATAATAAAATCACCCTGATAAACTAAGATATAAATATTTAAATAAATATATCTACATAAGAATCATCTTATTCAAATACATTAACATGTTTACCTACATAATTTATAATATTAATTAAATAAGACATATTATTTTACAAATCTAATATTGGATATTAAAAATAACAAATTAATACATGAAAGTACTTTAAAAAAATCATTCAACATTGCATTAATAAATGTCAATATTTATTTATTATTTAATTACTATATAATTGCAAAAAAAATTGATAAAAAAATTATTAATATTTTTTACCGAATTTACTTATGGATAAATGAGTTATTAATACATCATTTTGCCATTCAATAAGAAGTTTGCCAATAAATCAGAAGCCCACAAAATTAAATAGTGGCTCGGCCCAAAACTCACTCCCTCACTCTGGGCCACATTTCCAAACCAAGCCCATTTGCCCAAAACCCTAACCAATGTAACCTGATCCCTATCACCAAACGTTTGCCTCATTTGTCTCGGTCAAACCCTAGCTTTCCTTTCCAGAATTCTCTTTCCTTTTCCATATCTCCTCACCTTTCTCTCGTTCCATTTCCAGATCTCAACCTCCATGGCGATTTCGATCTGAGCTGTCGCCATGGCCAGACCTCTCGTCATCCTCGCTTTCGCTCCATTTCCAGCCTCAAACCCTAGCTTTCCAGAAATCTCGACCTCCATGGCGATTTCGATTCGAGCTGTCGCCATGGCCATACCTCTCGTCATCCTCGCTTTCGCTCCATTTCCAGCCTCAAACCCTAGCTTTCCATAAACCTCTTTTTCCTTTTCCAGATCTCGTCACCGTGTCTCTCGTTCCATTTCCAGATCTCGCGATCCATGGCGATTTCAAACCGAGTTGTCGCCATCCATGGCGCAGATCTGTTAGTCGGAAGTTGTGCAGAGATAAATAACCCCAAAAAGCATAAGATCTCTCTCTCTCTCTCTCTCTCTCTCTCTCTCTCTCAGTATATTTTTTTTTTTTGATTCTCTAGATTTTCTTTTCGATTTTGCAGATCATCTGGAAGTCGGAGGTTGTGCTCAATATTACAGAAAAAGCAAGATTACACAAGTAAGATTTCCTTCTCTATCGATAAATCTGTATTTTTCTATTTCTCTGGATATAATTTGTTGCTTGATATCATAAACTTCCTTCTTTTAAAAATTTGTACATATTTTGACAAATTTCAGTGATTTCGACTGCTTCTTTGATTTCATTTTTCTCAAATTTTACAAACTTCGGATTGAGATATCGTATAATATGAGGCTCGCATTTCTTTTTTTTTTAAGTTCGAAATGTTTGCTTCATCTAGATTGTTCTTCATGAAGTTCATGTTCATGTATATTTTTCTTCCATTATTATTACAACCGAGTTAGTGCAATATAATAAAACCGGGTTCAATTATTTCATATAATTGGTTTAGTTATTCATATAATCGGGTTGAATAAAATCTACTATATCTATTAATGGGTCTGAATATAGTAGATTCTTACCGGCCTACATATTTTAATTAAAGAAAATGGGCTTATTGGCCCAATACTGCTACTTTAATATGTAATTAATGGGCCTAATGGGCCTGGTGATATACTGCTTACACAGATTTGTTTATAATATCGGCCTTTATATAATGGGCTTACACAGATTTGGTTCTAATGGGCTAAAACGGCCTTTATATATTGGGCTATTGGTTATTATATCGGTCCATGACCGTTGGTAAATACAGACCATTCACTTTATAAAAATAAAACAGAAGCAACAAAAACCCTAAATCATTTCTAACTTTCCTTCTTCCGCAGTTTCCATTTTTATACTTGCCACCTTTACTCTTTCATCTTTCAATTTAGAAATCACACTGATAGAAACTAACTATTTGCTTTTCCACCGCCACAACTGAGATCTGTATAACACAAAGCAAAACGAAAAGGAGATCGATAGGAAAAATATTGATGAGAGAGTCTCAATGTTCAAGAGGAGACATGGAAGAACATTGTTCTTCTGAGATCCACAGTCCATAAAGATAAAATCTCTCTCTCTCTCTCTCTCTCTCTCTCTCTCTCTCTCTCTCTCTCTCTCTCTCTCTCTCTCTCTCTCTCTCTCTCTCTCTCTCTCTCTCTCTCTCTCTCTTGTTGTGTTAATCACTCTCTCTTTCATTTAACTATATAACGTTTAAAACTTTTGATTCAATTAATGGGTTGTATTAACATTTTTTACAATGGTTTTATGATTGTTCATTGATTTCATACTCTGAAAAATAATCTAATTTCATCTAGATTAAACTGTAAGTTAATTTTTTAATAAACTATTATACATTTTGCGTTTAAGTATTATACTTATTATTCATAAAATGTTATTGATGACGATTGTTCTTCATGTTCTTCGTTGTCAGTTTAACAGTATATGTGTTTTTATAATGTCTTAAAACTATATAATAATTTCTTTGTAGTATTGAATATGCTATTTTTGGTATTAAGTAATTTTTTATATTTAATGTTATAACTTTGAATAATGTTATGATCTTAATACGGTCTAGTTACTCTGAACAAATTTAATGGGCTAGGCCCAACGACACTAAACAAATCATAACTTCGGCCCAATATATTTGTACAATAGAATACTGTACCGGAAGCATTAATTTCATATATGTTTATTTATAAGAAATTTAAAATTTATACTGGGCTTTAAAATGCAAAGAGGCCCAATCAGTTATTGGCCTTATAAAATTTACAACTTTTTGGGCCCAAACACTACGGTTTTAGTAAATCTGCAATGTAAAAGACAAATACTAAATCACTAAGGTAAAAGACAAATACTAAATCACCTATAAGCCCACGTTTAAATAAAAAAAAAACTGGTTTAAAATTTGCCTCATATAAACGGCCTTATTAAATCTCTCTCTCTCTCTCTCTCTCTCTCTCTCTCTCTCTCTCTCTCTCTCTCTCTCTCTCTCTCTCTCTCTCTCTCTCTCTCTCTCTCTCTCTCTCTCTCTCTCTCTCTCTCTCAAGATAAACAGAACAAAATAATACCATTAATGTAACATGTAGGTGCAACTTAAATATATACTGAATCATTATTTCATCTAGTACACAACTAACCTTTGCAATTACTCTACTCTATCTGAATGCAGGTAATCACTCCACGTGGTTCTGATAACAGCAGTCAAAAATATTAATGACTTAATAAAGTTCACTGAAGCTTCAAATCTGCAAGGTAGAACATTCGAAATTGGGACCATTTAATTTGTTAATAATATGAAATGTATTATTACTATTCTAGCATATATAAATCATGTACATTTACTGTATTAACCTTATTATTTTCCTTTATAGGTTTGAAGGAATCAATATCCATGATATCTGCTTCTACAAATGTGGATCAATAATATATACACATGTATTTTTCTTATACAACTTACAATATATACAATTTGTTTATTACTTTTAATTCATATACTAATTAATGATTGCATATTGTGCAAGTGCCAATACTAAAAACCATAATTTGAACTGCACTGGAAGTAAGATAGCTTTCTGGGTGATATAATATTACAAGGTATGATTATTTACATTGCAAGTTATATATTTCTTTCAGCTTTATTTTGATCATTACAATACAGAATATAATTCATATAGTAATTAGTGGTTGTTCTACTTATTTCAGTTTAAACAACTTAAACCAGAAATTGATATGCACTTGAAGTGGAATGGCCTTCTTGTTGTTATAATATTTCAAGGTAATTGTAGTAATTTACATTGGAAGTTATACATTTATTTCAGGAATTCTTGTTGCTGTTTTGACATTGCTACAAATGTCCTAAACAAAAAAACAATACAAACAATAATTGATTAATGGAATATCTGTAATTGCACATTATTTCTGTTCAATATTTCATGCTTAATGGACAAAATCCATACGAAAATCAGTAATGGAAAATGAGATCAATGTTGGCTGATATGTAAATGCAAAAAATCAGTGCAGATGGGGAAAGTGTCCGAACCTTTACCTCATTATTATGTAAATGCAAAAAATCAGTCAAAAAGTGTGAGAATATGTTTTTAAAATAACAATTTCTGAAATCTGTTCAGTATTTCCTGGTTTGAGAATATGTTTTTTATTGAACTTAATTTCTGAAATCTGTTCTACGCATATCCATACCTTTATGTATTAAAGCATATGTTCAGTTCATGATTCTATCAAACTGGGGTTTATTGTTGAGAATATGTATTGAACTTAATTTCTGAAATCTGTCTTTGTTTATTGTTGTTGTAGGAATACGTATGGGAAATCAATCTGGGATTTCAAACAACTCATGCAGTTCCAAGATGTACAACTGAAAACCTAAAGGTACGGATACTATACTAACATTTAAATGAAGGTGACAATTATATATTCAATGTTGCATAGAGTAGACTGAATGAAGGGCTGAAAAGTATTTATTCCATGTTGCATATAGGTCCTGAATTATTACTTGTAACTCTGTTTTGAATTTCATGAGTAACACTGAACCAAAGAAAATAAAGCAATATCAGTTATGTTTGCAATATATATTCAATGTTGCATAGAGTAGACTGAATGAAAGCCTGAAAAGTAGTCATTCGATGTTGCATCTGTGCAGAAAATGGGTTCTTGTTTGAAATGATATAAGCATTACAAATTATAACTGATATAAGCATTACCTCTTAAATCTATGTATTCTGTTATAGCTAATCTTCTTCACATAACTGAGAAGCTCTACATGTATATTTATAGCCGAATTTATAGGCCAATATGTGAAAGAGATATCGAGTATTTTTGGAATGCACAGATTTTCCAGATTTTCCAATATCAAATCTTCATAGTAATCTTTTTAATTTTGTTGTGCACGAGATAATTATTCTATAGTATATTATATGACTTTCTTGTTCAGATCTTGTAATCAATTTTGCTTTTTATGGATATGTTATGATTTGCAGAATTTCTGCCATAGGGGAAAGATATGGCACACATTTTCGTTTCACTTTATGGATATGTTCAGATCTTGTAATAAGTGTGCAGGTTTTTTGAATTGTCTTTGGGTTTAGGGTTTCTGGTTGGGATTTAGTATTTCAGTTTTTAATATGCTTCGAATTCAGTTTTTGTTAGCATTGATATATGTCCAGGTCTTGTAATATGTGTGCAGGTTTTATGAATTGTTTTTGGGTGATTTATTTCTGGGTGGGGTTTAGTATTTGAGTTTTTAATATGCTTCGAAAACAGTTTTTTTTAGCACTGATATATGTCTAGTTTTTGTTATTAAGTTTTTTGTGTTATATCTGTGCAGGTTTTTTAGCAATGTGTTTTGATTTGCAGAATTTTTGCCATGGGGAAAATATATGGCACATATTTTCGTTTCAGATTTTATGAAATTTTGTAATAATTTGTGCAAAATTTCATGTAATGCTTATGTAATATGTTTATGCTTCATTTGTGTCTTTGCTGTTTTGTAATATGTGTGCAGATTTTGTGCATTGTTTTTGGGTGATTTCTTTCTGGGTTTTAGTATTTCAGTTTTTTATATGCTGCAATTTCAGTTTTTTTAGCAATTGTGTATGCAAGTGATTCGATTGTATACAAAAAAATAAGGTAATCGGTTTTATTTAGTAAGATCTTCAACAACAAAAATCCGATTATGTAATATGATTTCCGGAAACAAAATCACATAAATAAAGTACCAGATCTCAAGTTATGAATATGGAAAATATATAATTCTACACATATTCTGAAAGATTCATATTGACAGAAAAATGGAAGTAACCGAAATAAATGGATTGAATGACACGTGGCCAATTTGTTGGAGAGATGCCACGTGGCATGAAAAAAATCTGTGCATTGTAGGGGTGCCACGTGACTTAGTCGAGGCTTTGCGTTTAGTAGATATATAGTAGATTGCTCATTTCGTCGTCACATGGAAGAGTCAGCATAGAGTTGCAAATAAGTATAAAATTAAAATTATATTAATATATTAATAATTTTACCAAAATAAACTAAAATGCGGAATATTATGTATTAATTAGGGTTGTTCATCGGTCCAAAACCAAACCGAATAAAACCGAACCGAAACCGAATATCGAAATTTTATGGACCGAAAACCGAACTGAACATACTCGGTTTGGGTTCGGCTCGATTTTATTCGGTTCGGTTTTGGACCGAAATAACCGAATCTTTTGAAATTAGGTTAATTTAGGTTATTGAAGCGGATTTAGTGCACAAAACCGAATTAGACCGAACCGAACTTGGACCGAACTAGACCGAACTTGGACCGAACTAGACCAAACCGAATAAGGTTGTACTGGTTTATCTAGAAATTTAGGATTTTATTTTTATTTTAAAAATATTCGATTTTGACCGAACCAAAACCGAACAAAAAACCGAATATTATTTTTATGCGAACCGAAAACCAAACCGATTATAGATCAGTTCGACTTTGGTCCGGTCGGTTCGGTTAAAAACCAAACCGACCGATGCACAACCCTAATATTAATATATTAGAGCATGTCCTGTGCGTAACACGACTTTAGCCACTAGTTAATATGGAGTATAAAAATAGTCTCAAATAAACATTCTAACATTAATTACATATCATTTGGTCGAAAAAATAAACTAAATCTGGAAACCGTAGAGATTGAATATGTTCATTATAGTATCCCTAAATTAGGGACGCTGCTACGTTTACACTCAGTGTAAACAATAGTGTTTTTACATCTTTTTGTCTTTTGCTAATTTTGTTAGAAAAGAATATTTTTAAAGCGCTTATTTGCTTCATTTTCAAGCCTTTGTAAAAATTCTCGAAGGTAATCAGCTTCTTCATATTGTACTAAATCTTTAATAGGAGGGATCCAAAGATCCTTTTCAATTTGTTTTTTTCCAAATTTCATAGAATTTTTTCATTAATAACCTGGCTCTGATACCAATTTTTTCAATGCTAGGATTTCGGCGGAAGATAATCAAATATTGTAAATTAAACACCTAGGGTGTGCACGGATCTTTAAAAGCTTGGTCTTTTTATGTGAAAATTTCCCTTTAAAATTACTATATATTAATAACATGCCTTTTTAGTGGGTAAAGGTCCACCAGCCTTTCGCATAATTAAGCCTAATATCCTTAAACAAATTTACTAATCCCTTGGGGCTAGCCTTTTCTCTTTTACAGTTAAGAAAAGAAATTATACCTCCTTTGATAGGGGATCTTCAGGTTTTCTGGGTTGAGCTCTTCTGCGCCTCCTCGCGACTTACTTGGCCACTCCAGATGCACCTTATCTTCCTCTAGAGGATAATCTTCTTCTTAACCAACCACATGGTTAGAGATCACTGCCGCCTTAATGGATTAACAAATATGAACCAGGATCTGGCTTAATAGCGAAAGATTTATCTAATAAAACTGAGGCATATTATTATAGTAACTTCTTTGGGAAAAGAAGGGTTTAAGCTGCCATTACAAAGCTTTTTTAGAGAGGTTTTTCTAGGTAGAATGTGTTGTTCCTTCCTCTCTCGCTTCTATCTCCTTATATAGAAGGAGTTACATGATTGCTTCCATTGTTCACCCTTCAACGTGTATAATTTTACATCGTTAATAAAAAGCAGAAATGACTTTTTGTTTTCTTCATTTTAGTCTTCATATGTGGGCTCCAGTGCCTGCCACTGATGTCTTCAATTATTGCTTTTTCAACAGCTTCTGATAATGGGGCGTGACGTAAGTGCTTACATCATTTCTTCAATAATTTTCTTCAATCCGTGGATGCTTAAAGTCTGCCGACATCTTAATGTGCCTCAGAAATGGGCCTAGTTTTCATGGATTTGGATCTTCATTTGATCCAAAAGGATCGCATTCTGTTTCTGGATCTCCACAGCTTTCTTCAAGGATGTCTTGAAGTCGAGCTAATATCTTTGTGCAATCTTCATGCTTCATCATCGTGCACAGCCGATGAGCTGTCTCCATACTCCCAATGAACTCATGGTTCACCATCTGAGTTGCAATTTTTTCAAGATCTTTTTCAGCTGCTCTGATGCCTCCAGTTCTTCCGATGATGGCGAATTCTGATTTTATCTTAAGAACATAGTGGCTTTTCAAATAATTCTTAATAATAGAAGACACAGTTTTAAAACCTAGGGCTCTTCTATATTTGGTAAAATCCTTATTAACATTTGGAATCTTCTTCCAGGGTTGGTTTATTTCATATTCAAACTTAAAGTTTTTGGATAGAAAGCCAATTTCAATCAAGGAGTAAGTCTCAAAAACTCCAAATCCTTTCTGATATTCAAGGCTAACTTGGAAGAATTTTAGGAAGACATTGCTCTTTTTCATTTGTTTTAAATCCTTAAAAAGATATGGAATTAGACTTAATTCACTGAAATCAGGTGAAGGATAAACGGTTCCTAAAAAACCCATATCATAAATGTCTTTAAAAAGTCTTGGATTAGCTCCAGGTAAAAGATTAATTCTAGGATAAATTCTGGTGTGATCAGGAAAGCAAACTTCATCTGTTTTAAGATCATAAATCATTCTGATTTTTTCAAAAATATATTTTTCAAGTTTGGAGATTTCTAAAACTTGGATACCCTTTGAGGAAGGATTTAAAATAATTATTTGGATTGTGGTTTTCACCGAATCTTTTTTATCTTTTAAATTGGTGCTAGGCACCGATGTTTGGACCTGTACACTTGTTACAGGCTGCTGAAATGAGGAGCTTGAAGCCTCATTGTTTTTATTCAGAGACGGTTTTTCCCATTGCTGGAAGGATCCACGTCTAAATCCATGTCATCCATTGACACTTCAAGGTTGATGATTTCACTTAACTGGTCGTTTAAACAACCAATCATATCTGAGATTTCATCATGTTGAGTAAAACTCTTCATGAGCTCTTGGAGTTATGATTCTCCTTTTTCAATTAGAGATTTCCCTTCTCTACAGAGGTTGTCGCACTCCTGACGGAGGCTCTCACTTTTGGTGAATAAGGACCTTCCCTTAGCGATGTTTTCAATTGAGATTTTAAGCCTCTCACAATGCTTATATAACCCAGAAGTTTGAAACTCTAGATTTTCAATAATGTTATCAATCTGTTCTGCAACATATTTGTTCTCCATTCCTGCAATTTAAAGATTAGGACGAGATAATAAATCGGCCAGAAAATTATCCTTTCCTTTTATACTTTCAATGGCAAAGTTAAATTCTGAAAAGAACACTTGCCATCTATGAATCTTTTTATCTTGGGGGCCAACCCCTTGTTTACCAAAGATTAATGCTCTAACTTGAGTGTTATCAGTTTGCACGATAAATCTTTTTGAGTAAAGGAAAAGTTGGAACTTCTTAATTCCTTTTAGTATTGCTAAACATTCTTTTTGATTAATGCAATATCTAGTTTCAGTATCAGAAAAAGTTCTAGAATAATATCTGCAAATTTGTCCTAGATCATTTTTAAGGATGCAACCAAAACATTGCTCACTTGCATCAGTTTGAAGGATAAGATTATCTTTTTCATCAG
Organism: Rheum nobile; assembly: GCA_027886185.1. Taxonomy (NCBI): domain Eukaryota; kingdom Viridiplantae; phylum Streptophyta; class Magnoliopsida; order Caryophyllales; family Polygonaceae; genus Rheum; species Rheum nobile. The sequence goes on from WOAB01000056.1 coordinate 3,298,219, forward strand.
GGAGTCTTAATCTTGGAAGGCTCTTAGCTTCTTCTTTTAACTTTCTAACACATTTTGTGTGTTCTTCATTCCATCCTATCTTATTGTTTTTTCTAATAAGTTTTTGGATGGGCAGTTTCTTTTTTGCAAGGTCGGGAATTAAATCCTGAACATAATTAAGGATTCCAAGGAATCTTTGAATTTCTTTTTTAGTTTTTAATTCATCAGGTAATTCAAGGAGTTTTTTACCTAGATGGTCTTGCATTTCTATTCCATTTTTGGATATGTTTACTCCAAGAAATTCTATTTCATTTTTACATATTATTGTCTTGGACTGACTAAGAACAATTCCTTCATTTTCACACCTTTGAGCAAACGTTTTAAGATGATTTTTATGTTTCTCAATAGTTTCAGAACAAATTAATATGTCATCAATATAGACTATTAAAATTTTTCTCATATCGTGAAAAACATTATCCATTCTCCTTTGAAATATGTTAGGAGCATTTTTTAATCCGAAAGGCATTACTAGCCATTCATAATGGCCATTTGGGGTACTAAAAGCAGTATATTCAATCGATGATGGTTCCATTTTAATTTGCCAATAACCAGATTTACAGTCAAACTTATAATAGAATTCTTTTCCTGTTGCAAGGTTAAGAAGTAAATCTTTATTTGGAAGGAAATATCCATCAAAAATAGTTTGAGAGTTAAGCTGTTTATAGTTAATAACCATTCTAGCTTTTCCACGTTTTATTTCGCTATGATTTCGGACCATAAAGGCCGGAGAAGAATGTCTACTGACCGAAGGTCTTATAATATTCATTTTAATTAGTTGTTTAAGCTGTTTATCAAATTCTTCGCGATCTTTTTCACTATATAGCATGGGTTTTACCCTGATTATAACATCGGGGTTTTTTAACTCTATTTTTGCTTTAACAGTTGTTTCTTTCCAGAAAGCTAAAGGGTTTTTAGCAAAAAAATTTGCTAAAAATTCAAGAATCTCGGTCTGATCTCTTTCATCAATGAAGTTTATAACTGGTTTTTCACCACACTTCGCTGGTACTCTGATAGTTTTTTGGATAGTATAAGGATTATGATTTCTAGGGATGACCAGAAGTTCTTCACAAGGTGTTTTAAACCTTATAGTATTTATAGTTTGCTTATAATAGCTGACTTGTTGAATAAAATCGTTGCCAAGAACGATATCACACTTTATTTTGTCAAAAATAAGGCTGTATCTGAGTTTTACAATTTTACTGCCCATTATTAAGTGAATATTTTCGGCATATTCATTTATAAGGTTTTCATTGTTATCAAAACCATATACTTTTATTAGTTTATCAAATCTTTTTATTTCCTTGAGTAAAAAGCTTTTTATAATACTAGTCATTGCTCCTGTGTCAATCAGGGCACAAGTTGTTATCATGGTTTCATGTATAGTAGTTTCAATGTAAACAGATCTTGAAGTTATTTTGGTTGACATATCTCTACATTTTCTCCAATGATAAACTTGATTTGGTTATTAGTTATTTCATACTTGGTTTCATTTAGGAATTCCATTCCTAGGATTAGGTCGACTATTGTCATAGACTCATCTATAACACATTTTACGATTGTATTTGTTTTTCCTATTTTAACCGGGATGTTAACATATTCAAATAGTTCTCTATCTCCATTGTTAAAACTTTCGATTATAATTTTTTCTCCTTGTTTAACTGTTAGGCCATTAACTGATTTAATGAAATTTCTAGAGGCTCCAGTGTCAATAAGGACATTGTCCTTCCATTCTGTACCATCAAAGTACAGGATATTATCAACCATTAAATTATTATATTTTTGTTTTCTTGGGTAAAGGTCTAAAATGTTTTTGTTATATTTTCTTGATTTTGCTCTGCCTAATTTATCAAAAGTTAAAGGTTTTTCATCTTGGCTAGACGTTTCGCCCATTTCAGGAATGTTTCTATTTACATCGATATCTATTTCATCACTAATTGAAAATCTTTCTTTTATCGGATTGATAGACCTCAGGACTTCAGAGAAATCGTTTTCAATTTCAATATAAGGTTTTTCATCATACATTTTAACATAATTGATGTTTGTAAAAGCATAAAGTCCTCTATAGTGGATCGTAATAGGACTTTTTCCTTTAACCATAAGATTAGGATTTCCTAATTTATAAAATAACATGATATTATCATCAATTTTTCATCCGTAAGACTTAAACTAAATTTAGGATAACTTGTGAACTTTATAGTTTGGTAGCAAAGGTTACCATTAACTATTCCAAGGCTTCCTTGTTGATAATCAGTTAATCTACTGTCTTGCAAGACAAGGGTTATGGGACAATCAAATCCTTTTCTAAAAAGACTTTTAACTAGAATTTGGATACCTGCAAGGTAAACATACCCAATTTTTTCTCGTTTTTCCTTAGGGATTTTACTAAGCCTATCTTCTATCCAGTTTTTGTTTAATAATTTCAAACAAACCTTTCCACTCGCGTTCTCAATTCTAATACTTTTTTCACCTTCGATGTAGCTATGTATTATTACTTTTTCTCTTTTGAAAATGCCTTTTAGGGATTCGAAGGGGCTTTGATTTATTGGTTTCAAGGATAATTTTGTTTTAACTAATTCTTGATATTTCTTTTCATCAAAGTTTATTACAGCAAGACAGTCTCCTTTCTTTTCAGAGATTAATTCATTTTCGTTTTTCATATCCTGATTGTTTATCTCTGAACTCATTCTGAATTAGAGTAGTCTGTGAACTTTTCATCTTCTGTATTAATATTGTTACTACTATCTGTTTCATAGTAATAAATATCTGAATAATCCGATTCTTCACTATCTAATCCTTGAGTATCTCTTAAAAAAATTTCAAAGTTAAATTCTCTGATAAACTTTTCTTTTTTCTTAGGGCATTCATTAGCAAAATGTCCTGGTTGTTGGCAAATCCAGCATTTACATTCTGATTTTGGTTTAGTAGGATTTCTCCTAAATCTTCTAGGCTTTCTCTGGTATTTGTTTGAAGTGTTTTTATTGAATTTTTTATAATACTTAACTTTATATTTTTTGGGATTTCTTTTATATTGCTTTTGCCGTTTGTTACTTGTTTCACAACCCCACGCATTGGGCCCTTCCCAAGTATATGGTGGACAGTATAATTTATATGTTCCTACTTTTTTAACATTTTTTTGAATTTTCATTTCACGACAAAGTTTTCCTATTTCATTTTTTATGAAAGTTTCTCGAGCTCCAAAATTGTCTACTAGTTTTGGATTTTGTATACTATGTTCTTTGTATTTTTCAGAGAAATATCTCGCCCATCTATATGGAAGTTTATTAAAAAGTTTGTCAAGCAAATTCTTTATTTTCTTGTTATCAAGCTCTTCATAAATCGCGTAATAATAATGAGCGAATTCATAAATATATTCTCTAATATATTTCATGTTACATATTGACAGATTTTCAAGTTTATAAACTGCATCTTCAACTTCTTTATTTCTCATTTGGGTTGAATTGTCATTCCAGGTTTCACCAAAACTTTCTTGCCATATTAGATTTGTGATAATATCAACTTTTTTACTAATCGTTATTTGATTTTCGAAATTAAGTCTGCTTAGCTGCCTAGTTCCAAAGTTTAATCCATTCCACCATTTTTTAATATTTCCTTCCAGAGTGTTTATAGCATAATCAAACATTTTATTATCGTTTTCTTCTTCAAGGAGGGTATTGAAGACTATTTTTAGTGCATCAAACCATTTTTGAATGGCTGCATCTTTATCAAGAATACAGTCTAAATTGAGCTTGATTCCCATAGGGGTAACTGGAATCTCTTTACTCATTGTTGGAGTAAATCTTGTATAAGCTTTATATTCTCTAGTGTTATATAAAGGAATCATGGATTTTTTAACTGGTCTACCACTATAAAAAGTTTCAGCTGATCTTTTTAAATTGCTAGTTCCTGCCTCTTCACTTTTAACATGAGGAGTTGCATTAGCATCACCTGTATTTGTATTTATTTTTAGACCTTGAAGTTTTTTATTGATTTCTTCAATCTCAGAGTCTGAGTAATTAGATAAAACACTTTCTCTTTTTATCATTCTTCTACTTCTATTTCTTCTGTGTCTTTAATCACAAGGATGAATATTCTTTCTTTCATAGCCTTTTTCATTTCTTCGAATTGTTTTTTAAAATCTGGTAGTCCATAATGATTTCTTATGGATGGCATTATTAGCCTTTCACTATCGTCCAGAGCATATTTTTTTAACTTTTATTTTAGATTTCTTAATATCTATTTTACCCATGAAATCTACTATTGTCTCCATACTTTTTTCTATAGTTTCCAATTTTTCTATTTCTTTTTCCATCTTTTCTATTCTTCTTTCAATTTTCTTAACGTCTTCCAGTATGTTAGTTAATATTTCGAGTAAATTGTTTATATTACTCATTCAAGAGTTCTCTTAAGTGCTTCAAGCATTATTATCTTGAAATCAATATCTCTAGAGGACTGATTTATTCTAAACATTATATTTCTATCACCTCTTAGCTCTTCGAGTTTCGTATCTAATGAATTTTTAAATCTTATTTTTTGGTATGTGTTTTCTAATCTTAAATCACATAATAGACTTAAGGTTTGTCTAAACGTATTAAAGTCTTGCTCAAAATGATAAGAACTTTCATTATTGGTTGGAATATGATTATTATCAGTTTTCATCATTTTAACAGGTCTCTGACTCATTTATTATTGTCTAAATCGTCCAAAAAATGGGAAGTGGACAAAAGTGTAAAAGATTCCTTTTTTACACTTAGTGTAAATGGACATTTGTCCCTAAATTAGCCCCAAATCGTTTCATATCCTTCACTCTCATTCGGTGATTTTCAACGATAAAGTTGAATCTCTGACCCATCATATCATGAATCCATCTTTTTATTTGTTCATATTCTTCTTCGATGAATCTGAAGAGACTCTTTCATCTACCTTTGCAATATTGGATGAGTTGGATAAATGATCTATGTGCGACGTTTTTTTTAGAAACTAACCCTTTAGAAAACTAACCCTCTTCCCCTAAACCCTACACTCTTTATCCTATATCTTAAATCTTAAACCCCAAAAAATAATATTTTAGAGAGAGAAAAAACAAAGAAGAGGGAGAAAAAATAATAATAAAATAAGTTAGTAGGGGTAGGAAAAATACATAAAAACTAATAGGGGGTAGTTTTGTTAATTGAAAACTCTTAAAGGGTCAATGGGTCCAAAACCCTCTGCAATATTTGAGATTTTTCGAGAAAGCACAACGCTGCCCCCGCGACATCGCCTACCTTATCCTTGGCAGTCTGATTGTCCAAACTCCCTTTTTAAAGTTATGATATTAGTTTGTAGAAAATAATTAAATCTATAAGGAAGAGGAGACCCACTGTTTAGCTTTTTTAGGGTTAATTTGGTATCGTAATAGGAATCACGTTAGAATGAGGAATCGAGTTGGAACGAGGAATCGGGTTGGATATGAGGAATGAGGTTGAGTGATTCTTAAGACTTAGTGTTTGATATAAATTTGGAGATGTAGAAGGAAGACAAAAGTAGGTTTGCGTCATACCTCTATTTGTTTCGTGGGTATGGGGAATGGTCTTGTAGCCTCGAATGAGTCATTCTATGGAATTAACTTCATATTCATACCTACATCTACCAAACACCAAAACTGGTATAACACATTCTCAAACCCATTCCCTATACCCAGGTATACAAACAAACAGCCTTTAAAGGTTTGACGATGAATGAGGGTGTCGACACATAAAAAGGTTTCTCCTTTAGTGTATATATAAATAGAGTCAGACTCTGGTGAAACAGATGCTTACGGTGAAACGTGAGGAAGAATGAAAGCCAACCATTTTGGGATAATAAAAGACTATGATGGAACATCCATCATAGCAAACATACACCCTCTCACACTCAATCACACCTCATGGTCAATATTTGACCATTGACCGTTGACCGGTCAAACTGACTTTTTGTCTTTTTTTAAAATACACTTTTTTATCCTTGTTTTTATACACATTTTCATCATAAAATTGTTTATAACAAATGAACAATTTTCTATTAAATTTGAACAATTGTATATTAAAAGTTGAACATTTGTTTTTGAACAATATATAAAGTTGAACAATTGTACGAACAAAGTTGAACGATTATATCTTAAAGTTGACCAATTTTATTTTTATGGTTAGACGACTGTTTCACTAAGCAAATTTTAGTTTTTTTTTTGGGCAATTTTTTTTTCTTGTTTTCCTACACGTTTTTATCATAAAATTGTAACTAAAAAAGTTGAACAACTCCCTATTAAATTTGAACAATTGTATCTTAAAAGTTGAACAATGTTTTTTTAACAATATATAAAGTTGAACGATTATACCAAAAAAGTTGAGCAATTGTATCTTAAAGTTGAACAATTTCATTTTTATAGTTAGACATATGTTTTCACTAAGCAACGGTCAGTTTTGTTTTTTTGGCCAATTTTTTTTCGAGATAAAATATTTTTATTATTCTTTTATTCTTGTTTTCCTACACGCTTTCCTCATAAAATTGTTTCTAAAAAATTGAATAATTCTCTCTTGAATTTGAACAATTGTATCTTACAAGCCAAACAACTTTTTAACAATATATAAAGTTGAACAATTGAACCATAAAAGTTGAACAATTTAAATTGCATAAAAATTCAAACTTATAACAAAAGATAGATTGAACAATACTTCATTAAAATTTTAACAATTGTCCAATAAACTAGAAGTTTTGTTTATAATGTACTATAGACATAATACAACTCAAAATGTTCAAACATAAACCCTAAATGTGTAGGAAAATAAGATTAGTAAAGACGACAAAAACAGCCACCCCTAAAAAGTTGTTAAACATTAAGATACAATTGTTCAAACTTATATACACAGCAAACACAGTTGTCTAACATAAAAATAAAATTGTTCAACTTTAATATTGTTCAAATTTTAACATACAATTGTTCAACATTAAAAACTAATTGTTCAGTTTTTTTCATTAAAAGTTTATAATGAAAACGTGTAGGAAAACAAAAAAAAATGAAGAAAAAAAAAATAAAAAAATTAAAAAATCTGGGTGTTGACCGTTGACCGAGATTGAGTATGATAGGATATATGTATGGTAATATTGAAGGCCTAGAATGCTCATCACATTTTATCCTAAGGGTGTTCCTCACATGAAGTTAATTCTATATAAATATATTTATAACAATTATATTATATGTGACATGTATTCAAGATGACAACAAAAACGACCTAGCTTGTATGATTCTAGATTAAGCAAGCTTCGATTGTTACAAAACATTTATGTAAAACTTTTATAGCCATATCGATCCTGGCTTGCTCCAAGCCACCACCACTTACAAACAAGTTCAAGCTACACCAATATCACAAATATACACATCAAATGTCCTTCAAATGAACACACTTGGACAAGAACACATCAACGTTACGATCCGACGATCCCCCAGGAGCAAAAGCTTTCTTGGCCAACTCCCTCCACTTCCGAGCATTCTCCCTCATTTCATCGCACTTATCTCCACACATCACATCTCTCAAACAACGCCCAATCTCGTCCCTCGAAACGACACCGTTCTCCCCAACTCTCGTCTTAAGCCCAACCTTCCACAAGTCCTGCACAAGCTTAGCGTTCGGCGGCTGGTCGGTCCACTGAGGTATAGCCACCATGGGCACTCCCAACGACAACGCCTCCTGAGTCGAGTTCCATCCACAATGCGTAAGAAAACACCCAAGGGCGTCGTTCGCCAGCACTTGGATTTGCGTGCACCACTCGACGAGCATGCATTTCCCCTGAGCCGTCATTTCCTCGACGATCCCCTTGGGGAGCTTGGGCTGCTCGGTGGCTCGTAGGGCCCACAAGAAGTCGCGGTCGGACTCCTTGAGGGCCCACACGACCTCCTCGAGCTGCTCCTTGGTGAAGTCGGATAGGCTGCCGAAGGAGACGTAGATGGCGGAGCGCGGGGGCTTGGTGTTTAGCCATTTGATGGCGGCGGTGGTTGTGAAGTGGTTGAAGTTGAAGAGGTGGAGCCCGTAGTCTTTGTCGTTGGGGTCTTGTTGGTCTAAGAAGGAAGAGGGGATTGTTGGGCCGATTGTTAGTAGTGGGTTGTGTTTGGACATTGAATCCACCACCTACAAGTATATATCAATTTTAATTAATTATATCAAAGTTTCTATCAAGTTGACATACCAAAAACAAGTACGAAAAAGACTGATACCAAACAACAAGATTAAACTTCCAACTAAGTACAAAGGTCCTACTCATAGAGGGTGCACATCAAATGTCCAAACTTCTTAAATGGATTAATGTAGATGTAACATTTAGACAAAGATCAAGATAGCGCGCTTATCTACAAAATTGAAAATATTCATGTATTATATTCACTCACACTCAGAAAATATATTTACACAGAGATCATATGCACACATAATACACATCATATACACATATATTCTTCTTAATAATTAAAGATATGCAAATATTAATACAAAGCATATGCATATACACTTTCAATAATATAGATGTACACATAATATAAAGTATATGAACACACATTTACAATTAAGTTTCATGTTCACTCATTCTATATAAGTATTCATATGCGCATAACCCATATATATATACGTATATTTTATTTATATGTGAGCATATAAATATATAGTGGGGGTTCGGGTGAGAACCCTCCCACACGAGAATGGGTGAGAACCATTCTCACTCTAACACGTGATGTCACATGCTAGTGATGACATTATCATTTCTTCTTCTTTTTTTCGAACAATTGGGGGCAATTTTTATTTTTTAGATAGTGCATTTGTATCAAGAAGTGCATTTGATATATACACATCTATTTTTTTCTATTTCTTTCAGAATTATATTTCCAATTAAGTACAAACATGTCCTACTCATAGACGATTCACATCAAATGACCAAACTATTAAAAGGATTAAATTTAGACAAATATTAAGAATGCGCGCTTAATTATCTACAGACTTAAGAACAATGTATTATATACACTCATACTAACAAAACATATTTACACATAACACAAAGCATATACATATATTCTTCTTAATAATTATATGTGTTCATATGAACACACATTTGTAATTAAGTTTCATTCCATGTGTTCATATACGCACATCGCAAATATATGTATGTTTTATTAATATGTGACATATAAATATAAATAACTTTCGCGTTTGCATATAATAAATGTTGATTATCGCTTGATTTTTTCTATGAAATATATAGTTTGAAATACACGAATACAGGTACGTTTATAGAATTAAAGAATGGGATGCTTTTTTTTTTTTTGTAATATAAAAAAGATAGAAGGATTGTGTTTTTGTTCATACCTTCTAGCATGTACGTATTTGTCAATAATATATGTCACTATCACAACAATCCACTATAATCAAACTCTGTGATAATATCGCCTCTCTTTCAAAAATACAACAATTCACTACACTAATACACGAGTTTACGTCACAAGCATTTTTTGGTCAAGTCTTGCTACGTACATATCTTGTAAAGGATGACAAATCGTGTCTTATAGATCACGAAATTCGAATTTCCCCTACTCTAGTCAATTTTAAAAGTTAACTAACTAGTGACGTACGTAGATGAGTTATCGATTGAGTCTAATTGAGCACAGCACTTCGAGTTCGATATATCTTTCTAACACAAGTTAATTAAATATAAATTAATTTAACGTGTAAATAGTTCACCATAATCTTTCCTTATAAATTGTTATTTTTTCATTCTTATAATAAAACTATAATCCTTGTGGATATAGTCCATACAAAATCTTATTATCTAGCTATAAATAGAAAGTTTGGAAGTTTGGGCTCATTTGGCTCCGGTCACCATTACGAGCTGGAGATTTCTGTAGGACCATAAGTCACTTAATTACAGAGATATTGACAGATCGTCCTCAGCCCTTACGTCGGCAACGTAAATCAAGTTAAGTACGATTATTATTAAGGGTTTGTTTGGTTTGAATTTAACAAAAATGAAATATATTTAGTTTATTTTAACATCATGTTATATTAATTAAAATTTTAATTTTGAATTGAGACTCTAAATTAATTTGTGTGTGAATAGAGAAAAAATGATTTATCATTTTAAACCTTATCCTAATATAATAGTGAGAAAATAAATACATTTATCAAAGGACCAATAGATTGAATGAAGAAAATAAATAATTTCATCATTTGAATTAATGAATAATGACATTAAGTGAACTAGATTCATTTTATTTTCCTTACCTTCCACAATTCAAACAAAATGATCCCCAAACAAAATATTTCGAAGAGGTTCTTAATTAAAACCCCATTAGTGTCGAACGCTCTCTATGGTGATACCGCCCTCTTTTCCGATTCCCTCCGGTGTTACTTCCCCGACGTCTTCTCGGCCACCAGATAAACCCCCTGATCCGCCTCTTACTTGGAGCGAAAGGGTTAGTGGGGAGAGAAAACAATTTCATGCTCCTCTTGCTAAGGATGCGCTATGAAAATCGGGGAAAATCAAGGTCTCGTATCCTGACGGGGAAGACTAGACGCCTCATGTGGACATTGCCCATGACGTAATGCACTCTTTTGCATTTTATATAAGGACCCCTAATTAAATTTTGCCCCGGGCCTTGAAAATGTTAGGACCGGCACTGTGGTGAACGGGGAGAAAGTGTTTTTGGAATATGAGGGGCTTCGCACGATCTGTTTCAGATGCGGTATGTATGGGCATCTCGTTGATAAGTGTCCGCAACCGGCTAAGTCTGATCATCACGTGGTGGTTCCGGTGGATTCTACAGACGCTCAAGGAGGCGACGATTCCCCGACGGTCGGTCCGGGATGTAGGTTCTTGGATGAATGCGGATACCAAATCTTCTCGGAGGAGAGAGAATCTTTTCTCAACGGATTCTGCGGGGGGGAATATCTCAAAAAATAGATTTGCCGGCTTGGAAAATATGGATGAAGATATGGATAGTCGGTTGGAAAGGATAGAAGATCAACTAACTACCAAAGATAAAGCTAAGGATGTGGAAAGTGGGAAAATTTTGAATTCGGTAGTGCAAGGCCTTGAAGGGGGCCCGGGTTCATCAAAACAGGCTATGAAGAAGAATCCCCATAATGCTAAGTGGGCCAAAACAGATATCTCTTCAGAGAAGGTTATGGGCCAAGTGATGATTAAGGCCCAAGAATCTATTCTGGCCCATATTAGTCCAATTTCGGCACAAAATCCACATACTCAAGTGGTCCCATTTACTGAGAAGAATTTTGAGACCGAGACAGCTCTTCCCGTTGTTTTTTCGAAAAGAATGACGGCGAAGCAGGGAATGGAACTCGATGAAAATCAGACGGGGGTTCGGTGACCCTCTTGCAGAAAGAGCCTCCAGATCCGGGTGATGAGACTCATTGTGGGAATTATGTCGATCTGGATGCTGTTGGGGTTGATTTTGATATGGATGTGGGCTTGCCGGCGACGGCTTTGGCTCCAAATGGAGCGTAATTTTGACGGTGACTTTCCTCTTCTTTCCTGTTTTATATGGATTGCATCATTTGGAACGTTCAAGGAGCTGGAAGTAAAGGGTTTAGGAGGGCGTGTCGTTACCTCCTCAATAAGAATAAAGTTGATGTTTTGTGCCTCTTGGAAACAAGAGTGTCTGGCGATGTTGTGCAGCGGGTTTGTAATTCGCTCGGTTACTCTAATAATGTCTGCGTTGAAGCTGTCGGTTTTTTGGGCGGGATTTGGATTTTATGGAACGCTGATGTTACCTCAGTGAGTGTGGTTTTGGAGAATCCCCATTTTATTCATGCTCTAGTTTCATCGGGTGGGGATCTGGTGCATTTGATTGTTGTGTATGCCCCCCCGTCGGCCCCTCGTCGTCGTCAGTTTTGGCTTGATTTGGAGCAGACTGTTGCAGGGATTTCTGAACCCCTATTTCTTAGGGGTGATTTCAACTGTATTTTGAAGCTTGAGGAAAGGCAAGGGGGTGCTGGCGGGCTTTCGCCTAATTCTACTCTTTTTGCTGACTTGGTTAATCGGCTTGACATCATTGACATGGGGTATATTGGCACTCGTTTTACCTGGAGTCGGGGTCTTACGGAGACGACTACAGTGTCTAAATGCCTCGATCGAGTTTTCACCAATGTTCAGGGGAGACTTGCGTGGGAGGAAGCAGTGGTTCGTCACCTCCCCAAGACGAAGTCAGATCATAACCCTCTTTATCTGACTTTGTCTCCGAACTTTGCTTCTAATCGCTCTCGTCGCCCCTTCAGATTCGAGGCTATGTGGTTAAAACATGCTAATTTCATGGACTTTTTATCTAAATCTTGGAAGGGTGAAGTTGAGACCCCGGATGCGCTGGGAATGCTAAGAGATGAGTTGAAGGTTTGGAATCGGGAGGTCTTTGGTAATCTGTATTACCGTAAAGACAAAGTTTTGGCTAGGCTGGACGGTATTGCTATTTCCATGGATAATGGGGCCATTAATAGGTTGCTTGATTTGCAGCAGGTATTGCGTAAGGAGCTTGATGACATCCTTCTTCAAGAGGGAATTCTCTAGTTTCAAAAATCCCGGGAGCAATGGATTAAGTACGGTGATCGTAACACTTCCTTCTTTCACACGAGCACGCTTGTTCGTCGTCGTAGGAGGCATATTGCTGCTCTTAAAAATGAGGCTGATGTTTGGGTTAATGATCGTCAGGAGCTGGAGGCTATGGTCTCAAATTATTTTGCCCGTCTGTACTCCCTCCCTGATCAGGAGATACACAATGACCGCCTCTCTGGTGGTGGCTTCCCAGTTTTGTCTCATGTGGATATGTTGTCTTTATCCTCCCCCTTTTCTGATGAGGAATTCTGGGCTGTGCTGCGCAAGATGGGGGCTTATAAGGCTCCCGGTATTGATGGTTTTCAGCCCGTTTTCTACCAAAGATGTTGGTCTCTTCTGGGGCCCTTGGTGTGTCGCTTTGCTCGAGATTTCTTTCGCTCGGGGTCACTTCTGCTGGGGGTGAATGAAACCCTTGTTTCTCTTATTGGTAAGGTTGCAAACCCGGATCATGTCTCGTAATTCCGGCCTATTAGCTTGTGTAACGTCATTTATAAAATGATCACCAAGGTCTTGTCAATCAGATTGCAGCCCCTCGTGTCTAAGTTGGTGGGTCCTATGCAGAGCAGCTTCATTCCGGGTCGATCAATTACGGATAATGTCATCCTTGTGCAGGAGTTGGTACATTCTATGCATTCCAAGAAGGGGCGCAAGGGCTGGATGATACTCAAACTCGATCTAGAGAAAGCCTATGACAGGCTCCGTTGGGACTTCATTGAGGATACTTTGAGGGATGTGGGCCTCCCGTCGGATTGGATCCGTTGGATTATGGAATGTGTCTCTACGGCTTCTATGCGGGTTCTTGGGAACAATGAGATGACTGAGAGCTTTCATACTACTAGGGGGGTCCGTCAAGGGGACTCTATTTCTCCGTATTTATTTGTTCTTTGCCTTGAACGTTTAAGCCATTTGATTGGGACGGAACTGAATCTGGGGAACTGGAAGCCTATTGTTGCTTGTCGCAATGCCCCAGCGTTATCTCATGTTTTCTTTGCGAATGATATCATCCTTATGGCGGAAGCTTCGGGGTCGCAAATGCAAGTTATCATGGATGTCTTGAATAGATTCCGTCATATTTCGGGTCAGCACGTGAGCATCTCGAAGTCTCGTATCTTTGTCTCCCCCAATGTTAGTACTGATGTGATTTGTCAGCTTGAAGAGATTAGTGGTATGAAAACGACTAAGGAGTTGGGTCGATACTTGGGTATGCCTATCCTTCACCAGCGTGTAAATAAGGATACCTATGCGGAGCTCCTCACCAAGGCTAATGCTAAGCTGGCTGGTTGGAAGTGTCGTACGTTGAGTTTTGCAGGACGAGTTACTTTGTCAAAGTCAGCTCTTTCCTCTCTCCCCTATTATACTATGAGTTCGGTCAAGTTGCCAAAGTCGATTTGCCTCTCCCTTGATAAAATAACCAGATCTTTTATTTAGGGGGATGTTCATGGTTCTCGTAAGCCTCATTTAGTGTCATGGGATGCGGTTTGTCTACCTCGTTGTAGTGGGGGTTTGGGTATTCGGGTTACGCATGATTCGAATCTGGCTTGTTTAGGGAAGCTCGGTTGGAGACTGTTAAACCAGTCGGTTGGTGTTTGGGGCGCTTTGATGTGTGCTAAATATGGGGTCACTCTTGATGGGGGGCGATTGACTCAATCGAGACATTATGCTATTTCCTATACGTGGCGGAGTATCTGTTGGGCGTTTCACCAGGTGATGGAGAAGGGTGTTCGTTGGAATGTTGGGAATGGCGTGAGCATAAGCTTTTGGAAAGATCGGTGGTTATCTGACCGTCCTCTTCTCGATGTGGTGACGGGGCCGGTTGATTCGAGCTTGCTGAATTGTAAGGTGAATGAGTTATGGTCCTGTGATAGTGGGTGGAATTGGGTTTTGCTGAATGATTTGCTTTCTGCTCAGCATTTGATGTGTCTTGCAGCGGTTGGTATCGGTCATAGCATGGGGAATGACTCGATCAGTTGGCGTTTCTCGACCTCGGGTGAGTTTACGATTAAATCTGCTTATTGCTCTTTGCGTCCGTCCTCACCCCTGAGCATGGAGATGAAGGGGTTGTACAAGATTATCTGGCACCTCCCGGTTTCAGAGCGGATTCGTCATTTCATATGGTTGGGATTTAAAGGTAAACTTTTAACTAACGCTGAGCGCGTTCGGAGACATATGGCTACGAATGCTTGTTGCGCTATCTGTGGTGAGGCGGACGAATCTCTTTATGCAATTATTTAGGGACTGCCCGAAGGCTGTTAAAATCTGGCAGCTGTTTTTGGTCCTGTCGTGTGTGAGTTCGGTGGATTTTTTTACTGCTCAACCGCGGGACTGGCTTAAGCTTGGCATTCAGGGGGATTTTGAGTTGTCAAATGAGGTCTAGAATAATGGCCTTTTCGCGGTGATTCTCTGGTGGCTTTGGCGGTGGCGGAACAAGCGTGTCTTTGGGGAGGTGGTGCATATATCTGATGCTCGTCGCTTCTTGCTCAGTCAGACGATGGAATTTCAGGTCGGGCGTCCTGCTGCGACTACTGATCAGCCAAGGCAGGAGTTCCTGGTGTCGTGGTGTAGGCCGGCCTCGGGGTGGGTGACTGTGAATACGGATGGTGCTAAACGCGATCCCATGGGGGTTGCTACTGTTGGTGGGGTGGTGCGAGATGAGGATGGTCGGTGGATTAGTGGCTTTGTGAAGAACGTGGGTATTTGTTCCGTCCCTATGGCTGAGCTATGGGGTGTTTTTCATGGTTTAGAGGTGGCTTGGGCTTCTGGATGCAGGCGTGTGGTCCTGGAGTCCGACTCGGAGTTGGTTGTTGGGTTCTTAAGTAAGCAGCTCTCTCCCTCACACCCCCTTGCTAGCCTGGTGCGTTCGTGCTAGAGCTTTCTTAGTAGAGACTGGATTGTCCAGTTTCGTCATGTGTATCGCGAGGCAAATCGGGTTGACGATCATCTTGCCTCTATTGCTTTTGATTTTCCTAGGGGTTTTCATGTGTTAAATGCTCCTACTAATAGTGTTTTGCCTTTACTTTTAGACGATGTAAGAGGTGTGGTTTTGCCTCGTTTGATTAGACGTTAACCGTTATTTTGTTTAATAAAGCGTGTGAGAGTGTCGTCTCTCCTTTTATAAAAAAAAACAATTCAAACAAAATGAGCTCTCATATACCTACCCTGTAATATGTGTTCATATGCAAACCCTAAATTAATTAGGGCTGAAATTAGTATGTGTAAGTGTGTAACGTACCTGAGGCTCAAGCTCATAGAAAGAGTTGACAAGGATACAATCCGCCTTGTGAATATTCAAGTGCTGATTCAACACCAACCGGAAGTAAGCCGGATAAGACCCCGGCACCCCTACAAAGCTAGGCAAGTCCTCCACCCCCATCTCCACCTCCGTCCCCGGCACCGTCACGGGCCCCGACCTCGCCACCTCGTCGGCGCTCCACACCCCTCGGTGCAGCAAGTAGTAGATATAGTTCACCGTGCACGGCTGCGTGAAGAAGGCGGCCGCGGGCAAGCCGTGGTCGGCGGCGACGTCGAGGGCCCAGGGGAAGAAGGCGTCGTAGACGACGCACGTGGCGGGGGTGGAGGCGGCGGCCAGGCGGTGGATGAGGTCGGAGAGGGACTTGCGGCCGGCGGAGGCGACGGCGGCGAGGTAGGAGTCGACGGAGTCAGCCTCGGAGAAGCCGCCGGAGTCGAAGCCGTCGGAGATGGCGGCGACGGAGACAGAGGGGTGGGTGGTGGCGGCAGGGAAGGTGGTGGCGATG
This sequence comes from Rheum nobile, assembly GCA_027886185.1. Classification (NCBI taxonomy): domain Eukaryota; kingdom Viridiplantae; phylum Streptophyta; class Magnoliopsida; order Caryophyllales; family Polygonaceae; genus Rheum; species Rheum nobile. The sequence continues at coordinate 3,314,625 of WOAB01000056.1, forward strand.
TAGGAGGTGACGGCGAAGGTGGCCTTGATGGAGGGGCGCGTGCCGCAGACGCGCTTGCAGAATTGGAGCATAGGGTTTATGTGGCCTTGGCTTGGGTAGGGGACCGCTAGCATGTGGCCGGTGTACGCCGGCGACGGTTCGTTGTTGTTGTGGTGGTGGTTGGACTCCATCTTGACTTATTATTGCTCGATATATTTATGAATTGTTGAATTAATGATATATCTCCACCTCACAATTGTTCTAGCTAGGTATATATAATCTGTTTTTTAAACTTACGTTTTTAATAATTTTTATTAAAGAATATAAATTCTAAATAAATAAAAAAATAATTTTAAAAAAATAAAAAATTCTAAAAAATTAACATATAACCAAAACCTAAAAATGTTAAAAAAATTGATATATAATATATATATTGGCTACACTAGTGTCTAGTGGTCCCCAACATGAATGACGTCTCGGCTTACGCTTCCTCTTGACTTCCCAACCCTTAAATAGACAACTTATATCGCATCAGTGGACCCAAATGAAACGTTAACGGTTCTTTTGCATGTCCAAAATGATACATTGTTAATTTAATATAAAATAATACAATTTTATGTATTATCTGTCAAAATCTAAACAGATACTAAGTTATTGATTTAAATAAATATCTGTTGGATACGCAAGAAAAATAAAATAAAAATGTATTAACGTAATTTCTGTTTACGTTATATATATCATTTATAAAATTTTGATAATAAATTATACTCCGTATTAATATATATTTAAAATAATTATAGGATATAATATTTTATGAAATTATTAATTATTTTGATAAATATTTTTTTTATAAAGTATTTTCTCATTATCTCATAAATTATACAATATTTATAAAAATATAAATTAGTTATAAAAGTTTATTTTTAATATTTAAATACCAAAAATAATTAACATAAAAGAGTTGTGCATAAATATAATATATTTATTATATTATAAAATATTTTATGTGGTGTGATAAATTATGAAATAAAACGTATCATAACTAAAGTGACTTAATGAGGTAGATATGTGTAGTCTTATTGAATAACTTTTTTAGTATTACAATATAGATTATACTATAATAATATGGATTATAAAATAGATATGACATTATAAGTAGGTATAGAGATATATCAATTTTTATATATTCTTATTTTATTAAATATAAAATAACTTATTAGGAGCATAATTACACTGAAAAAATTGCTATATTTTTTTTATGGGAAAACAAGATCATATAATCTACTATATAATAACTAAAGCAAAATGACGGCTGAACAACACGCGCCCCCAGAATGCTTCCGCAATTCCCGCTGCCACGTGGCATTCCCACAAAAAATTGTCCACGTGACAACCGATCCTTATTGTCCGGGTTTTATCTCATTTTTCCATTGAATATTTGTTATCTTTTGTAATCGTCAAGATTGATCCGAAACGCTATTTTTGTCAGAAAAATATTTCGAAAAGATAAATAATGTTTTTTTTGGCTAATTTTTTATACTGCATATTTGATTCATACCTAAATTAAGCCTAATATATTATCATGTATTATACGTATACCTAATTTGTATATTTATTAAACATTATCCTGCATATTTATTTAAAATTATAATTATAATCTATCTAAATAGCAAAATTATGAACCTGCAATAAACAAAACCTGCCCAGAAACAAACAAGAAATTGCCAACAAAAAAGCAAGAAATTACATGCCCAGAAATCACAAGGCAATTAACAAAACCTGCCCAGAAACAAATTAATAATGCCACAAATAATACACAAATCTTTAAAAATGCTGCCTCAATTCACATATTCTGCAAACAAGCTGGTACAAACCTGTCCATAAACATCCATATGAAAAAAAGATTACAAAAAACCACACAATAAATGGCATAATATCACATGATATCACATAAAATATATGTCCCAATATAATGCACCAAGAATCTATATTTCCCATAAATTAAAAACGAACTTGGTAATGAAAATATCAACAGTGCAGAATAGTTTATGTACAAAATTAAAAAGATTACTAGGAAGATTTGATATTGAAAAATATGTGCATTCCAAAAATAAAAATATGACCATGAGTTTCTACAGAAACTTATAATAGAAGACTCATCTCTTCCACATATTCGTCTATAAATCTCGAGCTTCTCAGTTTTTTTCAGCAGATAAACTCCAGCATAATACAGACATTTAAGAGGTAATGCTTATATCATATGTAATGCTTATATTATTTCAAACAGAACTTCAGTTTTGTTTTGTAGGGATAGAGATTTAACATTTCAAACAGCAATGAATGTATGATTTATTTTCTTTGTTTCAGTTTTATTCAAGAAATCCAGAACTCAATTACAAGGTAATAATTCAAAACCTGTAGCAATAGGTTAGGGCATGAATAATGTTCGATTTATTTATTATGCTTCATTATATGCATTTAGAACTAGATCTAGATGTGTTCACTTTTTTTGATTAAAGGCTACTCGATTTATTTATTATGCTTCATTATATGCATTTAAGATTTAGATGAAGGGTTTAGAGGTGATGGTTTAGGGTTAGCATTATTGTTAGGGTTTAGGGTTAGGGTTTTGGGTTAGAGTTAGGTATTAAGGAGTAGGATTTAGGTTTAGGACTAGAGTTTAGAGTTAGGGTTTAGGGTTAGGATTTAAGGTTAGGGATTATGGTATTGAGGACTGGGATTTAGGGATAGGGCCATAGTCTAGAGTTAGGGTTTAAGGTTGGGGTTTGGGGGTTAGAAATTAAGGTTGGGGTTTACGGATTGAGATTTAGGATTTAGTGTAAAAAATCAAATGAAGGATCTCTAGAGACAGAGAGAGAGAGAGAGAGAAAAGAGAGATAGAGAACAAGCTTACATTTATCGACTTTGAAGCTCACAATAACATTCTTCGCTTCCATCTCTTGACCAACCTTCACATCTGCTCATATGAAATAAATTATTTAATTATTTTCATACGGTAATGAAGTTGCTTTGAACGATATTCAAAAGACTCATTTCATCCTTCAATTCAAGTATCACAGACAACAATATTGCATACTATGAAATGACAGAATAACTATGTTACATGATCACGATCTCCAACACTCTACAAAAAACAAGTTACTCACCAATGTAGAGCCTCTTTGACTGTTAAATCTCTACCCAAGTTATTGTCACCTAGAGAGGGAAAGAGCTTTAATAACTAGGCATGAGACTTGCTATAAACATGTTAACCTTTGACCTAATTCTTATAGAATAGACCCACAGAATTTATGAACATGTTTTATGATTAGTGATTACTGATTAATTGTCTCATCATTTTGTAACCATATTACCATATCCAGTCAACGTCAAATCAGCTAGAAACCAGTATCATTATCTCCAGATAAATTATGTACAAATTATTCACAAGAAATACATAACATAAAATTGGTTTATAAATTCACCAACGAACACTCACAATTGCCTTCTTTTGAAACCCTAAACAGTAATGAACCGAGAGAGAGAGAGAGAGAGAGAGAGAGAGAGAGAGAGAGAGAGAGAGAGAGAGAGAGAGAGAGAGAGAGAGAGAGAGAGAGAGAGGAACTTTTAAGGAAGCAGTCGGATAACTGGATCCTCTTCTTCAACTTACACTCCACATGCAATTATCTTCTCATATCCTGTGAAGTTATTAGTGGTTTGAAGAACAGGAATAGATAAGAGGAAATGAAAGCGGCGCAACAAGAAATTTCTTAATGTGGTAGGGTTTCCCAAAATGTAAATCGATAACACTTATTTATCAGGCCTACATTCCAGAAAAAAAATCCAATGACAAAATAACAACACCCAAATTATATGGGCCTTTAAGCCCATTGACTTATAGACCCATCTGTTATTTTTTAATGCTATTAATTATAACCGTTATTTAAAGTTTGGACCACTGAGCCGATCTAAATTAAACTTGGGCCAAAAAAATTTTAAACAAGATGGGCCGCATTAATCAAGCCCATTAAAAAATTGATCCACTATGCCATTATATCAAAGATAGAAAGTATGTTATTAATGATTGAGCCTAAATTCATCATTTAATCTAACACATTAATAACTTAGGCCTCTAACCCGTTATAGAAAAGCAATCAATTCAATTCGTATGAAATATAAATTTAATATATATTGTATTGTTGAACCCGGTTTATATATTATTATTGAACCCATTATAACAAATATAATGTATAGATTCAACGAGAAGATTCTAGATATTGCTTATTGAACATGGAAACACCGTATTGTAATTAATGCAGACATAATAAAAAAATCCAAACAAAGTATTGAAACAGATCTTTAATGATTCATGCAAAAGGTTGATGTTAAGTTTTTTCGAAGCAAGGTAACATAGAATTTCAAACTAATTGAGAGTAGATGATGAACAAGCATGAAAATATTTAAACAAAGAATTTAAACAAAGAATTGATGATTTTTAAATCGAAAGGGAAATACTCAGGGAGAGAGATCTTACATTTCTGCAAAGTATTGAGCTCTCCGGAACATTCTACTTCCAGATATCTAGCAAAATCGAAAGGGAAATGTAGATAATCAGAAAAGGAGAGACAAAGATACTCAGAGAGAGAGAGAGAGAGAGTGAGAGAGAGATCTTACATTTCTGCAAAGTATTGAGCTCTCCAGAACATTCTACTTCCAGATATCTAGCAAAATCGAAAGGGAAATGTAGATAATCAGAAAAGGAGAGACAAAGATACTCAGAGAGAGAGAGTGAGAGAGAGATCTTACATTTCTGCAAAGTATTGAGCTCTCCAGAACATTCAACTTCCAGATATCTAGCAAAATCGAAAGGGAAATGTAGATAATCAGAAAAGGAGAGACAAAGATACTCAGAGAGAGAGAGAGAGATCTTACGAGCACTGTCACATTCGACTTTCTAGGAAGGAAAAGATGAAAACAAACCAAAAATCTGTAGATCTGTAATCAGAAATAGAGATGAAACCTCTACATCAGATTGTATTATGGAGGAATAAACTTCAATCTCCAAGATTTGTAAAAAAACAATACGAAACCTTGAACGCCATCTTCAGAAAGAGCAAAATGGAAGGTTGAAATTGGAAAGAAAGGATGAAAGTTGGAACTAGAAAGACTGAAAGTGGAAACTCTGTAAAAGGAAGGTTCAAGAAGGAGAGAGCAAGAAAACTCGGCGCAGAAGAAAGTGATAAAGAGGGTGAATTAGGGTTTCAGTGTTTAATCAAATGGTTGGCATTGTTATATTGGGCTTGGGCCAGACCCGTATTGTAAATGGGTAATTAGGTTTACGTTATATATAGCAGGTCGGGCATGGGGTTTATGGCTTGGGCCACCGTCAACTAATTCGGCCTTGAAGGCAGGACCATCTCAATGTCTTTGAAGGCCCAATATAAATAATAAATTAGGCCCAATATAAATAGGTCCAATATAAATATTCTTAACATCAGTAGCCATAATAGGAATTCAACACTCCAGCTCATTTATCAATTATAACTAAATAATCTAAATTGATATGCATTTAACAATATATATCATAATTTAATAGCCAATTCAATTAATAATAACTATTAACTAAATTAAACCCCTAAAATTGACTAACAATATCTAAAAAATCAGCAAATCAACGAATCTAAAAAATTAAGCCAAGCTAAGAGTAAGAGAGCAAGAGACTAGCAGTAAAAAAATGAGTAGCTCTATAAGTATTAACTCTATTTTTGCTTATTATTATATGATATCAGTCACCAAATCATTCTTTGCTGATTAACAATATTTACTGCATTTTTGCTGACTAACAGAATCTAAACAAATCCATACCATATCAAAAAATAATTCACACCTGAATGATGAATATTTACTAGGGAGTAGGGAGTGACAGCAAAAAAATCCATACCATATCAAAAAATAATTCACACTTGAATGAGAGTAGTAGAAATGCAAGATGGAGCTAAGCAAACCCTATATCATACCTTTAGTTGGACCAAAAGCATTCACCAAAGAGTTAGGCAGTTGAAAGATTTTCATAAATCAATATTTCTCCATTGATCTCAGACTGAACTATATTTACAAGTAGGGGTCTTTCACAGTGGCAGGTGATGTTCTGCAAAGAATGAACACAAATCCAAAATTAGACACAAAGTTTAGCTTTACAGTAAACAGAGTCCAAATTAAAGTAGGGAGGAAAAAAAATCAAAAATCCATTTTAATTTCTAAATTGATATCTAAAAGGCTGTGGTTTGCACATATGTCTTGATTATGGGGTTTCACAGGACACCATAGCCTCAAAAGTAAGTACTTACTTTTCCACCAATGTTGATGTTCTAGAATCTAGCTCCTTAAGAAGTGGTAGTGCAGGGGCCTTGAGAGCATTCCCTCTTTCTTCATATCCATTTTACTTACAGACAGATCCATTCATCCCACCTCCAGCATCTATCATATGCATCACATATTAAAAAGAAAAGGTGCCATAAGAAACCAAAATTCACTTCCATGTAGCTAAGATATATGGCTAGAGTAGCATGATTAATTTATTAATAGAAGATATAAGATGCATCTTATTTAACAAGAGCTTAGAGCAAAATATTACAAAAGAAAAACCAATAATTTTTCCAATTTCACACATCAAAGTCACACAACTTTTCTATCATTATAATATCCGTTGTTTGAGTCAACAAATGCAACTTTTGCAGTTTTTCTAAGAGATTGAGACCCACCAGAGGGGGGGGGGGGGTGCGAAATTGTGGGGGAGAAGATCATTTTTCCCTTGAAAATTGCACTAAAATAAAAATATCCAAATGTTAAAAGTATAATTCCTTCCATGCTATGTGAATATAATTGCATATGTAGAATTTGCTCATTTCATGGACGGATATGTGTTTTTAACCCCGGGTCTCCCTACAAAATAATAGTTCGCAAATATGGAGCAATTTGCAGCTGCCTTAACAGTTAACACTGCAAATTTACAGGCTGGGTGGCTGGCATATAATACTGAAAACAATTTCAAGACCTTTAATTTTGTTTCACTTTGCTCAATTTTTTTAAGAAAAATTGCAGGATGGCATACACAAAACCCATGTGAAAAGGTACCATGAGATACATATTGAGAAGAAAATCTCCCTCGGCGGCCACTCCTAGCTCCCCGTACTTGGAGCAACCGAATATCATTTATGATTTATCAAAGAATAGCAGGTAACAAGGAGTGCATAAAGTATAAAGGAAGCAGTTTAATAATTATTTGTGACCAATTCATGAACTTGGAAAACCAAGCATTAATCTGCAAATGCTGACATGGAGAGATCATGTTACATCTAACTATATTCAATAAATGCATGATAAGTTGGTATTAGACTGAAAATCTATCTTTTGCCACAACATTTTTTATTTTTCCTGCAAAATTTATTATTGTTTGCATCCAAACATGAAAATAACTTTAAGAGACACCTAAATGAAAAAAACTTTAAGAGACACCTAACAAAAACAGGTTGATATCAGCACCTCTAAACATTATGCAACATTAAGAGACACCTAAATGATATATTGCTCTGTTTGTCAATGCAATAGAGGAATTATGCAATCCTAATCCTATAACACCTTCAGTCAGCCTATAGTCATGAATATCTACTACATGCAATGCTAGCAACAGAATTAAGAAAAAAGGATCATAAATCACATGTTACTTCTCTCAAAATGAAGCAACCAAATAATGAACATCTTAAATCTTAGGGAGTAGAAAGTGCATATTTATGATGAATATTTTGTCGAGGTGTCAAATTAACTAATTAAGCCCTTAACAACTAACAATTAAAATCACAAATTAGCAAGGCCAAATAGGTAACAGCCAATAATCTTATTCTATCAACTAGGAAATTAGTCATTCAAAAACGGCAACACAACTTACACAATTCACAAAAGAACCTCCGCCATTCACAAGAGCATCGTTCGCAAACCTAAACCCACTCTCCGGCGACGCCAAGCTCAAATCCAGCGGAAAACTGGCGCCGAGCGCGGGTCCACCGCCAACGAAGCCAATCGCGCCTCCATATCCGCCGCCTCCAGCACCAGAGCTCAGCTGAGACGAAGAAACGGTAGACGACGCCGTGGATCCCAACCTCTCATCACTCCCAAGCGAATTTCCCCCGGCGGAGTCTGTATAGTTAGGGATGGCGAGGAGCCGCTCGAGGAAATCGTCGGTGGCGAAGCCCTCGAAAGTCGGATTCGTCCCCATGGATTAGGGAGCAGGCGATTGAGCAGCCGGATTTGTCGGCGGCGAAGCCCTCGGAAGCCCTCAGAAGTCGGATTTGGAAGCCGCTCGAGGAAAGCTGCCCTTTATTTGTTATGGGCCTATGGCCCATTAGTGTATTTTATATATATAAATAAGTATTATTTATTAATGATATTAAATTAAATTATTGTTATGTATATTTTCTAAGTTATTTATATTTATTTATATATAATTATATTATTAAATCAAATATTAAATTTGTATTTTTTTTTTTATTTGGAATATATATTTTTAAAATTTTCAGTGACTGTGTAATGTTGAGATTTGATGCTATTAGAGATAAATGACAATGAATAAATTAATTTTACTACAAATAATAACTTTTTACATAAAAATCGGGGTTTTTTAGTTGGCCATCTATTTTACTTTTGAATTTATTCCACTTGGGCCTAAAAGCCCATTAAACCAATTCAAATTTGCATTAAAAATTTAAAGTTTATACAAATATGATTTGGGCTCATAAGTCCATTTAGTATTTACAAATTTGTATTATACTTTTATAATACTAAAATAAATAATTAAATTGTATTGTATTTGGAATACTTATATTAAGTAAATACACATGCTTATGTATTTTTATAATATTAAAATAAATGATTAATATGTAGAATTATTTATTTAACTTTATTTATATCTTAGATTATCACCTTTTTTTGTTATGGACGAATTAACCCGACGTAACAGAACATTGAAATTAACTGCTATTAAAGAGAAATGACAACAGACAAATTCAAATTGAGCAGGTTAAATAAATTGCATTCAATTCTTTGACATTTTTTCCAATAAATGAAACATATACTAAACTATAATTTTTTCAAAGGTCAGAAAAAATAAACAGATTCCGTGTAAAACATAGATACTATTTGTTTGCATTTTAATAATTTGTAGCAATTTTGAACATCGTTTCACATTAATGTTTTTTGTTTCATTTTCATGTATTATATGATAATTTTTATTATGCTTGATGGTTTTAGTAGTATTGATGTTAGTGGTGTGGTTATTTGAAAGACTACTTAGCCAATTTTTATTATTAATAAAGTTATAGATAGTGTTGTCTCTCTTTATATAATTTAGTTTTTGGTATATCTTGAATAATTTTTTTTATTAGTCATGCTTTATTTAGATAACTAATCAAAAAAATATTGAACAAATGACTCATCGATAATTTTATAAAAAAACAATTTTAACAAACGTAAAAAAAAAATATACAAATCCCGTGTAAGACACGGGTATTACACTAGTGTTAAAAGTAAAGCAAGACCGTGACAAACATATTTACATAATCATAATGAAAATCAAACAAAAAATTAGATATTGACACGTTGCACATTGTAGAGTTGACAAGTGGCAAAAAACAACTTGGCTTAATGTGGAAATGACAAGTAACATTTAACACTTCAACTTTAATGTATATATATAGGCCCTTGCTATTCCACGCACGGGTAAAATTTCTATTTCACGCACTGTTTCATACGTGACGTATCAAATGAAGCCGCCCGTGACGAACGAAAGCACTCCGTCCGTGACAGACCACAGTATATCGTCTGTGACGCACCAACCCCATCCGTGCGTCACGGATGAATATTCTGATCCACGACACAATTTTGGAAATCGCCATAACTTTTGATTCCCTAGTCCAAACGCGCTGAAATTTGGAGGAGGTATAGTTGACATCTTGATCTTTAATCTGACGTTCGAATTACTCAATTCGGAGTTACATAGAAAAAGTTATACTTCTCCAAAGACGGAACAAAGAAATAGAGATCTCTTAAGCGTCAAGGCGAGTAGAGATATCTCAAACCATTAGAAAGAAGGGATACGATTGCTTCAAAACAAATGAGAAACATTTGACAATCGAGATGGAAGAAGCTTTCTATTATCTTTATGTATGGCCAATCTTATTGAAATTATAAGCACTATCAAGACTCTAATTTGGCCAAACATAGTTCATTTTAATGTCGGTGTGTATATTACTTGCACTATACTTTTAGATTTATTAAGCCACTAATTAAATTGTCACATAGTATTTTTGCAATATATATACATAAAATATATAAAATAAAATATATTTTATATTGTTTCATGAATATATTACTTAAAGTTTTGTTACCTTTATGGAATAAATCATTCTCATGCATATTTATAAAAGAAACTTAATTTGTTTAACCGTCTGATTCTTACTTTAATAACATATGATTTACTTGAGCTACATAATTCTTCTCTAATTTTTTAGCATGCTAAAACAATATAATTATTATAATATTTTTTGTTAGTCAATAGCATCTTATATTATCAATTGATATACCGTTAAATATATAGTTTATATTTATCCAAACATGTACATGACACATGGAATTACTCAATTGATCCGCGACACGATTTTGGAATCGCCATAACTTTTGATTCCCTAGTCCAAACGCGCTGAAATTTGGAAGAGGTATAGTTGACATCTTGATCTTTAATCTGACGTTTGGAATTACTCAATTCGGAGTTACATAGAAAAAGTTATACTTCTCCAAAGATGGGACAAATAAATAGAGATATCTTAAGTGCCAAGGCAAGTAGAGATATCTCAAACCATTAGAAATAAGAGATACGATTGCTTCAAAACAAATGGGAAACATTTGACAATCGAGATGGAAGAAGCTTTATACTATCTTTATGTATGGCCAATCTTTTCAAAAACCGGTTTATCTAGGTCTTTGTTTTGAATTACAATGCAAAATCTATCAAGTCATATAATTTAAAAACTGAACATAATCAGAATAAGTTTATAAACAATTACTTTATTGATGTTAACATCAATAAAATAAACTAAATTAAACGCATTGGTTCATCCGTGACGGACGAAACATGTTCATCCGTGACGGACGAAGCATTTTCATCCGTGACGGATGATCATGTTTCTTCCGTCACGGATGAACATGTTTCTTCCGTTACGGATGAACATGTTTCGTCCGTCACGGATGAACATGCTGATCCGCGACACGATTTTGGAATCGCCATAACTTTTGATTCCCTAGTCCAAACGCACTGAAATTTGGAGGAGTTATAGTTGACATCTTGATCTTTAATATAACGTTGGAATCACTCAATTCGGAGTTACGTAGAAAACGTTATACTTATCCAAAGACGGGATAAAGAAATAGAGATCTCTTAAGCGTCAAGGCGAGTACAATAGCATTTAAGTCGGATTACAATAGCATTGCAATCATGGATCACAATAGCATTACAATGTGCGAGTACAATAGCATTTAAGTCGCCTTGCGACCTCGTCTCTTTCCTGTAGAAGAAGGTTCGAACGCCATCAGCTGAGAAACGAATGGAGAAGTATCTCTACTCGCCTTGACGCTTAAGAGATCTCTATTTCTTTGTCCTGTCTTTGGAGAAGTATAACTTTTTCTACGTAACTCCGAATTGAGTGATTCCAACGCCAGATTAAATATCAAGATGTCAACTATAACTCCTCCAAATTTCAGCGCGTTTGGACTAGGGAATCAAAAGTTATGACGATTCCAAAATCATGTCGCGGATCAGCATGTTCATCCGTGACGGACCAAATGGATCCATCCGTGACGGATCAAATGGATTCGTCCATCACGGATGGATTCATTTGGTCCGTCACGGACAAATGCACATGATCCGTGACGGATGAACCAGTACGTGAAATAGCAATTTTACCGGTGCGTGAAATAGAAATCGTGTATATATATATATGGAAAAGCGTCAGGTGCGAAAAGTTGTTAAAATACAAAATACGAAAGGCCGTTGACCGTCCGATTTGCTCCAGCTTTTTGCATTGTTACATGCGCTTTTAATTTAATTTTATTTTCGCTCCAGCCTTCTTCTTTTTGCTCCAGCTTTTCTAATTGCACTTCCTCGTTTAATTTTTTGCACTTTATTTTTGTTCGCTTGCACTTAGTGTTTATTTGCTTGCACTTTATGTTTTTTTGCTTGCACTTATTCTTATATCTTGCACTTTATATTTTCTTGCTTGCACTTTTGTTTATCTGGTTGCACATTATGTATATTCGCATGCACATTTTGTTTGCTTGCATTTTATTCTTATATGCTTGCCAACAATGTTTTTCTTCTTGCACATCGTGTATATTCGAATGCATTTTATGTTAATTTGCTTACACTTTCTGTTCACTTTCTTACACTTTACTCTGTATTTCCATGCACTTTCTTTCTATTGGCTTGCACTTTCGTCATTTTACTTGCACTTTTTCATTATTCTGATGCACTTTCTGTTCATTTGCTTGCACTTTACTTCGTATTCTCATGCACTTTCTTCCTATTGGCTTGCACTTTCTGTTTTTTAATCTCTTGAACCTAAAGTGCAAGCATATAAGAAAAAAATGCAATTAGAAAACATAAAGTGCAAGCTTATAAGAAAAAAGTGCAAGCAAATCAACACAAAGTGCAAGAATATAAACACAAAGTGCAAGCAAATATTCGAATGCATTTTATGTTAATTTGTTTGCACTTTCTGTTCACTTTCTTGCACTTTACTCTGTATTTCCATATACTTTCTTTCTATTGGTTTGCACTTTCGTCATTTCACTTGCACTTATTCATTATTCTGATGCACTTTCTGTTCATTTGCTTGCACTTTACTTCGTATTCTCATGCACTTTCTTCCTATTGGCTTGCACTTTCTGTTTTTTAATCTCTTGAACCTAAAGTGCAAGCATATAAGAAAAAAGTGCAATCAGAAAACATAAAGTGCAAGCTTATAAGAAAAAAATGCAAGCAAATCAACACAAAGTGCAAGAATATAAACACAAAGTGCAAGCAAATACAATGTGCATTCGAATATACACAATGTGCAAGAAGAATAAACAAATGTTCAATGAAAACATAAAGTGCAAGCATATAAGAAAAAAGTGCAAGCAAAAAAATACAAAATGCAAGCGAATAAACACAAGGTGTATTCGAATATACACAATGTGCAAACTAATAAACAAAAGTGCAATTAGAAAACATAAAATGTAAAAAAATAAACACAAAGTGCAAGTAAACATAAGGTGCATTCGAATATACACAATGTGCAAGTAGAATAAACAAATGTGCAATGAAAACATAAAGTGCAAGCATATAAGAAAAAAGTGCAAGAAAAACAAAACAAAGTGCAATAAAATAAACACAAAGTGCAAGCAAACATAATAAATCGAGTGTAATGACACTCCATAGCGCGTATTTTTCCTATGCTCCCCATATGGCCACGATGGACGGCTAAAAATCTTTCGTATTTTGTATTTTAACAGTCTTTCGCACCCGAATCGCGTCCTATATATATAGTAGATTGACGTAATTGATTTATAATTAAATTAGAAATCAAGACACTGACATAACCGATTATTGGATGATCACGCATGAGGTGACTCATTCTGAAAGTTTTTGATGTAATTTTTGTAATTGATTTATAATTATATTAGAAAGAGGTTAGTGATAAATTCAGGGTTTTAGATTTTGTGATCGTGTGTGAATATAAATTTCTCTCAATGTTCGCACTGAAAGGACTCAAATCTAAAACCTTTTAACTATATAATTTAAGTAGTCCATGCCAGTATTAGTGTCCACTGCTTTAACCAAACTTTTGTGGCTTTGGTAGACTAAGCTAAAGTCATAGTTATGATTTACATACGAAGACAATAACTATTGTGACATATCTTCTAATCGATTGAACGCATGTACCCCAGCCCACCAGAAAGCACAAGCTTTAAATCAAATTAGTCTAAATCCGGTAGATGGTATGGATATTTATATTCGAGGATTATGTTATAAATTTAAAATATTATATATAAATTTTATTTTAAAGTTAGTGAATGTAATATTTTTAAAAAATTATTTTAAAAAATACGTATTGGACAATTGCTATCTAATTTATTTTCAAAATATATTTTCACTTTGCCATTAGAAATTTTCTTATAATATAGTAACCATTTATAAAAATGAACTATTAATAAAAGATAAACAAATTATTATATTTTATAAATTATTTTAGTATAATAGAATAAAATTATTTTATTAACACATAAAACTTGTAACTACTCAATTTTATCGACATTCAATCCGATTAAATGTGGAATTACGTGTATGATAAGGTCCTCTTAAATGCCCAATAGTTAATGGCTTCAATCGGATCCAAGAAATTTGCCAAATCCTCCATTGAAGCTTATAAAAGCTTACGGATGGGCTGCTCGAAGAAGCTATGCGCACGGGTTGAAGACTTCGTTTTTTGGGCTTTTGGAGGGGCAAACGATGTCCGTTTTGGACGAATTTTATATGTACGGACTCGTATTGAAATTCTCTACACGATTATGAAAAAAATGCAATTTTGGGAGAATTTTTTTTTTTGTACTGTACGCCTAAGGTCTTGCACAAAAAAAAAACTACACGCTTAAGCTAAGCGTGTAAAACCGGACGCTTAGCTTAAGCGTGTAGTTTCGCGTCCATTTAGAGTTATTTTCGTGTGTATTTAGTCATTGCACGCGGAAAATTATCTAAACGGACGCTATTCTACACGCTTAAGATAGGCGTGTGGTTTTACACGCTTAAGCTAGGCATATAGGGGTATTCTTGGTATTTTGAAAAGACGACAACGGATTCCACGAGAGAGAACCAAAAACACACGCCTAAGCTAGGCGTCTAAGAAGGCCTAGCTTAGGCGTTTAAGCAGACGCCTAGCTTAGGCGTGTAAGCGTGTATATTTAGCCGTTGGAAAATTCCCAAACGCTTAGCTTAGGTGTGTATATTATAGCCGTTGATGTGCTTAACGGATATATTTCTTTCTATTTATAGTCGAAGGTCCATTTCATATCCCAGAAACTGAAATTGTTTACTCCTAAATTTTAAAGATGTATCATAGTGGTGAGGATAATAGTGACGAACAAAACGAGTGGGTTCAAAGTGAAGAAGAAGAGGAGGAGGACGACAAATGGATGCAGTCGAAATTTGTGTTAGACGAGAAAGACGAGGAAGCGGAAGGCGATTGGGACCCTAGCGGCGAATTTGTGGTTAGTGTTTAAAAAATAGAGCTCATTCGTTCATCGTTATTTTAATTCGTAATTAGTGTCTTAAATATTGCACCTAATTAAAAAAAATTGTTCTTTCGTTCATCGGTAATTTAATTCGTAATTAGTGTGTTAAATATTGCACTTAATTAGATAGCCAATATTTAACATGAATTCGTAGTTATATAATTGGAAATCATATGTAGTGTAGTACATAGTGATGTAGTTATGATGAGTTGTACAAATAGGGATAGACTATTTAGCATGTATAAAATCTTGCTCTTTCGTTCATCGGTATTTTAAATCGTAAATAGTTTATTTAATTTTGCACCTAATTAAAAAAAATCATCTTTCGTTCATCGGTATTTTAATTCGTAATTGGTGTCTTAAATATTGCACTTAATTAGGTAGCTAATATTTACCATGAATTCGTAGTATATAATTGGAAATCATATTTAGTGTATAACATAGTTAACATTTACCGCTACATTTATAGGGGAAAGACTATAAAGAGCATTTTACTACGGACCTTGTATGGGATAGTAAGTAAGAATTGTACAAATGGGTGAAAGAAAAAGGAAAGGAGCTTGTGATAGCTTTGGTGAAGCGTAACTCAAGTCTGTACCAAATTAGTATAGTGTGCGATAGGTTTGGGCCCTAGATCCAAAAAGTGTTGGTGAAAAGTGTCCGAAAGTCGAGATCCAAAAAGTGTGGGTGTAAGTTTGAGATAATGGGTGTTCGCAAGAAGAAAGAGGCATGGGCGGTTGGTGAAAAGTGGATCTTGGGTGTGATTGAAGGTCGACACAACCATAAGCTACGAACTAGCTTTGAAGGCCATGCATTCATGGGTCGAATGATCGAGGCAGAGCAAGTGTGCGCTAGGAGGTGGGGAGACGGTCACAAGACGCCGAATCAAATTGTTTCGGAATTGAGGCAAAACTTCCCGGGAAATGTGACTTCCAGGAAGCAAGTGGCCAACTTCTTGCAGAAGCTGCAGTACGAGGATCTGGGAGACTTAACGGTTACACAGTGGTCCATAAGGTTTATGGTTGAGCAGAATACATAGTTCATCCTTTGAGGGATGCAAAGACTGATGAGGTTGCAATATTATTTTTTGCTAATCCGGAGTCGTTGCGGTTGTTGAAGAAGTTCCCGTACGTGATAATCATTGACGCGACATACAAGACAAACAAGTAAGTCATTAATTGTAATAATATGTAGTTTATTATGACATAAATTGTTATAGTATTTCATTTAAAAATGTGTATTGTATTTTGAAATGTTTTCCGTAGATATGGAATGCCACTTGTGGAGATTGTTGGTTTCACCAACACTCATAAGACGTTCAACATTGCTTATGCATTCACCCGGGCGGAACAGATTTACCATTATACGTGGATAATGAGGAAAGTTCGAGCATTGTGTTTGGATTTGGGAGTGATGCCTACTGCAATAATGACAGATTGTGAGAAGGCCCTCATAACTGCTATCCGGAGTGTTTTCGGCACCGAAGTTCAACACCTCTTGTGCTGGGTGCATATAAAGCACAACATCGAGGCACGTGCCTCGTCCATCTTGAAGAAGAAGGAAAGTGTGGATGCCTTTGCAAACCAATGTTGGACACTTTTTTGCTCAGCTAGTGAAGAAAGCTATGAAGAGAGGCTTGCCGTATTACGAACATCGTGGAAGAAAGGCCTTGTCGGATACGTGGAGGGCACATGGCTTATTCCGTACAAGACGAGCATAGTAAGGGTGTGGACGGATCATCATCTTCACTTCTTTACGAGGACTTCAAACAGGTATGACGTGCACAATATGTTGTTTTTTGTACTCATAGTTGTTAATGTCGTACTAACGTCATGTGATTTGACAGGGTTGAGGGGATGCACAAGGTTTTGAAAGATATTATTGGCTCTAGCAGAGGGGGCTTCAACAGAGTTATCGTGAGGATTCACCATGCCATCATCCTTCAAATAGATCAGATTAGGTGGAGCATGAACCTTTCACTTTCCAAACGACCAACGGATTTCGATGATGCATCGATGCCGGCAGTTGTACGAACTACTTTTTCTAGGCTCTTCTACCAAGTGTCTGATAGGTGCTTTGATATGTTGTTGGGATATTACGATATGTTGAAGAAGGGGGAGTTCTCAGAAGAATGCAACAACCATTGGGTGAGAGATTGCCTCGGGTTGCCTTGCGTGCACAGTATTGCAAGAGCCATCATTTCAAGAACACCTCTCATTCCGTCAGACGTTCACGAGTTCTGGAGGGACTTGGAATGGGAAGAGACTCCAACCACAACACTTGGCCCTTCTGCCTATGTTCGAATGGACATTACAGAGATGAGACTTCGTGAAATGTTTGCCAGGTTAGAGGTTGGGACATTGAAGAAAGGCACGGCATTCCTACTAGGTGAGTTGTACGACGACTTGGAGCATCCAGAAGAGAGTACTTTGTTGGAGCCGACGG
Source organism: Rheum nobile (assembly GCA_027886185.1). NCBI lineage: Eukaryota > Viridiplantae > Streptophyta > Magnoliopsida > Caryophyllales > Polygonaceae > Rheum > Rheum nobile. Next base: position 3,332,424 of record WOAB01000056.1, read on the forward strand.
GAATCAAGTCAAAAGGAAGGCCAAGTGGTGCTAGGAACAAGGAGAAAGTGGATGAGAAGGCGGAGAAGAGGGATAAGTGCTTGTTTGAGCATAGACGGGATGAGCTCCACGAGAATGAGAAGAAGGCGGGGCCGAAGACAAAGGGGAAGGGGAAGGCAAGTGCATCTACTGCAGTAGTGATGGACTTTGACGACTTGCAATCCCAACCCATACTAGAAGAATCACAACCAGAAGATTTGCAGTGGCCTCAAGAACCTATTTTCCCCCTTGTTCATATGGGGGTGAACTTTGGGATTGACAATGTGGATGACTTTTGGATTCCGTACATCAAGAATGTTAGAGATGTACGCCCCGACGGACATTGTGGATATCGGTCGATGGCTGTATTGTTGGGGAGGCAAGAGCAGGAATATGCCAACATCCGACGCGAGATGGTAGCGGAGTTGCTTGACAATCGAGAGCTGTACGAGCCGATACGTTGCCGTCTTCGACAAGGGTCTTGGGAGGATCTTATCTTGCAAGTGAACCATTGCAGAAAACCTTGCTCAGAATTATACTGGCTTCACATGCCATTGATGGGTTTAGTGTTTGCCACACTATATCAGGTTGGTCTCGTCTTATTAACATGGGCAGTTTCGACGTTTTGCTTACCGTTGAGGAATAGGACATCAAGCATGAGACCTCCAGACAAGATTCTTGCCATGGCACACGTAGGCAATCATGATCACTTCATACCGGTAAAGGTTTTTTCTAATAAAAATATTTATGAAATTAGGTTACATTGTTTTCACTACTCAAATAGTTTGTGTGTGTATATGTAGGTGGTGCTTAAGGAAGGGTCGTCAATACCGCACACACCTGGTGCGTGGCGCAGAAACGCAGATCGAAACATTTTGTGGTGGACAACAAAGTTTGAGTTGAATTTGAAGATGTATCGAGATTACCGCATTGCATATGGTCGGGCACCAAATCCTTTTATGTATGTGGGAGACGGATCCGTTCATGTACTTGATTGATTACACGATTATGTAATGTAATATTTAGACAGCTTTGATGTGTTTATATTATTAATTTGATGTGTTTTTATTTACGTTCGAAGTAGTACAAACTCGCTTTTTTATCTCGATTTAATGGGCCTATACTGACGCAAAGTAGTACAAAACATAACAAATCACATCCCTTGTTTCGTTCATTCTGCTTGATTCATTTTCGAGCTAATTCTGCTTGATTCATTATCGATCTCCCTCTTTCGCTAATTCCGCTTGCTTCCTACAAAACATGACAAATAGTTACTTCTATCTTTCTAACACCTACGAAGTTTACTTGTTAATTTTCGTAAACAATACCTACAAAGACCCTCATTCTGCTTTATAAGTTGTTTTCTTTCCTTCCACAGCTCCATAATGTCCTCGTATGCCCTCGCGTCGTATGGTGGATCGAACCACGCAAAGAAATTACACCCCCCTTTATTATCAGGTTTGTGGACATCGTACATCCCCAATTCTAGGCATACCCAATACCTTCTTCCGTATTGCCACTGTCGGTCACAAGTGTGAATGACCACCTTAAAATTACAGAAGCAAAATCTCTCTCCCGTACTTGAACTCGACGAAGATGCCATACTAACATGTAATGAGGTTTTTGCAGGGTGAAATAGAGAAGGGTGTACAAGGCTTGGGACGACATTATTGGTATTTGTAGGATGAAATAGAGTCGTTGGAGGGTCAGTCGTTGAAAAATGACCGTTACCAGACTACACGCTTAAGCTAAGTGATGAGTGCTATTTTGTAGCACATATCTAAGGGTTATTACCAGGTTTGAGGCACCATTTGGTTGGATTTTATGTACAATTGGAGATCATGGAGTTAGAGCGGAGAAGTGTGGTTTTGGTGGTCTGGAGGAGCTAATTGGAGACATCCAGAGGAAAAGGAGTTGACCACCTGAGGAGACAAGAAAAATCTATGAAGGAACCACATTGGAGTGGGCGATTTCACCGCCCCGCGCTAGAGCCACCGCGACCCGGCGGTGGGTCTCAGAGAAGGATGCCGCCCCGCGGTGGAAGCTAGCGCCCCGCGGCCACGTGAGGCAAACCAACGAAATTGGAATTGAAGCCCGCGTACTGCTGTGATGTTGAGCTGGAATTTGGTGGAAGATGGGCCGTGAAGTTAAAAGGCCCACGAAGGAGAGTTCGGCCCACGTGAAGGAGGAAAAGGGCCCAAATTGGAGAAGAAACCTATGAAGGAAGCCGTGCGCGTGAGATTGAAGAAGCGGGAGAATTGGAAGATGATGCGGGCGATGACGTCAGCGCATGATTTGCTGGAATGGATTATGAAGTGGGCCGCCGCGTGTTGTTGTGGGCCGTGTTGATCTTGTTGGATGCGGGCTGCTGAGAAGCTGACCGCGAGGATCGCGGGATTAATTTCCCGAGATCTGATTTCTTATATTTGGTTATTATTTTATTGTTATTTCCTTTTATTATTTTTATCTCTTTTAGAATTAGGTTAAATACTCTTTGTTTTCCTAGTTTTCAGAATGAAGTTCCGAAGTTTTACAAGTTACAATTCTCCTTCGGGAGACTTAGTTCAGTTTTCATTCTGCCTCCAGGGTTTTCAACCCATGGAGAGATAAACACATTTGTTATGCTAGACGTTTGAAGCAATACAGTTGATTCGGTTGTGAGATTTCTATTCCTTATTCTTATTCTTATGTATGTTGGTTTGATTCTCTTGGATATATTGATTATTGATTTATCGTTATTCTTCATAGTCTGGCCAGCTAGGTTGAATACTATTTATCAATTGCTAGGATTTGCATATAGGGGTTCCGAGTGCTTATCTAGTGGCAAACACGATTGTGCGTATAGGGGTTCCGAGCGTACAATTGTGAGTGAGAATTAGTTGCATGTTAAGTAGGGGAGTGAGTACTTGTACGTCTTTCTACTTGCATGTATCCTATATCCTTGTGTGCATTGCATTTGCTTTGTTGGTGGTAAAGTACCCCGGTCTGGTACCGCGTGACAGGCGTGACTGGTGGTATTTTATCATTGGCATAGTAATAAGTCTATCGACAACTGTGAGAATCGGTAGTACTTAAGATCAGGGTGGGGAAAACCATAAGAATAGTTAAAGAACTTGGATTGAATAGATTTCAGTGATCAACTTATATCTCTGTATTGTGGATCTCGTTCTAGTGGAACTACTTTCCTCATCATATTTATTCTTTCTTTTAAAGCTTGCATCTTTGTTACTTTGCTTGACAACCAAAACCCCCATTTCTTGTTACCTTGCATGCTGATTAACACTTAGAAAGATCACTACCTCCCTGTGGATTCGACCCTTGCTTGCCTCTACTACTTGTTTAGGTTTGTTAGGATTATTTTGTTTAAGGTGTCACGACAACCCCTTATCACTAAGCGTGTAGGTACACGCTTAAGCTAAGCGTGTACCTATACGCTTAGCTTAAGAAACACTTAGACCTTTCTTATCCTTGTCTTAGCTAATCTAATTTTGTGTAATCTAATATACTTATGTACTATAGTATATCATTATATTTCATATAGTTATACTTATGTACTGTAGTATATCATTATATTTCATATAGTTACACTTATGTACTATAGTATATCATTATATTTTATATAGTTATACTTATGTACTATAGTATATCATTATATTTCATATAGTTACACTTATGTACTATAGTATATCATTATATTTCATATAGTTATACTTATGTACTGTAGTATATCATTATATTTCATATAGTTACACTTATGTACTATAGTATATCATTATATTTTATATAGTTACACTTATGTACTGTAGTATATCATTATATTTCATATAGTTACACTTATGTACTGTAGTATATCATTATATTTCATATAGTTACACTTATGTATTATAGTATATCATTATATTTCATATAGTTACACTTATGTACTGTAGTATATCATTATATTTCATATAGTTACACTTATGTACTATAGTATATCATTATATTTCATATAGTTACACTTATGTACTGTATTATATCATTATATTTCATATAGTTACACTTATATACTATAGTATATCATTATATTTCATATAGTTATACTTATGTACTATAGTCGATTTTCTTATAGTTGTTCATACATCTTTTTATGGTTCGATAACGTTATGTTGCTCTCTCGTACACATAGGTAAGCATCAAACGACATAATAACATGAACAAACATAGTAAACCAAATAAGATAAATAGATAACGTTTAGATAAACACTCTGTACATATGAATCCTGTCTAATCCAAAACATAAAAACTACTGTGGCTGCGAGCCACTACCTTCGCCAGGTTCCGTGACAGAATCACGAAACATCTGGGACTGGCGAGGTGGGGGTGGGGCCATGGGGGGAGGCTGCCCAGTCAGCATATACAGCCATAACGTCGCGTGTTGCTCGAACGTCCGTGTCGCCGCCTCAGGTGTGCGCAAATAAGTGCGGATATCAGCAGCAACCACCTGAATGCGCTGTATAGAAAGCAAGTAATATTTGTCAAAATATTACAAAATATAAAATTATAGATAAATCATTCAAATAATTCGACAAAAGTTAGCGTACCGCGACTGCGTCAACGGCTGGAGGGACGTGGATAGGGCCGATCGGACGATCACGTCTGACTGAACCGGGATCGACCAATGGATGAGAACACTCGTCATACCAATCTAAATAATCGGCAGACATGTCCCACCCATGTGTCGCAACCGATCCCTGGAGGTCAATTAGGGGTCTCGGGTCTGCATCCCAAGCCAGTAGAAGCTCACCCGCAAAACTCAGCTCGTATCCCTTGATTTCCGCTTTCCTGACGACCTTGGTCGGCTGAATGGGCAGAATTGGGATAGGCTGCATCATCCCAAACTGCCTGAGGACTCTGTCCGGATGGTACGGCTCCTGAACATCTATAATGCGCAGTATACCGCGAAACCTGGCAGGAGCTACCTCAGGAGCCTGGAAGTCCAACCCCACCCAGGGGGTCTAGGTAACCTGTAAAGTCAAAAAGGCAAAGTCAATACATACGTACTTTTTTAAATTAAAGACTAAGATATTGAAAATTACGTATACTATTCTACCTCCTTGTATCTCATGCGGTCCAACATGCGGCGTATGACGATCAAACGACCGGTGTCTCTACTGTTCGGCACCTCTGCGGCACCAGAAACAGCTCCTCCAAAGGCCTGAGGGTTCGTGACATATTGTTCCCGAAAATGTGGGAAATATGCCCAAACCCAGCACTGTAAATGAATAACTAAGGACATTAATGACCAAAATATTAAAACGTAACTTAATATTTCACTAATCTATCTAATATCTTACCCTGATTAGAATCCCGCACGATGCAATGCCATGTGCTCCACGCCTAGACGCCTGTCCTAAGTTGCGGTAGACGTACGCTAGAATCCCAGCTCCCCATGCAGTGTCGCATGTGACGTCGTGGTCAAACAAAAGCGCCAACCACTTCTGCTTCGCGGCGTTTGTCGACTTGTCCACCAGGACAGTCGAGCCGAGAAGCAAAAAGAGGTAGTACGTAGCAATAACGCCCTCGTCACGCTCGTCACTCCTCATCCACTCCTCCAGTACTCTAGTCTCTAAATGCCCCAAAGGAATATCACCAGCTGTGTGCCATCTCTTCACCTCCTCCTCAGCAACGCCCAGATCAGCACAGATGCGTTGTCTCACTGCCGGCTCATCGAGGTCTGAAGTGCAGCTCCTCCCACGTATGGGAACCCGTAAGATCTGGTGAATATCAGCAAGAGTGATGGTCATCTCTCTGAAGGGCATATGAAATGTGTTCGTCTCGGGATACCATCTCTCCATAAATGTAGAAATCAACGCCGCATCCATGCTGCATGCTATGCCTAGTGTGCATAGACCGGTAAGCCCGCTCTGCTCCGCCAGCCTAAACCACGTATGTGGCTCAGGGCTAATGTACTGCTCGTGTGTAGAACAATGGGCTGTGCGGAAATGGATCCTCAGAATCTTACGACTCTGAATTAACGGTATTCAAGATTAGTATACAATTTCGAATAAAAAACATTTATAGGTTCAATACATAAACTAAAAACCCTAAAACATACCGGGTCCTGCTCTGCCTGACGACGGGCTACCCCGCTACGACGTGGCTGCTGCTCCTGCTCGGCAATCTGAGGAACAGGAGCATCCTCAACAAATGTAGTGTCTCCTCTACGTCTCCGTCTCCTCTGCTGTACATGAGGCATCAATCTGCGGAAGTGCCTCAGGAGCGGGCTGAGGTATAGGACGGTCAAATATAGCCCGAGCAATGTGTGTCTCGTAGCTAGGGTGAAGAATCAGACACCTTGGGCCTCCAGGCATCCAAGGATGGTAAGTATGTACAACAAATAGACCGGGAGGAGGTGGAGAAGAAGGACCAGCAGGAGGTGGAGAAGAAGGATCGACAAAAAGTGGAGAAGAAATATCGGCATAAGGTGTAGAAGAAGGACCGACATGGGATGGAAAGGGGACAAGAGTAGGTATTGACCCAAAAAAAGGCAGGGAATGAGAAAATGGAATGCCGTCCGTACTCAACTCCTGCGTCGGTAATGTAGGCTCCAAAGATTCGACAAAGTCATACCCTGCCCCATCACGCGACTCCTCCTCAACAGCCTCATCATCAACCGTCATGGGCTGAGCTGCCAAGTCCTCAGCGTCGTCCAAATAGTCATCATCAGCGGTGCCGGTCATAGGCGGGTGCGAAGATACCGCACTAGACGACAATATATCAGTGCTCACAATACCGGCGCGGCGATGAATAGACTCCGATATACCAACACGCCGGGTGCGGTCAACAACAACACGTGTCGGCTCTGTACGCCCAGTAGGGGTGATGACCGCCAATATACTCTAATTTTTTAGATACTAATTTAATTAGGGACTAATTAATACATTTAGGAACTTAAATGATTAATTTTAGAATTTATTATACTTGTTATTTTCTAAATATACTATACGAGCCAATAATTCTAATCTATTTAAAATTTAATAATGATCAATTTAAAATTTAAAATAATACCGCTCGTAGACCGATCTGACTCGATCCAGGCGTCGTCGGAATTGTATCCGCTACGTCCCTAGCTCGACCTCCCCTTCCACCTCGGGTCCGAGCTCCGCCGGAAACCACCAAGCCCCCCTCCTCCTCTACCGCCAGCCATGAATAAATTCCGCCGAAGCTCGCACCACCGGCGCCGGAACTCCCACCGCCGCCTGCAGTCGCCTCTGCGCCGCCACCGCTCGCACCTCCGCCAGCCGCCTCCGCCTCTCTCGGTGTCGCGTCAGTGGAAGCGCTGTCGGTCGCCCCTTGCTCCAGAATTTCGCCCACCGCTCTGCCGCCGCTTTCGGACCTCTCTCCGCCACCAATGAACTCGCCCAACCCAATCACAATCCATGCCTAATTTCAAACAATCAAAGCAAATGGAGGAGAGATTTCGTCGAAATCGTTTTCGAATTTTTAAGGTTTTCAACGCGGCGGGAGAAAGAAGACGATGTGACATCTTAAGCGTGTGCTTACACGCCTAGCTTAGACGTTTGTCCAGACGCCTAAGCTAGGCGTCTGGTTTTACTGGGCAAGGGCTAGTTATTGGGCCGGCCCAATAACTAGCCCATAGTGAAAACCAGACGCCTAGCTTAGACGTTTGTCCAGACGCCTAAGCTAGGCGTCTGATTTTACTGGGCAAAGGCTAGTTATTGGGCCGGCCCAATAACTAGCCCATAGTGAAAACCAGACGCCTAGCATAGGCGTTTGGACAGACGCCTAGCTTAGGCGTCTGGTTTTACTGGGCAAAGGCTAGTTATTGGGCCGGCCCAATAACTACCACATATAACCAGCCCATAGTGAAAACCAGACGCCTAGCATAGGCGTTTGGACAGACGCCTAGCTTAGGCGTCTGGTTTTACTGGGCAAAGGCTAGTTATTGGGCCGGCCCAATAACTACCACATATAACCAGACGCCTAATCTAGGCGTCTGGTCAAACGCCTAAGCTAAGCGTGTACTTCATACATGTTTTCGAAAATGGCAAGAATACCCCTCCACGCTTAGCTTAGGCGTGTAAAAGCAGACGCTTACCTTAAGCGTGTAATATCGCGTACATTTAACCAATTTCTCGCGTGTATTTAGCTTGTCCGTATATGTAAGGTATAATTAATAAATTCACGTGTATAAGTTTGCTTGGTTCAATGCTAGAAGTTTGTTTCCAAAGAAATTATTTCCAATACAAGAGTAAAATGGATTTTCTTATAAAAGGGGTTATCCTCCACTCAACCAAAGAAGTAACAACAATCAACAACAATAATAAAAAATCGGACAAGCTAAATACACGCGAAAATATGTTTAAATGGACGCGAAACTACACGCTTAAGTTAAGCGTCCGGTTTTACACGCTTAGCTTAAGCGTGTAGGGGTATTATTGGTATTTTAAAAAACAGCACACGGTTCTTACACGCTTAGCTTTAGCGTGTAGTTTTTTTTTTTTTTTGCAAGTTTAAAAGCACACGCTTACCTTAGACGTACAGTACAATTTTTTTTTTCCCAAAATTGCATTTTTCCCCATAATCATGTAGAGAATTTCAATACGAGTCCGTACATATAAAATTCGTCCAAAACGGACATCGTTTGCCCCTCCAAAAGCCCAAAAAACGAAGCCTTCAACCCGTGCGCATAGCTTTTTCGAGCAGTCCATCCGTAAGCTTTTATAAGCTTCAATGGAGGATTTGACAAATTTCTTGGATCTGATTGAAGCCATTAACTATTGGGCATTTAAGAGGACCTTATCATACACGTAATTTCACATTTAATCGGATTGAATGTCGATTAAAATCGTAGAATTTTATCCCCAAAGCCACCGTGTCGTCCAAGGGGCCGATTTGAACAAATCCAAAATTGGACCAAATCATCTTCAATTGGAGGGCATGAACCATAGGGCCTCGTTGAGGGTGTCCTAAGATTCAAAATGCCTATAAAATCTCCTTCAATCGTTGCCCCAATGCATCCAATTTCGAAGTCAAAACTCATGAATCCTAAATCCCGTTACTGGTTGTTCTTGACCCAAATTCGAGCACATGAAGGCTTTATTCTTTCAATTGTTGGTACTACTAGCCTTGAAAATTGGTCCTCTTTTAAAGCTCTCTCTTTACATCGCCGGAAAAAGACCACTTCCATTCAATTTGGAGTTTTTCCGGCGGGATTGAATTTGTGCCCATTTTGCGATTTTTGGGGTATTTTTCATTTGTTTTGTCTTAATCTTGGTTAAGTTAATTAATCTAGATTAGTGAAAAATATTTTATGATCAATTTGGTGCCCGACATATAATATATAAGTAATAAGTTTATAATATTTAACCATAATGTGTAACTATAGTATGTAAGTAATAAGTTCATAATATTTAACTATAATACATAGTATATAAGTAATAAATTCATAAATATTTAACCATAATGTTTAACTATAGTATATAAGTAATAAGTACGTAATACTTAATTATAATACATAACTATACTTTATAACTGATATATTTTGTAATACTTAACTATAATACATAACTATAGTATATAAGTAATAAGTTCATAATACTTAACCACAATGTGTAACTATAGTATATAAGTAATAAGTTCGTAATACTTAATTATAATGAAATACTATAGTAAATAAGTGTAACTATATGAAATTTCATGAAGTACTATAGTAAATAAGTCTAAGTATACTAGATTTAATGAAATATTATAGTAAATAAGTGTAACTATATGAAATTTCATGAAGTACTATAGTAAATAAGTCTAAGTATATTAGATTTAATGAAATACTATAGTATATAAGTCTAAGTATACTAGATTTAATGAAATACTATAGTATATAAGTCTAAGTATACTAGATTTAATAAAATATTATAGTATATAAGTCTAAGTATACTGGATTTAATGAAAAACTATAGTATATAAGTGTAATTATATGAAATATAATAAAATACTATAATATATAAGTTTAAGTATACTAGATTTAATGAACTACTATACTATATAAGTGTAACTATATGACATGTAATGAAATACTATAGTACATAAGTGTAACTATATAAAATACTATAATTTCATTAAATCTAGTATACTTAGACTTATATACTATAGTATTTCATTATATTTCATATAGTTACACTTATGTACTATAGTATTTCATTAAATCTAGTATACTTAGACTTATATACTATAGTATTTCATTATATTTCATATAGTTACACGTATATACTATAGTATTTCATTATATTTCATATAGTTACACGTATATACTGTAGTATTTCATTATATTTCATATAGTTACACTTATATACTATAGTATTTCATTAAATCTAGTATACTTAGACTTATATACTATAGTATTTTATTATATTTCATATAGTTACACTTATATACTATAGTATTTCATGAAATTTCATATAGTTACACTTATATACTATAGTATTTCATTATATATCATATAGTTACACTTATGTACTATTGTAATTCATTATATTTCATATAGTTACACTTATGTACTATAGTATTTGATTAAATCTAGTATACTTAGACTTGTATATTATAATTATTCATTATATTTCATATAGTTACACGTATATACTATATTATTTCATTATATTTCATATAGTTACACTTATGTACTATAGTATTTAATTACATTTCATATAGTTACACTTATATAGTATAGTATTTCATTAAATCTAGTATACTTAAACTTATATATTATAGTATTTTATTGAATTTCATATAGTTACACTTATATAGTATAGTATTTCATTAAATCTAGTATACTTAAACTTTTATATTATAGTATTTTATTATATTTCATATAGTTACACTTATATACTATAGTATTTCATTAAATCCAGTATACTTAGACTTATATACTATAGTATTTCATTAAATCTAGTATACTTAGACTTATATACTATAGTATTTCATTAAACTAGTATACTTAGACTTATATACTATAGTATTTCATTAAATTTCATATAGTTACACTTATGTACTATAATATTTCATTAAATCTAGTATACTTAGACTTATTTACTATAGTACTTCATGAAATTTCATATAGTTACACTTATTTACTATAGTATTTCATTATAATTAAGTATTACGAACTTATTACTTATATACTATAGTTACACATTATGGTTAAGTATTATGAACTTATTACTTATATACTATAGTTATGTATTACAGTTAAGTATTACAAAATATATTAGTTATAAAGTATAGTTATGCATTATAATTAAGTATTACGTACTTATTACTTATATACTATAGTTAAACATTATGGTTAAATATTATAAACTTATTACTTACATATTATATGCCGGGCACCAAATTGATCCTAAAATATTTTTCACTAATCTAGATTAATTAATTTAACCAAGATTAAGACAAAACAAATGAAAAATACCCCAAAAATCGCAAAATGGGCACAAATTCAATTCCGCCGGAATACCTTCTTGACACCTCGTCGGAAAAACTCCAAATTGAATGGAAGTGGTCTTTTTCCGGCGATGTAAAGAGAGGACTTTGAAAGAGGATCAATTTTCAAGGCTAGTAGTACCAACAATTGCAAGAATAAAGCTTTCATGTGCTCGAATTTCGGTCAAGAACAACGGTAACGGGATTTAGGGTTCATGAGTTTTGACTTCGAAATTGGATGCATTGGGGAAACGATTGAAGGGGATTTTATAGGCATTTTGAAACTTAGGACACCCTCAACAAGGCCCTATGGTTCATGCCCTCCAATTGAAGAGGATTTGATCCAATTTTGGATTTGTTCAAATCGGCCCCTTGTACGACACAGTGGCTTTGGGGATAAAATTTTACGATTTTAATCGACATTCAATTCGATTAAACGTGGAATTACGTGTATGATAAGGTCCTCTTAAATGCCCAATAGTTAATGGTTTCAATCGGATCCAAGAAATTTGCCAAATGCTCCATTGAAGCTTATAAAAGCTTACGGATGGGCTGCTCGAAGAAGCTATGCGCACGGGTTGAAGGCTTCGTTTTTTGGGCTTTTGGAGGGGCAAACGATGTCCGTTTTGGATGAATTCGTATTGAAATTCTCTACACGATTATGGAAAAAAATGCAATTTTGGGAGAAAAAAAATTTCCGTACTGTACGCCTAAGGTAAGCGTGTGCTTTTAAACCTGCAAAAAAAAAACTACACGCTTAAGCTAAGCGTATGGGCACACGCTTAGCTTAAGCGTGTAAGAACTGTGGGCTGTTTTTTAAAAATACCAATACACGCTTAAGCTAAGCGTGTAAAACTGGACGCTTAGCTTAAGCGTGTAGTTTCGCGTCCATTTAGATTTATTTTCGTGTGTATTTAGCCATTGCCTAAAAAATATGGGAAATCCCCAACACCTAATCACTGAAATTATCAACTATTGATGGATAACCCCAAGATCAACAACAACGACAACAAAAATCAACACGAGCATGAAAAGCATATGAACTTGATCAGCAGTTTGGAAATGAGACAACAAAGTGGAATGAAAGCAGGAAACAAAGATCAATACGATCCCCAACACCTTCCTTCTTGCTCACATCAATTTATGCCCAAGAGAATTTTAAAGCAACCAAGAATAGCAAGCAAAACTAGGTTTAAAACCAGAAAAAAAGAGATCCCCAATAAACATTTATAATCCTTTTGAATCACATTGGATTAAAATGATGTAGATTACAAATCAAACAACGAAAATATCAGCAATAAGATCCAATAATTAAATTTCCCTCAAAAATCTATCTTCTTCTTCTTATGTTTGAGAAAGAAGGTCCACTACTCTCCTAAGAACTCCAAACTCCAAATTGACAAAGTGGGTTTTTGCCCCAATCTTACAAGATCTGCCCTAATCTAACCAGATCCGCCTCCGAAACCTAACCGAGCAAAAATCCCCAAACTAAACTTTGTGGTTGCCTCCACTCGAACCGCATTTCCGGTCTTGAGCCGCCTCCACTCGAACCTCATGCTTACCGCCTCAATTTCCGCCGGACCACCACGTTGACATTCTGGGCGAGCTTGAGTAGCAAGCCAGATTAGGGCAAAAACCTTGATTTTTATAATATTAAAAAAAACAATCCAACTTGCGTAGCAAGCTTTTGACCAAATTGAAAAGTTGTTACTAATTAAAATCTTAATGCTTTTTTTTTATCGGGCCTGATGGGTCTTCTTTAAAAGCCCAATGTGATGATCAAGTCTGTAACACCCCCAAATATTCCGGCTCTGATACCAAGTCTGTAACACCCCCAAATATTCCCTTGGAAATACATTACTGCCAGTGACCTCAGACGTTATGTCCGATGTCACCCAAGGCTTTACCAGTTGATATAAATCATTAAACCACAGTTATAATACAACATATCATAACTTTCATTTAAACCAAAGTCTCGGAATTTCAACAAAATTCCAAATCCATCAGAAATACAGCGAAAGTCTTTACACAAAACATATTTAACACAACGGAAGACTTTAAATAAACAACAAAAGGGTCTTGATCGCAATGATCATCCGCCAAGGATCTTAACCTGAATAAACTTGTCAAAACACCGTTTGCTTCTATAGTCGTTCTAGCCTTCACGGGATATCAATTTATCTGATGTGCCGAATCGAACGGATGGCACCAGCCAACCATGCAGAGAACAATTACGGTTGGTTAGTCTAATGAAAGACTAAGCAAGGGTACAAAGCAGAGCGGTCCGAAGTAGTCGTATTAGGTTAGACTCATCGTTTCTCGAATAACAACCGATGACGATAGTCAACCACCATACTTCTACTGAAATCTATGAAAAGACATGATCAAGAGAAGATTCTGGAGACCGAGTCTCACATCAATCAATCCCAAAAGAAGACTCCAACGGAATGAGCCTTATCGGAAACATGACAAATGTTGGGGAACATTAATAATCACACAAGCGTTCAAAACGACTTGATATTTCGGTTCACGACCAACCTCACCGCTCAAAGCGAATCCAGATTGAAAAGAGAACGTTACTCTGATCAAAGTCAAGACGAGATTTCCTAGCTGCACTATTGCCTAGCCGCACTACTCGCCCAAGAGTATATTAATTATGTGCGACAACGACACTTATCTCATTTAATTCCAAAACACACATCATATTATAAGCTTTTAGATATATGTTTCGTCATGAGGGACATATATCGAAGGGAATCCTTCCCAAGATTTGTGACACTAGCTAAGTGCACCACCTCTATACTCAGATAGAGGACGATCATGATCCGCCAGTTGGTGTCAGGGTCTCCGATGTCCTCTCAACCAATAATTATCAAGAAACGACTGGACCCCAGGGTCCCAGTAACGTTCCTACGAATACTCGTGCTAACTAAACAGTTCAACACAACAATAAATCACATCACAACCATCATGGCCAACATCAAAAACATATATCTATACTAGCGTTGTTCTAACAGATATACAACCTAGTATAATATCATGTTTTAATCATTTATATATATATATATAATAGCGTTGTTCTAACAGATATACAACCTATTATAATATCTCCTTTATATCATATTATTTAACAAAAATGTTCCCAACGAACAATAAATCAGTAAATCATACCAAATTAATTAACAACTAAACAATTGATAATTAATTGAAATATGGAATGATGAACAAGAGCGAACCGCCACTTGCCTTAGATCCGTAGAAGCTTAAGCAAAGCTTAGAGACGACGAGTTCCTGGGTCCGAAACAGGGACAGATCTGAGACCACAGATTCCTTGGGATCGACCCAAAATGAAACCCTAAGTTAGATTCAATATCCACGTATATGAATCTAAAAGAATACGGAAAGAATCGAAGGAGTCAAGCCTCGCCCAAGACCACACACCCACGAGCCACAACACGAACCCAACTCACCGCGGGTGCGGTGGGGTCCTTGCCGCGGGTGCGGCGAGCTAACAGAGGCAGAGGACTTCACAGCGTCCATGGAGAAAACTTACCCAAATCGATTCGTTTGCCTTCGACTCAATTATGGTTCACTCTCCAAACACCTTAAACCTTCCAACACCACTTGGGAGTACTTTCTCCACTCAAGGGAAACTCCGGCGAAGCTCCAAAACTCAGACAACAATGGAGGTTCTCAGAGGAGGAAGAAGACAGAGGAGGAGGAAGAAGACGTTCAGCACTCTCCTCTTCAGCTTTCTCTCCCTTTTATAGGCCCAGCTAAGAGGGGAACAAGCAGGGGACAAGCCCTCGACCAAGGGAGACAGCCACTTGCTGACAACCGGCGCCACTTGTAGTGGAAGACGATCACACTGCAGAAGAAAAAATATCCCACCGCGGGGTGCGGCAGGGTGCGGTAGGGTGCGGTGGCCTCCTTAGACCGCCTCACCTGTTTGCCTTCGCCGCGGGTGCGGCCACTTGACCGCGGGGTGCGGTTAAGGCCATTTTTCACCCTTTTTGACCGTTTGACTTTGGGTTAATCTTTTTAACCCCGGGTTAAATATATTCGTACACGAACGACTATTTAACCCTGAACACATGTCAACTGTATTTTATATTACTCAGAAAAAATATTACAGAGATCAAACATATTACCGAATGTCTGAACTTCTCTGAAATTAATCTGACTTGTAATACGGGAGTTGGAAAAATTCTAAACTATCCTTATAAAATGAGGGATATTACAGGATTATCGCTTTCGCGTTTGGTAACGGAGAAAGGCGATGGAGTTGGCATACGAAGAAGACGAATATGGAGTTGGGGAAGATCGGTGTTGTTCAACTGTATGAAGACGATGAAGTGACGATGCTTGTTGGATTCGATTGAATTTTTTCGCAAATGGTGGATTATGGGAGACGAACCAAATCTGGTGGATGATTGAAGTTGGACGATCTATGCACTCTCTCTCCAATTCTCCTCTAACTACCTAATTTGGAGGCTGTTATTTTCTAAAATTCAGAAAATATGTTAGGATATTCAATCCCATGTTTCACGCCTCCATACACCCTCAATTTCCTCTCCTAATCCAGCCATCCATCACCTCCAATCCGATGCTCCACGTTTATTTCCTCATTTTCTATAACGTTTGTTTTACCTGAGGGTCCCTCTACTAATAGGTATTGATATTTACGACCCCTCTTTATATATTACGGAGTAGCTCGTTGTCCACGATGTGAATGGTTAACCAACCACGTACATCAGCACATGCATCATGCATGGAAGTAAAGAAGGCAAATTAGAGTACTATTCAAATAAATATATAGTGCCAAGGGCGGATTAAAGGGGGCTTGAGGGGCGACAACTCCCGCTTTTCTACGGCGAACCCCTTAGAATAAATCGATTATTTGGTTTAAGCTCCCTTTAAAAATTTAATTTTCATTATGTATGTATTATATTATATAAATTATAAGAAAAATGTCTTGGCCTAGTGGTATTTGTCTTGAAACTTGTGTTAAAAAAACAAGAGATCATGAGTTTAAATCTTCAGTTCATTCCAACTCTTTTTTCCCCTATTTTTGTTAAAAAATTGGGTCTTAAGGGCCTTATTAAAATCTTTAAGTTTATTAAATATGTTTATTTCTCTTTTGTTTTATATTTTTCCTTCCATGTTTTACTTTTTATTCAAAATAAAATTAAAAATCTTACATTATTTTAAATATTATTTTAAAAAATTCAAAAAGATAGAGTATGTTTTATATGAATTAGTCAATTTTTAAAAGGTGAATGTCATATTTTTTTTATAATTTTAAAATATTAATATAAATATATATTCATGGACCGAAAAAAAATTAAAGTAAAATCGCCCCTTTTGATAAATTGGTGGATCTGCGGCTGGTGCCAATACCAGTTGAGTAGCGTACGTGAGTTCTTATATTCTTTTCAAATATATCCAGTAAAGTCCTATTAGAGTCAAAAATAAATATCATGAAAATTCATTAAGCGTTGTCTCATCAACCGAGTGAAATCCAACTTTGCTAGCAAATAGCAAGCCATATCCTGTACGTAGAAGTGTCAAACAGGTCGGGTTTAAGCGTATCGAGTCGGATGAATTGCGGGTCAAAATTTACGGATCGATTGTGGGTCGGGTCGTTGCAGATCAGGTACGGATTCAGGTCGATTCAGCGGATCGAGAGCGCCTTGTCAAAATTTTATAAAATGAATATTAAAATATTATTTTAATTAAAATAATAAATCAAAAAACTATTATTATATAATATTTTAATAATAAAATATATCATAATATTTAATATATAAAATATGAACACATTTGTATTGATCCAACGGGTCAATGACCCAACCTATAAATTTTCGATTCGAACGGATCAGGTCACTTTTAACCCAATATTTTTTGGATCAGATCTCAATCCAGAAAACGCGAGTCAGATCGAGTCAGATTTGCGAATCAGGTCAAATTTTGAGAGTTAGAACTGTACGTATACATATACGGCATCCTCGTTTACCATATGTTTATTTCGGAAGTGATAATTACGTAGGTTGAAAAAACTTCTCAAGGATATCAATTACCAAAACAATTCATCACCAATATTAGACTTTCTATAATACCCTAATTTTGATAAAAAAAATACTAAAATAATTAAAAGACTTTTTCTTTATATGGATTAGTGGATTGGAAGACTGTAGTTCTGAATGTTGGAGAATTACTACCAGTGGCGGATCCTGGGAAATTTAAAGGGGTGGCCGCCTCATGCTCTGAGAGGAAGAAGTAGGGTAAAGAGGAAGAAGAAGGCTAGGCCCACGTTCAATTTCTACCCGTAAAAATAGGCCCACATTACTTTCTACCCATAAAAGAATAGGCCCACATTCCTTTCTATCAATCAAAGAATAGGCCCACGTTTCTTTTACCAATAAAATATTATGCCCACTTTCCCATCTTTTATATTTTTCAAACATTGTCAAAATGGCATGTTATTCTAACAATTTAACACATGAAATTTTAAATTACCTTTCAAAAGCAAACTAAAAAGAAAACTAGCAAAGAACATCAACAAAAAAGAATAGAGGTTTAATTACTTTGATTCAATATGCATACCATATGTTATGATATTCGGATACTGCAATTAAAGCCATATGCAAGCCATTGTGATTTTAGTTCATACGCATATTCAATGGAAGTTCGTACATATCAATATGTAAAATTTTGAACATCGTTCTTTGTTTTTGAATATCAAAATATGTACAATATGCACTCTTTTATAATTGATATTCAAGAATTGTGTATTCGTATTCGCTATGTTGATTACGCATCTACTTAGTTGAAAGTAAACATTGTGCATACCGACACTAAATTTGTGAATATCGTTCATGGGTTTTTGAATATTTATTAGTCTTGTGCATGTTCTGTCGTATTCATGTTGATATTCATAGCTCGTGAATATATATGCACTTGGTAGAAATTGATTGAGGAAATGCATATTCTTATCACGTTCCTTCATGATCCTTCGCATTGTATTGATATGCATATTATTATTGATGATATTCAGAAATTGTTAAGACATATTCAAAATGAAGAAGGCCATGGTTGAGGAAATGCAAGAGGTGTAACAAGTATGCGAGACATGACCATAGGAATTGCAAAGAAGACTTGTAGATTAGATATTTGTACTCTTATTCTAGATATTCATTTTTAAGTAGCGATATTCACACATTTTGCATTAATAAGCATTGGGCATGTGTTATATATGATATGATATTCTTATCCTAATACTAGATATTCATATACGTAACCGTAACCTGAAACTTTACTTATTTTTGGATCTGCATTCTGCTTTTGTTTGCTGGATTTAGTTTTCCTTTGTTAAGAGGTTTAATTACTTGCTTTACTTCGTTAACCTCTGCTCTGTGAATGATCTTCATTACCCTGAACAATGTATCCATTGTTTCTTGCTTTTGGTGCTGGTGAATTTCTGGTGGGGAGTAGATTTGGCTAGCTGGATTTATTGGCATGTTTTGTGCTATTCTGTCCATGGCCCTGATCGGCTCTACTCCTTTTGTTTCCCCTTACCTGAAGCTCTCTTGATTTGGGCTGGTGCTCAGCCTGTTAACAATCTCTCCTTTGTGATTCTTGAAGGGACTATAATCCCCATTATATTTGAATACAAATTTTACTGCAAGGAATTTGAAGGAAAAAATGGTGTCTTTTTAGAGACCATTTTATGAATAATCAAACCTTCTATCATTATGAGACAACCCTTCTTCTCTTGAAAAATTCCTCTCTTGAGGTCAACCATGAGACTCACAGTCTCCCCATTCTTACCAACCCGACGATAGATATGAACCTATCTCTCTCAAAACTGCCCAGTAGGAGGGAAATTATCCTTAAGCTCAAGGAGACCTCTCTCTGCCTTGCTACTAAACCTCACAATACTGAACATTCTACAGCTGAAAATTGGCCTCTTATGATTAGTATTTTTCAGGTTACTCTGGTTTACTGGATCTTCTGGCTTGTTTTTTATTCTAACTCCTTGTACTCTGATTATATAAACCTTGATCATTTGCCTTTGCTGATTATGCAGCTTGGTTTTAATTATTTGAAATCTTATGACTCTTCTTTCTCTTTGAAGATCCTTGATTCTCACTTGAACATCAAAGGTATTCAGTGTAATTTCCTTAAGTGTAATCCCAAGAACATTACTGTTGATAACCTTATTTCTAATAAAGGTCCTTACAAGTGGAACAACATCTTGTCCAAGGAAAGTACTCCTCTCCTTTGTTCTCTTTTCCCTTTCACCTCTTCTTATGTTTTTTGTTTCCTTTGCTGGTGGTGCTTTCAGGTACAGGTTGGTTGGTCTTCATTTGGAACGAACATAATCAAAAAGGAAAACAAGAGCATTTTCTGCAACAAAGAAATGAGAAAGCAAAAACAGTACTATATGAACTATTATCCTCTGAACAATCTTTTTTGGAAATCCTGGCATGACCTGCCACTTATGACTACAAACTTCAAATCTGGGCATGACCTGCCACTGGATATTAAAATTACTGAACAGAAAATTGAAAACAAATGTAAATGTATGAGATCTGTTAAGATCATTGTTCATATATTCTACTATGTATCCGACTTCCCTATTTTCGGGCTAGCTTACCCAAATCGTGGTGAGAAATCACTTAACTGCATGACAAATTGGAAAATACAAATCAAACAATATACTCGTAAACTTACAAAGAAAACCGAGTTTTGGATTGATCATCACGAATCTTTAACAGTTTACACTCGTCATAACTGTCATTACTATGAACCTCAGAACAAGACCCTTAACTGTCATTGGATATGGGGCAATCAATCAATTGATTTTTTATGAAGATTACAACATGGAATTGTCGTGGAATCGGGAAGAAAACCTTTTGGATGGATGTTGAATCCTTCTGCAAAATTGAACGAATTCAATTAATTGCACTCTTTGAAACAAGAACAAACAAAGAACCAAGCGAAAAAGTGTGGAAACAAGCCGGTTTTGATCAATTCTACTATGTCCCGGCAACGGGTTTCTCGGGTGGCATTTGTATAATGTGGAAAACCTACCAACTTACAAATGAAATCCTTGAAATTGAACAAATTGAAACAAGATTCATCAGTATTAAGTATACAAACTTGCTCACGAATAAAAAACTTATGATTATCCTTACTTACGCCCCACCAAATGAGTATGCTAAAAATGTGTTCTGGAACAAACTTATCTCCTACATTAAAAAATGTTCTCTTCCGTGTATTATTATGGGAGATCTGAACGAAATTCAAAACTCTTCTGAAAAATTAGGCGGGAATATACCGTCATTATCAAAATTTGTTAGACTACGTCATTTTTAAAATGAATGTGAACTCTTGGATACTCCTATCCAGGGAAACGCCTATACCTGGCAAAAGAACAACACAGAAATAGAAAGCATTCATGACAAACTGGATAGGGTTCTTATCCACCATCAGATCCTTCAATGATATCCTGATATTTGTACTAAGCATTATGCTTTTTCCAGCTCAGACCATTGCCCAATCTCCATCGAGCTAGATTCAGCTGTGCCCTTTAAAAACCAGCCGTTTAAATTTGAAAAAAATTGGATGACTAGAAAGGATTTTAGAAACGTAATAAAACAAGCATGGAGAACAAACTACCATGGATCTAGATTGTACAATCTGGTATCCAAAACTACTCAAAAAACATGCTAAGATCTAGAACAAAAGTACATTCGGAAATGTCTTCATACAATTACAAACTATAGAAAAACAACTTTCTGAAATCCAAACTGAGATCTGTAATCACCCTACAAATGACCTCATTAAAAAACAAACTAAAATCATAGAAAAAAAGGAAAAACTTATGTGTTTCCAGAAAATTTACTGGAACCAAAGAGTTAAGGTAAAACACATCAAATATAATGACACGAATGCTAGCTATTTTCATAAAATAGCAAATGGAAAAAGAAACATAAAAATTATAAAAGAAATCAAAACCCAAGAAGGAACAAGCATCACTGGTGAAGAAAACATCAGAAATGAAATCAGAAATGATTTCATAAAAAGATTCAAAAGTGAGGATATAAATGAGAGACTATTCCAGGAAAACCTTGAATTAATCCAACCTGAAATCTCTTCAGAGAATAATCTGGAATTAATAAAAAATGTATCCAACGAAGAAATTAAAAAGGCGGTCTTTAACATTGGCTCAGATAAATCTTCGGGGCCGGATGGCATGACAGCAGAATTTTACCAAAAATATTGGGACATCGTAGGCCCTTCTGTGACCCAAGCAGTTAAAAGCTTTTTCCTTTATGGAAAACTGCTTAAACAAATAAATCACACATTCATATCCTTAATCCCGAAATGTGACAATCCTAACTCTATAAATCACTATAGACCCATAAGTCTGTGCTCTACTATTTATAAGATCATCTCGAAGATTATAATAATTAGACTCAAAGGAATCATGGAAAAATTGATACACCCCCTTCAGGGTGCCTTTGTTGCTAAGAGAGTCATTCAAGACAATATCTTGATTGCACATGAAATCTTCCACTCTTTTAAATCGAAAAAAGGAACTGAAGGCTTTATTGCCTTAAAACTAGACATGGAAAAAGCTTATGATAAAATCGAATGAGATTTTATTATAAAATAATGGAAAAGTATGGATTCCATGAAAAAATTATCAACTGGATAAAAGAATGCATTACAACGGTATCTTTCTCGGTACTTGTTAACAATGGACCCACATAAATATTCAAACCTTCAAGAGGACTTCGACAGGGAGACCCCCTCTCGCCTTTCTTGTTTATTTTAGGATATGAAATCCTTGCTAGAAAACTCCAAAAAGCATCAGATCGACCTCGAAATCCCCTAGGATTTCAATTCAATCAACAAGGAACACGAATCCCGTTTCTGGCCTTTACGGATGACATTGTGATATTCTCAAAAACTAAACAAAAAATTGTAAAGAAATCAAGGTTATCATTGATGACTACTGCAAGATCTCATAACAAAAGGTAAATTTCCATAAATCGGTCTTTCAAGTTACTAAAAAGGTCACCAACCAAAAGAAATTAGCTATACAAGGCATTCTCACAATCACAAACATGATATCTCTCGAAAAATACCCGAGTTGCCCTATCATCAATGGTAGAGTTAACTCGAACACCTTTGCTGACCTTTTAGTTAGCACCCAACAATAATTATCTAAATGGAAAGCAAATTCTCTTTTCCCAAGCAGAAAGAACAACACTAATAAAAACCAATATGGCTTCAAGACCCAATTATCTTATGCAAAGTTTCATGTTACCTACACACACACAATGAAATTGATAAGATAAACAGATCCTTTTTTTGGAACAAAGATAACTCCTATAAACCTCTTATAGGTTGGGAAAAAAATTATAAACCAACTCATCAAAGAGGTCTTGGTTTGAGAAAAACTAAAGATATGAACAAAGCTTTTCAATTCAAATTACTATGGAAAATCCTAGCCGAACCAAACAACTTCTGGGTTAGAGTTATTACGGATAAATACCTGAAAACACAACATATACTTTACTACGATAAAAAAACAAACTGCTCCTGGCAATGGTCCAAAATGATTGAACTTATGCCTGAGTTCAAATCTGGACTAATTTGGCAAGTTGGTGATGGAAAAACTATCAAATTCTGGACGGATAACTGGGCTCTGAACACCCCTTTATGTGATAACATAAACCCACAGTCAATCCTGAATAAGGATGCCCTGGTAGCTAATTTTATACTGCCAAATAAAACCTGGAATAAGGACTTAATTAAACAATACTTACCAAATGATTTAACCGAAAAATTAACCTCGATCCCAATACCTTTAAATGAGATCCATGATAGAATGTATTGGAAAATGAGCAAAAACGGCTGGTTTTCTACTAATTCTGCTATGGAACTAATCAACAAAAATAAGAGTTATACTGCCTATGATTCCTCTTGGATCTGGCAAATGGACACGTATCCCAAAGTTAAAAACTTTGTCTGGAAAATAATGAAAATAGAATTCCAACTAAAGCTAGATTAGCAGAAAAAGGCATTGTAACCCCACCGGGTTGTATACGCTGTAATGCTCAGTTGAAAGATTTGAACCACCTCCTCTTTCAATGCAAGCATACCTTAAAAACAATCGAAAAATTGAATCATGACACTTTTGGCATAATCAATTCACTAAAAAATTAATGAAATCATTGAAGAAATTCGACAAAAAACTAATAGATCACAATTCTTAGAATTAACGGTCTCTTGGTGGAGCATTTGGTTCTATAGAAACCAACAAAGCTTTGGTAGAACAAATGATGATGTCGAACCCATTAAAGATTTACTAAATTACATTAAAAAACAAATGGAGAACATGAATAAAACGAAAAACTGGAACCCTGACTGTCTAACCGAAGACAATCAAAAAAATCATAAAACGAACATTGTCAGACGACCAATAAGGAAATGGAAAAAACCTCTAGATAACATAATTAAAATCAACACAGATGGATCACCAAAACCAATGGTGAATCTAGCTTCGGCTATATTTTCAGAAACAACACGGAAAAACCATTTTTCCTCTATGAGGATAAATGTGGTATTTCAACCCACTTAAAACAGAAACACTGACAGTTAGAAATGCCTTGGTAAAGACTTATGAATTAGGTTTTACCAACATTCATCTTGAATGTGACAACCTTACCATCGTGAACGTCCTTAAACAAATCTGGCACTGTCCATGGGATATTGAAATGCTAATTTCTGATATCCTGTGTTTTTTACAACTGTTTTCTTCAGTGCAGATTTCTCACGTCTTCCGAGAAACCAACGTCGTAGCCGATTTCATCGCGAAGAAGGTTCATCAGGTTTCTTTGGAAGACTTTAGAGATAGTCTAGAATTTATAATTCTCATCCGTAAGGATGCTATAGATTGAGAAACCGACTCTTCTGTGTTTTTCAATCTAATTTTTACCTTATCAAAAAAAAAAAACTAGCAAGTTCGTCGATTTGTTTGTACACGTTTTTTTTTTCAAGTGATAAACTTAACGGTATTTGGTTAACTTTAACAATTTGAGTATTCGACGAATTTTATAACTCACGAAATATGTCAAATCTGATTTGGTACCGCTTACTAGGGGTGAGCAAATATATCCGATCCGGCTGATCCGATCCGAAAATCCGCCGATCCGTATCCTAAAAATCCGTATCCGAAAATATCCTTTAAGTTTTTATCCGTATCCGATCCGATCCGGGTGATTTTGCCGGATACTTGAACCGGATACGGATCGAGATATTTAGCTTACCGGATATCCGAAAATATCCGGTACTATTCATATAATATTTATAATCATAAATTTGTTTATTATAACTAATATATTGAGTAATGTATTAATAACATCCTTAATCACATATTTATATTGTTGTCCAAGTAAAATATTGTAAATACATTTTCATATGAATAATAAGTGTGTATATAATTTAAATCGTACGGACAAATTAAGAAACAACCTACAAATTTTATTTCTTAATTTACAAATTTATTACTTTTGAATTTAAAAAATGAATATATTGATTTATTTTTAATAGATTTGTAATAACCGGATAATTCGAATATCCGACTCAAATATCCGATCCGATCCGGGTCCTTTTTACCGGATATCCGTTTCAAAACGGATCGGATACGGATTATGATTTTGTAAATTTTTTAAACCGGATATCCGATATAACGGATCGGATCGATCCATTTACTCACCCCCGCCGCTTACGAAACTATTTCTCTAATTGGAAAACTTTTCTTTCGAAAATTTGACGATTACTCAATTGCAACTTTTCTCTAGATCCTTCCAAGAGCGGGCTTCAACGGGTCAGTGGGGTATGACCGTAATTTACTTCATCTTTCTGGGCATTTTCAGAAGAAAAAAGGTTCGCCATCAGTCGCGTCTACTCCTTCGACTCACTCCAAGTCTCGCGTGAGTCACAACTCGGAAATGGCGCAGGGCGGTGTTCTTCTTCTGCTGTTTATGCTCCTGCTCGCTTTGCCCACTCCACAAGCTGAAATAATCTTTGAAGAGAAATTTGAAGGTAAGAACTCGCAAAATGCTATCGCTTTTCAGCTGCTTTAGCTGTATCGTTCTCCGCAGGATTACTTCACGGAGCTACTAATTTCGTGCTACTTTCATTTGCTTTTTGGAATTCATCTGATTTACGGTGATCGAATTCGTTTTCTAGATGGATGGAGAGATCGGTGGATTATATCTGATTGGAAAAGAAGCGAAGGCAAAGCAGGAAGTTGTAAGCACACTTCTGGAAAATGGCCTGGAGATCCTGATGATAAAGGTTCCACTATTTTTTCATCTCTCCATTCTTTTTCAATTTTTTGCTTTATTTATGTTATTTCTGTATGTAGGTTGCTGTTATTAACCATTAATTTTGTGTAGATCAAAACCAGGGAAAACATAAGGCTAATTTCTAGCCACTGTCGTTCAATTAAGGATCCGATAACAAACTAGCTTTGTTTGTTATGATTTAGGTATTCAGACATATAATGACGCTAAACATTTTGCAATTTCGGCAAAAATACCTGAGTTTAGCAACAAGGACAGGACACTGGTGCTGCAGTATTCTGTGAAGTTTGAACAGGATATCGAATGCGGTGGTGGCTATATTAAACTTCATTCTGGTTATGTAAACCAGAAGAAATTTGGCGGTGATACGCCGTACAGGTTTGTCTATCATGATAATGCATTTTCATTGTTTAGTCTTCTTAAACATCCTACAAGGTATCCAAGATGGGTATAAACTACCATTCTAATAAACTGTCTAATGGAAAATTGTGTTGGTTCTTATGTTCTTGGAGTGGTTTGTTTAGATACCCAAACTCTAAATCTTTGCTTTTGAAGTTATGTTTGGTAGTGGACCAGTGGTGGTAGGTAAGTTTTTGTGTTTGTATGTGAGCAATGTGCGAAATTTGTTCTATGGATGTAAGATGAAGGACATTTATACCAAAATCCTGTTATGAAAGTCAAAGCAAGGCTTTCAAATTTTAATGTTAAAAAAAGGCTTACAAATTTCAGAATAATATGACAAGTATTGTACCATGAGTATCTTTTGATTGAGAAGTTCAGTGCATATTACAGAAACAAGACAGTTAATGCTGTCGGTTTCACAATTTTGTTTATATCTTTCATTTACGGTAAGAAGCATATTGTCGGCATGATCTGTATTCGTTGCATGTTAACTAGCAAACAACTATTCCCCCAGTTTTGTTTTTCGTTGATATATCTTCATTGTCATGGGATTTTGATGTTGAGGACTTGATGATATGTTACTTTAGGATGCTCTCTCAACTGCTTATTTTGCTTCTGCAGCCTGATGTTTGGACCGGATATATGTGGAACAGAGACAAAAAAACTTCATCTGATACTTTCTTATCAAGGGCAAAATTATCCTATCAAGAAGGACTTGCGATGTGAGACAGACAAGTTAACTCATTTTTATACATTTATTCTTCGGCCTGATGCAACATTCACTTTGCTTGTGGATAATCGTGAAAGAGAATCTGGAAGCATGTATACTGACTGGGATATTCTTCCTCCGAGAAAGATCAAGGATGTTAAGGCGAAAAAGGTTCATTAATGTCTTTTATCTTTTATTTTGTGAACCTCATGTATAGTACATTGATTCAACTGAATAACAGGTTGTATAGGATCAGTATTGTCTAATTCTTGGATATCAATGTTCATAAAATTTTGTGAAGCACATAACTCAGATCACCTTTTCTTTTTCCTGGTGCTAGTAGCTTATGTTAGTGGGTGGTTTTGATCTCTAACCTATTCATATTACCTTCTCCAATCTACTTTCACATGTTTTTTGGGTCCTCATTCTCTGATATTTGACTTTGTTCTATTTCATGGTATTGGTGACCAATAGCCTAAGGATTGGGATGATAGAGAGTACATAGATGATCCTAATGATACAAAACCAGAGGTAAAGTTCCCAATTTATTCAAACTGTAATATAAAATTTTTGACAACTAGCTTTGTCCTTCCCAAAACAACACTGTTAGTTTTGTTGTTGTTGCTGTTGCAGGGATATGATTCAATTCCCAAAGAGATACCTGATCCAAAAGCTAAAGAGGTTTGTCAACTTATTGAATCAATGTTTGTGCACTAATTTTTGTTGTTGTACTGTAAAGGCCGAATTGCTTAAGGGTATGAACCTAATATACTATGTTATACCAATTGTTTCGATAGCCTATTGACTGGGATGAAGATGAGGATGGAATATGGAGAGCACCTAAGATACCAAATCCTGCATATAAAGGACCATGGAAGGCAAAGGTGTTTGTTTTAGTCATTTGAAACTTACTGATAAGAACATGCTTTTAAGACCTTGAGAATATGGTAGTTTCTCATGATGAAGTTACATGTATTTTGTAATAGAGAATCAAGAACCCCAACTATAAAGGCAAGTGGCGGACACCATGGATAGATAACCCAGGTACAATTCTTCTCTGATATCTCGTGGTTCCTGAATCGGCTACAAGCCTACAAACCATATGCTTGAGACTTTAAATGGTTGTGTGGTGAAACTTGAAAGCAATGGAAGGAATAATGTAAATTAATTTTTTTTATTGCCGGGAAAATTGGTGGTATATAATATTGGTTCCATAGAGCTGAA
Source organism: Rheum nobile (assembly GCA_027886185.1). NCBI lineage: Eukaryota > Viridiplantae > Streptophyta > Magnoliopsida > Caryophyllales > Polygonaceae > Rheum > Rheum nobile. The sequence continues at coordinate 3,360,639 of WOAB01000056.1, forward strand.
TCTATTCTTGTTTTGCATTTCATTGTGCATGCTTTTCTTAGTGAATACATATGGTATTTATTATTAGAAAGAATTGCTAAGTGATTTAATTGCAAGAATTGATTATTGCTGACTGAGAACTGGTTTTTGTTTGTGGTGTGTTTCAATGATCAGAATTTGAGGATGACCCTGATCTTTATGTTCTGAATCCGATAAAATATGTGGGCATTGAAGTTTGGCAGGTTAGTTTATTTCTCTTCAGAGGCCTCTACTTGCATGTTGTACTTGCATCTTCTCTTATAGTCTTATATCAATATTACATAGATATACATCCTGAAAAGGATTGACCCTACCAAATGATAGTGGTTCACTTACAAGTAACCACGACCACATAGTGAATACAGTGTGTCAGTACTCTGTAGACACTAGACAGACTTGCATTCTAAATTCTACGCACATTGATGAATAGCCCAGTCACTGAACTAGAAATTGTGACTAGAAAGTCATGGTTCTCGTGTTTTGTTTATTGACTAACCTTCAAGAAAGCCGAGTACGAAAAGAACGTCTCTGCGAATGTCCAATATCAATGTCGTATGTTGGTGCAAGGACTCAAGTTGATCTTTCTATACTTGGCTTCATTTCATTAGGAAGAGATACGGTTCACCATTGTGATCTTTGTTGGCTTATCTGTCTGCATTTTTTTATCTGGCTGAGCCTAAACACGCCGTACACATATCAAAACTATTGTTACAGGTCAAGGCGGGCTCAATCTTTGACAACATACTGATCTGTGACGACCCACAATACGCAAAACAAATCGTGGAAGATTATTTTGCCAACTACAGAGAGACAGAGAAGGATGCATTCGAGGAGGCAGAGAAGATAAGACGAGCTCGAGAGGAGGAGGAATCTCGAATAGCCAGGGAAGAAGGCGAAAGGAGGAGGAGGGAGAGGGATCAAAAGCCGGGTAGAGACAGGAGGCGTCACAGACGACATGATCCACATGACTACTTGGATGATTATCATGATGAACTATGAAAGGCTGGTTTCGTATGATCAATTTGAGTCAGGATTCTGAGTTTGGAGCTAATAAGCTCTGAGCATCTACGTAGTCTTCTGCCCCATTAGAAGTGAACATCAAAAGCATTAGCAATTTCAATTCTAATCTCTGTGCTTTTTGTGGTTTCCTTCTTTAGGAACTGAAATTTGAAAGTCAGTTAATCTGTAGAAGTAATTATCTAGACCGGAGCATTGCTGAACTTCTAAAATCCATAGTTGTACAAGAACCATTTTTCATTAATAACGTTTTTTTTTTGCCTTGTATTTTCTACACTATCTCGTGTCCTTTTGCTCTACTAGAGCATCCCATTTTTGTTGTTAAAATCCCACCCAAATGAATGGCACATATTTCAGCTCTGGATTTGGGTCATGGTGCCCCTTTACTACCTCTATTTTCTAAGATGGTTATTACTTTGGTCACTAATGAAAGACTTCAATACTCCGGTAATATCTTAATTAGAAATGTTTGAACTATAACAACCTAAAACCTAATAAATGAAGTGCGGAGTTAAAAATATAACCTTTATTTTCTTAGGTACATGTATAAAATTTGAATTTGAGTAACTTAGTTATTAATCTATCAAATTTACCAAAACAATCACAATTTTTGTAGCTATATTTATAAATTTGAATCTCTTTTTCAGGGTTTACTTCTAATAAATATGACCAAGTAGTAATCGTATGAAATTGTCAAGAGACTCATATGGAAGAGAGAGCAAAGCAAAACATCTGATTCACAGAGAAGAGAGCCAAAAACAACAATGAGCAAGAGTTATATGAAAAGCATAATATTCTACCGAGCCCTAGGAGGCTATTTATACCCTCTAATTAATATTTTACTATTACATAAAAGCTTATAATATATATATCTCATATCCCCCCTCAAGCTTGACTTGTTGGTGACACAACAAGACCAAGCTTGGATGCCATGAACTTGTGCTGCACTTCTCCCGGAGGTTTAGTCATAAGGTCAGCCAACTGTAGTTGTGACTTGACATGGATTGTCTTCAAGAAACCTTCAGACACCTTGTCCCGAACATAATGACAGTCAATGCTCAGGTGCTTGGTTCTTTCATGGAAGACTGGGTTAACAGCTATGTGTTGAGCAGCCTTGTTGTCACAGTACAAAGGAATAGGCAGGGGCAAGTGAATATGCAAATCTCTGAGTAATCCATGCAACCACACCATTTCGCCAGCAGTATAGGACATGCTTCTATATTCTGATTCAGCAGAAGATTTGGAAACTGTCTTTTGTTTCTTGGTTTTCCAGGACACTAGAGAACTTCCAAGAAAGATGCAATAACCACTTACTGATCTTGCAGAGAACTTGCAAGCAGCCCAATCAGCATCTGTGTAGCCATGTAGCTCCAAAACACTGTCTGCTGAGTAGAGCAAGCCTAAATTCAGAGTGCCTTTAAGATATCTCACCACATGAAGAGCAACTTGAAGATGTGGTTCTCGTGGACAACTCAAAAACTGGCTCAAGTGCTGCACAGAGAAGGATATGTCAGGTCTGGTGATATTGAGATAGAGCAACCTACCCACCAACCTTCTATAGATCTCCGGGTCAGGCAATACCCTTCCTTCATCAGTAGATAGTCCCAGTCCTCGAGGTAGAGGAAACAATGCTGGCTTGCAATCCAACATATTAACATCAGTAAGGATGTCAAGAAGGAACTTCCTTTGGTTGATCACTGTCCCAGCTTCAGACTTAGCAATTTCCAATCCTAAGAAGAATCTGGCCAAGCCAAGATCTTTGATTGTGAAAGCTTCATGAAGGCCTGCTTTAGTGTTCAAAATAGTAGTTGTATCATCACCAGTGAGCAATAGATCATCTACATAGACAAGAGCAATGGCAACCAATCCATTGACATGTCGAACAAAAAGACTGTAATCCTGTCTAGACTGCTGGTAGCCCATCTTAAGTAAAAAAGTGGTTAGCTCAACATTCCACTGCCTGGATGCTTGTTTCAACCCATATAATGATCTCTGTAGTCTGCAAACTTGACCAGGACTGGCTTTCAAGTATCCTTCAGGTGGGAGCATATAAACTTCTTCTTCTAGGAAACCATGTAGAAAGGCGTTATTAATGTCCAGTTGATGAACATCCCATCTCTTAATTGTTGTAATAGCAAGTAGAACTCTGACCGTGGCAAGTTTAGCAACAGGAGAGAATGTGAACTTATAATCTTTGCCTTCTACTTGATTATAACCTTTGGCCACTACTCTAGCCTTATACCTCTCCACTGTGCCATCTGGTTTAAACTTGATTTTAAATACCCACTTGGAACCTATTGCCTTCTTATTTGGAGGTAAAGAAGTCAAAGTCCAAGTCTGATTAGCTTCCAAGGCATCAATCTCCTTGGCCATAGCAAGCTCCCAACATTCTTGTCTTTGTGCTTGGTTGTATGTTCTTGGCTCAGTCAATGTGCAAGTATTGCAAAAAGACTGCACAAAATCAGAAGAGAAACTGGAGAGATCAAAGATCTTTGTTGCCTGAAAGGAAGAGGAGTAAGCTGCAGGATCAACCCTGGCAGTACAAACAAAATCCTTAAGCTTAGCTGGTAAAACTCTCATTCTGGTTGACCTTCGGGGGATAAATGGTGATGGAGGGAAAACCTCAATGGCTGGTGATGGCAGCTTGTGGGATGGTGATGCTATCGGGGTTTCCTGCAAAGGCATAGAATCTGCTCTCCCCGGTCCATCATAAGAAGAACTGCTAGGCATAACAGGAGAAGATGGTCTGAAAATATCTACAGCAGGATTGACAAGAGGCAAATAGTGTGAATTAGCTGGCAACTGTGGTGAACTAGTGTCCTTGAAAGGAAATATATTCTCTTGGAATATAACATCCCTACATGTAAAAAAATACTGTGCTTCAATATCATATAATCTGTATCCCTTCTGCCCCATTGGATATCCCATGAAGACACATCTCCTGAATTGTGCACCAAATTTATCCTTTAACATTGTGCTTGGCTTTCCATAGCATAGACAACCAAGCACCTTGAGATGAGAGAGTGAAGCTTTCTTGCCAAACAATATCTCTGCAGGAATTTGCCAGTGCAACACAGAACTTGGCAACAAGTTGATGATGTGAACGACAGTAAGCACACATTCACCCCAGAACCTGACGGGAATTCCTGCATGAAGTCTCATGGCTCGAGCAGTTTCAATGATGTGTCTGTGCTTCCTTTCCACCCTACCATTTTGCTGAGGATTTCCAGGAATGCTTCGGTCATGAATGATTCCATTGACAGCAAATAATTGTTGGACAACACTTTGAACAAACTCAGTTCCATTATCACTCCTTACTTTCTTTATTCTTGTTTGAAACTGGGTTTTAACATATGCCAAGAAGGACTCGATAATGTCTTTCACCTGTGATTTAGACTTGAATAAGTAAACCCAAGTGAATTTGGTGCAGTCATCCAAAACAGTTAGGAAGTAAGATGCATTAGCATGAGTTGGTGTCTTATAAGGTCCCCAAACATCAAAGTGTACTAGATCAAAAGGAAATTCAGCAATGGATTCACTTCTGGGAAAAGCATCCTTACACTGTTTTGCTAGAATACAGCTTTCACAATGGAAATTTTCTGAAATATTGGTTGATGTGATAGGCAAAGAAACATGCTTCAGCTTGCCTAAGGAACAATGTCCTAATCTCTCATGAAAGATTCTAAACAAAATGTTTGTATTCGTGACAGCACCATTAGCTCCGGACTCCATTAAGAAAAGGCCCCCAGTCCTATCTCCCTGAATCACTTTGTCCTTAGTGATAGGGTCTTGAAAAAGAATGAAGTTAGGATCTAGTTGTCCAACCAAACCATTGTCATCAAGCAGCTTAGTAACAGACAACAAATTGTGCTTGAATTCAGGTATCAACAGGACATCATGAATGATGAAACCTGAATCCAATATAATTGAACCAGCCTCAGGGTGATCTGATTTCGCAACACCCAACGGGTCGAAATCAGCTTCAGAGTCGTACGAGCGTCGGTCTCTCTGGCGACGACGACGGGAACGGTCAGGCGAGTAACGACGGGAGCGGTCAGGCGAGGGTGAGGCAAAGATGTACCTGCGCGGAACTGAAGAAGTGTCCCTGCTAGAGTGTCGCACCGGAGAACCATCGGAAGACGACATCAGAAATCCGTCGGATAACCTGGCAGAAGACAATCTACTGCAGGAACAGAATGGAATCGAATGAAATTGAGTGACTCTCTCGATTTAGCTCTGATACCATGTCAAGAGACTCATATGGAAGAGAGAGCAAAGCAAAACATCTGATTCACAGAGAAGAGAGCCAAAAACAACAACGAGCAAGAGTTATATGAAAACCATAATATTCTACTGAGCCCTAGGAGGCTATTTATACCCTCTAATTAATATTTTACTATTACATAAAAGCTTATAATATATATATCTCATAGAAATAATCTTACCCCTTGCATCATCACAAAACATTTTCATATGGATCCAAGAGTACATGAAAATCAAGTGGAAAAGAAAAAGCTAAAGAAGCTAAAATAGTCTACAACTATATTAGTTTCACACAAAAATGACTAAGTGAGAGTGACCAGTCGCTATAAATAAAGCCTTGACATTAAGACACCAGGTTAAAGGGGGAATGATAACACCGCAAATACGATCAATTTTCAACCCATAACGAAGACTCATGATTCTCGAATAAGAAGTTGCTTACTTCGCTATTCGATCGAAAAGACTAATCACCTCACTCTAGAAATGGGTGTATGAGCTTGTTGTTTTGATTTATCGACTAAGCTAAGAATTTTTGACTAGTTATCAATTTATTGGATGTGTACGATTATCAATTAATACATATTATAATATTTTTTTTCTGAAAAAGAGCTTGTAAATAAAACATAATATGAGAAAATCAAACTTTGATTTACGTACTTAAAATGATTTTTTAATAGAAAAAACTTAATTTTATTTTACCCTATAAATGTAAATTATTATTTCTAATCTATTATAATCACTAATGTGTTCATTGCCGAACCGACCCAAAATTGGTCAATTTTCAAATTGCTGCGGTCCTTATTTAGATGAGGCTGACAAGTGACAACAGTGACATGAATTGGCTGACACCTTGAGAAGTCAAGACATGGAGTTGGAAAACTTGGGAGATTCGATAATCTACTTGATACTCTCGAAATTGAATTCAGAAGACAAAGCGAGATTTGCCTGTGTTAACCCTCACTTTAGGGTTTGGACCTCCGATGAATCACTCTGGTCTCTTCATTGCTCTGAAGAAATTCATCTCTCCGCTCCAATCGACACCTTCGGCTCTCCTTTGCCCTCTTTTAGGGTATGTTCGATCTTCGTCTTCATTCACTTATCTTGAATCCTCTAATTTTTCAGTTCATCGGTTGGTGTCTGCATAATTCCTATGTTTGTCGTTGCTTTTTCTAGTAAATTGTGGTTAACGCCCTAATTCCGTTCAATTAGATATTCTTGTTAGGTCTGCAATCAAGTTTATGTTGATTCCATCTTTGAATTTTGTGTGTTTGAAATCATTGTATGGCTTTCAATGGTTTGGTAGCTTGCTATCAGTTTAACTACCCAAAAGTTGTTGCCTTTGCGTTATTGATCTTACCAGGTAGCTTATCAGGTATGGCGCAATGCATTTTCCATGTATCCTTGGCCCCTTGTGAAAAGAGTGATCACGTGTTATGACAACCTTAAAAGTTGGTTGAAAATAAATTATCCAGTTGCAGTGGATTCTCTGCAGAGGGGTGCAACTGAAGATGAGTTGAATGAGTTCGAAGAAAGTTTGGGGGTCAAGTTGCCGGCTCCTTCGAGGGTTATTTATCGCATGTTTGATGGTCAAGAGCTACAGAGGGACAGATTGTGTGGTCTAATTGGTGGATACTGGTTTTATGATCGATTGGTAAACGTGTATTTGTTGTCGTTAAAAGAAGTTCGCAAGCAGACTGAGAAACTAAGGTGTAGAGAGTGGTGTTCAGTTACTTCTCAGTATCTAGTCGTCGCTCTATCTGCATTCAGTGAGAAGAAATTCTTTCTTAACTGCAGCAGTGGTCAGTTGAATGTCGGTACTGTTAATCTTGTGGAAGATGGAGAAATGGTGCCCTGTATTCCTACTACACTGTTAAACTTTGTAGATAGTAATGATAGTGACAGAGTACAGGATGGATTTTTGTTGTGGTTGGAGGAGCATGGTCGTCGCCTACAAAATGGCATCATTGGAGTTCGTGGGGAAGGACGGTTAAAAAGCATTAGTCAGTTTCCCGAATCACCTCCTTTGTGCTCCACTGCTGTAACATATGGTGTTCAGGTATTACATCTGCATCATCGCCCTGTTTTTTGTTGCATTAAATCCTTTGTTTCAAGATTTAGCTGCTTTCATATAAATAGTTGATAGCCAAAAATGTCAGTTCTGAAATGCAGGATTGATTTGTTCTAAGAAGTTATAATTCCATCTTACTTCCAAGTCTCAATGGTGTAACTTCTGTTCAAAAAACGACTTCCTTCCTGTTTATTTGTCATGCCCTTGCATAACCACTCTGTTCTACCTTCAGTAAGATTGTCAAAAATAACATGTAGGCAAATGATCAGATTGTTGTCCTTTTATTTTCTTTGGGTGATGCTTTGTCCATAGTTAATGGACTAAAAACTTGTGTAGGTACGTGCTTCTGGGGTTTTTGTTCCTGAAATGACTGTTCTTGATAATGAGAAAATGTACTCGTTTGCTTACTCGATTCGGATGTCATTGTTGCCTGAGGGATGCACGCTTCATGGTACGAGACATAACTCTTGCCAGCTCTACTGGAGGCGCTGGGTCATTCGAGAGAACGACACTGTTGTAGACGATATCAATGGTGAAGCTGTCATAGGCAAGGTAACTGTGTCTTTTCCCATAAAAAGCACCTTTTTGTTCGAGTTCCAGTTGTGAATTGCCTTTATTTTTATATATATTTCTTAGTACCGCAATGATGTCCATACTCTCTGAAAAAATGTCATTCAAATAATATTGAACCATATATATAACCAGCATCCGTTTAAGACATTTCACTCTTGGAAATTCCTGGACAACAACATAAGTTGCATAACACAGTGCTGTTAATTTGGAGGATTCACTTGTATTAAACTGTTGCCTATATACAAGTTAATATAACTATTAAATTTGTCTCCTACATTTTTAGTACCCTCTTCTCTCTGCCGGTGACAAGGAATTTGTCTATGAAAGTCGTTGCGTTCTAAGATCCGTCCCTGGTTCAATAGAAGGCTCTTTCACATTCGTCCCTGGGAGGTACGTGTAGTCAAAACATAAGCTTATGGAAAATCATGACTAATAATTCACCATCATATTTCTGCAACTTGCGTTGTGTTTGGTTAAGTTCACCAGTGTCATGACTTGGAATATATAGGAGTGCTGCTTATCTTGCTTTAGGAAAAGGAAAAGGAAAAAATTGACCTAATTGTCATTTGGTGAACTTGTTGGGCCTTATGGCGATTGAAATACATGTTATAAGACCCCTCCTTTGATTGAATTATAGTCTCTTAATAAATCTTGTTTTTTTATCCATTTTGTTGTCTCATCTAGATTGTCGGATCCAAAAGGCGATCAATTTGAAGTAGTGGTGGAACGCTTTCCCCTTGAGCTACCCGACTACGTTTACTGAGCAAAAGCATCCCAAAATGGTGTAGATTTTTGGCCTAGAGTGCAATTACAATCCAGTGATGTTGGTTTTCTCGTCGTCGTGTTTGTCGCTTGACTTTTGCTTTGTCGTAGTCCGGAGTACAGGCCTTGCTCTGAGTGTCTACGGGGCTTGTTCTTAGCATGTAACAAACGAGTCTCGAAGAATTTGTGCAATCAAGTCGTTTGAAATTCCTATGTCAGAATACGTCTCATGTATTTGATGGTTGGTAATGAGTAGAATTGACAATCGATCCACATGTACAGAAAGTAGGGGTGTCTAAATTGGGTTGAATTGTAGAGTCTGTTAAAAGATGTAAACTTTAACTTAATTCGGGCCAGCTCAGGCAATCGGGTTGGGCAGTTTGGGTTATTTCGGGTTGATGATCATATGTCAGAATACGTTCAGGTTGGGTCAAATGCAAGTCAGCTGAGTTGGGTACATATGAACAAAAATAGCAGCATCAGATTCTAGGGATTTTGCAACTGAGCTATAATTCATCTTGAGACACTTGATCAATCGTGGACTCATACTTGTTACTTTTAAATGTTGATAAGTAAATAAAAATCCGTTGTAGTCTAGGTGGTTAGGATACTCGGCTCTCACCCGAGAGACCCGGGTTCAAGTCCCGGCAACGGAATAATAATATTTTTCAAGTCCCTTTTTGCTTTTGTAAGACCATGGTACGACGCCGTTTTGATGACTCACTCTTTTTCCTCTTCTATCACATGACCTCTCCTTTTGGTAATACAATGTCTGGTTAATTGGCTCATATTGTCGATCGCTATCAGCCCTTGGTTTATTGCGATGAGCATACTTAATAATAATCCACCCTATTCCTCCTTCAGATACTAGTATTACTTCTATTCTTTTCATTTTCTTTTAATTCAAACATATATCATAAGTATATTCAAGCAGTAATATACATACGTGCCATTTTAATTTCTTTCACAAATTTATCAGCAAAATGAAAAGGCATTTATTTAATAGAAGCCTTCAACCAGGTAAAAAGTTACCCTAATTTTGCTGGTTTGTCATTCAGGAATTGGAAAAAGGGACAACAATTGTAGTGGAGCCATAAGATTAAGCTTGGCCATAAAGTCAATCATGAGCTTTTATTCTGTTTGGGGAGAAAGATTGTACAGCTAAAGTCATAATCAGGAGTAAGTCCAGTTTGACTCCTTCACCTGTATACAGCAGTTGCTTCTTCTGATTGATGCCCCTATTGCATTGCAAGCAAAGGTAAAGTCTACATTACATGACTGAGTAGCCAGGGCCACCGCCTCCTTCGGGCACCGTCCACTGGATGTTCTGCTTCGGGTCTTTAATGTCACATGCCTGGTGAAACCCATGGCAAAACTCATCAAATCCAACACAAACCAAGAATCCAGAGAATCAGAATTCACTTTAAATACCAACGCTGGTGCAGATTTCACAAGCACGAGTATTTTTGCCTATACAGACAAATGTAAAAGATGATACTTGTATCATGACATAGCCAGTCTAGGTGGCCATGACCAGTAAGGGTTTGTTTGTGGATAGAGTTTATAAAGTTTTTTTTTCATTTGTTGATTAGTAGTTGAAAAGTATGGTTGTGTAAAAAAGTAGTTTTTATAGAATCGCGTGTGTTTTGTTAAAAAAGTGTGAGTAGTGAAAAAAATAAAAATATTTTATTACACGTTTATCGGAACTTATAAAAGTAGTCTTTTTGTAAAAAAGTGTTTATACTAAATAATTAACTCTTTTTGCCAAACAAGGCCTAAATTTACGTGATTTATTTTCATGTATCCGCATATAGTTTAGGACGAACAAGTTAGATACTATATTCATTCGGTCTAAAAGATGAGGTGTGCTGATAATCATACAAATCGTACCTTGCAGTGCAGGCAATTTTGAGCATTAATTTGCAGCTTCATCTGGCCGGTCTCATCTGGTACGTACCTAAATTGAGATGGAAGGATATAAACCATCAAGAAAAGCACAAAATTCAAAGGTTGAAAACAAAAGGTGGGGGAGAAAATTACTCGTATACACGTGCAGGGCAATATCGTGACTCTGGTCCTGCATAGACTGGTAAATTAACAAGTTCAGGTATCTTTGGATCCTTCAAGCGAAGATGTGAGGGCTGATCATGGTCATGATTTGTGTTGCTCCTAGAATTCAGCACAAAAGTTTAATCACAAAATTTCAAGACGAGCACAAGTACACACACATATATACGAGTAATAAGCACAGAAGTTACAAACAAAAAACTCATCATTTCATCCATCTCCAACTTGTCTTAATCTTCGCAGACATGTCCTAACAAAATTTCAGGTATCACATATGGCCTCTGTATTTACATTATTAGTGAAGATTTAACATGGTATCAAATGTATCCACCTTAAAATGAATTATTACTTCTGATCCGTTTTCCTTTAATCTTTCCCTAAGAATTCTTCAGGCACTGCATCTAAAGCGAGAATGGTTCTCGACTCCTTTCACCTAGAATAACAGCCATCTATAGCTTGAGAGATTGAGTACATATCAGAAAAAAACATTTCTTGAGAGCTTGGTACAGCTTAAAATACCTATACAGTGAAGTGGGTACATCAAAGGAAATAATTCCGTCTGGTTTTGGATATTGAATGGGAGAATGTTGTTCCGCAACCTGCAAAAGGAGACACAATATGAAGATGATAGATGTAACGTTAAAAGCCCACAGGCCACAGTAATGACAAAACCGTATAGCTAAATGAACAGAAGTGCACTGTTTCCTGGTTTCTGAATAACGCCTAAATGCTTCATCTCATCTAAAATGCACATTCAAGTCCGCCCCTCTTATACCTAGTTGCTTACCTAGGAACATAATACATTTCCAGTGACAGGATGATCCACTGGCAATAATTCCATCATAAGTTTGCTTGTGAGAGGGCAAATGATATCGATCAACAAAGAAAAAATATTGTTGTGGGAAATACAACCGACCCCTGCCCCCAGGAAATGTTGTGTCAAACTCATTCATTCAATATTGGAGAATATACATATCAGATACGGGTAAAAAAGAGGTAAGCTTAGAGCGATCATAGTTTAGTTCAAAAGAGTTAGGAAGATTGAATTGAACTAAGGCACAATCTCAAAAGTGAGTTTCTATACTTTTTTTTTGAAATCTTCTATACTTATAGTTTTAGTCTTAACATCTGTTAAGAGTTGGACATAATTTTTTTACTAGGACCTGATTTGTATAGGGTGAAAAAGAGGGTAAAATTTTACTTGGGCAAATTTTCCCTTCCTCACCTACCTGTATAATAATATCATCAAGTTCTGTCCCCAATAAATCCATCAACCGACCAACTTTGAGCTAAGTATTTGAAACTCGAAACATCATACAAGGAATATTCTTAGTCTTGCAAACAGGCATGTGTGAAAGAGAGTGAGAGAGCTTCTTACATTTGTTGATTCATGATCAGGCTTCCCATGCTTCAAAGTCCAGGGTGCCCTTCCCCTCAGTATATAACTGCCAACCATAAAATGCAAGCACTTAAAGACTATAACATAATACTATAGTGGAACACAACCTACCATAAAAGGATATAAGATGACTTAATAAGGTAGGCCATACTGTTCGACAGCACTATAGGCTAACCCAGGGAAGAGCCCAAACTCGAAAGCCTGCAATAAGAAGAAGTGCATAAGAAATCAAGGATTGTGAAAAGGCTATTATTTATATTCCTATTATGAGATCCTTGTATCGAAAATTGCCTGTGAAGCTTAATGCAGATATTCATACAAGTTACAACATCAAAATAGTGTAGATTTCTTCCCAGACAGCAGACCCATGAATATCTAAAAAGAGCTCAAAGATATAAGCACTAATAATGCGAAAGATCAAAATACTACAGAATTTCTGCTACACTCCTAACTAACCGGTCGATAGTTTCTTGCTTTGTAGAGTTCTTCCCAGACCCATGAACTTTTCAAATTGTCCCAGTAGTTATCCATCTTCCAGCCTTCATGTAGGACACCGAAAGAAGCTTCTGCTGCTAACATTCCTGCATCAAGCATATCTCCTAGTGGTTACAAAACTCAGATACCAACAGAGATACAGACTATTTATGTACTACAGATGAAATTTTAATCTCCTAACAAACCAGCAAACTATATCCGAAATGACAACACAAGGGTAGCCTCCATATGACCAATGTTGGATTATGGTCCTCTTAGAAAAAATGCCACTTTAAAACCCCTAGTACGGAAACAGTTAGTCACTTCTAGTTTATTTGAATGCAGGGCAGTAGACTATGGTTATGAGCCTTCACGAATCACTTGACCGTTAAGAGATGTCTTAAGGGATGATTTGGTTCAGAAGTAGTGAAGTTGTCAAAAATCAACAATTCCCAACTACTTGGTTTGACTCCAAACAAATATATTGCTTTATGTAGCATATATTATCCTTTATTAGTCTTCGGCTCTTCGCATGCTAAGACTCGAGATCTCGACCAGAAGAAATATTGTAGCTAGCTTAGGGTTTTAGATACTTATGAATAGTATTTGAGGTCACTGCCAGCTAGATCTCATCAGTTAAAGAACCTAAAAAAGAAGAAACGATACATTTCCAACTTGTCTCAATCACATTCCACATTCTAATTTTAGAAAATCCTTTAGACAAGTTGGACCTTCAACTTGATTAAATGGTATCTTTAACAAGTAGGTATTCATTTTAAATTCAAGTAAGAAAAGATGATAATTTTACTTACAAATTTGGTTTAATTGGGATGGATCAAGGGTATGACAATAGGTTTACCTGACTTCATTGCTGTATGGGTTCCTTTTATCTTGGGCACATTTAGAAATCCAGCTGAGCAGCCAATTATTGCTCCTCCAGGGAAAACTGGGTATGGAACAGACTGAAATTCGCTACGATCAAATATGCTTGTGATACAAAAAAGTATAAAAACATGCTAAAGTTCAGATCAAATACAACAATTAGTTAACAATATTTCTGAATCAAACTTTAGTGCAGTATCTAGCCATATAGCAAAAGAATTGAAGAATATTTCCTCAAGATATTTAGGTCAACTACAGTAGCTTATAGGCTTGACAATAGAAAGTTCCAGCTTTGAGATATAGGATTGTAATAGAAAGGTTAATGCTAATATAATACACTGTATTTGAGAGAAGAAATACAAATAACCATATACATGATCATCCAAATTTAAAACTTAAGCTTGCACAGTACACCAGTAGTAACCAGTAAGTAGCAACACACGCAATACAAGCACACCAAAAATGGGAATAATAACTTTAATGCCGTGAAGGGGAAACCTAAGACTCCCAGCAATTTCGCAGGTTCTATTTGCAAGTTATAAACCTAGGTCCCCAGGGTTTCGGACTTCAGGTTCGCAAAACAGTAGCTTTCACCCAAGTTATATATTTCTTTGGTACTATGAATATCATTTTCTAGTGAACAAGGCATTTTTGTGTGAAGTCGAAAAGAGGATGTGCTTAATCTGAAGAGAAAAGGATTTGAAACTAAGATAGCAATCTTGCAAAACGATCTAAGAAAGAAAAAAGTTTCTGCCATACCTGAAAGCCACCTTCATTCAAAGTTCGAGCCCCATACTGGAGCACACTTCCACCTTCAAGCATTGGTTTGATTGCTGGGTGATTTTTAAATTTCTAAGAAGAAAGAATCCAAATGAGATTTTGTAGCACTTAATCTATGGTAAAAAGAGCAGTACCTAAGGGAAGGTTGTAGGTTTTAATTGCATGTAATACTGTACAAAGATATTATAAATAAATCAGAGGTTGCAGGTTCTCATTTCATGTAAATATCTTAAAAATCACTCAGAATTCTCCACGGCATGTAATTCTTTACAAAGGCGTTCTAATTTAGGAAAGTATTTTACTTAGATCGATCAGAAGGTTCTAGGTATTAATTTCATGTAATAATAAAATATTCGTCAAAATGAACTTGTTTCGAAATATAAAAACCTTACCTGGAATTCATCGTAAGGGCTTAAGAAAGGGTTATGATAGTCTAACGCAACCACAAGGCCAATGGATACCTGCATTCAGCCAAGCAAATATGTAACTAAGAGATTACCAAAACCAGGAGGTACTGTGGACAATACACAATTCAGCACTAATGCTTTGATCGTAAATACAGAGCATCTACACAGAACTGAGTCCAAAATCTGATCAAATGCCTTTAAACGCCTCTTAATACTGTATTCTCTGAGCTATTAATAATAAAGAATTACATGGTCAACTTGGGAAGATAGCCATGATATACACAACACAAATATAGGTTCAAGGTAGTAGACAGCCACTAAGAAAAATATAGAATAATTAAAATAAGCATAGTAACATTGTTGGAATATCAAGTTATTTACTTTCGAAAACTTAGCGGAGCATAAAGTTTTATAATTCTGCAGCTAACACTTTCTAGCTCACATATATAGTTGGTTGTTTGATCTAATTAAAGCATACTGGTCAATTGTAAATGCCAACAACTTTTCCCTGATGGCAAAACAGGCCATGTTAGTGAATAGTGATATAAAGTCGCATAATTTTGAATCCTAATGTGCACATATATGTCAATCGATATGTAGCTGCGGCACATGTTTCATGATCTGGCCAGGAGCTCAATGATACCTCGCCAACTTAAGCTTCAGTTCACTTCAGGGCAAACTATTCAGTTTGAATGCAGTGAGTCCTACTGGTGTGGGAACCTTGAAAAGACATGTTTCGCAGCAAGCTCAATTTTTTTTACACTTAATAACAAGCTCCAAGAGAACCTACCGAACAGATTTATCTTGGAAACTCCACCCATCACGCACCACTCATGGTTCAATCAAAATCCTTTATAAGACATGGTACTAGCCTTAAATAGACAAGGTTTGAGCTGAACATTGCAAAGGATGTTGGGTTGGGTCACATTTTGATAGGTGTACTAAAAGGTTTTCAAAAAATCAATCATATGAATACACAAAAGATAAAATAGCAAGGACAGCTGACAGCAAGGCAACTAGAGCATGGTTAGGGATGGCAACGGGGCGGGTTCGGGGCGGGGAGTACCCTCCCCGTCCCCATCCCCGTTTAGTGTTATATTCCCCATCCCCGTCCCCGTTGTAGTTAAAAATTTGGCCCCGTCCCCGCCCCGTCCCCATCCCCGTTGGGGAATCCCCGTCCCCGTAAATTTTCCCCATATAAATTCCCCGACGGGGAATTTCCAGCCCCGAATCCGTCCCCGTTTAGTGTTATATTCCCCATCCCCGTTTAGTGTCAAAATTTGTGGTGATCTTATACGTATACTTTTTCATTGTAAAAATTATTTTACCATGTACCTTATTATATCACTTGAAAATTTTGATTTTTACCATATATATTATTAAATATACACTATTATATCACTTGATCAATACTGATTTATATACATTATTATGTATAAAGGCTTAATATAACTGATAAAGTCATAACAACATTTTTATAAGGATTTAGGACTTGATAAAGGCTTAATATAACTGATTTATATACATAGCACTTGATCAATACTGATTTATAAACCCTTGTACCCTAACTTAGGGTACAAGGGTTTTGGCAATTTTCCAGCGGGGCTCCCCGACGGGGACGGGGCTCCCCGGCGGGGACGGGGGCGGGGCTCCCCGACGGGGACGGGTTCCCCGGTGGGGATGGGGGCAGGGTTCCCCGACGGGGACGGGGGCGGGGCGGGGGACGGGGCGGGGACCCCTCTCCCCAACCCCGTCCCCGTCCCCGCACGGGGATTTAATTTTCCCCCCATCCCCGCCCCCATCCCCGTTTAAAATCCCCGTCCCCGTGGTGGGGAATCCCCGTCCCGTTGCCATCCCTAAGCATGGTATCTAAAAAGGCTTAAAGGAAAAATAAACCACATAAGATTCCATACTTGTCTATCGTTCATATGGTACAAAAAAGAACCCCCATATGTCTTCATATCCAATGGCCAACCTACTGTGTGTAGCACATAACCTTCCTGATGTTTACTAGGATCGATTTCCCACACCTGAACAAGATCCAGGTGGAATGTAAGTATTTCAGATACATTAAGTAACAAAGAACTGACAGTAATACTAGCATGTCAAAAAAGCTCCAAGTAACAATTAGAACCAATATCTTTTTATGATGCTCATATTAGACCAGGATGCACTGAAAATATATTACATTTTTAACGTCAGTAAAGTGTCTGAAAGCAACAATGAGTAGCAGGATAAGGTTGGAAACTTGGAATCGACTGGAAATGCTACTAGGTCCACCAAAAAGAATAAACTTGGGACTATCACATGGTTGGGATTGTCGTGATTTATTTCACTTCTAGAAGAACTACATTATATTTCACTTCTAGAAGAACTACATTATCGCGTTCTTTCTTGGTACCTAAAAACCAAGTAGGTGTTCTGAATGCTTTTTCCTGATAAACTTGTTTCTCTCATAATTTGCTTTCAGAACAAGGATGAAAAGAAAATATAAAAATTGAATACCAAAAAAAGTAAAATAGAATCACCTCTTTGATCCCTAAAGCATAAGTCTGATGTTGTGACTGCCCCTTCTCTCGAAGATTGTATTCTCTCATAATTTTCTGTTAGAACAAGGAGAAAAAGAAAGTGTGACTCAGAAACAATGTCAGGAAGCAACAGGGATATAACCATATAAACCCTAACAAACCTCTGACAATGATCCTCGACATCCTTCAGCAAGAAGGGTAATTTGTCCTGCAAAAATATCCATTTGATGTAAATTTTTATTATACAGAGAAATATCTTGACAAAAAAAATCAAAGAACGGTTTAATGAAGAACTCTAGTGCAGTAAAGACAGTATATACCAGTTGGATCAACAACACCGGTTTGATTCTCTCTATACAATTGTCTTCCGACCAAGTTTTAAGCAAACAAAAAAGGGTACCATAAAAAGGAAGGGAACACAAAAGGAGTTTTCCTTGTCAACCATGGAAATTTCTTTAACAGAACTTACAGAGAACCCTTATCAAGTTTTGAAATTTGTACTGAAACAGAAATGGCAGGGCTCATCCAAATAAACAAGAATCCAGCCCATACTAAATTCAGTTTAGGAAAGATACATTCTAGCTCCCTGTTTTTTCTTGCAAAAATAAAAACTATACACTAAAAACAAATAGAGGATGAATCTAGGCTCAAATAGTAAGGTTGGCCTAAAGGTCATAGGGGAAAGTGTATATTGCAAATTTGCAGTGTAGGACAAAAATATGCACATATAATTATTTCTTTGAAGGCTTGTGGCAGATCATTGTGTTATGCAGAGTTGCAAATAACAGGTCCAAAATAAAGTAATAGAAAAAAAAAAGTAGATCAACAAACAAATCCTTAGTGTCCATTTAGTACAATGCTTCATTCAAGGTGGAAGATAGATATGAGTATATGACCTTTCAGTTCTACACCACGCTGAAAAGTTTCCTTCTTTGTCCCATCCTTGGCAACTCCCATATCATTTGTTGCTATGCCACTAACTTCATGATTCTCGTTATACAATACCTGACTAGTTATAAATTTGCAGAACATGAATGACTGAAGGCTCCAACTCAATCATGTCTTTTAGTAAACATATACCTCACTAGCGGCAAAGCCAGGATATATTTCAACGCCCAATTCCTCAGCTTTTGTTCCTAACCAGCATACCAGTTGACTCAAACTGCGTCAATGTAACCCAAATTATCTTGAAAATGAATACACAAATGTCACATATGAAGCAGAGAAATGAACAACTATGATAAAATACGACATCATAAAAATATATCATAAGGAGGACAATGAAGGAAACGGAGGTTGAAGTGTGGAAAGAAAAATGTGGTAATCTAATACACAGTGAGATAGTGAATATTTATTGCACTGCATTGAAGCAATCAACAAGACATTTCTTAGCTTATTATGTTATTGAGTTATACTTCAAAGTACGAAAGCAGACATGCAGAATTGCAGGATTTGACGCTGTGCATGCATTGAAGTACCAATGAAGACAGAATTTGTCATTTCCTTCATAATGCAGAACCATTAATGACAATATTACTTAAAATCTCTCTACTAGCTTCTGAGCACAACTTGCAACAGCATACCAGGCATCCAAATGTAGACAGGATTAGGAAATGCCAGAAATATTTCATGTAATTTATGTTTTCTTCAGATAAGTCTAGTATCGGGTCTATTGACTGAATATATAAGAAAATACGAGTGACAGATTTTCCATTATAAAATTGTAAGTATGAAATGTGTAAAAGCTGGATCAATATGGTAACAAAATGTGTTCATTACACAGGTACAAAAGCTGGAAAAAAACAAACAAACTAATAACATACAAATTTTACCAAGCACTATACAATTGCAGCGGACCAGCAGTTGATAAAAAAATGATTAGATAAAGGTCAATGAGTGTCAGCGTAGTAGTAGATAGGTTTTATATGTATCCCTGTCCACCACATAATCCTTTAGCATTTCAAGGATTTCCATTGATGAGTTTTCATAGAAAACTAATGTTTGTGCCTCGAAAAGAAAAACTACCTTATTACATAATTTCCCTTGTTGTGAAAAGGGCTAGGGAGAGAAAATGCACGATCCTTCGTTAGAAACCAAAACTTATCTGAGGAAACAGGAACCCCAATTGGTGCCTGCAAAAATCAGAGATACAACGTAAAGACTCTCAAGTCTCAACATGTTAATATAATTAATCATTCCTGGAGAAACAGGAACTTAGCATTGGAAATCAAATGAGTAATTCCTGTTATATTTTCTGCTAGTGATTGCGATGGCTTCACATATGGTGTTTGTTCTCTGACAAAATTATAGTTGAAGAAAACAGTGGATCATCTTGGGTCGATCTATATAGCTAGCTAATTACTTTATCCTTTGGATTGGCCAACAATTATTATGAAATTTCAGTAACTTTATACGTCCACTCTTTGTACTGAAACAGCTTACGACATGCCTATTACGTGATGCCAGGATAAGAAGTCAATGAAAGAAAATGAATAAATAAAATTCTGCTAACATGATCAAGTAACAATCATCTAATATGCTGTTCCCTTCAAAAATCGAATAACTGTGCAAGTAGCAGAGCAATGAACAAACTAAAAACATGAAAAGGGAATTAATATACACAAACGAATGATCGCACCTCATCTTTCCATTGTGGGATAAGCTCATCCAATGCACGAGGTTCAAATACATTTCCTGATAAAATATGTGCTCCTACATGTAACAGAACACTCTGTTAGCAGGACATTCCAGAAAATTTGATAAAGCAGCATCAATGTATGTATCAACCACCACATTACACCCTACTGTGACCAAAATTGATAATCAATCCAAACCATCCTGTACATTTCGGGCATTAGCAAAAAGCTCAAAGAACCTGCAAGTTTCTGCATGTTGGATTAAAGTCAAGACCTGATCTTTCTCATTTCCGTTTCTTGATTTATCGTTACTCTAACCGGTGAATTAGTTCTGAATTCTCGCCAAAGTTCATTATCCAGTTTTCCAAGTAAAGCGTCTACTTATTTCAGCTCTCTCACAAAGCAAAGGAAGGGGTTACCACCTAATCTGAATTAGAGTTACAAAGCGAAGTTCCAAAACGCGGAAGAGGTGAAACAAGCATACCAACTTCGGCACCCTTCTCGACAACACAAACGGAGGTATCAACACCTTTCTCAATCGACAGTTGCTTCAACCGTATCGCCGCCGATAGCCCCGCCGGACCGGCTCCGACGACTACGACGTCGTAATTGATCGACTCTCGGGCTGATCCATCATGAAAACTCCTCCTACTTTGCCCGTTGAACAAAACGCCGAATCCAAACCCCCGAATTCCGCAATGATTTGGGGGATTTGACGGGAAGAACTGAGCGGCACGACCGATTGAGCTTTGGATGGGCTGTGATTTTGAGTAGCGATAGAGCATGAAAGGAGCGGATTTGGAAGAGGATGAATGGAGAAACCTCCACATGTTTATCAGAGAGAGATAGAGATCGAACAGCAGCGGTGATGACTGATGAGAGACGTGGAAAATGGGAAGAAGAAGGAAGAATTTGGTCAAGCATGGCGAATGGCGATGCAGTTGAGGCGAGGTCATTGCGTTTAATATTTACATTTTCTAGAATAAATAAAAATCCGTTGTAGTCTAGGTGTTTCGGATACTCGGCTCTCACCCGAGAGACCCGGGTTCAAGTCCCGGCAACGGGGAATGATGATAATTTTTTTTGGGTGTGCGTTACATTGTGCCCAGAAATCTACCCTTAAAAATCCGATCGTTTGTGCGCTTACAATAAGCGTATAAACGGTCATTTTTTTCTAACGGCATAAACTTTACCTTATATATACACACGTTCATTTATTTTCTCTTTCACATCCACACACAACATTCAACATGTATTATTCTAATAATGAAAGTGAGGAAAACAATTGCATACAAAGTCGAGAAGATGAGGAATACGATTGGGTACAAAGTCGAGAAGATGAAGAAGCAGACGAAGAATTGAACGACGCTTGGATGTCGGATTGCGAAGACGAAGCAGACGTTTGGGATTCGAGCAGCGATGTCTTCACGGTTAGTGTTGAATTAATTTCCGCTTGAATAATGTTTTTTGTCTTAGTTATACATATAAATATAGCATATAACTAATTTTGTATGAATTTGTTATTATGAATTGTAAGCCATTAATATGATTTAGGTTATGAATTAAGAGTAGGGTTCAAGTGCATAATGATCATAGGATACAAAGTGAAGAATAATTAGGGCCATAAGATCTAAGAGATGAATGGATAAGATTGGAGTAACAAAATTGTAAATATCATTATTTTTATAAAAAAATATTTTTTTGAAATTAATATTTTTCAAAAATTAATATTTTTTCATTTTTTTTTCAAAAAAATAAAATTTTCCCAAAAATTATTTTATTATTGTATATCAAATGCATAAATAAGCACCAAAAATACATCTATAATGAATTCAAAGTGTATATATAAGCACATTTTTAATGTTCACATAGAGTGTATCTTTAATATGATAAAGTGCATGCTGCAATATGTAAATTTGCTTGTTTAACATGTATATTAAAAGTGCACATTTTAGCTAGTGTATGTTTATTATATTAAAAGTGCACATTTATCATGTTAAAGCGCATATCTAATATGCTAAAAAGTGCATATGTAATTATGTTAGAGTGGATGCTCAATATTCCAAGTTAAATGCATGCATGTGTAAGTATATTAAAGTACGTGAGTAGTATGTTAAAGTACATGAGTATTATTTTAAAGTGCACGATTAAAATTGTAAAGTGCATGACACTAATTTTTTTAGGAAAAATATTTATGAATAAATTTAAAATATTTTTGGGGAAAAACTTAATTTTCTGGGGAAAAATTTATTGGGGAAACAAATATTTTTTGGAAAAAAAAGTCGGAAATATAAAAGAAAATTTAAAATAAAAATTGGTTATATTTACAAGTTTGTCACTCCATGTGTTTTAATTCTAACTCTCCATTCCTACAATCTAGTGACTAAGATTAATCCTCATTTTACACCCTAAATACTTTTCTCATATGATCCATACTAATATGAGATTGCAATTTTGTTGTATTTATTAACAATTGATATTACTATATTAGGTATGAACTAGTAGTTATATAGTTTAGCAAAAAATTCATGGTTTAGGTTATGAATTAATGATTTTGCAATTTTGTTGTATTATTAGTTTGTTATAATTGTAGACACTATAATAATCCATAAATCAAAAATAATTATAGGGGGAAGATTATGGAAAACGATTTCGTACTGGCCTAGTTTGGGAGAGTATGGATGAAATGGTTGAATGGGCGAGAGCGAGAGCAAAAGAGTTGATGATAGTTTTGGTGAAACGTACCTCAAATCCGTACGTCGTTAGTTTGACATGCGATAAATATGGTGAACCGAGATCTGGGAGGCCAAAAGTTAATCTAGAAAATCCGGAGTTGTTGGTTCCGAGGATTCGAAAACGCAAATCGAAGAAGTACGGTTGTAAATTCGAGCTATATGGGTGCCGTTTAAAAAACGAGCTAGGGTCTCTTACTCAAAGATGGGTCTTGGATGTTATACATAGCACCCACAACCACATGCTTCGGACTAGCTTTCATGGGAATGCATTCATGGGTCGAACGACCCAGGAGGAGGAGGTCATGGCTAGGAGATGGGGAGATGGTCGCAAGACGCCGAAAGAAATTGTTTCGGAGTTGAGGAAAAACTTCTCGGGAAATGTAACAACAATGAAGCAGATTGTCAACTTTTTGCAGAAGCTCCATTACGAGGATCGTGGGGAATTGACGGTTACCCAGTGGTCCCTTCATTTTTTGAAAGAGAACGGGTATCTTTTTTATCCTCTTAGGAATGTGAACAAAGGGGACGAGGTGGAGATCCTATTTTTTGCTCACCTAGAGTCGCTACGTTTGTTGAAGAAGTTCCCATACGTGGTAATCATCGACGCCACATACAAGAAAAATAAGTTTGTTTTTAATAATAGTTAGTTATTTTTCTATGTGCTACATTTTAGTTCGTTATATGCACTAAATATTGGTACGTTTATTTCTTATGTCTATCAATAGGTATGATATGCCTTTGGTGGAAATTGTTGGTTTTACCTGCACTCACAAGACGTTCAACATTGCGTATGCATTCACCCGAGCGGAAAAGTTTTTCCATTACCGGTGGATAGTGAGGGCCCTTCGGAACTTGTTTGAGCAGATGGGAGTAATGCCAAAGGCTATAATGACCGATTGTGAAAAGGCCCTCATCAAAGCTATTAAAGTAGTTTTCGAAGACGTCCCGGTAAGACATCTCTTGTGCTGGGTCCATATTAGAAACAACATCAAGGCACATGCCGACAAGGTTATAAAAGACAATGCCAAAGTCGATATGTTTACAAACCAGTGTTGGAGACTTTTTTGCTCAACCACCGAGGAGAGGTACGAGGAGAGGCTCAGAGCATTGAGGACATCGTGGAAGAGCGGCCTTGTTGGATACGTCGAGAGGGAATGACTGACTCCTTACAAGAAAAGCATAGTAAGAGCGTGGACGGATTACACTCTTCACTTCTTCACGAGGACTTCAAACAGGTATCCTTTGAACATTGTGTAGTTGATTGTTTTTACTATTGGGTATGAAAGTCGTATTAAGACAAGAAATGTTTCCGTTTTGATAGGGTTGAGGGGATGCATCGTGTGTTGAAAGATATTGTGGGGTCTAGCAGAGGCGGCTTTAACAGAGTGATCGTGAGGATCCACCATGTGATCATTCTTCAAATCGATACGATTAAGGCGACCATGAACAACTCACTGTCTACACGACCAATGGAGTTCAATGATCCAGGGTTTCCGGAGCTTGCACGAATGGTGTTTTCAAGGCTCTTCTACAGAGTGTCGGATAGGTGCTTTGATTTGTTGTTGGCCTTGTATGATCAGATAGTTAATGAGGACTATTCAGAAGTATGCGGCGATCACTAGGTGAGAGACTGTCTTGGACTGCCGTGCGTCCACGATATTGCAAATGCCATTATTACGAGGACAACTCTCAGTCTAGATGACATTCACGTCTTCTGGAAGGAATTGCATTGGGAAGAGGATCCAACAACATTTGTGCTTGTTGACGACAATGTTCCGATATCCGTTCCAGAGTTGAGATTGCGTGAGATGTGGTCGAGAGTGCAAGCCCACACTTTGGACAAAGTCACGTTATGGCAAGTAAGTGATCTGTACGTTGCCTTGGAGCATCCGGAACAGAGTACGTTTATGGAGCCGACGGACATCCGTAGAAATGGAAGGCCAAGTGGTTCGAAGAACAAGGCAAAGGGGTCGCCGACTAGAGAAAAGAGCATGCATGAGCACGTAAGAGAAGACTTACTAAAGTCTGAGAAGGCAAAAGGAAATGAGAAGATGAAAGGGTCAGGCTGTCCCAGAAAGCAAGCATGTTTCGTGGGGATCAACGCTGAGGACATGCAATCCCAACCCCAACCAGAAGAATCACAAGTTGAAGAGATGTACGTCAAGACCGACCATGTGGGAGTCGGTCTCTCGGAGTGGCCTAAAGAACCCATGCTTCATCGTGGGGTGGACTTTGGGGTTCAGAATATCGATTACTTCTGGTTTGGGTACATTAACAATGCTATGGATGTACATTCAGACGGACAATGTGGATACCGGTCTTTGGCTGTACTTAAGGGGATGCGTGAGGGTCAATATCCCTTGATCCGTAGCGCGCTGGCAAAGGAGTTGCGTGCTAACCGACAAATATGGGAGGCGATACGAAAACTAACACGAGATCCAGGGTCATGGGATGACCTAATGGTTCAAATTAACTATATGAAGACCCCTTGCGGCAATGATTATTGGCTTGACATGCCATTTATGGGTTTAGTATTTGCCACGGTGTATAACGTTGTTGTGGTCGTCTTATCTTGGTACCCTTTATTGTGCTTACCAATAAGGCTGTCTGGACCAAGCCTCGCTCCTCCCTCACAAATTTTGGCGATAGCACACGTAGGGGATCACAACCACTGGATACCGGTAATTCTTTGTCTCTTTACTTGTACTTCGATGTACCCGATCATTTTGTGTATGCTAATTGTGTATTTTTTGTTTGTATTCGTATAGGTGACGCTCAGTGATGATTCTCCATTACCACCCATTACACATGCGTGGTGAAAACATTGCGATCGAAGAATCTTGTGGTGGGAAGGATTGTATGCTTTGAAATTGCAAGAGTTTAAGGAATGCCGCATGGTAGCCGGTCAGAATGCAGATTATTTGGTGTAGTTGATCGACATTACCAATAGTTGATGTAATAATCGTGTGATTTGTAATGCAATATGATCTTACCATTTGCAAATCATAAACTTGGAAATCATACATTTACAAACTTATGTAATCATACACTTGGAAATCAACAAGCATAAAACTCAAAATAAACATAGAACTTGAAATAAGCACTGAAAACTAAGGTCATTTCTTATAATCTTACCATTTGCAAATCATAAACTTAGAAATCATACATTTGCAAACTTATGTAATCATACACTTGGAAATCAACATGCATAAAACTCAAAATAAACATAGAACTCGAAATAAGCACTGAAATAAGCACCAAACTAAGGTTATTTCTTATAACATCAATCAATTTGAAAACCCCGATAATATATCCGCTTTCTTAACTTCACATTTGAATCTGAAAGGGTCTGGTTTAGCTGTTTAAGCTCATTTCTTTCCAGCACCAATTATCCGATAATCTTGGCAACATTGTCGTCATACGGTGGATCAAGCCACTTAAAGGTACGACACCCTCTCATTGTACCATCCCGCTTCATTGGGATGTAATCCTTGCATGCGAGATACCTTCTTTTGTAGTGATTAGGTTTTGTCGCAAGTGTACATGACGACCAGGAAATTGCACTCGCACATTGTAACCGGAGCTTGTGCACTGTTGGACGACGAAGCCATCCTCTCCTATGAACTTGGTATCCCAGATCTGGACTATGAATTATTGTATTACAAGCTATAAACTCTTTCAAAAACTAAAGCCAAAAAAGATGAATAATATTACCGAAAAGCTGAATAATCTCTCGTGGGATCGAGTTTTCTCCTCTGCACGGCGGATCTTAAGCTCGCGAACCCTAGAAGAAGCTTTGCGCGGTGCCACTTAATGTAAGTATTAGGGTTGGTAATGTGCCTTTTTATAGACGAGTATTAGGGTTGGTAACGTGCCTTTTTGAAGACAAGCATATTGGGCTCAAATCAAGGCCAAAAGCAAAATTGGGTTCAAATCAAGGCCCAGAACTGTGCGTTTAACTATTAATGCACAAATCTGTACATTAAAAATTAACGCACAGTTCTGTACGTTAACAGTTAACGCACAATACCCTAATGTTGTTTTTGAGTGATTTAAGGCATTTATTTGCACTTTATGATCATGTCAATTGTTATTTTAAGATTTTTATACCTTATACTTATACAATATTCATCAATTATAGTTTATACTAATGTAATATGATGATTTCTTAAGAAGTTATCACTTATATTATATACTAATGTGATATGACGAAGTCTTATGAAGTTATCACTTGAACTTTATACTTACGTTATAGTATGAAGTATGAAGAAGTCGAGAATTATAATTTATACTAATGTATTATTATGATATCTTAAGAAGTTATCACTTGTATTATATACTAATGTGATATGACGAAGTCTTATGGAGTTATCACTTAACTTTATACTTACGCTATAGCATGAAGTATGAAGAAGTCGAGGATTATAGCTTATACTAATGTAATATTATGATTTCTTAAGCAATTATTACTTGTACTATATACTAATGTGATGTGATGAAGTCTTATGAAGTTATATATTGAACTTTATACTTACGATATAGCATGAAGTATGAAGAAGTCGAGAATTATAAGTTATAACTTGAATAAGTCGAGAATTATAGTTTACACTAATGTAATATTATGAGATATTATCAAATTATTACTTGTATTATATACTAATGTAATTTCATGAGGTATTATGAAATTACTACTTTAGTAGTTTTGCGTTTTTTGCCGTTTCTAGATTAAATTCACCTATTGGGCCTAGTTTGGGCCAATTTCATAGTTTTCGCACTTTAGGCCATTTTTTTTTTATTAATCTCATATATTGGGCTCAAGCTTGGCCCATTTCGTTGTTATTGTGTTTTTAGCCCATTTCTAGATTGATCACACTTGGGCCAATTTTGCGGTTTTTGCGTTTTTGGCCAATTTCTTGATTAATCATTACTATTGGGCCTCATTAGGCCAATTTCGGAGTTTTTGAGTTTTCGTCTCATTTATTGAATAATCCTTACTATTTGGCCAATTTCGTAGCTTTTGAGTTTTGGCGTATTTCTTGAATAATCCTTATTATTGGGACTTAATGGGCCAATTTGGTAGTTTTTAGTTTTTGGCACATTTCTTGAATAATACATACTATTGGGCCTTATTGGACTAATTTTTGAGTTTTTTGCGTATTTCTTGAATATTCTCATCTATTGGGCCTAGTTTGGGCCAATTTTGTAGTTTTTGAGTTTTTGCCACATTTCTTGAATAATCCTTACTATTGGGCCTAGTTTGAGCCAATTTCGTGGTTTTTGAATTTTTGGCGTATTTCTCCATTATTCTCATCTATTGGGCATAGTTTGGGCTAATTTCATAGTTTTTGACCTATTTCTTGAATAATCCTTACTATTGGGCCTAGTTTGGGCCAATTTTGTAGTTTTAAGTTTTTGACGTATTTCTCTATTATTCTCATCTATTGGGCCTATTTACTTCCGATTTCGTAGTTTTTGCATTTTTATATTATAATCGAGTCGTATCAATCAATTCTATAAGTACCAAAGATACGAAAAGTACTAGATGTAAAAGAAAACACATACATAACAGAAAATCAATACACACGTCAATCATACAAAATACATCAGATAGTCCTATTCTCCACTAGACTGACTCACACTACCCTCCCCGTGCTCATTTATAGAATCATGAAAAAGCTGTGATGCACGAGGTGGAGGGGGGCATCGGAGGAGTATCATCAGTCAACATATGCAGTAAACCACTCATGAGCTCCTCAACCGGAATAGCGCTCCTATCCCTCGGTGTCTCTAAATAACCACAGATCTCACCAGCAATCAACTGGTTCCGCTGTATTCATAATGGTAATACCCATTAGAATTTATATATGACAAAAAAATAAAGATTTATTGAATCAAACGAATCAAGCATACCGCAAGAGTGTCCACCGAAGGTGTGGGATGGACAAGGCCTGTGGGACGATCCTGTCTGATGGATCTGGGATCCACCAGCACATGGGAGTAGTTGTCTAACCAATCCAGATAGTCGTCCATCACAACCCAATATAAGGTGGCTGGTGAATCTAGATCAGAGGCCTAGAAACCTCATCCCACGCCCCCAACAGATGTCGCTCAAATGTGACTGAGTAGTGGGTGAGGTCGTTCTGACGGTTGAATGAGTGAGGCACTGTCGGTTAATCCAGGACCTCCTGTACATGTATGAACTGTCGGAGGATGCAATCAGGCAGATACGACTCCTGGATATCCATGATATGGATTATGCCTCGGAACAGAGAATGAGCATACTCTGGCCCGTCGAATGATACCCTAGGAAATGTGAACCATTGTACTTGTAACAAGTAATTAATATTAAATTAGTATTTTGCGTCAATATATATTATAAAATAAAATATTAATATAACGAAACAGATTACCTCCTCGTATCTATGTTGTCCAGCATGCGGCGTATACAGACCAAACGGCCAAGATCCTTACCTTGTGGGACAACCTGAACGTGTCTGACGGCTGCAGCATCGTCTAGCATGGCATAAGGGTCCATGACATAGTGTCCACGGAAACAGGGAAAATATGCCCATTTCCATGACTGTAGAACAAAATTGAACGATACGAATTAAAAAAAATAAACAGTTATAACGTATCTTTTAAATTTATTAATTAAAAGCCCATTTCTTACCCTTAAAAGTATGCCACAACTAGCAAAGCCATGCGCCTCTCGTCTCGACTCTTGTCCTAAGTTCGGTTACAGGAACGCCAAGATGCCAGCTTCCCATGAATACCGGCATGTGGCCTCGTGGTTGAACAGTAGCGCCATCCACTTGTGCTTGATCCTCGTGGTAGACTTGTCGATTAAGACTATAGTGTCGAGCAACAAGAACAGATAAAATGAAGCGATGACGCTCTCGTCTTTCTCCTCGCTCTACATCATTCTACTGAGTGTGTCATGCAGATACTGGAAAGGAATGCCGCCGTCCATGTACCACATGTCCACCTGAGTAGTGGCGGTAAATCCAAGAGCATAGGCGATCCTCCCTCTAACCTTTGGATCAACCATATCCTCTTATGCCGTACAACTCCTCCCGTCAATGGATATCTTGAGTATCTCACAAATATGATGGAGTGTAATGGTCATCTCGCCCCATGGGAAATGGAACAAGGACGTCTCAGGGTATCATCTCTCGACAAATGTCAAGATCAGAACGGGATCAACTGCCATGGTGCCAAGAATGCTTAGATGTGTGAGACCACTACACTCTGCTAGCTGAAGCCATGAATCTGCCCCGGGTCTAATAAACTGCTACAACTCAGTGATCCAGCCGACGTGGAAGTGGACTCTCAAGACCTTACGATTTTAAAGGTTCGATAATTAATATTAGTTACGAAATTAACAAATAAAACTTAAACTTCGCCTAAAACGGGGGACTGCACTAAAATACGTACCAAATCCTGAGTCTGTTGGCGTCGTTGACGTCCTGAACGACGAGGAGGTTGAACAACATCTGGAGCAGCCTCTGCAATTGGGGCATCCTCTCCTCAACGTCTCCTACGTCTCTGTCGCGGAAGGGCGGGACATGGATATCAAAAGGAGGAGGGGCAAGAGGGGTCAGGTCATAAATAGCTCTGGCAATGTGTGTGGTGTAGGTGGGAATAAGGACATTTATGTGTGGCCCTCCTAGCATCGAAGGAGCCTGCCCTAGAACGGGCCCAACAGCTGGAGCTGGTGAATGAGAAGGAGCAGGTGGAGGGGAAGGACTCGGTACTGAATCAGAAAGGGGACAGAAAGAGCCGGTCTGATCCGGGGAGGGAACGGAGGAGGGACCATGATCGGAAAAATGAGGGGAACTGGTAGGGATAGTGTCATCCGTCCTCAGATCCTCGGTCGGCAGAATCAGATCAAATGAAACCTTAAACTCTCCCTCCTGGTCCTCTGCATCGTCTGGCATCTCGTCGGCCTGCTCATCAACCGCCATATCGTCATTAGATGTGACGTAGGCGTCCTCCATGGTCGCATCCTCTGTCTGAGCAGAAGGATGTGGAACTAAGGTCTCTGCACCTAATAGATCTGCTCGTAGCTCAGCAGTGCAGCGACGTACAGTGTCATGGATGTGCTTCTGAGGCACACCACGTCGGTCGGCTACTGGAGTCGGATGTGTAAGTCCCTCAGAACCTCCCAAGGCGTCCCGTACGACCTAAATTATTTATTTTGTAATTTATTATAAACATATTTAATTTGTTTGACAATCGCATTTGTTTTATATTTCATTATAACGAAATTTACTTTCAATTTAATTCATTTCCTAACTAGAATTTAGAAGAAAATTTAAATTCTAATCGAATTTCATTATAAATTTGATTTCATTATAAATATGAAATCTAATTATATACTAATTTCTATTTTCAAATTCTAATCAAATCTAACTCCTAATAATATAAATTCTAATCATATTTGCAATATAGAATTACATTTTGCAAAAATAAAATATTCATTTATACGACAATATAAAAAATCAATAATGAAATAAAATACAAAATTCTAACAATTTCGTTCAATTCTAAAATCAAACAAATCTAAATTCATATGAAAAATTAAAGAATCTAAATTCATATCTAAAATATAATTATATGTACATTATATTCGTTCAATTCTAAAATCTAACGAATCTATATTAATATCCAAAATCTAACGAATCTAGATTCATATATCCAAAATCTCATTTCTAATTTCATAAATTCTAACAATTTCATTTCAATTCTAAAATCAAACAAACGAATCTAAATTCATATCCAAATTCTAACGAATATAAATTCATATCTAAATTCTAGTTTCATAATATTTGTTTTCATAAATTTGATTCGATTTCGTATCCAATTTTACTAATTCTAAATTAGATTTAATAATATTTGTTTTAAACCCTAATTTAATATCAAATACAATAATATTTGTTTCTAACAATTTTGTTTCAATTCTAAATTAATGAATCTAAATTCTATCAAAATCTAAATTCTAATTCATAATTAAATTTAAAATATTATGAATTAGAATTTAAACACATTACATACATGGTGGACGTCTATCGGTGCGACTGCGGGAGTCACAAGAACGTCGACCGACACATCTGGAACGAGTGTCGATCGGGTCACCGGTAGTCTAGCACCACCACTCGTCGGTCGTCGAGCTAACCCCTACTCCTCCACCTCCTCCTCCATAGACACCCAAGCCGCCAAATCACCACCGCCGACCGTCGGACCACCACTACCCTCACCCCCTCTCTGTCAGGCCTTGACCACCTGCCGTTGGACCACCGCCGACTGCCGGCCCTCCCGCCGCTGCAACGCCATCGCCAGAACCACCACCGACCATAATTTCTACCCCAGAAACCCAAGGGAGACGAAGATGGATCCATACTCGTATTTTGGGTTTAAGGTTGAGGAATCACCATTGCAACGCCGTTGATTTTTAGGGTTTATCGGGGTCGAAATCAACGCAGGCTGGGGGAAGAAGAAGTTGTGCGCGACTTTATAAGCGCACAACTTAAATGGACTGGGCTTATGCAAAGCTCAGTCCATTAAAGCCCAGTAGAGTTGTGCGTTAAGTTTAAACGCACAAATCTGTGCGTATGCACAACTCTGATGGCCGTATTTTGATTTTTTTGATCCTAATTTTGCCCCTTGTACTGCTATGTTAAGTGCACAGAACTATACTGGTATTGTTAACGCATAATATAATGTACATTTAGACATATTTTCGTGTGCATATAATTTTTTCGTTTTTTTACACGACGTCGTTCTTATAAGTTAAGGCGAACCTTTTTCATAAGACGTGTGCTTAAAAAATGATGCGGTTTTTAGATGTTTTTGGAAAATAAAATGAACTGTTGTAACTTTTTTAGCCTATTATTTGCTTTTGTTTTTTGGTCAAAAGCCTATTATTTGTTTAGATTAACTTGTAGACTTTTTCTAATCACGTAAAAATTATTATAACCTTTCGTTATTCACTTTTATACGCTTGTTCATTCTTATATTTCCATCCCTCGTTTATTTTCTTCTATTCTCTTCTCTTTCATGATCTCTCTCCCATCCAGTCCACCCATGCCTTTTCTCTTCTATACTACATGGTAACATGGCTGAGACATTAACATATATGATATATCCAACTGTGCGAATATGTTTTTTTTTTTTTTTTTTTTATTTGATGATACCTAACATATATTTGTGCACTTTATAGTGGAAATTCATGAGTTCTATAGTCTCGTCGCCTAGGCAATAGAACTCCTCACGCTTTTGTTCGCCTCACACTGAGCCAAAATGTGTTTTATTGTCGTACTCTAATGTCTATATTTATAACTAATTACAAAAGACAATTTAGATTGAATGAAGTGTTCTTTTAAA
Source organism: Rheum nobile (assembly GCA_027886185.1). Taxonomy (NCBI): domain Eukaryota; kingdom Viridiplantae; phylum Streptophyta; class Magnoliopsida; order Caryophyllales; family Polygonaceae; genus Rheum; species Rheum nobile. The sequence goes on from WOAB01000056.1 coordinate 3,393,631, forward strand.
ATTGAACGATACTAGAAATAAAAATCGGCCATTTGTATATATATAGTGTCACGATATACAAAATAAGTTTGTAATACATAGATCGTTATTCTGTTTTTTTTTTTTATGTTAGACATATATTATTTGATATTTATTTAAATGTAAGTATGCTAGGTATAAAATGTTATGATTATACATAAGAAGCGGATTATTTTATTTTTTTATAATTTTGGTTAGAAGTATAATTTTAATTTTGAATTAAAGTGAAAGTTTGTTTTTGTAGGGATGTGTTTATATTTTGATGAAAGTTTTTGTGAATATTTTAGAAATCTTCTATATCTAATATAAAGTTTGCATTTTTATGCATTAAGTGTGTTCATTTAATACCATACAATTTTGAAAGTATTAAATCGGCTCTGGCTCTAGCGGGTGGAGCAACCATGAATGTTTCCCCATCGAGCCTTTTGATCTTCTACGATCTATTGAACAAAAAATCTACGGAGGAAATGATACGAACCCTAAAAAGGTAACAGTTGACGAAAAAGACAGGGGATATAGATATCAAAGAAGAACTCCCAAAAGGAGAAAAAATCTATACCGGATTATTTTTAAAATGAAATTAAAAATAATAACATTATCTAAATTGTCTTCTAGTTTTTTGTTCTTTGTTTTGAGAAAGTAAGGAATTCAAAATTTTGTTGCTTTTTATTTTGAAAAATTGAGGAGTTCACAAATGTATTTCTTAAGAAAAAATATTTTCAGCATTTTAAAAATTGTGTAAGAGTAAAATTTTCTACACATTTCTCTTAATTGTACTACATATATTTTTCTATTGATAAATACATTTTATCCAAACAACTTTTAAAAAGAAAATACATATTTCTATAAAAGTCTTTATAAATAGTCACATCAAACAAATCCTTCTAATCTAACCTATTAGATTGTCATTATCACGATGTAGAGAACTTGATAATATTTGTTGATTTGTCGCTAAAGGGTTCAGTTTGAATAGAATTGAAAAAAATAAGAGAGGTAAAGTTGAATAAATCTTGAATTCTTGATTGTTAAATATAAATTTTTTAATCATGATTATCTTTTTTATATATCTATATATATTTTTTAATTTTAACTTTTATCGACATATAACTTTTTTTCTATATAGTTTTTGAATTCTACCAAAGAGTTTCCTTAAAAAATACCATAATATGACCAATAATGTTTAAACTTCATAGTTGAATTTTTACATCAATATAACATTGAGGATTCAATTGATCATTTAAAATTTTATGGACATTTTTCGTATTTTTCTATAGGACACTCATTGCTTAGTTTAAAATATTTTATAGAATGAGGGCATGTTTTATGATAAAGGAATTTAAAAATTTGTTTTTAATTTGATAAGTATTTTGAAAATCCTTATAAAAAAAACTTTGCTAAACAAAGGTGACTTTTGTCATTGTTTTGTCCTACTTATCTACTTAAAAGCTAGCATTGAATGGCAAGAAAGCCAACTTTTAAGTAGATATAGATAGATAGATGTGTGCCATTTAAACCTTAGATTTTTTCAATTTTGTTTTTCAACTTTATCTGTATGAAATTTACTCTCAGTTTTATTGGAACTTTAATTTTATATAAATTAATTATTATCTTCTAAAAAAATTATTTATCGTTTTCAACTTTATAGACAACTCCTTTTAAAAAAACTTTATAGACAACTATTTAACATAATATAAGTTGTTTTCTAGCTTTTATTGTTTCGTACAATGCAAAGATTTTGATGAACTAGTCTTTATGCCCGTGCGTATGACAATTTATTTAATAAAAAAATCTTATTTTGTTTTAATAGTTTTTATAGTTATATTATGTTTATTTAAGTTTTTCTATGGAAATTGTTAAATCCAAATTTATATATATTATACGCCTAGTTCTTAAATCTCTTCAAACTACTATATATATATATATATAACACATTTTTGTATACCGACAAATAAGGCCTTGTTTGGTCTACCCTATTTTTCGTTTATAAAACACTTTTTCAATAATCTAATTTTATAATTTGATAATTGTGTAATGAAATAATCTTATTTTTTCCACTACTCACACTTCTTTAATAAAATATACATATACCTATAAAAAAAATACTCTTTATAAATACTATCACCAAACATACCCTAAATTAGTACATATGAAAACATATTACATAAGTTGGCATTTTATATATATCGAATCTTTTTCTAAGAGCATGTCTTTTGAGCAATACAACAAATGCATGCATATTTACTGGACAAATACATTAAGAGATCTAATTATAGATTAGAGTTCAAATTTTAAGTTAGAGTGGGTAACTTGGGATTGTTATAAGTTCAAGTCAATTACAATGTTAAATTTAATAGATTCGTTTTATTTAAGATAGGCACTATTTAAACTTATAAACATTTTTTAATATTACAATTGGTTTTATTTAATCATTTTGATCACATAATTGATTTTGCATTATATCATCAAAACTAATTTTGTATCATTAATCATAGGTGCGCTAGTGGGGAATTGAGATGAGTATTTATTGAGAAAAAATTACATTTATACTCCGTATTATATATAGAATAGTGAATTTCTTATTCATTTCAATAACAAATTTATGTTCATTTTTTGAAAGATTAATTAAACATGATTGATATCAAATTTATATACTTCTATAACATTTTTTTTCAAACCTTGATTAGGATACCAGCCTACATAAATATAAATTCTTAACCAAATTCACTATAGTTTTCAATCACTCCACTAAAATATCGATTTTTGTAGGCATGAATGAAATGAGATTGTGCAATTATTATCATGAGTTATAATATAGGGAATCGAGGGTGTGAAGGCATTAACTTTTTTCCAACATAGAAAATTATATATTTTAATCCCATTTTACCTCAATTTCTTGAAATAAATCGTTATTTAAAAAAAGTAACTGAAATGATAACAAATATATGTTTTGATTTGAAATTAACTGATATAGGAAACGACTTTCACATCATTTTCAATATTTTTAAAAAATTATTTTTTGTATAATAAAATTGAAACTTTCGTAGGTTTGGTTTTTCTTTTAAATGGTTTAAAAATTGTTGAATTAAAAAAGAATCATATAATAATGATGCTAAAAACATTCAATTGATTGGTATCTGGTGATATTAATATCCTTAAAATAAAAGACTAATTAGAAAGTTATAAACAAAAAATTGATTTATGTCAATTCCTTTGATTTTTATGAGTTATAAACTTATTTCATGTAGTTACATTATATTAATTGTCCTTAATTCAAATTTAAGAAGGGTGAAATAATATCATGCATTTAGTATGTTATAGTTTCAAAAGAACCGTTTTGATTTTATTTTTTTATTAAGAATTGCTTACATAAAAATTCTCCTAACCAATAATATTGATTTGGCCAATTAATGTTGGAATGGACATCATAATATATTAAATAAGTAATATTATAAAATTTCATATCATAAATTCCTATATCATGCATACGTTATTATTTATCATAAAAATTAAAAGAAGAATGTGTAACACCCCCAAATCTTAATCCATTTGAAAATGTATTACCGCCAGTAACCTCAGTGTTCCTTACCGAGATCACCCAATGTTTTACCGTTTAAATACAATCATGAAACACATATGATACAAAATGACAACTTTATTCATATAAAACATGAGTCCCGGGATTACATCACAATCCCGAATATGACAAATACAGAGTTTAAACAAAGTACAGCGGAAGTCTTTTTTAAATATATAACAGAGTAAATAAGTTACAGCGGAAGTCTTTCTTGAAATCTTACAAAAAGGGTTATGATCGTAATGATCATCTGCCCAAGGATCTCAACCTGATTAAAAGATAATTATTAAAACATCCAAAAACAACCGTCGTCTTCATAGTCAATCTAGTCTCCTCATATCTTCGCTCTATCTGATGTGCCAAATCGAACGGATGACACCAGCCAACCATGCAGAGAACAATTGCGGTTGGTTAGTCTACTGAATAGACTATGCAAGGGTACAAAGCAGAAGGTTCAAAGTAATCGTATTAGGTTAGACTCATCGTCTCTCGAATAAAAGTCGAGTACGTCAGTCAACCACCATACTATACTTGAATATGACAAAAGGCATGCACAAGAGAAGATTCTGGAAGATTGAATCTTCACAGAAATCGACCCAAAAGAAGACTCCAACGGAATTGAGTCTTAAGGAAATATGACAAATCTGGAACGTTTAAAGAATCAGACAACAGACATTAATGATTTAAAAGCTGACTTAGATGTTTCGGTTCACAACCAACCTCACCGCATACAGCGAATCCAGATTGGAAAGAGAACGTACTCTGATCAAAAGTCAAGACGAGCTTTCCTAGTTGCACTATTTACTTAGCTGTACTACTCGCCAAAGGTATATTAATCTTGTGCACTCGGACACATTATCTTATTAAATTATAAAACACACATCACTGAAATATATTAATATTATTAAGTGTGGTAACAAAGCTTAAATCTCAGGGTGACAATTATGTCGACCCAAAGTAACACAACACAAACACACACACACGAGACTTACAATTATACCGAGTAACACGAAAGTTATTATTACACAGGGTGACCTTACGTCCACCCAGATTGCACTGCCACAATGCTTACACTTTAATTTATAGGGTGACAATTACGTCCACCCCAATTGCACTAGCTAGGTGCTTAATACACAGAGTGACAATTATGTTCACCCAATTGCGCTAGCAAGGCGCTTAAACACTTCAGATCCTTAAAGGTGGATAGGAAGCATAGGTCATGACCCTTAAATTATTATTCGGAAATTAACCCGAGGAGTATTACGATTTAAAGAAACGACAAATCCTTACTTGGATTAGCGTTCCTTCGAACATTAAGTTAAAAAGAAACGACTAATCCTTACTTGGATTAGCGTTCCTATGAACACTCGTGCTAACTAAACAGTCTAACACAACAATTATTCATATTAAAGCCATCCAGACAATCAACTTAAACATAGAGATAATAGAAACGGCTAATCCTTACTTGGATTAGTTTTCCTATTAACCCACATGTTATTCTAGCATTAAGATTAAATTCACAACAATACATCACGGTAATTATCACATATAATTGCGTTGTTCTAACAGATATACAACCTATTATAATATCATTATTACAGTTTCCAAAACAGTTTATAAAACCAATTCTAGATAAACACAGTAATCATTCCAAATTAATTACTCAGATAAACAACTGATAATTAATGTAAATATGGAACGATGAGCAAGAGCGAACCGCCACTTGCCTTAATCCGTTGAATTGGAACAAGCCTAACGACGACGGGATTCCGGGCTCGACACGGGTATAGCTCCGACATCACAACAACCTTCGAGTCGACCCATAAAGAAACCCTAAGTTAGATCTGACATAACAACAGTACGAATCTAAAGGAAGACGAAAGGAACGACGCCCGAAAGACGACCACCAAGGTCGAGGCCAAAATAGGCATTCTGCCCTCTAGCGGCGGTCGCCGGGTTAATCGCGGCGGGCGCCGCGGTTCATCACGGCGGTCGCCGCCATGAACACAACGGTCGCCGTGAAGAGTCCCGAAATAGAACGGCGAGAAAAACTCACCAAATGGTATGCGACTTGGCCTCCTTTCGACTTGCTTTGGGTTCTAACCTTCAAAGGCTACCCAAAAGCTTCACAAGGGCCACTGGAACAACACCACACAACACCGGCGATCACCTCCAAGAAATCCGGCGAGGCACAACAATTTCGGCGAGAGAGAAATTTGAGGGTTGAGCTTTGATTTGTGCTCGAATCCGACCCCTAAGCCTCTCCTTTTATAGCCAGATCACAAGGGAGCACAATGATGGCCTAGACGCGGCGTAGCAGGGCTAAATCGGCGCTGCCAGAGGCTCGTCTGCGACCACTGTGTATTACCCCCTAGCTAGCTCGCGGCGGTCGCCGTGTTTCACCCAGGTCACCGCCTCACAAAACCACTACGGCGGGCAACTTACGGCGGTCGCCGTTTTCTGGTCTTCGCGCCCAACTAGAAGACGAGGGCACTGTTGCCTCGAGCCCTTCGCGGCGGTCGCCGCCTTAATTACGGCGGTCGCCGCCACCGTGGCTTTGCCCTTCTCAGCTTTTGGACGATATCGACTTAACTCGGGATAAAAATAATCGTACACGAACGAGTATTTAATATTCAAAGTATGTCGTCTGTATTTTATTTCACTTAGAAAAAATATTACATATATTGAGCACATTACAGAATGTCTCAAACTTCCTGAATTAAATCCGACGTACAAAACGGGTGTTTGGGAAAATTCCCAAAATTCCCAAAATAACCTTACAGAAATACGGGGTATCACAGAATGCAAACTTGTATATTGTATATCTTCATGATCTATAGTTGATATTGTACTTTGGTTTGTATGTTTATTCGATAATAAGATATAAAACTTCGATAAGCGAAAAATTGAAATAAGGATCGCTATCCTTTTCCATTTCTTTGTTCAGTGCTCCATATAAAACACCTTTGAGTTATTCTTTTCCTTCCTCTTTCACACACACATATATATTATAATGTTTTAGTGGTTAAATAATTATGGTGATTAATTTATTGAATGTTATATCAAATAATTTTTTCGGTCAAAATGAGAACTTGGACGTCATATCAATATATTAAAATGAGAAAATGTTGTGTACAAATAAAAAATAAATATCCTAAAACAAAAGTTCTATTTGATCAAATTGTTCTCAAGAAGATTTGAACCTACAACCAATAGATTCTTAATAGACACTCTAACCACTATGCTACACACAATTACTTGCTTTCAATTTTAAAATGATAATTATATTAGTTTAATGGTAAGTATGTTTAATGAGAGCAATAAATGATGGCAACAAAACAATTAAAAGAAGAATGCAAACTTGTGTATTGTATATCTTCATGATCTATAGTTGAGATTGTACTTTGGTTTGTATGTTTATTCGATAATAAGATATAAAACTTCGATAAGAGAAAAATTGAAATAAGGATTGCTATCCTTTTCCATTTCTTTGTTCGGTGCTTCGTATAAAACACCTTTAAGTTGTTCTTTTCCTTCCTCTTTCACACACACATATATATTATAATGTTTTAATGGTTAAATAATTAGGGTGATTGATTTATTGAATGTTATATCAAATAATTTTTCCGGTCAAAATGAGAACTTGGACATCACATCAATATTTTAAAATGAGAAATTCTTGTATACAAATATATAATAAATATCCTAAAACAAAAATTCTATTTGATCAAATTGTTCTCAAGAAGACTTGAACCTACAACCAATAGATTCTTATTAGACACTCTAACCACTATGCTACACACAATTACTTGCTTGCTTTCAATTTTAAAATGATAATTATATTAGTTTAAAGGTAAGCATGTTTAATGAGAGCAATAAATGGTGGTAATAATTATACTCCGTATATGATTAAACTGTAATGTATCTTATATTTATCAAATAATTAGTTTTTGTTGTAAAATGGCTGAGAATTGGTAATACCATAATTTCTATAATCTAGGTTGAGTTGTATATATATGCTACATGCATTTTATTCATCACAAAATTGAATTCATAGTATACGGTGATGATAATAGTATAGAAATAAAAAACTACAAAATACCAAATGTAAAGTATAATATGATAGGGTGTAAAATATATACTTCTTTAGACTCTTTAAAAGACAAATATAATACGCCATAATACTCTAGCTACTTGAATAAACCCAACCATCTAGCTTTACATATAAACTTTTTTAAGCTCTTTCCCTCGTCTTTTCTTTCATACGAATGTCTCTATTTTGTACTTTAACACAATGCCTCATTTATAGGAAGCTCATATGTTTACGTAGGAACATCCAATTCAATTAAATTACTTCTCAATTAATGGTTTCACGGTTACAATTCTATTTAAATGCTTATATCGATTCATTTCCAAGTAGTTCAAATGAAATGACTAAAATCATTATCATCATATATTTAGCAGTTAATATTCCCAATAGAGTTCTTAAAAACTGAACATCAATACAAATCGACCCTTCCATTCTATGAAAAGAATACATGCTTTGTTTCAATTCTTATAGATATGATGTACATGTCCATGCATGTAACTATGCTGTATAATTTCGCATGGTAATGCTTTTATTATACAATACTTCGTATTGTTTATTTTTTAGTCTAGTCTAGATAAGCTAAAAGTTGAGAGGATGTTTCAATTATTGTGAATTTCATACTTCATTGTTTGATATCTTGATAATGTTGATGCTAATTTAGCAGTCTCATAAATGGCCATTGCCGCTAAAAAAAAGGCCATTGACTCGTACAATCAACCGTCGTTCGCTCATATAATTGAACATTTGAAATTGTGAATGTGTGTTTTACCTACTTTTATTCCATGGGTGTTTACTGCCAGTTCAGCCTTTTTCATTTCATGGCTATTTATTGCGCGTTATTTGTAAGAGAAAGCAATAATCGAAATTCAAGAGGTCTTAATTTTTTTCCAATTTCTTATTGCTTGCTTTTAAATATGAATTGCAAGCAAGGAAAAATCAGTATAAATATGGTCATTAATTAATAAGTTTTAATGTATACCAATAGATATTATGATTTATAAAGAAAAAATACTACGTTGCGCCTATTTGACGTTTAATATTTTTCTCAAAATTTTAATTGAGTTTCTATAATTTAGGTTAAAATTTTCTCAAAATCTCAATTATTTTTTTATATATTTATTTTAAAAAGTCAAAATTTTAACTGAGTTTTTTTTAATTTTAGGTCAAAGTTTTCTCAAAATCTCAATTGACTTTTTATTTATTTTAAAAATATATATTGCTAAATATATGAACATTGTTAAATAATTTTACTGTACATGTTTATAGAATTATCATAATCTTCATTCTAATTTCTATGATAAATTTATGAGTTAACATTTAATGACCTAAAATGCTAACTTTTAAATATAGATAGATAAAATTTGTTCATATTTTTTCTATTTTTTCATTATTAATTTTATTAAATTAATAACATAAATTTAATAGAAATAATATACATGACACACGGAATCTACATTAAACACTCCATAATGCAAAAATACATTGTAATTCATGCTATCTAAACGGACCTAAACAGATCGTACAAATTCAACATACCCTAGTCCAATTTTCGATTTTCTTGCCCAGTGAGAATCGGTGTCAAATTCATGAGATCGTACAAATTCACTGAAGCATCGTTGTTGTTGGCGATCAACACTCAATCCAGATTGCGCCCAATCAGGTGAATTCCGAATTCAGATATCTTGCTCTTCCGCCTATCATCGGCCGTCCTCCTTCGTCGACTGCAAATTGGGACCTGATCGGCGCTCCTCCGCCTATTCATTGCCTTCTGGTAATTCATCAATTTGTTTTGTGCATTGCGGAACCTCGAATTCGTTACTCGGTCTGCTGTTCGTGAATTCCTGTGTGCTCGCTTGTGTCCGTCATGTCTTGAACGATAACAGCGAACTGTTTCTTTCCATGTGCTAATTAATCACTGCGGTGTTTGATCTCAAGATATTGGTGAAAGTACGATATCGAACTAATGGTGCTAGTTCTAGTTTCTAGTAGCAATTGATATCCTGAAATCAATGTCTGCCGTTCAGGAATATGTGAATTGAATGTTTTAGATCAGTTTTCACTATACTCAGTGTTTTGTTCTCACTTCGTAACCTAAAAAAAAAATCTTATCTTTTTCCAAACTTACACGCTGCTGGTTCTTAAAACTTGTGTTGGTGTTGAACTGTCATTCAGGAATGTCTGAAATCAAAAATCGTCATTGATTTTCTAAATATATGTGGCTTATGTTGAATGATGAGTTTGTTATGTGATGCATCTTTTATAGTACTGCATCATCCATGCCTGTGTTTGTGCCTATCTATGAAAATAGATTATGCATCTTATACAAGTCAACTGTATCATTTCAATAGTCCTTTTTGTTGGTTAATAGACAGTTGTTTGGTGAGAAGAGATGTATAACGGGGTAGGATTACAAACCGCCAGAGGTTCTGGGACGAATGGATGCGTTGAGACTAACAAGTTCTTCATCAGACCAAAGACAACAAAAGTCGTAGTGGATAGCAGCAAAGGGTTTGGAGATGACCAATGTAGTGCTAGGAAGCCGAGCAAAGATATACTGGAGCATGACAGAAAGCGGCAGATTGAGCTCAAGCTCGCCGTTCTTGAAGACAAACTCATGGATCAAGGTTATGCTGATGCAGAGATTGTGGAAAAGCTGCAGGAGGCTCGAGCCGCTCTAGAAGCTGCTGATGCTGCTTCTAGTGAGGATGGGTGCAGATAAGGATGTGAAGATGTGAAATTGTTTTATGAAGCTTTCATAAGTTTTTACAATAGCTACTGGATTCATCATGTTGTAGACTATGTTTTGGCTGAAGACTATCTTGGTTTCTATTTGTTAACATTGTTGTACATACTAACATACTTGGCTCTAGTAACTCTTCCCTTTTTTCCTTGATGACTAATCTTTTGCCTGAACATTTTACTTAGCTCATGAGCCAGTGTCTTGAAGTATTACTTTCCTTGAGAATTATCTTTCACTATATTCTTTGATAAATCTACATAACATAGTAAACCAGTTAAATTTTAGTCATGGGGGAATTGTTGTTTATGTTATTTATATATTTCAGCCGCTTATAGACATGGTAATCAGGGTGGTTGGTTTTCGGAATTAGGTGGTCGTGTTCTGAGTAGTAAAACAAATATCCAAGGATATTCCCAAATTAAGTTCACTCAAGAAAACGACAATGAAAAGAAGAGGGACTATTTGGCAACAATTAAGTGTTTTTTTTTTAGTCTTGATCTCCTGTTCGATCGGCCATAACACTGACCAATTGAACGTTGGTAACAATTAGAAGTGTTAGAAACCAAATAAATCATAGTCCAAAGTTGAGAAATGAAATCTACCCTTCACTCCATCACAAAATTACAAATTTCGGTAACACGGAAGAAAAAAGTAGTAATATGATTCCGAGATAAATTAAGGGTTGAGAAGACTGATTTTATATCAACTATTCCTCATAAAGAGTAAATGTATTCTATTGACATCGTCAACAAAGTGAGAAGACAAGCAGTAAGATTTGAACCATTAACCACAACTGATAATGTCAATTAAACTCCACACTTGGTGGAGCAAAGGTTCCAAAACATTACAAAGAACAGGGATTCATCAAATAATCTTCAAATTCATTTTTCTTCTTCTTCATCATCATCAGCCTCCTCCTCAGGCAGCCCAGTTTCATCTCCAATGCCTTCAAGAAGCTGATCAACATCTTCCCCAAGCTCCTCCAACCGAGTGCTCAGCCTCTCCACCTTGCTCTGTTCTTGGCCGAGGCAAACGAGCAGATCGCTCAACTCTGCCTCGCTCTCCTTTTGCGCCTCTTCCCTTGCATCTGCCTTAATAGACTCCATGTCGAAGTATGGTGAACCTCCTTTTCCTCCTCTCAATTCCTTCACCTCTCTTTCTAGATGGTCATTCACCTGCTCAAGGCTGTTGTATGCATCAGATAATGACTTGAGATCGGATTCAACTTTCCCGGCTAGGTTTTTATACATGGCTGCCTCGGATTCCATTTTCGCCTTCTCGGTTTTGAGCATCTCCACTCTCTGAGAAGCCTCTTGGAGTTCCCTTCTAAGGGTCTCCACTTGGACTCTATCTGCACCGTTGCTCGGTCTTGGCTCAGATGTTCGGCCCGACTTGGTCAAATCTTCTGCCAAGGTTGCGTTGCGACTTAATAGGTCCTTTTTTTACAATAGGAAGAGCATAACATCGGTTAGTCAAAACAGGAAGAACCTACATTATTCGAATACTTCCTATACACGTTTTCAAGTTGACTATTCTGGAACACCAGTGATGCCCAAGACTTTCTTATAGCCTGGTATTGTGTTACACATGCCTATCAAGAGGCAAATGAATTAGCATCAACTTACTTAAGGATGAAGAAAAGCCATGGATCCACTCTTTTCTGAGATATTAAGGTTGCTAGTCCACAGAAACTTGTAGTATCAGCTAGCAATAAAAAAAATATGGTCCAGGGATGGAAAAATACATAGATGTTTGTTTTAAGTAAATTACCTGGATCTCGTAACACTGTTTCTGCACGAATGATTTGAGGCGATTGATATAGTTCTTGTCACTTTCCCCACTATTCTGTTCCAACTCTGCAGGAATAATTGCCACACTGCTCTTTGGGCGACTGTAAACCAAAACAACTCTTTCTCTGATATCAGCCTCCAATTTCTTAATCAAAGCATGGAATCCATCATCAAATAATGATTCAAGGATTGGATGGTCCTGATTGCTTTGAGCAATCGCACCATCATCATCACCATCCTGAATCTCAGCCATACTAGCAGACGGAGATCTCGTCAAGGGCTTGCTCTGCTCTGACTGCTTAGTTGGAGAAAAAATGGAGCTCTTTAGCATCTCATCAAACTTCAAAAAGTAAGATGTAAAACCAACTTTTTGGCTGATCGCGTCGGCAATGGCAAAAGCATCTTTACTACTTTCAGTACACTCATTGTAAAGAACACATTCTCCCAAGAGGATGGCTGCCAAACCCCTTGTGCACACTGTTGCAGATTGATTAGATACCAGCTCCAGAAGATATGTGAGGTGGGGCCGTGCATCCAGAAAGCATTGTACAGCTGTAGGGCAGTCAGCCAGCCAAGTGACGAAAAGCTTCAGGATAATTGGTTGGACATAGAAGTATTTTTTCCCCTTTGACTTGTCATCATTAGCATTCACGGAAGAAGCGAGAGCCAAATACTTCACCAGACGGTGCATCAGTGGCTCTGCACCACCTAGAGTGTGAACTGGTGCCTCAAGCTCAACTTTTAGAGCCTGCAAACAGTCAGATGGTTGGAAAATGAAATAAGGACCAATAAATGTAACAACTATTGACATGACATTACCCCAAATTATCATCCTACATTTGTGTATATTCAAGGTATTAGTAAAATAGCAATGCAAAAAGTACTAGGACCAAGTATAGGTCACTGAAGGCTCTTACAAAGCTGTGCTACGGGTATCAGCTAATTGACATTATGATGCAACGCAGCTAAAATTGCTATGCCAGTGTGGGATATTGCAATTGCATCTATGGTCATGAATAGAGAACGATGAGCAAGAATACTTACTCTTTCCTTGCAGGAAACGTTATCCTCCAGAATATGGGAGAAAACACTAGCAGCTCGACCGCAAATCTGAGACATCAATTAGGAATTTTAACAAGCATATTAAAATTCACACAGGTTGTGCTGAGCCATATAGAAATTTCTGGTGTCAAAGAGTAAACAGAAAATGCAAAAGTTGAGAAGAACTGTTGCTCTTCCTATGGCATCTAAAATTACCATAACCTGATACCCATCACCCTCCTTTATATACATATATCCGTATTATAGATAAAGTCAACCCGAGTCATTAGAATGATCTATCAAGTTCATATCATGGCTTGCTCATTACACTATTTAACTACAGAATGATAGATGTTTACTGGCAAGTTTGTAATTGACTAGCATCTACAGAATCTAGGTACTTGTATAATTTGCAAATTTCAAATGTAGAAAGGTGAGAGTTACCTCAAGATCTCCATCATTTTCACTCGCTGTAAGGCCTCGTAGCAGAATGCTGCCAGGGCAAGAGATTTCTATATTTAGTAAAGAACTAAAAAAATTGAAACAATAAGGTGAAGAACTAAAGACAGAATCACATCAACTCCAAAACAAGTCCAAATGATCTTGGTTACAACAACAACATCTACCCAGTATATACCGCACATGCAAGGTCTGGAGGGTTCAAGATGTACAGATCCATATCCCGAACAAGTCGAGAGGATGTTTCCGAAAGACCCGAGTTATCAATGAAAATCATTAAAACAAACCTTTCAAATGACATGTTTGTATCCTCTTCAAGCAGATCGTGTTTTGCTGAATGTTGTTGAGGAACCAACGTAGAAGATAACATATTTTGACCATCAGGATACTTCTGCAACACACAGACAGGCATATCATCACTATCAAGAAAAAAACTGGGAGGCATAGACAAATCAGGAACATTCCCTCTATATTGTCTCTTTAAAGAGAGAATACGATTTAAGTGAAATGGTATCAGACAGAAGTAGATGAATTATGCCAACCTTACAAAAGTTCTTGAGGACATAGTCAGCCGCAACAAATTCTTGCACACTAGAAGTTCGCATAATAATTCTCAGGATAGCAATTCTAGCAGGTACGACTTCCGGCTCTTCACCAAGAACTTTGTTAGCAAGAACATTTTTGTTCGGAGGATGCTCAGCAATCAAGTCTCCGATGCATCGGAGTGCCTAGAAAAACCCATTAAAGACAACTTCAGCTTCTTGTACTACCTTTTAAGTAAAGGTCTGCGAAAGAAAACTCACCGCACAATGCACAGCAACAGGAGCCCAATGGCTTTCAACACCTAGCATCAGTAGATTGTCCATAACCCCCTTCTACAAAGAATACATCAAGCCATATCACGACAACTGTAATAAGTTTACTGCTTAGGCTGGGAGCTCTGAAATTTTTGAAGGATGTAAACAAACCTGAACCAAAACTGTTCGATTGGTGAAGTAGTTGCTCTCTTTTGCAGGTTGAGTCTCTGAACTACCCACAGCGAGTAAATTAAGTGTTTCCACCGCGCTGAGCAGATTTATCGTCTAGAGGAATGCCAAGATTTCAGGACAAGGGAATGCAAGTAGAGGCATGAAAGCAGATAACCAATGCATACTGAAATTGCATAATGCCAAAATAATATATATATAACTATACAGTAGAAAACGTACGAGTGTGCAACCTTTTGTTGGGTAAAGCTGTAACTGCGTCCTCGGAGCTTCAAAAGTGATATCACAGGATCAAAGCCCATTGTCTCCCTCAATAGGGTCTAAGCTACAAAGAAGTTAGTTATTTGTAGATATATGGTAATCGGAGAGAACAAAATCTAGGTGAGCAACATACCTGATTGGAGACATTGTTACGCAAAATATTTTTGAGCAGTTCGAGACAATCCTGCATGTACACAAAAAAAATTATGAGGGATGTTGATTCAGGTCTTGACACCAAAACCCAGCTCATCATTAAGAACATTGAGAGGGAAGCTGTTAGACAGCCCAATCTGTGAGAGCCGACGCTGAGGTACACGTGGCAAGAAAGAAATACAAAAGAAATCTCAGTGCTGGCTGCAGGTGAAGGCTACAGAATGGTCATTATAACTACAGAGGGGCTAAATAAAGGCTTGAGCAGAGACATGAGGATATCTCGGAAATTCAGAAAAAGAAATGGCTTAAGCTGAAGCAAGAAACTGTTTTCACTAGTAATGACTAATGACCCCTGCATGGAACGTTTCTTATGTTTTGTTCCCTCTATTTCATCTAGTATAATCAGTTACATTTGGTACGAGAATCCATTCTCCTTGGCTGTTGTTTTCTGCTGTCCCATTTTCGGTGTAGACATGCAACTATGCAAGCATTAAGTCCTCATTAATCCCATAGTAAGATTCTCAGATGTACTGATATGAAAAAGCTACTTTGCTGGATAACAAGCCATCCCTGATGAATTAATCACTTAAAATTAGCATATGCAGATGTAGCAGTCATAGAGTACCTGCACGACGACCCCACCATCTGAGCCCCCTTCTTCTATGATAATGCTAAAAATCTTCTCAAAGGCATTTTCAAACACTACAATTTTTTGAATTTCCTGTAAAAATGGAGATTCAGTAATTTGCAGCAAGCAAAGGTGAGCCAACCAAGTACAAGTTTTACATCAATGGGACCTCACCTCAGCTTCACGAGTCAAGAATGTAAGAAGCAACAAGGCCTCATTTCGTATGACCTGCAAGGATGGTCACAAATTACTTTGGCAGATCAAGAAAGGTGCCAAATTAACGAATGAAAAATGTCTGCTACTGTGTTGACTTTGTACATGACCCAGAAAGCCATAAGGCCAGTAATCACAAAACTAAACATGAACCTATTCAAGTTTACTAGCCTCAGTCAAGATAAATATCACAGATATGCTTATACAAATATAAATCATAACATTGTGGGTGGGGTTATTAATTTTGAAGCATACACAAGAAACAAGAGGTCAAATATTTATTTTAAAACAAAAAAATAATTATAGGTGAACCTGCAATTTCCCTCAGTACTTTCACAAAAATATCTACCCATAATGAGCAAATTCAAGGTAATGCCTAACTAAAAGGAGCATTTCTTTAGCAATCGATGTAAAGGAAAAGGGTACGACACAGAACCAAAATCAAAGACATAACAATTCGGCCATCCCTTACCTCCCGATCAAGAAGCATATCCATCAGTCGAGTTATACCACGAGGTGTAGCCAGAATCACTTCCTGTAACCTTAACAAGGTCTCAGCAGAATATAATTACCGAATACTAGAAGCAATTTTCTTGCTTGGCCGATGGACAAATAATATTGCTTGGCATACCTGCTTGCTGAATTATTAAGAAGCGCTGTCAAGAGTTGGAGGGTATAATAGCGAATGTAGAAGTCATCTTCTGCCTGCCAAGAGTAGAACAGTAGGTTCATTGGATTACAGGAATGCAGATTCTATAAAACTGTATCTTGACAAACAGAGAATTCTTACCAACAAACTGAGGAGAAGAGAAATACTATCTGTTTCTCTAGACAGCAAATCTGCATTCATAGTGGCTGGCTGAACATCATTTTTTGGTGCTTTGGCATAATTTAAAGGTGTCAAGGCACCCAAAAGTGTTTCTAAAGCACCCCGAACCTGCAAATCCAAAAAACATTTTGGCTCACTGGGATTTCCAAATAAAGCAATTTGAGCCCCTGGAGTGATAAATCCAAGTGATGTGCAATATTAATGTTTCACTTTCACACATAATTAGATTACTCCTTTTACAAATTACTCCCATGAGAAGGGAAGCATTCTCTAGGAGAATAGTGTATGTAGCCAGATGAACATGGTACAGCCTATCAGTACACTCTATTTTCTAATATCCTAGTTTATAACTACAATGTGAGTACAATAATACATCAATGAAGATATGCATAGTTTATTTATTGCTTTAGCATGGATCAATGACAAATCTATCTTTTTTCTATGCAGAATTTTTGTTTTAATTCAGCTTCATCACCAATAATTAATAATTTAATGAATTATACGTTGGCATAAGCTACTAAAGCATAGAAACAGGTCCACAGTCAGCTAATGTTTTCAATTTTTGATCCTATTCAATAAATTGAAAAGCATAAACAACCATCCAGAATCCAATTCATTTCGAAATCATCACTTGCTAAAAGAGGAGCTAAAGTACAAAATGAAAAAGAGAATCAACCATTTCAACATCATCACGCTCCTCCTTCAAGATACTTATCAACACCGGAAAACCTGCAACATATCAATCAAGTTTCCAGTTACTACAGATCAACAACATAGGTAATACTCTTGCCATTTATACAATGACACAAAAAAAGCCAACCCATTGCCCCAAATGCCAGCTGAGTTGCATGACTTTCCGCAACAACCGACTGAAGCTCTGTCAATGCTGTCCTTCTATCCTCAGCCTTGGTTCCATTGTTAATCCGATCAAGTAAGCGCTCCACATAGCTACAATATAAATTCAATAAGGATACATGCTAAGGATATGGATGCACATTCTAACTACAATGAATTTAAAAGCTTATGATACTGGATGGTTTACAAGCTCAAGGAAGGCCCCGACCCTGTCTGTCATCATAAACAACCCTCTTTCAAAATTCGAAAGAATTACATAGTAAAGAAGGGAGTTAAATATTGAACTAAACGTTATAAGAAAACCAAAATATGGAGATCTCAAAATCATGCTAGATAATCACAAACTTATATGCACATACTGCAATAAATAGAAGAGGGAATTTTAGCAACAAACAGGCTTTAGATTACCTATCCTCGTTTGAACGAGAATCATCATTTCCAAACATAAGCCCTACTACTCCCTGCAAACACAATAGAAATAATTATAATCTAAAGCATGACAGAACTCCATTAATACACCAGAGAAACCCTGGAATAGAGTACATATATAAAATTACTGTTGAATAAAGCAAGTATACTTTACATGTACATAGAAAAATCATGCAAACAAGCTACAAGTTATTCATTACCTCAACACTTTGTTCAACTTACTATACTCAAATCAACATGAAAAAACGATCAGATACCAGAAAAGCACTATGTAAGACACTCTTTCCATCGGTACAGTCCTTGAAAATGTTGGAAACTTTTTTTGCACTTCCCTTCTACTAGAACTATATGTTCGATTTACCTGCTGTGTTTGTCATGACAACTTATCATCCCTAACTAACTTTGTAAAGTCAACATGTGAATTTGTTTATTTTCTATTTCTCTTCCATGCTTGTGTACGAATATAACATAACCATAATAACCTTTTCAGTATTTAGAAACATTGTCATGCTTAAATCAAAGTAATCAAATACATTTCTGTTTTACTGAGACCCAATGTCAAGATTAAGGCATTAAAGGCCTAGTTACACCCATACGCAAGTCCAATAACTCTACCAAAGTCTAGCTAATACAAAACAATATACAAATTGATTGAGCAGGTACTATATGAAGTCAGCAGGGAAAAAAAGAAGCAAACACAGAGATAAGGAATGCCATTAATGCGGGACAGTGCTCTGTTGTTCTTTTGGTACAAATAAGGAGTGGTGATCTGTTTCCTTCATTGGTATATTCTTCTTAAGGGTTTTTGAGAGGCATTGTCATCTTGCTGTAAACCTCATCTTTCTATACAAAGTACTTATTCTGTTATCAAAACTTTAATGTCGTGATTAATACATAAATCTTACTAGTTTAGAGTCTCTAGGTGCAATTTGCAATATACAGTTCACAATATTATTATTATATGAGCACATTATCCAGCCAGAGAGAGAGGCAGACCTTGTACCCAGATACCAAATCCATCTTCGAACGCATCTTTTCACTTCTGATACAAATAACCTGTACATAAGATAACAGGAATGATCAACACAATGTACTCTTATATGACAAACATCTACATGGAATAAATTTCTTGATAATCAGTTTTACATCAAAAACTTATGGCAATCCTAATCCTTTCAAGAAATTCAATAATTACCTAGATTACAATATGAAATTACACAGAAAATAAATATGTACACATTAGTAGCTAGCTTCTGTTAATAGAGATCTTCAAATTAAAACACATTTTCTCAGCTTGTAGTCGTAAAACCAATAACATTAAACATTCATTGCCCCATTGCAGAAACTCAACACACAATCACAACATTAATAAACCAAAATATACTTTGCTTCTACACAAACATTTGATTGATAGACTGAGAGCCAAAAAGGCAACTACATGTCACATCAAGCTGCTCTTAAGTTCAAACCAAGGCAATGCTTTCCTTCCGTAGTCAACTTTCCATCACCAGAAGACTACTTCACAGTAATATCAGCCAGATTTTATTCCTATCAGAACAACTGCTAGTAGAGGCAAAGAAACAATTACACAAGTACATAACAATGGAACCGTAGCAGGCAAGACTATCAACAGCCAACACAGCAATCATTCGTAACCCATCAACATCTCAACATTTGAATTGCATTCTACCATACAGCCAAAGGAGCAAGTATGTTCCAATCCTCAACCTAAGCTATCTTCTCTAACCAAATTTCTTCCACAGCCTCTTCGTGCTTCCCCATTTCTCAAACCATGGACCTAATTTCACATGCACCTTGCAAACAATCCTCTAGAAACCAGCCCCAATTTAATACAAAATCAGTCCATCAAGCTTCCAAAAATGAGATGAACTAATGTAATCAAATGGATGAATCACCATGCTCATTTCACTGGCCACAAGAAAATATGAAAGATACCGAAAGTAGGCTGGTCTTACCAATACGATAACAAAGGGAAAAGGTGTTTTACATGCATCACATTGGTTGGATTTGAAATTCTTAATCTTTACTATGGCATTGACAAGCTTTCCAACTACAATAGATTTAAAGATGGACACCGAATTTGAACTCATAGTGAGAAGGTGAAAATTCAGAATGAATCTCATTGCCCCAACTCAAAAAGCAAATTCAATAGAAACTTATATCACCGATCATGTAATAAGAATTATTAGCATGAGCCGAGGTATTTTTAAAGAAGCTCTTTCAATTTAAGCAATCTACAAACCAGCACGACAATTTTGGTTCACTCGCCACTCGAATAGGTAGAACAAGATTAAAATTCCACTTTCTCAACACTTAACTAATCATACCCTAACTCTTTCCTCTAAAATTGATGAACGGACAAAAAAAACAACCGAATTCGAGATTCGACAGTAGACATCACCTAATCGAATTTTTAATAGGAGAGGGAAGGACTAACCTTCAATTGTCGCGATCAAGAGGCCGCCGGTAGAGGAAGACGATAAGCAGTCAACAAAGCAGGTAAGGGCGAGGGCGAGGGCGAGAGCTCAAAGAAGTCGAGCTTGTGCTCAGATCTGAACAAATTGGTTTTATCAGGAATCAAACTCGCCGGCGATTGGATAACGGTCAACGCCGGTGATGTGGTGGGGGCGGCGAACACGGGGAGAGAGAAGAAGAAGACCACTAAATTACGCCGGAATGAATGATCGAAGGCTAAAAAGGATGTGGCTTGCAGCAGGCGGAGGGGTGAAACTTCAAATAAAAAATAAAAAAATGCGAAAAATTACTGACAAGTTTGTGCCCTGCCTGCATCTGTGTGTCCATCTGCATGCATATTTTTTTGGAAAATTCACAAGACCGCCCTTAACTTATACCCTCTCTCCCAAAATATAAGCCCTATTTGATCCGGGCACATCCGTCGAGACGGGTTTTGTATCGTTAATATCTCTAATTACATAATCCTAAAAATTATAATTTTTTGATATTATTAAAGTACTCGTTGAGACGAATCAAACAAGACCCCACATGACTATGTTTTTTCTTATATATTGGAAGAAATCTTAAACCGAAGCTTCAACGGTGAACATTGACGCGTTCCCAAATGGGGCTTATATTATGGGACGGAGGGAGTAGTATCATTACAAATCCACTATACAATTTATAAAAAAAACATTCATTTTTTTAAATTAAAAAATTTTTGTTATGTCCTATATTAAGGTGATTTTGGATGTCCATAAATAATACATTAAATATAATATTTTTGGAGCCAAATAGTAAATTAAATGTATAAAAAATACTATTATATTTGAATGTCTATAAAAGCAATTATGATGAGCAAATCTAATCTGACTAACCCGATCCGATAATCCGACAACTTGAATTCAAAAAATTCATAAACAAAAATAGTTGTTAAATTTTTATTTGAATCCAATCCGGGTAATATTTTCGGATATTCGGACCTAATATGGATCGATGTATTTTGCCTACCCGATATCCGAGAATCCGATATTATATATTTATATATAGTACATACGTTTTTAGACTTATATACAATGTTTAGCAGCCACCATTATTGTTTGGGAGCTTTTGGCCTGACTTGAGCGTCGGAGGGTCTTTCGGGGGAGAAAGTCCCGCCCTTTGACCTTTCTCTATGTTTGCAGGCTACGGGAATGGTGATCGGAGGGTACCAGAGATTGCCGGAGTTACGGATTATCGTCGTCGCAATATTAATTATGGTACAAATTCATGCTACCACATTTAGTTAGTTTAGATGATCTCACAATGGTATCACTAATTCATGTATTGTTTGTCATCTCACTAAATAGAATAAAATATGTCTTTTTGTCAAGACTCAAGTGTCATTATTAAATTGAATTTTGATTACATAAGTTAAACTTACAACATGTATTTGTCAATTCATCTTGTTATATAACATATATATGTTTTATGACAAAAAACAAACATATATATGTTTAAAAAACGTATATATGTTTATGGTTCTCAGTTGGATAAGATTGACAAATTCAAATGTTTTAAAAAATTAACACGGGCTTGTTAAGGGTGTTGATGTTTGACATTTAGTTTACACTTTGTGGGTTGTTATTCAATTAGAAAAATCAACATTTTGAGTGATTCTTTAAAAAGTTTCCAAGTAATCGGATAGTTCGGATATTCGTTTGGCGGATCTTCCATTAGTCATTATAATATATTATAATAGTTTAAAAGAAGTAAGTTATGTTTGGCTTAGGCCATAGATAAGCTATTACATTTTTTTTTATCTTTTCTATCCTTTTAAATTCAAATCTTAAATCTATTTTCCCTCATAATACCCTTTTGATAATTTATTTTATAAAAGGATGAGATTCAGGTGCGAAAGCTACTTATAATACAAAATACGAAAGAATACTAGCCGTCCACGGTGGCGAGATCTACGACAGGAGAGAATAGAAAAAAGAATCTTTATTTATTCACACGCGCTTTATTCGCTCACTGTGTTATTCGCTCACCTTCAAATGCACCTTATGTTTATATGCTTGCATTTTACGTTTATTTTCTTGCACTTTATTTTTGTTCGCTTGCACTTGGTGTTTATTTGCTTGCACTTTATGTTTTTTTGCTTGCACTTATTCTTATATGCTTGCACTTTATGTTTTCCTGCTTGCACTTTTGTTTATCTGGTTGCACATTGTGTATATTCGCATGCACATTTTGTTTGCTTGCATTTTATTCTTATATGCTTGCCAACAATGTTTTTCTTCTTGCACATTGTGTATATTCGAATGCATTTTATGTTTATTTGCTTGCACATTATGATAGGTTCAAGGGATTAAACAACAGAAAGTGTAAGCCAATAGAAAGAAAGTGCATGGAAATACAGAGTAAAGTGCAAGCAAGTGAACAGAAAGTGCAAGCAGATATGAGATTAAAAAATATTTAAAATGCAAGCAAGCGAACAGAAAGTGCATCAGAATAATGAATAAGTGCAAGCGAATAGAACGAAAGTATAAGCTGTTAAACAGAAGTGCAAATGAATAAAAAAAGTGCAAGGGATTAAACGACAGAAAAGTGCAAGACAATAGGAAGAAAGTGCATGGAAATACAGAGTAAAGTGCAAGCAAGTGAACAGAAAGTGCAAGCAAATATGAGATTAAAAAATATTTAAAATGCAAGCAATCGAACAGAAAGTGTATCAGAATAATGAATAAGTGCAAGCGAATAGAATGAAAGTGCAAGTTGTTAAAGAGGAAGTGCAAATAAATTAAAAAAAAGTACAAGGGATTAAACAACAGAAAAGTGCAAGCCAATAGGAAGAAAATCCATGGAAATACAGAGTAAAGTGCAAGCAAGTGAACATAAAGTGCAAGCAAATATGAGATTAAAAAATATTTAAAATGCAAGCAAGCGAATAGAAAGTACATCAGAATAATGAATAAGTACAAGCGAATAGAACGAAAGTGCAAGCTGTTAAACAGAAGTGCAAGTGGTTAAAGAGGAAGTGCAAATGAATAAAATAAAGTGCAAGAGATTAAACAACAATCAAATTACAGTGTGAAATTTAAGTACAGTGTGTGAAATTCATCAAACAAACAAACAAAAAAGAACTAGAAAAGCTGGAGCGAAAAAATGAATGCTGGAGCAAAAAAAAAAGAATTAGAAAGTGCGTGTAACAATGTAAAAAATTAAAGCAAATCGAACGGTTAAAAACCTTTCGTATTTTATAATTTAATAATCTTTCACATCTGACACTTTTCCTTTATAATATGTAATGTTATGTAAAAGAACATGCCCTAGGTCCGGATCATTCTCTTTTTTTCACCATAAACCTAACATTTTCAGCCGCCACCTGAAACAGGTCTGCTTTTGCTTCTCTAGTGTCAAGTAAGACATGTTAATTAAAGATAATTTGTGTTGATAAAGTGAGTTCGATAAAATAATACGGAGTGTATCCTATGCTGAATAAAAGGCCTGATAGTACAAAATGATGTTAAACATGACCTAATACATGAATAAATTTCCTCGCCTTGCAACACAAAATCCTCTCATAGTAGATACTTTGTTGGTCCACCATTGTTTAGGGATCGAACAATTTTTCATCTCACGTAATAGTAATATTGTAGATGTTAGGGTACGTTTGGACTCTAATTAAAATACGTTAACTAACATTAAATTAATAATTTAAGGGTGTGATTCTGGTGAAAAAGACACTTATAATATAAAATAAGAATAACTCTTAGCCGTTAGATTAGATTAAAAGCTCAAAAAAAGTGCAACACGAAGGTCATTTTGTGCATGCCTTTGTTTTTTGAACATTACTGACAAAGTGCAAGCCGGATGCCTAAAAGTGCAAGCCGATGACTTGAAAAGTGCAATCGAATGCAACACTTCTGTGCATGCAAATTCAACATTTTGTGCATGTATTTTTTTGGATTGGAGTGCAAGTTGTTGACTTAAATGTGCATGTGAATTATTGTGCATGTGAATTTAACATTTTTGTGCATGTATAACTCGCATGCACTCTCGGTTGAATTTACATACACTCTCAGTTGAACTTGCATGCACTCACAACACATAAAGCATGCACTCAATAGTCAAAAGACATATAAGTACACTCAAAGGCATGCACTTTAGTAGAATTTACATGCACTCTTAGTTGAACTCGCATGCACTCACAACACATAAAACATGCACTTGATTTCACATGCACTCAATAGTCAAAAGACATATAAGTACATTCAAAGGCATGCACTTCAATAGAATTTACATACACTTCCGGTTGAATTCACATGCACACTCCTAGTAGAATTTACATGCACCAATTTTCTAATTCGTATGTACTTTTCAGTTGAATTTCCATGCACTCCCAATAAAACTTGCATGTACTAACACATAAAGCATGTACTAGATTTCACATGCACTTGAAAGTCAAAAGACATGCACACTCAAAGGCTTGCACTTCTAATAGAGTTCACATGCACCCAAGGGTGGTCTGGTGGCCGGCGGTGGTCCTGCGACCGGCGGCGGTGGTCCGGTGACTGACGACGGTGGTCCGGTGGTCGGTGGTGATGCTCCAATAGTCAACCCTTTGAATTAAAGACATGTGCATGGCACATGACTTTTAATGAAAGTTCAATCATGACCTTTGATTTATTTCTAATCCAATAATCTATATTCATTCTTATTTTATATTATATTAATCTTTTTCATATGACATTTATCCATAATTTAATATAAAATAATATATTTTAATGTATTATTTGAGAAAATCCAAACATTTACAAAATCTAGCTTGTGATTATCTTTTAGTCGATGTATTTTGCATTGTTAACATGCAATGGAAGTGTACGTACACTAGAAGACTTTAGAAGTCAATTTAACTATTCAACTAGGAAAAGATTTGGGGAAGACTTAACAAATTGCATGTCAATATATAACTAGCTCGTTGGTCATTTTGAGATATGGCTACTTAAGAAATGCAAAATATACTAATGGTTTGTCTAACCTATGTCCTTAGGGTATAGGTTAAGGATTCCGATTTAGGAAACTAAACTCTAAATAGAAAATGATAAATTCTTTTAAAAAGTACTAAAAAATCCTAAATAATTAAAATCTAAGAAAATCTTACTATATATGGACTCTTAACTTATGTCTTTAGGGAATAAGTTAGAAAAATCGAAATACTAATACTAATACCCTATAATTTGAGGGCATCCAGTGGGTTGACAACCGAAGTCAAATTAAAGTTCAGTTTTTTTAGGAGGTGAGCTACTTTCGCCGAAGAAAAGTGTTGCAGACATCCTGACACACCGTTCATTTGAAAAGTTTTGAAAATTATTCACTTGAACGGTTTTCAAAACCGCTCACTTTTTTTTAATATCAACGATTGTGGAAACCGTTGATTTTTTTTTTAAATTGAATAAAATCCTAAAAATAATAGTTCGTGTTAAATATATATTACGTCGTTAAAATAAGATTAGGGAGTTTGTATGAGATATATTGTCAAAATAAATTATCGGTTTGTGTAAAATTATGTTGTTAATATGAATTAAGTTATCGCCCTCATACAGACATCCTTGTAGTGGCCTTAGTTGGAGCTTGTGACCATTTTGTACTAGTAAACTAAGTCACTCATCCTTAATTTAACGTTTCCTACTTTTTTTCCGCATGCGTCGTCATATATCTACTTGATCATTTATTATTTATTTCGTATAATCAAACTCATTTCTTTTTCCTATAAGAAACCCAAATCCACAACCAAAAAAGTTAGAAAAATCCAATACGTGAAAACGCACCCGAACCCGAATTAATATCAAAGTAAATGTTTGAACCAAATAAGGATTTAAGTGAAAATTTTTGCAAACAAAATTCAAAAACTTTCCGAATACAGCCAAAATTCCTAACCAAAAAATCTTAAATTTCTAATACCGCCAAAATCCCCAACTAAAAATATAAAAAAATTAAAATACAGTGAAATGACCCAAATACAATATCAAAAAAAAGTTTAAAATTTTAAAAAGTAAAATAAAATATCTAAAGTTTTGGAACCGTCGATATTTAAAATGAAATATAAAAAATAGGCAACGGTTTGGAACCGTTGCCTTATAAAAAAATAAAAAAGGCATCGGTTTACGCAATTCTCGATACAGTGTAATTAGAAATCCCTTTTTTAAGGAAAATAAAGTTAAGTTAGTGTCTTTTTTTTTTATAGAGTAAGAATTCAAGAATCCAGAACAACCAAACCTGGAAACTCGAGAGGCCGAACAAACGACGTCGGAACACCCGACAAAGCAACCAATCAACAAAATAACAATAAACACAACAACAAAAAGCAAAACAAAAATAAAAACAACAGACACAACAAAGAAACAAAATACAGACACAACTGAGCAAGCAAACCAACAAGGCTTGATCAACGAGAAAGTCTTCAAACAGGGGTTTCCAACCCCTGTTTGAATTTGGACTATGTTATTTATTTATTACGATAATGTTATTCTTCGAAAATTTTGATATACTATTGTAATTATTTTTAAGATAAAACTATAAATATATATAGGTGAATATCATAACCAAAATGATTACTTTTCAATTCATCATCGTAATAAACCATATAATATAAATTTGCAGCATATAAATATAAATATGTGAAATTTTAGAATGGTTAATTGCAGGGAGAAGCTAGTTAATTGCTACAAATATTGTGAAAATTATATATAACTAGAAATCAAAGCATGTGCTTTGCACGAGCCATTTATGTATATGTATTGTCACGATATACAAAATAAATTTGTAATACATGGATCGTTGTTCTGTTTTTTATGTTCTGTTTTTTGTTCTTTGTTTTGAGAAAGTAAGGAATTCAAAATTTTGTTGCTTTTTATTTTGAAAAATTGAGGAGTTCACAAAGGTATTTCTTAAGAAAAAATATTTTTAGCATTTTAAAAGTTATGTAAAAGTAAAATTTTCTACACATTTCTCTTAATTGTACTACATATATTTTTCTATTGATAAATACATGTTATCCAAGCAACTTTTAATAAGAAAATACATATTTCTATAAAAGTCTTTATAAATAGTCACATCAAACAAATCATTCTAATCTAACCTATTAGATTGTCATTATCACGATGTAGAGAACTTGATAATATTTGTTGATTTGTCGTTAAAGGGTTCAGTTTGAATAGAATTGAAAAAAATAAGAGAGGTAGAGTTGAATAAATCTTGAATTCTTGATTGTTAAATAAGAATTTTTTAATCATGATTATCTTTTTTTTATATATCTATTTATATTTTATAATTTTAACTTTTATCGACATATAACTTTTTTGCTATATAGTTTTTGAATTCTACCAAAGAGTTTCCTTAAAAAATACCATAATATGACCAATAATGTTTAAACTTCATAGTTGAATTTTTACATCAATATAACATTGAGGATTCAATCGATCATTTAAAATTTTATGGACATTTTTTCGTATTTTTCTATAGGACACTCATTGCTTAGTTTAAAACATTTTATAGAGTGATAACATGTTTTATGATAAAGAAATTTAAATTTTGTTTTTAATCTTATAAGTATTTTGAAAATCCTTACAAAAATAACTTTGCTAAACAAAGGTGGCTTTTGCCATTGTTTTGTCCTACTTATCTACTTAAAAGCTAACATTGAATGACAATAAAGCCAACTTTTAAGTAGATATAGATTTTCACAGTCGATCCAAATCCAAAGTAGAATTTTGTAAGTAAATTAAGGTTTCAAAGTGAAAATTTTGTAGCAAAATATATTATAATTAGGCCGTTGCTATTTCACGCACGGGTAAAATTTCTATTTCACGCCATGTTTCATTCGTCTCCCCTGACCCATACCTCCTATTTCACCCCTCTCTCTCGCGATTTCGCTCTGTATTTCGACCCGTCACGTTTCAATCAAATTCGTTCATCACGATCCGTGAGATTAGTTAAATCTGTACTTGTTCTTCACTTAGTTTAATGATGTTGAAAGTATTGAATTTGTTAACAAATTTTAGACAAGTTAGGTTTAGGGATTTTAGTGTTGGATTTAAACATGTTTGAATGTTGTTTGAATTGAATTAATGTCGGTTTCTGAACATGGATCTGCACTTACGGATTGTTTTAGGAACATGGATTTGCACTCACGAAATCCAGATCTGTTCTTTGACAGATCTGGATTTGAACATTTTGAATCGTCCGTGACAGACGATTCCTCATCATCCGTGACAGACGAATCCTTCTCATCCGTCACAGACGGGTCCATCTCGTCCGTGACAGACATATCCTTCTCATCTGTCACGAACGGTTGCCTGCAGATTTGGATATTGTTGTTGATGTTGTTGTTGTTGATAATGATGTTGTTGTTGTTCATGTTGTTATTGTTCCCTCTAAAGTCTTGTTTTTTCCTGTTACAGATGGAAAACCAAACAAGATCTGCCCGTCACAGAAGGTGGAACGCTGTCCGTGAGGGACAAGAACAAGAAGATGATTGTATAGTATATCGAAGGAGGCATCAGAAGAAATCAAAAAAGGCGACGAAGCAGGACCGAGTACGGTCCATGACCCGACTGTACCGGTATATGCAGACCCGCCACTCAACACCATGCCATTTAACGATCCACCCATATACCAGACACCGTACACGGATGTGGTAAGTAAATATATATATGTTTACTTAATTAAACTATTATATTATTTAATATTGTTTCTAATAATTTGTTTTATAGGATCCGACATAGTATGTACCTCCTGTAGCTGAACATCCTAGTGGTTGGCCCGTTCCTATGTTGTCAGGAGATATGAGTGGGCAAGGTGTTTGTCCCTCTCAGCAGCCTAGCTTCGAGGAACCGGCTGCTTCTAGACAGCCTAGGCAGGCTAAACAGCGTAGAGGTTGTGGAGCGGATGCTATTGATCCGAAGCTGGTAGGACCTGTACCGGGAGGTCTGGAGAGCCCAGACCTGATGTTTAGCTTTACAGCCCACACATCATACTTCATTTATCAGGGCCTCGTAAGTTATCAAAACTTAATGTTGTTATTAAATCATTTTCGTATTTATTTTTGTATCTAACATTTTTTTTTTTTAGGAGCGAGAACTCTCACGTTTCAGCATACGCACGAGAAACTACGAAAATGGTGCCTCGACGACGAATCTGCATGGTGCAGAATTGCCCGAAATAGCGGCATCACACATCTGCAGCAGTTGATCTACACTTTTGTAGATCAGCCTTTGATTTCTGCTTTTGTGGAGAGATGGCAGCCGGAGACCAATTCATTTCATATGTCATTTGGAGAGATGATTATAACTCTCCTGGATGTCTACATGATCTAGGGTCTTAATATTAATGGGGCTAGAATGAGACTTCCTCTCCAAGATCGTATCAAGGGCAAAAATGAATTGTTCAATGAACAATTCCAGAGGGCAATGGAGTTTTTTGACTTGACGCCCCAAATGGCAGAGCGAGGACTCACTGCAGATAACTTGAGGCATCATTGCTTGAACACAAACATGGACGATGAGACTATCGCGTCGGGTTATCTGTTGTACCTGATGGGCTCGACCCTCTTTCCCGACAAGTCCCAACACTTGTTGCCCATGCCATATCTGACGTACGTGAGTGACGTTCATGCCGCTCGCGGTCTTTCTTGGGGTTCGGGCACGTTGGCATTCATGTATCGTTCATTGGGCGAGTGTTCATGCCATGAACGTCGTCAGATGTCGACCTGCTACACATTATTGATGGTAAGAATTGTGTTGCATATTGTTTTTATATTATTTAAATAAATTTATGTTTCAGGCTGATATGTTTGTTTATGTACATGTGTGGATCTATATGTACTTCCCCAGCTTCCGTCCTCCACAGAATCCACTTTTCACCAACAATGTGCCATATGCAAGGCGATGGGACCTTGTGCAGACTCGTAGTAGACAAAGAAGAAACTACAAGGATGAGCTAGATTTGATGCAGTCTTGGCAAGTAAGTATCATATGATGGGGTTTATGTCTCATATTAAAGTATTACAATTGTGTGAGGTACTTGTGGCTATATTGATTGCATCGAATTTTGTATAGGTTGACTGGCAGCCCTATGGATATGTGGATTACAATATGACGGAGTGGGCTCCAACCTTTTTTCATGGGGTTATCTCATTTTTTAGAATCACAGAGCCATACATGCTTGATCGCGTAGCGATGCAGTTTGGTCGTGAACAACAGATTCCCCGGCATGTCATACATCCCATCAAAGCACACAGACATCCCAACACCAGGAGTTATGTAGTCCAATATGACCCTGCTTCAAACTGGTCTTGGGATGCAAGAAGTGAGCACTCCATCAGGATCGCACAAATGGGCCTTCCTGCATGCCAGGGATTTGAGTGCAGTGCCGACTACATGGAATGGTACATACCTCGTACACTGTAAGGCCCACAACCTTAGAAGCGTTGTCCCCATGCCAACCGGGAACTTCCCAGGAGGTCACCCATCCCAGGACTACTCCCACCCTAGCACGCTTAACTTCCTAGTTCTTTGTCCTCACTTGAACCAGGAAAAGAAAGAGCTCTTGTTGACATGGGTAGCATTCTAATCCTTATAAAGGATTACAAATCCTGGGTATTTGACGGGGCTAGAAATGCGTAATGCAAATATCGTTGATTAGCCTAGTCAAAATAAAAGTCCTAACAGACCTACTAAACAGATGTATAGTAAGCAAGTAAGGGTCGAACCCACAGGGAAGATCTAATGCAGTATGCAATTGTGATTGACAAGTAACAATAAAATGGGTTTTTTAGTAATCAAGCAAAGCAAACAAGTTTAGTTGATGAGAAAATATGGTTGGGAAAGTAGTCCTACTAGAACGAGATCCACAATACAGAGATATAATTTGATCACAGAAATCTATTCAATCCAAGTTCTTTTATTATTCTTATAGTTGTTCCCACCCTGATCTTAAGTACTATCGATTCTCACAGTTGTCGATAGACTTATTACTACGTCAATGGGAAAGTACCTCCGATTCTCACAGTTGTCGGTGTACTTTACCACTAACACAGCAATAGCAATGCACACAAGGATATATGATACATGTAAATAGAAGAAAACCTTACTACTTAACATGCAAATGATTCTCACTCACGATTGCGCGCTCGTATTCCACTATACGCAACAATCGTGTATGCTACTAGATATGCACTCGTA
This sequence comes from Rheum nobile, assembly GCA_027886185.1. Taxonomy (NCBI): domain Eukaryota; kingdom Viridiplantae; phylum Streptophyta; class Magnoliopsida; order Caryophyllales; family Polygonaceae; genus Rheum; species Rheum nobile. The sequence continues at coordinate 3,425,397 of WOAB01000056.1, forward strand.
TTCCACTATATGCAAATCCTAGCAATTGATAAAAAGTATTCAACCTAGTTGATCAGGCTATGAAGAATAACAATAAATCAGTATTCAATATTACCAAGAGAATCAAACCAACACTTATAAGAATAAGAACAAGGAATAAAAATCTCACAAACACATCAGCTGTATTGCTTCAAACGTCTAGTAGAACAAATGGGAAGTTAGTTCTCCATTCAGATGAGAATGAAAACCTAATGAAAAGTAAAACTGCATACGAAGTAAAGTGCAAAGTAGTCTCTGCCTCTTAACCTAGAAAGAGGACTTAAATAGGTTTTGGAAAATAAAGTTAACCTAATGCCAAATAACAAAGGAAACAAAAATAATAAAATAACAAAGTCCGAAATTAAATAAAGGAAATAAATGTCTTCTGGACGCGCAACATTTAACACGGCCACCGCGGGGCGTCAGGCTCCCACCGCGGGGCGGTGGCTTCCTCTTGGCGCGACCCTCAATCTTCTCTGAGAACCACCGCCGGGTCGCGGTGATTCTGGCGCGGGGCGGTGACGTCGCCCACTCCTCTTCAGCTCTTCTTCTTGTCTGCTGCTCTTCATTACTACCAAGTGTTGGTAGTCTTCTCCATGTATGCTTCAGCAGCTCCATCTCCATCCTCATGTCTCCATCTAAGCTGTAAATCCTGGGATATCTTCACTTCTCTCCATAACTTCTGGATCACAGACTTAGCCTAAAAACCAATCATAAACTCCTCTCAATCATGCTAATAACTGCTAGTAAATGTGTATGAAATAACACCTATCAGTATTACAATCACCCCCACTTAAACCCTTGACGACCTCGTCAAGGCCCGTCAAGTCCCAAAGACCACCCTCTGGGTCGAGCGACTGCCATCCAGGAGAAGCCCACTCGTAACCCAGAGTGTGGTCTTTGGGACTTGACGGGCCTTGACGGGCCTTGACGAGGTGACAGGCCTAAAGTCGTCGTGCCTAATCAAAGAAATCCTAATATACCTACTAAACAGAGTATAGCAAGCAAGTCAGGGTCGAACCCAAGGGAATCAGGTTATCTATTCTTGTGTTTCTCAAGTCACCAACTAGGAACTAGGGGGGGTTTGTATGATTTTCGTAACCAAATAACAAGTAGACAAGTAAACAGATTCGCAGACAAATGTTGTGAATATGATTGGGAAAAGCGTCACACCTGACAAAGATCCACACAACAAGAGATATGGTTGATCACTGAATTCTATCAATCTCAAGTTTTTATCTTTCCTTTAGTTGTTCTTATCCCGATCTTAGGTAACTATTAGTTCTACCAGCCCTAATAGTACTTATTACTAAATCAAATCCGAAAACCTTCAAGATTCAATAAAGCAATAGCATTCAACCAAGGATTCAACAAGATACATGCAATAGAAACAACATGTTACTATAAGCATGCAATTAACTCTCTCTCACGATGAACACTCGCAACCCGCTTATGTAAATCGTGTTTGCTACTAGATATGCAACCCGAACCCGGAATCACAAGTCCTAGCTATATGGACAATATCAATAAACCTAGGTGATCAGTCTAGATAAACCAATAAACATTCAAGCGCAAGAGAATTAATACAACTAGATAGGAAAACGAACAAGAGTAGAAAACTCACAACCAATCAATTGAAGGCTTCAAAACGTCAAGTGCAACAATGGAGGTTTAGTTTTCCATAGGGTTTTTGAGAGAAAAAACTATGAAAGGTGGCAACTAGGGTTTTTTAGAATAGATCCTTAAATACTAGGGCAAATAATTCAGAAATAAAGAAAAAAAAAATAACAAACTTGGAAACAAAGTTTCAGAAATAAAATAAAAACAGATAAAAGATCTCGGAAATAAGCCGATAAAAGTCTTCAGCGCGTCGTCACCGCGGGTGCGGCAACACCCACCGCTGGGTGCGGTGGTCTCCCAGAACTTCGCGCCTTCTTCTCTGCTGGCTCACCGCGGGGTGCGGTGATGTTGCCGCGGGTGCGGTGGTACTCCAGCAGTTGTGACACTTCCGTACAAATGTCATAACTTTTGATTTCCAACTCGGATTGCGCTCATATTTTGAGGACTTGTAGTAGACTTCAAGATCTAACTCCTCGAATTGGAACCACTCCATTTGGATATCTGAGTAAAGAGAACGAACCAATTGAATTCAGCATACTGTTCTTCTACTCTTCAATGCACTTTAAACCTCTGTAAATCCCATGATTTCTTCACTTCTCGTCTTCTCTTCCGGATTACAGAATCACCATCAAATCATATCCAAACATCATCTAAATCATGCTAATAACTGTTAGATGCGCTATACAATATATCGCATATCACGAGGCATTCCGCCAGAGTCAGATGACTTCCGCTGAGGCGCGTCGTTTGATAGATGAGGAGGTTGAGCATGCTTGTAGGAGGGCAAGGCCGGGGGAGTCGATGGGTACACCGAGGGTGGTCCCGACTCAGCAGGCCAGGCCAAGGCCCCAAGGGCTGGAGGAACTTCTGGAGGGGTGGTCTAACGCCTTGTATGACATCGAGGAGAGGACATACGATACAGAACTCGGTCTCTCTCGGATGCGTGGAAATGCCCACGAACTCCAGGAGTATATCCGCCAAGTAAGGTTGCTACTTGATCCGCAGTATGTGGTGAACCAGGCAGACTTCCAACCAGGATTTCTAGAGGAGTTTGGCTATTCACCGGGATTTGATGAGGCTGGACCAAGTGTTCCCGCGCCTAGAGAAAGGACGAGGGCACCAAGGCCAAGTGATGAGCCGTGTGCTCCAGGGCCGAGTAGGTCAAGAAGTCCGACACCAGACCCCGATGATGAACCCCGTGCGAAGAAGCAGTGTATGAGAGTTCCCGATTATTTGAAGTTTTTCAGGGCACCATAATGAGGGCCAATGTCAACTTTAGTAGTTTTCTTTCCTAGTATTTCGGTTGTTTCGTTTTGTTAGAATTGTATTCTCTAAGCAATTTTGCCTTGTCGCTTGGAATAATTTTCCTATGTAACCCTTTCAAACTCAGTTTCAGTTCATCAATGAAAGTTTACCAAGTTTGGTCTATTCTAAGTTGATTTTATACATTGTGCATATTGAAATGATATTAATGTTATAAAATACTTGGGATCTGATCGGTAAACAGATGATGAACACAAGGACTACCATTCGTGCTGGTGCTGGGCCAAGCAACGACCCCAGACAGAATTTGAGGAATACCGTGAATCCATTGGATGAGAACGAGTCTGTTTCTCACAACAATCCGATGGGCAGTGACCAAGTTCCGGTCAATGCCCCAATGGTGTTCGATGTTGCGGTAATTGAGGCTATTCGGGGGATTGTGATGCAAGCAGTCACCGATATTATGCGACCAATCGCGCCTCAGGCACAAGGTGTGTCAATTCCTCATGTGGTTCCTAGGTTCGAGGAGCCCGATGTCCATGTACCTCATGAGGAAACTGTCAGAAACAGAGGCAATTATGGCTGAGCACTGAAGGCCATAAGCTCTATGAGGCCTGACAACTATGATGGGAAAGGAGAGCCAGTCAGAGTGGCATATTGGTTCTCGCACATGGAGCGTCTGTTCCGAAATGTCGAGTGCACTGAAGCTGAGAAGGTGCACATTGCTTCCCTTCAACTGAAGGAGGTGGCTAGCGAGTGGTGGGAAAGCACCGGTCTAGATGATCACCCCAGACTGAACTGGGGAATGTTTAAGGCGAAGATGACTGATAGATTCTTTTCCCGAGCTATGAGGGAAGAGAAGCACAAGGAGTTCCTCTATCCGAAGACGGATGGATTGAAAGTGACTGAGCTTGCGGCCAAGTTCAATCACCTGTTGCAGTACGCTGGGCCGGAGGTGTCCAATGAAGAGCAGAAAATCTGGCACTTCCACGAGTGGATGAATCCAGACATCAAGCCACTGATGGTACGCCACGGGTTCTCTACTCTAGAGCAGTACGTGGATGCTGCCTATAAATTGGAGGTGACGCTGGAGGAGTCGGCTAAGAAGCGCAATCGCCAGAGACCGGTACAGAGCCAGCCTCAGGCGAGTGGGTTCAAGCGTCCCGCGCCACCGTCTAACTTTGCCAGATCTGGCCGGGCAAGAACGGAAATGACTCATGGAGGGTCTACACAACGTTCAGGTCAGGGCAAGAATCTGATCCAGTGCTACAACTGTGGCACACCTGGGCACAAGAGTAATGAGTGTCTGAAGGAGAAGAAGACGTGTTTTGGCTGTGGAAAGGAGGGGCACTTACAAACATTTTGTCCGCAGAGGAGACAGAAAGGAGCTGAGTCACAGCAAGGGTCCGTTAGTCATAACAACCGACCCAGATTCAGACCAGTGGAGGCTCCTAGTCCTTCGACGCAGACAACTGCGCAGAACAAGGGTCTTGTTCATCAAGAAGAAGGACAGATCGTTCCGACTTTGTATCGACTATCGAGAATTGAATAAAGTCACGATCAAGAACAAGTATCCGTTGCCAAGGATTGATGATCTGTTGGATCAACTGCAGGGAGAAAAAGTCTTTTCCAAGATCGATCTGAGATCTGGATACCATCAGCTCAGGATTTGTGAGGAAGATATTCCGAGGACTGTGTTTCGGACGAGATATGGTCACTACGAGTTCGTAGTCATGCCATTTGGACTTACCAATGCTCCGACAATCTTCATGGATCTGATGCATCGATGTTTCCACCAATACCTGGATAAGTCCGTGGTGGTTTTCATTGACGATATTTTGATCTATTCCCTGAGTGAGGAGGCTCACGAGGAACATCTTCGGATCACCTTGTCAGTCCTTAGACAGAATGAGTTGTACTCAAAGTTGTCTAAGTGTGACTTCTGGATCAAAGAAGTGGCTTTCTTAGGCCACATGATCAATGAGAATGGGGTTATGGTTGATCCCCAGAAAATTGAAGCGGTAACCGACTGGAAGCAACCTCAGAATGTGAAAGAGGTGCGCAGTTTCTTAGGACTCGCTGGATATTATAGACGGTTCATGGAGGGATTTTCTAAGATCGCTCTACCTATGACCGGTTTGCTCCGCAAAGTCCACAAGAAATTTGTCTGGGATGACAAGTGCGAGGCCAGTTTTCAAAAGTTGAAGGAGTGTCTGACCTCCGCACCAGTGTTAGCGCTACCGGAAGGGAATGATGGTTATGTGGTCTATAGTGATGCTTCAAAGCATGGGTTAGGATGTGTACTGATGCAGAAAGGAAAAGTTATTGTGTACGCATCTCGACAATTGAAAACCTATGAGGCAAACTATCCGACGCATGATCTGGAGTTAGCAGCTGTAGTATTCGCGTTGAAGATTTGGAGGCACTATCTCTATGGTATAAGGTGCCAAGTCTTCACCGATCATAAGAGTCTCAAGTACGTGTTCACTCAGAAGGAGCTGAATATGAGACAACATCGCTGGTTAGAGCTACTCAAAGACTACGACATCGAGTTGTTGTATCATCCGGGCAAGGCTAATGTAGTAGCTGATGCATTGAGCCGGAAGACACCGTAGGAGACTGTAGTGGCTCTACTTACTGCTCAGACCAAGTTGAACCAAGGGTTGTGCGAGATTGAAGTCTTGTACGATCAACGTCGAGGATACCTGAGTATGCTGGAGATTCAGGCTACGCTACTTGATCAAATCAGGGAGAAGCAAGTTGATGATGTGGTCTTGGTAAAGTTAAGCAGTGAAGTGATGGACGGGAAGGCTCCCGGATTCGTGATTCAGGAGGATGGATCACTCTGGTTTCAGGGCCGGATTTGTGTGCCTAACGTTGATGGTCTTCGCCAATTGGTGATGAAGGAAGCCCATTCGTCAGCTTATTCTGTACATCCAGGCTCTAGCAAGATGTACAAGGACCTCAGGAAGAAATTTTGGTGGCCCAACATGAAGTGGGATGTAGCGGAATTTGTGGCGAAATGCTTGACTTGTCAGAAAGTCAAGATAAAACACCGTAGACCAGGTGGTGAATTGCTACCTCTTACAGTGCTAGAGTGAAAATGGGAGGATATCGCTATGGATTTTATCACATGGTTGCCAAAGACTCAAAGTCAAAAGGATGCGATATGGGTAATCATTGACATGCTCACGAAGAGTGCTCACTTCGTGGCTATCAAGTCAACATGGGGAACCCAAAAGCTATCATAAGTGCTCATACACGAGATTGTCCGTTTGCATGGTATTCCAATGACCATTGTATCGGATCGTGATGGCCGTTTCATGTCGAGGTTCTGGAAGGAGCTCCACAAGGCCATAGGAACCGAGTTGAGGTTCAGTACTGCGTTTCATCCTCAGACGGATGGACAGTCTGAGAGGACCATCCAGACCTTGGAAGATATGCTGAGAGCTTGTATACTCGATCGTCCGACTAGCTGGGAGGACAACTTGAGTCTGATTGAGTTCACATACAACAACAGTTGGCATGCTACCATTAAGATGGCTCCATTCGAGGCTTTGTACGGTCGAAGGTGCAGATCTCCGATTTGTTGGGATGAGCATGCCGACAAGGTTCTACTCGGACCGGAGTTAGTCGAAAGGACTGCCTCAGACATTGCGTTGATTAGACAAAGGATGTTGACAGCTCAGAGTCGACAGAAGTCTTACGCGGATCTGAAGCGCAGGAATGTCGAGTTTGAGGTTGGTGACAAGGTGTTTGTCAGGGTGTCGCCATCCAAGGGTGTGTTCAGGTTCGGCAAGCGTGGGAAGCTCAACCCTCGCTACGTGGGACCGTTTAAGATCCTTGACAGGGTAGGGTCTCTAGCGTATCGTTTGGCATTGCCGCCGTCGGCGCATCCAGTGCATAACGTGTTCCACGTATCCTTGTTGAGGAAGTACGTGTCAGATGAGTCTCATGTGATGAGTTATGAAGACATCGAGATTCAGGCAATTGGTACCTATGAGGAGATACCTGTGCATATTCTCGAACGCCGTGAGAAGCAGTTACGGAACAAGGTAGTACCATTAGTACGGATTCTTTGGTCCAAAGCTGGATCCGAAGAGGTTACTTGGGAAACCTGGGAGACTGAAGAGGATATGCTTAGTCGCTTTCCCGATCTATTTTCGGCCTAGTTTCGGGGTCGAAACCTTTTTAAGGGGGTAGTGTTGTGACGCCTCATTTTTTTTGGGTTATTCGGCCAAGTTTCGGGGTCGAAACTTCTTTTAAGGGGGAGGTGATGTAATACCCCTCATTTTTAGAAAGGGTATTTGGGTAATTTACCCAACCCTCGTTCTGTAGTCATGTCGTTTAAGAGAAGTTCGGATTTTCTGTATCATGTTAGAGCTCTGTAATATTTTCCTTAGTGGAATAAAATACATTCGACATTTTTTCAGAGCATAAAATATTCGATCGGGTACATATATTTAACCCGGGGTTTGAAAACCCATGCCCAACCTTTTCTCGAGCATTTTGGCGCGAAAAGGGGAATTCCGCGACCGCGGCAGAGCCACCGCGACCGCGGAATAATCGGGCACAAAAGAGCTGGGAATTTGAATATTCCGTGACCGCGGAATAGTCACCGCGACCGCGGAATGGCACAGGCACGCGCGACGCCTCGTCTTCCCCGAGCTTGCCGTCGATTTTTCAATTGGCCGTTGGTCTTGTCGGTTGCTCTCTCTCTCTCCTTGGCCTATAAAAGGAACCGATCTGGGGAGTTTTGAAGCACATCGAGATCAAATCTCTTCCTCTCTCTCTCGATTCTCTTCTCGCCGAAATCTTCAAGCTCTCGCCGTATTTTCTTGTGGAGTCGTCGGAGCTTTCGAAGGAGGTGGTGGTGCTCGTAGTGGGTTGCATTGGAGGCGGAAAGGAGGCCGGAAGTGAAGCCACCGCAATTCGAGCCCAAGGAGAAGTCGCCGGTGAGTTTTCGCCAATCGGAGGTCGCCAGAGTTCATGTCCACGATCGCGGACATGAACTGCCGCGACTGCGGCAGTGACAAGGCCGGACGCGTCCGCGGCCGCTGCCTTTGACACTCGCAGACATTCATCCTCGACGCCCGCGACCGCGGCAGTGCCCACCGCGATCGCGGATTGCCTGGGCAATCGCGATCGTGGCATTGGGGCTTGTCGGTCTCGGGCGGGGCTTTCGTCCTTTCGATTTGGTTCGTTTTTCCTTAGATTCATATATTTTATTGTCGAATCTAACCTAGGGTTTCGTTGTGGGTCATTTCATGTAGGAATCTGTAATCCGATTTTCGTCCCCGTTCCGGACCCAGAAACCCGTCGTTGATCAATCGTTCGTCTAATCTAAGGCAAGTGGCGGTTCGCTCTTGCTTATCATTATGTGTTTCCATTAATTATCAATTGTTAATTAAATTGGGATGAACTACTATTTTCGTTGGGAACAGATTTTATAAATGATACAATTAAAAAGCGATATTATAATAGGTTGTATATACTGCTAGAAACAACGCTATTATATATATATATTGCCATAATGGCATTGATGTGGACTATTGTGTGATTTTAACTGTTTAGTTGGAACGAGTATTCGTAGGAACGCTATGTACCTTGCGAGGTCTAGCCGTTTCTTTATAACCATGGTGGATAGGATGACCAAGCCCTAACACCATTTCCCTAGTCATGACCATCCCCTATCCGAGTATAGGGGAGGTGGACACAGCTGGTGCCAATTCTTTCGGGATACGCTCCCAAGATATCTCTCGTATCGAGATGATATATTTATATGATAAAAGCTTATAACGTAAATGTACGTTTTGTCACTAAATAAGATGAGTGCCGTTATGCACATAATTAATGAACCTTAGGGCGAGAAGTACAACTTGGAACCTCACCCGGGACTTCGGTTAGAGTAAGTCATCTTTCCAATCTGGATTCGCACTGAGCGGTGAGGTTGGTCGTGGACCCAAATAGTCAAGTCATTTTTGAAACTCTTGTGTGAAAATATAATATTCCTGAACACTTGTCATACTTTTCGATAAGACTCAATTCTTTGGAGTCTTCTCTTCATATGTTTCCGTAAGACTCAATCTTTCAGAGTCTTCTCTCGATCATTCTGTTTCGTATATTCCGGTAGAAGTATTGAGATTTACTATCGTCATCGGCTTTCATTCGAGAAGCGATGGGTTTAACCTAATACGACTACTTTAGAACCTTTCTGCTTTACCCTTGCATAGTCTTTCATTAGACTAACCAACCGGTTATTTTTCCTTGCATGGTTGGCTGGTGTCATCCGTCTCATACGGCACATCAGGTAAACTTCCGTTCCGTGAAGGCTAGAATCTGACGACGAAGGCAGATGAAGTTTTAAGAGTTTTTATCCAGGTTGAAGATCCTAGGCGGGTAATCGCTTCGATCAAGACCCTTATGTTGTTTATTTAGAGACTTTCGCTGTATTAAACATGTTCTGTATTTCTGTTGTATTTGGAATTTACGGATGAAATTCCGAGACTTTGGTTTAAATAAAGATTATGATATTTCATATTATCAGTGTGTTTTATGCTTTGTATAAATGGTTAAGCCTTGGGTGGCTTCGGAGGTGGAATCTGAGGTCACTGGCGGTAATACTTTCAAGGAAATATTTGGGGGTGTTACATACACACCCATGTGTCAGGCCTCAGGATGCATGCATTAGAGACCCTGTCCAGGTGAAAATATGTGTTGATTGTTTGTTTTTAATTTACGTATTTCTGTTGGTTATTGGACAAGCATTGCATTGTCTAAATCATTTCCATGATGCGGAGGAAGAGCAGTTCTACAATATGCGTGACGTTCTGCGACACTGCATTCAAGACTTCAGACCCTTCGCACACGGCAATGATGAAGACGACGACAGAGATTAAGATGCATAGGTTTTTATTTGGTACTTTGGTTGTATTTTAGGGAGAGTTTGGACGTCTTTGTTGGTAGTTTGTTGAGTTTGGACGTCTTGTTGGTACTTTGGTTTTCATTTGGTACTTTGGTTGTATTTTATGATGATAATCAAACTGGTCTTGGACGTCTTTGCTTCTTTGATATCGCATAATAGCATTACAATCATGGATCACAATAGCATTAGCATTACAATCATGGTTCACAATAACATTACAATGTGCCAGTACAATAGCATTTAATGCGGCTTGCGACCTCGTCTCTTTCTTGTGGAAGAAGATTCGTATGCCATTAACTGAGTAGTGAATGGATCATACAGACAAGCAACAAAGACATCCTTTGCATGCTCCCACATTGTAAATACGGGCGGCAATGGTGACTCATCTAATATGGTCATCTACAAAAGAATAGAGAACGTATTCACTGCCTAGTTAATGGGTTTAAATAATCAATAAAAAATGATTAAATGATTAGTACCATACCGAAATAAAATGACTCTCTTTCTCAACATGGCAGATGCATATCGTCTTAAGCTTAGCACCCCTGGGATGATGTGGAACTGCTTGCAAAGGCAAGAAAGTAGCGTTTATACCACTAACCACGACAACTGCACAATGTAATACCTCAGCCACTTGGGCCGGCCCATCACAGGGCTGTAACCCATACACCCCAACCCATCCTTGAGTAGCTCCACCTAATTAACAGACAGCTATTTCCCAAGAGGTTGTTCGTGAGTCTCGAACTCGAGACATCCCGCTTTAACAAGAAGCTTAACGCTCTCTTGTCACCAATTGTGCTGTAGCGCAATTGGTGACATATCTCTCAGGAAAGGGGAGATATGCCAAAGGTCGCGGGTTCGATCCCCATTGACAACAACCTCCCAGCCATGGGGATTTGGTTGGGGTACATGGGCTGCGGCCCATGGATAGAGCAATGGCTGGCCGGTAAGGGTCGGAGCCCCTCTCCATAAAAGTGTATTTTTTTGTAATACCTCAGCCACTTGGGCCGGCCCATCACAGGGCTGCAGCCCATACACCCCAACCCATCCTTGAGTAGCTCCACCTAATTAATAGGCAGCTATTTCCCAAGAGGTTGTTCGTGAGTCTCGAACTCAAGACCTCCCGCTTTAACAAGAAGCTTAACGCTCTCTTGTCACCAATTGCGTTGCAACTCAAGGATGGGTTGGGGTGTATGGGCTGCAGCCCTGTGATGGGCCGGCCCAAGTGGCTGAGGTATTACACACAATTGAATGCAGAAGCGACCAGACAACCCATATCTGAAAGCACCATCCAAGTCTTCTCTGGGGCCATCCCAAAGTCAAACCATGTAAGTTGTTCTACTACTTTTTCCAGCGTTGTCTTAAAGATGCAAACCTCAGGGACATTGGCCAAATTTCCTTCACCTTGTCAATCATGGCTTGTTGGACGATCCTCCATTGTTCATGCCCGGTGCCTATTTGATCTGCAACGGCTCTGTATCCACAATTTCCAAACGTGACGGATGTAAGAATCCAGTTTCTGTCATACAAATTCATCCGTGACGAATAGACACATTCCATCTGTCACGAATGGTAGCACCCCATCTATCACGTATGAACACTTTCCATATGTGACGGATGAATGACATCCATACATGACGGATGGAACAAGTCCATCCGTCACGGACAATTTTCTTTCAAAAAACAGTCGCCGAACAAAGTTCTTGCACTTGCAATGATCTAGTCAAAATTCAATATAACAAGGCCAAACAATCAAACATGTAGTTTTGCACACAAAATCTCCAACTTTTTAGTACAACTTAATCAAAGATGAAGTTTTTATGAACATATAGTAACAACTATTGAAATTACCTTAAGAAAGTGTTTGTTTTCCCGAAGAACAACTCAAACATATACATTCACAAGAAAGAACCATAAAATTCTTAACTTCTACTAACATGTAAAGTAAAGCTTAAAAAACATACCTCATTGTAATGATAACTCCTTGAAACATCTTCTCCACCATTGAAGTTGGAAAAATCATCTTCATTTGTCATGGAAAAGAACCAAAGTAATGGAAGAGAATGAAAGAAGTATTGTGGGAGGGAAAGGGAAGAGTGATTGAAAGGTTTAGGGTTTAATTTTAGACGTAATATTGATGAGATATGACGGGGTAGTTAATGTTGTTAGGTGGGGACAAGTAACATTTAATTTTCTGGTTGTTTACTTCGTCTGTGACAAACCATTTGCATCCGTCCGTGACGGACCAAAGTGATCCATCTGTCACGGACGGATGCAAACGGTTCGTCACGGACGAAACGGTGCGTGAAATAGCAATTTCACCCGTGCGTGAAATAGAAATCGTGTATAATTAATGTTTTCTCAAGTTAGGTGATATCTTGATCTATCACATAATCATCTTGGTGGTTCATTGTCTAACAATATTGGAGAATGTTTGTATCTAAAATCTTTTCGAATAGGCATCAATTATTTCATTGGATCCATACCAAATAGCATCTATAATTTGAAGGAGCTAATTGAGATGTCAATACCAAGTAATGATCTCCCTGGACATATTGGAGAGGAAATTGTTGGACTCACAAATCTTGAAATTGTTGGACCTAATTGTTGGTTTTGCCCCGAGCTATACGTGGCGAAGCATTGTTTATGGTAGGGAGGCCCTCTCTCAAGGCCTCTACTGGAGCATTGGAAATGGCTATTCTATAGATATCTGGAGGGATAAGTGGCTCCCAAGACCCCATAGCTTCAAGGTAATTATACCGTTTGCTTCCGCTCCTAGCGACAGGCTTATTGACTACATCGATTGGCAATGTATTACTTGGAGGACCGAGTTGGTTCGGGAGGTGTTTCTTCCATGTGATGCTGAGTTGATTCTGAAACTGAAACTTACAGAGCCCTCCTGACTGGATGAACTTGTCTGGTTTCATTCAAAAGATGGCTACTTTATGGTTCGTACCGCCTATCATTTGCTTCTTGAGCGTGAAATCGGAAACAACTGTGATAAGCACTACTTTGTAGGGCTTAAGTAAGAGTCATTAGAAGATTTATTGGTGTCATTCGGGTAGATTTAGACACATTCATGTGCATGGCGTTTGGGGGCGAAGTTTGGTGTTTTTGGAGGTGTTTGAGCTGTTTTGGAGATCATAGGAGACACTGAGGAAGAAGCCACCAGTAAAAGACGCAAAGGAAGTGAAGAGAAGAGTAGAAGAACAGTGTGTTGAATTCAATTGGTTCGTTCTCTCTACTCAGATGTCCAAATGGAGTGATTTCAACTCGAGGAGTTAGATCTTAAAGTCTACTACAAGTCCTAAAAATATGAGTGTAATCCGAGTTGGGAGTCAAAGGTTATGGCGTTTTGCCTGAAGTGTCGCAAATGCTGAAGGCCAATGAAGACTGCCGCACCCCGCGGCATGAAGGCCACCGCACCCCGCGGTGGAAACGCGCTGACGAGATTTATTTCTGAGTTTTTATTTCGTTCTATTTTATTTCCGAGACATAGTTTCCTAGTTTGTTATTTTATTTTCTTTATTTCTGAATTATTACTTTAGTATTTAAGTTAGGTTTAAGACTCTTTTAGAGCATTATCATCTACTCTTTACCCTAGTTGTCACTTTTCATATTTTTCCTCTCACAAACCCTAATGGAGAACTAAACCTCCATTGTTGCACTTGACAGTTTGAAACCAGCAATTGATTGGTTGTGAGTTTTCTACTCTTGTTCGATTTCCTATCTAGTTGGATTAATTCTCTTGCGCTTGATTGTCTATTGGTTTATGTTGATTTATCTAGAGTAGCTACCTAGGTCTGTTGATATCTTCCTGATTGCTAGGACTTGTGATTCCGGGTTCGGGTTGCATATCTAGTGGCAAGCACGATTTACATAAGCGGGTTGCGAGTGTTCATCGTGAGAGAGAGTTAATTGCATGCTTATAGTAACGGGTTGTTTCTATTGCATGTATCTTGTTGAATCCTTGTTTTATTGCTATTGCTTTATTGAGTCTTAAAGGTTTTCGGATTTGATTTAGTAATAAGTACTATTAGGACTGGTAGAACTAATAGTTATCTAAGATCAGGATAAGAACAACTATAGGAAAGTTAAGAACTTGAGATTGATAGAATTTCGTGATCGACCATTCTCTTGTTGTGTGGATCTTTGTTAAGTGTGGCGCTTTTCCTTTTCATATTCACAACCTTTACTTGCAAACTTGTTTACTTGCTTACTTGTTACTTTGTTTCGAGATTTCTACAAACCCCCCCCCCTAGTTCCTAGTTGGTGACGTGAATTACAAGAATAGATAACCTGACTCTCTGTGGGATCGACCCTGACTTGCTTGCTATACTCTTTAGTAGGTACTTTAGGATTTCTTTGATAGGCATCACGACTTTAGCCCTGTCAAACTGCTCGGAGTCGTCGTCCTCTCCATCTGTCTGGGATTCGACTTAGAAGCGAATATGGAAACTCAACACCCTGCCCCGTGTTCGGTCGCTGCTTTGGCGCGCCTGTCGAAACATTCTCCCGACGAAGCAGAATCTGAAGCGCAGAAGGATCACCATGGATGATATGTGCGATTTTTGTGGGAGGCCTGAATCGGTGCTCCATGCTCTGGCCCAGTGCCCTTCTGCTACCCGCTGTTGGTTTCTCATCCCGGGCATGCGCTTCTGGGGTCGTCGCTCTTCAACAGTCTTTGAGTGGTTTGATCACATCGGCGTCAATTTCTCTCCATCTGATGTGGATTTGTGGGCGATGGTTTGCTGGAGTATTTGGCGTGCCCGCAATGCTCGAATCTTTGAAGGGATTCATACGGATCCGGCTTCTCTTGTCCAACAATGCAGGGATTTGCTCTCCGAATTTCATGCTTGTCGTCTTCACCTCCAACTGGCTATTCTGGTGGGTCGAAGCTCGTCGTCTTGGGTGATGCCAGATTCGGGCTTCGTGAAGGTCAATTGTGATGCGGCGCTTAAGACAAGATTTGGTGTCGGCATTGGTTTCATTTAGGGGTGTTAAAAAATGGCCCGGACCGGACCGGAAAAGACCAAACCGGTGAAATTACGGTCCGGTCTCCGGTCCATGTTTTCCCCTTAATCCGGGTCCGGACCGGTGGACCGATTTTTTTTAAATAAATAAATAAATAATAATAATAAATTAGGAGTTTAAATGTTTTTGTATAGATATTTTTCTTAATTTAATAAGTTAGGAGTATAAATGTTTTTTAGATATTTTTTTAGATATTAAATAAGAATTTATTTTTTTGTAAATAGATCCGGTCCGGTCTCCAGTCCGGCCTTTTGAAAAAATCTGGTCCGGTCCGGACCGGATGAACACCCCTAGTTTCATTGCTAGGAATGATCTTGGTTCGGCCCTCTTTCTGGGGTCTCGCTCTTCTGCATCTTGTGAGGTGGAATTGGTTGAAGCGGAGGCCATTCTTTGGGCTTTGCAATGCTGTGCGGATAGGGGAGTACTGAGGGTGGTTGTTGAATCTGATGCTTTGGCAGTAATATCCAAACTGAGGCGGAAATGTAATTGGAAGGGTGCCTTAGGCTGGATCCTCTCCAAAATATTGGCGCTACAATCGAGCTTTGAAACCTGCAGATGGAGTCATATCAGGCGTTCAGCTAACAAGCCAGCTCATTTTCTTGCTAATCTTATACCTAACTTCCCTTGCAATGCTCTTTTTCACTATGACTTTTCTTCTGAACTTAACTGGTTGTTACAAGGTGATTCAAGTTAATGAAATGAGGTTCTTTTTGCTCAAAAAAACAAACAAACTTGATCTATCTTCAAATAACATATTTGGCCCCATTCCTCAAGAGATTGGAAACCTCTTGTACTTGGAAAAGTTATATCTTCATACCAATAACTTTAGTGGTCCTATCCCACCAAGTTTGAATGTTTGATGAAATGTAATAATTTAAGAGACATAATTCTTAGGGATGATCACTTGGTTGGGACTTGGGAATCTATCCAAACTAGACTTTTCAAAACTTGTTCAACCTCAAAAGTTTGATATTAGAAATAACACTTTACATGGTACTTTGGGGGATAGCATATACTCGTGCAAGTCACTCTTTGCAATTCGAGTATTTGGAAACCACCTCACTGGCCAATGTTAGGATTTGAACGCAATAATGAGAGAAAACGAAACAAAGAACACGAGAATTGTTAACCCACTTTGCCATGAAAGAGTGACTATGTCTGGGGGCGCTGTCAAGCCAGGGTTTTTCTACTATTTTGTGATAACGCTTATAATAATCAAGTGGGTATAAATACTAAGGATCGAAACACTAATCAGGCCTAAAAGACCCGTCCGTACAAATCTCACCAAATTGGATCGCCACGGTTTGGGCTTTGAAGTACAGTCCACCAGGCTCCACAACTCAACAACCAAATCTCACAAAAAATTGAAGAGTTGAATTCTTTGTCTTTCTTCTCTCTTACTCTCAATTCCTTCACAAATGTCACAAGAACACTTAAGCTTTTAGCAAACTGCAAGAACCTAACTTCCATGGCGAATTCTTGCCAAGTGATGAAAACTTTCTTGGCACATTTGAATTCCCCAAACTTGAATACTTCTCTCTTGATAATTGCAATCTCATTGGTTCATTTCCACAATGGTTGGTTATGAAAGTCCGTGGGCCCATAGACTGGGGGTCGTGCGGACACGAGCGCATAGGCGCAAATATGCTCAGTACATAAGCCCAATGATGTTCCATCTTAAAACCAATTGACAATAGGAGGAGTAGCCCATCAAGCTTATATACTAGGCAATTTATATCCCAACTTTAGATGTGGGATGCTATATTCCAACATTGGTCAAGACACTTAGGGGAGTACAATTGGATGGAAACAAGATTAGTGGCAAAATACCAATTTGGATAGGCTTCTTACCTGATCTATTCAGCGTATCATTAGCTAATAACCTATTGTATGGAGATTAATTCTCCATCAATTGTGCCAACTTCCAAAACTAGTCTAAAAAAAAGTAGACCCAAAGCTAAATCAATTCCATTTTGAGCTACTCATCTTTCACCCTGCTTTGAATGGTGGATACAATCAGTACACAACCATTCCATCAGCATTATTCCTTTCCAATAACATGCTAAGTGGTCAAATTCCATGGCAAATTGCAAAGTTAACAACATTTGGATCTTGGAAACAACTTTCTTTTCAGGCCACATTTCGATTAGTATATCCAATTTAAACTTCTGAATCTCAATGTGTCTTAGAATGATCTCAAAGGTGCATTGCCAAATTCTGGTCTGTAGAATTAGGAGAACTGTAATTTACTGTAGTTTCCTCTGCCTTTCTTATTAACAAGGAGCAACATATATACAAGAAGAGTAACGTAGAGAGCAAACAGGCTAACAATCAATCCTAGAAACAAGGAAACTAAAAGATATACTTTATATCTTTAGAGATAGAATATCCCATAAAGATATCCTCTATCAAATATCCCAATACTCCCCCTCAAGTCGGAGCGTGGAGGTCACGAACGCCCAACTTGCCAAGAAGATGCGAGAAAGGTTGCTTGCCCAAAGCCTTGGTGAACATGTCGGCAAGCTGATCCTGCGACCGGACGTAGGAAGTGACAATGCAACGAGACTGAATGAGATCTCGTACAAAGTGGCAGTCAATCTCGATGTGTTTTGTGCGCTCGTGAAACACAGGGTTGGCGGAAATGTGGAGTGCAGCTTGACTGTCGCAGACGCGACGCATGGGAGACGTGTGACGATAGCCAAGAGAGAGAAGAAACGCCTTGAGCCAAATAAGCTCACAACAGGCCGCCGCCATAGCTCGGTATTCTGCTTCAGCAGAGGATCGAGAGACGGTAGGCTGCTTCTTAGTCTTCCAAGACACGGGGGAATCACCCAAGAGAACAAAATACCCCGTTAAAGATCGTCTAGTAATGGGACAAGCTGCCCAGTCGCTGTCACAATATGCTGTGAGTTGCAACGTACTGTCGCGAGACAAAACGAGTCCCTGCCCTGGATGACTTTTGACGTAGTGAAGAACCCTAGTGGCTGCCTGCCAATGGGATTCCTTAGGGTTCTGCATGAACTGGGATAGGATGTGGATCGAATAGCTAAGTTCCGGTCGGGTAATGGTCAAGTAGATGAGACGCTCGACAAGACGGCGATAGTGATCTGGGTGAGCGTACTCTGGGCCAGTAGAAGTGGTAAGGTCATGATTCTACGGTAAGGGGAACTCAGCCGGCTTGGCGCCAAGAAGACCCGCCTCGGAGAGAATATCAAGAGCGTACTTACGCTGACAAAGAAATAGCCCCTCTTTTCCGTGAGTGATCTCAAGGCCCAAAAAATACTTCAAAGTGCCCAAATCTTTCATGTGAAAACATGAATGCAAATATTCTTTGAACCGGGTAATGGAGGAGGAGTCATTCTCTACGATTATCAAGTCATCAACGTACACTAACACATGAAGATTAATGTTGTGATGAACATAAGAGAATAGAGAGTAATCTGCATAGGATTGCTTGAACCCGTATTGAACCAGAGCAGAGGAAAGCTTGGCAAACCAGTTGCGGGGTGCCTGACGAAGGCCATAAAGGGATTTCAAGAGGCGACACACTTTGCCACTTGGGATTGTGAACCTGGGCGGAGGACGCATATACACCTCTTCTGCGAGGTCACCATGTAGGAAGGCGTTGTGAACGTCCATTTGATGGAGTTCCCACCGTCGGATAGCAGCCACATATAAGAACAAGCGGACAGAGGACATCTTCGCCACAAGAGCGAATGTCTCATGAAAGTCTATTCCTTCAACTTGGCGGTTGCCAAGAACAACAAGCCGAGCCTTATGACGCTCGATGGAGCCATCAGAACGATGTTTGATACGAAAGACCCATTTACACCCAATGAGCCTCTTGTCGGGCGGCAAAGTTTCGACAGACCAAGTCCCGTTTTTCTCCAACGCCGCGAGTTCAGCAGACATAGCATCCCTCCATTCAGGATGTCTAACAACATCAGCAAAGGATGTCGGCTCAGCGGAAGCAGTGACCGCGGCTATGAACTGCACATGAGAGGCCGAAAATTTGGCACAATTAACAAAATTAGCAATTGGATATGGAGTACCTGAGGAAGGCGTCGGAGTCGGTGAGTGAGTGGCGAAGGGATGGGTTTGACGAGTAGCTGTGTGGCACACAAAGTCGCGAAGACGAGTTGACGTTTGGCGAGGCCGTGTGCTGTGTCGAGTCGGTTATGGAGAGGATGCAGGAGGTGAGGAAGCAGACGACGGAAATGAATCGGCAGGTGGGACCACAGAGGCTGATGGCGGAGGAGTTGCATCCGAACTCCCCCTGTCTGCTGTCATAGGAACAACAGGAGCAACACCTTGTGATTCCTGCAAATCAAATGTGGCAGGATGAGTCTGCATATCTGAGGCAGAACTATTAGGTGAGGGATGTGGTTGACTGAAGACGCAACTTCATGAAATACCACATCACGTGACTCAAAGAATGTTTCGGAGTCAAGATCAAACAGGCGCCAAACTTTCTTACCGTAAGGGTAACCAAGAAAAACACACCGACGACTGCGAGGTGCGAATTTGTCGCGGTCACGGGGAACAACAACATGGTTTAAGAGAAAAAAAAATTGAGAAAGGCAGAATAGCACGGAGGAAGACGCATGTTAGGGTAGGAGTTTAGATGTGTGTGGCTCTGATACCATATAGAATTAGGAGAACTATAATTTACTGTAGTTTCCTCTGCCTTTCTTATTAACAAGGAGCAACATATATACAATAAGAGTAACGTAGAGAGCAAGCAGACTAACAATCAATCCTAGAAACAAGGAAACTAAAAAATATACTTTATATCTTTAGAGATAGAATATCCCATAAAGATATCATCTATCAAATATCCCAATATGGTCAGTTTTCCACTTTTGGTGAGTCTAGCTTTGAAGGTAATCCGGGCTTATGTGGTTGCATCGCCCTTGTTCGAATCTATCTAAGCTAGAACCGAAGGATCAAATTCTTGACAATGGAAGCGATAAGAAGCGATTGTTCTTGGATGGACTCTTTGTTGGACTAGGCTCTGGATTTTCAGGTGTTTTATTCATTGTAACATCTTATGTTTTGTTCATCAATTACAAGCAACAGTCATGAGAACAACTTAGTTTTAATCTTTGTAGTTGATGTTAATTTTCAGGCGTTTGATTTTTTTGAGCAGAAGGCGTTTGATTTAATTCTGAGACATTTTTTGACTAGACACATTTATCGAGGTGTGTTTTGTATCATTAATATCTTTAATTACATATTAATAAAAATTATAATTTTTTGATATTATCAAAGTACTCGTTGAGACGAATCTTACAAGACCCCACATGACTATGTTTTTTCTTATATATTGGAAGAAATCTTAAAAATTCTCTTCAACTATGAATAGTGTACAAAAGAGAAACATACACATTATTATGGGACGGAGGGAGCGGTATTTAGTATTGCTTAATTATTGAGACACTTAATTTAAATAGTTAATCAATACCCTTTTCCAAATAGTATCATGCCACATGCATTTTGTGTTTGAAAAATTAATAAATTGGTAAAGTTTTTGGAGGATACATGAAACTTGCAGGCAGAGTAAAATGAGGGATGATAAATGCTTGCAGTAGCAGCAACAAACATGCTAGTATAGTAGTATTAAGAGAGGGAAAGGGTAAGACTATACATAAATTTTTTTAGAATTTTAACAAAACTATCAAATTATACAAAATCAGTTTAGTTTTCAAATATTCATCAAGACATGAAGTTGTTTAAGAGAGTTAGTATCAGTTTGGTTACTTTGTTTAATAAAAAGAAAACACTAAAATTGGATAATTTTGTTTCTCTATCATACCATATGGATGAATTTTGCAAAACAAATCCCTAGTTTATATTTTATCTACCAAATAGAGATTGTCAAAGTCATGATGCTTGAAAATTAGTTGCTCTTTCAATGTTACCTTTTGACTTTAAGATTTGTTCAAAATTGTAGTTCGAGTGAATCGAATCCAACTTTCCTAATATATTTTTCAGCTTTTTTAGGCTGGGTACCATATCACAGATAATAGTCTTTTTTTCCTGAGGAAAAAATGAGTTTGCAAAACACAAGCTATAACCTTTGAACACAATTCAAAGCAACAGCTGAAAGCTGACTTTGAACAATTTTTTTGCTCATTTTATTCATCCATTTTCCGAATTTCTCAGTCCAACGTTCAATAAAAGAAGATGAGAACAAAAGTTTTCACAACTGAGAGAATTCAAAACTTCCTAACCCAGCTACTGCAAAAGAGACCTACAACTCAAGCTCTCTTTTTTTCCAACAAAACCAAACAAAGACCACCAAAATAACAGAATTACAAAAAGGGATACCAAATGCAAACTGGCTGGAAATTTTGATGAGCAAAGTCTGGTCTTCTTTCTACTTCTTGTTCATGAGGCTGAGGACTTCAGCTTCGGTCGGAAGCGCCGGGATCGCTCCCTTCTTGGTAGTCGTGATGGCGCCACAAGCGTTGGCAAACGTCAGCACCTCCCTTAGTCTCGCCTCATCCTGCAAATTCCCGGGCATAAAGAACAACAAACGCGTTAAGTGGATTGGTAACTCTAGGAGCAATGAAAACAGAGGAGTTGGAAAATTCACCTCAAGGATTTTGTGGTCATCAACAAGCTTGCAGAGCAATGCACCCACAAACGAGTCGCCTGCACCGGTTGTGTCAACCGCGTTGACATGGAACCCGTCTACGTGCCCTTTGAAGTTCTGCAATGAAATGGTTTACATCATTATACAGTAGCTAAATATGGCCTTTAAATATGACCAATAGACAACCTACATCATAGTATTGTTTCATGGGGCAGTAGAGGAGTCAAACCAACTACAAAGGGCTGCAAATTGCAATATAAAATAATATATAAGAAAAGTAGGCATCCACGTGAATTAGTGCTATTTATGCATCTATTTTCAATGGTGTAATACAGCATGCAAGTTGTTGTAAAAGCACTAATCATGCTATAACACAACAATTAAGTACAATTTTAAAAGTATTAATGAAAGAGACAGAAAAACTACCTTGGTGTAGTATCTGCAGCCCTTCTCACCAAGGGTGACCAAGAGGAGCTTCAAGTTGGAGTGCCACAGCGACATTGCAGACTCGTCGTCAATCTTGTTGCTACCCGTGAGGAACTCGAGCTCGTTGTCGCTGACCTTGATGACCTCAGCCTTGTCCCAGATGCTCAGGATCTGCTCTCGCGCCTCCTTCTCGGAGGGCCACAGCGGGAGCCTGAGGTTAGGGTCGTACGAGAGCAAAGCTCCAGCCTTCTTCGCCTCCTCCATTGCCTTCATATGGGCTGATCTACATGGCTCCACAATCAAGCTAATTGATCCATAGTGAAACACTTTTGACTGTTACATATGAACCAAAGAAAACTACAATCAGCACCAAGTTTGCCTTTGTTAATCAAACATTAAACCCACTAGAATTCCAGGAATGCCCTTTAACAAACTCACAACAGAATTTGTTGATCTCCATCATCAGTTTAAAAGGGTGCAAAATTGCAACCGTGTTGGTGGGAACATGTGCAATGGTCCCTCTGTTCAAAGCAACTCACCTCACGTTTCAGTTGTGAGGGAGTTCCATGTGGGACGCATATCAACATTAGGAAAAAGACAAAGGACTGCTTTGCAGTTATACTTGGGAAGTAAAAAGTTAATTTTTTGTTTTCTGCTACTCACATAAATAAAAAGAATCCAAATTTAAACTAAGGCCAACAAGCATTGATGAACTTGCAAACTTAACACACAGTTTGGTTGAGGAGCCTTGGTGGGACCAGAACCAACTGAGCACCAATAACAATTCCAATTTTTTTAAAAATTGTTTGCTGTCAATTAATCATTTTTTCAGTTCAAAAAGCAAAGGTAAAGCATCGTGATTAACGGAGGGTGGGTATCAGCCTCAACTTGCATAAATTAAAAACTAATATCGAAACCAATAATATATACATGAAACGTTTCAGCTTACTATAAAGAGATGCTTTCCAACAACATCAAAATTCCAGCCTATAAAGTAGTATCATGTAAGAAAGATCAAATTGCAAAAAGAGAAGTAAAATTTATGTTCTCGTAAGACTGATCAATCATCCTGATCCAAAAGTAACGCACGCATCACAGTGGATAAATGATCACGCAATTTTCACCTTACAGCTAAATTGCAACTCGTATAAGCAAAGATACATAGCAAATGGGACCCACGTGGACCTACTTAGATCTAGAAGGGCCATCGCTACCGCACATTAACATAATTAGGCATAGCAAATAACAATGGTCAATGATTGTGATTGGCTTAAAAATCGGCAATTTTACTTGCTCACCCTAAAGCTAAGATTTCATATAAGTGTGTTGAGATTTGTATTTTAGCAAAATTCAATTTCAGCTCAAAAAAAAAAGATTTTTAAAAGAAATACTGGAATCCAGTTCTCACGTGTAAGGGGTACCGAGATTCATGATTACAGATCTCAGTATCTCACCAACACTTCCCCACGCCCCCGAACGGCACGTGATCCGCACGTGCCGTCAACCCCAAATCATACGGAAAAGAGAAGAGATCTGAAAACGTACGGATCTGATGAGATCGAGATTGAGCTCGTCGGGAGTGAGAAGCATGTCGGCGCTAGGGTTCCGGTAGAACATGAACTCCCTCTCGCCGTCAGATCGGAGAGTAACAAAGGCGAGCGCCGTCCTCGCTCCCTTGTCGAAGCTGAGTCCCTCGCCGGTGACGCCGTTCTCCTTCAAGATCCCCGCGAGCATGTGGCCAAACTCGTCGTCGCCGAGCTTGCCGACGAACGCCGCCTTTCCGCCGAGTCTGGAGACGGCGATCGCGACGTTGGCAGGAGCACCTCCGGGGGCTTTGAGGAATCCGGGGGCCTCCGCCAGCGAGACGCCGGAGACGGTTGGAACGAAATCAATTAGCATCTCTCCAAAGCAGACGATCGGAGATCCGGTGGAAGATCCATTGTTGGCGGCTGCCATGGCTGCTCTGAGGAAGAATTTGAGGGGTGATTAAAGAATGAAAACAGGGGAGAATGGAGGAGATTGGAAGGAGAAGTTGGGGGATTTTATAGGGGGGAACAGAGGCTGATTCGCAAATTTTATTCCTGGAAATTCGTATTTTTTAAACTGTGCGAGATATTATCTCATCCTTATTTTTTATATTTCATTTATCCTATTTGTAATTAGGGACATTAAAAAAATTGAAAAAAGGTGGTGTGCAAGTGTAACAGTTTGGATTTTGTGAACGTGATTCTAGTACAAATTTCTCTGAAAATATTAAGAGAACTATTATTGGATGAGATAATATCCCAAAATTTTCTTTTTCTGGTCAGGGCTAAATTTTAATTCTGCTAAATTGTTTTGTTTTCTCAGTTTTTTAGAAGTAATGCACTTGGCATTTTTACTTTTTAACCTTCGTTTTTTACCTTCTCAAATAAAATATTTTCCCATACCTTAAATTTGAGTCTTTTAAGTCGTGTACAAGTTTAATTTTTTTTTTTTTTGGTTTTTCTAACATATACACTAAATGTTAGGTCAAAAACCTTATTATGGAAATATGTGAGTGAATCTTACTCATTAGTGATTTTTAATTTAGCAAAAAATGTTTAAATATTTATTTTAGGATATTTAGTTTCTTAAGAAATAATACTTAAAATATATTTTTTTGCTTTGTTTCTTAAAGAACAAGTTCAGAATTGCCTTTGTTCAGTATAATCAGTTGCATATCTTTTGGTTTTGGTGCAAATAAGTGGCAAAAATTCTTAGGATGATTGGATAAAAACGTATCATCCGTATCTTTTTTATGGTCAAACATATTATCCTTATCTAATGTAATTATAATCCAAAACTAAATCTACAATGTAGGATAATGATCCAGAATACAAAAATAGTATAATTGTTGCAATTACTTACTTCTAGCCAAAAAGGCAAAATTAATTAAAATAACTCATCCTTTTAATGGGTGGTAAAAATATACCCCAATTTTGTAAAAGTTAAAAATATATCCCAAGCTTTAATAGGAGTGTTGAAATAATAACCTAGATTAATTTTCTGAAATTTTTCCTCATAAAAATTATGACATTGCATTATAAATGGTAATTTGACATTAGAAATTGATGATTAGGCACACAGTAACACAAATCACACATGGCTAATTAAATAAAAAACAATATGTGAGCTAGTGAGAGCGCTCAAAGCAGACGACGTCACCGACTTTAAGGCTCTTCTCCTTTACGAACCGGCTCCAGCCTTTGGTGAGCACGTAGCTCTGCATGTTGTTCCAGTACGAGTATCAGAATCTCCACACCTCGTCGTTGACGTCCTCGAAATTCAGCAGTAGCCCCTTCCCGCCGACGGCGGATCCGGTCGCCGGAGTCAACGGGAAGTGCTTCTTGGCGTGTTGTTTCGGTATCACGAGCCGGTTTAGCTTCCCGACATCGCTCGGCGTCACGACCTTCTTGAAGAACGGCTCTCGGGCCTGGCGGCGGGGTTGAAGTGGAGGCGGAATAGCAATCAGAGCTACGTGTTCACCAAAGGTTGGAGTCGGTTCGTCAAGGAGAAGAGCCTTAAAGTCGACGACGTCGTCTGCTTCCAGTGCTCCACCGGCGACGTTGTCTGCCTTAATAGGTGGTTCGTCAAGGAGAAGAGCCTTAAAAAATGATCTGGTGATTAGGCTTGACAATGAGGAGTACGGAACCTCGATGAAACAGTGATTTCACTCTGAAGCATAATCACCAGATTCGTGTCTTGCTTTTGATACCATTATTGTTGAAGAAAAAAAAAATCTTCACTCTGAACCTAATCCCCAAACTCGTCGTAACTTTCCCTCTGGAACCCTAATCCCCAATTCTCACTAGCTCACATATCGTTTTTTTTATTTAGCCATGTGTGATTTGTGTTACTGTGTGCCTAATCATCAATTTCTAATGCCAAATCACAATTTATAATGCCATGTTATAATTTTTATGAGGAAAAAAATCAAAAAATTAATCCAGGTTATTATTTTAACACCCCTATTAGAGTTTAGGATATATTTTTACCTTTTGAAAGGTTGAAGTATATTTTTACCACCCACTAAAAGGATGGATTATTTTAATTGATTTTGCCTTCTAAAAATGTACTTTCAGTACTCTTTTTTTTCCCGATGAAAATCAGTACTCCTCTTAAGCCTTGTTTGGCCAACTCGAGTTTTTTTCAAAAAAGTTTTTTTTACCCCTTTCATCATTTCCCATGCACTCAAATTATAAATTTCAAAATTTTCTTCTTCAAAAAAGTATTTTTTACCTAAAAAAATCTTTATAAATACACTCATCAAACAAACTTTTAGTTGTTTGGTCAAATTCCTCTTATTTTCATTAATAATACTAATACTTTTACAGTTCCATTTCCATACCATTTCCAATATTAATATTTATTCTATACAAATTTAAAAAAAATTGTACTAAAAAATGACTAAACTTTGTTTAAAAAATGTAGAAAAGTATTATGAATTAATTTGTTTAGATATATACGATGAGGAGGGTTCCAATACATTTTGTCCTTATAATAAAAAGTATGAAGCCACCACAATCGTCGGATGGGCGAAATGAACGGATTGGATTAAAAGCGGAAGAAAATCAAAAAAACAAACGACGCGTTTCATGCTCATGTTTATAATGACATTTTTTAATTATATTTAAAAACTTGTACACTGTCAAAATTACTCATTCTTCTCTTTTTATTTCCACCTTCTTCTCTCTCCTCTTTAATTAAAAAGTATGTTCTCTCTCTTTTTTTTTGTCATAGAGTGGTCCATTCATCATTTTTTTCACTTTTCAATCAATCTCTATTATTCTTTTTCACTTTTCAATCAATCTCTATTATTCCTTTTTTATCTGAATCTCATTCAACTTTTTTTCTTATTTTTTATTAATCTTTTATTTTTTAAACAAAAAGTAATTTTGTTTTATTCTTTCTAATAACATTTTTGTCTTTTTAATCATAGTATTAGGAATATTCAAAAATAGACAAGCAAAATCACTTATTTGTAAATCAAACAAATTATGTTAAAGTCCACTTAAAAATGTATAAGTTTATATAATTTTCCTTACTATATTTCCATATTTATGTGGATCATTTATAAAATACTATACAAAGTTGGGTTCATGTATAGCATTTTTAAGTTCATATTTATTTCCATACTTTAGGAACAATATAAACAAAAGGGTACATAGCTAACATATCAATGTTCATATATATTCATCATAGTTTCATATTTAATACTTCATACTTTAGGAACAATACAGACATAAAAGTTCATGTCTAACATGTCAATGTTCATATATAATCATCTAATGTTCATACTTATATTGAAAGCTTTATCTTCTTTTTCATACTCTGTGCACCATATAAATAAAGTAAAGGTTCATATTTTATGTTTAAAGGTTCATATATAGTCATATAACGTTCATATATAATGATATCAATGTTTATTTTAATCTCATTGTGTTTCATATCTTTTTTGCCTTTATCATGACTTTCTCATATTCTTCATGTCAAAAGTCCAAATAATATATCAAAAATTAATCGAATTATCCACCCAAGAGGGCATTTTATTCATGTACAGCTCAAGTATCAATGTTCACATATTACTTCTCAAAGTTCATATATATTCATCAAATGTTCATATTAAGCCCATTATGTTTCGTTTCGTTTCGTTTTTGCCTATATCATGATTTTCTCACATTTTTCATGTCAAAAGCTTAAAGAAATGTAAAAAAAAAACAGAACCAATTATCCACTTTAGAGGGTATTTCATCCATGTACATCTCACACTATATCTCTTAGGCATTTTAACAAACACATTGTGGATTTTTCTTAACGCATCCAACCTAATCAATTTCAAGCTTCTCAAATGTGGGAATGGATCATATCCAATAACAACAATCATAAAATCATCCCCAAAGTGAAATCAAGATATAGAGATCTAGATTTTTTACACACAAACCACAAATCTAAATCATCCATTAACCTAAAAAAATAAATTTCGGGAGAAAAACAAAATCGAGCAACATAGAATGACGAGGGAAGATCGAGTAGAACAAAAAATGACGAAGACGAATTGAAGAGGAATAAAACAAATAAACACGATCCACGTGAGTGAATAAGGCTGGAGAATCCACCATTGTAGTGCAAAAGAAGGTTTTGGACATTTGGGGAAGAAGCTCTTAAAAAGAAAATTTACCAAAACGTCCCCCACGTAAATGAAAAGAAAGAAGCACGCGAATGATGAGGATCGTTGGATGAGCTTCAGTCAATGGACGGGATTGTTTCGTACTTCTTACAATACAAGTTTGTATCTGATCCCAAATCTATATACGATAATTAAATGAAAATGTATAAACTGTTTAGATAAGAAAAAAAAAAATCTAAACCTGCTAGATAGACAACCAACTACTAGATTTATTTATGGGTTTACACAAAATCATCCATTAATTATAATTTTTTTTCAAAAAGCACCCACTCTATACGACTTATGAAAAACTACCCATTAAAAGGAGATTGTTTATCCATAATTAATCACCAAACACTTAATGTTAGGTTGAAATGATGGTATCATATTATCTTAATCTAAGGTTGGTACATAATTTAGGGTTTTGTCGTACGATACTTTTATATGAGTTATAATGTGTTGTTTTGAAATAAAACATATATATGGCTATGATGTAAGGTATTGCATCCTCATATGCTGTAAATGTGAAAATATTTTATTCACTCAATATTATATTTTTAATAAAATTTGATAAGATGTATGCTTTTAATTTGTCTTATATCCGATCGATTCTCAACATTTGAGTTTATATTAGTTGTGTTGATTTAGGTCTCAATATAATTGTCCGAAATATTATGTCAGGGGGTGAGAAATGAGTATTACAGTTAGATTTATGTGCGAAGGATACTGTTACATTTAATTTGAAAAATTGTTCAAAAAAAAACGGAGGGTGAATGTGGGTGGTTTTTGGTAAACAAACTCTTTTGATGAATTTTCATATAGACATATATATGTAATGGGTGATCTTCTGAAAAATCTCATTAAAAGGGTGATTTTATGTAAATTATAATTTATTTATTTATCAAAAGACTACTACAATTATTTTGTTTTTAATGCAAAAAAAAAAGGGACCTTAGATCTTGGTTGGGAAAGGGAAAAGAAAAGGAAAATGAGTAGAAAACAAGTCATCTAGTCAGATCCTCCTCACAAAAAAGGAAGATATTACCGATCTCACTTATCTATCATCCTATAAAAAATATTTATGGGAGGTATAAAAACAGGATTTGATCCTAATAGTGACAGTGATATATTATATTTAAGGCCTAAATTTATAGTGAATTCTTATTAGGTAGGGTGATATTTTCTCCAAAGATATCAATTATATATATATATATGAAAAATGCTTAGATAAAACGACTTTTATGATGAAACGTGTGGATAAATAAGAAATGTTAGATGCGAGGTGATTGATGGATGGATTGAGAGGATGCATATAAGGTGTTGTGGGGCTGTTTCCATATTATTAGCAACTTAATAATAAAAAGGATATAATTTAGGAAATATTAATTAAGAAAAAACAAATATGGCAAGATTATATATATGGAGAGAGAGAAGAATCGTATCTGCACAATCCAATATTCCAACCGATTTCCTTTAAAGAGAGAGAGAGAGAGAAAGAAAACCTCCATTGACGCTATTTTTTTACGATCGTCCCTACCGATCTCCATTGAAGCTTACTTAAATCTCTATTACCGAACTTGCAAGTGAGAATATTCGAATGCCGAATTTGAATATGGAAAACGGTTAGTCTATTGAATTCCAGTTTTGGGCATACGTTTATTATTATGTTAAGATTCATGTTAAATTATAGAATATCGGTTATGATTTAGGGTTTTGTTGGTTTAATTGTATGAGTTCGTGTGTTTGATTGATAATATGAGATCGAACTTGCATTTGGTTAATGGTGTATTGAAAAATGTTTAATGAATTTAGCGTTTCGATGATGTATGGATTTATGTTCGTTTGCTTGATTCGATATGCATACCATAGGTCTTGATATTCGGGTACTGTAACTAAAGGCATATACAAGCCAATGTGTTTTTAGTTCGTACGCATATTCAATGAAAGTTCGTGCACATCAATATTTTTACTTCTGAACATTGTTCTTTGGTTTTTGAATATCAATATATATACAATATGCATTTTCATATATATGATTTTCGAGTATTGTGTATACGTATTCGTTAGGTTTATTATGCATCTACTGAGTTGAAAATGAACATTGTGCATACTGACACTAAATTTGTGAATATCGTTCAAGGTTTTTTGAATATTTGTTAGTCTTGTACTATTGTTCATGTTTCGTCGTATTCATTCTGATATTCACAAATTGTGAATAGATATGCACTCTGTATAAATTGATATTCGTTTTTAAATTGATATGCACTTTGTATAAATTGATATTCCTGTAATACCCCTCATTTTAGTAAAGAGTATTTTGGTAATTTTCCAAACTCTCGTACTGTAGTCAGATTATTTTCAGAGAAGTTCAGACATTCTGTAAAATGCTTGATCTCTGTAATAATTCCCTGAGTGAAATAATATACATTCGACGTATTTTTGGGGCTTAGAATATTTGTTCGGATACAAATATATTTAACCTGAGGTTAAATACCCAAGCCCATACTTTTCCCGAACAAAAAGGCACAGAATTGGCCTCCACCGCACCCGCGGTCAGAATTGGCCTCCACCGCACCCGCGGTCAGACCCACCGCACCCGCGCCGTCATCATACCTTTTCTGCTTCGCCGGACTTCGGCCGTCGTGTCGCCTGAGCTGCTTGTCCCTTCTGGTCGGAGTTGAGGCGGTTTGGGGAGGTGCTTGCTTGGCCTATAAAAGGAGGAGACTTGGAGGCTTGGAAGGCATCCCAATCTCTCTCTTTCTTCCTCTTGTTCCATTGACGCTGGAAAGCTCAAGCTCTCGCCGGAAAAGCTTCGTTCTTCGCCGGAGCTCTTGTTAGAAGTGGTGGTGCTCTCAAGGTGGTCCTTTGGAAGTCCAAGGAATCCAGAAGTCGGAGTCACCACGAGTCGAGCCCCCGTCGTCTTCCCCGGTGAGGTTTTCTTCCTCGTCGTGTCGTCGGAATTCTTCGTCCCCGACGACCGCACCCGCGGCAGAGCCATCGCACCCGCGGTGTGCCTGGGTGCTTGTGGTTGTGGCTTGGGTTTTGTGGTCTCGATTGGGATTTCCGTTCTTTCGATTTCGTTCGTTTTTCTTTAGATTCGTACTATTTTATGTCGAATCTAACTTAGGGTTTTGTTATGGGTCATTCCGTAGGGATCTGAAATCCGAGTTCTGTCCCCGTTCCGGACCTAGAAACTCATCGTTCGATCGTTCATCTGATCTAAGGCAAGTGGCGGTTCGCTCTTGCTTATCATTTTAATCGTATCATTTATAAAATCTGTTCCCAATGAAATCTGTTCCCAATAAAATCGTTCGATCGTTCATCTGATCTAAGGCAAGTGGGATGAATTACTGTTTTCATTGGGAACAGATTTTATAAATGATACGATTAAAATGAATATTATAATAGGTTGTATATATTGCTAGAAACAACGCTATTATATCTGTTATTACTGTGATGGTATTATTGTGGATTTTATGCAAACTTGAAATATAGTTAGCACGAGTATTCGTAGGAACGCTACATATCTTGCAAGGTCTAGCTGTTTCTTTATAACCATGGTGGATAGGATGTCCAAGCCCTAACACCTTTCTCTGGTCATGATTATCCCCTATCCAAATATAGGGGAGGTGCGCTTAGCTAGCGTCAAACCTTTCGGGATACGCTCCCAAGATATCTCTCGTATCGAGATGATATATTTATATGATAAAAGCTTATAACGTGAATATACGTTTTGGAATTTAATAAGATAAGTGCCGTTATGCACATAATTAATGAACCTTGGGCGAGAAATACAACGTGGAAACTCGTCTGGGCTTCGATTAGAGTAAGTCCACCTTTCTAATCTGAATTCGCATTACGCGGTGAGGTTGGTTGTGGACCCAAATAGTCAAGTCGCTTTTAAACTCTTGTGTGAAATTATAATATTCCCAAACATTTGTCATGTTTTCCGATAAGACTCAATTCGGTGGAGTCTTCTCTTCATAAGTTTCTATAAGACTCGATCTTTTAGAGTCTTCTTTCGATCATTCTGTTTCGTATATTTCTGTAGAAGTGTTGAGGTTGACTATCGTCATCGGCCTTCATTCGAGAAACGATGGGTCTAAATCTAATACGACTACTTAGAACCTTTCTATTTGACCATTGCATAGTCTTTCATTAGACTAACCAACCGGTTAATTTCCCTTGCATGGTTGGTTGGTGTCATACGTCTCATACGGCACATCAGATAAACTTACGTTCCATGAAGGCTAGAAACGACGAGAAAGGCAGATGGAATTTTAAAGAGTTTTATCAGGTTGAGATCCTAGGCGTGTGATCGCTAGATCAAGACTTTTGTGTCATTTATTTTAAAAAGACTTCCGTTGTATTAAGACTTCCGCTGTAATATATTTTGGTTGTATTTGGATTATGGATGTAATTCTGAAACTTTGATTTAATCCAATACTATGACATTTCGTATTATAAATGTTGTTTTATGATTTGTATAAACTGGTTAAGCCTTGGGTGACTTTGGATGTGGAATCTGAGGTCACTGGCGGTGATACCTTTCAAGGATATATTTGGGGGTGTTACAATTCCTCTCAACCTCCATGTATTCACCATGTTTATTATGCATTTATATTATTATTGGTGATATTCAAGAATTGTTAAGTCATATTCAAAATGAAGAAGGCCATGATCAAAGAAGTGCAAGAGGTGCAACAAGTATGCAAGACATGATCATAGAAATTACAAAGAAGACCTGTAGTTTAGATATTTGTATTCTTATTCTAGATATTCATTTTTTAAGTAGCGATATTCACACATTTTGGATTAATAAGCATTGAGCCTATGTTAGATATATTAGACCTGATATTCGTATCCCAATACTAGATACTAGATATTCATATGCATGACCCAGAAATTCATGATTTGCCTATCAAAGTTTGTATGTTTTGTATTACTATAATTGGATTTTTGTGTGTATTTTCATGAATTTATAAGTGATTTGCCAAACATACGGTGTGAAAATTTACAAGGAAAACTTGTATGTTTGATAATCAGATTCATGTTTCATACATTCACAGTAACTAAATTGATAGTATTCATGAATTTTTGTACGATATTCATTGAGTTACGTACATTTGAGGTTCATGCATACACCGTGCATAGTGTTGCGACTGTTGTTTTTACACTAGTAGGATCATTCAAAAATATTGATAAATCTTCAAATAATATCCAATCATGTATTTTGAGAAATTATGATTGAATGTAATTTTACAATACTTTACACATTGACCTAGGTATGCCTCCACATGGTATATACGAATACCCACAACCAATTTATTTTTATCATCACGCAACTTCATGTTTAGAATTTCGGGCTTCTTGTTGGCCAAACCGCTGAACTTTGCACCTAGATTCCTGAATATCATCAAAGTACACATGAATATCAAGAACAAAAACGTTAATATTGATATTTAAGGATATGACAAAGAAAAAGAACTTTACATGTTCTATGTATACTTGAACATCATTACATATCAAAAAAGCCCTAAACCAATAAACCCTAAACCCTAATCCCTAAACCAATAAACCCTAAACACTAAACCAATAAACCCTAACCATAACCCCAAACCAATAAATCCTAAACAATAAACCAATAAACCCTAAACAAATAAACCCTAAACATTAAAACCAAAAAACCCTAACCCCAAACCAATAAACCCTAAACACTAAACCAGTAAACCCTAAACCATAAAAAAATAAATCCTAAACCCTAATTACAAATTGCATATCATACAAGTATATTCTACATATCAATGTATGGAAAATGAATATCAGATTCACGATCAAGGAAATAATCTATAATTACAAATTGCATAGCATACAAGTATATCTGAATATCATACATAGACATTGAACATAGCTATTGAACAATGAATGTAACGATTAAGAAGACAAGCACTTTGGTTAATAGGGTGAAATACCTGAGAACGAAATAAGGCACAAGGATGCTGAAATTAGTCGGCGGTAATAGAGGACGCCAATAATCTATGAGTGAATAAATTACACAAGCAAAATCGAATGAAAACCCTAAATTAGAACTCCAAATTGAAGAACACATTTCAAAAATTGAACCAAAATTGAAGACGATGGAGAAATTTGAAGGTTGCAGACAAGGAATATCAGTGGGGCAGTGGTTTTAGGGTTACCTTTAGAGCCAAATGGAAGAGAACGCTGACGAAGGCGTTTGACAGTGGGGCGTTGGAGGCGATTGAAAGTGCGAGCGAGAGAGAGGTGAGAACTTGACGGCGAAAAACCACCTTGGTTCAGTCGACGATGGAGAGTTGCGCGAGAAAAGAGACGATGGCCAAACGAATCAAGAGAGAGACGCGAGGGAGGAAACGATGGAGTCGGCGATGGAGATGAGTGCATTGCGAGAGAGAGTGGAAAAGAGAATCAACAGTTCACGATGAAGAGACAAGATGAATATCAGAAAGGAAGTTGAATGTGCGTGGATTTTGGAAAGCAGTAAAAAGATATCCCGAAAATAACGCAAATGGGATATATCAGGTGTGTGTGATTCTACCCTCTAAATTTGTGCCTCTGTAAATTAAATCTCAGTCATCCATCTTCAATTAATCCAACGCCCTATATTTATTCACTCGTTTCACTATAGGATATTGTTTTATTAGAGCATTATTCTCTCTCTCTCTCTCTCTCTCTCTCTCTCTCTCTCTCTCTCTCTCTCTCTCTCTCCACTCGTTTCACTATAGGATATTGTTTTATTAGAGCATTATTCTCTCTCTCTCTCTCTCTCTCTCTCTCTCTCTCTCTCTATATATATATATATATATATATATATTTATATATATATATATATATATATACTAAAGGAGAAGCCTAAATTCTACGTGTCGACACCATCTTCAATTCGCCTACGTGTCATTACCCATCCAACCATCGTTCGTCATATCATTCAACCTTTTAGAAAAAAGTTATAACAGTGAGTTCGGTATAATTATAAATTAAAGTTTATTTAGTTAAATAAATTTAATTAAAAATACAAACATAAAATCTTATTATGATAAATATGGATATATTTTAATTTATTGAGGGGATATGTTCGCTACGACTTTCACAATATGTATTATCTATTTTTTCCTAAGGTTATTTTATTTACCACAAATTATATGAAAGAATAATAATATTTGGAAAGAATAAAAGATTGCAACTGATACCGTATTAAAATGTTGTCATTTCAATCTTTAGTCTATCTCTAACATACTCATGATTATATTAATTTTATAAAGAAAAAATATATAAACTTCGGATTATCTATTCTAGCTAATTAATTCTCTCAATTAACAAGTTTTCCTCTAGCCTCTTAATTGATTTTATATAATAAGTGTATTTCTATTTAGATATATCTTTATTGAGCACATATAATTCTAAAAAAATAACAGAACTTTTCAATTAGACAAAATTTGAAGATTTTGTTAAATCTTGACAATTTTAATTATAAATTACCTAAGGATCTAACTAATTTTATTAAATCGTATATAAAACGAAAAAAAAAACTTGAATCACACAATATTATTTTAGTGTCACCTTGCACGTAACAGTTAAAAAATTATAGATATAAAAATGAAATATAAATTAATATACAACTTTTGAGAGGAAAAATATGAAGAAAAAATAGCTTTTGTGGGACATGAATAATTATAATAGACTAACAAACAACATGAATAAATTTTAATTAGGATTAGAGTTTATCATACTAAATACATTAACAATTCTAATTCTTATATTTTTCACAAGAAAATATATTAGATAGGGTGACGGTAGAATATAAGAAGGTGGGACAAAATATAAGGAAAGAACGAATAAAATATATCTAAATCATATAATAAAGAACAAATACTTCTATAAACCAAATAATGACACAAGAAATAACTTATTCTATCCAAACCAAAATAAAATTTATTCTAACTTTGAAATAAGAACAAGTTCTTATAAAAAGATTGAGTGGAACCAAAATTTGAAGATTTCAATTTTTTTCTAAAGCATATGAAAACATGTATTGAAAATCTATACAACTTAGGTTATGTTTGGCCTTCTATTTATTAAGATTTTATGCTTTTAAAATTACTTATTTTCACCTTTCACAAATTTCCATACCACCCAAATTTCAAGAATTATTCCACAAAAAGTACATTAAAATGAAAAAATAATTTATAAAGACAATCACCAAACAAACCCTTATTAACTTATGATATATAAGATATTATATGTTAAGGATTATAGTTGAATTTAAATTTGAATAATTGTTAGATTTAGAGTTCGTGATATCTATAAGATATTTTAATGGTATTTTATTTGTTAAGCTATAATTTTGTGCTTACTTAACAATATTTTAACAATATATATTACATTTAATATGAAAAAATTTATTAGTTAATTAAATTTATATATCATATATTCATATATGTTTTTATTATTTTAATTGATAAAAGTACATTTATACTTATATAATTTAATTATTTTAATAATTAATTAAATTATATAAAAAATAGTTTATAATCCAAATCCGTGCTTAACACAGACACTATGCTAATTTAATAATATATTAGAGTTGTAAAACGGAAATTACCATGACTATCTTTTGAATACATGCATTATGTAATAATCTTATTAATATTGTTTATCTATATAAAAACACGATTACTTTTCGGCGCATAGGCATTTTGTCATTTGGCGCATAGGCTCGCACGTAACGTGAGGGTACAAACCACACGTTACGTGTGACAGTGCTCCACACGTTACGTGTGGGACAATTTCACACGTTACGTGTGGTTTGTACCCTCACGCTACGTGTGGGTTAGTCAATAGGGTTTAGAATGTTTATTTGTAGTATTTATTTGTTTATCTAAAACCCTACAAAAAACACCCCAAAATAATCAACATAGAAGATAGAATAGAATTGTTCATTACGTTGGATGAATACAATCACATACAAGAAATAATACAAGTTCTTCATAAACTTAGAAAACCTAGCACAAAATAAATGATATCGTCTAGTTGCGTTTGAAAAAATTAGGATAGTCTCTTGTAAAACTTCGCGACATATCATGTCTCTGCTTTGATAAAATTGCTTGCTCCCTACAAAGGTTGATAATACGTAAACAACATTACACAAAAGATACGACATCAAGGCATTATATGATGTACATCATTATATAGATTGAGGTTATACCTACGCATCTTATCCATATCTTGTAAAAGTTCTTGCTTAACAACATCTTGATTCACCTTAATAAGATCTTGTTTTTCCCGCCATTGTTGTCGAATAACCGCGTGTGCCCTCTCCTCGTACACAGGATCAATCCAATTCCTGTATAAACACCCTAGTCTTGGGCATCCCCAATACCTCCTTCCGTAGTTCCACTGCAAATCCCAAGTACGGACAATGGTTTTCAAATTACACTCGCATTGTGGAGCACTTATTTGTTGATGGTGCCTATTTAGGTTTGATGATGATTCGGATGAAAATGTCATTATTTGATGTAGTGCTTGGTTTCCTACAAATCCATTAATATGAAAAGGCCAATTAGGGTTACTAAATCGAAAGAAACTGGAAGAAGAAGCTTACCCACAAATGAATCTTCAATCTCGCTTGTGTTGGAAGTGTTGTATTGAACAAACAACCCTAATGTCTCTTATATAGTGAAATGATATATACAGCTGTAGTAATTAAAGACCACAACCACAAGAATTAAAGACATCAACCACTAGCATTAAAAACCTCAACCACTAGCATTAAGGACCTCAACCACTCTTACCCTAATAACCCTAAACCCTAAACGTCAACCACTCTCATAAACAATGTAACTCGCATACCCAAATTCACCCTTAATAATTAAAGATAAACTCTAAACTCAAACCTTAATCATAACACTAACCCTAAGACCTAAACCCTAACCCTAACCCTAAACCCTAAACTTAAAACTCATTATTTTAAACTCTACCGAAATGCCATAACCCTATACCACAGAAAACCTAAACCCTACCCCTATCCATCCTATCCTACCCTACCCTACATACGCCTAAACCCTAAACCCTAGTAATCACACGTTATGTGTTAGTGTGTTTCACACGTAACGTGCCAATCTACTTCACTCGTAACGTGTGGAACGGTTTGACACGTAACGTGTGGTTCAGTCTGTTGCAAAACGCATTGAATTAACCGTCTTGTCCCCACCTAACTGTAATAATGACCCATCTTCTTTGTCCGCTAACAACCCATTTCGAATCCATTTCGAACCTAAACCCTCATCCTAAACACTCCCAAAATCTTGATTTTCACTCACATTTTTTGTACAAAAAATGGACAATCCGAACAATAACGAGTATTGGAGCAACAATGGGGAAGATATTCCACTTTGGAACGAGGTAATTTCTATAAGTAATCCTAAAGTTGTCTTTTTTATTTCTTGTTTTGAAAATGTTTAAAGTTCTTAGCTTCATGGTTAGGGTTTAGAGAAGTTATTTTTGATGGCCCATTATATTGGTTGTTTAGGATTTAGGAAAGCTATTTTTGATACTTATTGTTTAATATTAAAGATCTCATTTTATTGTTTAGGGTATTAGAAACAAAGATTGAGCGTTGTTTAGGGTTTAGGGCTACGAATTTGCTGTTACATTGAAGAACAGTTTCACACGTTACGTGTGAAGAATGTTCACACATAACGTGTGAAGGTGTTCAACACGTTACGTGTGTAATCACCACCCGAAACCAGGTTTCATTCTGGAGGACCCATGGCTTGCAGGCTAATGGAATGTTCATTGCGGGCATTCCATGCATGTAAGGATCTATCATACTCCACCGTGTAACTGCTAATCTTCACGCCCCTCCATGCCTTAATGGGAACAATCGGTGGTCTTGGACATTGTTGTACACGCCCAAACTGCCGAGCTACTCGATCCGGCATGTAAGGCTCGGTGACCCACAAACAGGATATGACTCCATGAAATCGCGATGAAGCAAACATCTCATTATTGAAGTCAATGGAGCCGTATGGCATCCACTCAACCTAAACACAATTGAATTTCAAACAACTTATAATGCATATATATTTTAACATAATAGATAAGGACCGTATATGCACTTACACTATCAGCATGCATCCCATCCAGCTCCTCCCTATAATTCCTGGTCCGATTGGGTTCATGTGACATGTCCCATTTTCTGGCGTATGGGATCGGCTGTTGTGGGTCCCAGTAAACACTCTGTGCAGGTCTAAACATGGGAAAGTACTGATATATCCATGACTACAAAATAATTACACATATGTCAATTCCCTACATAACAAACATATAATATATCTATAACAAAAATTTAGATATTTTTATTCAAGTCATTTAATACCTGGATCAGAGTGAAACATGTGGACAT
The DNA here is from genome assembly GCA_027886185.1 of Rheum nobile. Lineage (NCBI taxonomy): Eukaryota > Viridiplantae > Streptophyta > Magnoliopsida > Caryophyllales > Polygonaceae > Rheum > Rheum nobile. Next base: position 3,464,908 of record WOAB01000056.1, read on the forward strand.
GACCCGTGCCTCTTTTCTTGTGCACTCGCCCAAGCTGTGGTACACGTGTGCAAGAACACCGGTACCCCATGCATAGTTCGTGACTTTTGTGAGATCAGTCACGAACGGAGTGTAATAAACGGGCAAGCGATGCTGAGACTTGTCAGGAAAGAGGGCAGACCCCACCAAGTACAGCAAGAACCCAGCCGCCAGCTTCTTCGACGCCAACTCCTCGCAATGACTCTTAAAATCTCCCGCGTGCAAGTTACCGGCGACGATAACACCATCCTCCAGCTCAAAAAACTCATGCGTCTGCTCCATCAACGCCTTCTTCAAATCATTGCGGCTCAGCTGCTCGTGCCATTTCTTTGGGGGACCCATGTCTTGCCCTTGTATGTTAAGCCCAAGGATCATCCACACATCATGTAGAGTTATAGTCATCTCTCCCCATGGCATGTGGAATGAGTTGGTTTCCGGTTGCCAACGCTCGACGAAGGCACCAATCAGCGTCTCATCCACATGCTCATGCATGATGTCCGATAGATGACATAGCCCGGACGCCAACGCCATGCTACCCCACGCGTCTTCCGTTGTGAGACGCCATGAGCGTAACTGCTTGCCTCGCTGCTGGAACCTCAAGGGTTGCACCGACTGTATATGAACATAATTAAGCAATCATACATACTTATTTAAAATAATATTAATAATTAAAAAAATTGTGTTACGTGCAACTTACAACGCGCTGGTAAAGGAGGTACGCCACGTGGTTTACAAAACTCTTTAGGAGTTCAGGTCTCTCCGGACCTCCAGGAACGCTCACCACCAGTTCAGGGTCGTATCTGACATTCTTCTTTGACCGGGGTGGTTTTCCCCGCGAAGAAGAGGCTTCTTGAGGCTCCTCGCTCGGCTCCTCGCCCGCCGTGTTTGGGGCGTCTTCTCTTGGAATCCAGGCATTGCTGGACTGGGCCTGAGTCCCCTGGTCCTGAGTCCCCCATGTACAGGCATGATCCTACATTTATTAAATAGATCAGATGCAATAATGAATTGTAAACAAATGCATGTTATACTAAATGTACTTACCATAGGCTGATGATAGGCAGCGTTCGGGTACACTGCCGGGTTCTCCCACGGGTTGTCCTGCTCCTCATCTCCCTGATAATAATCCCTCGGGCTATGATGAGGGCTCACATGCGGCGGTAGTACCGGCAGACTAAAATTTCGCCCGTAATAGTTATTCTGATCTATTGTATCAGAATAACAATGCAGCGGACTTCCTTCATAGTCTGGGTCCCTCGGAGGCTCAGAGCCTGCTCTACCCCCAATAAACGACGGCACTGCCATTAGGCTATGCACTCCTATCATGCCAGTATCGCCAGCAGCCCCACTACTGCTACTGACTCCAGTTTGAAACCCTAAACCAGCCCCAGTACTGCTACCTGCTCCAATCTGGTATGCGCCGGTCTCATCATCCTAGTAGCACACATCCCTCCGTTGCCTCCTTTCCGACCTTTTGACCTCTTCGCCAGTCACATACGACTGTTGGCGTACAAGGTTGCGACGTATCCTGCGTTCAGTTCTTTCCCCAGGTTCCATCTGCGTTTACATATCAACACATTTTAATCAACAAACAGAAAATCAACGTTCCAGATATCAAAAAAAATGCAAATTCACTCGTTACGTGTGACTTGCTCTCACACGTAACGCGTGGTGCACATTCACACGTTACGTGTGAATGTGCACATTCCAATTTCACCGGCAAGCCGCCGGCGACTTTCCGGCGATATTCCGGTCGTCTTCTCCGGCGAGACAGTCCGAATTTTAATCAACAAAAATCAACAAACAGAAAATCAACGTTCCAGATATCAAAAAAAAAATGCAAATTCACACGTTACGTGTGACTTGTTCTCACACGTAACGCGTGGTGCACATTCACACGTTACGTGTGACTTGCTCTCACACGTAACGCGTGGTGCACATTCACACGTTACGTGTGAATGTGCACATTCCAATTTCACCGGCAAGCCGCCGGCGACTTTCCGGCGATATTCCGGTCGTCTTCTCCGGCGAGACAGTCCGATTTTTTTTTTTTAATCAAATATACCCAAAATTCAACAACAAATCCACAATTTTTACCAATCTAACAATATCATCACTTCCACTTTCATTTTTCCACACAAAATGTCAACAAACCTAGATCTACCTAACCAAAACCCTAAACATCACAAAAACTTCTACAAAACCTAGATCTACCATCCAAATCATCTCCAAATCGTAGATCTATCATCCAAACCTAGATCTACCTAACCAAATACTATGTGTGGATCTACATTTCCTAACCAAACACTTTAAATTTATTAAAAACAAAATCAAATAATTATTTCCTGAGTGCTGATGCTGAATGAAGAGGAGGTGCCGAATCTGGCTTTTATAGCCAGATTCCCACACGTTACGTGTGATACAATGTCACACGTAACGTGTGAACCGATCCCACACGTAACGTGTGGAGCCAATTCACACGTTACGTGTGGGTCTTGAATGGGTCAGTATCGACGCGTAACGTGGGAAGTCTATTCTCACGTTACGCGCGGCCCTATGCGCCAAAAGGCAAAAATGCCTATGCGCCGAATAGTTGAGCCCTATAAAAAAGGATCGATCTGATATTCTGATCCATATTCGTAACTGTGAAAATGAAATTTATCTATATGTTGTTCCTGATAGTCATCCAATATGTTTAAAAAAAATCTAAATTAGGTTATAAAAAGTATATATATATATATATATATATATATTAATTTTACTGTTATTTTTAAAAATGGCTGATATCAACATTGATAATACATGCAAAGGGTGAATGGTAGACATGTCAAAAATCAACCGACCCGAAAACCCGACCCGGTTTTTTTTAGGTCGAGACCCGACCCGAAGTCAATGGGTTAAAAAAGAGCCGAATTCGAAGACCCAAACCCAAATCCGAAGGACCCGAATAGTGAATCCGAGCTCGAGGGACCACGCTATTTCATATATTTTATTTTATTTATATTAAATAATTATATAATATTAATTTTTTAATATAATTATTTTATTAAATTTAAAAATCATAATATTAATCATAAAAAAATGGGTATCTTCGACCCGTTGGATCAACCCGAACCCGTCCCGCCCGACCCGGAAATTTTAACGGATCCGATCGACCCAAATCCGACTTGACCCGATCCGCCCGACCCAGTTGATAGGTCTAGTGAAGGGTGAAGAACGAAGACCCGTGTTTTTACTTAATTTGAATCTTGGATGGAGTTTGTAAATTTGATTGTTTTTTAAGATTTTATTTATTAACATATATTTAATTATTTTATGTTTAGTAATAATATTTTTCTAATTATTCATATATATATTTTTCTAAAAGCTTTATTCAATTTAATTTAGAAAATAATTTCAATATTTGACTTTTTAGAATGTGTTCAGTTATATTGAGTGAAAGTGCATAAAATTATTTTTACACTCACTCTCACTTCCGCTCTCTATCTCCCCTAAATACTTAAAGCTGAAGGATGACATTCTATTTACATGATATTTGGCAAATTGTGCACTCGACATGTGTCCATGGGTATTTTTAGTTTTATTTTATCTTATTAAAAGGATCCCACTAACCCACATTTTTTTTTTAGTTTTATCATGTACGGAGTACTCTTCTTCCTGTTTCTTTTTAACATTGTTTTTTTCCCCATTTTTACTCATAACTCCGAAATTTTATTATCTTACTATTTCTAATTTTTTTTTTACTTTTTAGAATACTAAGTAAATTATATTATTTTAATGAAAGTAATAACTTTAGACTTCATATAAAGTCTATCATATATTTTTCATATTCAATTCATAATTTTGATCAAATTATTGTTTATAAAATACAGTTTTAATATAAACACCAAAATTTGTATGTTACTATATTTCATTAACAATGTTTTATAAACAAAAATACTTTTTTATTTAAAATTATATTTTTAATACTTTATATCAACCATACTTATACAACATATTATTTTATTATTATTATTTTTGTATTAGGTATGAGGTTTATACTAGACATCATGTATGAGTCACTTGTCTGATCACTAAGCTTTGTATATATATGTGTTGGAGATATATTAAATTTATACATAGTAATACAAATTTAAATAACCAGTGCATGACACCGGGTCTACACTAGTTTTACTTAATTTGGAAGACAAAAATAAGCAAAATGCTTAATTTTATTTTCGGAATTTTCGCGTGGTATTCCTGAGTTTTTGCAATTTTTGTGAGATACCCAAAGGTTTGAAGTATTTCGCATGGTACCCCTAAGGTTTTGAAATTTTTTGCCAAATACTCTTGACGTTAGAAGGTGTTAAATTTTACCAAATTCAACCGTTAACTTAAAAAAATAAAAGGGAAAAAGGCAAAGAAAAAAGGTTGTCGCCACCACCACTGTAACACCCCCGATTTATATCGGTAGTGCCACACGCCAGTGACCTCGGACGTTACCGTCCAAAGCCACCCTAAGCTTTAATCGGAACAATTAAACTTAAATGCGTATATATATTAAATGAAAGATTAAACAGCGGAAGACATTTGTATGTGAAACTCAACTCTTTTATTAAAAGATCTCTCATCAAACGAGAGTAGCGTCTTTATAACAGAGTAAAAGTTTCAGTGGAAGACTTATAAATTACACAACGGAAGACTTTTAAGAATCAACCTATAACTTCGCTAGGTTATAAAGATATATTAAAGTAATATTTAACAACTTAAAACACTGACACTTAAATCTTCGTCTACAAGCCTCTTCTTCTTCGACTGGTTACTTTGACTTCGGGAACCAACCACTGATGTGCCGTATAAGACGGATGACACCAGCCAACCATGCAAGGAATAAAACCCGGTTGGTTAGTCTAATGAAAGACTATGCAAGGGTGAATACAGAATGGTTTTAGTGATCGCAACCGTTTACTATCATTGTCCCTCGAATAGTTTTCCCTTATATTTCATGTGATATAAGCTTATGTACTATAGTTTTCCTTTATATTTCATGTGATATAAGCTTATATACTATAGTTTTTCTTTATATTTCATGTGAATATACTTATATACTATAAACATCAACAAAATACCATAAACATGAACAAAATATTTCATGTGATACGTAACAATTTAGGTAATATACATATCGTAACTAGTCTTCATCTGCTTGTCGCCCGCTACCAGATCCCTCCTCGTGAACCGAGTCGCGGAATCTCTGGACGCACGTGGAATGCATGGGAGGGGCCGAAGGCGTCACGTCACCCGTCAGATACTCGATCCAACGGATCATCTGATTTGTAAGACGGGGAGGCGTATCGTCGTACTGGGCCAGATAACCCATCATCTCGCCAGCCACCAGCTGTGAGCGCTGTATTAAAAGAATACATCAAAATAAACATAAATAAAATACATCAAAATAAACATAAGAAAATGATGACATACCGTGACAGCGGAAGCCGGGGGAGGTGGAGGGACTGGAGGGACAGGATCTCCTGCATGTGGGTCCTGTCTGACGGACCGAAAATCCAAATATGGATGAGACATCTGGTCAATCCAACTATAATATATAAACATAGTTATATGTGATTTTCGAGAATAATAATAACAAACAGATAATATCAAACAAATTGGTGGAGAAATATACATGAATAAAAGTATATTGAAATATCATGATACAAACGAATTTATTGCCATATAACCTTGATTACTTGATAATGTCTATTACTAGAGTCAAATGCAGATTTAAAAAAAAAAAATTGTTCACTTGGTTGCGTCCAGATTTTTTTTTCTGCGCCAGGATCTAGCGTACGCCGTAGGAGGCAAATTTCAAAAAAAAACTCCAACTCCCTATCTCCAACAATTATATTCTAGCTCTACGCAAGTATCTGACGTACGCCAGATATCTGCGTAGAGAAATTTGGTCTTCTACGCAGAAATCTGGCGTACGCCAGGTTTCTGCGTAGTGATTTGTAGTGCGAAACGTCAAAAAACGTAGTGCATATAGTGGGACCGAAAAATTATGAGTAATTAGAAAGACCAAAATTAGTTTGTTACTCAAATTGCCATACTTGAAATAACTTGAAAATCAAGCAAACCCGTAAAACTAAACACTTGTCCATAACTTAAAAATTGATCCAGCCTGGGCATTCTGAAGATGCCGTACACTGGAGGAAGTTATGGTCTTTAAAGGTTGTTCCTAAGGCAAAGAATTTCCTTTGGAGAGATTTAAAGCATTTTTTGCCTTGTTTGATGAATCTTCAGAAAAGAAGGGTGGTTTACTCTTGCTACTGTTCTTTATGTCCTTCTAAGAGGGAGTCTGAAATTCATGTGCTGAAAAACTACTCTGCTGCTCGGTTTTTCTGGAGCTTCTTCCCGCAGTTGGAGCCAATTCTTACATTGAGGCCTGAGTGTCTCTGGGAGTGATGGTGTTCAATCCATTCTATTCTCTCTCAGAATTTAGTTGAGCTTTGGTGTACTGTTGTTTGGGCTTTATGGGGCAACAGAAATGTTAAGATTTATGGCGAAAATGTTAAGGATCATGTTCAGCTGGTTCAGTTTGTTCACCATCAGCGGCCTCCTCCCTCCTTTTCTTCTAGTAGGCAGCTCAGTTTTCTCCTTGTGGAGCATGATCCTATAATTTATGCTCAGTCGGTTACTAACAGTTGTAGTTTATTTTGTGATGCTAGTCTATCCTCGACAGGTATTGGTGCCATTGGTTTTATTCTGCTTAATGTCAATGGGTCCTTGATAGTACTAGGGAGTAAGTTTTCAAAACCTAGTACTATCATTGACACATTGGAAGCTGATGCTATCCTTTGGGGCCTTCAGGTTGCTGAGCAATATGGGATTCGGAAGGTGCAGGTTTTTTCTGACTGTATGAATGTTGTCCATGCTTGTGTTTCACCCTCTTCTGCACGTACTTCTACAGGTCTGATTGTCCATGCTTGTGTTTCACCCTTTTCTATGGGGTGTTTTCATCAAAAAAAAAAAAATTGATCCAGCCCACTTGATTATTTTGATGGTAAGTGTTAAATCACGTATATTAGATCAGGAAGCACTATAACTGTTCTCGTTCCATATATGACTAAGGTTTTTTCTAGTGTGCCCATGAACACACTCTAATAAGCCCATTTTTAGTAATATTTTTTTTAGACATTAGTTTAATTTTTTTTTCTTAAGGGTTTACTCATTCTCTATTAGTAATACGGTATTTTTCTAGTGTGTGCACATGAGCATGCTCTAACAAGTTAAAGTATGAAACTATTTACAAAATATTTCCTAATAAAGAATAAATAAACTCTTAAAAATAAAAAATAAACTAATAACTAAAATAATTATTATAAAAAATAAACTTATTAGAGTGTGTCTACTAGAAAAAACCTTACTAATATTAAAACTTACCCAACTCATGGTTATTTTTTATTAACTTCTTCGGAGCCATCATTTGTTAGGGTTGGGTTTGGGGATTAATGACAATATTGTAAATTTCAAAAGTAGTAGGGTTGTTTTAGGAATTTAATATTGATTTTTCTTTTGTGTGAAATTTCACGAGTTGGCAAGGCTTGTGACTTGTGAGTGTAGTTCATACAGGAGAACCTTCAAGTCACAAATTTAACTACATTTTTTCAACTATAATGGTTTAATATCTTCTTAAGAAAACTATTCAGGTAACGTAAATAAATCGATAAAATTCAGATTATAATTGTAAATGAATAATGTGTCACCCTACCTGATGTGAAATAGTGGTCCCTACTCGTATTTTTACATATGTTCATCCTCTCTCACATATTATTTGGGGTGGTTGCCTGGGGGGACAACTTTTTGTACCTTGAGTAGTGCATTTGATAAGTTTCTAAAGAATTTAGCTGGATATGTTATATCTAATACGCCTCAAATTGAGTAATTTTTTTATCTTTGACCAACCGATTTAATCTGGTCCGAAATAACTGTCACTAAAGGCAAGTTTAGTGTCGTACGTCGCTGGAAGTACTCGAACCCAAGACTTTCTATTAAAACATTTAAAATGTTGAGTACCTACAAAACGTTATTCTTTTTAGCTTTTTAGTTTTGATCACTTTTGGTTATCTAACAATGAAAGTTTTGTGTAATGAAGTAAACGTTATGTAAATATTTTTGACTTTTTAGTTTTGCTCACTTTTGGCTTATCATTTTAAGTTCATGTTATTTCATATTGATTATTTCAAGTTTCTTACCAAAAGTAGTATTCTCAAGTTATCAATTGAGCACGTGTATTATCACATATCTATATACTTATGATTTAAGAATGATAATAAATTAATAACCGAGAGAGAATTGAAATCATGCAAATTTATGTGTTATGTTCCGTAAGTCTAAATGCATCATGCATTACTCTTGACTAGGCAGAAAAGACTATTTATACGCAAAGCAAATGCCGAGGCTCTTACAAACAAAATGTGGATAGGTTCAATCAACATTGAACCCACGTTTCATCTACATTGTATACGTGAATTCTCATAGAGGCTTTTCTTCTACATGATTTTTTTTATAGTTGCTATTTCACGATTTACCTATTATTTTTTAGAGCCCTATCTAGGGGTGTTCATTCGGTTCGGACCGGGTTTTTGGGCATATGTGGACCGAAGACCGGACCGGATAGGTCCGGTTCGGTCTTAATCCGGTCCGGTCCGGATTTAATTTTAAAAAATAAAAAAAATTAAATTTTTATTTAAAATCTATAAAAAAATATCTAAAAAATATTTATAAAACATATATACTCCTAATTTATTAAATTTAAAAAAATATCTATAAAAAAAATATATAAAACATATAAATTACAAAAAAAATATTTTTTTTTTAAATTCCGGTCTTCCGGTCCGGACCGGATTTTTTCCGGGTTTGGACCGGACCGGAAACCGATTTTGGGGAAATGGTGGACCGGAGACCGGACCGGAATTTTACCGGTCCGGTCATTTCCGGTCCGGTCCGGTCCGGTCCACCCATGAACACCCGGTCCTATCCATGTTTGTAGTCAACTAATAAACGATGATGCACATCCCTAGTCAATCGATGGAAAGAGACGCACCGTAGTCAATCGATATACGATAACGCTATGTCAGTCGTCAATTGATGGACTATGATGCCCCGTCCGTTACGGATGACGTTCCATTCATGGTTTTGGAAATCTTAAAAAATGGTATTTTATATATAATCAATCTCAAAGGCTTATTCGTTAATTAGACCCTTCAATGGTGATATTATAAATGAGTATTAAATTTAATTTTTAAAATAAGAAAAATGACAAATATTGAATAAATCAAAAAGTGAGTCTCTCCAATCACCTTTTTGACATTGTTTTTATAAAAAAATCGAACAAGTTTGCAGAAAGGAATTCAGAATAGTAGACCTACCCCGTGAAAAAAAAATCATTGCATCTTGTTCTTGACAGACAAAAAAATATGAGTACTTAATTGGTTATAGAATTGTCATTTAGTTTAAAGGAGTTCTTATTTTCACCCTTTAAAATTTGCTATATATACCCATTTGATGAATGGACAAAATTATCCTCCGTTTTTTAGGTTTTTTTTAATCCAAATTCCCAATGAACACTGGTAGCAACTAAAGAATTAGTTAAATTAAAAAAGTATTGTTAAAATTATTTAAGTTTAGTTAAATATTATTAAGTACATATTAAAATTAGTTAAATTAAATAAGTATTGCTAAAATTATTTAAGTTTAGTTAAATATTATTAAGTAATACTAAAATTAGTTAAATTAAGTTAAGTAGCTTTAATGACATACTGAAATTAGTTAAATTTTATTATGTAAATTTTAAGCATATACTAAAATTAGTTAAGTAGTTTAAAAATATCATGTTGTTCAGTCAATATATTACATCTCAATTTTAGTTGGTACATGCTTAAATTAAATAAATACATATTAAAATTATTTAAATTCAGTTAATTAGTATTAAGTACATATTAAATTTTTTATATTTAGTTAAATAGTTCTAAGTATATATTAAAATTAATTTAATTAATTAAGTAAGTTTTAAGTACATAATAGATTACGTACATATATAAAAAATATAAAGGTATCCATCCCTAATGGGTAGCAGAAGAGTGGAGCTACCCATCCCCAATGGACAGCGGAAAGATTTTGAAATACCCATCTCCAATAGACACCAATACATGGGTGTGTATAACAAAAATAAAAGGTTAAGAATATAAACTCTCTGGTTTAATTGGACATTTGAATCAATATGAGCCGTCTGTCTTGGTTACAATGAACTGTAAACTTGCTAGCATCTCATCACAAAAGTTGCTTTAAATTGTAAAATTATGGAAACTATTCCTCAACAATTATGATTCAATTGAATGGATACTGGACAGTTTTAAAGTATACTGACAATATTGTAAGTTGGAGTGAAGTAGTATTTCGAAGTACTCTGATAATTTTACAATCTCGGAGTAATCTTTAAGTGCTGGAAACAAGAAAATTAAAGAAAATCTTACAACAAAAAAATACAATGGAGTATATTATATGAACAAAGTTCTCTTCTTCTATGAGCAGAGACATACTTGAAACAAAATGGGTCACCACAATTGTATATCAAAACCATCTTTTGGAGCTCCGAATGATTCTGTTCTCATCATTTTGGATTTCACAACTTTGATTCCTTATTAAACTCTCTTTGACAAGCAACAATTATACTTTTTCTACCCAGTCAAAGTCGTAATTTAGTTGAATACAACTACTAATCCCACAAAAACATTGTTTATCATCATGCTACAACCCTAATTTCTAGAACAATATTAATATCAATCAGATGTGTGAATGAATTCACTAGTTTAGGTTACAGTCCGAACATATTTTGGCTTAGAGCCAGAAACTACCTAACATCAATAAATTACCCAAATAAAAAATCGTCCGACATGAACCCGCCTTACCTAAAATAGTTCCATCATGAATATAGTTTCCAGAAATATTGCTTGTTATGAAAGATTCACAAATCCTTGACTGGATGGTTGTTTGATCATTTTGTTTCCACAAACCATCATGTTTCTACCTACCAAATCCAGATATAAGCAAGACTGTAAATTATATTGCCAACTTCAACCATAAACATGCCTTCATTGCAATCTACCAAACTAGTTTGGCATCCAACTAACATTTACATGGGCCAATGTTACTCATCATTAATGGTGATGGGTGCAAGACTCGTACAAACCAATTTTATGTAGAAGTTCCATTGGAAACCCTGATGTTTGATGCTCGGTTTGTAATTCATTTCATCCTCTTAAACAAAGTCCTCCATAGATCAACAGAAGGGGATGGCTGCAACATATGAAGAGGAAAATATTTCTACACCGATTGCCCTTTCCAATGAATTATCAAATCTTTTTTCACTTCATTTCCAGGAGAAATTCACGGTTAGAAAAGGGTTAAAACAGGAGAACCTGGACAAGGCGGTGAAGGCTTTTAACAGTGAGGTGTACAGAATCAGGTTGCAAGAGTTTGGTGGTGTAATAGCTGGTAAACCTGCACCAACAGAAAACTCGCAATTGATCAGTGCCAAAAAAAATTACATATCTCATGGAATTTATAGTATACAAGGCATTAGCTTGAAATTCTCTGTGCAATGTTATGAACATCTGGAGGAGATAAAAGATGTTAAGGATAACTAAGAAGATCATATCATTTTAATACTCTGACAAATTAAGAGGCTCCCCTAGGCAAACTCTAAATGGTAAAAGTATTCACATCATAGCAGAATATGCTCAGATAACAGGGTAGCCGAGCTAAAACCTACTTATGATTGGCTGTACAAGATATTAGCTGAAGACCTCACTTAAAGCAGAATGCACATTCATAATGCTATCCCAATTGATGAAATTCTACCTTTTCATTTGCTTATGACAGTGAAGGAAAAAGTAGTTTATACATTATGTAAATAACAAAGTCTCAGCACTTGCCTTCTTTTGCAACTGAATATAAAATGGTTGGAGAACCAGAAGTGATATTTTGTGTACAGCATCATCGTTCTGCACAACTTTCACTTGGACTTGGAATATGAGCCCTCCTGCAGCTGGAAGAAACTCTTCCCTTTGCTCCAAGATTATGAGCATTATCTTCACCAGATAAACTTGCATATTCACACTCCAATTCACTCAAAGAATGGTCCTCTTTGAGTTCATTTTCTCTCTCTGATAATTCCTGATCAGTAGATTTTGATTCTGTATCATCAGTATCATCTTCACCGGATAAACAGCCATCATCCCACTCCAATTCACTCAAGGAATGATCCTCTTCGAGTTCATTTTCTGCCTCTGACAATTCTTGGTCAGTAGAAGTCGTTGCTGTATGTGAGGCACACCTGAAGCGATCATTGGCCGAAGTATGAGCGTCATACGCTCTTGTAAGAATTTGTCCTGAATTTTCCGTGTTTTTACCCAAATCACCACCAAGTGGATTGGGGCTATTGCAGTTTTGGTTGCCATAGAGTGCAATATGTCTATAATATAGTTCCAGTTCCTTCTCAGCAACCGCAATGAAATGCCTCACAGATTCCAGAGACTGCTCATACTTGGATTTCTCCAAGGCCTGGATAACCCAAGAATAGAAAATTAACAGCTTGAGAAGAACTCACAAATGATCCTAGAACACACAAGTGGTCCACGTCTTTTGGGCTATGCAAGACAAAAGAATCAAGAGAAGAATTTTTTAATGAACATTATAATGAGAATATGTAATTCATAGATTCTGTTATGCTTGTCAAAGAACGTATATTGCAAAGTGATGAATTACATGAAGTCTCAGCTGTGGTTTTCCCTAACTTGAAAAAGTAATAATTTTGAGCAGCTGTGCATAGCAGCTCAAAAAGAACTTTACTCAGCTTGAAAAGGCTCTCATGCATTTACAAAAGAATGAGGGGGAAAAACTCAAAATATCTACGAAGCACATTGGAATCTAACTAGATATCAAACACAAGAATGGGGCAAAAAATTCTGAATTCCTAATCCTGAAATCAGTTTATTACAAATGGATAAAATTACAAGTGAGAAAATTGTTATCAGCAATGATTGTAAAACTGAAATAAAATCATCATGCCACTTACTGGCAGGATTTTGATAATAAGTTGGCAGCAGAAACAACAAATAACTTTAGATATGAACTTCAAAGTATCACCTCAGCGACATTTGGAAGCCAAAACCAAAACATAGTCAAAATGTGGCTTATTTAAAGTCCATGCTTGTTCAATATCCAAATCATCCGGAGCAAAATTTTCTGCAAATACACTTATACGAATGTGCGTAAATGGAAAACAGAGACGTTCAATTCAAGCCAATTGCAGTCACCAATTATCATTAGAATCTTCAATAATTACTATATTCAGAGCAACTTTCGTATTTTTCTACACTTATAGACGATACCATTCAAAGCTCACTGGCAAGCTTAATAACCCTAGTCAAATTGATTCATAATGAGAAAAGGGGAATACATCTTCAACTTCATTTGGAATTGGGTAGGAAACAGTAACCAGTTATGATGCATACATCTTTAGATATACTAATTTTATGGTTTTTCAATTGCACTTCATATTTGCAGAATACTAACAACAATTGCCAAGAAGAAAATCAGTGCAGAACTGTCTATACCAATACCTCTCCTTCAGCTTCTTGTATTTTAACAGTGCAAAATCGGATAGATTTTGGAGGCAATCACATGAACTTTATCAAACTTCAGAGCAAGTCATAATGTATTTACTAAGCAAAGGAATGTTAGTGATATTATCTTTAGATTCACCAAAGATTGATAATGCTTATACCAGCAAAGCTCTTAAACCCTGAAAAAGGGCATACCAAAGGGAAAAAAACAATTCCCGTTTCCTTACAAACCAATTTTAAATAGAGTTCCACCCAATCTTAATATCATTTCAGTTCAATGCACACAAACTCAAGAAAAATTCCTTTGAAGGTAACCAAGAAGAACATAAGCTTTAAACAATAACAAATTAACAGAAAAGTAAGGTTCATAAAGGTTGGAAAGCACACCCTTTTCTTCGATAATGTGTCAATTGGTGACATGACTTCAGGCTGCACATAATTTTTTCCCCTGTAAAATATCATAGTATCATCTCCAATAATCTGAATAGGAATGCCACCACTCATCCTGGCTATTTCCTGAGCATATTCCTGAATTTGTCCTGGTTTGCAAGGCTTGCAGAAGACTTTGACTGTTTCGTGTTTCTTCCAATGCATATGCATATTGAGAATAACACCCCCAAATATACCTCTTCTTCCAACTGGCACATAATTAGATGCTTTCTGGCCCATCTTCTTCAGATAAAACCTCTGTTCCCCTGTTAGTTCATGTGGTTGAACCATAGGACCTTGAAGCTTAGGAACTTCATATCTTTTAAGTCGTTCTATCAACAATTCCTCTTTGATTCTAGCCTGCAGATAGCAGGAACATAAAAGAAATAAGGAGACTGCTCGTGACTGACATAAAATATCAGCTTATACTCAGATCAGCAATATCAAACCGTGCATTGTTTTTTCGTGAAAAATTTATGTTTTTTTTTCCTTCTAAAACAAGGTAATGTAAATAAAAAGATATATATCATAAAAGCCATAATTACTATAGAAAAGCAGTATATCACAAAATAAATCTATCATAGGAAAAAGAAAAGGCGAATAAAACAAAATTTACAATATCTACTCCATCAAATATATGCATGACTTCACTTAAGCATGATTTTGTACAATTAGGATTGAAAACATGTAGAGAACCAAATCACTTCTTTCAGAAGAAAAAAATAGCATTGCAACCATGATTTCAAAAAATCTCTTTGCAGTATATCACTATATTGGGATTATTGGGTTGCCAGAAAGCTTGGGAAACTCTTCTCATTTACTTAAACTTCTTTACAAGCCGCGTTAACAATATATTTTCATACTGGTTCTTCAACCAACAACTATAGATGAGAAAAGAGCTTTCTGCAATACCAAAAGTTCGTACAAATATATCCATGCTGGTTAAATCATCTCTCCCTCAATCAAAGCCTTAGTCAAGGTACACAAGCATTCTACTTTTCTCTTACAAGCATTGCCCTTAGTTCACTTCTGTCATATGCCTGTTAGTTTTCTGTTTTTCATTAAATCTCAATATGTGATATTACCATCTCACAGTACAAAAATTGACCCACATTGGATGTTTTCCCAGAGATTCTATTAACCTAAAGCCAATAAAATCTAACATATGCTTCAGCAATATTAGCTGGTCCAAGTTGCAGAAACAATTGTCTTTCAGAATTGACAGCAGAACTTCTAAGTTGCAGAGATAAAAGTAGAGATCATGATAACTACATAAGAAAACTACTTATGGCTGATCAAATCCAAGCTTGCGTTGTAACTTGTAACTGTAAAATAATAAACTTGAAAAGGTAGGTTTCAAGCCACAAGCCAAAGAAGCTTGAAGAATTAGCACATTCCAACCTCGTATACAGGAAAGAATGGATATGAATTTAAATTAACAAGCAAAATATCACAATCTTCCATCTTAATTCAACTATTGAATTATGAATGGAAAACAACAAAATCCAATTGATATCAGCGATAATGAGATACAAAGATGAGAGTAATTTCGAGCCCTAACCTTTTCGAGCTTGTACTTAATCCGTTCCTCAGCATTTGCGAACCTCTGCTTCCTCTTCTTCCCTTTGACAGTGAGACGCCGGGGATCCTTCTTGTTAGCGGCCTTCCTCTTCTTCTTCTCTCTCATCCGCTGCATCTTCAGCCTCTTCTTCGTCTTCCACTTCTCCTTCTTCGGAGGATCGAACTCCTGCGTCTCGAACTTCGGTTTTCCGTCCGAAATCACAAGATTCACGGTGCCGTAACTGAAATTTCTGAACTGCCATATCTTGTTCTCCGCTCTGGATCTTTGCAAATGTGAGATAGGCGAGTGAAGTGGAATTGTACTGCTATGAATTAATCTGCAGCAACAAGAATGCGGTGAGAGTGAATTCGGCGTTTTTTCGAGACTTGAGAGAGGGAGAGAGTGAAGAAGAAGAAAAACCTTGAAGAAGAGGAGTCGAAGAGAAAGGATTGGAGGTGGTGGGAGATGACAACTCGTCGAACGCGGAACAAGGACGCCATAGCTGTAGTTATTTCATTCTTCTGCGACGATGATTATTTGATTCGGACTATGAACCGGTTTAGGATCTGTTCGGTATAGCTGATACTTATTGGGACTGAACTGGGTTGAAGCGGAAGCTGAGAAATTAAGCTGGGGTTGAACTGAATTGAGACTGAAGCTGAAGTTGAAGGCTAAAATCTTATGACACGTTCGATATCAATGACTTATCTAGACTTATTTTCAAGTAAAAATGACCAACTTGTCCTTATTTGAGGGGTATTGTTTTATCCCCAAATTTCAGAAATTTCGGTCATTCCCCCATCTCCCCAGAGTCGGCCTCCTTTCCCATCTTCGAGCTTGCAGCAGTCCCGCGAGGTTGGCTCCTTCCCGATCCAGGCAGAAACTCCTGCGAGGTTGGCTCATTCCCCATCCAGGCAGAAAAACTCTGGCGATTCCCCCATCTACTTGCTCCCCGACTCTAGGGTTGACCTCCTTTCCCATCTTCGAGCTTGTAGCAACTCCGGCGAGGTTGGCTCCTTCCCCATCCAGGCAGAAACTCCGGCGAGGACGAACTCTCTTTCGCTGCTGCCATCAATCTCACCACTGTTGCCATCAAACTCGCCACTGATCTTCGAGCTTGAGTTTAGTAACCTCTGCATTCGAAGGTACGTAGGTAGATCTACACTCTGCAACTAATAACAATTACCAGGAATCCAACATGGTTTCTGAATATGGCTAGCTAGCAAATATGGTTAAGGAGATTAGTCCATTTTAAATGTTGTTATCCATGAAACTTAAGTGATAGGAGTTTTGAATCTACCCTTTTGTTTTTATCAATCCAAGTAGATTTGACCATAGATGATTTGGAAAAGCTCACAAGAATGTTAAGGGGTACTAAAATCAGGCAGAAATGGCTTTCTGTCCACAAAAGGTCTCCGAAATAGGCCCTTAAAGTAGAAGCTATTGATTAAATTAGGGGTGAGCATCGGTCCGAACCCGAACCGAACCGGAAAAAAACCGAAAACCGAAAACACCAAAATCCTAAACCGAAAACCGAACCAAACTATATTGGATCAGTTCGGTTCGGCTAAAAACCGAATTGCCGACTGGGAGGAGTTGGAGGAGGCGGGCGACTGGGCAAGACTCGAGAGCTTGGAGGAGGCGGGCGACTGTGGAAGACTGGGAAGAGTTGGAGGAGGCGGGCGACTGAGCGAGACTCGAGAGCTTGGAGGAGGCGGCCGGCGGGCGACTGTGGGAGACCGGAGACTGGGAGGCTGGGAGCTTGGAGGAGTTCAAAAATCGAAACTTCGAATTGAAGAAGACGATGGAGTAGCCGAGTAGGTAGGGCCGGCTGAGGATTCTTCATTTCTTCATATGGGCATGCCGCATCCTTTCACTTATTTTTCATATGGGCCTGCCTTTCACTTATTTTTTTTTATTTCGGTTTAACTGAACCGAACCAAAATTAAACCGAACCGAAAACCTAAAATACATGAACCGAAAACCGAAATATTTCGGTTTCGGTTTGGATCGGTTTTTTCGGTTCGGTTCGGTTAAAAATTTCGGTTTAGCCGAACCGTGCTCAGTCCTAATTGATTGTGATTGTGACTGGCAACACATAAACAAGATACTTGTGACTTGTTCAATTTCAGTTCACTAGATTGCTGACAAAGGAGAAATTTCAGTTCACATGGAGATTAGTTTTATACATTCCTCAAAAAGTAGTGAACTTTTTTCAGATTATAATCTAGTTGCATACACCTAGAGAACTCTCTTCATAGACTGGTTTATACAAGGATGCTAAGCACTAGACTCATCAATCTACAATCTCCAACTTCTGTAACAATTAAGCAAACTAAAATAGAACCAGTCTTCACTGAACTTGGTATCTATGCAACAATTACATTAACGAAACACGAGTAAAGAATGAAGAAATTTTGCTAAATTAGAAGAAATTAAGCAAACTAAAATGTAATTGTACTAGTGCATAGATTTTTGTTTACTAACTATTGGTGATGTTAATAGGATGACGACCAATGTGATTTATATCAGCTCTGAATCCGACTTAGTCGAAGACATCAGTTACACCACTTACAGTACTGGAGAGTACAATAGTGGGGACCACCCAATTATTCTTGAAGATGATGATGATATTGAAGATGAAGGAGATGTTGTTGGTGATGATGATGATGATATTGAAGATGAAGGAGATGTTGATGATGAACCAACATCAGCAATACAAAGAGCTGAAGCTTTTCCATGTGACAAGGACAAGAGTTTTGTTGTTTTAATGAATCAAACCAATGTGGAGGGAGACTATCGTCTGGTATGCACCGCATCATTTATCATGTAAATTTTTGATTCAGATTACTTCATAATATTAACTTGCAATGCACATGATATGTAGGGTGTCCCGAGAAAACATGCTATTAAATTCTTGAGTTCTGCAAGAACCACTGAAGTCATCCTGGATTATGGTAGGGCTGCTTGGCCTGTGTTTGTCGCAAACAGTGGGAATCGCTACAGATTTGGCACAGGCTGGAGGCACTTTGTAATAGACAATGGATTGGAAATCAACGATGCATGTGTGTTTGAAATACTGAGTCGCCGCAATGTTGTATATAAAGTTACCATATTCAAAGCTTAGATGACTGTTTTTAGTATTATTTTGAATTTGAAGAATGTAACTCTATGGTGATGATTTTGTTGGTTTAAATTAGTTGTGTTGTGGATGCACTTTTCGAATGTTATTGCTTAATGAATGTTGAACAATGTAGTCATATTTGCTTAATGAATGTTTGAATGTTATTGATGCAGTAATGTGAATGAAACATGTTAACTTCATCAGAAAGTGAGCTAGTGAGCTGGAATGTTGTTCTGGCTGCAAAAGTGGTCCCTCCTATTTATTGGCTGCTGTTTTGGTTCAGTTTGCATTGTTGTTCAAGTGGTTGTTGATCTTGCTGGTATGGAAACTGTTAATAATCTTCGTGCATGTATTTTGCTTTCATTTATGCTTCTATGATTCTACTCTCTGGTTTTCTACTTGTTTATAACAATCCTCGGGCTTCTTAGTGCTCTTTTGCATTCAACTCCAGCAAGGATGCACACTAAAAGTCATTTATTTATTTATATATTTGAGACCTTGATAGAACATTATATATTGACTCCCACTTTTTCCCTGTCCTTCAATTTATAGTCTTTCTCCATTTTTGTAAATGCATACAACAGTTGCATGAAAAGAAGCAATGGCCAGAACCATCTATGAGCTACAAGTATGTGTTTGTTGCCTTATGTTGATAATTTGCTTTTTTTTGTATCCATTTGATGCCTCTATGTATTGTGATTTTGTCTGTCCCTTTTTCCTATGTTGATTACTTCAAATGAAAAATCTAGTTCCTTTTACATGTTATAGGAGGTTGGTGGCTGACTTATTCAGCAACCATTATCTCCTTTACTTGACATTATGGGCTACGAAAGGCAAAGAAAAAAATCAGCAACACATGAAATCATCAAAAAAATTGGATATGTCGAATGTTATTACAAAGTATACTAAAAAATAGAATCTGGCACTTTGATTCTGTGGTTGTTGAAATGTTATTACAAAGTATACTAAAAAACAAAATCAGCAACACATAAAAAACAGAATCAGCAATGCAGTGCCACTTGCGAGCTCTTGTTGAAGTTGTCGTTTAAGATCTGCCACTTCCTCTATGTGACTAGCTTCTTCCTCTCGGATATGATCCCTCAAATCCCTAGCAATCTCTTGAAACAACCTTGCCCTAGGCTCGGATTCTTGGACACCATAGATTGTGTCACCAACAGCCTCATTATGCAGTTATAGATGGACCATTATAGAACTGAAGGATCAACTGATAAAGCATAAACCAATCACTCACAATCAACACAAATGGATCAACTGATAAATCATAAACAAATGGATCAACTGACAAATGGATCAACTAATGGATCAACTGATAAATCATAAATGTGTTGAATGCACAACACTCATAAATCACTCTCGAATGTTCCATTCATTCTCTGAAGCATAAATGTACGCAGTCAGTTATATTCAAAATGTAGGCAAGCATAAATGTAAGCATGAATAAGCATTTGTGCACAGTCTACACATAGTTTCAATGATCAAATCCTGCAAATTGGTAACAATTCCTTGAAACCCCAGCCACAAGTCCTTGATCCAATTAATGACTAGTATCAACACCAAGTAGTTCAAAGGACAGATTCATATTTCAATTTCCACCTATGCACATCTATTCCTAGCTGCACTAAGCTCTCAAAGGACAGATTCATAGCACCAAAAATTGAATACTAATCATATTATCCTCCAAGGACACTTTACTGCTGCAAATCATACACTTTATTTACTGGACAAACAAACTAGTAACTCATAGAATCCAACAAAACCATAGATTATGTTAACAAAACCACTGTAAACACAATAATTGGGTTCGTACCGCCTAGATGTTGAAGAACACACGAGATGGAAAACCCTAGATGCTGGAGCACCACTTTCTTGCTGCTAATTTCGATGAAGGATGAAGAACACACGACATGGGAAGCCCTAGATGCTGAAGAACAGACGAAAACCGAGGAATCAAAGATCTGCAAAAGATTGATTCAGAAATGAGGCACGAATTTAGGGTTTAGGGTTCGTACCTGTTGTGAGGGAAGGATGAGGAGTGAGTTCTCATTGAAGGAACGATAGGGTTCGTAGATGCTGCGAGTGAAGAATGACGATAGGGTTCGTACCGCCTACAATTAAGTCGGAGGTCGCCGAGAGAGGAACCAAGAAAGACGACGATGAGGAAGAGGAGATCTGAGGTTCGAGGTTCTCGCCGGAAGAGGAAGACGATGGCGAGGAGGAAGATGAACCAAGAAGACGATGGTGAGGAGGAAGACGACCTCGACGAAAGCCGGAGATCCGAGGTTCTCGCCGGTCGGAAGAGGATCGATGGCGAGGAACAAAAAAGAAAGACAAGAGAGGAGGATGATATCGGGGTACATGGGGCAATTTCCAGGGAAAAAGATCGACAAGTCAGATCCAAATCAGATAAGTTGGGAAATGAAGCTTATGTTTTTGGCCAAAAATAAGTTAAAATAAGTCATTATAAGTCGCAATAAGTCGGAGGAATACCGAACGCGTTTTTGGGGTGGACTTAAGCTTCGAAGACTTATTTCAGAGGATAAGTCGCGATAAGTCGAGATAAGTCTCCTACCGAACGGACCCTTAATCAACTGGGCTGGCTGATTAAACCGGTACATTAGTCCACCTAGCGACACGGGTGAATAAACCGGTCCATCCGGCGATCCGGGTGGCTCGTAGACGGTCTGGCGTCGGATCCTCGACAACTTCATATGACTTGAGTCTATATCTATATCTATATCTATATCTATCTATCTATACTATATATAAAAGTGCAGTGCCTCTAAATGAACAGTGTTCAACCTATAAAATTATTTTCTTATCCTTCTTATTTTACAAAGCAAACTTGATCTATCTCTCTCCTCCACCGCCTTGATCTGTCTTCCATCTCTGATCTCCCTATTGTTCATCGCCTCACTACTTTGCTCTGGATCAACCTGTTCGCTTCACCTGCGCCCCCTCCTTCTCCTTCTCTTCTTCTTAAGAATCCGTTTCCACTGCCCAGTGCTGCCAGTTTCTCTTCCCTCTCCCCACCTCTACGCCGGCGACCTCGGCTCCTCCGATATGCTCTCTCTCTTTTAGGGCTTCATTTATTTGTTTTGTCTTCTAATTTTGTGTTTCTCTGTCTCGAATTGATTAAGTTTAGGGCTTGACGGATTGTTTAGGTTTGAGGGTTTATACCTTCCTTTGACGATGCCGCTGTCGTCGTCATCACACACCGCCAATCACCTTTTGTTGCACCCGAACTGCACCGTCTCCGCCTCCTTTGCGCCCAGGTAATCGTCCTTTAACGCCCTAAGGCTCCAGGTTTGTTGTCTACTCTTTTTGTTTTCCTTCTCACTTTGATTGGAATTGGGCGCTCTCTTTGTGGATTTCGCTTGATGTTCGTCATGATTTTTTATGATTTAGGCGTTAATTCTATGTGTGTGTAGTCGGATTTTCGCTTACTTAAGGTAATTTTATTTTGGGTTGATATGAATTTCGTTCTTGGATTGGTTGCTTCTGCAGATCAATAGACTCAAATTCCATGTCGAAATCAAACCTCTCAAAGTCTCTGATACGCCGTATTTTGTATGGCGTAGTTAGGGATTATTAGCACATTTATAGGAGACTTTGGCGGGGTTTTGGAGGTAAGTTGGTGTTTGAAGACGGAGCTCGAAGCCATGTAGGAGAGCTGGCGATCAAAAGACAGAAGTTGCTGGAGTGGAAACTGCGAGCTGACGCGACTAATGGCGACCAACGGTTAACAGATTTCCAGCAGAACCTTGGGGAGCACAAACCGCGATCGCTACCACCCGCGGTTGGTCGCGGTTTTCTGAGCGACTGAACAACTTCCGATTTTCTCGAACTGCTTGGCTGTTTCGTTTTGCTTAATTAATAGGTATTTAAGGGGCTCGGATTAGGGTTTGAGGCCCGGTTCAGACCTAGCCTCTTACCTGGTTTTTTTCCTTTCTTTTCTCTCAAGAACACTTAGTTTTTCTTGTCTCTTTTGGATTTGAATTGTGTGTGAAGAACATGAACCAGAACTAATTTCCTGTTTTGCCTAGCGTGGAAGCACAAAGTTAACTCG
The DNA here is from genome assembly GCA_027886185.1 of Rheum nobile. Lineage (NCBI taxonomy): Eukaryota > Viridiplantae > Streptophyta > Magnoliopsida > Caryophyllales > Polygonaceae > Rheum > Rheum nobile. The sequence continues at coordinate 3,487,788 of WOAB01000056.1, forward strand.
GTTGTAAGGTTCATTTCTCTTGTTCATCCCTTGTTGGATTTGATATTAATTTCCTTGAGCATATTTCAGATTTCTATATTTTTGACTAGATTGATCTCCTAGTTTAAATCTATAGTAATCTAGGTGCTGGATTTGGGATATACGGTGGAATCCCTAATCACTTGTAGCGATTACAATTGCATGAAATTGGTAAATTGAATTCAATTGTGAAAAGGAAATTGATTTGCATGGCGTACTTGCGTTGTTGAGTTTTTGCATGCAATCCATACATCTTACACTTCATGCTGCTGATTGAGCCAAACCTAGGAGGTTTTCTAGGATTATCAATTAGTAAGTGTTAACAGGATCGGTTGACTTGTTAAAATAAATAAGATCAGAAGAGGAACAAATCAAAATGGTGAATATGAACATGAGAGGAATCAATGATCAACTTGGTTAACTTCTGTGTGGAAACTTGCTAGGTGAAACTCCCTTTCTTCTTATTTTCTTAAGCTTGATTTTGGTGCTATTTCATTTGTGTAGTCTTAGTAGAAAACCAACCCCCCCCCCCCCCATTTGTTCTTTAAAGTTGATAAATTAGTAATTACATAGAAATTGACGTGTTGATTCCCTTGGGTTCGACTCCTTACTTGCATGCTATACTCTAGTTGCATATTAGGATTACTTTGATAGCGCGCACGACTGAAAGTTAGCTATTAAATTTGGCGCCGTTGCCGGGGAATTAATAATTGTTCTTTCTCTTTGTAATTGTTTGTTTATCAACTTTTGGTGTGAACCTTCTGTATGGTTCACACCCGTGCTACTGATTCTCCCATTCTTGATTGTGATCCAGAAATTGAGCGGATATTTTTCAGGAATCGAAGAGCAGCCCGTGAACTTCTGAACCAACCAGAGATGGCTGATAGGACGCTGAGACAGTTGACTGTCCCGAACTTGGAGCAACAACCTTTGGCTATAACCATTCCCGAGTTAGCTGAATGAGTGAACTTTGAGTTGAAAGCAGGATTGATCCATGAGTTGCCTCATTTCCATGGACTTGCTGGAGAATACCCGAACAAGCACTTAGCGCAATTTCATGCGGTATGTTCTAGCATGAAGCCAAGGGGTGTTACTGCTGACACCATCATGTTGAGAGCGTTTGGGTTCACTTTGAAGGATTCTGCAAATGATTGGCTTTACTATCTTGCCCCGGGAAGCATCACGACATGGGCCGAAATGAAGAAAGCTTTTCTTGAGAAATACTTCCCGGCCACAAAGCTGAATAGTCTAAAGAGAGCCATTGCTACTATTGAACAACAAGGTTCTGAAAGCTTGTATGAGTACTACGAGAGATTCAAGCGGTTATGTGCAAGTTGCCCATACCATGGTTACAGTGATCAAGATCTCATCCTCTACTTGTTCAATGGCCTCTCGGATGAGGAGCGTAGAATGGTGAATGCCGCTTGTGGAGGTAACATTCTGAACAAAACTCCTCCCCAAGCTTTTGAGATGTTTCAGGAGCTATCTGAAGGCTCAAGGCAATTTAGCAAAAGAGAGAGTCTCAAGGCTGTGGGTTCTTCGTCCAAGATTGAATCCGATGTGAATGAGTTGAAGGAAATGATGAAGTGCTTTATGCTCAATGGCACTCCACCACAAGCCAGACCATGTGGAATTTGTACTGAAGTAGGGCACCCAACTAATGCATGCCCAACGCTTCAGGAGTCAAATGTTGAGGTGAAAGTTGTAGGAGGATGGCAACCAAGACCAAAATATGATCCATTTTCTAACACCTACAATCCAGGATATAGAGATCATCCAAATCTCAGGTGGAGTAATCAGCAAAATGTTCAGAATCCTCACCTCATGCAACAACAACAACCGAGGCCACCATACAACCCTAAACCTTCCATGTCAGTTGAAGAAATGATCAAGTCCTTGGCTCAGACAGTCATGCAGAAAGATGTTGAAACAAAGTCATCCCTCCAGAATCTTGAGAAACAAGTGGCACAAATTGCTCAAGCTGTGAGTAATCTAGAGGCTCGAGATTCGGGAAAATTACCGTCACAAACGGTAGTCAACCCGATGGAGAATGTGAGTGCAGTGACTTTGAGAAGTGGAAAGCAGCTGAATATAAGCCCTATTGCTGAATAGGGTGAATTGCAAGACGGTTTTGCAACATGTGAAAATAGAAAACCGCGATCTACCGCGTCCTACCGCGATCGCTGTTTTGACGATGAAAGCCCGCTGGATTCTGCAGAAGAGAGTCTGCAAGAAAAACCACGACCTGCCGCGCCCACTCCCGACCGCGGTTATACCCCAGACAGTTATGCAGAAACCTCGACTCAAAAACCGCGATTGCCTCCACCCGCGACCACTCGCGGTTTTGACCAGGATCCTCTTGATGATTATGTTCGTCCAAGCTTTCCACCTATATGCTCTCAGAAGCCGGTCCCTCCTTTCCCTGAGGCGTTGAAGGAGACTAGAAGACCGGAGAATGACAATGAAATATTCGAGACCTTCAATAAGTGTGAGGTAAACATTCCATTGCTTAAACTGGTTAAGAGTATTCCTAGGTTTGCTAAGTTCTTGAAAGAAATCTGCACTATTAAAAGGAATCAAAAATTGAAAGGGACACAAAAGGTCAAGGTTAGTGAGCATGTGTCTGCGGTGTTTCAAAGGCGAATGCCTAAAAAGTGTGGTGATCCAGGCATGTTTAGCATTCTATGTGTGATAGGTGATATAAGAATTGAAAGAGCTATGCTTGATCTTGGTGCATCTATCAATGTTTTGCCTTTCTCCTTGTATGAATCCCTAGGATTAGGACCCTTGCATGAGACCGGAATTGTTGTTCAACTAGCTGATAGGTCCAATGTGTATCTGAAGGGAGTAGTTGAAGATGTTCTTGTCATGGTAGGTGACTTGATATTTCCTGCTGATTTTTTTGTGTTGGATATGGAACATGACGAGCATGCGACACCTATATTGTTAGGAAGGCCTTTCATGAAAACAGCACAAACAAAAATTGATGTGAATAGTGGAACACTTACAATGGAATTTGATGGGGAGAAAGTGCAATACAACATATATGATGCTATAAAACATCCCATTGATGATCATTCCTTGTGTTCTATTGATGTGATTGAGCCCTTAGTTCAAGATGTGTTTGATATTACTTGTTGTGATGAGTTGCAATCTATTATAGAGAATGATGTAGTGGATCCACATGCAGAATTGTCTTTGTCCACTAACATGCAGGTAGTCTTGGCTCATTTGAATGTTGAAGGTAAGCATTCTCGTACTCATTTGGGCAGTGGCCCCATGGAACTAATAGTGCCGAGCAAGAAGCTCCTACCTTCTGTTGTGCAGACACCCGAAGTTGAGTTAAAGCAGCTGCCCAAGCATCTTAAGTACGTGTTTCTTGGGAAAGAGGAATCGTTGCCGGTCATCATCTCGAATAGTCTTTCCAAGGAGCACGAGGAGAAGTTGGTAGCGGTGCTTAAGGAGCACAAGATAGCTTTGGGATGGACGATTGCAGACATCAAAGGGATTAGTTCTTCCACATGTATGCACATAATTCTACTAGAAGGAGATCCCAAGCCAATCAGGCAGCCTCAGAGAAGACTTAACCCATCAATGACTAAGGTGGTGAAGAAGGAGGTGTTGAAGCTCCTACAAGCTGGTATGATTTTCCCCATTTCTGATAGTCAGTGGGTGAGCCCTACACAAGTTATGCCCAAGAAGGGAGGTATTTCGCTTGTGGAGAATCAACAAGGAGAGTTGGTCCCCACCCGGTTACAAACAGGATGGCGAGTATGTATAGATTACCGTAAGCTGAACGCGGTAACCAGAAAGGATCACTTCCCTTTGCCATTTATTGATCAGATGCTTGAGCGACTTGCCGGACGCCCTTTCTATTGTTTTCTTGATGGATACTCAGGGTATTTTCAGATTGCCATAGCACCGGAGGACCAAGAAAAGACGACGTTCACATGCCCTTTTGGTACCTTCGCATATCGCAGGATGCCATTTGGGTCGGGACATTTCAGCGGTGTATGATGAGTATTTTCTCTGAATATGTGGAAAACTTCATTGAGGTGTTTATGGATGATTTCACTGTGCATGGTGACAGCTTTGATGCATGCTTGGATCATTTGTCTTTAGTGCTCAAAAGGTGCATTGAAACCAACTTGGTTCTTAACTCAGAAAAGTGCCAATTCATGGTTGAACAAGGAATTGTGCTAGGTCATATTGTGTCAACTAAAGGCATTGAGGTGGACAAGGCCAAAACTGATGTGATTAAGACATTGCCCTACCCTACTAACGTACGGGAAGTGCGCTCCTTTTTAGGCCATGCGGGTTTTTATCGCAGGTTTATTAAGGACTTTTCAAAGATTTCATCTCCTTTGTGTGAGTTGCTGAAGAAGGAGGTTGATTTCGTGATGAGCAATGAATGCAAAGCGGCCTTTGATGAGTTGAAAGCACGTCTTACTAGCGCCCCTATCATTCAGGCACTGGATTGGTCTCGCCCTTTTGAGATCATGTGTGATGCAAGTGATCTTGCTGTAGGAGCAGTTCTTGGACAAAAGGAAGCAATAGCGTCCCATGTGATTCATTATGCTTCCATGACTTTGAACGGAGCACAAAGGAACTACTCTACCACCGAAAAGGAGATGCTAGCAATTGTGTTTGCCTTGGAAAAGTTTAGGCAGTACCTTCTTGGGACCAAAGTAATCGTCTACATCGACCACGCAGCACTTCGTTACTTATTGACGAAGAAGGATGCCAAGCCAAGGCTGATTCGGTGGATCTTGTTGTTGAGCGAGTTTGACATTGAGATTAGAGATAAAAAGGGGGCCGAAAACTTGGTGGCTGACCACTTGAGCAGGTTGGTAGGAGGAGATGACAAGCCTGAGATGCAAATGCAGATTCAGGGAAATTTCCCTGACGACACTTTATGTGGAGTTACTGCAGCAGCAAAACCACGACCCCACGCGAGCTACCGCGATCGCGGTTATTTTCCAGAATGTCAGACAGACTCCATCTCTGCAACAGACACAAAACCGCGATCGCCATTGCCCGCGGTCCCTCGCGATTTCCAACTTGATATGAATTCCGATGTTGCTCGAGAGGAGACGCTTCTTGCACTTAAAGCTTTTAAGCCATGGTATGCTCATATGGTGAACTTTCTCCTCATTGGAGAGTTTCCACCCAACTATTCCATGGCCCAAAGGGACAAGATGCGAAGTGATGCCAGATTCTATGTGTGGGATGACCCTTATCTTTGGAGGCACTGTAACGATCAAGTCATACGACGTTGTCTCCCAGATAATGAGGTACAATCGGTCTTAACTTTTTGTCATTCCTATGCATGTGAGGGACATTTCGGGGCTAACAAAACAGCTAGAAAAGTGTTAGACACAGGTTTTTATTGGCCGTACATCTTCCGGGATGCATACGCCTTTTGTAAAACCTGTGATAGATGCCAACGACTTGGGAATGTGTCCCAAAGGAATGAAATGCCACAAGCACCGATCATCTTTTGTGAGGTTTTCGATGTTTGGGGTATTGACTTCATGGGACCGTTCCCTAGTTCATACGAGAACCTATTCATTTTACTTGCGGTGGACTACGTTTCCAAGTGGGTGGAAGCGAAGCCCACCAAAACTGATGATTCGCGAGTTGTAGCAGGTTTCTTAAAGGAGAACATTTTTGCTCGTTTTGGTATCCCGAAGGCTATAATAAGTGATAGGGGCACTCACTTTTGTAACAAGACCGTGAGTGCTCTGTTGAAGAAATACCATGTCACCCAGAGAATCTCTACAGCCTACCATCCACAGACGAATGGACAAGCTGAAGTGTCCAATAGAGAGATCAAGACGATCTTGGAGAAAACTGTCGGGCCCAATAGAAAAGATTGGAGTTTGAGGTTAGACGATGCTTTGTGGGCTTATCGAACAGCCTACAAAACTCCCATTGGGATGTCTCCATATAGATTGGTCTTTGGAAAAGGTTGTCACCTTCCAGTGGAGCTTGAGCACAAGGCATTTTGGGCCGTGAAAAGGTGCAATATGCAGGTTGATGAAGTTGGAGAATTTCGGAAGTTACAGCTGCATGAGTTGGAAGAGCTCCGTCTTGAGTCCTATGACAACGCTGTCATCTATAAGGAGAAGACTAAGGCGTGGCATGACAAGAACATTCTGAGGAAGAACTTCAAGGTCGGAGATAAAGTTCTTTTATTTCAGTCACGACTAAAACTCTTTCCAGGAAAGCTCCGGTCTAGATGGACGGGACCGTATGTCGTTGCCCAAGTTTTCCCCCACGGAGCGGTGGATTTATATGATGGGGAGACGCACAAGGTTTTCAAGGTGAACGGACAACGGTTGAAGCCGTATCATGAAGGCTTTGACAATGGAGTTCTTGAGGAGGCACGTTTGGAGGTGCCCAAGATGGAGGTTTGAGTTGAGCACCATTGATTCGAGCCACGACGTTAAAAAAAGGCACTTCTCGAGAGGGAACCCGAGGTTTGTGATGCTTTAATTCTTTTTGAATATTTTTGTTCATTTTAACTGCCATTTTAGTGTGTTTGTGGTTAGGGAAGGATGCCCGAAGCGCAGGTTCAGTTGCAGTCTGCAGCCAAAACCGCGACCTCACGCGATCGCTTCCGGTCGCGGTTCTCCCCACTGTAAGTCCGTCCTTCCACTCGATGCCCGGAAAAAAAAAACCTACGGTTCTCAAAATCCCCAAATTCACCTCCTTCTTCCTCCAAACCCTACCTCCATTTTCCAAAACCTTCATTTCTTCCATAAATCCTCCATCTCCCACAACCTCCATCTCCACCCAAAACAACATCAAACTTCCATTTCCCACTGTAAGTCCATTTCCCACATACCCCAAACCTAACCCTTCACTCTCCCACTTCAAATTCCCAGCCGCCGAACTCTCCAAAAACCCCCTCCCACAAACGATTCATTTCACCTTGCCTCCACCGAGCTTATAACCCATCGCGACCACCGGCGAGCGCTACAAGCTAACCTTCACGGAGACCGGCGACTCCACGTGAGCAGAACCAGGCCCAAATCGCGACCAACCGCGATCGCGTCAGCCCGTGGTTTGTCTACAGAAACTTCAAGCCAAAAATCGCGATCGTTGTTCCTCGCGTCCACTCGCGGTTTTCCTCCGCAGACAGCAGTTGTGAGTTGCTCTTTGTCCTTCTCTCGCATTATTACCGTACTCATCATGGTTAGAGGAGTACGCAAGAGTTTGAGCACCCGAGAACGGGCTGTTAGGGACGCCCTCACTAGCAAGCCGATTTTAGTCACAAAATTCTTTGACATTCATGCTTTGCGAGTCCTCGGGTTAGAAGAGTGTTCATTACAGCTGCTTGCCCATGGTGGATTGAGAGAATTCATGAGTAGGAATGCTCCTACCTATCGGGAGATCACATATGATTTTCTGTGCTCGATTGTTGATGACAATGATGATGAATCTATCCGGTTTTATTTGATGGGGAAGGAATATAAACTGAGTTACGCCAACTTGAAAGCTATTTTTGGTGTCACAACTGAGTGTACCGAAAATTGGAGTGACCCAATCCAGAGTCATTTTAATTTCTGGCGCGCAGCAACAGGGCAAGAGCTTGAGCCATCTCGTAGTGAGTACAATTACAAGCTCACTCATCCTCCGCTGAGGCTCGCTCATAAGGTTCTCGCCATGACGTTCTTTGGTCAGGGCGAGGTCAACAAGATCTCAGCAATGGATTTGTCCACTCTTTGGTGCTTGATCCCGAGGAGTACCGTCATTCCGGATTGGGTCGAGTTATTCATCTGCAGCTGCCTCAAGCACAAGACGAGATCAGCTGGAAAGATTTCTATGGGGGGAATGATCACCTTCATTGCTAGGGCTTGTATCGGGGCTGACGAGTTTCTTGCGCCCTTGACTGGTTCACATGTCTATGATTTGGAGACATTGAGGCGTGCACATCTTTTGGAGGGAAATTCTACTCGAGGATACACATGGCTCTCCCTGGCAGGAAGAGTTCACAGGATGAGGCTGCCGCGACCGATGCCGTTTGGTCCGCGCTATCGGGATTTCATGTTGCCATCAGATCCACCTGGGGCCGATGAGCCAGGTCAGGCTGATGAGGAGATGGAGGATGAGCAGGAGGAGCATGTTGAGCATGTTCATGCCCCCATGAGTGATGAGGCATGCCCTTCCAGAGGATACGCTGGATCCTCTTATGAGGAATCTGATTGGAGGGGTGACATGGTTGCACAACTTGCCCGTATGTCGCTGAGGCAAGAGGATATGTATACCCAGTTCTCTGAGTTTGGGCATAGCATGAGAGAGGTGCAGACTACCCAGGAGGAGATGCAGCAAGACATTGCTACAATGAGGAGAGCACATGAGGAGTACTTCAGGGGTGCTGGCCCCTACTATCCACCACCACAGTGAGTCTTTGTCTTCCTTCCCTAATCATTTCAGGTCCTTTTTGTATCACATTGAGGACAATGCGTCATTCAAGTATGGGGGAGGGGATAATGCTTTACATTGTACATATCTCATTGCATTATATTTGTGACTAAAAAAAAAGAAAGGAAAAAGGCATATATAAATCCTTGGATATGCGGAAAACCCGAAAGGGCCGCATAGGCAAAAAGAAGGTGACTCGCTCAACACTAGATTGAGGCAAAAATGAGTCTTGGAGTGATGCGAGATTGGTGAGCCCATCTATAAAAAAAAAAAGTGGTTAGGTGAAAACCTGAAAGGGCGCCTAAGAAAAATGAGTGTGAGTGATCTAGGACTTTCTAGCTTGGCGTGGTGACATAAGTGGACGGAGTATAAGAGGATTCGGGTAGGCCACCACTTGGAGGGATAAGGTGTAGTTGGGTTCTTTTTTATTGTCTTTCGCATTGCTCTATTTGGTTGTTGATTTGGTTGGAATGTTTATTGTTGAGTTGTTGTAATCTCTAGACAAGGTTCGTCATACTTCCTGAGACCTGGATTGCATATATTGGTGAGGGTAGCTTTTCTTTAGTTACTCGAGACGAGTAAGGTCTAAGTATGGGGGAGTTTGATATGTCGTATTTTGTATGGCGTAGTTAGGGATTATTAGCACATTTATAGGAGACTTTGGCGGGGTTTTGGAGGTAAGTTGGTGTTTGAAGACGGAGCTCGAAGCCATGTAGGAGAGCTGGTGATCAAAAGACAGAAGTTGCTGGAGTGGAAACCGCGAGCTGACGCGACTAATGGCGACCAGCGGTTAACAGATTTCCAGCAGAACCTTGGGGAGCACAAACCACGATCGCTACCACCCGCGGTTGGTCGCGGTTTTCTGAGCGAGTGAACAACTTCTGATTTTCTCGAACTGCTTGGCTGTTTCGTTTTGCTTAATTAATAGGTATTTAAGGGGCTCAGATTAGGGTTTGAGGCCCGGTTCAGACCTAGCCTCTTACCTGGTTTTTTTTTCCTTTTTTTCTCTCAAGAACACTTAGTTTTTCTTGTCTTTTTTGGATTTGAATTGTGTGTGAAGAACATGAACCAGAACTAATTTCTTGTTTTGCCTAGCGTGGAAGCACAAAGTTAACTCGGTTGTAAGGTTCATTTCTCTTGTTCATCCCTTGTTGGATTTGATATTAATTTCCTTGAGCATATTTCAGATTTCTATATTTTTGACTAGATTGATCTCCTAGTTTAAATCTATAGTAATCTAGGTGCTGGATTTGGGATATACGGTGGAATCCCTAATCACTTGTAGTGATTACAATTGCATGAAATTGGTAAATTGAATTCAATTGTGAAAAGGAAATTGATTTGCATGGCGTACTTGCGTTGTTGAGTTTTTGCATGCAATCCATACATCTTACACTTCATGCTGCTGATTGAGCCAAACCTAGGAGGTTTTCTAGGATTATCAATTAGTAAGTGTTAGCAGGATCGGTTGGCTTGTTAAAATAAATAAGATCAGAAGAGGAACAAATCAAAATGGTGAATATGAACATGAGAGGAATCAATGATCAACTTGGTTAACTTCTTTGTGGAAACTTGCTAGGTGAAACTCCCTTTCTTCTTATTTTCTTAAGCTTGATTTTGGTGCTATTTCATTTGTGTAGTCTTAGTAGAAAACCAATCCCCCCCCCCTATTTGTTCTTTAAAGTTGATAAATTAGTAATTACATAGAAATTGACGTGTTGATTCCCTTGGGTTCGACTCCTTACTTGCATGTTATACTCTAGTTGCATATTAGGATTACTTTGATAGCGCGCACGACTGAAAGTTAGCTATCAGTCTCCATCAGCCTTAGCCTTCAAAATTTCCTCCAATTGGGAGTTACTGTCACTGCCCACCAAGTGTTCGACGAAAGTCCCAGCAGGAGAAGTGCCTAGAAAATAGGTAATTCCTTGCAAAAATGCAATTCCCATTCTCTACTGATGTGAGTTAGAGTTCAGCCAAAATGTTTTAGGGAAGAAAAAAGGTGGAATTTCTAAGTGTCATATTGTCTATACCAGCATTTGGAAATGTCCAAGTCATGTTTAATTTCTTTTCATTCTCTAAGAATGTGTAACACCCCCAACTTATTGTCGAAAATGCCACACGCCAGTGACCTCAGACGTTGTTGTCCGATGTCACCCAAGGCTTTAATCAGAATAATTAATCTTAAATAAACATAATAAATAATGAAAGGTTAAACAACAAAAAATATTTTTAAATGAAACTCAACCATTTATATTAAAAGATCTCTCATCAAACGAGAGAAGTGTTTTTACAACAGAGTAAAATTACAGCGGAAGACTTTAAATTACACAGCGGAAGACTTCAAGAATAAACCTAATACATGACTAGGTTATAAAAATGCATATTAAAGTAATACTTAACGACTTTGAAATACCGACACTGAAATCTGCAACTACAAGTCTCTTCTTCAACGGTTACTTTGGACTTCGGGGACCAACCACTGATATGCCGTATAGGACGGATGACACCAGCCAACCATGCAAGGAATAAAACCCGGTTGGTTAGTCTAATGAAAGACTATGCAAGGGTGAAAACAGAATGGTTCTAGTGATCGTAACCGTTTACTATCATTGTCCCTCGAATAACAACCGAAGGAACGATATATAACCCGAAACTTTTACGGAATGATTAAAGTTTATACATGCCCTAAAAAGGAAATGAGCCTTATGGGAAACGTACGAAGAGAAGACTCCAAGAGGTTGAGTCTTACGGGAAATATATGAAGAGAAGACTCCCAAGAATTGAGTCTTATCGGAAAGTATGACAAGTGTTCGGGAATATTATAATTACACACAAGCGTTTAAAAGCGACTTGACTATTTGGGTCCACGACCAACCTCACCGCTCAGTGCGAATCCAGATTGGAAAGAGGACTTACTATAACCGAAGTCCAGACGAGGTTCCAAGTTGTACTTCTCGCCCAAGGTTCATTAATTATGTGCATAGCGGCACTTATCTTATTTAGTGACAAAACGTACATTTACGTTATAAGCTTTTATCATATAAATATATCATCTCGATACGAGAGATATCTTGGGAGCGTATTCCGAAAGAATTGGCACCAGCTGTGTGCACCTCCCCTATACTCGGATAGGGGATGGTCATGACCAGAGAAATGGTGTTAGGGCTTGGTCATCCTATCCACCATGGTTATAAAGAAACGGCTAGACCTCGCAAGGTACATAGCGTTCCTACGAATACTCGTTCTAACTAAACAGTTAAAATCACACAATAGTCCACATCAATGCCATTCTGGCAATATATATATATAATAGCGTTGTTTCTAACAGTATATACAACCTATTATAATATCACTTTTTAATTGTATCATTTATAAAATCTGTTCCCAACGAAAACAGTAGTTCATCCCAATTTAATTAACAATTAAACAATTGATAATTAATGGAAACACGGAATGATAAGCAAGAGCGAACCACCACTTGCCTTAAGTAGATTCGACGATGAATCTAGACGAGACGACTACTGTTGATATCCTTTCCGGGAGTATGACCTCTGCTACACGATAACTCTAGCAAGGCTACGAGTCCACACGCGATCCGACAAATAACGGTATAAACTGACAAAATAATTAATATCAATTAATTTATTTTGACGAACTCAAGTATTTAAATCCAATAAATTTTTATGATTTATAAATCATAAAAATGTTGATTGAATTTTTCTAAAGACAGATACGGATAAAAGTGGGTCGAAATTATATCGATCGATCTAACTCGGGGTTAAATCTGGACAGATAGGGTATTGGGCTTCTCGGCCCAACTCAAAAGCTGGCAAAGCCCCCCCCTCCTTCCTCCCACATACAACAACTCACAACCGCGAGCGGCACCGAGCTCGACCCCGATGGCAGAGACCGGCGACGGCGGCGACGAGCTCGGGTTCTCGCTCTCGGACACCTGCGCAGCACCACACCCCTCCTGGATGCACACGGCGGCGACCAAGAACTCCGGCGAGGCTCGCAAACTCCGGCGACGACACGACGAGGCTCCCAAGGCGAAGGCTTCGACTCCTCACGACGACGGCGACGACAGCTCGGACGAGGGCTGCCTTGCACCTCCCAAGCACAACTCCGGGGCTGCTACAACCACTGGCGGAAGCTCCGGCGACTCCTCGAAAATCCGGCGAGGCTTGAACTTCCGGCGAGCAAGAAAATCGAGAGGGAGAGAGGGATTGGGATGTGAGTGAAGATGGAGGCTCACCTCCCCTCCTTATATAGGGAAGGAAGGCTTCACCAACAGACAACCTAGCCGGTGCACCCCCCCCCCCCTCCAGTGGATCGACACCACGCGGAAGAAGACGAAGGGCGACGCTGGGCATTTTTCCGCAGTCGCGGTGGGTACTGCTGCGGTCGTGGAATTGCCTAAAATAAATATTTGTACCCAAACAAATATTTTAAGTTTTTAAAATACCAAGGCTCAGGGAAATATTACGAGATTATACGAGTTATAGAAATTTTGAAATTCGCCTAATGTGTCCCAAATAATTGACGAGAGTTTGGAAAATTACCCAAATACATTTACTAAAAATGAGAGGTATTACAGAATGTACTGTTTTTTAAATTTTGTGAACACTCGACCAAATATGTAATACCTTATTACTTAATTGGTTTTCTATGTGGTGGAAAGTGGATAGGATTAGGTTTAGGTTGATTTAGAGTTGAGTTAATATCTGGCTATTAGTTCAAAGATAGTTGATAGTACCTTTCTAGGGGAATTTTGATATAGATATTTTATTGGCGTTCCGATAATAATTTAAGAGTAACGTAATTATTTTGTAATGGCTTCAAGGTAGAAGAACAATACGAAGTATCATAGAAGTTTCAATTCAATGCTTATTACACAATCCTGAAAGAAAGGTCTCTTGTTCTTTCTCTAAATTTTTGTATTTGGTTAATTGTCTACTGTTGTAATGGACTTCACCAAGCAGTCGAAGCAAAGAAGGTTTACCCATTCAAAGTGAAACAGTAACTCTGGCTTCAGTCAGCTACCAAAAGTTCCACAATAGCTTCAGGTGATTAGTAGGCTTCAGTATGTAGTGGCTTTCAGCCTGTTTAATGGTTACAGACATCAGATTCACTTGAGTGCAACATCTCATCTTGAGGTTAATTAGGTTTGTGACTTCTTTTGTGTTATCTCTTGCGTTCATCTCAGTTATAGCTTATTTGAGTTTGAATGGATTAGTTATTGTGGATTCTATGCTTCGAATGATCATGTTTTGCTAAATATTTATTATTTTCTATATAAAGAAGATACAATAATTATTTGATTGTTGTTGAAAATTTCAGCCTTAGGGTTCAGGTTCTTATTTTCCGATTGTTGTAGGACAACTTCTACTGACAGTTTGGGATAAGTGACAGTCAACTGTTCGTATGAACCAATTAGTTCATGTGAAAAACTTTGATGAACTACAATCCTGTTTTTCTATAGGTAAATAAAATGACACCACAAATATTTATTTAGTAACTAATTTAGTGGTTGTTTGCTTTAAGACTGTAAGGGCAGCTTTAATGGGGGGTTTTTAGGAGGATTTGAATGTATTTATTTGCTAAAAGCCCTATGGTATATTGATGGCTTTTAGTGGGGGCTTTTAGATAAGGCTTATGTACAATTATATCCTTGATTTGGATTGAAATTACAAAAATGTCATTTACTAAATTATGGATAAAATCATACATTAAACTTAATATTTATATTTTATTTTAATTATATAATTATAATATTTATTTAAAATTAAGGGAAAAAACATACATTGATGGAAAATCAACAAAAGGGGATGCATACATTCAAGAAAACAAAACAACATGCGAAAATAACATAAACTAAACCAAATGACAAAGTGCTGAATTCAAATGGTTCGTTCTCTCTACTCAGATATCCAAATGAAGCGATTCCAATTCGAGGAGTTAGATCTTGAAGTCTACTGCAAGTCCTCAAAATATGAGCACAATCCGAGTTGGGAATCAAAAGTTATTGCATTTTTACGGAAGTGTCGCAGAAGATGAAAAAGGCACCGCCGTCCCGCGGTGGAACTCACCGCCCCGCGCCAAAATTATTTACAATATAATTTTAATATAAAGAAATTAAATTGATATTTATTTTATTTTAAACCACCAATAATAATAATAAAATGATTTATTTTCACTTAATGATACTTATAATACAAAAAAAAATAAAAAAATCTATCAAATATATCCAAAATTGATGTCTATAGATAGAGAAAAATGTAACTAGAATTATGGTATTTTTTTTATTTTTTTTTAACTTGTATTTTTTTCATTTTTTTTTTTTTTTTTTAAATACTGAACGGCCAGGAATTAATCCTGGCCGTCGGTTACATCGCCACGTGTCACACATCGGGCGCGCGCCAATCGCAGCGCGACACGTGGCACTGAATACTCTAAAAGCCTCATAAGGGACGGTCCCAAGATTTGCTCCATTTTTGAGACCTGATATGGGGCTTTTAGCCCATTACCCATTTTTTATTATATTTTGGGTTTAAAGCCCCTATTTTGGCCCTCGTTATTCATGCCCTAATTATATATCAAAATAGATAGATAAGTGATTACTGCCCAGAAAAAGTCTCAACAAGGGTTAAAAAATTTGCTAATTCTTTTGAGTCTTCATCAAACTCTAGATGTCTAGAGAGTTGAAACCAAACTATCACTCTGGATATCCATGGGTGAAAAGAACGAATACAATAGTAGTGCTACATGACAACAACTAAAAATCACCTAGAACTTGCTGTTGCACAACATCAGAAAATCAGCTAAAGGGCATCCAAAAGGATAAGAAAGAGGTAGTGACAAATAATTTACTACTGCACACGAAATATAACAGCACATACTAAACTTGAAATTTTCCAGAAGGAGACTCACTGAATAAAAGACAGCTCTTTATAATTGGATATTTGTTGATTGATGACTGGTATTCTTAATTTTGTTTGGTACAAAGTAGCTGAAAAGCTGCTTCAAATAAAGTTGGATGACCTTATGAAGATGGAGCATGAGGTAAGCTACACCAAAATGTTTGATTTTACTTACTACTCAGCTTGAGCTAGAAATATGTTATCTACTCTTTTCATATCAACTACAGGAACTGGAAGCTTATTACAACAAACTTGCAACGCAGTTCCGTACAACGTCAACTTGTGTCGAGCTTGCCATTGAGGACGAGACATTTGATATGTTCTACCTCAAAATCAAAATTGTTTAGTTTGAAATATGCAATTTAAAGATGAGTTTGTAGTTGGGTGTGTCAATTTCCATGACACAATAGTTGCTTGAGCCCTTTTTCTAGTGCTCTATATGTTTTTCTCTGTACAAGCTATGGTTATATGACTTGATAAGTTGGTAGATGATCTTCATCAGATTATGAGAGTGTTTAAACATACTTTGCTAATATAATACTTTTACTTGAGTAGCCCTCGGACTTTGACGCTTAATTGTGTTGTTTGTGTTTGTTGAGTTGCCTATTGTACATAATGTTTCTCTTAGTGGTAGTGATTGCCTCAACATAACATTAGAATAGGCAAACCCGAAATTCCATTTCTCTTTCCAGGTAGTCAATAATGATTGCACAATTTTTTTTTATTTGATAAAGGAAAGAATTAGGCTGGCTCTAACACCTGTTACAAAATCATCCTAGAGCATCCTTACGGATGAGAGATTGAAGCTCTAAATCAGAAACAAAATCCATCAACTGGAGAGAATGACCTAGAAGCGCAATCTGATCTGCAACCCGATTAACTTCCCGAAAGACATGCCGAAAGGATACTTCAGAGAAGAAAAGCAGATCAACCCGAATATCCGAAACCACTATCTCGATCTCCCAAGGGCACGACCAAGAACATGCGAGAACATTCAAAACACACAGGTTGTCACCCTCAATGGAAATAAACTTAAGACCAAGAGATTTAGCACGTAATAAATTACTATGTTTGAGAGCAAGAGCTTCATCCATAAGTGAACTAATAGTGCCACATTTAACTGAGTCCATTTTGATCGTGTGTGCGTTTTCATCTCTAATGATAAAACCAGCAGTGGCATTACCATTGTCAATTTTGGATCCATCAAAGTTAATTTTAAAGAAACCAGCCTCTGGCTTACACCAGCGGAGGTTTCTTTTTTTCTCAACTTAGGTGTTTTTTGATATACTGTAATTCATTATCTTCATTATAATTTTGGGCTTTTTTCCAGTTCTGAATTTAAGTTCGTACAAATAAGTTAATGTCAATAATAGGGGTTGAAATATTGTCACCAATTATTCTTTGATTTCTTTTGAACCAAATGCTCCACCAAATCGTTGCGAGCTCTTCAAATTCCTTTTTGGATAATTTACAAGAGATTTCATTAATAATTTGGATTGGTTTCCTATTAGCAGTATCAAAACTACTACTAATGTTTCCTAAATTCCGACTACATGAGAAGATTATGTCTTTGGTATGAGGGCAAGAGATGAGAAAATGTGGCAGATCCTCATTCCAACTATCACAAGAATCACAACTCGTTGGAATAGGAACTTCCTTGATTGCTAACCTTCCTTTAGTAGGTAAACCATTATGAACAATTTCCCATAAGGAGTTTGTAATTTTCGTTGAAAGATTAAGTCTCCAGATCCATGCTACATTAGTAACACCAGAATTGCTTCTTTCTGAGAGGAGTTCAAAAGCCGACTTAGTAGAGAACCAACCATTTTTACTACTTTGCCAATACAATCGGTCTCTAATATGATTTTTGGGTATTGGAATTTGGATAATGGACATAACAATGTTGTCTGGAAGGATTTTATGCAATTTGATGCTATCCCAAGTTTTATTATCTTTGATATAGTTGCTAACCGTAATGTTTTTATCCACCAAGTCTTTATTATTGATAACATTGATAAGCTTAGAAGGCAACACCCAATTATTAGTCCAAAATTTAATTCGATTTCCATCCCCAACAAGCCAGCAAATACCTTTAAAAAATTCATCTATGAGGTCAGACAATTTACTCCATTGCCATGAACAATTAGATTTCTTCATGTAGTAAAAAATTGTAGTATTTTTCAAATATTTTTTCACTCTAACCCATAAATTATCAGGTTCTGTTAGGATTTTCCATAATAGTTTCATCTGTAATGCTTGATTCATAGCTTTCGCCTTTCTAATCCCCAAGCCACCCAAACACTTAGGCTTATAAATTTTATCCCAACCATATTAACAGAGTAGATCTTCCTTCTTTATTCCAGAAGAAATCTCTATTAATTTTGTCAATTTCATTATGTATGGAAACTGGGAGCATGAAACTTTGCATCGTGAAGTTAGGTTTAGCAAGATTAGATTGAATTAGAACAGTTCTACCGGCTTGTGATAACGAATTTGCTTTCCATTTCTTGAGCTGATTTTTGGAGTTAATTATAATGTCTTGGAAAGTATTTTTATTCACTTTACCATTAATTATATGACAACCTAGGTATTTTTCGAGAGAGGATGTGTTAACTATAGTTAGTGTTTGTTTAATAACTTCCTTTATATTATTTTGGACATTTTTGGTGACTTGAAAGGCTGGTTTATGATAGTTTACTTTTTGCCCTGAATAATTACAATATTCTTCAATGATATTTATAGCACTTACACATGCAGTTTGATTTGCTCTGGCAAAAATAATGATATCATCAGCAAAAGCCAAAAAGAAAATATTAATTCATCCTCTCGCTAATTTGAAGCCAATTTGTTTCTTATTAGTGTTACAGTTTCTTTGTAAGTTCCTTGCTAGAATTTCTGCACATAAAACAAAGAGGAATGTCGATATAGGGTCACCTGACGAAGGCCCCTTTCAGGCAAAAACATGTATGTTGGACCATTATTCGTAAGGATTGAGTAAGAAACCGATTTAAAACATTCTTCAATCCATCCAATAATTTTTTTGCAAATCCAAATTTCTCTAACATTTTAACAATAAAATTCCAGTCGAGCCTGTCATAGGCTTTTTTCATATCCAATTTTATAGCAGTCCATCCTTCCTTGCATTTTTTACTTCTAAAGGAGTGAAAATTTTCATGTGCAATTTAGGATGTTATCTTGGATGGCTATATCCTTCACAAAGGCTCCCTGAAGTGGGTGAATAATCTTAGGTAGAATATTTTTTAATCTCTCTGTTATAATCTTAGAAATGGTTTTATAGATAGTAGAACAGAGGCTAATAGGTCTATAATCATTTGTCGATTTAGGATTATCGCATTTAGGTATCAACGCTATAAAGGTATGGTTGATTTGTTTTAGCAATTTTCCTGAGTAAAAAAAGCTTTTAATTGCCTTTGTTACTGTGGGACCTACAATATGCCAGTATTTTTGATAGAAGAAAGTAGACATACCATCAGGCCCAAAGGATTTATCACTACCAATGTTAAATACTGCATTTTTAATTTCTAGGTTTGAAGGCATTTGAGTAAGAAAATTATTATCCTCCTCGGAAACTTCATTTTGGATTGGGTTCAAATATCTTTGCATGTTAGTTAAATTAATGTCCTCTTTCTTATAGCGTTTTTTATACTCCGTTTGAATTTCTCTTCTAATATTCTCTTCACCCGTGATAAGGGTTCCATTGGTACTAGTAATTTCCTTTATGATTTTTCTACTTCTTCTGCCATTAGCAAACCTATGAAAGTACTTGGTATTAACATCAACTGATTTGATATGATGGAGTTTAGCTCTTTGCTACCAATCTGTTTTATAATATTCCAAGAGCTTATCTTTTTTCTTAATCAAGTTATTTTGTATTTTTAATAGGGGTAAGGAAGGTTGATCTAAGATATTTTTTTGGATTCCCAAAAGGAAATCCTCAATTTCTTTGATTTGTTTAAATATGTTGCCAAATGTGGATTTATTCCAGCGTTTGGCACTGATCTTAAAGGCTTGTGTTTGTTTAACGAGTTTATACATATTTGATCATGTGACGTTGATTCTCCAGACTTGTTTAACGACATTCTCTTCTTCTCATCCACATCTTTTCAAATTTACAAGGTTAAATAGTTCTATTTTGGTTATTGTTTAGATAAATTGTTATAGGGCAATGATCATAATTAGAAAAAGCATGATTTCTTGTGAAAAGGCTTGTATACCACTGAATAATACGTTCATTAACTAAGGCTCGTTCCAGTTTTTCATAAATATTGTTCTGATCTGAGATGTTTTTCCTCCAAGTAAAATTGCTACCTTGGGAAGGTAAATCCACTAGGTCCATGTTATTTTTAAAATTGACGAGTCTATCAAATCTAGAGATATGAGGGATGGATCCTTCAAGTTTTTCATTTCTGTTTTGTATTTCATTTAAATCACCAATAATGAGGCAAGGAAGGTTAGATTGAGCAATGAAATTTGACATTGATGCCCAAAATATGTCTTTATCTCTCGGGTGTGGGGGGGGGGGGGGGGGGGGGGTGCATAGATAAAAATAATAACCATAACCCGATTATTATCTAAGTTTTTATAATTAAATGCTATGAATCTATTCGCACAGTGGATGACCTCTAAGATTTCGTTATAAAGTTGGTATGATTTCCAAAACACTCAAATACCACATGCAAAATCATTGCAGGTGACCAAGCACAGTTATCAAATCCTGCCTTCTTCTGGGTACTATCATTGGGTTTTTTTTATCAGTTTTAGTTTCTAAAAGGCAATAATTTGAATCCTTTCAATTTTACAGAACGTTTCAATATCTATCCAGAAGTGTTTTTGTAATATCTCGCATTTTATAAGGGTATTTTGGAATTTTTCTTATGCCCGTATGGCTAAAAGGATGTTCGGGTACAAATATATTTAACCCGGGGTTAACAGAACTCGTACCCATACTTTCCTCTCCCATACAAGGCGACCTTTTAGCAAAATCGTCATAACTCTTGATTCCATAATCCATACAATGTGAAATTTGGAAGGATTAAAATAGACTTCTAGATCTAACTCCTCGATTTGGAATCACCTCATTTGGAGTTCGGAGCTGAGAGAACGGCCCCGTCGAAGTCAGGACGATTTCCTGATGGTCACGACCGCACCCACGGTGAGAGCATGACCGCACCCGCGGCGAGCGCTGACAGCTTCGTCTTTTCGATAAGATTTCTGACAGTCTTATCTCTTTGTCCACTTGATCCACTTGTTGTCTCTTGTTCCCTTGACTTCGTGGGTTGTTGTTCCCTTGTCCCCTTGCTTGTCCCCTTGGAGGAGGCTTGTCTTGGGCTATAAAAGGAAGAGAATTCGTGGAGGAGAAGCAAGTGCAGCTCCATCTTCTTCTTCCTCCTCTCCTCTGTTTTTCTCCATTAAAGTTTCAAGCTTGTGAGCTTCGTTTGAGAGTGTTAGGAGTTCCCTTTGATTGGTCAAGGTGCTCTTGAGTGGTGTTTGATGATTTAAGGAGGTTAGAGATCGAACCCCAATCGAATCGAGGTCTAACGGATCGAGTTGGGTGAGTTTTCTCCTCTTCACTGTCGGAGCTTCCGCCTCTGTGCAGTCACCGCACCCCGCGGCATGGACCTCACCGCACCCGCGGCGAGATAGGTTCGTGTTGTGGTTTTGTGTGTTGTGGTCGTGTACGAGGGTTGGTTCCTTCGATTCTTTTCGTATTCTTTTAGATTCATATATAAGTGTATTGGATCTAAGTTAGGATCTTGTTATGGGTCGTTTCTTAGGGATTTATTATCCAAGACTTGTCCCAGTTTCAGATCCAGGAACCAGACGTTGCTAAGCCTTGTTCGAACTTGTCGGATCTAAGGCAAGTTGCGGTTCGCTCTTGCTCATCATTCCATACTTCCATTAATTATCAATTGTTTTGTTGTTAATTAATTTGGGATGATTTCTGTTTATGTTGGGAACAGTTTTGATAAATTATTTGATAAAAGAAGTGCTATTATAATAGGTTGTATATTGCTAGATACAGCGCTATTATGTTCATAATGGTTTTGTTGTGGATTTTAAAGGTGAACTTCATATAAAAAGATTATAATAGGTTGCATATACTGTTAGTGGCAACGCTATTTTGATATATATATATATAGATTGATAGATCTATGATGTTGGCCTTGATGACTTTGTTTTGATGTGATATATGACTGTGTTGAACTGTTTAGTTAGCACGAGTATTCGTAGGAACGTTTACTGGGGCCCAGGAGGTCCAGTCGTTTCTTGATAATTAAATGGAGAAAAGGGCATTGAGACCCTAATACCATTGGTGAGTCATGACTAGCCTCTATACTCGGGTATAGAGGTGGTGCACTTAGCTAGTGTCACATATACCTCGGGAGCAAATCTCGGGATATGCTCCCAGGAAATCTATCGTCTCGGGACGAGCAGATCATAATAAAAGTTTATAATGTACTGTGTGTGTTTTGGAATTAAATAAGATAAGTGCCGTTGTCGTACATAATTAATATACCTTGGGCGAGTAGTGCAGCTAGGTTAAGGCTCATTCGTCTTAACTTTTAGTCGCTCGAATGCGATACTGTGATTCTGTGATTGTGTGTAATAAATTAATGTTCCCCAACATTTGTCATGCTTCCGTTAAGGCTCATTTCATTTGGAGTCTTCTTTTGGGATTGATTGTTGTGAGGTTCGGTCTCCAGAATCTTCTCTTGTGCATACCTCTTGTTTATTCCAGTAGGAGTATGATGGTTGACTATCGTCATCGGTTATTATTCGAGAAGCGATGAGTCTAACCTAATACGACTGCTTCGAACCACTTTGCTTTATTCCCTTGCATGGTCTTTCATTAGACTAACCAACCGATAATTTCCTTGCATGGTTGGCTGATGTCATCCGTTCGATTCGGCACATTAGATAAATTAATGATCCGAGAAGGCTAGATCGACTATAAGGATGGACGACGTTTTGATAAATTATTTTGTTTTAAGACTTCCGCTGTGTTATTTTGTAATATGTTTAAGACTTCCGCTGTATTAAATTCTGATGATGTATTTCGTTTTGTCTGGAATCATGTTGTATTTCCGAGACATTGGTTTTAATAAAAGTTATGAACTGTGGTTTGATAGTTATATCGTTTGGAAAAGCCTGGGGTGACTTCGGGGTTTTCGTCCGGGGTCATCGGCAGTAATGCTTTCAAATAGTGTGAAATTTGGGGGTGTTACAGTTTTTTCCCTATTCCTCTACAATTCCAAGAGCACATCTTCATAAAAAATCATTTTTAGCGTTTTGCAAGTATATTGTTCTTGCTTTCTTAATTTGAGATTGCCCTGTGGAAAGCCAACAAGAAGATCTAAAATTGTACTTTTCAGGTTGGGTACTAAGTTTATTGATAACAAATTTAGTATAATCTACTATATAATTACTAAAGCAGAATACCTGCTAAGCCACGTGGCACTCCTAGAATGCACCAAATTTTTTTTGCCACGTGACGTTACGACAATATTTTGGACACGTGGCGACCAATCCGTTTTTCTCGGTATTCCTTTTTTTTCCTTAAATCAAAGATTTCCCAATATAATTGTATAATCATTTACTTACAAAGATTTAGTTTGTTTCTGAAATCACGGATAAGTATGAATATTTTTAGGATAATTTATTACAAAAAAATGTAATCCAAAATAAAGTTGTAGTGAAATTAAAAAGGCAATCAATCACAAAGATTGTTTTTGCCAAAATCGGAACCTGTATATCTCATCAATTATGAACACAATTATGAATGTGCCTAAAATATGCTGATTTCGAATTGCATAATTACCTGTAAAACCGTACAATTAATAATAACCTTTTACTCATAAACTAAACATGCTAAATAAATACTATACAAAATGCAATAACATTTTTTGGTCTTTTAACCCAAAAATTGCTGCATAATATGAAACTGATACAAGTAACAAAATTAGAGCTTCATGAACACTAGCTCAAATGGCAATAATGAACCCGCTGTAAAAAAACTATTGCATATATGTACTTTTTTACATTCAACTCATCTCTGCATATCAAATGAAGCTGATGCAATTAACCAAATCAGAGCTTCAAAATAAATGGCTCAAATGGCAATAATGAACCTGTTGTAAAAAAATAGCCTGATACACAGTTTTTTAACCCAAGGACATTGTGCAAATCATAACCTGCTTGATTGAACCAAAGAAACGTTGAACCAGAAATGAACTTTGCCCAAAAAAATAACCTGCAACAATTTGCTAACCAAATTAACTACATTGCTAAATGCCTCAAGATAATAGCAAATCTACAACTCTTGCCTCAAAACACATATTCTGCAAATCTGAACCTGTCCATAAACAGCATACATTTTTTTTAAAAAAAGATTATGATTGCAAGATCTGCACAATAAAGCCAAAAATATTATAGGATCATTCACAACCGATGTTGAACCTGCAATATCTCCACAATAAAATCAAAATGGCAGTTGCAATATCTGCACAATATTGCAATATCTCCACAATAAAATCAATCATCAATACTATAAAGGCATTTGCAATATTACAGAATATTGCAATATGTACACAATCAAATCAATAATGTATATTGGCAGCAGTCAAACGATATTTCCAAAATTAAAAAACCGAATAATCGTATCCTTTCAGCATGATATTGGACCATAAATTGAAAGCGTTTTGAGGCTATAAAACTACAGCCCCTCCCACAATTTCAGTTGTTCATTATATCAAAACTCATATTACAAGATCAGTTGTTCATCAGTCTACAAGTATGTGTAAAACTACAGCCCCTTTAGTTGTTCATTAGTTTCTATACTGATTATGATTTGTATTACTATAGATTTTTGGTTTGTGCATCAGTCTGTAGTCAATTGAATTTTTATACTTGAATTTTTAGTCTCTCGGTTATTTTCAGTACAAACAACTACAACCTCTCAGTTACTCATTTACTAGGTAATAACATCCAGAAATTATTAAAGCAGAATACTGATTCTACAGCCTTTCATCCTTTCAATATATTTATACAATTTGTTTTGTCCTCATCCAGAAATTATATATGTTGTTACTCACTCTACAATTTTTTTTGTCATTCACCCATAAATTATATTTGCTGATTTTTATTCTACATGCTGATATTTTGTTCGACTTTACAATTTAATTTTCAGTCTTTCCCGAGAAGGCATGACTACTTGAAAGTTTTGTGCAGAATATGCTCGAAGAGTTTTAGTTTAGTCCTTTTGTCGATTAAACTAATAACATCCCCGAGGATTCTCTGCACAAACTAATACCTTCTTAGAGAAATGACTGTTTATGCAAATTTTTAGGAACTAAAATTATGCTAAAAGAGTAGGCTGAAAGTATGTGCAGAATATGCTCTGAGAGGCTTTTAGATTAGTCCTTTTGCCGATGAAACTAATAACATCCCTGAGCATATTCTGAACCTGTGTCTAGCACGAGAGTTTTGTGTGTGGATTTGCATACAAGTAAGGGTTATCATAGCACAAAAAAACTAAGAAGCTGCACGGAAGGACACTGAAGGCTTTGATGAGAAGCAGTTTTTACGTGTGAGACAAAAACTGCGGCACAACATCGAAATTAAAAGGTAATGTTTTGGTTTATGTTGTTTGATTTGTAATGGTTTATTTTGTTTATTTACAATCAAATATACATGTCTTCACTTATATGATTTAGGATTACTCTATGTTTTTCATACAACTAAACTACTAACTACTCTATGCAAAATGTCATCACAGTTTAAAAATACCTAAAGATGAAGATAGTAGGCGTACATGTAGTTCTTTCATTTTTATGCAATACCAATAATTGGTTTTGTTAATTTTGAGTCTAACCTGAGCTCACACATGTGATTCTATATCAAGAATAAACAATTAAGTACTGCATACATTTATAAAATAAAGTACAATAGTGATGTTAAGTTTCAAGAGATAGAACCATGACCTTTTTGTATATCTTAATGCAGATTAAGAGTTGTATCTTAAAAGTTAAATATTTAAACCTGTAATTCAAAGATTGTCGCAAATCAACAATTACAATACAGGTAAATGTTCATCAATCTAAATTTTATTATGTGAGGCATACCTTTAGGTCTTTCAGTTTAGGTTAATAACATTCCATATTAAGTGTCCGAGTCTGATCCCACATGGAATTCCTAGAATAAATTAAATAAGTACATAATATATTTATAGAGTAATTTAATATAGTATGATGTTATTGTAAGGATAAACAACCATGACCTTTTTTTGGACATTGAATCAGAGTAGGAGATGTATCTTCGATTTTATATGTTCAAACCTGTAAATGCAAAATTTATTGAATCAGTCATGACACTAGAGTAGAATATCATACATATAGGCTATGTTTTTATGTCAGAAGTACTACATTGGACAATATGAGCCAAAGTGACCTTAATATTTTGGTTATCTGATTTCCATTTCAGAAGCATCTATAATTGCAAAAGTGTAAAAATAAGTAATTTGAATATATGTTAAGAAGCCATTTAAAGTTGCTGAAAATAAATTTGGCATCTGTCTTCGATCAATCAATTCATGCCATACAGTTATGAAAAAGAAATCATGCCAAGAACATATATCAGACTTGAACAAAAAAGAAGGGAACAAACACACACACACACACACACACACACACACATACACACACACACACACACACACACACACACACACAGAGAGAGAGAGAGAGAGAGAGAGAGAGAGAGAGAGAGAGAGAGAGAGAGAGAGAGAGAGAGAGAGAGAGAGAGAGAGAGAGCATACTTTTCTTCAGCGTCCAACTGTGTATCTTCTTTTGTTGTTGGCGAGATCTGGATCTTCTGGTCGTGGTGTGAATCGCTTTTTGTTTAACCCTCAAGACAAATAAGTACATAAAAAATTAGAACTGTAAAGTCTTCTATAGAGAGAGAGAGAGTGACAGAGAGAGAGAGAGAGAGAGAGAGAGAGAGAGAGAGAGAGAGAGAGAGAGAGAGAGAGAGAGATTAAGGAACTTACACATGGTTGCGTTAGGGTTTAGGTTACTCTTCAGTCTATCGTGCCATAATCTTCTCATAAATCGGTGTGTGGCTTTGCATGTTAAATGAAGACGTAGAGTCGCAGCTGTAGATATTCTTTTGCATGTGGTTTGATCTAGATCTTCTTGCGGTGGACTTAATCGATTTTGGTTTAACCCTTGAAGACAAAGAAGTTGAACAAAAAATTACATCTGTAAACTCATGTATTCAAACTAATTTATTTTAGAACGTTGAAGAAGGAAAGATAAATGGTTCGACGAGTTTAGAGAAAGAAAAAGACAATCGGCGAAGGCGAAGGTTTAAGAAGAATCTGGAAATGTTGAGTAATTTGAAACGTCGCAGATAAAGAGAGAGGTAGAAAGAGATAAAAGGTGTTGTCGGCAAAAGTAAAAAATGAAAAGAGATAGGGTTAGGGTACATGCATCTGGAAATCTCTAACCTAAATACAGAAAGCGGGCTTGTGAGGCTACTTGGGCTTGTATTTAATGTTACATATTTTCATATTGGGCCCATAAGCCAATTAAGGAAATACTTTGTTCAGCAACATTTTATGGGTTTTATAATTATTATTTGGGCTCATAAGTCCATATAGGATTTTAAAATATTATTCGATTTTATGTGCTCGAAAATACAGATTTATAAAATTTTGAATTTGGGCCTTTAATTTAGAATTTGGGCCTTAAAGCCCAAAATCAGCCCATTAAAGTGTTACAATCTAGTTTAATGAAGTCTAGTAAGCCCAATAAGCCAATTAAGCCCATTAAACCAATGAAACCCATTAAGCCCATTAATAGTTGTCGATACTAATTTACTTGGGCCCCGAAAAAGCCCATTACATTTTTAGTTGGGCCTAAATGAAGCCCATTATAACGCCCATAATTACAACTATCGATAATGGATTCGGTTGTATTACATAATAAATGGGCCAAAAGTCCATATTTTTAATGTTTAAGCCCAATAATTTTTTATAATTTAGAAGCCCATTAACTGATATTGGTTTTTATACGAATTTTATTATTAATGCTATTAAATAATAAAATATTTAAATTACTAAATCAAAAAAATAACCAATTTAATAATCTGAACTGTAACATTATATATTTATCATAAATTCGATTCAGTTTCATATAATATCAATATATTATTTACATTTTAACACATTATAATATATATATATATATATATCATATAATAAACGAAGAACAATAGATGAAAAGAGTCTTCGTCAAGAAGAGTCTAGATGAGGAATATTTTTCACACTTAAACCCAAAAAAAACAAAGAAACAAAGAGATATGATATATATTATGTTATGTTCTTATGGGTTGCTATAGCTGAAATTGGATTATTTTCCAAACCAACCAAGCAGTGAACAACAAGAAAACGATTAGTACTAGAGGTTAATAACACGTTTTATTCAATCGAAAGATTTTAGGGTTTGAAACTAAAGGTATCTCCAGAGAAAGAGAGAAATACATACACAAACATAGAGGGTGAGCCAGAGAGAGCGAGAGAGAGTGAGAGAGAGACAAAACATATAGCTTAAGGTATATGCAGAGAACTAGAGAGAGAGAGAGAGAGAGAGAGAGAGAGAGAGAGAGAGAGAGAGAGAGAGAGAGAGAGAGAGAGAGAGAGAGAGAGAGAGAGAGCAAAGACCTTACCTTTTTCCACTGTGGAGCTCAGAAGAACCTTCTTCTTCCAGATCTGCTCAAGAACATCTAGATCTCCTCATCAACAACCTTCTTCGCTTTGCATGTTAACTTGGGGACATCAACAACTGTGGATCTGAGGAAAATGACGCATTGTGACCTCTAGATCTACGTTTTTCGGTGGTGGGATACAGATCTGATGTTCGTTGGTTGTTTTATGAGAGGATTATTTGGGATCTTTTTTTTTTTTTGGAAAAACCAAGGATGAAGGGTTTTCACTAATGTAGAGAAAGAGGGAAAAAAACTCGAAACTGTTATGGGTGATTTAGAGAAAGAGGAAGATAAACGACGATTGTTTTATTTGTTAAAACAATCTGCCATAAGCCATTGATGTCGAGATTGAGTGAAAACGAAAGAAAAATGGTGAAGTTTGATTCAGAAACAGATGAAGAGAGAGGAAACCTAAACAGCGGAAATGGAGAGATTAAAATGGGATAGTGTTTCCGAAATGAGCTTTGTATTTGTTTGTTGTTAGTGGATTAAATCGGTTTCATTTGATCCAGCCCATTAGCCCAAATTGATGGAGTCGGATAAGCCCAAAACGGTAACAAACCCAGAGCTAGCCCATTTTTCTTTCGTTTGAAGAACAAAAACACGGGCCTTCAAGCCCTTTACGGAAAAGCCTCACAATTTTAATGCACTAATGATAATTAGGCCCATAATTTCATGTATTATTTACAAGTATTTATTTCATTTTAATAATACTAAAATAATTAATTAATATGTACATTTATTAATTTTATTTTGAATAACTTTAATAAGTATTTACATGTGTTATATATTATTATAAAATTAAATTAATTGATTAGTTTGGTAATTTTGTTAATTCATTAGGAATATATAAAATTTATTAGGAATATATAAATAGTAATTATGCAGGATCTATTCGTGGAGTTAGTCCCAATTCTTTCGTTAGTGATCGTATCCCCCTGTCCGACATTTCAAATGGTTAATAATTGTTATTCTATAAAGTCTCTATTTAATTCGATTTGACCATCTATATTGTAATCAGTGTTTGATGTTCGATAATACAATATATCTTTAATTTCATGATTCTAAAAAAATGTTTAAAATAAATTTAACTATGTTTATAACTATGAAAAGATATAATTGTTGTTTTGAAATTTTTGCTTATGCTTAAAATTTGTAACACATATCCATGTATTTATGCAGTAAACCAGAATATTACACCGTCGGCTTTACATTTACCCCGAAGTCATCAAAACGTTCACAATTCACTTTTACCTATAA
This sequence comes from Rheum nobile, assembly GCA_027886185.1. Taxonomy (NCBI): domain Eukaryota; kingdom Viridiplantae; phylum Streptophyta; class Magnoliopsida; order Caryophyllales; family Polygonaceae; genus Rheum; species Rheum nobile. The sequence continues at coordinate 3,517,202 of WOAB01000056.1, forward strand.
GTGTTCCAGACGAAGAAAACTACGGTATAATTTTTTTGGTCTTACTATCCGTTTTATTAAGTATCAAAATTTATGTTGTGTTACTATAAATAATAAGTAGATTATGATATAACTATATATTTGTAGTTCAATTGCACAATGTCATGCTTACAGAACAAAATCATTTGCACAATGTCGAACAAGGTATGGTATTCTTAAAAGTGGTATAAAATAAGTGATTTATGTATTTATAATATTAGAATTTTATTTTCATGCACAAATTAGCTCGACAAAGGAGGATATTGAGAATGAATGTGATAAGGCATAAGCGGAATGGAACACCGCTAATCGAATCAAGTTAGAACAAAATATATCATATTTAATTAAAATTTAAAATTAATGTAGATTTTTCTTAACCAAAATTTTATGCAGGCAATATACTTGGAAATATTAGTAACTCTATATTTACCCAAACTACACAATTATCTATTACAGTTTATGGTTAGTCATTAATGAAATTTATTATCTAATATACTTTTATACATGCATGGTCTTAAGTTCGAGGTTATTAATAGTCGATTAGTCATTTTTTATTTAAATAACTAATCGAATATATATTGAACCAATGACTCATCGATAATTAAAATATACTATTTTTAAAAATATAAAAAAATAAACAAATCCTATACAAGACACGGATATTATACTAGTTATTATAATAATCCCAAATCCAAACAGGACAAAATTTAGTGGGGAGTTTTGGAAAAGGATTGTTGCGCCTAGGACCTTGATTTATAGAAAACCAAATGGCAGGCTAGGGCCAGATGATGAGAGAACTTGACCACAAAACCATAATTTCACTCTTTTTCGAATTCAGATAAATAAAGGATTTAGTATTCCAGAGAAAGGATCTGTCACAAGTGTTCATGCTATACTTATCGTAGTTACAATTATGAGTTCTAATAGAACGAGAGCTCCTGGAAACACAAAGATTATTGTTGATAGAATAATAGCAATTTATTGACCCAAATCTACTCCCTGGAGAGGAGGTCCAATTCTTGTTGGAGATAGAGATTATTGTTGATAGCTCAGGTCCCTCTTTTTATAACCTGTAAACATCCACTCACTAGTAAAACCACAAGGTAAAATGATAGGATAAACATAAACTGATTAACATCTAAGGATCCTTGATAAAAAGAGAACATAAAAAAAAAAACGATATATAAAATATACTCATTCCGTCCCAAAATATAGCTATTTATAATTTTAAGTTTAACTAATATTGTTACTTATAATTTTAATATTAAAATGTTGATATAATTTGAATATTTTATATTAATATAACATAGTTTATTGAAAATATATGATAAAATGATAATTGTACGAGAGTAGATATGAATGATAATATAATATATTTATATATAATTAATAATTAAATATTGAACATATTACTTTTAATTAATAAATTTATGTTTTCATTTATATAATTTTTAAATAATAAAGTATTTTTCTAAGAAAAAGAATTTCTAAAATTTAAAATTTGAATGATATAAAAAAGTATATAAGAAGTAAAAAAACACTTTTTATAAATAAAATTATTATAAATAGAAAACCAAACAAGACCTATTTACTTAAATATTAGAATATATAATTTAAAGTAGCGCTGGTACGGATGCTGCACTAGTTTCACTTAAAGAAGGGGACGATCGGTCAAAAAAAAAAAAAAAAAAAACTCTCAACTCTCTTGGTCTCTCTCAAGAACGAACAGAGAAGACATCTAGGGTTCTCCATCAAGGTATTCCTCTGCTTAAAGAAAAATAAAAAATCAAGGTATTCCTCTTCCAATTTGTCTTTGAATCCTCTTCCTCTCTCTTTTAATTTCTTCTCCTTCTTCCCCTCGTCCTCTTCCAATCCTCTATCGATCTCTCTCTTTGCACTGTTGCAGAAATTTTGCAAAAAAAGCAAAATTCTGCACTGTTGCAGAAATTCTGCAGAAGTCCTCAACTCTCTCAGTCTCTCTCAACTCTCGGTCTCTCTCAGATTCAGCATGGCTGCCATGCATGTTTTTTTTTTTAGAATTTTCCTTTAATCCCTTTATTTCAATATTTCTCACTGCTGATTTTTTTTAATGCAGAATCTGATTATTTTCTTTATGCAGAAACTGAACTTGAAATGTGTATGCACTTATAATATTGTTTTGAGTACAATGTAGCATTTAAAATTAATTTACGAGTATTTTGGGGAAAAAAAAGTGCGCCTCGGCGCTCCTTTTTCCTTGCGGCCTAGGCTCAGTACCTTTTGCGCCTCAGTATTGTTCATTTTTGGGTCAGTTTCTTGAGATTATTTCTTTTGCCTAATTAGTATCCTGAAATTTGAGTTGTTTTTTGTTATTTTGCTAATCTGCAGGTTGTTGGTTTTGATTCACTTGTTCTATACCCCCAACTTTGTTTCGGTGACACTAGTGTCTTCTAAGATATGGTATGTTTTGAACAATAATTATTGTTTGTATATCAGTATACAGTCGTGTTATTATCCTGGTTCTTGTTTATCAATATTTACAGCTATAACAATTTAAAATTTATATTCAGGTTTATGTTTAAATCTGGTTAACTGTTATTAATTCTTGACAGGGTGGTAATCTTATTAACAATGGAAGTGTCGACTTTAGTTGGAGCGAGTCGAGTGATGATGAGTCTGAAAAAAGTAATCCTCCTGTTAATTCTTCTTCAGCTGGGACTAATCATGATGAAGGAAGCACTTTAAGTATTTTTGAGGTAATCATTGATTCCTTTTACTATGAACTGAATTCCTGGCTAAGGATTCCAGGTTCTTGGATTCTCTTTTCAAAACCCTTTGCTTTTTCAGTAACATTTATTTGATTTTTTTTCATATACATATGGGATGGGAAAAAAGTTGTTCACCCTTATGCTTACTGCGTTAATGCTGCTAGTTGCTGCGGCCTGAATCTGTTTCACCAACCTTCTCCCCTCTCGCTTTCTTTCTTAATTTTGTCCTTGTGAGGTGCAATGATGCCCATAGGCTTGTTAAATCATTTTTTGTGGTTTTATTCTCTAACTCTGGTATTTCTTATTGTTTTTGTATTCACATTACTCTGTTGCTATGTAGGAGATTATATTTGAAATTGTTCCTGTTTTGCTAGTGATCAAGTTAGACTTTACATGTTTCTTTTACATTGCATGCATGCTTGCCACCTTGCATAACTGACTTAGTCCGATAGAGATGCTCCCTATCACATTGAAGCAAGTCACACTAGTTTAATGTTACTCCACTCTTTATGTGCTTGTTGCAAACTTTTTTACCCTGTTGACATTTGATTGCTTGAGTGGTGCAATGCTAAAGTTCTAATATGCAAAACTTAAGGCTTAACCATGTTCAACAGATTAACCAGTTTGGATAAACAGTATATTTCCACCAGAATATCTAAATTGGAAGTAAGTGATCTGAATATCTGAATTATCTCGTGGAAAAGACAACAGAGTTATTATATGATATCTAAATGTAATGTCTTACTTAAAAATATTCTTGAGGCAATTATATTGACTCTGTGGTAGAGCCATTTTGTTATAAAACTTTTAAAGTGTCATTTTTAATTGGACTCCTAGTGCTACTCTGATCCAGCTCCTAATCATTTCATGCTCATTTACCATAGCCAAGCTCTTCGTCTGGTCCATCAAGCTCACTGTTCCGCCATTTTGTGGGAATGGGATTCCCTGATAAGATGGTTACAACCGCACTTGAGGAAAATGGTAACTCTTTTTTTTCGTGTGTATTTGATTAGCTTTTACCATGAGGCACTAATTTCTTATTCTTTTCATACAGTGGATGGAAATGTGGAGTCTATTCTGGAAACACTTCTTACTCATACGGTGAGTTTGTAACTGCCTCCTTCCGATGCATCATCTTTCTTGTTGCATGCTGAACTTCTGTGTTACAGATTCACCATCTTCTAGCTAGAAAGACTTATCTGAACTCTCACTCAGAATATCCAATTCTAGAGTTCAAAAAACTATCTCTGATGTACACAAATAAATAAAATAAATGAACTCAATGTTTAGAAACAATTTTCATAGAGAAACCATGCTGTGGTATCATAGGTGGCTTTCACAGTGTTTAGTTCTATATGTGTTAGACTATCTGCTAATTACCCATGTAAAACTAATTTAAACTATCTCAGACGTACACAGATAAATAAAATAAATGAACTTTATGCTTAGAAACAATCTTCATAGAGAAGTCATGCTGTGGTATCATAGGTGGCTTTCTCAGTGTTTAGTTCTCTATGTATTAGAAGCTTTTCTGGTATCTCTATTCTGCCCTTTTTTCCCATGGCCCACATCTCAAAATTCATGTTTTGTTAACTTCCAGCATTTTAGGAAAATCCATGTTTCTTGGAGCCTGATGAGTGTTGGCACATCTATATTTGTTAATACTTGACTTCATCCTTCCATGAAAAATTGACACTGGTGCTGTTTCATTACTAAGCTTTAGCTACACCATACATGTATAATAAGATGGTGGGAAATTTTGTTGCCATGCTTGTTAGTGAAATTATAATGTTATTTTACTCAATCAAGTTCCATTGCTAAGAGCCTAAGAGTAAGCTCTGCTTCTGAATAATTCTTTGAAATTGCTACTGAATAATTCTTTAAAATTCTTGACTGCTACTAAACCTTTTTCTTGTGTTCCATTGTTCACTTGTCAATATTGAGTAGTGACGTATAGTAGCCATAGGTCATCGTGTCATAAACAATACAATTTGAGAATTGAGACCAGCCTGAAACCGTGATAATTGATTGAATCAAAACTGGTTATTTCTTATAATACTTGATTTTAGCAACTGTACTGGGTTGAAAAATCACCCCCTGCAGCATGTATGTCAGATCGTGAATATTTGCAATCAGTTAACTGTTTTCACTTAAAATTCGACCCTATTCTGTTCTACATTGCTTTAAAACTTTACACCTTTTTCATTGTTGATGAACTTTAGGCTCTGCTACCACCCCTTGCAGCATGATCATGCAATTAGTTATCTGATTGACCTTAAATTTTGTTTCTATTTTGATCAACATTGCTGTAAAATTTTACACCTTTTTCATTGTTGATAATATTTAGGCTCTGCTAAACTCTCCCACGAGGCATCAAGATGCTGAAAGAACACCAAGTAAAGATCCAGATGTTGACTCTCTTTTGCAGGCAGAATGTGATTCTGATTTCATATCTTCTGACGATAACGAGATTTTTGATGAGAATCTTCTGGATGGTTTTTCAGATTCAGATAGTGAGTTTGAAGTTAAGGTATTAAATGCATGTTGTTGTATGCTTCTCGTGCTAGTATTTAAAAAAACTATTGATTAAATAAATTTAGGGTAAAAGTACTTAGTTTGTAATTTATGGCAGTGTTGTAGAACTGAATTGTTTAAGGAAAAAGTTGAAGTCAGAGTTTATGCTTGTACTTATGTTGCATATTGGACCTTGTTTTGTCCATCTTATTCTTATCAGTTTATGCTAGTGTATTTGCTAAATTGGATGCTTTGCTTTATTTTCTGTTGGGAGTGTAACTCACTGGTTGTGTCATTTTTTGCAGAAAAATTTAGTATCTCCATCTGAGAGGAGCCGGAAGTTGTCATTTCTGGAGGATATGAACTTTCCAAAGGAGGAAGCTTTAATAGCAATAGAAAGATGTGGTATGTGCCGCTTCCTGATGTTTTTATCTTGACACTCTTTTGCATGATGAGTCAGGCTGTTTCATTTCATATTTGATATTTTGGATTGAACTGGAGCTTGAAACTGGCACAAGGAAACCTATTGGTGAAATTAGTTGATACTGTTGCTAGCTTTGAGCTGCTCCTGTTTTCTTTTCCTACCATTGCTCTTTCTGATCAATGTGGGGTCAATGAGCAGTTTCCTTGATGTGATACTTTTGTACCCAGTTTTTGATGTAAGATATTAAAAGCTAGTGATTACTTGGAGTCATCTACATAATTCAGTAAGTTTATTATTTGCAATAATCTCTATTGTGACTCATCCTTGATCTTCAAACCTGAATATAAAATATATATTGAACTTTTCCACTGGGTAGGGAAAGAAAAGTGTTAACTGTTAAGTTTGGCTGTTGATTCTGGCCAAATATTGAATTTGTCTTCTGGAATAATTCTTGAATTGTTTTTTGCTGTTCTGGACTAAAAGTGATTTATGCATTGCATGTTACAGGACATCTAGTGACATGTAAATAATAATTAAAAGATAGTTATGTTCTTTACTTCATGGTATTGTTGCTGTACATATGATGAGCTTCCGCAATGTGGCAGGCCCAAATGCATCGGTTGAAGAGCTAGCAGATTTCATCTTGGCTGCTCAAATGGCTAGGGCAGATGATCCTTATTATGTGGATCCACCAGCTAGAGAGGTAATCTTTAGTATAGCTCCTCAATAGGAGCATTGAGCTTTATGATCTATGCTATTGTCCTTTTAAGCATCATTTATTTCAGTAATCTACTAATCTGTGTGCATTATGCTGTCAAGTTACTTAGATTTTATTGTTCTTTTCAGTCAAAACTTGACTATAAGAAGAGACAAATGCGCTGTAGGATGTTAGCCAACAAGAGACAGAGAGGTTGTGACGATGAAGAACCGATTCGGATCCCTAAACCGATGATCGGTTTCGGTGTTCCCAGTCAGCCATGTGTACATACCAGGAGACTTCCAGAGGCGGCTATTGGACCTCCATACTTCTACTACGAGAATGTTGCTCTAGCTCCTAAAGGAGTTTGGGATACGATCTCTCGCTTCTTATATGATATCGAGCCCGAGTTCGTGGATTCTAAATACTTTTGTGCTGCTGCGAGGAAAAGGGGATACATCCACAACTTACCTATCGGGAACCGATTTCCCCTCCTTCCACTTCCTCCTAGAACGATTCATGATGCTTTACCGCTTACTAGAAGATGGTGGCCAGCATGGGACACAAGAACCAAACTCAACTGTTTGCAGACTTGCATTGGGAGTGCAAAGTTGACTGAAAGGATACGCAAGAAGCTCGAGAACTGGCCCAATGATCCGCCTTTGGATGTGCAGAAGTACGTCATGTATGAGTGCAAGAAGTGGAATCTGGTGTGGGTTGGAAGGAACAAACTTGCACCCCTCGAACCAGACGAGATAGAACTCCTACTAGGCTTCCCCAAAAACCATACAAGGGGAGGTGGAATAAGCCGGACTGACAGATATAAGTCTCTTGGTAATTCGTTCCAGGTAACTTTTCAACTCTTGTCTTTCTCTGTTTCATTCCAAATAAAGATATCTATCGGGTTGGAATGAGAAATCGAATTGGGTATGAAGAATGAGGTCTAGTTTTATGTGGGTATGAAATATAGTGTTATAGATTGGCATGAGTCATAGCTTGAAATTAATTTCATATCCATTCCTATCTCTATCAAACACCAAAACTGGTTTGACCCATTCCCAACCCCATTTCATATACCTATGGTTTGTTTGCAGGTGGACACAGTTGCGTACCAACTCTCTGTCTTGAAGGAGATATTTCCAGCTGGAATTAAGGTTCTGTCCCTATTCTCAGGGATTGGAGGGGGGGAGGTGGCCCTACATCGCTTAGGCATCCCTCTGAAAGTGGTGGTCTCGGTGGAAATCTCAGAAGTGAACCAGAACATTGTGAAGAGCTGGTGGGAGCAGACGAATCAAAAGGGCACTCTGATCCACATAGGGGACGTGCAACATCTAACGAGCAACAAGTTGGAGGAGTACATTAGCAAGTTTGATGGGTTTGACTTAGTAATTGGAGGCTCTCCCTGCAACAATCTTGCTGGGAGCAACCGGGTGAGCAGGGATGGACTCGAGGGGAAGGAGTCTTCACTCTTTTTTGACTATTGTAGGATTCTTGACTCGGTCAAGGGTATAATGGCCACGAGGCAATAACAATAACTCAATGATCTAATTATTTGGATGCTGTTAGTGGGATTTTGTAATAAAATGAGACTTGCCAAAAGATAGATGGATCTGAAACTCAGTAAGTGGAATTCACAAACACTAGTAAAATCGATTTGATATGAAACTACTAATAACAACAGACTTGCTCTACCAATTAACAGATGAATGCATCATTAGAAGCCAGAGAAACTCTCCATACAAAATACCTAACGTCCACCCTGCAACATAAGAATCAATGAATCAACCAGCAACTAAGCAAATGGAAAATGGCTTCCTTAAAAATGCAGGGGCAATTGAAGATTGGGGTGTTATCGGCATCAACATGCCATGGAGGAGCAGTGGAAGTTCAATTTGAGAAGAAGCAATGTGGTAAAGAAGAAGATGAGGGTAATTTGCTAATTTTTTTAAATGACCTTTTTTCGTAATTTTATTTCTATCAGCTACGAAATCAGCTTTATTATCCCGAACACTCAACTAACTTACCTAAATAAATAAGCTCTAGTCTACGAAATCAGTTTATGGTTGCGTAATCAACTGATGAACAGAGACGATCTATCTATAGTCAAATGATAAACGAATGACCCCTCCCCCTGTTAATATTTTTGGAATTCTACAAAATTAGCCTTTTATATATAATCACTCTAGTCTAGGGAGAGCCTTGTCCGTTAAGACCATCTCCAATGCCTATATTTGTCTTGGGTATCTTATACAATTAAGAAAATGAAAATTCAAAAAATTATCAGATTCTTTATGAGAAAAAAAGAAAAGAAGAAGAGGCTATGTATAAGGTTATATCATTTGAGTTAGGGTTATAAGATTTACTGCTCCATTAACCAACTTTGTTTATTTTGCATATCGTGTATGATGATCTTGCATTGTAGATGTATATTAAAGGTTTATAGCACCCTCAAGTTACACGAGTAGATGCAAAGCTCCCTTAAAATAGATGCATACAATTAAAATTGTTTCTTTTGCATATGTATCTCATTACCTTCTTTTTTAGAAGAAAACTACTTGATTTACCCATGTCTTACACAAGACTTTTTTAATAAATTTTAATTTATTTTTTAAGTATGAGTTAATTATCTATTTCAATTCATTGATATTAGAAACATACATATACATCATACAAACTATTGTATATCAATAAAAAATAATATGAATTTCATATATTATATATTAGTTGTCAAATTATATCTATCTATCTATCTATCTATATATATATAATTCAAATTTCCAAGTGACAATTCCAGTAAAAGTAATGATGTGGACTCTAGAAATTTGACCAGACTTGCAAAAGAAAATTAGATTGCATAGGTTTATAACACAACATATATCATCAGTCTAAGGTTCACTTTACCACTTTTATAAAATTTGTAACAAAAAAGTGGATCAATTAAGGTATATAGGCAATCGTTTGACTATCAAATTTTTATTTTGAGTTTCGTTTTATTTTTTTCGAATCTAAAAGTTATTTTTAGTTAATATTATCAAGTGAACATAAAATAACCATATTATAACAATAAAATAAACAAAGCTTGATATTAATTATGTCATATAAACTAATCGCAAATGTCAAATAATGGCCACAACAAAATATGTCCAAAATGTTCTAATTAATTTCAATCCAATCCACTATATAATTACTTAATTTAAACCTCCTAAGACTATGTGTCCCTCCGAAAATATGCACCTCTACTATACGTAACGTGTCTTCACCTTTTTTTGACACACCAATAATATTTTTTACAATAAAGTTATATATTTTTAAAATTTTAAATTCCTTCTTAATAGATTTGTTTACAATTTGAGAGTAAAATCTACTCTATAAATTAAAACTGAAGGAACTTCCTTAGAAAACAATTTGCCACTTGGCAGCTTGTATATCTGACATTTGACTACACCAGTGCTAACACCTATTCCTAAAATTGTAACTATAAAACTTCTCACCAGCCCACTATCCAATCTTCATGGTCATGTTCTCCTATCTCCATGGCCACGTTCTCCTATTTGGCTTCAATGTCCACGTTCTCCATGTTTTGCTTCAATTGGCAATACCCACTTATAAATATCTGTTGCATTATCAGGTAAATCTTATCCCGCTTACTGCTACTCTCGTTCATACTCTCCCTATATACCTACTGTATTTGATTTTTATTCAAATAGTCAAGTGTAAAAGATTGGCCATACTATAAGGGAAGGCTAATTCTGTGTACGAAGGACTTGCATATGGTATTAAACAAGTATAAGAAGATTATGCTGATGAATAACTATTATGAATTTGTAACTCATTCTAGGATGTAAGTGGGAAGTCCTTAGGATAGACGAGCACGAGTATGATATCATCCCATGAGCAATGTTAGAACCAATAGAATTTGAGAATATTTTTATAAGTGAGAGAACATAAAGAACTGTGTTATGCTCCATGAATCTTTTGAAATGAATCATATGATAGGATTAAAATATCGATTGTGCTTTTGTATATGGAAGAACGAGAAGCGGTTAAGAGAGCATCCTATTGCTTATAACATGAAGCATATTTATTTTCCGTTTGATTGGCTTCATGGATATAACTCATAGGTACTGATCCAGATCCAGTAAAGAAGGATCGACAAGCTATTCGAGAGATGATCTATTGTTTCTTCATTTCTGAGTTGGACTCGATTTGATCGTTCATATATAAATATCAACATTACATTGTGTATGTTGCGATCGGGAAGGTCAGTTGTTAGTGCAAAATAAGATTTATAATCCATTCAAATAGAGTTTTATTGTTTTGAATTTTGCTCTATGGGGATTGTTCAGGTCTAATAGAAGTGTGGTGTAGCTCTAACATTGGAAAAGAGATAAAATACAAACGAGTCAAAATGACCGAGACTTGGATGAGTATCTTAAAAGAAGATCTCCCTATTGTGGTATAATTTATTATTTCTTCTATATTTCAAGTCTTGACATAATTACATTTTTTCTTTTTCAGCTTTACCATTGAAATAGATTGATCTTTCTATAGCCAATCAGAGGAGTATTGATGAATCAGTGGTAACATGATCATTACTTTTCTTGGAGAATTGCTAATTTTTAGGCGGACAAGCTAAATACACGCGAGAAATTGGCTAAATGTACGCGATATTACACGCTTAAGGTACGCGTCTGATTTTACACGCCTAAGCTAAGCGTGGAGGGGTATTCTTGCCATTTTCGAAAACATGTATGAAGTACACGCTTAGCTTAGGCGTTTGGCCAGACGCCTAATCTAGGCGTCTGGTTATATGTGGTAGTTATTGGGCCGGCCCAATATAATGAAATACTATAGTACATAAGTGTTTAGATTGTTTTTGTAACATTGGGCCTAGTTAAAACACAAAATTAGATTAGCTAAGACAAGGATAAGAAAGGTCTAAGTGTTTGTATGCTAAGCGTGGATCTACACGCTTAGCTTAAGCATGTACATACACGCTTAGCTTAAGCGTGTAGTCTGATAACGATCATTTTTCAACGGCTGACCCTCCAACGACTCTATTTCATCCTACAAATACCAACAATGTCGTCCTAAGCCTTGTATACCCTTCTCTATTTCACCCTACAAAAACCTCATTACATGTTAGTATGGCATCTTCGTCGAGTTCGAGTTCAAGTACGGGAGAGAGATTTTGCTTCTGTAATTTTAAGGCGGTCATTCACACTTGTGACCGACAGTGGCAATATGGAAGAAGGTATTGAGGATGCCCAGAATTGGGGATATACGATGTCCACAAACCTGATAATAAAGGGGGGTGTGATTTCTTTGAGTGGTTCGATCCACCATACGACGCGAGGGCATACGAGGTCATTATGGAGCTGTGGAAGGAAAGAAAACAACTTATAAAGCAAAATGAGGATCTTTGTAGGTATTGTTTACGAAAATTAACAAGTAAACGTCGTAGGTGTTAGAAAGATAGAAGTAACTATTTGTCATGTTTTGTAGGAAGCAAGCGGAATTAGCGAAAGAGGGAGATCGATAATGAATCAAGCAGAATTAGCTCGAAAATGAATCAAGCAGAATTAGCGAAACAAGGGATGTGATTTGTTATGTTTTGTACTACTTTGCGCCAGTATAGGCCCATTAAATCGAGATAAAAAAGCGAGTTTGTACTACTTCGAACGTAAATAAAAACACATCAAATTAATAATATGAACACATCAAAGCTGTCTAAATATTACATTACATAATCGTGTAATCAACCAAGTACATGAACGGATCCGTCTCCCACATACATAAAAGGATCTGGTGCCCGACCATATGCAATGCGGTAATCTCGATACATCTTCAAATTCAACTCAAAATTTGTTGTCCACCACAGAATGTTTCGATCTGCGTTTCTGCGCCACGCACCAGGTGTGTGCGGTATTGGCGACCCTTCCTTAAGCACCACCTACATATACACACACAAACTATTTTAGTAGTGAAAACAATGTAACCTAATTTCATAAATATTTTTATTAGAAAAAACCTTTACCGGTATGAAGTGATCATGATTGCCTACGTGTGCCATGGCAAGAATCTTGTCTGGAGGTCCCATGCTTGATGTCCTATTCCTCAACGGTAAGCAAAACATCAGAACTTCCCACGTTAATAAGACGAGACCAACCTGATATAGTGTGGCAAACACTAAACCCATCAATGGCATGTGAAGCCAGTATAATTCTGAGCAAGGTTTTCTGCAATGGTTCACTTGCAAGATAAGATCCTCCCAAGACCCTTGTCGAAGACGGCAATGTATCGGCTCATACAACTCTCGATTGTCAAGCAACTCCGCTACCATCTCGCGTCGAATGTTGGCATATTCCTGCTCTTGCCTCCCCAACAATACAGCCATCGACCGATATCCACAATGTCCGTCGGGGTGTACATCTCTAACATTCTTGATGTACGGAATCCAAAAGTCATCCACATTGTCAATCCCAAAGTTCACCCCCATATGAACAAGGGGAAAAATAGGTTCTTGAGGCCACTGCAAATCTTCTGATTGTGATTCTTTTAGTATGGGTTGGGATTGCAAGTCGTCAAAGTCCATCACTACTGCAGTAGATGCACTTGTTTGGTTTTTAGGTCGACCTGGGCCTCTACCAGTGCTCGCACTTGCCTTCCCCTTCCCCTTTGTCTTCGGCCCCGCCTTCTTCTCATTCTCGTGGAGCTTATCCCGTCTATGCTCAAACAAGCACTTATCCCTCTTCTCCGCCTTCTCATCCACCTTCTCCTTGTTCCTAGCACCACTTGGCCTTACTTTTGACTTGATTCCCGTCGGCTCCAACAAAGTACTCTCTTCTGGATGCTCCAAGTCGTTGTACAACTCACCTAGTAGGAATGCCGTGCCTTTCTTCAATGTCCCAACCTCTAACCTGGAAAACATTTCACGAAGTCTCATCTCTGTAATGTCCATTCGAACATAGGCAGAAGGGCCAAGTGTTGTGGTTGGAGTCTCTTCCCATTCCAAGTCCCTCTAGAACTCGTGAACGTCTGACGGAATGAGAGGTGTTCTTGAAATGGTGGCTCTTGCAATACTGTGCACGCAAGGCAACCCGAGGCAATCTCTCACCCAATGGTCGTTGCATTCTTCTGAGAACTCCCCCTTCTTCAACATATCGTAATATCCCAATAACATATCAAAGCACCTATCAGACACTTGGTAGAAGAGCCTAGAAAAAGTAGCTCGTACAACTGCCGGCATCGATGCATCATCGAAATCCGTTGGTCGTTTGGAAAGTGAAAGGTTCATGCTCCCCCTAATCTGATCTATTTGAAGGATGATGGCATGGTGAATCCTCACGATAACTCTGTTGAAGCCCCCTCTGCTAGAGCCAATAATATCTTTCAAAACCTTGTGCATCCCCTCAACCCTGTCAAATCACATGACGTTAGTACGACATTAACAACTATGAGTACAAAAAAACAACATATTGTGCACGTCATACCGGTTTGAAGTCCTCGTGAAGAAGTGAAGATGATGATCCGTCCACGCCCTTACTATGCTCGTCTTGTACGGAATAAGCCATGTGCCCTCCACGTATCCGACAAGGCCTTTCTTCCACGATGTCCGTAATACGGCAAGCCTCTCTTCATAGCTTTCTTCACTAGCTGAGCAAAAAAGTGCCCAACATTGGTTTGCAAAGGCATCCACACTTTCCTTCTTCTTTAAGATGGACGAGGCACGTGCCTCGATGTTGTGCTTTATATGCACCCAGCACAAGAGGTGTTGAACTTCGGTGCCGAAAACACTCCGGATAGCAGTTATGAGGGCCTTCTCACAATCTGTCATTATTGCAGTAGGCATCACTCCCAAATCCAAACACAAGCTCGAACTTTCCTCATTATCCACGTGTAATGGTAAATCTGTTCCGCCCGGGTGAATGCATAAGCAATGTTGAACGTCTTATGAGTGTTGGTGAAACCAACAATCTCCACAAGTGGCATTCCATATCTACGGAAAACATTTCAAAATACAGTACACATTTTTAAATGAAATACTATAACAATTTATGTCATAATAAACTACATATTATTACAATTAGTGACTTACTTGTTTGTCTTGTATGTCGCGTCAATGATTATCACGTACGGGAACTTCTTCAACAACCGCAGCGACTCCAGATTAGCAAAAAATAATATTGCAACCTCATCAGTCTTTGCATCCCTCAAAGGATGAACTATGTATTTCTGCTCAACCATAAACCTTATGGACCACTGTGTAACCGTTAAGTCTCCCAGATCCTCGTACTGCAGCTTCTGCAAGAAGTTGGCCACTTGCTTCCTAGAAGTCACATTTCCCGGGAAGTTTTGCCTCAATTCCGAAACAATTTGATTCGGCGTCTTGCGACCGTCTCCCCACCTCCTAGCGCACACCTGCTCCGCCTCGGTCATTCGACCCATGAATGCATGGCCTTCAAAGCTAGTTCGTAGCTTATGGTTGTGTCGACCTTCAATCACACCCAATATCCACTTTTCACCAACCGTCCATGCCTCTTTCTTCTTGCGAACACCCATTATCTCAAACTTACACCCACACTTTTTGGATCTCGACTTTCGGATTTTAGGAACCGGCAACTCTGGATTCTCTTTGTTCACCTTCGGCCTCCCCGATCTCCAGGGCCCAAACCTATCGCACACTATACTAATTTGGTACAGACTTGAGTTACGCTTCACCAAAGCTATCACAAGCTCCTTTCCTTTTTCTTTCACCCATTTGTACAATTCTTCCTTACTATCCCATACTAGGTCCGTAGTAAAATGCTCTTTATAGTCTTTCCCCTATAAATGTAGCGGTAAATGTTAACTATGTTATACACTAAATATGATTTTCAATTATATACTACGAATTCATGGTAAATATTAGCTACCTAATTAAGTGCAATATTTAAGACACCAATTACGAATTAAAATACCGATGAACGAAAAAGGAATTTTTTTAATTAGGTGCAATATTAAATAAACTATTTACGATTTAAAATACCGATGAACGAAAGAGCAAGATTTTATACATGCTAAATAGTCTTTCCCCATTTGTACAACTCATCATAACTACATCACTATGTACTATACTACATATGATTTCCAATTATATAACTACGAATTCATGTTAAATATTGGCTATCTAATTAAGTGCAATATTTAACACACTAATTACGAATTAAATTACCAATGAAGGAAAGAACAATTTTTTTAATTAGGTGCAATATTTAAGACACTAATTACGAATTAAAATAACGATGAACGAATGAGCTCAATTTTTTAAACACTAACCACAAATTCGCCGCTAGGGTCCCAATCGCCTTCCGCTTTCTCGTCTAACACAAATTTCGACTGCATCCATTTGTCGTCCTCCTCCTCCTCTTCTTCTTCACTTTGAACCCACTCGTTTTGTTCGTCACTACTATCCTCACCACTATGATACATCTTTAAAATTTAGGAGTAAACAATTTCAGTTTCTGGGACATGAAATGGACCTTCGACTATAAATAGAAAGAAATATATCCGTTAAGCACACCAACGGCTATAATATACACGCCTAAGCTAAGCGTCTGAGAATTTTCCAACGGCTAAATATACACGCTTACACGCCTAAGATACGCGTGTGTTTTTGGTTCTCTCTCGTGGAATCTGTTGTCTGTCTTTTCATAATACCAATAATACCCCTATACGCCTAGCTTAAGCGTGTAAAACCATACGCCTATCTTAAGCGTGTAGAATAGCGTCCGTTTAGATAATTTTCCGCGTGTATTTAGCCATAGCCTTTTTAGGTTGTTTTGTAATTTGTACGGTTTAGAACCAGATTTTTCCCATGGCTGGAATTTCACTTTCAGTCCATCTTGTCTTCAAATTAGTGATTATATTGTTTGCAAGGATGGGAAACTTGTGCAAGACATGAAACTAACGAATGCTGAAAGTACGTGGTTAAGTTGTAATTCAGTTGGAGTGGATTGATCTTCCAAAGAAGAAAAAGTGAAATATTTGAGGTTTGAATTTTTATCTATATTGATATCTAGCGACCCACACGGTTGTGTTTTGTCTAGAGTCATGTGTGTTTAATATGTGATTCTTAACAAGTTTGAAGATTGTTTGTTTGGTGTTTGCTTTCTTACAAGTTTGTGGAAGAAAAAACTGGGTTCTTCTAAATTAGGATTGTAGTTGTCTCATGTACGTGATTTTCTTGTTTTATATGTGTCATGACTGGAATAAACAACGTACATACTAGGAAGAATATAGGGTGACATGGAGACCATATATAGTGTTGAAGCACATTCTTTGGAGTTATAAATGGATTTTCCTACTCTATATATATAGTGATCCAAAACCGATGTTAATGTGTCTCTCTAGTGCAAAATGTGATAATTTATGTGTTAAAAATGGTGGCGGGTTATATTAGAGGATAAGGTTCGTTTATTTTGCTTGTCTGTATGAAGTATCATCCATTGAAAGCATACACTTTTAATACAAGTAATAGACTAATAGGTGCAATGTTGGAGTATGATCTTAGTTAATCCTGCATACAAATAATGGAGTGTCTCAAAAACCAAGCAATAACCTCAAAAGAACCATTGGTAAGCTTTTCATGGTCGTTGTAGATTTATATTAGAATATATCATTTTCATGGTCCTAGCAAATGTTTATTTAGAGTTTTATAAGATATCTATGTACTACTGTACTTCTAGCTAATGATCCCCTTTCATAATTTCTCTTCATTTATTGGTAAGTTTCCTTGACATTTATGTATAGTTTATTGGGTTAACATCTTTGTCGAAATATGCCTTGAATATTTGTTTCCTTATCTCGTTGTTGGGCTTTAGTTATCTAATTGGGTCCTTACTTGCATAGCAAGTCAGTTTAGGGTAGATAAGAGATCTATAAATATTCTCTTCGCCTTCACCCTATTGTAATCCGGAAATTAGGTTTTCCGCCTCTCTAATAAAATCAGTTCCCCTTCTGCCCGTGGATGTAGCTAACACCCTGTTAGTGAATCACGTAAATCTGTGTTCTTTCTTTGCGTTTACTGCTTTTCTGTTATCTTTCTCACATCCGTCACAACAAACTGGTATTAGAGCTTCAAGTTAATCTGGGTTTGTTATCTGGTGGGAAATATGTATGCTTTGAACGTGAAGATTGACAAGGTTACTGGGAGAAACAGTTTCAGTCCGTGGCAGATCAAGATGTGAGCTTTGTTGAAACAACAAGGCTTGTGGCGCCGCTGTCGAAGGACAAGAAGGGCGCCGCTGCTGAGATGGCCACTCTGGAGGATTCAATTAGTTTGTCCCGTGGGGCAAATCTGAGGCAAAGGAGAAGTCTGTTCATCTGGTACATCTGGCACTATTATAGTGCATCTGGTACATCTGTCTGAATGATTCAATTAGTTTGCTCCGAGGGGCAAATCTGAGGTAGGGGAGAAGTGTGTTCATCTGGCACTGTCATGGTGTGTCTGATACATTTGTCACTATTATAGTGCGTCTGGTATATCTATCTGGAGGACAATTAGTTTGGCCAAAGGGGCAAATCTGAGGCAAGGAGAATTCTGTTCATCTGACACTGTCATGGTGCATCTGGTACATTAGGCACTGTTATAATGCGTCTGATATATCTGTCTGGAGGACAATTAGTTTGTCCAAATGGGCAAATCTGAGGCAAAGGAGAAGTCTGTTTATCTGTTGTCTGGTACAATCAAGAAAAATGTCAAGACCATTATAATTTAATTTTTATATTATTTGGTTACTATAATGACAATCTTATCATAAAAGTTTGTTTACTTATAAATGTGATGTTATGAATTATGTATGATGGATTATATTGAAGGTATTTAATTATCTAGGCTATATAAATTTTAAGAATATATAAATCAACCACTATAGATTAACATAGATAAGCAAAGATATTTGATAACATTTTTTAACTATATAAAAATTAAAATAGATAAAGAATTATATTTGTAGTATTTTATGAGAAAATATAACTTTGGGTTTATAATCAATAACTATCTTTACAATTATTGTCAAGAAAATAAGTATTATTTATTTGAAATTGTAATCATATTACTATTAATTTGTTGCAATAATAACTATTATTTTAAAAGATATTAAAGCATTTCAAAAATAATATATGTATCCAAAATAGTTCTTAGTAATGTAGATAGAAGTTTAAAAAAATATCTAGCGCATAAGAGAATTTTATGTTTGTTTTTAAAATTGATTATTTGAAGGTAATAGGTATAACGATTTACGAACCTTGATTTCTAAAATTTATTAAAGTGAATAAGACTACATAATATATTTAAATATATATTTTTTAAATAAAATTTGGGTAATATACTCATAATAATAAAAAATTATATTAATAGAAAAGAATGTAAATTAGGAATAAGTTAATTTGGATTAATGATATAAATTAATTAAAAGTATTCAATTATCTTTGTTATATAAATTGTGAGAATATCTAACCATAATAGGTTAATATAGATAAGGCAAGATATTTGTTAAGATTTTATAACTTTATTAAAAGTAAAGATCATTGCATTATAATTATATTTTGTTGTAATAATAATTATTAATTTTAAAGAGGTTAAAGCATTTCAAAATAATATATGTATCTTATAATTTTCTTAATAATGTAAATAAAGGTATATATATTTATTATTTAGTATCCTAGTTTATGTATATTGGGTAATAAACGATAATATAAATTATGGAAGTCTATCAATTGAACAAATATCATCCTTATTTATTTTTGCCTAATTTGTATAAAAGCCTATCGGTTGAAAAAATATCATCCATAATTGTATTTTTTTAGCCACCAACAAACTACGTAAAATTCATGTGCTAATTACATATTTGGTAATTAATGATATATATTAGTTATCAAATATATAATAATAAGAGTAGAATAGTATATAAATATAATATAGCTTTCTGTATTCATATACAGTGATATTTACGGACCATCTATATTCTATGGTTTTATTTGGCTAGGTAGTTTATATACATATTATATTATGGACACTGATTAAATATGTGACACATAGAATTAGTAAAAGGAAAGTAATATATTTCGTATTTTTTTATAATAAATATTACTTTATAAGTAAAAAATATATTAATTTGTGGAACAATTAAGGAATTAAAATAATTTAAAGTTGGAATATGTGTAAGAAAAAGTAATACATAATCATGTATAATGGGAAATATTTTGGGGTGGTAAATTAGGAAATTTACATAAATAGAAGAAAAATTAAAGGTAAACATTAAAATAAACGTTTTGGATATTCGTGAAATAAATTTAAGCCTCGGGGTAACCTTGCGAAATATGCCAAACTTTGGTGTACCACGCGAATTAAGATACCTCAAGGTTACCAGACAAAAAACCCGTTAATGATATACATATATATAGGATCAGGCTCCGGTGAAACGGGAGGAGCGTTGTTGAGCGTCAGATCAAGATGATCAATGGCCACAACACGCGCGCACTTCTGCTGAGCAAAATAACAAATTGACGACGTCAGTTAACACCGTCAACTTTTCAAAATTCAAAAAAATAGACATTCGTCTTCGAGACGCTTCATATTCCCCGACTCGATCTCCCTCCCTCCCTCCCTCCCTCCCTCCCTCCCTCTGCAACTCAACGCTATCCAGAGATCCAAGGCACACAAATCTCTTGCTTTTCCACGTAACGAACGTAAAACCTTCTTCAATCTCAAAGAGATTCTACTCCATAGCAAAAGTAACGAGTTTTAACCTAAAAATCTGCATATTCTTACACATGTTTATCTTAACCTAACCAACCTTCAACTATGATCGACGCTTAAACTTTGATTTTCGTTGTTGAAACAAGAAAAAGCAGTTAATATAAGTTGCATTTATCAATTTCCATTGTTCGTAGGCATGTATTTCTTCGATCAAAGCTTAAACTTTGATTTTCGTTTCTGAAACTTGAGAAAATAGTTAATATAGGCTGCATTTGTTAGAAAAACATGAAGAACACGAACGATAGCTCCTATTTCCCTCACGTTTGCAATATTTTCTTTGTTGCATGTTTCTCTAAGTTTAATACTAACTACTGCTTTATGTTATCTTTCCACAAGAGCAAGCGGAAATGGTAAGGTTGAAGACAGTAGCGAGAAAAGTACTTACAAGTAAAATTTCCAGTTTACACCAAATAGGGCAAACTTTGAATTGTTCAGATATATGTGCTGTTTGTTCAAGAATAATGTGATGTCGTTCATGTTTTTATCACATAGTTCCAACTTTCAATTTTCCAGAAAATGTTCAAATATATGTGCTAATTGTTCAAAAATGATGTGATATTGTTCATATTTTTATCAAATAGTTCCAGCTTTCAATTTTCTAGAAAATGTTCAAATATATATGCTATTTGTTCAAGAATGATGTGATATTGTTCATATTTTTATCAAATAGTTAAAACTTTTAATTTTCCTAAAAATGTTCAAATATATTTTCTATTTGTTCAAGAATATTTTGATGTTGTTCATGTTTTCAGTATATAGTTCAAATTGTCAATTTCCAAAAATGTTCATGACATATGTCTTTTTGTTCAAGTATATTTGGTGGTTGTTCAATTTTTTTTTTTGTATTTACAATATTTGTTGAAGATTACATGTTGTGGGACAAAATATTAAATGCTTTCTTCCAAATCTAGATCAAAATAAAAAACATCTTTCAAGCGTGAATGAACTGCAAAAGATTATAGAGTTTAGAGATGCAACCATGATAGTGGAGGAGGATTATACCTCTCAAATAGAGATTAGAAGCAAACAAAACAGTAAGAGGGGGAATCAACATAAGAGGACTCACACAACCTCAACCAAACATGGTAACGAATTAAAAAATACTTTGATCCTATTTGATCTTTATATATTTTGTTGTCGGCGCTGCATAAGAAGAATGTAACATATTATTGACACAATAGTTCAAACTCCAAAAATATTTCATATGTTACATTGTGTTTGTTCAAAAATATTATTTTGTATAGTAATTTCTCTTATATAACATCTTTTTGTTCAAATATAATGATTGTTTGTTCAAACATTATATTTGTTTGTTCAAATATAATGTTTGTTTGTTCAAACATTATATTTGTTTGTTCAAATATAATGTTTGTTTGTTCAAACATTATATTTATTTGTTCAAATATTATGTTTGTTTGTTCAAATATTATATTTATTTGTTCAAATATAATGTTTATTTGTTCAGACACTATATTCTCTTCTTGTTATGCAGCGCCTGTGACGCCGCATAATAAGCATATGTCCATTCCGTTTAATTTGTTAAAACTTCACAAGAGTGTACATTACATAAAAACTATTTATTTTGTTTTGTATTCCTATGCAGACAAAGAAACACTTGCAGTTTATGTCGAAAAAAAGAAGAGAAAACAGGTTGCCGAAGAACAAGACCCCGAACACAACAAGAAGCAAAAAAGATTGAGTCAGCAATAAGAAGAACCGGAAGAAAATGTGAATGAACCTCAACAAAGCTTGGATGAAACAAAAGAAGAAGAAGCTGAAGATGATATTGAAAATAACACAACACATGATGAGTCTGGAACAAACTCAGATGATTCGGAAGAGAGTCAATGTAGAGGTGATGATGAAGAAGATCACTTAGAAGATGATGATGAACAACTTCCATCTAAAAGAAAAAAAGGTTAAGGGAAAAACCAATCGTCCTGATACTACAAGTGAGGATGGAGTAAGATACAACAAAACAAGGGGGAAGAGAGGTTTTTCATGCATACAATACAAAACAAACCCGAGTAAGTTTGTCAAAGCTATTGAGAAATTGAGAAGTGAACAGAAAAAGGATGTGATGGATATGGGATTGGGATCTCTGCTCAACTTCAAACTCAGTGGAATACCAAGATTTTTAGGTTATTGGCTTGTGGAAAATTTTGATGCTAATAAGTGCAGCCTCAAAATGGAAGATGGAAACCTTGTGCACATCGAAGAAGATGATGTATTTGTTGCAATGTGATTGCCGAAAGGAAGTCAGAAAATAGAAATAAAGAGAAAGTCAATCAAGAAGAGAACCAAAGCTGATGAAGTCCATGACAACTGGGTTAAACGATTCACAACAGATGAACACCGCATCCTACCACGACATGTCTACAACATGCTAAAAAAATACAGGAAGGGAGGTCCGTTCTTCAAACAGACGTTTATTGTGCTGTTTGTTACATTGTTGGTTGAAGGCAACTCAAATGGCATAACGAATCTGTCGTTGTTGAGAAGATTGGAAGATGTTAACGGAATCAAAGACATGAATTTGTGTGGTTACCTGCTTGACTGCCTCGTGAAAACCACAAACATTTGGAAGAAAAAGCCTAAAGGAATGTTCAAGGGATCACTCCCCTTCCTTGTTGTAAGTAATTGTTCAATTTTAACTCTTTATTGTTCAAATTTAACTATGCATTATTAAACTGAGTTATATTTAGTTTTGTTCAAATTCAAGGGTAATTTGTTCATCTTCAAGGGAAATTTGTTCAACTTCAAGGGAGATTTGTTCAAATGATGCTTTAATGTCGCAACATATCCTATATATATATATATATATATATATATTTGGTCAGCTTTATATCTAATTTGTTCAACTTTAACACTTCTTTTTCAATACAGTTGTTCTATGTTGACGTGATAGTAAATGGTAGAAGGACTGTACTATGAGCATTCCCAACGTTTATGAATTGGATAAGGAAAGAAATAACAAAAAGAGAGCTTTATGAGATGAACAATGTAACACCCCCAAATCTCACCTTGAAAGTATTACTGCCGATGACCCCGGATTCCACATCACGAAGTCACCCCAGGCTTTTCCAATTGATATAAATCGAACACAGTTATAATACCAAATATTACAACTCTGTAAAAAGTCAAAGTTTTGGAACACAACCAATCCCAAATACAACAAAATGTATGATCAAAATGATTACAGCGGAAGTATTAAACATATTACAAAATAACACAGCGGAAGTCTTAAAACAAAATAATTTATCAAAACGCCGTCCATCTTTATAGTCGATCTAGCCTTCTCGGATCCTTTATTTATCTGATGTGCCGAATCGGACGGATGACACCAGCCAACCATGCAAGGCAATAATTTTGGTTGGTTAGTCTAATGAAAGACTACACAAGGGTACAAGGCAGAGTGGTTCGAAGCAGTCGTATTAGGTTAGACTCATCGCTTCTCGAATCAAAACCGATGGCGATAGTCAACCACCATACTCCTACTAGAATATATGAAGCAGCATGATCAAGAGAAGATTCTGGAGACCGAGTCTCACAGCAATCAACCCAAAATAAGACTCCAAATGAAATGAGCCTTATAGGAAGCATGACAAATGTTGGGGAACATTAATAATCACAGAAACACAACATTACAGTATCGCATTCGAGCGACTAAAAGTTAAGACGAGCTTTCCTAGCTGCACTAGCGCCTAGCTGCACTACTCGCCCAAGGTATATTAATTATGTGCGACAAAGGCACTTATCTTATTTAATTCCAAAACACACATCACGTTATAAGCTTTTAGATATATGTTTCGTCATGAGGGACATATATCGAAGGAATGGACCTCGCAGGGTCCAAACCTTAATCCACAACACGGTTGGTCATGACCAGAAAGTTTGGCATAGGGTCTTGAACGCCCTATTATTTGTCAGTTATAAAGAAACGAATGGACCTCACAGGGACCAAGCGCTCCTACGAATACTCGTGCTAACTAACAGTTCAGCACAATAATAATCCACATCAAAGCCAACCTATGAATAATATCATATACTAATCACATATATATAATGGCGTTGATTCTAGCAGAAATACAACCTATGAATATCATCTTTTAATCATTTTATCCTTTTAACAAAACTGTTCCCAACATCAACAAGGAATCATCCCAAATTAATTAACAACAAAACAATTGATAATTATTGAAGTATGGAATGATGAGCAAGAGCGAACCGCCACTTGCCTTAGATTAGAGGAGTACTACGACAAAGCCTAGTAACGGGTCCTGAATCTTGAAACTGGAACAAAACCTAGATAAAAATCCCAATGGAACGATCCAAAACGAGACCCTAAGTTAGATTCAATACACTTATATATGAATCTAAAAGAATATGAAAAGAAATCGAAGGAATCGAGCCTCGCCCAAAGCCAAAATCCAAAAACACACACTCGGACAAGGCTCGCCACAGGTGCGGTGGGAGCTTGCCGCGGGGTGCGGTGGACAGACAGTGGCGAGCTTCTCGCGACAACATCCATGGCGAAAATCTTACCCAAATCGTTCGTATGTTTCGATTTGCTTATGGTTCGATCTCACAACGCCTTAAACCTTCAAAGAAAACTTGAGGTACTCTCCACAACTCAAGAAACCTCACGAAAGGAGCTTGGAACAGCTCGAAAATGGTGAGTTTCAGAGAGAAAACAGAGGAAGCAGGGGAAGGAAGATGAAGAGCTGTTCAACATCTGATTTCGACCCCTTTTATAGCTTCAATCTGAGCCTCCTCAAAGGGAACAAGGTAGGGGACAGCCGGGAACAAGGGGACAAGGAAAAGAGTCCACTTGGCCGTCCACTTGACTGCTCAAACGGCCGTGTCAGACCGGCCTTATCGCGAAGACGACGACCCCTGTTTTCTGGACCTTGCCGCGGGTGCGGTGACGTCTGCCGCTGGGTGCGGTGAAGGCAAAAAATGCTTCGTCTTATCCGAATTCACTTTGGGTTACATTTCTTAACTCCGGGTTAAATATATTCGTACATTAACGACAAATTAACCCCGAATACACTTCAACTGTATTATATATTACTCAAAAAAATTTACAGAGTTCAAACCACTTACAGAATGTCCGAAACTCTTCTAAAATTAATCCGTCTAGTAATTCGGGAGTTGGAAAAATTCCAAAATATTCTTATAAAATGAGGGATATTACATTACTTCCCCCTTAAAAGAAGTTTCGACCCCGAAACTTGGCTATTCTAGGTCGAAAACAACTCGGGAAAGCGTCTAAGCATATCCTCTTCAGTCTCCCAAGTTTCCCAAGTAACCTCTTCGGTTCCTGACTTGGACCACAAAATCCGTACCAAAGGTACCACCTTATTGCGCAAATGCTTCTCGCGATGCTCAAGAACACGCACAAGTATTTCCTCGTACGTACCATTTGCCTGGATCTCAATGTCTTCATAGCTCAGCACATGAGATTCATCTGGCACATACTTTCTTAACAAGGATACGTGGAACACGTTGTGCACTGGATGTGCCAATGGCGGCAATGCCAAACGGTACGCTAGAGATCCCACTCTATCCAGGATCTCAAAAGGTCCCACGTAGCGAGGGTTAAGCTTCCCACGCTTACCAAATCTGAACACACCCTTGGTCGGCGATACTTTGACGAACACTTTATCACCAACCTCTAACTCCACATTCCGACGCTTCGGATCAGCGTAAGACTTTTGTCGACTCTGAGCTGTCAACATTCTTTGTCTTATCAGCGCAATGTCCGATGCTGTCCTTACAACTAGCTCTGGTCCGAGCAGAATTTTGTCGGCACTCTCGTCCCAACAAATTAGAGATCTGCACTTACGACCATATAAAGCCTCGAACGGAGCCATCTTGATAGTAGCATGCCAGCTATTATTGTAGGTGAACTCAATCAGACTCAAGCTGTCTTCCCAGCTAGTCGGACGATCGAGCACACATGCTCTCAGCATATCCTCTAGGGTCTGGATGATCCTCTCAGATTGTCTGTCCGTTTGAGGATGAAATGCAGTGCTGAACCTTAACTCGGTTCCCATTGCCTTGTGCAATTCCTTCCAGAATCTGGACATAAATCTGTCATCTCGATTTGACACAATGGTTCTCGGAGTACCATGCATACGGATAACCTCGTGTAAAAACACTTCCGACAACTTCTGGGTTCCCCATGTTGTCTTGATCGCCACGAAATGATCACTCTTTGTGAGCCTATCAATGATAACCCATATAGCATCTTTCTGACTTCGAGTCTTGGGTAGCCCTGTGACGAAATCCATGGCAATGTCTTCCCACTGCCATTCTGGAACTGGAAGAGGTAGCAGTCCTCCACCGGGCCTTCGGTGTTCAATCTTGACCTTCTGACAAGTCAAGCATTTCGCCACAAACTCTGCCACATCCTGCTTCATGTTGGGCCACCAGAACTTCATTCTGAGGTCCTTGTACATCTTGCTAGAGCCTGGATGTACAGAATAGGATGACGAATGGGCCTCCCTCATCACCAACTGGCGAAGACCATCTACGTCAGGCACACAAATCCGGTCTCAGAACCAAAGTGATCCATCATCCTGAATCACGAAGCCGGGAGCCTTCCCGTTCATCACTTCACTGCTTAGCTTTACCAAGATCACATCATCCACATGCTTCTCCCTAATCTGATCAAGAAGCGTAGCTTGTATCTCAAGCATACTCATGCATCCACGACGTTGATCGTACAAGACTTCTATCTCGCACAATTCTTGGTTCAGCTTGGTCTGAGCAACAAGCAAAGCTACAATAGTCTCGTGCGGCGTCTTCCGGCTCAATGCATCTGCTACCACATTAGCCTTGCCCGGATGATACAACAATTCGATATCGTAGTCCTTGAGTAGCTCTAACCAACGACGTTGTCTCATATTCAACTCCTTCTGAGTAAATATGTATTTGAGACTCTTGTGATCCGTGAAGACTTGACATCTTACACCATAGAGATAGTGCCTCCAAATCTTCAGCGCAAACACTACTGCTGCTAACTCCAGATCATGCGTCGGATAATTTTCTTCATAGGTCTTTAACTGTCTTGATGCATAAGCAATCACCTTGCCTCTTTGCATCAACACACATCCCAACCCATTTTTCGAAGCATCACTGTAGACCGCATAATCGTCATTTCCTTCTGGCAGTGTCAAAACTGGTGCTGAGGTCAGACATTGCTTCAACTTCTGAAAACTGGCCTCACACTTGTCACTCCAGACAAACTTCTTGTGGACCTTGCGGAGAAAACCGGTCATCGGTAGAGCGATCTTCGAAAATCCCTCCACAAACCGTCTGTAGTACCCAGCAAGTCCTAGGAAACTGCGCACCTCTTTCACGCTCTGAGGCTGTTTCCAATTAGCTACTGCTTCAATCTTCTGGGGATCAACCATCACCCCATTCTTATTGATTACGTGGCCTAAGAAAGCCACTTCCTTGATCCAAAAGTCACACTTAGACAACTTGGCATAAAGCCGATTCTGTCTAAGGATTGACAAAATAATCCTCATATGTTCCTCATGAGCTTCCATGCTCGGAGAATAAATCAAAATGTCATCGATGAAGACCACCACGAACTTGTCTAAGTACTGTGAAAACATCGGTTCATCAGGTCCATGAAAACCGCTGGAGCATTCGTAAGTCCAAATGGCATGACTATGAACTCGTAGTGACCATATCTCGTCCGGAATGCAGTCCTCGGAATATCTTCCTCACGAATCCTTAGCTGATGATAACCAGATCTCAGATCGATCTTGGAAAAGACTTTTGCTCCTTGTAGCTGATCCAACAGATCATCTATCCTAGGCAAAGGGTATTTGTTTTTGATCGTAACTCTATTCAACTCACGGTAGTCGATACAAAGTCGAAACGATCCGTCTTTCTTTTTGACGAACAATACCGGAGCACCCCAGGGCGATGCACTCGGTCTTATGTATCCCTTGTCAAGAAGATCTTTGAGTTGCTTCTTCAATTCTTGCATCTCAGCGGGAGCCATCCGATACAGAGCTTTTGAAATCGGCGCGGTACCAGGCTCGAGATCAATAGAAAATTCTACGACACGATTCGGGGGTAATCCGGGAATCTCTTCCGGAAAAACATCAGGAAATTCTCTGACCACTGGAATATCAGGAACCGTAGGTCCATCTTTCTTTGGCGAATCCAGGTAGCAAAGGTACCCGACACAACCTTGCCAAAGTAGCTTAAACGTAGCCATCACATTGATAAGCTTGCCGTTATCAGTGTCATTCCGACCCTTGAACTTGCACACGCACTGGCCCCCAGATGACACTGTTACCGTCCTTGAGCTAAAGTCGATCACTGCCCCATGACGTGTCAACCAATCCATACCGAGAATAATGTCGTATGGAGCCATAGCAATACAGATCAAATCTGCTTCAAACTTCTTATCCTGAATGGTAACTGGAAACTCTGACAGACGTTTGGTGCCCACTAAATGGTCACCATTAGGAAGATTAACAACGAAGGGTTCACAAACCTCGTTGCAAACTAATCCTAACTTACTAACACAATTTCCTGAAATAAATGAATGGGTAGCACCCGAATCAAACAGAATGCACACTAAAGTTGAATGAAGGTATAGAGTACCTTGAGCAACTGGAGCGTTAGGTCCATCAGCCTTACGCATCTCGTACAGGCGTTGACCCTGACCTCTTGAAGCAGCTGGGGCTTTGCCTTTGTTCTGTGCAGTAGTCTGTATTGAAGGACTGGGAGTCTCTGCCGGTTTGAACCTAGGTCGGTTGTTCTGATTAACTGACCCCTGTTCTGACTCTGTCCCTTTCAGCCTTCCCTGTCGACAGAACTTCTGCATATGCCCTTCTCTCCCACAGCTAAAACATAGCTTCTTTTCCTTCAGACAATCAGTGTTCTTGTGCCCAGAGGCACCACAGTTGAAACACTGGATCGGACCTTTGCTCCGACCCGACTGTTGTGTTGACCCTCCTCGAGTCATCTCTGTCCTCGCCTTACCAGACTTGTCAAAGTTGGACGGCGGCACAGGACGTTTGAAACCACTAGCCTGAGATTGATTCTGCATCGACCTCTGGCGATTCCGTCGCTTGGTCGACTCCTCCAAAGTCACCTCTAATTTGTATGCCGCATCAACGTATTGCTCCAAGGTAGAGCATCCGTGACGCAGCATCATTGGTTTGATGTCTGGGCTCATCCATTCATGGAAGTGCCAAATCTTCTGCTCATCGCTGGACACCACAGACCCAGTGTACTGCAATAAGTGATTGAACTTGGCTGCCAGCTCAGTCACCTTTAATCCATCATTCTTGGGATAAAGAAATTCCTTATGCTTCTTGTAACATCTCCCATCTCTGAGCCGACCCTTTACAGGGCTGCAGCCCATACACCCCAACCCTTCCTTGTTGGCTCCAAGCCCAAAGGCCCAGCCATTTAATCAAGAGGTTGTTGGGAGCACTCGAACACAAGACCTCTCCCCTTTAACAAGCGGCTTAACGCCCACTTGTTACCAATTGTGCTGCAACGCAATTGCTAGTCAGATTAATTTTGAAGAGATACGAACATTCTGTGTAATGTTTGGCTTCTGTAATATTTTTCTGAGCAATATAAAATACAGTTAAGGTATTTTTGGCTTAAAAGGTCGTTCGCGTACAAATATATTTAACCCGGGGTTAAGTAAAATTTACCACTTAAGGTAAATAAGGGCAAAGTGGGAATTCGGCCCATGCCTTAGCCAAAAATCAGCAAACATTTCAGCAACTTGCAAGCCAACTTGAGGCAGCTGGAAACTAGCTTGGATGACTCATCGGGGCTACTTGGACTAGCTTGGACACCTCTTGGTATACTTGTCTTCAGATTAGTCTTCATGGTTTGCCAATAAATGAAGAGACAAAGTCGTGGGAGAAGCCATAAGTCGGCTCCTCACCATCTTCTTCTGTCAAAAGCCCAGAAATTCAGCATCTGGCAAGCATTTTGGCACGGTTGGAAAACTAGCTTAGGTGACTCACCGGGACTATTGGCCTAGCTTGGACACCTCTTGGTATACTTGTCTTCAGATTAGTCTTCGTGGTTTGCCTATAAAAGGAGAGGAGAAGTCGTGGGAGAAGCCAGAAGATAGCTCCTCACCACCTTTTTGCTGTCAAAAACCCAGAAATCAGCTTCTGAGCTAAACTTTGAGCCTCGTTTGTGGACGATTCTGTCATTCGTTCGAGCAGATAGAGTAAATAACATAGCGGAAGTCTTTTAAAGATAAAGCAAGTCTTGACCATGGCGATCAAAGCCACGGATCTCAACCTGGATAAACTTGTCAAAAACACTTCCCGTCATAGTCGTTCTTTAGCCTTCACTGGGTGGCAACTTATCTGATGTGCCGAATCGAACGGATGACACCAGCCCACATGCAGAGAACAATGTTCGTGGGTTAGTCTAATGAAAGACTAGCAAGGGTACAAAGCAGAGTGGTTCTAAGTAGTCGTATTAGGTTAGACTCATCGTTTCTCGGATAATAACCGATAACGATAGCCAACCACCATACTTCTACTGGAATATCTCAAAAGACATGATCAAGAGAAGACTCCAACGGAAATGAGTCTTATAGGAATTAATCCAAGAGAAGACTCCAAAAGAGTGAGTCTTATCGGAAGCATGACAATGTCTGGAACCTTTAGTTTCATATTTATATTCATAACGTTAAAAACTGACTAAGATGCTTCGGTTCACGACCAACCTCACCGTATAATGCGAATCACCGCATGATACGACTCCAGATTGGAAAGAGAACGTACTACATTCAAGTCAGGGTGAGTTTCCTAACTGCACTATAACTTAGCTGCACTACCCGCCAAAGGTATATTAATTATGTGCACTCGGACACTTATCTTATATAATTCCAAAACGATCATTCACGTTTCAAGCTTTTAGAATCTCATCCTCGGCGGATATTGAGATATAGAGAGTTGGGACTAAATCCCAGAGATTGGCACCAGTTGTTGTGCACATCCCCTATACTCGGATAGGAGAAGGTCATGACCAAAGAAAACTGTTAGGGCCTGGACATCCCATCCACTTGGTTATAAAGAAATGACTAGTACTCACTGAGAGATACCGAGTAGCGTTCCTACGAATACTCGTTCTAACTAAGCAGTTCAGAACAGTCAATCATAATAAAGCCATTAAGGCCAACATCCTAGATATATTTCAATCTAGATCATATATATATAATAGCGTTGCTCTAATAGATATACAACCTATTATAATATTCATTTTATCTTCCAAAAGTAATTTCATAAAACTATTCCAGACATGAACGATAATCAATCCAAATTAATTATCAATTAAGCAATTGATAATTAATGGAAATATGGAATGATGAGCAAGAGAGAACCGCCACTTGCCTTAGATCCGACGAAAGCTTCGCACGCTTAGAATTAAAGGGTTTCCGAGCCTGGAACGGGAACAGATCCCAAATCGATCCCTTTAAGCTTCGATTCTTCTTGGTTCGAGTCTACCACCCTCTTAAGCTACCAACAAGCTCTAAGAACCTCCTGAAAACGGATCGAAACAAGGTCGAGATGACCACGCAAATCGGGTTCAAAGTTCAGCAAAAGTCACGAAATTCAGAGGTGAAAACAGTGAGCTTCAAGGGTTTTCTTACCAACTTTTGATCGACTTCCACTTTGAATCGATCTTGGCTGATCTTCTCACCCTTTTGAGCTACACCTCACCTTCAAGATGCAACTTCTATCTGCTCGAACGAATGACAAAATCGTCCACAAACGAGGCTCAAAGTTCAGCTCAGAAGCTGATTTCTGGGTTTTTGACAGCAAAAAGGTGGTGAGGAGCTATCTTATGGCTTCTCCCACGACTTCTCCTCTCCTTTTATAGGCAAACCACAAAGACTAATCTGAAGACAAGTATACCAAGAGGTGTCCAAGCTAGGCCAATAGCCCCGGTGAGTCACCTAAGCTAGTTTGCCAGCCGTGCCAAAATGCTTGCCAAGTAGCCCCGATGAGTCATCCAAGCTAGTTTCCAGCTGCCTCAAGTTGGCTTGCAAGTTGCTGAAATGTTTGCTGATTTTTGGCTAAGGCATGGGCCGAATTCCCACTTTGCCCTTATTTACCTTAAGTGGTAAATTTTACTTAACCCCGGGTTAAATATATTTGTACGCGAATGACCTTTTAAGCCAAAAATACCTTAACTGTATTTTATATTGCTCAGAAAAATATTACAGAAGCCAAACATTACACAGAATGTTCGTATCTCTTCAAAATTAATCTGACTAGCAATATGGCTTAAGAAAAATTCGAAATTTATTCGTACAAATATACGGGATATTACACTTCTCATCCCGCAAAGCTTGGGAAAAGAATCGATCATTCATCTTTGTTTTGAACATTCCCCAATTTAGATCAGCCCGATCAGCCATCCTAGTGTTCTCCCACCATTCACTAGCATCTCCCTTTAACTGAAGAGAAGCTATCTGCACCTTCTCAGCCTCGGTACACTCAATATTGCGGAACATCCGCTCCATTTGGGAAAACCAATGGGCCACCCTAACCGGCTCTCCTTTACCATCATAACTATCCGGCCTCATGGAGTTAATGGTCTTCAGAGCTCGACCATAATTATCCCTATTCCTGACCGCCTCATCACGGAGCACATGAACATTAGGTTCTTCGAACCTCTGAGCTACTGGCGGAATTGGCCCATTTGGTGCCTGCGGTGCGACATGTCGTATCACATCAGTGAAAGCTTGCATAAAAATTCCTCGAATAGCTACAACAGCCGCAACATTGAAAACTATTGGAGCTTGAACCTCAGCATGGTCATTGCCCCTAGGGTTGTTCTGAGACATGGACTCGTGTTCCTCCACACGGTCCAGATCGTCCCTTATGTTTGGTCTTGGATCATTGCTTGGTCCAGCATCAGTGCGAATAGTATTTCTCGTGTTCACCATCTGTTTACCGACCAAAGTCCAAGTATTTTACATATTAATATCTCTTCAAAATACTTAATATGATAAAAGTCAACTCAGAGTAGATCAACTAGGTATTTTATAGATGAACCTTTAACAGAACTACATATTATACAAGAAGGATCTCTCGAGCTTTCTAACAAAATTGCCCGAAGATTTCTGCATTGCGCCGTACTTACAACAAAATATACACCAAAAAGAAAGAACTACTACTGTCGACGTCGACCCTCTACATGGCGTCTTGAAAACGCTTCATGTAGGGCAACCTTCCTAGACATTGTTTCTTCGAGCGGGGTTTGTCGTCGAAATCCGGTGACGGACTCCTAACCCTACTCGGCCCTGGAACGCACCGTTCGTCCCTTGGCTCAGGAGTTCTCGGCCTTGCCCTCCTTTGAGCATGATCTGTAATTTCATCCATCAGCCGGTGCTCCTCAAAAAAGACTTCTTGGCCCTGACGAAAGATCTCGGATAACTCTGGGCTCGACCTTCTCCTAACAAGATCAGGCTGAGGGTCGCCTCTCTCTCTGATGCCGTACTCGACAGAGAGCTCTTCCCAATCAGTTTCCATCATCAACGGGTATACGGGTCTAGGTGGCAGACTGGGGTAGAGAAATTGCATCCCCAGGTCCTCACTATCCACCAACAAATGCCTCAAACTATCGGGCTCTTGTTCCTCAACCTCCTTAGGATCTTCCTCGGGATCCTCTTCTGGGTCCTCCTCGGGATCCTCCTCAGAATCCATCCCTGGAACTGACTCAACTTCGAGGTTGAAATCGATATATCGGTCAGGTGATTCTTCACCTTCTTCTTCTTCTCCCTCTTCAGGGATCACTCCCATCGAATAATCATTACTGTAGTGGCCTAGAGCGTACCTCGATGGCTCAACTGGCTCTACAGCCGGTGCTACCACAACATTGGATCTCAGCACCACTGACTCAGGAAGTATACGCTTCACCTCCTCTGGTGGGTTGCTAGATTCCCCATCCTCAAAGCATCTAGGGGGAGTAGGAAAATTTGGCCTCACTGGAGACGGCGGAGCCATCTCGGCATCTTCCAATACTCTAATCGGCGACAAACAAGCTCCCATCCTACGAGATAACAAGAAAGAAAAAAAATTAGTCTTTCTAGACACAGAAGCAAACTTCCATATCAGACTTTAGAAATTGCGCGACTATGAACGGTTAAAAAATTCTCATGGAAAATTCAGAGCCTTCGAAAATATTTCAAACGAGTGATCGGTTTACAAAAGGTCTCATTCCAGAAAAACATTTTAAACCCGACCCGTAAGAATAATTTTTTTTTGGCTCTGATACCATAACTGTAACACCCCCAAATCTCACCTTGAAAGTATTACTGTCGATGACCCCGGATTCCACATCACGAAGTCACCCCAGGCTTTTCCAATTGATATAAATTGAACACAGTTATAATACCAAATATTACAACTCTGCAAAAAGTCAAAGTTTTGGAACACAACCAATCCCAAATACAACAAAATGTATGATCAAAATGATTACAACGGAAGTCTTAAACATATTATAAAATAACACAGCGGAAGTCTTAAAACAAAATAATTTATCAAAACGCCGTCCATCTTTATAGTCGATCTAGCATTCTCGGATCCTTTATTTATCTGATGTGCCGAATCGGACGGATGACACCAGCCAACCATGCAAGGGAATGATTTTGGTTGGTTAGTCTAATGAAAGACTACACAAGGGTACACAACAGAGTGGTTCGAAGCAGTCGTATTAGGTTAGACACATCGCTTCTCGAATCAAAACCGATGGCGATAGTCAACCACCATACTCCTACTAGAATATATGAAGCATCATGATCAAGAGAAGATTCTGGAGACCGAGTCTCACAGCAATCAACCCAAAAGAAGACTCCAAATGAAATGAGCCTTATAGGAAGCATGACAAATGTTGGGGAACATTAATAATCACAGAAACACAACATTACAGTATCGCATTCGAGCGACTAAAAGTTAAGACGAGCTTTCCTAGCTGCACTAGCGCCTAGCTGCACTACTCGCCCAAGGTATATTAATTATGTGCGACAAAGGCACTTATCTTATTTAATTCCAAAACACACATCACGTTATAAGCTTTTAGATATATGTTTCGTCATGAGGGACATATATCGAAGGAATGGACCTCACAGGGTCCAAACCTCAATCCACAACACGGTTGGTCATGACCAGAAAGTTTGGCATAGGGTCTTGAACGCCCTATTATTTGTCAGTTATAAAGAAACGAATGGACCTCACAGGGACCAAGCGCTCCTACGAATACTCGTGCTAACTAACAGTTCAGCACAATAATAATCCACATCAAAGCCAACATGGCCAACATCATAAACATATATTTATACTAGCGTTGATTCTAGCAGAAATACAACCTATGAATATCATCTTTTAATCATTTTATCCTTTTAACAAAACTGTTCCCAACATCAACAAGGAATCATCCCAAATTAATTAACAACAAAACAATTGATAATTAATTGAAGTATGGAATGATGAGCAAGAGCGAACCGCCATTTGCCTTAGATTAGACGAGTACTACGACAAAGCCTAGTAACGGGTCCTGAATCTTGAAACTGGAACGAAACCTGGATAAAAATCCCGATGGAACGATCCAAAATGAGACCCTAAGTTAGATTCAATACACTTATATATGAATCTAAAAGAATATGAAAAGAAATCGAAGGAATCGAGCCTCGCCCAAAGCCAAAATCCAAAAACACACACTCAGACAAGGCTCGCCGCGGGTGCGGTGGGAGCTTGCAGCGGGGTGCGGTGGACAGACAGTGGCGAGCTTCTCGCGATAGCATCCATGGCGAAAATCTTACCCAAATCGTTCGTATGTTTCAATTTGCTTATGGTTCGATCTCACAACGCCTTAAACCTTCAAAGAACACTTGAGGTACTCTCCACAACTCAAGAAACCTCACGAAAGGAGCTTGGAACAACTCGAAAATGGTGAGTTTCAGAGAGAAAACAGAGGAAGCAGGGGAAGGAAGATGAAGAGTTGTTCAACATCTGATTTCGACCCCTTTTATAGCTTCAATCTGAGCCTCCTCAAAGGGAACAAGGTAGGGGACAGCCGGGAACAAGGGGACAAGGAAAAGAGTCCACTTGGCCGTCCACTTGACTACTCAAACGGCCGTGTCAGACCGGCCTTATCGCGAAGACGACGACCCCTGTTTTCTGGACCTTGCCGCGGGTGCGGTGACGTCTACCGCTGGGTGCGGTGAAGGCAAAAAATGCTTCGTCTTATCCGAATTCACTTTGGGTTAAATTTCTTAACTCTGGGTTAAAGTACATTAACGACAAATTAATCCCGAATAC
Source organism: Rheum nobile (assembly GCA_027886185.1). Classification (NCBI taxonomy): domain Eukaryota; kingdom Viridiplantae; phylum Streptophyta; class Magnoliopsida; order Caryophyllales; family Polygonaceae; genus Rheum; species Rheum nobile. Next base: position 3,553,746 of record WOAB01000056.1, read on the forward strand.
ACTTCAACTGTATTATATATTACTCAGAAAAATTTACAGAGTTCAAACCACTTACAGAATGTCCGAAACTCTTCTAAAATTAATCCGTCTAGTAATTCGGGAGTTGGAAAAATTCCAAAATATTCTTATAAAATGAGGGATATTACAAACAATGGAGGGTTTGGGCTTGGGTATGTGGACATCAGACAAACTATTCCATCAACATCAGTGTTAGTTTTGGGTGAAGGTTCAAGAAGCAATCAAGAGGTGGAAAGGATTGAAGGACCAAAGCGTCTATCAAAAGCTGAGTATTTTGAGGTAAGTTTCGTATATTAATTTTGAAAACAAGTAATTTGTTATGTTGTTCATGTTTATATCAGATAGTTCAAACTTTCAACTTTACTGAAAATGTTCAAATATATGTGCTGTTTGTTCAGGAATATTGTGAAGTTGTTCATGTTTTTAGCAGATAGTTCAAACTTTTAATTTTTCAAAAAATATTAAAGAGATATTTGTATTTGTTCAAATATATGCGGTAGTTGTTCAGTTTTTTGTTATTACATGATTTGTTGAAAAGGTTTCTTTGTACTGTGTTGACAATATGTAAAACACATGATACAAAAACTGGCAAAGAAGGCAAGAGAGACAACTACTGTTCTGAATGAGTTGGCTGACAGAACATTTTCAACACCAAAGGCATACCTAAAGGATGATCCAATGAAAAGCATGCACAATACAATAATTGACCTAATTTTTGGCAAAGCTGAAGAGGACAACAATGAAGAGGAGGAACAACTGACCACACATTTCGACAATATCCGGTCAAACTCTGAAGACCAGTTCTGGAATCATCCAGAACTAATCGAGTGCATGAACAAAGTTGAAAAGACAATCAACGAACAAACTAGGGTGCAGAAGAAGTTTAGATTCAACAGAACATCAGTGCCAAAGAAAGTACACAACCAAGGGATACCAAGCTTTGACCTCCTGCCAAGTGTTGACCTTGACATGACTATTATTCTTAAAAATACAGAGCAACAAAGAAGGTGTGGCTGAAGAAGTTCAAGAAAACACAACTTCTGTTGAAGAAGATGAAGAATATAATCAGATGACTGTTTTCAGAGAGGGACATGAAGATCAAGGTGTTACAATAGTGGCTAATGAAGAACCACAAGGAGGGATTAATGAGGAACCACAACAGAAGATAACAAGCATTGAGGTAAACCACAACTACATCAAGGTCTGAAAAGTTCAAATTTATAGTATGTTCAAATTCAGGTATAAATTGTTCATCTTATAAAATATAAAAATGACAGGTGGTGACTACAACAAAGACGGACACACAAAATCAAAGAGGCATTAGTGAGATGGTGACAGATGAGGAGGTTCATGAGGAACCACAAGAAAACACAGTGAACATCGAGGTAAGAACACAACTACAACAAGCATATTTGTAAAAATCAATTTTATAGTGTTTTTGTTCAACTTTATAGTATTTTTATTCAACTTTATAGTGTTTTTATTGAACTTTAAATAATGATTTTTTCATTATATAAAATATAAAAATGATAGGTGCTAACTACAACAGAGACTGACAAATAAAATCAAGGAGGCATTACTGAGATGGTGACAGAAGGGGAGGTTCGTGAGGAACCACGAGATAAAACAACAAACATAGAGGTAAAACACAACTACAATAACACATATCTGAAAAGTTCAACATTATAGTGTTTTTGTTCACCTTCAAGGAGTGATTTGTTCAATTTTATAAATATGAAATTGACAAGTGGAGACGACAACAGTGACTGATGCATCCAATGAAGAAGGCAATACTGTGATGGGGAAGGAATGGGAGGTGAATAATACAATACTTCCAAAAAATGTTCAAAAATATATTGTATTTGTTCAACTTCAACGTGTTAATGTTCAAAATATATCATTTGTCTGACAGTCAGTGAAGATAGTTGATAGACAACCACTATAACAACAAAACATTGAAGAAGTGAAAAAACTTGTACCAAAGCTAGGGATTTACGTAGGGAAGACAAGGAACACACAAACCAGAAGGCAATGGAAGAAGCCGAAAAAGCCAAGAAAGCAGCTGAAGAAGCTGAAAAGGACAAGAAGGCAATGGAAGAAGCAAGGAAGGCAGCTCAAGAAGCACAAAAAGCAAAGAAGGCGGCAGAGAAAATGGAAAAGGAGAAGAAAGCAGCTGAAGAAGATGAAAATGCAAAAAGGGCATCTGAAGAAGCGAAAAAGGCAAAGAAAGCAGCTGAAGAAGAAAGGGCAAAGAAGACAGCTAAAGAAGCAGAAAAAGCCAAGAAGGCAGCAGAAGATGCGAAGAAAACCAAGAAGGCCGTTGAAGAAGCACAACAAAAGGGCAGCTGCAGAAGCACAAAAAGCCAAAAAGGCAGTTGAAGAAGCTCAAAAGGCCAAAAAGGTGGCTAAAGAAGCACAAAAGGCCAAGAAGGAGGCTGAAGAAGAAGAAAAGGCCAAGGAGGCTGAAGAAGCAGAAAAGGCCAAGGAGGCTGAAGAAGTAGAAAAGGCCAAGGAGGCGGATGAAGATGCTAAAGTTGTTGCGACAAGGCATTCTGACTTACCAAGCATCATCAACCCTACTCAAAAACACACATATGAAGAGAAAAAGATTGTCAGATTCATCACAATGACTACTACAGATATAGGGTAACTTCCTTTACCCTACTATTTCAAGGTTTTATATTATACAAAAACATTTACTAAAACATTTTAATAAATGTATGGTGATAATGTTTCAACATGAAAGTATTATAGCAGACTTATTTGACATTAGGAGTATCATATGTCAATCATTTATCTAATTAAATGTGATAAATGCTTGGGCGGTGATCCCGAATGAGAGAGAGAAGTACAAGTCCAGTAAATCCACATCAAAAAAATTCGTAACTCCAGCAACAACTGTAAGTACATTAGCGAATTTCTAGCTTTGAAAACTATTCACTGAAAAATACTGACACTTTTATCTGTGCAAGGCTTTCTCTGTGGTGAATCTAGGCAAAAAGGGCTATCAAACAAACTTGAAGAGATTCACATAAATGCTCGATTTTGTTCAGGACATGGCGTTGCACACAACATTAGACCGTGCAACATTGGTATCTCCTCCATCATTTTGAAACTCATTTCAAATTTTCAATTCATATAGAATACTTTGTTTCCGGTTGACAAGGTTGTTTGTAATATAGGTATTCTTCCCAATATGTGCAAGCGGTCATTACTATGCCTTATGTTTCAATCTGAAGAGAATGCGCTTTGAAATCATTGATAATTCGTCGGCATAGGATCAAGCAGATGACAAGTATGGAGAGGTGCCAGAAAGACTGGTAAGCAACACAAATTGTTCAACAAATAAATACACAATGTTCAAGTTTATTGCCTGGTTGTTCAACATTAGTATTGTTCAACTATATAATGTGGTTGTTCAAAGTTGTTTATTTAATAGTTCGATTTCATTAATTTAATGTTCAAGCTCGTCAACTGAAGTGTTCATTTTTTATACTTGACAAAATGGATTGCAGAGGAAAATATATACAGACTACTTAAGGTTGAAGGGCAGTGAAGCTGTAGCGAAGTTAATTGATGAAATGCCAATAGAACTTTTAAAAATGAAATGGCGCGATAGCAAGAACAAGCTTGATTGCGGTGTCTATCTCATGCGCCATATGGAGGCTTACAACGATGAAGGTTCAGACGGGTGGGAATGTGGATTCAAGAAAGAAAGCATGAGGAACATGTTACCGTTGCGAACAAAATACCTAGCAACCATCCTTGGATCAGAACTGAATGGAATCCGAGCAGTTGTAATGGGAGAAGCCTTGGAAACCCCACTTCCTTGATGTTTAGTGACAGATTAATTGTGTACCACTGGCAGTTTGTTTCTTAGATCTTAAAGACATACTTTGTTCCACTGTTTGCAGTTTGCTTTTGAAGTTTCATTAAAAAGTCATGGATGAACAAGTTTGTTAAACAATATAGTTTGCTGAACAGTTAAAACTTTTGGATAGTTTGCTGGACAAGTTCAATCAAGTTTATTCAACAAATTGTGATCTGCTATAACCATCGATCAACTATTTACATTGAAGCATAATTGTTCAAAGAAGTATATATATATAGTTCAAATATAATCTACAATTGTTGATAACAGGTTTTTGTCGTGTAAAAAACTGCTATGCAAAATATCCAAACAAACCTTAAACCGTAGTCCTAGGTAAGTAAATGTCGAATCCACAGGGAGGCGAATTCTATCTAAATATGCAATTCGTATGTCAAACCAAAGTAACCAAAGGGGGGTTTTGTTTGTTTTAGTAATCTAAGCATGCAAAGGCAAGAATAAACTAAAGATGAATGAATTCAGTAATGGGAAAAGCACTTAGTCAAACAACATCCACTATTCGTATGACAAGTTGATCCTAGATACTCATTCAAATCTCATGCAATGGTAATTCCAATTCCTTTTCAGATATAACTAATAGCACAACCAGATACTATTAGCACTAACTAATTAAACAACCCTGAAACTATCAAGATTCAGTTTAACAGCAGCCTTACGGATAGGAATATAGTTGGATACAATTCTAGCATAACACAACCAAATATTATCCTAGAATGTAAATCAATTCTCTTCTGCATAAGACTAGCACAACCAGTTACTAATACGATGCAGTTGCTACTCTGAAATAGATATGCTCAACCAGTAACAATCTAGATCTAGCAATCAATCAATAACAATAAACCCTAGTTGCGTCCAAATAGAGATTATCAATATCAATCATAAACAACTTAAGCAAGAGAAAGATAAAAACCATGCAATAGATTAAGAACGAGAATCTCACAACTTAATCAAAACGAAAGCTTCAGCGTCTGACTAAGCCAGGGAGGCTTAGTTCTTCATAACGTAGAACGTAGAAAGGGAAATTAGGGTTTCAAAGAAAAAGATGATCCAAGATTGGCAAACAAGCCTTTTCTCAACCCTTAAATACTAAAGGAAATAAAGCTAAGTTAACCTAAAAACGAAATAATAAAATAATAATAAAATAATAAACTAAAACAGGAAAATTAATCCTGTAAGCATTCTCGGCCTTGAATTCTCGGCGTGGCTGCTTCTCGGTCTCGTTCAATTGGCTTCAGCTTCGGCCCACTCCAACCAGCAACAAATCTCGGCCCAAATTCAATAAAGCAGAAGCACGGCCGATGTCATGGATGACATCACGGCAACAATCTCTTCATTGCTTTCAATTCACGCCACGCCACACGGGAGGAGTTCTTCACGTGGGCCACTTCCTTCAATTTGGGCCTTCTCCAGCTGCAGCATCAACACGGCCCACATCAATCTCCAATTGCTCGCTGACGTCATGCTCCGTTTCTTCAGCTACAACACGCGGCATTTCACGTGGGCCACTTATTCACTTGGGCCTTTTTTTAATTCGACCCATCAATCACGTGACATTTAATTAATTAATTATCAAACTTCGCTCCCAAACGCCATTACACATGAATGTGTCTAAATCTACCCGAATGGCACCAATAAAACCTCTAATGACTCTTACTTAAGCCCTACAAAGTAGTGCTTATCAATTGTTCAACAATAAAATTAGTTATACTTCAAGATACCTTTGTTCAAAATTGACAATATTTTGTTCAATCATGAAACTCTTCTCCACACGTCCGACCGAACATAATGCTCGAAGTAGCAAGCATATTAATCTGTGTATAATCACAATGTGTCCATAGAAAACATATTGTTCAACAATAATAACAAAATGTTCAAGAATAAAGACAAACTGTTCAAAGAGCTCTGAGTGAAATAGTTCAACTACACAACAATAATAGATTTTTGTTCAACTCCTAAAATTTCTTCTCTAGACAGGTCCGACTATTGTGATCAACATATTTTTTGCATACCTCACACTTCCTCGTTGCCTTTTTTGCTGTTGATATAGCAACCTCTCTACTGGACTTGATACGACGACCACTGTCCTTGTTCTTTGCTTGTTGTGGAGGCAAAACAGAAATATTGGTAGGCACACTTGTACCCACAAAAGACTCAAAAACCTTTTCTTTGTTCGATCTAAACTTGTTTGATGAAGCGTTACTTGATGCAATAGATACATTGCTTGTCAAGCACTTACTCAAACAAGATTTGTGATCCTTTATCAGACATAGAAGTACATTCAGCTTAGCACAATCATCACTAATCAAATCAATACAACAATGGACTTCCGACAAAATATCATTAACGACAAACTTGCTTTCAACCATACCAACACACTGATCAAATATAACACCATTAACACCGATTGAAGGTTTGAGGATTGTACTTTTGGTCCACCGGTTAAGAACAACATTGCTTGGGAACTCTTCAAGACATCTATCTTTAAACACCAGAACCATATGACGACATGGAATCCCGATCCTTTCAAACAGCTTGCAAGTACATGTAGAAACTTCACCTGATACAGGAAATTTAACCTTAAAAGTCATGCCACCAGGATCTCCAATGGTGTATAGTTCACCATCAGAATCAACAACTTTACTTATAAACCGACATAAATAACATGCAGCATACATCTCCTCTTGAACTTCATAGAATAGCTTTAATGTAAACACATCGGCTGCATGCTTCTCCAAAGGTAAAGGAGTCTTGAGATCCGGTTTCTTAGACTCAGATTCACTATTCAATCTCCATTGTTCATGCCTACAATGTAAACATTGAATTAGTTAATTAACAATAACATATTGTTCAAACATAATAGAAGTTTGTTCAATCATATCACAGTGTTCAATAATATGCATTGGTTGTTCAACAACTCTATTATAATGTTCAAATATTTTGACGGTTTATTCAAACATACATAACCAACCATGTACAAAAATTTTTTGGTGTGAAGTTGCTGAAACAACTAAAATGAAAAAAGATATGTTTTAATACCTTTGTGAATCCATAGCACCATCGAAAAGCATTACAAGCTCCACAAGGCTAAAAACACGATTGTTATAATTTAAAAAAAAATGCGATTTTGGGACTAAAAAATCGCTGTGGTGCGAGAGTACCAAGATAGAAGCACATCACGGAAAAAAGTCGGGATCCAATTGCTGCGAATTTCAAAAATTTGTCTAAACCAATTGTGATCTTGCATATTGAATTCCAACAATAAGGCAGTCCACATCTCCTCAAACACTTTAGGTTCAATTGTATGGCTCCAAACTAGACCATTCAACTTTGTTAAAAAATCACCTGACTTGTTCATTGAAGGGCCAATCTTCTCAAATGCTTTGGTCATGATATGCCACATACAGAACCTATGGCGAGTGTGATTAAACACCGTTTGAATTTCAACTTTCATTGTCGGATCTTGATCAGTTACCAAAATTCTCGGTTCTTTGCCACCCATAGCTTTCAAAAATGTATCAAACAACCAAGTGTAAGAAGGGATATATTTTTTCAATAACAATGCAACACCAAATGTCACACACTTTTGGTGACTATCCAACCCAGTAAACGGTATAAACACCATGTTATACCTGTAATAAGTGAAATTGTAAGAAGAAAGTAAACACGTAAAACATTCGTTCAAACATTGTGACACATTGTTCAACATTATTCATGGTTTGTTCAAAAATGAAAACAACATGCTATCTCAATCAAGATCACAAAAATTTCAAATATCCAAGGACATTGTTAAACAATAAATTACATGTTTGTTCTATATGTTGAGTCAAATGAAACGACATCTCCAAATATAGAATAATTCTTAATCGAAATTGGATCAGCCCAAAACAACCATGTCAACTGATCTGCACTGTCAACATCATAGTCAAAGTAGAATGCTGAACATATCTTTTTTTTTCTGGAAGAATTTGTCAATAATCATCTGAGCATCAACACCTCCATTAAAAGCAAACAAGTCCCTCTTCACGTTTTTGAAGTCTGACGACAGAACACCAATGTTTGGATAGCCTCCAACCAACTGTTTGTAAAGTCGATAACTCTTAACCGAACCCATATTTGTCTTGGCGCAACTTATCATAATGTTTTGATGCGCAACATTCACAACTCAGTTCGATCTCATAAAGTGCCTATAAATCTTCTTCACAAATGTATGTGTGTGACGATCAACAAATGTTTTGACAACATATCGACCATCACCAATAAACTTCAATATTATTTTCGCAGTGCAACCAACACGATTAGTAACACGCCTACACTTCCCAGTGTTGTTCTTACCAACTTTGTAACCAGCCCTACTACATAACATGTACTTTAAAACTACAACACCATCCCGAGACTTATGGACTGTGCTGTGATGAACTTCAAAACCAGATGAATCAGCATAACTTTTGTAAAAAGAAATGATATCATCTAGAGTGCCAAACTGTTGGCCAACAAAAGGCTTCGATTCAGCTGAACAGTTTGTGATCCAATATATGATACTGTTATTAGGAGAGTACTGTGCAACAACATCATCGACATCAACATCATTACATCCCATAGAGCTTGAAGCATTATCACTCGATACACTACTACCACCTGAGAGACAAATTACTCAAATGTAATAAAAATATATTAAAAGTTCAATAACCTTAACAACATGTCACTTAACAACTTATCTACTTAAAAATTGTTCAACTGTATCGACAAATTGTTCAAAAATAACAATTAATTGTTCAGTCACATAAATTGTGCAACTATATTAACATATAGTTCACAAATACCTAAATATTGTTCAACTGTCTTAGACTTCAAAAGAAACATATGGAACATGTGAAATTCAAATAAAACACAAAATAGTTCAAATATGTATGCGTATTGTACAACAATAACACTATGACTTAGGAAAGCACAAAAACAAACAACTTTAACACATCAACGAACACAGATCCAACCTCAGATTACAAACATGATCAACAAAAACATATAAAAACAAACAAGAAATGAAAGAAATATAGCCAAACCAATTTCCATTGCAATTTCGCAGCGGTATGAGTCTTCACAGAACAATCTACGACAAAACAAAGATCTTCAAAAACCTAAATCGAGAACGAAAAGAAGAATATCAGAACTCTATACGAAGTGCGAAATAATAGAAACAATGAATTAGAAAACGATAACTTACACGATAACAACAAATCGAATGAGTAAAATACTTCAAACTCAAACATCGAAGCACCAATCTACAATGAGAAAGGGAGCGAATCGCGGAATTGATTCAGAGAGCGAAGAGGAGAAGAACAGGAAATCAAAATTCACCTCGCGCCCCCCAAAATAACAAACCTAATCCCCAAAAAATTACAAAAATGCCATTAATGAAACGATGCCAATGATATTACAAAATTGCCATTAATGAAACGACCGTTAACTTCCACTAGCGTGTCGCCTCTCCACCATCTGATCCAACTCATCCAACGCTCTACACTCCTCCTCATTTCTCACCCTTAGCTAGCTCCTCACATGAAGCTATTCCTATATATATATACATGCTCTAGTGAAACAACCTCCTATAGTAAAACGAGTGAATAATTATAGGGCATTTGATTAGTTTAAAATGGATGGTTGAGATTTAATTTAAAGAGGCACATATTTTGGGGGTGGAATCACCCACACCTGATATCTTCCATTTGCATTTTTTTAAGGGTTTGATTTTACATTCCATATCTGGCCTCTCTCTTTCATATCCTACTCGTGTGTCTCTCTGTCAACCGCCATCGACGACTGGAAGTGGTCTTCTCGCCATCGTCGACTAAAAATGGTCTTCCCGCCGTCATCTTCTTGCCATCGTCATCTCGCCTTCGTCTTCCCGCTCTCGTCTCCTTTCTCTGAGTAAAAGCGCGTCATCATCGTTGTTTTTGGCCTTACACTCGTCTCTTCCGTTTACCGACATCTCAACCTTCACTTTCATCTCATCCCTTGCGTTGATCTCTCCAACGCCGATGTCATCTTCGTATTCGGTCGCCGATTAAAGGTAACCCTAAAATCGTTATTTGTCTTCACCTTTAATTTCCATTCAATTTTGTAAACGATTTCTCCAATTTGGAGTTTTAATCTATAAATTTCAATCGGTTTTGCTCATGTAATCACCATTATCGCAGATTGTCACCGACCTCCATTCATCGTTGGTTGATTTTATCGTCTTCGTGTCCTGGTTCATTGTCTATGTATGATATTCAGATATACTTGTATGATACGCAATTTATAATTATGGATTATTTTTTTGGCCGTGAATGTGATATTCATTTGTGTGGATGAGATATGGATCTTCCATACAGTGATACGCAGAATATACTTGTATGATATGCAATTTGTAATTATGGATTATTTCCTTGGCCGTGAATATGATTTTCATTTGTGTGAATGGGATATGCATTTTCCACACATTGATATGCAGAATATATGTAGTGTATATATTGGTTTCCCCCTATTTCATCGATCATTATAGTATTCTTAATCGTTACATTCATCCTCAACACGTGTATTGGATTTTGAAGCCTTCAAGTTGATTCATTTGTTGTTGGATTTGGAGGTTGCTTTTTAATTTTACTCATCCTCATATACAAGGATTATGCCAAATAGTTTTTGAATTGTGTAATGTTGGATATGATGATTCTGTGTGACAATTATTTTCATCAATTTGAACATCTAGATGAGACGTGTAATAACAACAAGCACTTTGCGTCTGTAGGAAACAATGCTATAAATTTGTAGGCTCTTTAGGATTGTCACCGTTACCACAGAAAATCTGTTGAGGTGCTTGATCTAACATCAAGCACCTCAACATGAGCACGACAAACAGATATTCAGAAATACTTGAACGATATTCACGATATTTATTTTGATATGCACAAAGTTTCAAATAGTTTGAATACAAATATTTTAAATTGGAATATCAACTACCACATAGTGCATATCTATTCATAGTTTATGAATATCAGTATGTATACAACTGAACATGATAACGAATAACAAATATTCAGAAATACTTGAACGGTATTCAAATAATGTGTTTTGATATGCACAGATATGCACAATTGTTTTTTCAATTCAGTGGATGCATTATATACACAGTGAATAAGTACTCACAATACTTGAATATCAGATATAGGATAGTGAATATCCGTATGAATACGATGGAACATGAACACAATTAACAGATATGCAAAGAATATTTAACGATATTCACAATTTTTGTGTCGATATGCATAATGTTAATTTTCAACTAATTAAATATATTGATATGCACGAACTTCCACTGAATATGCTTATTAACTAAAAACATAGTGGTATCCGAAAATCGTAACCAATTGAATATGCGTATTTGCAGTATCTTTCTCTCTCCAAATTTATATTTAACTTCCTATTTTGGAGGTAGTTAATTAATAAAATTCAAAAAAGTTATTCTCTCTCCTAATTTAGATTTTTTCCCTCAAACATTTTTTTAGGTAAATGCATATTGTGGCCCTTGTTTTATGGTAACACACCCACCATATAATCTCTACAACCTATCAATCCATCCATCCATCCATCTCCTTCCATCCAACGCTCCTCATTTATTCACTCGTTTCACCATAAGAGTCGTTTTACCTGAGCGTCCCTCTCTCTCTCTCTCTCTATATATATATATATATATATATAGAGAGAGAGAGAGAGAGAGATAGAGAGAGATAGATAGATAGAGAGAGAGAGAGAGAGAGAGAGAGAGAGAGAGAGAGAGAGAGAGAGAGAGAGAGGAACGCTCTGGTAAAATGAGAGTTATAGTGAAACAGAAGTATTAATCTGGAACGTTGGATGTGTGATGATGGACGGATGGATGATTGGGCCTTCAAATATATATGGTGGGGGTGTAACCATATAATCTACCCCAAAAAGGTTATTAATTAATTAACAAAAAGATAATTATGGAGGTTGTTAGATGAGAGAGAAAAACACAGTCTTCTTCTCTTTCCTAAACCGCTGCTCTCATTATTTAATTTTTAATTAATATAAGAGGTTGTTAGATAATTATGCATTCACGATCTCATGCTTCTCTCCATTAGGCGATATTCATAAAAGATGTGTTGATATTCGTGTTTTAAGCTCATCGATTCTTACAGTGAAAGGATATTCATGGATTATGTACGCATGTTCACGCAGAGACATATGCGATATTCATACAAACTGTATTGATATTCGTGTGTTAATCTCAAGTTTTTTGAATCGATTCATGTATCTTCGATTTTTTTTATTTGGTGAATATCGCATATCCAATTTTGAATAACCTGATTGATAATAAAAACGGTAGTCGATATTCATTCAAAATGTTATGATATTCACGTACTTTGTACGCATCAACTAGTCAATCAATGCATGAAACTTACATCCAACATGAATTTCAAAGGAATGTGTATGAATATCACATCAAACCATTTGAATATCACATATAAAAACGTGAATATCAATGATCAACAACTCATTCAACACCATCAACAAGCAGAATCTGAATCCACCTGAATATCAACATTATTATAATTAATATCAACAACATTATAGTGAATATCACATCATAAATTTTGAATATCGACTACTCAACGCATGAAACCTACATTCAACATGAATATGAACAACATTATAGTGAATATCACATCATACAATTTGAATACCAACTACTCAACGCATGAAACTTAAATCCAACATGAATATCAAAAAAATGTGTATGAATATCACAATAAACAATTTGAATATCAAAAGAATGTGTATGAATATCACAATAAACAATTTCGCTGCGTAGACTAAGCGAAGAAAGAAAAGGACAAAAAGAGATTTTGGGGATCCAATTTTTCTTGGTTGTGAGAACGAGAAGACTCGGAAAGACAAAGAAAAAAGATTAAATTGAACCACGGAAAGTAAGAAAAAAGGCCTTGTATATTGATTAATGTGTTTCCTGATCGATGTTGACAATTGAACGAGAAGAGCTTCTTTGTTATCTGCACACGATTCCGGTGGGTCAGGGGGCAATAGTGAGCGGTGGGCGCGGAGGTCCGGCGAGGTTGTGGTGTGGGTCGTCGGCGGGTTCAGCTGGGTGCTCGCCGGTGGTTGAGACTGGGCTCGGTTGGAGTAATGGTGAGACGGCGGGTACGGTCGGCGGCACGTGCGGCTACGGCGACCTCGAGAAGGCCGGGTACGGCAAGGCCACGGTCGGCCTGAGCACTGCGAGAGGAGGAATATCTGGGAGGGAGAGAGAGATGAAATCCATATGAGCATATGTGTTCAATATCTGGGAGGGAGAGATCTGTTAACCTATAAAGAGAGATGAAATCCATATGAGCGGCGCAGTAGGAGGTCGAAGACGATTCTAGTCGTTCAAGAGAGAGAGAAAAATCTGGGAGGGAGAGAATAAAAGAAAAAAAAGAAAGTTGTATAATTTCTTATGATTTGGGTAAAAAAATCCCTAAATTAATGGGAATCATATGTGTTCAATTCCACGGTACAAATATGTATCCATTTACTTTTAATCACAGTCATTCCTTTATTTGTAATTCAATGACTTTAATTAGTACTACCGTTTTACTCTAAGAGGCTGTTTCACCAGAACCAAATTCTATATATATATATACACATAGAGAAACGCTCCGGTAAAACGAAAGTTATGGTAAAACGGAAGTATTAATCTGGAGCGTTGGATTGATGGTGATGGATGGTTGGATGATTGAGCCTTACAATAAATATGGTAAGGGTATAACCACCAAATCTACTCTAATAAGGCAATTATTTAATTTTTAATTAGAAAAAAAGATAATAAATAAGGTTGTTAGATGAGAGAGAAAACACAATATTTTCTCTTTCCTAAAACCACCCCATTCTGCTGATACATTTTCTTCTTCTTCAACGATTTTTCAGTGTTCATGAATATCGATCACGTCTTTATGAATATCGTTCATACGTTTATGAATATTGATGGATGTGAATATCTCCACTTAAAACATGAATATCGCCACTTGATTTTTTCAGCGTCCTAATGCTTTGCAAATTCATAGATTTGCAAAATTTGTTCTTGTTGCTTTTGTCATTGTTTCTTGAATATCGTTCATATTTGTATGAATATCTTTATTTAATATGTGGATATCACCAATTAAAGACATGAATAACACAACTTAAAATATGAATATCACCACTTAATAATATATGAATAACATAATCAATTACACCATGAATATCATTCTATATTAGTATGAATATCAATATGTTTCACCATGAATATCATAACCCAAACAAAAAATAATCACTTCACAATAACATAGATAGTTATACACGGATAAATGTACATGAACATCAATACTAATTACATGAATATTAAGAATGACAAACATGAATATCGCTATTACACAATGACTTGTGCTTTTTTAGACGAGCAAGAAGCTTCAAACGTCTCTTCATCGGTGCAACAGTTAGGCCTGAAAACAATGTTGAATATCAACAATATCATAGTGAATATCATATCATAAAATTTGAATATCAACTACTCAGATCATGAAACGTACATACAACATGAATATCAAAAGCATTTGTATGAAAATCACATCAAACAATTTGAATATCAATTACAAACAGTACAAACAACACCATCCACAAGCAATTTGAATACCATAATAGCGATATTCATTCCTAATGTGATGATATTCACGTATTTTGTACGCATAGTCATACACGTAAGTAGTCTATATTCATAAAAACAGTGTCGATATTTAGAGTTTAATTCGCACATGATGATTATTCAGAATTTAGGTGAATATTACATCATAAATATCAAGAAGAAGATTTGGGTGAATTACAAAACAAGATGAATAAACTATTGACTACCCAAATTAGAAGATTTGAGTGAATCACAAAATCAGCAAATTAAACCAATAAAATCGAATAACAGTAACATATCTAATTATTAATTACCCAAATTAACGAAATCAAAAAAATCAACGACACCGATCAATAACATACAATTTCGTTCATAATCAAAACACAACTAAATTAGATTGTCAAATCCACTCAAGGGTCAAGTACTCAAATACCCAAATGGCCGAATCCTATCAAGGGTCAAATTAAGCATTTAAGCAGCCACTTAACAATTAACAAATCAAAACTCCAAATCCTGCAAATCCTGTATTCACAATTCTATCAGACTATCAAATTATCAATTATAATAAATTATTCAATTTCATTCAAAATCAAAGTACTTATGTGGCTGCTTTGAGCGAATAACCAAATCCCAATTTTATTTCAAAATACTTAATGGCAAAATCCTATCAAGGGTCAATTTCATTCAAAAGCAAATTGGAGGCTGAATACAGGCTATACAGCACTACATACAGACATACCTAAATCCAAAATTCTGAATTCCGAGGCTTTGAGCGAGCGAGAGATTTCAGATTTGTCGACGGTCGACCGACACCCGAAATTCGACCGGAGAGCGAGCGAGAGAGGCGGCGCCCAAACCGACTGGAGGAGGGCGGTTTTGGGGAGGAGAGGAGAGAGGAAATCGAGGTTGAAGGAAAGAGAAAAATAAGAAACTGAATAATATGCTGTGATTTGGATGATGAAAATCCCTAAAATCATGGAATTTGAGTTAATTTGGTGTGTGTATCCCATTATACAAAATTTGCACCCTTTAATATTCAATCCAGACCATTGATTCAATTATAATCTAAAGGCTCTTATTTCTACTTCCGTTTTACTCTAAATGGTTGTTTTACCAGAACTTAATTCTATATACATATACATATACATTTATATACACGATTACTTTTCGGCGCATAGGCAAAATTGCCTTTCAGCGCATAGGCTCCACACGTTACATGTGGTTATGCTCACACGTAACGTGTATTTTTTTTGATATATTATAATGTTGTGTATGAATCATATTATTGTTTATTTTTAGTATTTATTTGTGTTTCAATGTTGTGTATGAATCATATTATAATGTTGTGTATGATTTTTAAATAGGCATTAGGGGAGGGTTACCCCCATTGTGTTGCCCAACTTTTATCTAATCTTTATAAAAAAAACAATACAAAATAATCAACCTAGAAGATAAAAACAAATTGTTCATTACGCTAGTTGACTACAACCACCTTTAGCACACAATACAGGAAAGAATACAAGTTGATCATAAACTTAGAAAAAATAAGAGAAAATATATGACATTGCTTTAGCGTTTGAAGAAATTAGGATAGTCTCTGGTAAACGTTCGCTTCATATGATATCTCTGCTTTGCTAAATTTGCTTGCTCCCTAAAAAGGTTGATAGTACATGAACAACATTACACAAAAGATACGACATTAATCACCTACGATGTATATCATTTAGTAGTTTGAGGTTATACCTATGAATGTTATCAAAATCTTTAAGAAGATCTTGATTTTGCTTTACAGGATCTTGATTCTCCTTAACAAGATCTTGTTTTTCCTGCCATTGTTGTCGAATAACCGCGTATGCCCTGTCCTCGTACATTGGATCAATCCACTCCCTGAAACAACACCCCAGTTTTGGGCATCTCCAATACCTCATTCCGTAGTTCCACTGCAAATCCTAACTTCGGATAACAGCTTTTAAATTACAATAGCATAGCCTATCTGCGTTTGTTGATGGTTTGGATGAAGATGCCATTATTTGTTGTAGTGTTTGGTTTCCTACAAATATCATGAATCCATTAATAAAAAAAATTAAGGTTAATAAATCGATAGAAATTGGAATAAGATACTTACCCAAAAATGTATCTTCAAGCGCCGCTTGTGTTGGAATTGTTGTAGTGAACAAACAACCATAATGCTTCTTATATAGTGAAAAAGGCAATGTGTTTGATAGCTAATAACCAGCCTCAAAAAAAAGAAATCTGATTGACAGCTAATAACCAATTATAGTCATGCATCTTTTATCCTAAATCCTAAACCCTAACCCTAAACCTTAAACCCTAACCCTAAACCATAAACCCTAAATCACAAATCCTAAATCCTAAATACTAAATTCTAAAACCCTAAATAGTAAACCCTAAACCCTAATCCCTAATCCCTAAACCATAAACCCTAAATCATAAATACTAAATACTAAATTCTAAAACCCTAAATAGTAAATCCTAAACCCTAATCCCTAAACCATAAACCCTAACAAGCATTTCTCTGAATTTCACGCTGTCTGCAGTAGCATGAAGCCAAGGAACATTACTGAGGACCAGATCAAGCTGATTGGTTCTATTATTTGGCCCCAAGAAGCATAGATACATGGGCAAAGATGAAGAAAGCCTTCCTAGAGAAGTACTTCCCTGCAATGAAGCTCAATAGCTTGAAGAGGAACATTAGCAACATCGAGCAGCATGTTACTGAGACGTTGTATGAGTACTATGAGAGGTTCAAGAGGTTGATATCAAGCTGTCCATACCATGGTTATTCTGACCAAGACCTCGTGCTATATTTGTATGGTGGTCTTCTTGATGATGAGCGAAGAATGGTGAACGCAGCCTGTGGTGGTAATATTCTGGACAAGACGTCAGCTGCAGCATTCGAGATATTATTTGAGTTATCTGAGGGCTCAAGACAGTTTAGCAAGAGAGTGAGCGCTCAAGAAGTTAAGGCGGTAGACTCTCAGCCATCGTCCTCACTACTTTCTGAGATGGCTGAGATGAAGGAGATGATGAGGAGGTAACGTGCGGAGTTCGTTGCTTCGTAACGAGGAGATCCTCAACACCATTTTATACAAATCTAACAAATTTTCACCATTTCATACAAAAAAATACTTCAAAATTAAAGAAAAAATCAACAACACCATAAAAAACATCTGCATAACATAGATCTACAATATCCAACAAAAAACTTCAAAATTAACAAAAAATAACCAAACAATAATTTCTACTAACTAACCTTTCAAAGATCTTGATTCAACGTAACGTGCGGAGTTCGTTGTTTCGTAACGAGGAGATCCACGAGACGCGTTATGCGGGAAGGGAAGAAGGGAGTTCGGCTGCGTTTTAGGGTAATGAAGACGAATTGGAGAAATTTGGCTTTTAAAGCCAGATTGACTCCACACGTTACGTGTGGAGTGTCTCCTCACGTTACGTGTGGAGTGTCTCCTCACGTAACATGTGGGACAGTTTCACACGTAACGTGTGACGCTTGAAAAGGTCTGCTCCCGCACGTAACGTGGGAAGTCTATCCCCACGTTACGCGCGGACCTATGTGCTGAAAGGCAAAATTGCATATGCGCCGAAAAGTAAGGGCCTTTATATATATATATGAAGACATCACAAATTATACAACCAGTTGGTTGTATTAAATGTACATACTCACATAGATATAAGAACCGCTTTAGTGAGAACCATACTACGCGCGAGAATGGGCTTAAAGTAAGAACGCTTAAAGTAAGAACGGACTGCGCTTTTCCTGTTTTTTACAAATGAGCCTAATAGTACAATAAGTAAATGGGCTATGTTTATAGGATGCGGTTCGGGTGCGAAAGACATTTAAAATACAAAATACGAAACATTTTCAGCCGTCCACCGTGGCCAAATCTACGGCTAGGGAGAATAGGAAAAAGACGCTTTATTTATTCACACGCGCTTTATTAATTTCAAAAAGAAGGCAAGCGAACCGTATTATTCGCTCACTGTGTTATTCACTCGCCTTCAAATTAATCTTTATTTATGTTTGTTTGCACTTTGTGTTTATTTGCTTGCACTTTGTGTTTTTTTCGCTTGCACTTTTTTCTTATATGCTTGCACTTTATGTTTTCTGATTACATTTTTGTTTATCTACTTGCACATTGTGTATATTTGAATGCACCTTATGTTTATATGCTTGCATTTTACGTTTATTTGCTTGCACTTTATTTTTGTTCGCTTGCACTTTGTGTTTATTTTTTTGCACTTTATGTTTTCTGATTGCATTTTTGTTAATTAGTTTGCACATTGTGTATATTCGAATGCACCTTGTATTTATTCGCTTGCACTTTGTATTTTTTTGCTTGCACTTTTTTCTTATATGCTTGCACTTTATGTTTTCATTGAATATTTGTTTATTCTGCTTGTACATTGTGTATATTCGAATGCACATTGTATTTGCTTGCACTTTGTGTTTATTTTCTTGCACTTTGTGTTGATTTGCTTGCACTTTTTTATTATATGCTTGCACCTTATGTTTTCTGATTGCACTTTTTTCTTATATGCTTGCACTTTAGGTTCAAGAGATTAAATAACAGAAAGTGCAAGCCAATAGGAAGAAAGTGCATGAGAATACGAAGTAAAGTGCAAGCAAGTGAACAGAAAGTGTATCAGAATAATGAATAAGTGCAAGGGAAATGACAAAAGTGCAAGTCAATAGGAAGAAAGTGCATGGAAATACAGAGTAAAGTGCAAGCAAGTGAATAGAAAGTGCAAGCAAATATGAGATTAAAAAATATTTAAAATGCAAGCAAGCGAACATAAAGTGCATCAGAATAATGAATAAGTACAAGCGAATAGAACGAAAGTGCAAGCTGTTAAACAGAAGTGCAAGCCAATAGGAAGAAAGTGCATGAGAATACGAAGTAAAGTGCAAGCAAAGTGAACAGAAAGTGCATCAGAATAATGAATAAGTGCAAGCGAAATGACGAAAGTGCTAGCCAATAGGAAGAAAGTGCATGGAAATACATAGTAAAGTGCATGAAAAGTGAACAGAAAGTGCAAGCAAATATGAGATTAAAAAATATTTAAAATACAAGCAAGCGAACAGAAAGTACATCAGAATAATGAATAAGTGCAAGCGAATAGAACGAAAGTGCAAGCTGTTAAACAAAAGTGCAAGTGGTTAAAGAGGAAGTGCAAATGAATAAAAAAAAAGTGCAAAAAAAGAATTAGAAAAGCTGGAGCGAAAAAAAGAAGGCTGAAGCGAAAAAAAATAAAATTAGAAAGCGCGTGTAACAATGCAAAAAACTGAAGCAAATCGGACGGTTAAAAAACTTTCGTATTTTGTACTTTAAGCCGCTTTCGCACCTGACACTTTTCCATGTTTATATATCATTCGTTAATAAACTTGGTGCAATTGGTACATATGTGAGAGAGCGCTTCAACCCGAGTTCGAATCCCCCACTCATGCCAATTCACATACATAATAAATTTAAAATGTACATACGACACAAACCAATTGCACACTACACAATACAAAGACACATATATATAGTTCAATTAACCAAGATTATTTTTCCATGCCCAATTTGTGTTTATCTTCAAAATTCGAAATGCACATGCGATACAATCCAGTGCACATATACTTATGTCTAGATAGATTAAATTGACAAGTACTGGAGGCAGGGGCGGATCCAATTCAGGCCCAGGAGGGGCTATAGCCCCCTCGGAAGAAAAAAAAAGTTTTTTTTCAAAAATAAAATAAAAATTTTAAGCATTTTTTACCCTTATTGAATCTGAAAATGTAATTTCAGTTAGCCCTAATAAATTTAAGTTATAAAAATAAAATTATCTTAAATTTCCCCCCTTATCTCATCTGAAAATGCAATTTCAGTCAATTCTAACAGATTTAAGTCAAAAAAATAAAATTACTTCAGTTTTTTTTCCCTCATCTCACATGAAAATTACCTTAAGCTTCGTAAAAAAATTAAAATTGATTTTTGCGAAATAAGATTTAAGTCACGTTGGATTTAAGTCAAAAAAAAAAATCCGCACAAGATTTTAGCCCCCCTTGGGTCAATTCCTGGCTATGCCACTGACTGGAGGTTGATATTGTTGTAATATCTATCATACATTCAAAGACGTGACTTGATCGACATAACTAAGCTAGTAGCTTAGTATACAAGATTGATTCATATTGATAGTTGGTTTTAGTGTAAAATTTCCATGGGCTTAGGTACTGAGGTTGTATGTTTTTGTGCATTCGTACATGCATGACCCTCAATTCTACTTAATTGCCCATGTATATATATCAAATATTGATATATGATAGGGATTTAAAAAGGGAATTTGGATAATATGAGAATAGAGCTTAATTAGGGTGAAGAGTGTAGAGTAACGGTGATCATTAGATCTAGGAATTCAAGTATTATGAAAATTACAAATATGATGAACTTTAATTTTAACAAAGAAATATTTTTAAATTATTTTTCCATTTTTTTCAAAAAAAATTTCCTACATTTTCTTAGGGCTATATGAACTTTAGAACTAATCAATCAATTAACATATGCTTCAATCGATCTCTACTACCTTGATGATTGGTTTTGATACTGATAAATCACACGTTCGATCGATCGATCTAGTCCTTATATAGGAGTGACCCTTAATTAACCACGTAATACTAAGATGACCATACGTTGATTTGTTGTGACCATCAGATAAAATTCAGCGCCATCTACTCAAATTGTACAGCAAGAAAAACGTGTACTTCATCTTGAAATCCAACCTGCAGCGGGTACACTAACACGTGGACTTGATTCATATTAAATGATCAGCCCATATGATAGAACCAATCCAACCAACTACAATAAATGTTACATGTGCTGATATACATAGCAATTAGCGACATGTATTCCAATAGTATAGTCGGAATTAGGGCTGTGCATCCGGTCCAGACTGGACCATAATTTTTTCAAACCTTGGACCGGAGACTGTACCGGATCGGTATGATTCGGTTCGGTCCGGTTTCGGTCCGGTTCGGTCTTGAATCGGTAAATATAATTTTTTATTTTTATATAAATGAAAAATTAATTGTTTTTTTTATTTTTATAACTATTGAGTATAATATTAGATAATATATTTTGTTATTTATTTATATTTATAGTAAAAATTAATTTTTAATAATATTATGAGATATTAATATATAAAATTAAATTAAAAAATCGATCCATCCGGTCTGGACCGAAAACCGGCCGATTTTGGACCGGAACCGAAATTTTACAAATATGTGAACCGGGGATCGGACCGTAATTCCCCCTGTCCGGTCCGAGCATTTTCGGTCCGGTCCAATTTTCCAGTCCGATCCGAATTTGCACACCCCTAGTCGGAATGAGGGTCACGACAATTTTACTCATAGTTGAAGGGTTGGGGTGTGTGATGTGGTGTATGATATTTGTCTCTTATTTATTTTTATTGGGTGTTTTTGGGTTGGTTGAGGCATTGAGTTTCATACTTGATTATTTAATTTTTAGCAAAAAATGAAAAAAAATATTATTTTATCATATTTTAAAGCAATTATGGACACAAAATAAGGCTAAAAGGACATTACATACATCTATGAATTTATTAATACGAGTGAAATTTATTTTTTCAAGAACCGTCCTTCGATATAATACAAGTATACAATGCATAAAAAAGTATTTAGAAATCAAAGTTTTGTCTCTTGTTAATTTGAGCAACATACTTTTTTATAGTTTTGTGTCATTTTTAATAAAAAGTATTAGGGATACTGTTATTTAAATGAAATATTTAAATCCGTTAAAAACAAATAAAAAACTCTAAGTATATAATATTTAGTTTAAAATTTTAAAATAGGTTAAAAAATCGTTTAAACATATAGAGAACATGTTATAACACTTAGAAACGTATATATTCGGTAAAGAGTGGGTTATCAATAATCTTGAAAAGTAAAAAAAAAAAACTACCCATTTTTACTTCAAAAACTACTAATTACAAAAAATCCAAATTTCTCCCCTCCCATTTTTTTATTCAATTAGTCAAACTAGCTCTACATCTAAACTGGTACTATTTCATTCACTCCAGAGGTTATTGATTCTCTCACTTAAATATTTGAGCATTAAAATCTGAATTCCCTTCCCTGCAGTACTCTTTGATACCCTGTTCATCCACCATGCCCCACCACCGGTGATCAACAGAACTGTCACACGCAGCAACTTGACCACCACAAGTACCGCTGCAGCCAACTATTTTGAATATGACCCATGTCTCTAAAATCACAATAAAAATTAATTAAAAAAATAATCACAATTAAGATTGACTTTATATCTAAGATGAAATTCTTCCGTGTGCCGACTAATATTTCATTTCTCCCTGAAAAATTGATGATATTTCCCAAAAATTAATAATTGATTACTCTAGCTTGTTAGGTAGTTTACTCATAAATCAAACTAATTGACCTATACCAACATTTTTGACAAAAAACAACAAGTGGACAACCTAATATTTTGTTTTCTTCGATCATACGAGTCTCGTTTATTTTTTTTGGTCAGGAGTCTCGTTTATTGGATTGTACAAACAGTACAAGGGAGCATGTCCCAACTTTTTTGGGTCCGATTCCGGTGAGGACGGTGCTTCATGATAGGATTGAGGATGTATGAGAGAAGAGGAAAAAATTAGAGGAAAAAACAAACAAAAAACGGAGTGAACAGTGGCGGAGGCGCGCGCCCTTATAGGGAAAAGCTTCAATTCGGCCTTGCAGTACAATTGCCGAATTTTTCGCGAATAATTCGACAAAAAAAAAATTCAAGTCAAAAATTTTCCCAGAAAAATCGATTTTGTGTGCATATCATATAACGTGTGTGTGCATATCAGATGCACTGTTGTGTGCATATGTAACTATGTGTGTGTGCATATGGTTTCTGAAATTGTGAATGTCTTTAACATAGTGTTTATACTTAGAGGACTTGTATGCACATCAAATAACCTGTGTGTGCACATCAATTATACTGCTGTGTGCATACTCCGTGTGTTCATATGGTCTCGGGTCGTGTGCATACCCGAAAACAAGTGTTGGTATGCACACATGTGTGTGCATACCAAATAACTTGTCGTGTGCACATCCATTATACTATCGTGTGCAGACCCCGTGTGTGCATATGGTCTCAAGTCATGTGCATACATGGAAACAAGTGTTGATGCACACAAACCATGTGTGCATACCAAATAACATGTCGTGTGCACATCCATTACACTATCGTGTGCATACCTCATGTGTGCATATGGTCTCAAGTGTTGATGCACACAAACCATGTGTGCATACCTCGTGTGTGCATATGGTCTCAAGTGTTGATGTACACAAACCATGTGTGAATATCAAATACTCGTTATGTGCATGTCAAATAGATTATTGTGTGCATATCATCCACCTTGTTGTGTGCATATCCACTACGTGCGTGTGTGTATCAAATATAAGCCCAGGAATCATGTGTTCATACCGCAGAAATCATATGTTCATACCCAGGAAATCATCCACCTTGTTGGTTATATATGCACACACACTTTTTCGCGTATGCACACAGATGTGTATTTGATATACACACATGTCTCTAGCATTAACAACTGTTCCCAGACATGCACACATTCTGAAAACCACATGCACACACCGAGCCTAACATATGCACACATACGTTCTGACATATGCACACAACAGTGTATTTCATATGCACACAAAATCGATTTTTTTTGCAAAAATTCGAATTTTTGAAAAATATTTTCCGAAAAATTCACGAATTTTGGCCGAATAATTCGGCCGGGCCAAATTTTTGGACGCGCTTGGTGCATCCTGAGTCCTGACACGGGGAGCTGTCCTCATTTGAACTTTTCCCAACTTTTTTAGGCCAATATATTTAAAAAAAGATAGAAATGTTAATCTATCTATATTTATATATAAGGATAAATGCATTAAACCATCCCTTATTTGTACTTATTTGCAATAAATCACCTTTTATAAAAAAAATTTACATAAATCACCCCTTATTTATATTTTGTTGTAAACAATCACCCATATCATAAATCTTTTTAATCATCATATTACATATACTAAGGCTTTGTTCGGTAAATCCAACTGAAATTGGAGCTGGAGCTGAATAAGTAGCTGAAGCTGAATGACTAACTGGAGCTGAATTTATTAGCTTAATTATTTAAAAATTATAGTTGGTGTTCGGTATTACAAGCTGAAATGAGATAAATGTAAAATTCAACTTGTTAATCTTCAACAATCTAGGGGGGGTCACATTAAAAAAAATGGAAAAATTAAGCTACATTAATCTACTATAAGCTCCCTAAGCTAGATTGACATTTTTTTATCGAACACTCATCGACTAGATTAAAAAGAAAATCAAGCTCCGTTAATCTCAAAAAAGCTTTGCCGAACGGAGCCTAAAAGACCAAAATAAACTTATCATTTTAATTGTTTTTGTGTACTCTCATTCGAACAAGATAAACGCCCCAAATCAAGAGATGTCATCGGTACAAACCATAATCGACCCAAAAATCTTCCAAAACCTAGACCAATATAATCCACTTCGTTCCAGTTTTGATTCACTTTGGTCTCGATTATGGACCGTGTGATTATTTTTTGTTTTTTGAATGATTTTGGTGATGTAAAAATAATAATATTATCAAATTCTAATTAAGTGATATTTACCTTTTAAATAGAAAATATTAGTATTATTAAAATTGTGGAATGGATCATGTGATAACGGTCACTCTCGTGCGAGCGAATCACATATGGCGTAAAATATATGAAAATTCAAGATAGAATTTATAAACTAGAGGAATTTATGCACATTTATGCAAATATATGTGTTTTAAAATGTATAATTTTTTGGCTAAATATGTATATATTTTATATTGTATTTACGTAATTATTCTATGAACTAAAATTATAGTTAAATTGAATTATTTGATAAAATAAGGGTTTGGGTCATTGGGGTGGTTATTTGCAACAAATTATGAATAAGGGGTAGTTTCATGCAAACTTTTTTTATAAAGGGTGGTTTGTTGCACAAGTACAAATAAGGGGTGATTTTATGCATTTACCCCTTATATATATATCAAAGGAGATGTCTAAATCATACGTGTAAGCACAATGTTCAAGTCGTTTATATGTTATCATTATCCAATCATCGTCTACCATTAAAAAGTTATAATATGAGCTCATTTTTTTTGGTGGGGTCAACATTAATCTTAATTATTTTTTTGAAATTTATTAATCAATTTTATATAAAGACCTAATCATGAGTTGATAGCTATAGATTTGTAGTAGTATTTCTTTTGGGGCGAAAATATCGAACCGACCTAAATCGCTTTGAATGGGGTAACTAGACAACAAGAAGATTAAAATATCTAGACAATTCAAATCAATAATAACAAGATGAATGAAGCCGAACAAATATAAAATCAAGCTTATCTCCTTAGATTGAGAAGCTTAACGAGTCAAAAAACTTAGTCGTCGGACGCTTAAATATTCGAACAAGAAGTAGAATCGAAGGACAATTCCTTCCGCTGAGCAAGGTTGAAGTAAAATGATGCTTGTATTCGTTAACTCTGATATATCGTGTGTTACATAAGAGATCCTTCCATATTTCTACTATGTTTACAACCAATCTAGTTAAAGTTGTCCGAGATCTGCGGGCGCGGAAGGCTTGGCCGCGGCGCAGAAGCTTGGCCGCGGGCGCGAATGGACGACATAAGCAGATGAAGACTACATGCATTTCCACGGTCGCGGATTTCCTTTCTGGCGCGGAGCACGTTTCGGGATTTCGTCCGAGATCTTTTGTTTTATTTTATTTCCTTTTAGTTCGTTTGTTTTATTTTTAGAAGATTGTTATCGTTATCTTTTAGAAATTAGGTTTTGCTAAGTCTTTATATTCTGCCTTTGGAACAGGAGATTGGGGAGTTCGTTTTTTCTCCTTCTTCCTCTTTTCCCTTTTCTTTGTTTTTATCTTTGTTTTGTTTTTGGCTAGACAATTAAAGCCTTTGTTGGAATTTGATTGTGAGATTATTCCTTTACTTTATCCTTGAATGTTAGAAGATTGTTATCGTTATCTTTTAGAAATTAGGTTTTGCTAAGTCTTTATATTCTGCCTTTAGAACATGAGATTGGGGAGTTTGTTTTTTCTCCTTCTTCCTCTTTTCCCTTTTCTTTGTTTTTATCTTTGTTTTGTTTTTGGCTAGACAATTGAAGCCTTGGTTTAAATTTGATTGTGAGATTATTCCTTTACTTTATCCTTGAATGTTATTGATTCTCTTGCTCTTCATCCCATTGAGTTTTATTGATTTCTCTAGCCTGATCAACTAGTAGTTATTGGTATTATTCATACTGCAGGATTAGGGTTTTGAATTCTATTGGTTTATCTAGTTCATTGTTTTGTTGTGATTAGTATTATTAGTATTGGTTTCCCTAGCCTGACAAACTAGTTGAGATTGGTATTATCTATAGTGCTAGTTTCCCTAATCTGGTCAACTTGTTGAGATTAATAATGTTCATCCCTAATTCAGAGTAGCAACTACGATATTCTAGAACTGATTGGAATAGTTTATTGTAGAGAGAATTGATTGCATGTCAAGTACTGACTGGTTGTTAAGTATTGCATGAGCCTATCTATTCCTGAGCTTACTACTGCTGTTAAATTGAATCTTGATAGTTTCTTGATTGTTTAATAATTAGGATTATCAGGACTGGTTGGACTGATAATTAATTTAGAATAGGGATTAGGGCATTCATGAGAATTGAAAACTAGGGATAATCAATGATCGATCAACCAAACTGGAGGTGGATATTTGTCTAGCCAAGCTATTTATGTTTTATTTATCGTTTTCTTAGTTAGATTCATATAAACTCCCCCCTTTGTCTTTGTTATCAATTGGTGAACGTTTTGGCAAACAGGATATATAGCTTGATTCTCTGTGGGATTCGACTCTTACTTACCAGACTACATTAGTTAGGTTTTTGAGGTTTACTTTGTTAGGTGCATGCGACAAAACACCTATCAAATTTGGCGCCGTTGCTGGGGAATCTAAAGTCTGCGTATTCTCGTTTGTGTGATGGTTTACCGATGTGATCAACAAGACACCATGTCGAGCCACAACACTAACCAAGGCGCTGCTCGGGAGGCAACCCGAGGAAGTTTCGAAGACGGAGTATGGAACCCAAAGCTTTTCCGCGATCGCGGAAATTCCCATGTAAGTAATCTCTTGTCTCGAAAAAAATAAAAAAATTAAAGACACCGCGACCGCGGCCTTAAAACCGCGATCGCGGCCCAACTGTCCAATTTTTCCTATTGCTGAGACGGCGCACATCATGCTGCCAAGGAGGAGACATTAGCCCGACATTTTTTATTTGGCACCGATGATGGCCCGACATTCGACAGCTGATGAGGAGGAGCTCCAGAGCTAACTGCAGATATGATTATTGATATGGAGCGATAGAGCCCGCCACACGATTACACTAGGGCTCCAAATTTGTGTTCATAGAAGGCTCGTGCAACCCCGTTTCTTTGATGTACCACTTCACCTTACAGTGGATCTATTTGGTTGCACGTGGAGTTTGCTTGAGTAGTACCGCCGCAACACCAGAGACTTGTGTTTTCAATGTTTTACCGCTAGCCCCGACGTCCACATCCAGGCCACCTCGATGACGGTCGTGAGTACTTTTCTGCCTTCCCCAGTGTTTCATCTTTTTGTCTTTCATTACATTGAGGACAATGCAATATTTAAGCATGGGGGAGTGATCTATACTTGCTAGTCGTTTGAGGATATATATATATATATATATATATATATATAAAAAAGAAAAAAAGAAAAGAAAAGAAAATCCTGGGATAAGCTGAAAACCCGAAAGGGCGGCTTAGGCAATAAGCAGGTGGCCCGGACAAACATTAGGCTGGGGTAATAAGAGGTCAAGAGTGATGTGAGTTTTGGGATCCCATCTATAGAAAAACGAAATGAGTGGCTTGGTGAAAACCTGAAAGGGCGCCTTGGCAAAATGAGTGAAAAGAAGAAGAGTGATTATTAGGATTCCTCATATTTCCTGGCGTGGCGACATAAGTGTTGGAGTCATAAGGAGGATTCGGGTAGGTCACTTTGGGCGTTATAAGAAGATAGACTGAAGCTAGGATTAGATATTTTTATTCACTCTATGGTGTTCCGGGTAAGCTTGGGGGAAGTACTCTGCTTTCCTTGAAGCTTGTGTGTTGTGTTAGTGCCCTGGAGATTCATGATTAGGTACGGTTCTTAGTGGAGAGTTTTGATGTGCTTCCTGAGACCTTGGGTATTTCATTGGAGGAGTAGGTTTCTATTAGCTTACTCGAGGATGAGCAAGGTCTAAGCATGGGGGAATTTGATACGTTCTACTTTGTAGTGCGTAACTAGGAGTTGTTACTGGATATTAGGTACCAATTGTATGGGTTTAGAACACAATTTAGGAGAATGAAGTTTTAGAGAAGAAGTAGTGATATGGTGGATTTTAGTGCATACTTTGAAGACATTAAAGATTGAAGGCGAAGCCACCACCAGAGAAGTAGAAGTCGCAGCGGATGCATTGGCCGTGGAAGGCTTGGCCACGGGCGTAGATGGACGACAGAAGCAGATGAAGACTACAGGCATTTCCGCGGTCGCGGATTTCCTTTCTGGCGCGGAGCACGTTTCGGGATTTCGTCCGAGATCTTTTATTTTATTTTATTCCTTTTATTTTATTTCCTTTTAGTTCGTTTGTTTTATTTTTAGAAGATTGTTATCGTTATCTTTTAGAAATTAGGTTTTGCTAAGTCTTTATATTCTGCCTTTAGAACGGAGATTGGGGAGTTCGTTTTTTCTCCTTCTTCCTCTTTTCCCTTTTCTTTGTTTTTATCTTTGTTTTGTTTTTGGTTAGACAATTGAAGCCTTGGTTTGAATTTGATCGTGAGATTATTCCTTTACTTTATCCTTGAATGTTATTGATTCTCTTGCTCTTCATCTCATTGAGTTTTATTGATTTCTCTAGCCTGATCAACTAGTAGTTATTGGTATTATTCATACTGCAGGATTAGGGTTTTGAATTCTATTGGTTTATCTAGTTCACCGTTTTGTTGTGATTAGTAATATTAGTATTGGTTTCCCTAGTCTGACAAACTAGTTGAGATTTGTATTATCTATAGTGCTAGTTCCCCTAATCTGGTCAACTTGTCCCTAATTCAGAGTAGCAACTACGATATTCTAGAACCGGTTGGAATAGTTTATTGTAGAGAGAATTGATTGCATGTCGAGTACTGACTGGTTGTTAAGTATTGCATGAGCCTATCTATTCACGAGCTTACTACTGCTGTTAAATTGAATCTTGATAGTTTCTTGATTGTTTAATAGTTAGGATTATCAGGACTGGTTGGACTGGTAATTAATTTAAAACAGGGATTAGGACATTCATGAGAATTGAGAACTATGGATAATCAATGATCGATCAACCAAACTGAAGGTGGATATTTGTCTACCCAAGCTATTTATGTTTTATTTATCGTTTTCTTAGTTAGATTCATATAAACTCCCCCCTTTGTCTTTGTTATCAATTGGTAAACGTTTTGGCAAACAGGATATATAGCTTGATTCTCTGTGGGATTCGACCCTTACTTACCAGACTACATTAGTTAGATTTTTGAGGTTTACTTTGTTAGGTGCATGCGACAAAACACCTACCAAAGGCCCCTACCAATTTCCGCACTCTGTACATGCCGTTGAAAGAACTCGAACTTAGGACCTTCAACTAGAGCGCTTAAGGAGCCTAGTGTCACTGTCCACTGGACCAACGAAACATTAGTGATGGGTCATATCTTTTTACGCGATTTCATCCTTTAGCTTGTTAAATTTAAATAAAGCTCATAAATAATAATGATTAAAATTATTGTTATACTTCGTTGAATTTTATTGGTGTCTCTTTTTCTCTTTTTTTTTTGGATTAAGTAATGGATTTCATTTTTTTACTATTATTTTCCCCTTTTCTTTCTACAATTATATAATATCAATAAAGGTAAATTATTTAACTTATCACCAACAAACTAGCGGTACTAATATATTAAGTTGAATACATAGATTCCGGATCAGATACATTTATGGCTTACTGTGTGAAATGCGAAGCATTTCACACCGTCAGATGCAGTACAGCAGTAGATCAACGGTGGAGAAGAGACGCGCTTCAGCTGGAGTTTTAATTAAATGGAGGGTAATTTTGTCATTTTACTTGCTAGGTCTTTCTTCCCAAAATTCTCCAGCTTCACGTCTATGGTCGAGCGACTCCTTCACGCAATCTCTCCTCATCGATTCATCCTTGTTTTTGTACTGGAATTTTCAAATTCGACATCGATTGTTCAATACATTTTTTGTGTGTGTTCATATAGGCTTTCAATTTTAGTTGTTTTGGCTGTGTCGTTCGTTCCCATCCTCCATGGATGCTGGTAATGATTTTCTTCAAACTTTCGCTTTTTGATTGAGGTTTAATTGTAGGATTGATTGATTGTTTGCTTCTCGCATTTCGCAATGTCGCTTTTATGCTCAAATTTTTTTTGATTCTTTGATCGAACTACGTAATACGAGTTTTAGTTTGTTTGGGATTAACAGTTCACCCTTCTTATTCTATGTAATTGGTTGCTATAGACCTTCCCCTTATTTAAAATCTGTACATAATCGTTCTTTCGTTGGATCATGTAATCGAATATTTTAATTGCTCAGTTGGTTTACGATAGGGGTGTTAAAAAATGGACCGGACCGGAAAACCGAACCGGACCGGTGAAATTACGGTCCGGTCTCCGGTCCATGATTTCCCCTTAATCCGGGTCTGGTCCAAACCCGAAAAAAACCGGTCCGGACCGGTGGACCAGTTTTTTAAATAAAAAAAATTAGGAGTTTAAATGTTTTTTTATAGATATTTTTCTTAATTTAATAAGTTGGGAGTATAAATGTTTTTTATATATATTTTTTAGATATTAAATAAGAATTTAATTTATTTATTTATTTAAATAAGGACTGGTCCTAGACCGGTCCGGTCTCCGGTCCGACCTTTTGAAAAAAAATTGGTCCAATCCGAACCGAATGAACACTCCTAGTTTACGAATATGCACAGATTATGAACATAATGCTATTAATAATGAACATATTAGCGTCAATAATGAACCTGACATGCTCTTTAATATTTTGTTTAATTTGTCTATCTATTCCAGCGTGTGCATCAACTTCAGTTGTTGGTAGTTGTGACTTGTCTCGTGACAAAAGTGTTCAAAGTGTCTGAATATATGTTGTGTATCGGGGAAAGGTATAAGCATGAAGATCAAATTACTGGGCAACAGACAAGAGTAGAGTTGATTCTAAGGCTAGATTAATGTTACGCATTGCTAGCAATCTTGGTTACACAGTTTATGATTTTCAACCGCACCATACACACAATCTTGCAACGGGAAGTCACCTTCAGTTCATGAAGACAAGTAGAAAGCTTGATGCAGGCCACAAGAAGTTTGTTTTGGATTGTTCGAAAGCAAACATTGGCTCAGTAATTATCTGCTTTTCAAGGAGATTGTGGGTGGGTATGCAAATGTTGGCGCTTTTGCTACTGATTTTAAGAACCATATAAGAGATATGTTGGCCTACTTTGATGGTTCTGATGTGCAGACGGTTATCAACCGATTTTTGAAAAAAAAGGAGTTGTGTGTTGCGTTTTGTTTCAATTATGATGTGGATTCTACCGATCATTTGAAATGCCTATTTTGGTGTGATCCCATATGTTGCAAGAATTTATCCTATTTTGGTGAGGTTGTAACGAGGGCTAAGCCATTCTATTTTATATGCTAGTTTTGTGTTTTCCATAACGTGTTCTATTTTTTACACTTGATTTGCTATTTGTTATCAGAGGACCATATATATTTCTGATATGAACTTCAATTCTCGCAATTTTGAATTTGTCACTAAATATGAACATTCGTACTTTTTAAATGAACATGTTCAGTAAATATATGAACCTAATATTATATAGTTGTTCTGAGTGCTAATACACACTCTGCTATTTTTCTGTGAACATGTATGGTCGATATGTGAACCGAATCTATGAATACGTGAACCTGAACATATAATATGTGAACCATAACATCACTTGCATAACAACTAAAAATTAGCATACAAGTATGCAATCTGTCATAGTATCAGCATACCTCATTGCACCACTATTAGCTTCATCGGCTTTCCAACCTTCTTCTTGTATTTCATTAACTTCTCTACCAACCTTCTTCTTGTATTTCAGCCACAAAATACCTTTGTTTTCTTCTTCTTTTTTGGTGGTGGAGTGACAAAGTCATCCATGCTATCACCCTCCAACTTTTCTTCGCCATTCTCTCCACTTTCTTCCTTGTAACTATACGCACTACCTTCTTGAGCATAATTTGTCACATCCTCTCCAGATATTTCCCTATCTTCTACATATTACAAAGATATATCTCATATTAATAATCATGAGATTAAACCCAAATAAATGAACAATAAAAACCTAAATATGAACATTACAACATAACTTATGAATCCTATATGTAACATAGCCTGAATATCAAGATATTGTTAAAACATGCACGTTGTATTTGTCAATATTGTGAACATTATGTTGTCATAAATGAACATTTACTTATAGTTTATGAACTCAAAAATATTTGTCCCACTTCTGCAAGCATCGTTTCACTCTGTATCTAAACAATGAACATGAAGGTTCTATAAATAAACATCAATGTAATAAACATGAACACTAGGGCGTTCACATGAGCACATCAGTTTGAAAAGAAGTAGGAAATTAGTTCGCATTTCATACTAGTTTGAACATCACTTTTGAAGCATCAAAACTTCTCAACAGAGCAACTACAATCACGAAAAATACATATCTATATTCGTGAACCCTAGCATTTGAAGCAACAAAAAATGTTGAACGAAGCAACTAAATCACTCAAAACAAACGAGAAATTTGCAAACCTAGCATTTTAAGGAACCAAAACTTTGAATGAAGCAAGTAAATCACTCAAAACAAACGAAACCTAGTTTATTTGTCAAATTTAGGATTTGTAGCAACTACAATTTTGCTTGAAATAGAGAATACCTCCTTCCGAACCGTTGCTTGATTGAGTTTCTT
The DNA here is from genome assembly GCA_027886185.1 of Rheum nobile. Classification (NCBI taxonomy): domain Eukaryota; kingdom Viridiplantae; phylum Streptophyta; class Magnoliopsida; order Caryophyllales; family Polygonaceae; genus Rheum; species Rheum nobile. The sequence continues at coordinate 3,587,577 of WOAB01000056.1, forward strand.
CGTCGTCTGCCATCACGCCAATTACCGAGCTTGAAGCAGATGGGAATATTAGAGCGAAATTAGGGCGAGTTTGTGCGAGATTAAGGGAAGCGAGGAAGACTTTTAGTCACGCTTGATCGAGTTTCAGACATTTGAGTGAAATACCCTTTCTTTTTTCTTTGCAAGTTTATTACAAGTATGCCATCGTAAATGAATTTAAACTTGTGCCTCCCCTTTAATCGTGAGCCGCTGATCTGTTTAATCCAACGCTCCAGGTTAGTTCGTATGTTATACGGTAGCAATTAGTTTCACCCGAAACGGACTCTGAATACATATGCGGCTTTTTTCCTAATAGGTGGGTTAGTCTTGGTGTTGCGTTTCGTGATTTCACTGGAAAATTGATAGCCCTAGCAGGAAGTGGTTTGCAATGTGATTGGAAAGATGCTTGGGCTGAAGCTAAGGATGTGTTTTTTGGTATAGGGATTGCTGCTGATTTGGGATTCTCCTCTTTTCAAATTGAATCAGATCGATGATCCGACAAAGATTTTGCGTTTACATGACCGAAATTTTCAATTGTCTTATGTTGATGCTCTCTGTGAAGATATTATATCTCTTTTTAGTTTATTTTCTTTTGTTTCTTTATCTTATGTAAACTGTAAGTCCAATTATATAGCTCATCTCACGGCTAAGCTGGCAACACAAGTTGAACCATATATATTACTTTTAGAGAATTTTCCACAAGCTATTTTACATCTTGTGGGAAATAATCTTGTATAATATATATGTACTGTTGCCTTTAACAAAACTAGCGGTACTATCATAGCTCAACAAATTTACTAACCGAAAGATCGTCTCTTTTCATCGTGAAGAACTACTGTATTGTGGATATTGCAGGTATTCGAGCTGCAATATCACTTAATATTAAACAATTAGTTATTGAATGAGATAACCTAGTAGTTATTAATTCAATACGAGGAACCTGGAAAATTCTTTGGGAAATACACTCCATTATTGTGGATATTTGTTCTCTGCTTCTGTCTTTTGAGTCCTTTCAAGTCTTCCACTGCTTTCAGGAGGGCAACAGTGCTGCTGATTTCTTGGCCACTCATCCAATCCCCCCCCATCAGCTCTACGTCAATTTCAGCTACTTCTCTCACCTCGTTCTTCTGATCAAGTTGCTAATTCTGTTGTGTCAGATAGATATGATTTCCTTCAGTTGAACTCTAATTTTAATTTGTTTGGAACACAATTTGTAAAGATCATCCATTCGGATGATTTATGATAGCCTTCCTTCTGGAAGGATTCTAATGTTTGCCTATTTTCAAAAAAAAAATTACTAACTGAATTCCACCAAAAAAAACAAAAACAAATTTACTAACGAAAAATACTTAATTAATCAAAAGTAAATAATTAGTACTATGTTCTATTGTTTTACACGGATTTGGATAAATATAAACTATATGTTTAAAGGTGAACCAATTTTATTATATAATATGTTATTGAGTAACGTAAATGCAATATTATAATAAGTAGGTTGTTTTAGGCTTAGGGAATAATCAGGCTTCTTAAAAATAAAAAATAACATATGTTATTAAAGTAAGGATTAAGTAGTTAAGAAAACTAAGTTTCTTTTGCACATATAAGAATGATTTAATCCATATAAGGTAACAAAATTTTAAGGAATATAGTCAAGAAACAACATAACATATGATTTATGTACATATTTTTGTATATACATATATTAAGCCGGAAAAATCAAGTGATGTGGGCTAATAAATCTAAACATAGCAAGTAATATACACACCGATATTATAACTTAAGAAAAGTGAGCTATATATGTTTGGTAATATAGCCACAAATATTATATTTGGAATATATTTTGTGAAATAATTTATTATATTAATGGTAGGTTATATTTGGTAAAAAAAATTGATAAATAAAAAAATATAAATTGTATAAAATAAAAAGGATAAAGTGATATTTAGATTTATTTATGTGACATAGCTTACTGATGGACACGGAAACAATAAAACATCTTTAGTATATATATATATAGATAATATTTGTAGATACAATTTTATTAATTTTTTAGCTTAGGACTCCTAAGACCATTGGACCCCCTCCATATGACACCGGCTAGTCAACATGCATGCAATATGCATACATGCAACAACCTAATTTCCTTTTTTCGAGGAAACGCATATAATTAATAATCTTACTATATATATATAATCCACGAGACTTGGATGCATAATGCAAATATACCCCCAACAACTTATAGTCCCGAGTGTCATATGGACCTCTTGATGACTTTGTTCTCATGGAGTAGTTTCTTACTCGCCATCTTTCTAATCCTCTTAACAAAATCAGTTGTCACTAGCGTTGCATTCTCCAAGAGACGGCGGCTCCCACCAGGACCGTCGTCTTTGCCACTATTCGGCAACATGTTCATGTTACGAACCCGGCCCCACGAGGTGGTTACGAGCCTCGTAGCCACCTACGGACCCATCATGAGCCTCCAGCTAGGATCTGTCCTGACCATCGTAATCTCCTCCTCCGCCCTAGCCAAACGAGCCCTAATCTACCAGGCCGACATATTCTCCCACCACTTTATAATCGACGCCGTCTATGCCCACGGCCATGACCGCCTCTCGGTCGGTTGGCTCCCGACATCCTCCCCACAATGGCGTCCTCTAAGAAGGCTCTATGGCCTCCTTTTCTCCGGCCCTAAACTCGACTCCTCTACATATGGTCGCCACATGGCATTGGTGAATCTAATGGATCGCGTTAGAGAATGCTCTTGTAGTGGGTTGGTGGTTGACATCGGCCAGGTGGCACTGACCGCATTCTTCGAGATCATGCTCAACACCGTCTTCTCTAGAGATATATCATCGGCTGGACGTAACCCTAGAGAGATTGAGGAGTTGATGCTTGCGATTTTACAGGCAAGTACAGTCCAAATCTTATGTCCCACTTTTCGCGCTCCACACAAACATATAAAAAACACACTATAAATTTATATCTTGGGCGTTTGGATCTTCTCGTTTAATGTATTAAGTTGTATTAAAATACATTAAATGCCTTAAATTGATTTAATACAAAATTTGGCTATGATATACATTCTTTTGCAGGAGATTGGGGAGCCTAACTTGGCGGATTGCTTCCCCATACTGCACTTGGTGGATCTACAGGGCATACGGCGGCGATTGACGGTTCTTTGTAAGAAGTTGTTTAAGGTGTTCGACGACATTATCGAGTTGAGGTTAAGGAAGAGGGAGGAGATGCAGGGATCTGCACGTAGTGCTGAAGATGCCTTGGACTTGATTCTTGATGCCATGGAGGACCAAAAGGCCGGCATCACCAGAGAGATTGTCTTACATATGTTGCTGGTGAGTACGTACGTATATATAAAATTGTACATATAATACCTCTCGGCTCTCGCTATATACCTACCCGTAGCTAAAAAATATTAATTCTGTCGTTGTCGTAAATTGAACGAGATTAAATTTAATTGAATGAGAACGAATCGACAATCCGAAGAACGATGTGTATTGCTCTCTCCAAGAACGTGGAGGCAGAAGATTGGATATCAGTCCTCTTTTTCTTTTAGGGCTAGAGAAAAGGATACAATATATACCTCTACGCATAATTACCCTTCTACCCTTATTTAATTAGGTTAACCCTAAAACACCATTAATTATATCATTAACTAGGGATTTAATACTAAAATCCCCTATCAATTTGCCCCTTGGCGTGATGAAAGTCGCACTCCTTGGTCTGGTCTCTCGCCTTAGAAGCGTTCTCCTGCTCCTTAGGCCAATAGAAGAATGGCTTATCCCGGATCAGCGGTAGGATGCGCGGAATTGGGAGCTTGAAGTTGAAGTTAACGGATTTCTTGGCAGGGTTAGCCGGCAGCAGCCCTCCTGCTTTACCCGCCGTCCCGTTATCACCCCTCCTAGCCGAAACGTCCTGCTTGCTGCGCCCGACAGGCGACATGGACGAGCGCTTGTCCCTAGCCGCCTTTCGGTCATCCTCAAGCTTCACGTATTGCCGCACTCTGTCCTGCAACTCTGCCATGCTGCGGGGAACCTGCAAAGTGATGTTTTCCCTCAAACGACTGTCCGCCGGCAAAGCCTGCTGAAAAGCCTCTATAGCCGTGTGCTCATCAACACTGTCCATATCAGCGTACTTCTCCATGAACCTTGGTCCAAACTGACGCAGTGTTTCATCCCTGCGCATTTTCATCTTGAACAATATACCCATAGACATAGGTTCTCTACTATTAGCAACAAAATGACTCACAAACTTCCTAGCAAGCTGGTCCCAGGAACTAATCGAATTCGGTTTTAATGAGTGAAACCAATTAAACGCAGTAGTTCCTAAACTAGCAGGGAATAATTTGCAAAGCAGTGCATCATGCTCAGTCCATAAAGCCATTTTATGAGTAAACGAAGCCACATGCAACACCGGATCCGACTTTCCGTCATATAGTTCAAAGGAAGGAGAAGAAAACTTAGCTGGCGGATTAGATTCGCGAATCCGTCTGACAAACGGGGTGGACGTCATCCTGGATAAGCGATGCTCAGCCTGCTCCATGGCTCCTCTTAGGGCTCCTCCTCCTTGACGGGTCTCACACTCCTCCTGCAAAGTCGAGCTCACGGACACTTCACGCCGACGGCGTGCCCCAGCGGATCGCGCGGGCGAGCGCCCCCTGCGATGATTATCGCCTACGGGCTGCTGCATACGAGGCGCAGCGCGGCGGTGACGCCGACCCGGAGGAGATGACCGATGGCGACCCGAACCAGCTGCGGGACCCGCACTTCTCTCCCTTGACCTCGACCGAGACCTTCGTTGCGCCCTGGGGTTGCGCCGGTCGGACCCCGAATCCGACGGAGAGTCCGAATACCGAGCCATATCCCGACGCGGCATTCCCGACGAACTAGCCCGGACTCCCGTCCACCGCGAATTCCCGGGATCGGCACGATTCCCTCGCGATGGGGTACGGCCAGCGACATCACCGTGCACCGACCCCCCAGCCCGGGTCACCCCTCCCGCCCGCTGATCGCTAAAGGGCGAGCGGTTCGACCGATGGCTACGCTCCTCTGCCGAACGTCGCAGGCTGCGAGAGGGGATCTCCACCACACTCAAAAGTTTCCGACGACCGCCGGTGACGCCGTTCGACTCTCCCGCCGCTGCGATTCGCTTCCCGGAAGCGATCTCGCTGCGCCTTCTTTCCGATTCCAACGCGTCGCGCGCATCCTGAGCCTCTCGACGGCTCGCTTCCAACACCGCCTCCATGGCTGAGATGCGACGGTCACGCTCCTCCAGCGCCGCCGCCCATTCCGCCTCCCTGGTTGCCGATTCCGACGAAGCAAATTCACCCATGAAGCCGCCGATACTCGATCTCGCAAGAACCCACAAACCCTAGCTTCTCGAACAAGCAAAAACGTGGGACACCAGATGAGAAGGAAAATATTCGATCCAAAATATTCCCCTCACCACAGTCCAAACACCAACTCCACCGAACCAAACCGCCGCAGACCACAACGGTGATCAGCGGACCAACACCGAGCCCTAACCGCCCGGATCGGCGGCAGAGAACAAAGACCGAACCACCACAAGTTCGTCCTTCGGACGATCTTCGACGTCGTTCCCACAGACGGCGCCAAATGTCGTTGTCGTAAATTGAACGAGATTAAATTTAATTGAATGAGAACGAATCGGCAATCCGAAGAACGATGTGTATTGCTCTCTCCAAGAACGTGGAGGCAGAAGATTGGATATCAGTCCTCTATTTCTTTTAGGGCTAGAGAAAAGGATACAATATATACCTCTACGCATAATTACCCTTCTATCCTTATTTAATTAGGTTAACCCTAAAACACCATTAATTATATCATTAACTAGGGATTTAATACTAAAATCCCCTATCAAATTCATTGCCAAAAGGCAGAAACACATCAATTCGTAGGTTATGTCACTTACAGTTATCCAAATCATTAATTTGTGTTAAATTCTATGGGCCCGTATAATATGGACGTTTCATGGGTGATATTTGATATTAAAGTTTTAGGTAAGTGTCATCTTAGAATATATAATAGGGTGAGAAATAAGAATAAATCATAGTTTTTAGATGACAAATAAACCAAAAGCTAGAATTAAACTTTCATTAAAAGGTCATGTATCGGTCAATATGACTGGTCAAATCAGTCACAGACGGTCAACGTCGGAGTTCCGGCGTTGACCGGTCAAAGTTTTTTTTTTCAAGCACAATTTTTTGCTTGTGATTGCATGTGCATTGATTTTTGCTTATATGTGCATCGATATTGACTTGTATGTGCATTGATATTGCATAAAATCTGTATATGATTTTTGACTATATGTGTGACTTTGTGTATGTGAAAACTCATGCACTTCTCAGCATGTGCATATGTTTTAGCTTGTGTTGCATAGATTTTGACATATATTTGCATCTAAATTCTACTTTGTGTATTATTTTTTTGGGTTGAAATGTGCATGAGTTTTGGCTTGTATGTACATACATTTTGAAGTGCATGTCTTTTTTGTTGTATGTGCATCTAAATTCCATAAATTCTGCATAGGGTTTTGATTATATGTGTGATTTTGTGTATGTAAAAACTCATGCACATACATGCAAAAACCTATGCATGCATTTCACAGAATGTGCATAAATTTTGACCTGTATGTGCATCTAAATTCTACTTGTGTACGTTGTTTTCATGGGTTGCATTGTGCATGTGTTTTGGTTTGTATGTGCATACCCTTGAAGTGCATATCTTTTTGTTTGCATGTGTGCATGTAAATTAAACTAGGCGTGCATAGGGTTTGACTATATGTGTGACTTTTTGTAAGTGGAAACTTATGCACACACATGTAAAATCTTATACACTTTACAGATTGTGTATAGGTTTTGTCTTGTAAGTGCATGAATTTTGAATTGTTTGTGCATCTAAATTTTACTTATATGCATCGTTTTCTTGGCTTGATATGTGCATGGGTTTTTGACTTGTATGTGCATATCATTTGAAACACAGGTCTTTTTGCTTGAATGTGCACATGTCAAAACTTATGCACATACAGTGTACAACTCATGCACATTTTCTCTAGAAAACAATGCATAATTTTTACAATCTTTAAATGCACATATATGTCAATATTGATGCACATACAAGCTAAAATGTATGCACATGCCATCTCAAGCAAAAAAAAAATAGTTTTGAAAAAAAGTTGGGCTGCGAAAAATTGAATCGAAAAAAATGGTCGGTCAACACCTTATAAAATTTTAATGCACATACAAGTCAATATTGATGCACACACAAGTAAAAAATTGTGCACATGCCAGCACAAGCAAAAAATGGACCCGAAAAAAAAACTTAGGCCGAACAACGTCTTATAAAATTTTGATGCACATATAGGACAATATTGATACACACACAAGTCAAAAATGGTGCACATGCCAGCACAAGCAAAAAGTGGAGCCGGGAAAAAAAAGGGACGAAAAAAAAACTTAGGTCGGACAACGCCTTATAAAATTTTGATGCACATATAAGACAATATATATAGATGCACACACAAGCCAAAATATATGCACATACCATCTTAAGTCAAAAAATGGCCCCGAAAAAATAAATAAAAAAATTGACCGGTCAACGCCGGAGCTCAGGCGTTGACCGTCGGCTAGTGACCGATTTGACCGGTTAATTATCACTTAAGTGGTCATGTGCATGACACACGACCACTTAAATGATAGTCTAATCCTAACCTTTGGATTTAAAGGCTAGGAGATATTCTCATTTCTCACCCTAATGTTCATTCTCACTGGATCCGCACCCTAAAGTTTTTTACACCCTAATTGTGCACCCTTTTATGTACCCTTTAAGTTTTACTTATTTATCTTATATTTTAAACTTTAAATTAGCGTTATTAATTAAAGCTTAGGATTTATAATTTAATATTTAGGATTTATAGTTTAGGGTTTAGAGTTTAGGATATAGGGTTTTAGGGTTTAGGATTTATGGTATATATAGGGTTTATATTTTAGGATTTAGGATATAAAATAAACAAGTTTATCCTATAAGGTACACAGAAGGGTACATAGAAAGGGTGCAAAGAATTTAACCTCATAGTTTTTAGGTCGATAAACTGGGAGTCGTGTGGACACGTATGTATAAGCATGATAGGTCCAGTAGTGTTTCATCCTAAAATCAATTGACAATATAAAGAGTAGTTCATCAAACTTATATACTAGACAAGTAATGTCACAATTTTAAATGTCTAACAATTTCCTTAACATTTTTTTCGTATTGCCCAATATATGACCCGATAATAAATAAAAATATTTATTTCTTAAAAAGGTAAATAAAAGCCGTAAAACTAACCAATCAAAATTACACAAAACCCTTACAAAATGAGTAGGTTGATTACGGGTTTAGTTCCAGTAGAATTAGAAAAAGATTATATAGCTAATAAAATGTTTTGACCGTTAAAAAATAGTTAATTGTCAAGATTATATTCTTCTTTCGCCATATTAATCTTTAGTTTTTAGTATTTTGATTATTTTTTAATTATAATATTTTTAATACTTTACCTATAGTGTTTCTTTTAAAACTTTCAAGAACATGAATGAAAAAATCGAATTCGAGTCTTTCTGGCCGCATCAGCATGTATGAAAATTTTGATATTGTGAGGGTATCTTCGAATTAATGTAGAGTAGTCGAAAACTATTTATAAACTGTTTCTAAAACTGAAGAGGATTAACCCTAATATCTTTTTGGTGCCACATGAGATACGCATTTAGGCCATTAGAATCGGAGAGGACATTGCCAAACAAAGATAAAATCAAAAGAATTGTATATTGAGACAGAAAATTTATCTAGCAAAATCTGGATTTTTTTTTACCGATATGATATATCATATGGTTTTTAAATTCGAATTATAATAATGAGCCTTTTTTTTGTGTGAAATACTCAGTTATCACTAAGAGGAAAGAAAGAGAAAGAAACGAACTCCATTGATGAGAGCTCAAAGCTCTGTATTACAGAGAGGAAATAATGAATTATGTTACACACGCGTAAGAGAGAGAAAGAAGGAAGGGAAAGTCTTATACAGACTCTGACGTCAACAACTAAGAATTAATTGACTCTTAATATCACTAACTGAGCTTAGCTCATATACTTCATATCCCCCTTCAAGGTGGAATTGGTGGAGAATCAACTGATCCCAACTTGAAAGAAAGAAATCGATGTTGAAGTTCTCCCAAAGGTTTAGTTAAAACATCAGCGAGCTGGAACTGGGATTTGACATGAGAGGTGTAGATGAAGCCTTCACTGACTTTATCCCGGACATAATGGCAATCGATATTGAGATGTTTTGTCCGTTCATGATACACTGGATTAGCAGCTATGTGCTCAGTTGCTTTGTTGTCACAATATAAAGCAATAGGCAGAGGAACTGTGACAAATAAATCCTGCAAGAGACCATGAAGCCAGACAATTTCACTAGTGGTAGAAGACATACTTCTATATTCAGATTCTGCAGAAGATTTGGAGACTGTCTTTTGCTTCTTTGTCTTCCAGGAGATCAAGGCATCACCAAGAAACACACAGTAAGCACTTAGTGACCTTGCAGAAAACTTACAAGAACCCTAATCTGCATCACTATAACCACTGAGGAGAGGAATAGATTTTACTGGATAGAAGAGACCCCAATTTAAGGTACCTTTCAAGTATTTAACCACATGTAAGGCAGCCTGCAAATGAGGTGCTCGAGGAGAACTCAGAAACTGACTGAGATGTTGAACAGAAAATGACAAATCAGGCCTAGTGATGTTGAGATAAAGAAGTCTTCCTACTAACCTTCTATAGACCTCAGGATAAGATAGAGGTAATCCTTCATCAATAGACAAATTGAGACCTTTCTGAAGAGGGGAAGATACAGCATGACAATCCAACATGTCAAGATCCTTAAGTATATCCAAGATATACTTTCTCTGATTAATAATTGTCCCTTTAGCAGATCGAGCAACTTCAATGCCAAGAAAAAAAATGAATCTGTCCCAAATCCTTGATAGTAAAAGCAGAATGCAAGCCAACCTTTGTAGCCAACAAGAAATTAGTATCATTCCCAGTTAATAACAAGTCATCCACATAGACCAAGGCAATATCAATCAAATCACCAGCCTTCCTTACAAACAAAGAATAATCCTGCCTGGACTGAACATATCCCAACTTAAGTAAGTAGGCAGTCAACTCAATATTCCATTGGCGAGATGCCTGTTTAATACCATATAAAGACCTTACCAATCTGCACACCTTACCAGTCTTAGCCTTAGCATAACTAGGGGGTGGTGTCATGTAAACTTCTTCATCCAAATATCCTTGAAGAAAAGCATTATTAATATCCAACTGAAAGATATCCCATTGCTTCATAGCAGATAGAGCAATCAATGTTCTCACAGTAGCCAATTTAGCAACTAGAGAAAAGGTATATTTATAATCCTTACCCTCAACTTGATTATAGCCTTTAGCTACTAGTCGGGCATTATACCTTTCAACAGATCCATCTGACATGTACTTCACTTTATAGACCCATTTACAACCAACTGCCTTCTTATCTGGAGGAAGAGAAGTCAACTCCCATGTGTGATTAGTTTCTAAGGCCTTCAACTCAGCTACCATAGCATCTTCCCAACAAGGTTGTCCCTTAGCTTGTGCATAAGAATGTGGCTCAATGACAACACAAGCATTATAAAAGGAAGCAACATAGTCAGCAGAAAAATCAATAAACTCAATAAGAGTTGAAGAATAAAGAGAGGAGGAATGTGAGGCCCTGGAAGGACAGAAATAGTCCTGCAATCTCAATGGGTGTGACTTAAGTCTAACAAATCTCCTAGGAGGAGGAATATAGGGTGCTGGTGCAGAAATCTCTTCAGAAGTAGGGCTTAAAGAAACATCATGTGCAAGAGATGCCAAAAGAACCTCTTCAGGAATAGGAGAAATAAATGTTTCAGGAAGGACATCAGATTGTGCAGGCAAAACTGAAGTTGTTCTCAAAGGAACTATGCAATCTGTAGCAGGATTCACCAAAGGTAACTGACTTGACAAAGGTGCAATAGGAGGTAAAGGAGACTTATAAGGGAAATCAGACTCTCGAAAAATGACATCCATGGATACAAATAAGCTATGACTGTCAAGATCATATAACTGATATCCTTTTTGGCCAGAAGGATAGCCAATAAACATGCACTTTCTTGACTGAGTGCCAAACTTATCTCTCTTAAGTTGTGGTGGTTTAGCAAAACATAGACAACCAAGTACTCTTAAGTCATCATAAACTGGCTTCTTGTGAAACAACTGCTCATAAGGGACAGACCAATTTAAAACTGAACTAGGCATCAGATTAATGACATGAACTGCAACTAGCACACAATGCCCCCAAAACTTAATTGGTAGATTAGCATGTAACCTCATAGCCCGTGCAGTCTCAATAAGATGTCGATGCTTTCTCTTAACTCGACCATTCTGCTGTGGATTACCAGGAATAGTTCTCTGATGAACAATACCATTAACAACAAACAAATCTCTACATTTCTGCTGAACAAATTTTGTGCCATTGTCACTTCGAAGAACTTTAAGAGAAGTGTGAAAGTGATTCTTCACATAAGCAAGGAAGGACTCAATAATTGTGGGCACCTGATGTTTGTGTTTGAGCATATAAATCCAAGTGAACCTTGTGTTGTCATCAAGAATGGTAAGAAAATATGATGCACCACAAACACTTGGTGTGTTGTAAGGACCCCATAGGTCAAAATGAACAATATCAAATGGAAGTGAAGCCACTGATTCACTTCTATGAAACTGGTCTTTACAATGTTTGGCCAAAACACAACTTTTACAAAACAAGTTTGCATTGCTATCTATAAGAGAAACAGACAAATGTTTCAATTTTCCCTTAGAACAATGTCATAGCCTCTCATGTAAGATCTTAGTTGAAACATTAGCATTTGAATCAACTGTATTACATGAATCAATCCCTTTATTAGCAAAACCAAAGGATCCTTCCTGATGCAAGTCTGGGACCACTTGAGCAACATACAAGCCTCCAGCTCTTTCCCCTTCAAATACAGTCTGTCTAGTGATAGGGTCCTGAAACAAGATTCTATCAGCCTTTATAACCCCAAGAAAACCATGATCATCAATCAGCTTTGTGACAGATAACAAATTATGTTGAAAACCAGGAACAAGAAGAACATTATGAATCACCAGAACATGACTGATTCTGACACTCCCAACAACATCAACTGCCTTAATACTGCCATCAGGTAGAGCCACTCGAATATGTTTCAATAACCCTTTTCTAGCTAGAAATATACTATGATCAGATATCATGTGGTCGTTGCACCAGTATCCACTATCCAATTACCAGGATTATTAGAAGAAGGGACAGAAAACACATTAGAGTCAACAACTTTACCTGCAAAGTTTGCAGATGAGGATGCTTCCTTCCCCTGGAATAGCTTGACCATTTCCTGACATACAGCATTCACCAATGCACTGTCTATGCCAGGATTCCTCTTTTCATGATTCTCCAGAGGATTTTTAAGTTCACTATCAACAACATTAGCCCTCTTGTCATTTTGCTTAAACCTCCAATTAGGTGGATAACCATTAAGCTTGTAGCACTGATCTTTGAGGTGACCTTTGACATGGCAAAAGTCACACCTCTTATCAGTTCTACCTCCTTTCTTGAAACCATCTATAGGCTGAAAATACTTTTGAAACTGTTGATATTGCTTCCTAGTAAAAGTGTTAACTGACAAAGCCTCGCCATCTTGATGAACATTCAGTGTTCCACTCATAATCTTTTGTCTTTCAGCTTGCTGAACGAGATAAAAAAACCTTGTTTACTAAAGGCATCAGATCCAAAGCCAAGATATTACTTCTTATACCATCAAATTCTTCTCCCAATCCATTAGGAATTGAAGAACTCAATTTCTAGACTCTTGATCTTGAAGTTTCTTCATGATTTCACAAGTACATTTCCCTAACATGTCACACTCACACACAGGTGAATACTCCAAGCAACCGATCTCATCCTAAATTCCTTTAAGTTTGCAGTAATAATCTCCCACAGATTGAACACCTTGCTGCAAAGAACCTACAGTTTTTTTGAGTTGATACAACATTGGTCCATTAGTTTGACCAAAACGTTCGATCAATTCATCCCATAATTGTTTTGCTGAATTCACTTTCATGAAGGTTCTTGAAATATTCCCTTCCATGGAATTCACCAACCAACACCTGACCATATAATCGGCCTTGATCCATCGATCGCAATCCATAGATCCCGCATTCGGCTTCAAACACGAGCCATCAATAAAACCTAATTTTGATTTCGCTCCCAATGCCATTTTAACATTGTAACTCCAGTTTAAGAAGTTCATACCATTCAAATGCATCGCGACTAACTAAGCTCCATGATGATCTGAATTGGATAGCGTCAGAGGATCATTCGAAGCGACTCCTTGCTGATTCAATCCTCCTTGGCGATTCAAATCATCTCCTCGAATTTGTTGAGGTTCGTTTCCCTGATTCGCATTGTCCATCGCGAAATCAATCGTGTTCACAAGATCAAGAAAACAACGGAAAGAATGTGAGAACTGAGCTTGTTAAGCTCTGATACCATATGAAACACTCAGTTATCACTAAGAGGAAAGAAAGAGAAAGAAACAAACTCCATTGATGAGAGCTCAAAGCTCTGTATTACAGAGAGGAAATAATGAATTATGTTACACAGGCGTAATTAAGAGAGAGAAAGAAGAAAGGGAAAGTCTTATACAGACTCTGACGTCAGCAACTAACAACTAAGAACTAATTGACTCTTAATACCACTAACTGAGCTTAACTCATATACTTCATATTTTTGTATATAAGTCGACTGTAGAATAGAGATCGAGCTATATAATGGTTTGACATGTGCCATGGACAAACACTAGAAAAAAACCATAATCATTTCAAGTCTTAAACATGTTGTTTGTTGCAGGATATAATTGGCTCAGGGATGGACTCATCATCAAAGGCTGTAGAATGGGCAATGGCAGAACTTCTGAACCACCCCCAAATCCTACAAAAGGCTCACCAAGAACTGCACACAAGCGTCGGCAGAGGCAAACTCATCAAAGACTCCCACATTTGCAAGCTTCCCTACATCCAAGCACTGCTAAAGGAGACTTTTCGACTCCATCCACCGGTTCCCTTTCTCCCCCCTCGTCGAACCCAAAACGACGTCGAATTTCACGGCTACACAATCCCTAAGGGCTCAAGATTGTTGGTAATTTCATTTTTTTTCATCTCCACGAGGACCTAATTTCGATCAAATAACTCACTATTTTTTAAATATTATAGATCGATCTACCTTCATTGGTAGTACTAATAATTTTATAAGGGTTTTTTTATAAAAAAACAATGTCACAAAATTTTGAGAAAATCAATACAATAATAACGACTAAATATCACTTACATATATGATACTAATTTTTTTATTTAATCCAATTTTAGGACATTTTCCTGATTTTTTTTAAATGTCTAAGAAACTCAAGGAAACGACCACCATTTGAAGATGCTCCTGAATTCCAAAATAATGCATTACACCCAATTTTAAGAAAACCAATTTTATGACATTTCGAAAATAATGGTGGTCAAAGATTTTGAGAAAAAAACAATGGAATAATAACAAGTGAGAATCACTTGCATGATACTCATTTCTTGATTTAACCCAATCTTATAACATTTTGCTCATTTTTTTTTTCCAAATGTGTAAGAGACTCAAGCAAAAAAAAACCATTAAAGATGCTCTTGGATTTTAAAAATAATGCATTAAATTACATTATTATGTATTAAATGTAAAATTTAATATTCCCTTCATTTCACAATACTTGTCTTTCAAGTCATTTGTTGGTGTTTTATAATACTTTTTCTTGTGTATTTTTTACATATATACCATTATAATTTTTAACACTTTTAAGATAAATGAGGTGAAAAAATATTAGTAATAGTATTGAAAGTAACAAAACAAAGTTATAAATAAGGACATATATGTGTAGTACGTTGTCTAAAATACAAGTATTATGTGATACGGAAGGAAGGAGTACAAAATAATAAGTACAATTTAATAAAGTAAAACTAACTTTGGAGCATATATTGTTTTAAATAGGTAAACCTGTGGGCCATCGGTCGAGATCCGGACGATTGGGCGAATCCGGACTCATTTGCACCGGAGAGGTTCTTGGAGTCCAACATGGACGTAAAACGACAGCGTTTCGAGCTTATTCCGTTCAGTGCTGGTAGGAGAATATGTCCTGGAATGGCTTTGGCGTCGCGAACTGTCCTAACTATGGTTGCGTCCTTGATAAATTGTTTCGACTGGAAGCTTGAAGATGAGGGTGACGTGGACATGCTGGCTGAGTTTCGGATCACCTTAAAGAAGGCTCGACCTCTACGTGCGGTCCCCATTGATCGCGTTTCCCTCAACTACTCTGCTTGAATATGACGATGAATAAACTCATAGTGCGCACTATATACTCGATCATATCAAAACAGAGGCCTATATATGATAGAATAGAATTGAGAATATATCACTTAATTGGAGGTCTTTCTTGTACTGTGTGTAAGCCATTAGCCATGCCAGGCAAATAAGTTGGCATTATCGTAAGTAAATGAAAGTTTCCCTTCAATAAGTATGCACCAAATTATATATACTTTGTATCACTTTTTATGTGTGATGTCTACCATCTTTTATATTTTATTATATAATACTTTTATGAGTTACACATAGATAGTAACAAGTGCGCAAGATAAAAGAATAGAGAAAGAATTTCACTTCGGATTCATAAATGAAGATAAGACCATTATGAGATACTTCATTTATTATTAATTAGTTTTGGGTTGAAATTCCACGCCTACGAGTGGAGTCAAGGAGGGTTAGGGGGACTGATGCACCGCCTTCCCTCTAATGAACCCCTTGGATCTCGTCGAGTTTCGCCCCCATAATTTTTATTTATAATCATAAAATAATAAAAGAATAACAAGGAAAACATCGTGGTTAGTAGTTTCTGTGTTGATACTTATATAAAAATCAATAAGTCTCGAGTTCAATTCATATCAATTCTTTTATTTTTTATTTCTTTTTATTAAAAAGAAATTGAAAATTTATAGTAATTAAATGGTTTTAAAAATTACAAAAAATTACAGATTGATCAAATTTCAATTGGTGGTTCTTCATATGTGCTTCTCATTAGTTTACATATATTACTAAAAATGTCAATGATTCAGTCGGGAAAAAGATTTGAACTAAAACTCGCCCCCATTGAACAAATTCCTAGCTCTGCCACTACTCACGGGTTTATGTGTTGGACTTTATTGGCGTTTGCGCATAGAGTAACACGTTTCCAGTAATTGGCCCATCAAACTTTAACACAACTAGAAACGTGTTACTGGAAACTTGCAGGATACTCATTACAATTAGAATGTATTAAAATGTATTAAATTGATCATTTAAAGAAATTTAGTATAAGATAATGTATTATTTGAGGGAATTCAAACGGACCCTAAAACACCTATTCCTTACCAGTCAAATCCTACCAATTTGAGGCAAAGAACACAATAGTAAACTTGACCTTGATCTCGAAACACAAGGTATAAATATGGAGCAGTTTGGTTACGAACCAAAAAAATCCAAAATCTTAATGACATCAACTAAAAAAAAACTTAATCTTAAAATACTAACCGAAACGACCTTGAATTCATGGAACACAAACGAAAGTTTTCTATTTATTTTCTACTGCAGCCCGAGACCCTATTTTAATCAGAGTGATTTAGGATATGATTGATACTTTATGAACATTTTTTATATTACTTATTTTTTACCTTCTACATATTTTCATATCAAACAAACTTCAAAATTTAGTAAAAGATATTTATAAATTTTTTCTCCAAACGAAGCATTATTCCTAGCTTTTTTTATGAAATTATTCATAGCTTTTTTTTAAAAAGGTAAAAATTAGATTGAAAACCACATAAAAAACGATTTCTCAGTCTATAGCATCATTGCGGATGAGAATTACAAGTTCTAGAGTAGCTCGAATATCTTTCAAGGAACTCCGCTGCCCCAGCTTTGCAATGAAGTCGGCCACAACGTTTGTTTCTCTGAAGACATGACAAATCTGCACTGAAGAAAACAATTGTAAAACACAAAGGATATCAGAAATTAAAATTTCAATATCCCAATGACAGTGCCAGATTTTATTAAGAACGTTCACATTAAGAATGTTCACAATAGTAAGTGATAGCTCCATGACCCCCTCGATGACGGCGAAGGACGAAGAGGAAACAATGGGAGTGCACTCGAAGAGAGCCAGACGCGGCGTAGCAGAACAAGAGCGTTTCCGCGACCGCGGAGGACATAACCGCGACCGCGGAAGACATGGCCGCGACCGCGGAAGACTTCGCCGCGACCGCGGAAATATAGCTGAATTACGAGAGTCTACAGAAACTTTTCCGCGACCGCGGAAACGACGCTGATTTCCGAGACTTTATAGGAACTTTTCCGCGATCGCGGAAGTATTGTCCGCGATTGCGGAATTGACACGATCGTTCGCGTCTTACAGAAACTTTTCCGCGACCGCGGAAACGGGCCCGAACGTTCGCTGTTTCGTCTTTATTTCCGAAACTTATTATTATTTGTTAGTGACTATTTAAACTAGCAAACCCTAGTTTTTAATGTGATGTTGATTTGAATAGTAAAGTTGAGTACGCTCCTTCCTTGAATCCCAACATCAAACCCTTCGATCCCACGGATCAAACTATCTCGTAGCTCGTCGCTTCGAGCAATCAAACACCGTCTCTTCGGTGTCTCGTGATCATCAATTTGACCTCTCCGTTCATCTCTTTGAACGAGTTTGAAGGCTATCTCTTTAGCCCTAGGAAAGCCATCACTTTGGCTACGGAAGAGAAGTTTCAACTACAAGCTTGAAGAATCAAAGATCCTACGATTTGCAAACGACACTTAAGGGGTTGTTCGCATCAACTAGCATCAGAGCCTATCCAAGCTAAGTTTGTTTCTTCTCTCTTATTGTGTTTCCTTGAAAATTTTCCGCTTGCAAACCCAGATTTTTTTTCTCACCACCACCATTTGCCAGAATTTCCCCTGCCGTGAACACCACCACCACCGTCCGCCACCACCACCATTGCCCGCCACCCTCTCTCTCTCTCTCTCTCTCTCTCTCTCTCTCTCTCTCTCTCTCTCTCTCTCTCTCTCTCTCACGGCTACAACCCTAATTTTCCTTAGGTTTTGGTTACTCTTAAACAAGAGTAATCTTTGACTTTTCAACAGCCCTTAAATATCTCCTTCTAGCAATATCTTGTTTCCTTACTTGCATATTTGATTTCCTTGTTTCTTGTTGATTACTTCTTGCTTCATCTTTGGATTAATTGCTAGACTAGTTGTTAGATCTCATTCCCTCATAGTTGCATCGTCTCTTCTTTCTTTTCACGCACTTGCTTGTGTGGTTCCTTCTTGCTTGATTCCAAATCATATAAAAAAAATAGCGTGACCGTATAAACAAAAACAAACATACCATTCTCACCTTCCATCAAACAAAACAAAAAGGTTTGGGAAGACGGAAGCCTCAAACACATCATAAAAGGCAGAGAACGCACCATACGGTCATACTCCATCTTCTCTTCTTTCATGTCTCTACGCAACTCTCATTGAAAAGGGCAAAATTTTCAACTCTTGTGATTAATTCTGAGAAACTTGATTTGATCTGCTTGCACTTGGAAATTTGTGTGTTGTTTGGGACGTGATTTGCTAGTTCTTGCTTTTTGCCTTCCGTTCAAGCCTCTCCTTCCTCACGAGCAACCAAAATTAGTACGCCCAGCGGAAAATTTATTGGTTCACTTTTGAGACAAGGACTTGGCTTGGACTTGTTCTTTGCTTGGTGCAACTTACTCCTTGTGTTATATGCTTCGTATAGGTACCATGGAGGTTCGTACGCCAAGCCACTCTCCTTCTATGGGCAACCGCAGCCCCGGACACATGGACTCCGCCTATGAACAAATTGACCAACTTCATGCAGCGAATGACACACTTCAAGGCTGCCAACTCGCCGCGCAGGCTGCCGAGCTTTCCCATCTTTGTCGGACAGTGAGTGACTTGAGGTTGCCCACGACTGATCCATTATTGAACCCCACGGCCTCTACCAGTCGGGCACTGGACCGCAAGGGCAAGGGCGTCGTGTCTACCCCGCATGATCGTCTTCGCTCTCAAATTGAAAGCTACCCTCCTAAGTGTGGCGCTTCCCGCGTACGGTATAATCCCACCTTTTCTCCTAGAGATGAGGATTACTCCTCGGATCCCTCCCGTCGTCGTGTTCGTGCATCCAGGGACCCTCTTCCTTATGTCAACACCAATGATCGTCGAGAAAGAGGCTGCCAACATACGCGGTATGACGATTCTGAATCCGAGCTTGATGACGACGTTGACCGTGCCTCATACCACTCCCGGGACAGATTTGATGACGATGAGGCATATGAGTTGGAACGCCACGCGGATCTGCGTCCCGCGCGCCATGGCTACCACCGCCACACACCGGAACGGTGCCGGCCGAGCCCTAGGCGCTATGGACCGCGTCGCCCCGACATTATGGTAAAACTTCCAAACTTTTTTGGTGAATTTGATCCCCTTAAGTTTCTTGATTGGCAGTATTCCATGGAGTATGTTTTGAATCATTATCGCTACCCGAAAGAAGAACGGGTTGCAACCGCCGCTTTGCACTTTGACGGCGTCGCCAAGGCTTGGTGGCATCGTTTCTGCGCTGACCGTGAGCATCACCGTGAGCGTCCAATCACTTCTTGGCGCCATCTTATGCGGATCATGTGAAAGAAGTATGTCCCCGAGGACTTTACTTCTGAAATGCGCCTCAAGATACAGCTAGCGGCCCAAGGTAACCGTTCTCCTCTTGATTTTTATGTTGAACTTGAGGAGTTGTCCCATAAGGCAGGTATCCATCACACTGATGAGGACTTTCGGAGTATGTTCCTTCGTGGCCTGCATGAGCCCATTAGAAATCAACTTCGAGTGCTCAACATACGAGACCTCCAAAAGTGCACACATATGGCACAAGAGATATGGTTGCAAGCTCAAGCGGCTAAGAGAGCGGCTTGGTCTCAGCCTCACACAAGGTATGGCTCTAACCCTATATCAAGTTCCCCTTCTACTGATGTGCATTCCTTGTTGCAGTCCGCTCCCGCGGCTACAACGCCGGCACCGGCCACTCGGCCGAGCAACACACCGGCGTGCGTCAACGAGCCACAGCAACGGTGTGCGCCTCCTGCCGATGATAAGGCAAGGGACAAGGTCTATTTTAAGTGCCAAGGGCGTGGCCACATACAGCGGGACTGCCCCAACAACAAGCGCGTCCTCTTCTCGACCACCTCCGGCTATGAGTCTTTTGACGAGGACACCCCCGATGCCGGGACGGTTTTTGACACCTATGGTCATGAGGAGGAGGAATTGGATGGATACATATGCAGCCATATGGATGAGCCATGCACCGTGCCTCTTAGCTTGGTTACACGCCGCGTTCTTACCGCCAAAGAAGGTACCTTACTTGACCAACGTGAAAATTTGTTTCATACTAAGTGTGCGGTCCAGGGTGCTTCTTTGAGTGTTATTATAGATGGTGGAAGTTGTTGTAATATCATCAATGAAAAGGTGATCAAGCACTTCAAGTTCGATACAACTCCACACCCACAACCCTATAGTCTACAATGGATCTCTGAGGGTGATGATTCCAATGTCGTGAAGCAACAATGCACCATAAATTTCAGCATTGGTCATTACGCGGATTCGGCGCTTTGCGACGTCGTGCCCATGGATGCAACTCATCTTCTTTTAGGGCGACCTTGGCAATTTGACAAGAGAGCTCTTCATGATGGATTCCTCAACAACTACGTCTTCATGCACAATGGAAGAAAGGTAACATTGCTTCCTATGAGCCCTAAGGAGATTTTGCAAGATCAAGTTGAGAGGAACCGAATCAAGGCACTTGAACAAGCCAAGGGACATTCACTGCCCTCAGCTGACCGTGGGAAGCAACCAAAGTCAGCCCCAAAACAGCCCCCTAAGCCAGTCCACCACGGCATTCAAGGATCTTGTGAAGACCGGCTTCTATTGGCTAGGTCTCGGGATGTCTCTCCAATCATTCAGGGACGTCGTCCTTGCTTTCTACTTGCTCCTTTCGCGTGTCTTCTAACTGTTAAAGATCTTGTTGATTTATCCCCTACCGTGACTTCTCTTTTGTAGGACCTTGGGGATTTGATGCCCGAGGAGCTGCCCGTAGGCTTGCCCCCTATACCCGATGACTATGGTGCGCATCCTACGTTCAACGTCGCTGATCTTTCTCCTTATACGCCTCCTGCTTTTGACGACGAGGACGAAGCGGGGATGCTTCGTAGCCAAGAAGGGGAGATTGATAGCTCCATGACCCCCTCGATGACGGTGAAGGACGAAGATGAAACAATGGGAGTGCACTCGAAGAGAGCCAGACGCGGCGTAGCAGAACAAGAGCGTTTTCGCGACCGCGGAGGACATAGCCGCGACCGTGGAAGACATGGCCGCGACCACGGAAGACTTCGCCGCGACCGAGGAAATATAGCTGAATTACGAGAGTCTACAGAAACTTTTCCGCGACCGCGAAAACGACGCTGATTTCCGAGACTTTATAGGAACTTTTCCGCGATCGCGGAAGTATTCTCCGCGACCGCAGAATTGACACGATTGTTCATGTCTTACAGAAACTTTTCCGCGATCGCGGAAGTATTTTTAGCGATCGCGGAAGTATTTTCCGCGGAAAATAACGGGCCTGAACGTTCGTTGTTTCGTCTTTATTTCCGAAACTTATTATTATTTTATTATTATTTGTTAGCGACTATTTAAACTAGCAAACCCTAGTTTTTAATGTGATGTTGATTTGAGTAGTAAAGTTGAGTACGCTCCTTCCTTGAATCCCAACATCAAACCCTTCGATCCCACGGATCAAACTATCCCGTAGCTCGTCGCTTCGAGCAATCAAACATCGTCTCTTCGGTGTCTCCTGATCATCACTTTGACCTCTCCGTTCATCTCTTTGAACGAGTTTTAAGGCTATCTCTTTAGCCCTAGGAAAGCCATCACTTTGGCTACAGAAGAGAAGTTTCAACTACAAGCTTTAGGAATCAAAGATCCTACGATTTGCAAATGACACTTCAGGGGTTGTTCGCATCAGTAAGGTTGTTGCATTCAAGTTGAATGTCGGTAATGCCTAATTTATAAGCCTTTACCAGGGCATTTCTGACTGCTAGAGTTTTTGTTTTCAAAGGGGTTGACAAACCACATTTATCCCCAAAGAGAAAAATTGGTTTACCTGTGCTATTTTTGAAAATGTAACCAAAACTAGAGTCACCATTAGTTTTGGTAGATCCATCAGTATTGATTTTGATAATGTTTTCCGGTGGTTTTTTCCATTTCTTTTTGGTCGTCTTAGATTATTCGTTCTATGTGTTTTTGGTTTATCCTCTGCTAAACAGTCTGGGTTCCAATTCTTTGTCTTTTTCCAATTCTCAAGTTGTTTTTTGATATAAATTGATACATCCTTTATAATATATGTGTCATTGTTTGTTCTTCCAAGACTTTGTTAGTTTCTATAAAATCAGATTTCCCACGAAGAGACCACTAATTTTATAAATTGTGATTTGTCAATTTTTTGTCGAATTTCCTCAATGATTTCATATGTTTTCTTATTCCCTATGTTTAGATATCTAATGATTCCACATGTATGATAGTTCATTTTCTCTATTGTTTTCATGGTAGGGTTACATTGAAAGAGGATATGATTCAAATCCTCCAATTGTGCATTGCAACGGATACAACCCTGGGGGGTTGCTACTCCTTTTTTTGCTAATCTTGCTTTGGTTGGAATTTCATTTTTTATTATTTTCCAGATAAAGTTTTTAACTTTGGGATATGTATCCATCTTCCAGATCCATGAAGAATCATATGCATAGTATCTTTTGTTTTTGTTTATCAAATCCATAGCAGAATTTATAGAGAACCATCCATTTTTACTAGCTTCCCAGTACATTCTGTCATGAATATTATTCATAGGTATTGGGATAGAGATTATTTGTTTGGCTAAGTCAAGGGGTAAACATTGTTCAATCAAGTCCTTGTTCCAGGTTTTGTTTGACAAAATAAAATCCGCTACCAAAGCATCCTTATTCAGAATTGATTGTGTATTAATGATCTCACATAAAGGGGTTTTAGAGACCCAAATATCATACCAAAATTTGATTGTTCTGCCATTTCCAACTTGCCAAATTAGTCCATATTTGAATTCATCCAAGAGTTCAATCATTTTGGACCACTGCCAAGAACAATTTTCTTTTTTTCTCATATTGGAACATATGGTGAGTTTTCAGATATTTTTCGGTAACAACTTTAACCCAATAATTATTTGGCTCAACTAAAATTTTCCATAATAATTTAAATTGTAAAGCTTTATTCATGTCCTTTGATTTTCTCAATCCAAGACCTCCTTGTTGTGTTGGTTTACATATTTTTTCTCAGTCTATAAGAGGTTTATAAGAGTTGTCTTTGTTCCAGAAAAAAGATCTATTTAGTTTATTAAGTTCATTATGTGTGTGTAGGTAGCATAAAGCTTTGCATAAGATAGTTTGGTCTTGATGTTAGATTAACTTTTATTAGTGTTGTTCTTTCTGCTTGAGAAAGAGAATTCGCTTTCCATTTAGACAGCTGCTGTTGTGTGCTGATTAAAAAATCAGCAAAGGTATTTGAATTGACTCTACCATTAATGATAGGGCAAACTAGATGTTTTTCAAAAGATATCATGTTTGTGATTGTGAGAATACCTTGGATCGCTACTTTTTTTGTTGGTTATCTTTTTTGTGACTTGAAAAGCAGATTTATGAAAATTTACTTTTTGTCCAGAAATTTTGCAGTATTCATCAACAATATCCTGGATTTCCTTGCAGTTTTCCTGTTTTGCTTTTGAAAAGATCACAATGTCATCCGCAAATACCAAGAAGGGAATTCACGTTCCTTGTTGAGTGATTTGAAAACCTAACGGTTTCCGGGGTCTTTCAGAAGCTTTTTGAAGTTTTCGAGCAAGGATTTTCGATCCTAGAATGAACAGAAAAGGTGATAGAGGGTCACCCTGTCGAAGTCCTCTGGTTGGTTAAAATATTTTTATGGGTCCATTGTTGATTAGCACTGAGAAGGAGACTGTTGTAATACATTCTTTTATCCAGTTGATAAATCTTTCATTAAATCCAAACTTCTCCATAATTTTAATAATGAAATTTCACTCAATTCTGTCATAGGCTTTTTCCATATCTAATTTTAGGGCAATGAATCCTTCTGTTCCTTTTTTTCCGATTTAAAAGGGTGAAAAATTGCATGAGCAATTAAGATATTATCTTGGATGACTCTATTTGAAACAAAAGCACCCTATAGGGGTGAATTAATTTTTTAATGGTTCCTTTGAGTCTTGCTGTTAGGTATTTTGATATAATTTTATAAATTGTAGAGCATAGGCTTATGAGTCTATAGTGATTAATTGAGTTTGGATTGTCACATTTTGGAATCAATGAGATAAATGTATGATTTATTTGTTTAAGCAATTTCCTTGAGAGGAAAAAGCTTTTTACTACCTGAATAACATATGGGCCTACAATGTCCCAATATTTTGATAGGATTCTACTGTCATGCCATCAGGACCCGGAGATTTATCCGAACCAATGTCAAAAATAACCTTCTTAATTTCTTCATTAGATATGTTCCTTGTTAATTCCATATTATCCTCTGTAATTTCAAAGTGAATTAGATCTAGGTTTTCCTGAAGTAAACCATGGTCTATATCCTCACTTCTGAACCTTTTAATAAAATTATTTCTGATTTCATTTCTAATGTTCTCTATTTCTTCTCCCACTTGCTATTTTGTGAAAATAGATGGCATCAGTATCAGTATATTTGATGTGTTTAACTTTAGCTCTTTGAATCCAAAATATCTTTTGGAAACAAAGAAATTTTTCCTTTTTCTATAATTATATTTTGTTTTTTAATGAGATTGTTGGTAGGATTTCTACAGTTTAAATGTCAGAAAGCTATTTTCTATGATTTAAAGTTATATTTTTTTTTTGAATAGGTAAGAATTAGACTGGAAACCACAGAAGAGTCGGTTTCTCAATCTATAGCATCCTTTCGGATGAGAATTACAAATTCTAGATTAGCTCGAATATCTTCCAAGGAACTCAGCTGGACCTTCTTAGCGATGAAGTCGGCCACCACGTTTGTTTCTCGGAAGACATGAAAAATCTGCACTGAAGATAAAAGTTGTAAAACACACAGGATATCAGAAATTAACATTTCAATATCCCATGGACAGTGCCAAATTTGATTCAGAACATTCACAATGGTAAGGTTATCGCATTCAATATGAATGTTGGTAATGCCTAATTCATAAGCCTTTACCAGGGCATTTCTTACTGCCAATGTTTCTGTTTTTAGCGGGATTAAGGTACCATATTTATCCCCAAAGAGGAAAATTGGTTTACCCAGGTTGTTCCTAAAGATGTAACCAAAACTAGATTCACCATTGGTTTTGGTGGATCCATCTGTGTTGATCTTAATAATATTATCTTATGGTTTTTTCCATTTCTTTGTTGGCCGTCTAACAATGTTTGTTCTCTGAGTTTTTTGTTTGTCTTCTGCTAAACAGTCAGGGTTCCAGCTTTTCGTCTTATTCTAGTTCTCAATTTGTCTCTTAATGTAGATTGGTACATCCTTTATGGAGTCGCCATCATTGTTTGTTATTCCAAAGCTTTGTTGGTTTCTATAAAACCAAATACCCCACCAAGAGACCATTAATTCTATGAATTGTGATCTATTAGTTTTTTGTCGAATTTCATCAATGATTTCATTGATTTTTTTGTTTCCAATGTTTAGGGATTTGATGATGCCATAGGTATCATAATTCACTTTTTCGATTGTTTTTATGGTATGGTTACATTGGAAAAGGGGATGATTCAAATCCTCCAAATGAACATTACAACGTATACAACCCGGAGGGGTTGCTATACATTTTTCTTCTAATCTAGCTTTTGTTGGAAGTTCGTTTTTCATTATTTTCCAGACAAAGGTTTTAACTTTGGGATATGTGTCCATCTTCCAGATCCATGAAGAATCATAGGCAGTATAATTCTTGTTTTTGTTAATTAGTTCCATAACAGAATTTGTAGAAAACCAGCCATTTTTGCTAGTTTTCCAGTACATTCTATCATGGATCTCATTTAAGGGTATTGGGATCGAGGTTATTTTTTTGGCTAAATCATATGGTAAACATTGTTCTAGTAGATTCTTGTTCCGGGATTTATTTGGCAGCATAAATTCAGCTACCAGGGCATCCTTATTCATGATTGATTGTGTGTTTATGGTATCACATAAGGGGGTGTTTAAAACCCAGTTATCCGTCCAGAATTTGATTATTTTGCCATTTCCAACTTGCCATATTAGTCCAGATTTGAACACAACCATGAGTTCAATCATTTTGGACCATTGCCAAGAGCAATTTCCTTTTTTCTCGTAATGAAATATATGGTTTGTTTTCAAGTATTTTTCAGTAACAATTCTAACCCAAAAGTTATTAGGTTCTAATAGGATTTTCCAGAGTAATTTGAATTATAGGGCTTTATTCATGTCTTTAGCTTTTCTCAAACCAAGACCTCCTTGATGAGTTGGTTTACAAATTTTTTCCCAGCATATAAGAGGTTTATAGGAGCTGTCTTTGTTCCAAAAAAAAGATCTATTTAGCTTGTCAAGTTCATTGTGTGTGTGTAGGCAACATAAAACTTTTCATAAGATAATTAGGTCTTGAAGCCAGATTGGTTTTTATTAGTGTTGTTCTTCCTGCTTGGGAAAGAGAGTTTGCTTTCCATTTAGATAATTGATGTTGGGTGCTAACTAAGAGGTCAGCAAAGGTATTCGAGTTAACTCTACCATTAATGATAGGGCAACCAAGATATTTTTCGAGAGATATCATATTTGTGATTGTGAGAGTACCTTGTAATGCTAATTTCTTTTGGTTGGTAACCTTTTTTGTAACTTGAAAAGCCGATTTATGAAAATTGACTTTTTGTCCTGAGATTTTACAGTACTCATCAATAATATTCTTGATTTCTTTGCAGTTTTCTTGTTTATCTTTTGAGAAGATGACAATGTCATCTACAAATGCTAGAAACGGGATTTGTGTTCCTTGTTGATTGATTTGAAATCCTAAAGGATTTCGAGTTCTCTCTGAAGCTTTTTGTAGTTTTCTAGCAAGGATTTCAGATCCTAGAATAAACAAGAAGGGCGAAAGGGGGTCTCCCTGTCGAAGTCCTCTTGATGGCTTAAAAATTTCTATGGGTCCGTTGTTTACAAGTACCGAGAAAGATACCGTTGTAATGCATTATTTTATCCAATTGATAAATTTTTCATGGAATCCATATTTTTCCATAATTTTGATAATGAAGTCCCATTCGATTTTATCATAAGCTTTTTCCATGTCTAGTTTTAGGGCAAAGCCTTCAGTTCCTTTTTTCGATTTAAAAGAGTGAAAGATTTCATGGGCAATCAAGATATTATCTTGAATGGCTCTGTTCGCAACAAAGGCACCCTGAAGGGGGTGTATTAATTTTTCCATGGTTCCCTTAAGTCTAGTTGTTATGATCTTTGAGATAATCTTATAAATTGTAGAGCACAGACTTATGGGTCTATAGTGATCAGTAGAGTTCGGATTGTCACATTTCGGGATCAAGGAGATAAATGTGTGATTTATTTGTTTAAGCAGTTTTCCAGATAGAAAAAATCTTTTAACTGCTTGGATAACAGAAGGACCAACAATGTCCCAATATTTTTGGTAAAACTCTGTTGTCATGCCATCCGGCCCTGGTGATTTATCCGAGCCAATGTTAAAGACCGCCTTTTTAATTTCCTCATTGGATACATTTCTTATTAAATCCATATTGTCCTGTGTAGAGATTTCAGGCTGGATTAATTCGAGATTTTTCTAGAATAGTCTCTGGTTCATATCCTCACTTCTTCTTCCACTTGCTATTTTGTGAAAATAGCTAGCATTCGTGTCATTATATTTGATGTGTTTTACTTTTGCTCTTTGGTTCCAGTAAATCTTCTGGAAACACATAAGTTTTTCTTTTTTTTCTATGATTTTGGTTTGTTTTTTAATGAGATCAGTTGTTGGGTGAGTATAGATCTCAGATTGGATTTCAGAGAGTTATTTTTCTATAGTTTGTAATTGTGTGAAAACATTTCCAAAGGTACTTTTATTCCAGATCTTGGCATGTTTCTTAAGTAATTTTGTTTTGGATACAAGATTATACAATCTAGATCCATGATAGTTAGTTCTCCAAGCTTGTTTAACAACGTTTCTGAAATCCTTTCCAGTCATCCAATTTTTTTCAAATTTAAACGGCTGATTTTTGAAAGGTACTGCTGATTCCAACTCAACAGAGATGGGACAATGGTCTGAACTGGAAAAAGTAAAATGCTTAGTACAGATATCAGGATACCATTGAAGAATCTGGTGATGAATAAGTACCCTATCTAGTTTTTCATATATGGTATCTATTTATGTGTTGTTCTTTCGCCAGGTATAGATGTTTTCCTGAATAAGGGTATCCAATAGTTCACATTCATTCTTAAAATGACGTAATCTTGCAAATTTTGTCAAAGGTGGTAAAATCCCGCCTAATTTTTCAGTAGGGTCTTGTATTTCGTTCAGATCTCCCATAATAATGCACAGAAGAGAACAACTTTTAATATAGGGGATAAATTCGTTCCAGAACACATTCTTAGCAGATTCATTTGGTGGCGCATAAGTTAGGATTAGCATAAGTTTTTTGTTTGTGTGCAGGTTTGTATATTTAATACTAATGAATCTTGTTTCAATTTGTTCAATTTCAAGGATTTCATTTGTAAGTTGGTAGGTCTTCCACATTACGCAGATGCCCCCTGTAAAGCCCGTAGCTGGGACACAGTAGAATTGATCAAACCCCGCTTTTTTCCATACTTTTTCATCTGGTTCTTTGTTTGTTCTTGTTTCAAATAGTGCAAGAAGTTGTATTCGTTCAATTTTGCAGAAAGACTCAACATCCATCCAAAAGGTTTTCTTCCCGATCCCGCGACAATTCCAGGTCGTGATCTTCATAAAAAACCAGTAATATTATTGCCCCATATCCTAAGACATTTAGGGGACTTATTAAAGGGTGATAGGGTAAGGAGTTTCATAGAGGTCCCGTTTTTATATTCATGTTTGTTTGTATGTAATGTAATGCAATGTAGATTCGAAAGTTTGTTCACTGGTTTAAAAACATGTAAACCAAATCCAAATTTCCATATATGATTTTCCCAAGTTTTCATTTCATGCTGTATTTTTGAGGGAGAGTTCATCCCATCAGTCAGAAATATAAACAAGTGTCCACAAACAAGTGTCCACAAACACTTAACAAGTGTCCACAAACACTTAACAATATTTACATTTTGTTCAAGGGTTCTAATACAAATTTTCACATGCATGTAAGCACACACAAAAGAACAATTTGATCCGAAATAGATGAGAATCACAAACAGAGATGGCAGGTCATGCCAGGAACCAATTTTTTCAAAATTAGGGTTCCAGTAAAGATTGTTCATGGGATAAGGTTTCATGTAATGATTTTTTCTATTGCTCCTTTTTTCAATGCAAGATTTGGTCTTGATTTCCTTATTGAAGATATGTGCTCCATTAGTAGTTCGGGCAACCTGTACCTGGGAGCACCACCAGTAAACACAATAGAGGTGAAGGTCAAGATTTGAAATTTTAATTTCGACAGTGATGATTCTAGGATTTAGCATGCTCATAAAAGAGGTATAACTATGTAAAGAAGAGTCATAATCAGTCCTAAGTACATGGTAAGCATAGCATTTCATAGAAATGAATAAGCACCAGAAAATAGGAGTCCAGAAGTGGTCAAAAGTACAGTCACTAAGCAAAAAGCAAAGGCAGATATTGATCGAGAGATGATTCAAATTGTAATAGAGTGCAGAGATCACTTCATTCAAACAGAAGAAATTCATGCAGAAACAAAGAAATCCATAGTCAGAGTAAATATGTTCAGCAGAGGGTTCAAAAGATAAAGTACCAGCCTTGCAAAACAGGGCAAAAAGGTCTTTATCAGAAACATGGGTAGAAAATGGAGTCAAGCATCTGAGCAGCCTCAGACAAAGCCAAGGAAGCTCCAGAAACATAAGAAGATCGGATTCAAGCAAAGTTAAGATAAGATGGCAACCATAACGGTTAAGGAGTCGAGTTTCTTGTTTGTTCATAGTATACTTTTGTTCACACAGATAAGATCTGCAAGATATCCAAGAATCAAACTGTTTGTTCAATTGGTAAGGTTTCAGTTTCCTCATATTGTCCAGCACAAGTTGTTCTCCACATTGATTCATAGTTTGAAATTCAAAGGGCCAACCAGAACTAATGTGGTGATGAAGAAAAAATATGAAATCACATAAACTCTCCACCAGAGTAAGGAGATAATCCTTAAGATCAAAAGAAGCCAAAGCCTCATGGTTCACATGCGAGTCAGATTAAGAGAAAAGGTTCGGATCACAAACACAAGACAACCAATGATAATGGATCCAAGTCAGTGTAGGAGGTTCACAGTAAAAGAGAGAGTTGGGAAATAATAGATTAGGAGTTAACAAGTCAAGATCAGAGGAAAGAAAGGAAAATAAGCAAGAAACACTCACAAAAAGAAACAAACACAGACAGGAAGCAAGAGAGGGTTCAGGAGAGGAGAGATTGGAAGGATAGTACCTGGATTCGCAGAGGAAGAGAAAGACGACAGTAAAACCGCTCCTCCAGACCGATCTCCTATAGCAATGTGGCTTGACGAAACACCAGACCACCACCACTACAGCCTTGGAGAACAGGAACAAAAGAAGAAGCACCACGCCGACTCCGACTCGGTGCCACCACCAGATCCAAGGGCAGTCACACCAGAAACGCTCCCACCAACAAGTCGGGAAGTCGGGCCACCCGCCACCACCGCCAATCCGGAGGAAGAGAATGAACCAAGCATCTTCGACGACCAGGCAGAGCACACGATTGATCCAAGAAGGGGATTCGAAGTGGAGAAGAATCCGGAAGAGCAGGGTCGAAGTTTGGTTCAGCGGTGGAGGCTTCTCGAGTTTGACAGCAGAGGGAGAGAAATTGTTCAGATGGAAGGAAGGAGATCCAAGCCATGTGAGAGATTTGAGGGGGGAAGAGATCCAGAGGATCAAGATCAAAATTTTAGAGATCGGCGACGGGGTGGGATTTAGGGTTTGGAGGCGCATGTTCGGGAGCGTTTTCATTCTCGTTTGAGGCTCTCGCGGTTTTTGATAAAATATATATATATATATATATATATATATATATATATATGATTTAAAGTTATATAAACACATTATCAAAGGTACTTTTATTTGAAATTTTGACATATTTCTTCAATAATTTTGTGTTAAAAACTAAATTATACATTCTAGATCATTATAATTAGGGTTTGTTTGAATTTCCTCGTAAAATACATTAAATTGCATTATCTTACATTAAATTATATTAAATTATTAATTTAATACAAAATAATGTAATTTAATACATTAAATTTTCTATCCAAACAAACCTTTACTTTTACTAGCTTTGAAAGCCCAAGAGGCTTTTACCAAAAAAAAAACACGATTACTTTTCGGCGCATATCCAAAATTGCTTTTCAGCGCATAGGGTCCACACGTTATGTGTGGAGTGTCTCCCCACGTTACGTGTGAGAGCAGACCCTTTCAAAGTTTCACACGTAACGTGTGTTGTAGCTCCACACGTTACGTGTATTGTATCTCTACACGTTACGTGTGGGTGTGTATCACACGTAACGTGTGGTGTTTTTAGGGTATTATAATATTGAGTTATAGTATAATTTAGTATATTTATGCATAGCATATTATTGTATATTTTTAGAATTTATTTGTGGTTCAATGTTGAATTATTGATTATTTTATATATATTATAATGTTGTTTATGAATGTTGTATCATATTATTGTATATTTTTAGTATTTATTTGATTATCTAAAATTAATAAAAGAAATACCCCAAAATATACAACCTAGAAGACGAAATAGAATTGTTCATTACGCTGGATGACTACAACCACGTTTAGCTCACAATACATGAAATAATACAAGTTCTTCATAAACTTAGAAACCCTAACACAAAATAAATGACATCGTCTAGTTGCGTTTGAAGAAATTAGGATAGTCTCTGGTAAAAGTTCGCTTCCTATCATATCTCTGCTTTGATAAAATTATTTGCTCCCTACAAAGGTTGATAGTACGTAAACAACATTACACAAAAGATACAACATCAAGGCAGTATACGATGTACATCATTATATAGTTTGAGGTTATACCTACGCATCTTATCCACATCTTGTAAAAGTTTTTTATTTTTCTTAACAAGATCTTGATTCTCCTTAACAAGATCTTGTTTTTCCCGCCATTGTTGTCGAATAATCGCGTGTGCCCTGTCCTCGTATATAGGATCAATCCACTCCCTGTAAAAACACCCCAGTCTTGGGCATCCCCAATACCTTCTTCCGTAGTTCCACTGCAAATCCCAAGTACGGACAATGGCTTTCAAATTACACACGCATAGTGGGTTTGTTGATGATTCGGATGAAGATGCCATTATTTGTTGTAGTGCTTGGTTTCCTACAAATATCATGAATCCATTAATATAAAAAATTGGTGATAATAAATCAAAAGAAACTGGAAGAAGAAGCTTACCCATAATTGAATCTTCAAGCGTCGCTTGTGTTGGACTTATTGTAGAGAACAAACAACCCTAATGCCTCTTATATAGTGAAAAGCAATGTGTTTGACAGCTAATATACAGCTGTATATAACTGTAGTATATAATGACCTCAACCACTAGCATTAATAACTTCTCAACAATCATTTACCACCCTAAACCCTAAAACCTAATTAAAAGTTCCTCTCCTCAATCTCACAAACAAGGTAACTAAAATACCCGATTCACCCTTATTAATTAAAGATAAATAGTTAACCCTAACCCTAAACCCTAACCTAAACCATATTACCGTAAACCATACCTTAACCCTAAACCCTAATCCCTAAACCTAAACCACATTACCGTAAACCCTACCCCAATACCATATCCCTAAACCCTAACCCCCAAACCCTAACCCTACCCCTAACCCAAACCCTAACAAAAAGCATCATACGCCTAAACCCTAAACCAAACGTAACGTGGGGAACCAGAACACACGTTATGTTTGATGATATCCCACACGTAACGTGTGGATGGGGATCACACGTAACGTGTGGTTCAGTCTGTGGCAAAACGCATTGAATTAACCGTCTTGTCCCCACCTAACTGTAATAATGACCCATCTTCTTCCCCGACTAACGATCCATTTCGAGCCTAAACCCTCATTTGAAACACTCACAAATTCTTGTTTTGCACTCTAATTTTTTGTTAAAAAAAATGGACAATCCGAACAACAACGAGTATTGGAGCAAAAGTGGGGAAGATATTCCAGTTTCGAACGAGGTAATTTCTATTATGTAACCCTAAAGTTATCTTTTTTTGTTGTTTTGAACTTGTTTAAAGTTTGTAGCTTGATGGTTAGGGTTTTGAAATGTATGATATTTGTTATTTAGGGTTTAACCAAGCTAGACATGATATTTGTTGTTTAATATTAAAGATCTCATTTTATTATTTAGGGGATTAGAAATAAAGATTGAGCATTGTTTAGGGTTTATGGTTGCGAAATGGCTGTTACATTGAAGAACAGTTTCACACGTTATGTGGCAAGATAGTGAACACGTAACGTGTGGAACGCTTCCATACGTAACGTGTAGGAGAGTTCCACACGTAACGTGTGAAACGCTCCCACACGCTACGTGTGGAATCACAACCAGAAACCGGTTATAGGTTCATTCTGTAAAATGGCACGGTTTGTCACTAACCGTGCCATTTTACAGAATCTGCTCTTTGAAAGAAAATTTTGAATTTAGGTTTATAATTTGTGAACTACTTGATGAGATGATTTCATGTGTATGTAGACGAACTATTATTTATACGAGGGGTTAAACAATATCTCCCTCAATGACTGGAGCACCCCACAGAAGACATTTGCGGTTTGGGAAACGCCTCAAAAGTTGCAGGATTGGAACACGCCTCAACCAGCTATTGAGATACCATCCTTCTCACTTGGGATACCGTTTCCTCCAGAAGCATCTTCATCTCATGCTACCCCACAATTTTGCTTTTCATCCCTACACACACAGCCTCAGTGCACATGGTCATGTATCACATGCGGAATATGACATACGCCTGAACTAGCAGCCAGATTACCCCATGGCATTGACAACTCCAGACGCCATGCGCGTGTCTGCTTGCCTCATTGCTGAAACTTTAACGGTGGCACAGGCTATAAACATTTGCATTTTTAAACCAGTATAAGCAATCGATTTGACATATTTATATAAAAACGTGAAATGACAAGAATAAGGTTTTTCATGTAACTTACAATGCGTTGATAAAGGATGTACGCCACGTGATTGGCAAAACCCTTCAGCAGCTCGGGATTCTCCGGACCTCCATAGACTCTGACCTGCAATTCCGGTTCATATCTCCCTTTTTTTTTGCTTCGCGGCGGTCTTGCCTGCGAAGAGGTGCCTTGTTGTTGCTCCTCGTCCGCATCATCATCATCATGTTGAGCTCTTGGAGCCCAGGCCTGACTGTCTTCGTCCTACATGTTTTTAAACAAATGATAAGCAATTACATATTTATCATACAATCATATTTTCATATATTAGGGCTACTTACCATATGCACCGGTGCATTCGGGTTGACCCCCAAGCTCTCCCACGGATTGTAACCCATCTCATCATTTGCGTCGCCTTGATAATATAAGGGGCTGTGATAGGACGTGGACCCGTGAGGGCTCTGATGGCCAACTGGGCTCTCATGACGGTAAGGGCTTTGGGTCAGCCTCTTCTGCGGTGGCGGACTCAATGCAGGACCATAATAGTTATTTTGATCGATCGTATCAGAATAACAATGGAGTGGACTCACGTTGTACTGTGGGTACAACTGCGGGTCTGAATCTGCAGGGCCACCCCCCCCCCCCACATAAGATGGCGCAAACGGGAACACAGGGGGGTCAGCATTGCCCGCCTTCCCGTGCCCTCCCGCATCTTGTGCAGCACCCGTAACCCTATGGGATAGCTCACTCTCAGTCTGATACGAAGCAGCCCGGACGAGGTCTCGTCTGGTTCTACGCCTCGTTCTCTCACCAGGCTCCATCTACCACAATAAATCATTTTTCTAAGCGAAAATACAAATCCGATAAAGTTCTTAAACATATCCATCAAACCCTAATCCCTTTCATACAAATCCATCAAAATTCCTAAATATCCAAATTTCATACAAATGTCTAAATTCCATACAAATCCATCAAAATTCCTAAATATTCAAATTTCATACAAATGTCCAAATTTCATACAAATCCATCAAAATTTCTAAATATCTAAATTTCTTTCAAATGTCCAAATTTCATACAAATCCATCAAAATTCCTAAATATCCAAATTTCATACAATTGTCCAAATTTCATACAAATCCATCAAAATTCCTAAATATCCAAATTTCATACAAATTCCAAATTTCATACAAATCCATCAAAATTCCATACATATGTCCAAACTTCATACAAATCCATCAAAATTCCATACATATGTCCAAACTTCATACAAATGTCCAAATTTCATACAAATCCATCAAAATTTCATACAAATGTCCAAATTCCTAAATATCTAAAATCCATTAACTAAATATTCAAATTAAACATACATGCAAATTCCAGGGCCGGAGACTCGTCGCCGGAGAGTCGTCGCCGACGGAAATGGCTAGGGCACAGCACGTAACGAGTTGTCAGCGACCACGCGTTACGTGCAGAGGCCCATATCGCGTAACGTGGGAAAGCGCTGGGGACGTTACACGCAGTGCCCTTGCCAATTCGCCGGCGACGACTGCACATTCCGACCACTGCAGAATCCGATTACCCTTCAAAAAAATCTTACAAATGCAAATCTAACTACGAAATTCAAATCTAACTACAAAAAAATCCTAAAACACCACTATTTCATACAAATCTAACTACAAAATCTTGTGGATCTAATATACAAAAAAAACTTCATAATTTTTAAAAACAAACGATGGAATACTAACCTTCTTGATTCGTGGATCTACGTAACGCGCAAAGCTTTTTGATTCGTAACGGAGCGTCGTCGGAGGTGCGTAACACGCTATGAGGGTTTAGAATGTGTGCAGCGGCGGAATGAGGAAGGAAGGAGGAGATGAAGGTATTTAAACCTGATCGGTTCAGCACGTTACGGGTGAAGACAGATCCCGCGTTACGTGTGGAGGTTGAAGCCGCGTGACGTGTGAAGCAACGCCCAACGTAACGTGAAATGTCTATGCGCTGAATGACAATTTTGGGTATGGGCCGAATAGTATAATCCAAAAAAAAAGCCCACGAAGCATTATTCCAAGACCACCCACCCAAGTCGAAGTCATTTCTACGTGTCACGGCGCTAGTGGTGGTCTAGTAGGAGACGCAAACGCAGAAACAAGCGTCACGCGAGGTGTCACGTGTTCTCTCGCAAAACCCGAAGTCTCCCTCTCTCTCTCTTCTCGGAAGAACCAACGAAGCGAAGAAAGTCGTCTCCTTCCTCTCATCAGAACCCGACAAATTCCAGGATTTGAATGTAAAACTCGAATTTTTTCCACCCACTTGGTTCGTTCTGCTTACTGTTTCTCGGAATTCTTCAATTAAGTAAGTAGAGTTTGATATCTTTCCGTTTTGAAATCTAGGTTTTTTTTCTGTGATGAGAACAATGTGATTGCATAGATGAAGAACCGATTTCACGGTTTTGGTTTTTGTTTATTCGATGTTTTGTTAATGCGATCAGATTCGGTAGTCGTTTAGTGGTGCTATTATGGTAGTTTATGGTTGCGATTTTTAATTAAGTCATGTGAAGGGGCTGCTTTTGTTAATTGAATTTGTACCTTCAGTATAGTCTTCGTTTGTTAATCCAATTCTTATGATATAATATTCGCCGTTTTGTTCAATTTGTGCATTTCAATTCTTTCACTGCAAGTTTTGAGTTTTGGATGGGGAAAGTGTTGGGAGGGAATTGGCCAAATGGGGAGAAGAACAGAATTGTTTCAATAAATCTGGAAATGCTGTTCATTGGCAGTTTTCAATCTTCTTTTTCTACTAGGAGGAGGTAAGTGGATAGAGAAAGATGAATTTGCGACAGTAGTATGAGGGCAAAGGTACCATATGATTTATAGAAAGATAACTGGAAGTGCAAGACCGGATTTTTTATGACAATAGATAAGCTAGGGTGGTTTTTTATTCTCTTACTGTATAGGTAATGGATAAGTGAGGGTGATAACATGATCTGGGCCGGAAAAAAGGCAGGCAAAAAATAAGCAGATGTAGATATAACATAATGGTCTTTAAATAGGTGATTCTAGTGAACCAGCATATTTCTTTAGGATAATGTATGGTTTTGGATTTTCTTAGACGTGTTTGGTAATATATGCAGATATAGTAATAAGGTGATAGTGGGCTGATAGCCTGACAATATGCACATATGATAGGAATGATCTTACAAAACATGCCCTCATTGTATAGGTAATGGGTAAACAGGTGTGCTTCACATCTATGAATATATAGCATTTAAAATTTCGTTTTGCTGAGTACACCGTGTCTTGCTTCCTTCACTTGCATGACTAGTGCACTGTATGAGTAGCAAAGAATGTTACAGAAATTAATATTCCTCTTCCTGAATAAGAAATCATATTTTGTATGTTATTAAACAAATATTGAATGGCATATGTCATAACGGTCTAATTCTTCTTAGAATAAGTTTATCCTTCACAAACTTCGGCTCCTTTTTGTTTGTGTCTCAACTGCAATCCTGCTCTATATCAATTCTTATGTGTCTATGGACTCAACTATGGGACTGATTAAGACCATTTGATTTTTATCAACTAGTTACATTCTTCAATCTCAGACTGAGTGTTGGCTTTTGCAATAGCTTTTGTTTCTGGTTTTTGTTTTTTACTTGGCTGTATACTAAGAGATTAAAACAATGCTTATTGCTACAGTGGACTTTGGAAATGATGTTGGTGTCAAGGGTGAGGTGGTGGGAAATTCTCTAGACACAGAGGGTAGGACCTATGATGAAAATGAAATGGGAGGTAGTTCTGTTGAAGGGGATCAAGTTCTAGATTACAAACTTATTGATGAAGAATCTACAGGTAAGGAAATAATGATGGTAACAGAAGCCAGTGACGAGCCCTATGTTGGGCAAGAATTCGAGTCTGAAACAGCTGCTCATGCATTTTACAATACATATGCAACACGTGTGGGATTCGTCATAAGAGTTAGCAAGCTTTCACGGTCAAGACGTGATGGAACTGCTATTGGGAGAGCTCTGGTTTGTAATAAAGAAGGTTTCAGAATGCCTGATAAGCGTGAGAAGGTTGTAAGGCAAAGGGTAGAGACGAGAGTTGGGTGTAGAGCGATGATTTTGGTCAGGAAATTGAGTTCAGGTAAATGGACAATCACTAAGTTTGTGAGGGAGCATACTCATCCACTAACTCCAGGGAAGGGTAGGAAGGATTTTGTTTATGACCAATATCCGGTTAGTTCGCACTCCTCCCTCTAATCAGAGTTTATCATCTTGCTGGTTCACTGACGGTTATTTCTATATTCTGTAGTTTCTCATGAATCTTTTGCATTAGTTTTATGTGAAACGATCTTGTCTTTGATATTGTAATTCATGTTTGTTTAATCATGCTCTCAATTTTTTTTTGAATTATTATCTGTACATGCTCCAGCATTTTGAACACCAATTGTAATTATGTTGATCACCTAAACAAAATCTGAGAAGCTTCGGCTAAGCTGTGTGAATGAATTTTCATGTATGCAGCATGTTGGCTGGATAAGAATTTTGGAAATGCATTGAGTAATTGTTTATTTTTTGTCCTCTAAAGATTGCATCAATATTACTATGTCGTGTTTGGCTATCTGAGTTCTCAGTTTCATTTTGGAAAGATTGTGTGAAGTATTTAGCTTTGCTGGTTACATTTTTTATATGTTCGCCACTTGTCATAATGTTTTGCTTGGACAAGTGAATTTCCTGCTTGTGCAAAGAGGACTTGAGTAGCATAGTAATGTAAAGGTCGTTTCATAACGAATTGCTTGATCATCTTGTGTATGACGTGTGACTGGTCTTCATAAGCTATCCAAAAGAAAATGTCTAAGTGCTTATACAGGTCATTGTCTTGTTTTAACCTGTTCCTCATACTCTTGATGAAATAAAAGTGTTAATTAATCTCCGTATTTATAAGTAATATACTTTTTCTTCACTTTAACATGTCAAATTGATGTTTATGAGTGGTAAGTAATGTGCTTTATGGTATTTCAAGAAGAGGCCATCAAAGGGCCCACTACAAATTGGATAGAAAAGGCTCCTTTTGAACAAAGGCAAAGAACATTTTTCAGTCGTTTGAACTTTCGTGGAAGTGGAAGGGACAGAAGGTGGATATGGTTTTCAATGTTATATGAAGTGGACAATCTATGCTCTATGGAATTTTTTCTTCATTTCTAGAGCAAACTGTGTTTTCCATCTAATTATGCATGTCCAAACTATTATGCATATGATATTATGATTTCATCTAGTAGACAGGTAGTACTAGATATAGGAGCTATGAGGCTCGTTTGCTGTCATATATTATTTATCCTATCGTTTCAAGATGAACACAATCAAATTATATAATGGCATGAAGTTCGCATTTACACACAGACATGTATTAAAAAAGCAGTGATAGGCAGGCATTGGTCAAGGTTGTTGTGACCAATGACCATGCTCATCTACTACCTCAAATATGGGTTTCTAACTCGTCTTCTAGGGAGTCTACTGCCAATTACCGTTCTATCCTTAAAACATTTACCCATTTAGAGAATGCTTTTATTCTTTAAGAACTGAACTCATCAACTAATATATACATAGGAAGAAACATCATGTTTGTATGCAATACTAGTAGTTTAGTATATTCCTTTCTTGAAGCACCACAGGAATGCAATTTGGTCCATCTTGTGACTAGTAGTCCAGCCACCTTACATCGTTTTCCTTTTTATTTTTATACTAGTGTTTTTTGTGCTTTAGTCTCTCAAACCAACATAAGCTAAGTTGTAATCAGGATTCTCTTGCGAGATAATGTCGACCTTGCTGGTCACACTAGCTTGCTAGCTGAAATTACTGGGTCTCAGAAGTTTTTTGCCCACATGCTGTCTGATGTGCATGCTAAAATCAAGATTATCAGAAGCTTTTGTTTGCTAAAATTTAGATTAGAAGTTATATATCCCCTTCCCCACTATAAGGACTTATAGAAGTGACTGGTGCTCTTATATGAAAAAATGAATCACTTAATTTTAGGAGGATATATCAGCTGTAAGTTCTGTCCACACTCCCTAGTTCATATGGAATCCTACATCACTCCTTGAACCATGATCTGTTAAACCAGAGTTGAATGTAACTGCGATGTAGATGTTGTTTCCCATTTAAAGTTGCAGCTTGACCTGGAAAGATATAGATCATATATGCAAACTTATGTTGTAGGTTACTTGCTGATTCATTTGCTTGCAAGGTTTAGGTTTTGCATTTTCTAGACATTCTATTTTGGACGTGACATGTCAAATGTTAGTTTTTGAAAATTGAATGCTTGTGCTGTTTGGATTCATATATCTGTTGTGGAAATCATGTATCCGGTTGACCGTGAGATACCACATTCTGAGTGACTGAGTTAAATGACTGATAATTCAAAGGGTAACTGTAAATATTTTGGGTAAATACTAATAGTATATGCCCTGCTTGTTGGCTGGTCTGAAATCATTAGAAGTATGAATGAAATGCATGATTCCTCATTTTCTTTGCTTTGAATTCGCACTGTATTACAATATATGCTGGTAGCATGACATCACCTGTACAATTTCTTTGCTCAGCAGATTGAACATGACAAGATAAGGGAACTATCCCAGCAGTTGGCGATAGAGAAAAGGCGATCTGCAACATACAAACGACATCTGGAAATGATCTTCGAGCACATCGATGAGCAGAACCTCACCCTGTCAAAGAAGATTCAGGACATAGTTGACGATGTTAGAGAGATGGAGGCAAATGAGAAGCAAAATCAGAAACAGAAATTGGACCATTCTCAGTTCCCTTAAATCATTTAGCATCACTGTGTATAAAAAAAAAGATTTTTTTTCTTTTTCTCTTTTCTTTCCTCCTTTCCATTCCTTATTTTGGATTGGAGGATCAGCAATTTGTGTGCAGAATTTTTGGATTAAGTTGTAGGCTCTGAAATATTTTTTGCACCCTTGATTTTTGTTTTGATAACTGAAGTGTTGAGATGTCTCCAAGTATAGTCATTTTTATCAGCACAACAAGCTTTTGAGGTGCTTTTTCCTCTACTTCTCTTTTTAATTTTGTTGGCTAATTGTAATTTCCATGGTATAGGGAAATTAATGCTTTTTTTGTTTTGTGGACTTTCCAAATGTGAATTGCTCTATATTTGTGGGACTTTTTTTATATTTTTTATTTATTTATGGTGAAAGGATACAATAAATAATTAGCACACTAAGAGGCCAGATAGTGAGGGCTAAAAATATTTTATGCTGGAAACCGCGTTAGATCCAGCAAGCATGCTATGCATTAATGCACATACAATCAAACGAGGGATACTGTTTTTCTGCCATTTTTCATACGAATGGTTAGGAGTTTTGGGGAAAATAATAAATGTGATTGGGCTTTATCTTAT
Source organism: Rheum nobile (assembly GCA_027886185.1). Classification (NCBI taxonomy): domain Eukaryota; kingdom Viridiplantae; phylum Streptophyta; class Magnoliopsida; order Caryophyllales; family Polygonaceae; genus Rheum; species Rheum nobile. The sequence continues at coordinate 3,629,686 of WOAB01000056.1, forward strand.
TTTCTATAAGATTTCTTGTCAAAATTTGATATTTTGGAATGGATGAAGCTCACTTTTGCATGGAATTATTAGATAATTTTTTCAGTAGTTTTAATAGGCACCACCAACTCATCACTTAACATTTCATGTCAAGTCAAACCATCTTTGCACGTAACATTTCGTTTATTAAATTGAAGACAATAAATTAAATAGTTCATGCCACCCTAACGAGGAACCCAGCAACACATACACCTTTTGTTTATTCCCACAAGTTGTGAATACTCTGCTAAAGATCCTCTATATCACTATGCCATAAATACTCTGCTTCAAATAACTTATTAGTTATATTGAGCACGATAATTGACATTCATTTTTGGAAAAAACAACATTACAAAAAAAGTAAAAACATAAATTGGGCATTGTATAAACATAAATGTAGTGTTTTTAAGTTATTTCCTTTGAAATTCTCATTTCAATTCTTTCCCAGAATGATCAATACTGTTCTCTAAGAGGAGATGACATAAGAAAATGATGAGAATACTAATACTAAAAATTAATTCAATCTAAGCTTTTGGAAGCGGAAAACATTTATACATATGAAACGAAGATGGAAAGTAAGTGTGGGTGAATGGAAATTATGTTGAAAAACCAGAAGCATAAATTGACATCAACAGAACAACAACAAAATTGACAAGTTAATTAATAGTAAAATTAGTTGTTAGCTAATTATTATGGGTAATTTGAATTTTATTGCTCTGCTTGTAAGCTGAACCTGAGGCAGGCAGGCATGTAGTATTCATGCACTATTAGTAATTTTCCCTTTATTTTTCTTAAAAGTACTAAAAAGAATGAAAGTAGATAAAAAAGGACCAAAAAGATTATTTCAAAACAAAAGACAATTATTATAGAGGGAGTGTAAAATTCATGTGAAAATATCCCTTGATTTTCTTAGATCCGTTAACCAACGTCTAGTTTTTGTGGGGTAAAGCCAAAGTACTCATGTAATTTGAATTAGATCCAACATGCTTCAATTATTATTTTACTTTTATATCCTCTTTTACTCAATCAATTAATACTCTCTTGAATCCAGTTAGTTTCGTATCCCAAAATCAATATTACAATTTTTGCTTAACTAATACTCCCTCCGTATTAAAATACTTATTTTTTTGGACAATTACACGTATATTAAGGAGAATATGAAATTATTTTGTTACTTTTTCAATACGATTACTTTAATTTATTAAAAATTGTTAAAAACTATAAGAGTATATATGTAAAGTAGATGTAAAATATACTTAAAAAACAAATATATTGAGACAAAAAATTAAAGCTAAAAAGACATGTATTTTGATACGAAGGGAGTATATTATTACAAACGAATTAATAGTATATCCACTTGTCAATTGTCATGTCTTCTCTTCTGTTACAATGAATCTCACACAACTAATATTTATCTAAGAATTCTACAAATTTAAAATTAGGGTATTGTCGATCTTCACCAACTAAACTACAAGGCACTTAGGTAAATATAAAAGTATAGCAGATCACGAACAAATTAAACTAAAGTGTATATATATATATATGCTATAGTTTAAGATCATTCTATGTACAAATTAGTGAACGAAAAAGCTATATTAATTTTCCCATGTATTGATGGATTTGTTGTTTGTGATGAATGTTCGTATCCATTAATAAATATCACAATTTTTTTTAACATCTTACTTATTTATTTGTGTCTCTAAATTAAATCCTTATATATGCTACTATATTTGTCATTGCCGAGGTTATAACTCTTTGACAATATATTAGCTATCTATCTATCAAATTGGTTTAATAATGTTAACAATTTTGTTCTCCAACATATCTCTCTCTACAATGAGAAAATTTGGTTAATTATGCATACTTTCCTTTCATGGTTCTCAAATAAATTAATTATGATCAGTAAGCACGTACTCTAACAGTCTAACAATATATATAGTTAGCTGTATAAATTACATAACACATAGTGTACACAACCACACAATAACTAGCTATATTAATTAATTAGAAACCAAAAGAGATTCCAATAATAAATTCAAAAACATTACATACTACTCCCTTCGTCTAACAATATATGTCTTTTTAGCCTTTATTTTTTGTCTATAAATATTTGTCTTTTTAGCTATTTTGACATTTACTTTACAAATTTATCCTTAATATTAATGATATGTTATTAGTAGTGAATTCAAAAAAGTAAAAATGTATATTAAATATGGATATATTTGTATTTTTGATATATTTCTTAATAAGTGTGTAAAATGGTAAAAAGACAAGTATTTTTAGGAGGAGATTACATTATAACAATAATTACATATAGATTAATGTATTAGCTAGGTTTGTCTACTCCACCACACCTCTGCCTGTCTCTCACCCTCACCAACACAAACAATTATATCTACGCGTTTTCTTGTCTATCCTTCAAACCTTTTAAAATTAATTAATTCTTCTATTTTTATACATATATATATATATGCACTCCTCTTCCTACAACTTAAACACACATCGCTAAATTCATTCCAAATAAAATGGAAATGCCAAACATTTTCCAAAGGCTTTCTCACTTCCTCCACACATTCATCCTCTTCCTCCTCCCCAAACATCTCACCCACGCGCCGGCCACCGCCGCCGTCCACTGCCACCAGATGAAGAACATCCGGCGCCGGCCGTTGGATCTCCGGCAAGTGTTCGACACGTTCGACGAGAACAAAGACGGGCTGATCACGAAAACGGAGCTCGCCAACTCCCTCCACAACATGGGGATCCCGATCCCGGACTCGGAGCTCACGCGCCTGATCGAGCGCGTGGACTCTAACGGGGACGAGTGCGTCGACGTGGCGGAGTTCGAGTCCTTGTACCGCCACGTGGCGGAGGAGGAGGAGGGCGGAGTGCACATGGAGGAGGTTTTCGGGGTTTTCGACAAGGACGGAGACGGGTTCATAAGCGAGGAGGAGCTGCAGCGCGTGCTGGAGACGCTCGGGCTAGGCGGCCATGGGAGGAGCTTGGAGGAGTGCAGGAGGATGATAGCCAAAGTGGATGTGGATGGAGATGGTAGAGTTAGTTTCATGGAGTTTCAGGACATGATGAAGGATGTTCCTGCACTTGTTTTTAATTAATTGTTAAATAAATATGTTCAAATTAGTTAATTTCATTAATTCATATATATTTCGTTCATTGTTTGTTTATTCTTTTGGACTAATATATATATACACGTAGCTAACGTAGTATTGGTTAAAATTATCAAGTAAAAATATTATCGTCTACCTTACACAAAATCTAAATTGTAATTTTTAAGTCTATCATCTATTTTATATAAACAACTTCAATTTCAAACAACAAATTCTATATCCGAACCTCTAATGAAAATTTACTTAAAATTGACCAAAAATTACACAATTTAAACAAATTTCATCATTACATACTACTTTCATGGCGTAATCTCAACAAATTTGAATAAAAATTAATTTGTAAATCTATAAACCATAAATTTAAAAAAATTAACACAAATAAGGATAGATATAGAAAAAATATTACATTTTTTATTGAAAAATTGTGTGCAAATTTGGATAAATATTTAATATATTTTTTAAAAATCTCAGTGGGGGCTGTAGCCCCTGCTGGGCCTCACCTACGTCTGCCCATGTATATATATAGTATGATATATATAGGGGTTTGATCAGGTGAGAATAATTATTACCGTGTAAAATAAGAATGATGCACATTTAGATAAAAACTTATCTACATACAGACAAAAAACTTATGTACTTTAGAAACACATGCACATATAAGTAAAATTATTTATACACTTTAGAATATGCATAAGTTTTTGCTTACATGTACATAAGTTTTTTTATTGTGTGAACGTGAAAGTGCGTAATTTTTTACTTATATGTATTAGTTTTAAGAGTGGAGAAGATTTTTCCTATATGTGCGTAAATTCTTACTTATATGTTTATTATTTTCATTTTTTATAGCAATAATCATTCTTATTTGATCAATATTCTTATATATATAATGATTTTTACTAAGGTTTTTATAGTTCTCTTTTTACGTAGTGTCCACCACAAATATGAATGTTATTTTTTTAGTTTATAATAGACACTACATATATGTGAATTAATATGAATTAGATATGTGACCGGGTTATAGAAATCCTTAATTACTAGCTGAATTGTTAAACCATAGACTCATTTCGTACGCTTGAAATTTGAAGTTTTGTACGTTGGTAAAACTCCGGTCAATATATAGCAGAATCAATAATTTATGTATTCGAAAATAATCATAGTCTTATGTTAAATATAACATTAATTAATATATTGAGAAGAAACTTAAGTTCAGTCAAGAAATATGCAAAACTCCATTAACGAAGGAAAAGCTCAAGAGAGTTAGAAGAGAATTCTGTTATTTCACTGAACTATCACGAAGGTTACTTACAAGGAGCCTTATAAAGGCTTTACAGATATTAATGAAAATATCTAAAATGACAGCTAAGCAATAGCTGGACTATAGACTATATTACTATATTCCATATCCCCCTCTCAAGCTAGGACAAGGGTAAAGACAAAAGGCCTAGCTTGGACACCAGAAAATTGTGTTGAAGTTCACCTAATGGCTTAGTAAAAATGTCTGCCAGCTGCAGAGATGACTTCACATGAAGAGGTTGAACAAAGCCTTCTTGAAGCTTGTCGCGAACATAGTGACAATCCAGGCGAAGATGCTTAGTACGCTCATGAAAAACCGGATTCTGAGCAATATGAAGAGCTGCCTTGTTATCACAGTGAAGGGGAATGGGCAGGGTAATGGAAATGGCAAAATCAGAGAGTAAACTCTGTAACCAGACCAGTTCACTAGTGGTCTTGGACATACTCTTGTACTCGGCTTCAGCTGAAGATTTGGAGACAGTATTTTGTTTCTTGGTCTTCCAAGAAATCAAGGAGTGTCCGAAGAATACACAAAACCCAGTAAGGGACCGGCCACTATAAAGACAATTCCCCCAATCAGCATCACAGAATGCAGACAAAGAAGAAAAATTCACAGTGGGAAAGAATAGACCAAGATCCAGTGATCCACGAAGATATCGAACAACATGTAATGCAGCCTTGTAATGAGGCTCTCTGGGTTGGCTCATGAATTGACTAAGATGCTGGACAGCATAGGATATATCAGGTCGGGTCATATTCAGATAGAGAAGACGCCCAACAAGTCTTCTATATGATTCTGGATCAGACATAAGCTCTCCTTGATCAATGGACAAATTCAGGCCACGAGGAAGAGGAAATGAAGCTGCTTTGCAGTCGTGAAGAGATGTGTCATGTAACAAATCAGAAATATACTTCCTCTGGTTGATAAGAGTACCACGAGAAGATCTGGAAACTTCAAGGCCTAGAAAATATCTCACTAAGCCAAGATCTTTAATGGTAAAAACCTTGTCCAATTCTGCCTTGACAAATTCAATAAGAGCATCATTACTACCAGTGACCAACAAATCATCAACATAAACCACTGCCATAATCAAACCTTGAGCAGAATTCCAGATAAACAGTGAATGATCAAACTTGGACTGAATGAAACCCAGGTGAGTAAGAAACTTAGTTAACTCAACATTCCACTGCCGAGAGGCCTGTTTTAGACCATAAAGGGAACGAGATAACTTGCAAACCTGGTCAGCTGAGCCCTTATCATAACCATCAGGAAGTGCCATATATACTTCTTCATCAAGGAAGCCATGGAGAAAGGCATTGTTTACATCGAGTTGGTGCAGAGGCCAGCACTTCATGGTGGCAAAAGCAAACAGCAATCTGGCTGTGGTAAACTTCGCCACAGGGGAAAATGTGTGCTTGTAGTCTTTCCCTTTGATTTGATTGTAGCCTTTGGCAACAAGTCGGGCCTTGTACCTTTCTACAGTCCCATCAGGTTTAAATTTTATCTTGTAAACCCACTTACAACCAATAGCTTTGTGGCCAGCAGGAAGATTAGTAAGAGTCCATGTATGGTTGGTTTCAAGGGCAAGGAGCTCTTTGTTCATAGCATCAACCCATAAATGGTCTTTGATGGCTTCTCTATAGGAATATGGTTCTTTAAATGAAAAGGTTTTGGTAATGGAAGCAACAAAGGCAGAGCTGTAATAACTGGGATCAGTGAGTGAAGAGGCTAAAAGGGAAGTAGATGGTGGTAGTGTAGGACAAATAAAATTCTGGAGATGAGCAGGCTGTGATGTAGTTCTGGTAGACCTCCTGAGAGGAGGAGGTGATGGGTCTTGAGGTATAGTATTGAAAGATGAAGGTGGAGATAATGAATCAGGTTGACTCACTGTAGGAGAACCGGGAGGAGATGAAGAAGAAGATAAAGAGTTGGTAGGAGAGGGTAAAGTAACTGGAGATGGTAGGATAGGAGAGATAGGAAAAAGTTCAGTAGGAGGACCATGGGCAGGGTTAACAAGTGGTAAAGAGGATGATGAAGTTAATGGTGGAGAAATGGAGGTTTCATGTTTGAAGGGAAAAAGATGTTCTTGAAAGATAACATCTCGGCTTACAAAAATCTGTTTAGTGGTCCAATCTAACAACTTGTAAGCCTTTTGGCCATGGGGATAGCCTAGGAAAACACATTTCCTAGCCTTTGCAGCAAACTTATCTGCAGACTTTCCTCGTGCCAAAGCAAAACATTGACAACCAATGACCTTTAGTTGATCATAGGAAGGAGACTTACCATGCAATTTGGTGTAGGGAGTCTCCCATTTCAAAACAGAAGATGGAAGCAAATTGATGATGTAGGTGGCAGCTAATACACAGTCGCCCTAAAATCTGATGGGTAATCCAGCATGTAATCGAATAGCCCTGGCAGTCTCAATGAGATGTCTGTGCTTTCGCTCGACTCTGCCATTTTGCTGAGGTACATAAGGAACAGATTTTTGGTGGATAATACCCTTATCAGCAAACAACTGAGAACAATCTCTTTGAACAAATTCTATGCCATTGTTTGTTCTGATCTGTTTGATATGAGCCCCAAATTGTGTTTCCACCATGGCAATATAGGTTTGTATAACTGAACTGACTTGATCCTTACTCTTGATCAAATGTGTCCAAGTAGCACGACTACAATCATCAAGAATAGTTAGAAAGTACCTGGCACCAGAATAGGTTGGGGATTTGTAGGGACCCCAAAGATCAAGATGTACTAGTTCAAATAAAGAACTAGCAATAGAATCACTCCTGTGAAAAGGTAAAGCATGAAATTTTGCCAACACACAAATCTCACAAACATCAGTGTTAGAAGCTACAACAGAAAATTGACAAATGTGCTTCAGCTTAGAAACTGAAGTGTGTCCCAGTCTGGCATGAATCAAGTCAAAACTAGGCTTTTTTGCTGCACTATGATCAACATGATCAAGTTTATTTGCAGAAAGAAAAGTAGATGAATATGCAGATGAAAAACTATCTGCAGATGACAATATAACTCTGTTAAGTCCTCCTTCTTGCCTCTTAGCAGTGAGAACCTCCTTGCCATGATCAAGGTCCTGAAATATACAAGCATCTTTGTCAATTTTCACTCGAAAATGACCATCATCAAGTAACTTACCAACAGACATTAAATTCTGCTTGAACTCTGGAACAAGAAAGACCCCTTTCAGTTTGAGCCCAGTAGGTAAATGAATATCTCCTACAATGGTTACTTGTTTCATTGAGCCATCAGGTAAACAAATGTTCACAGGTTTGGTAAGTTTTCTTCGACAAATCAATAGTGAAGGATTACATGTCATATGATCAGAAGCCCCTGTATCAATAATCCAAGACATCATATTATCTGCACCATGCCTAGAAGAATGTGATAGCGTTTTTTCAGTCGTGCGCGCTATCAAATTAATCCTAAATTACAACTAGAGTATAGCATGCAAGTAAGGAGTCGAACCCAAGGGAGTTAACACGTCAATTTCAATGCAATTACTAATTTATCAACTTAAAAGGACAAATGGGGGGGGGGTTTGGTTTTCTACTAAAACTACTCAAATAAAACAACACCGAATCAAGTTTAAGCAAATATGAAGAAAGGGAGCTTCACCTAGCATGTTTCCACACAAAGGTTAACCAAGTTGATCATAGATTCTTCTCATGTTCATATTTATCCTATGAATTTGTTCCAATTCTGATCTTGTTTATATTAGCAAGCCAACCGGTCTTGCTAACACTTACTGATTGAAAACCTAGAAGACCTCCTAAGTTGGTTCAATCAATAGCATAGAGTATAAGATTAATGGATTGCAAACAAGACTCAACACCGCAAGTATGTCATGCAAATCAATTTCCTTTTCACAATTGAACTCAATTTACCAATTTCATGCAATTGTGGTTGCTACCTATGATTAAGGATTCCACCGTCTATCCCAAATCTAGCATCTAAATTACTATAGATTTAAACTAGGAGATCAATCTAGCAAAATAGATAGTAATAGAAATATGCTCAAGGAAATCAATACCAAATCCAAAGGGATGAACAAGAGAATTAAACCTTACAACCGAGTCAACCTTGTGCTTCCACGCTAGGTAAAACAGGAAATTAGTTCTGATTCATGCTCTTCACACAATTCCAAATCCAAAAGAAAAACAAAGGAAAACTAATTATGTTCTTGAGAAAAAAAAACAAAGGAAGATCGAATGGCTGCTCAGTTTGGACGTGTCTCTTTCTAAACCTAATCTGAGCCCATTTAATTACCAATTAACTCAGCAAAATGAAACGGCCAAGCAGAAAGGAAAATCGGGAGCTGTTCAGTCGCGCGGCAAAACCGCGACCAACCGCGATCGCGGGGGATCGCGGTTTGTGCTCCAGCAGCTTCTGTTGGACTGGAGAATAACGGCGATCGCGGTACATCGCCCCACCTCGCGGTCTTCACTCCAGAAGCTTTTGTCTTCTGATCACCAGCTCTCCTACATAGCTTCGAGCTTCGTCTTCAACGCGTAAGTGCTTTCAAATCATCCACAATGTAGCTCCGCACCACAACCATCAACTTAGCTCCAAAACCCCGCCAAAGTCTCCTATAAATCTACTAATAATCCCTAACTACGCCATACAGAATACGGCATATCAGAATGCATGACAAATGCCATACCTGAGAATTCCAGAGAAGCTTTTCCTTTCATCAACTTCATAACTTCTTGACATACGACATTGATCAAGATAGGATTTATTCCACCAGCTGATTCTTTGCAAGAATCATCAATGTCGAGAGGATTATCAGACTGCTCCACCACATTAGCTGCTGATTTCTCAGAATTTTTGTTCTTCAGTTCTTGAAACCACTCTGGATAGCCATGTATTTTGAAGCATTGATCTACTGTATGACCTCGCTGGTTGCAATGACTGCACAATCTCTCTAGTTTAGCTTTCTTAGCAGCTTCTTTCCGCTCAAGGTAGCTTCCTGAAGAGCTAGAATTTCCTCTTCCAGTACCAAAGCTGCTAGAATTCCCAGTACTAGAGTTAGAGCATTTTCCAGAGTTGAAATTCGTAGGTCCTCGACTAGCATTCAGTGCACTAGTCTCCTGTGAACTAGAGCTCCCAGCTGTGACAGCCTTTTGCCTCTCTGATTGTTGAACGAGATGATATGCCTTGTTAACAGATGGTGCTGGATCCATTGCTAGTACGTTGCTCTGAAAAGTCTCGAAATTGTCGTTGAGTCCCATCAGAAATTGTGTCAATCTTGCACTATTAGTTTGATCCATGATCTTCTTGTTGACACCGCATGTACAATTCTTGCAATTACATCCTGGAAATTCCTCAAGATTCACAATATCATCCCAGATTCGCTTTAATTTGCCAAAATAATCAACAAGCGAATCTATTCCTTGAATCAAATTCGCTAATTCTCTACGCAATTGATACAAGAGAGGTCCATTAGACTCTCCAAATCTCTCATTGATTTCATCCCAGAGTTGCTTAGACGATGTAACATTCATAAAGAAATTCTTAATCGACTCTTTCATAGAGTTTATAATCCAGCATCTCACCATGTAATCTGCGCGAATCCATTGCTCTTCATCTACCGAATTTTCTTCAGGTTGCTTCACGGTTCCAAGAATGAAACCTAGCTTGTTTTTCGCTCCAAGTGCCAGCTTGATTCCGCTGCTCCATCCAAGGAAATTGTCGCCATTGAAGACACTTGCAACAAGCTGTGCTCCAGGATGATCCGAATTTGACAATTCAATCGGATTACTTTTGTTTCCAGTTCGATTACGCTGTTCTCTCAATTCTTTCAGCAATTCCTCCATATCTCAATGAAACAGTAGAACCGGATTAGGAAGGGAAAATTGGTTGCGGAAGATAGAGATTATGAGCCTAAAGCTCGGATACCATGAGAAGAAACTTAAGTTCAGTAAAGGAATATGCAAAACTCCATTAACGAAGGAAAAGAGAGCTAGAAGAGAATTCTGTTATTTCACTGAACTACCACGAAGGTTACTTACAAGGAGCCTTATAAAGGCTTTACAAATATTAATGAAAATATCTAAAATGACAGCTAAGCAATAGCTGGACTATAGACTATATTACTATATTCCATATATATAACTATACCTAATATGTAATGTTGATGCTAAAAAAATTGTAACGTTGAATAATTTATTTATTTTATTGTCAATTGATTTAGAATGATTTTTTTTTAAATACTTATGTATTTATTTTATGCCAAAAGTTCATGTAATTTGATACCATAGGGCCATAGGGGTTTATTTATCTTGGGAGTGTTGTAGGATTAACTAGTGGTCATGCCCGTGCTACGCACGAGACATATTGTAGTATATTATTATAACTCATATCTATAAAAAGTATTATAATTGATGCAATGTGTAAAGATTTTATAACACATATCTATTTTTGTTGTAAATAGATTCTTTGATCCCTTGAAACATTACTAAAATACCTTATTGATGTTATCCTATTTCTTCTTGTTATCAAGTTTGTCATACATATATGTGAGTATTAATTGTTCATACAAAACATTATTGTTTATTATTGCATCTAAAATGTTATAATTACTTTAATTATATTTATTTTATTTTCATTTCACAATAGTGTTGTGTCAAAAAAAACTTAATGTTATCCCATTGAATGAATTTTAATGCTAACAAAAGCACATTTTGGACCAGAAATTGTAATTACATTTACATAATCTATTAGTTAAATAATATTTTTTTAACATAACAAATAAAGTCAAAAGGTCTAAAGCTTGAAATATAACCAATTTCCAATAAAAAATAGTTGATTCTTTATTTTCATTCTAATTTTCTAAACGTAAAAACATTTTACACGTACTTTTGATGCTAATGAGTAATGAGCGTATATATTATTTTGAGTCATTTTTTTCCCAATTTTATAAACTATCAAATTAGATTCAGAAGAAATCAAAAGGTCTTAAGCTTATATGACAATACAACCTTTTCTAATTGTGAGTATGTGATTCTTGATTTGCATTCTAATTCTCTTAACTTGAAAAATAATCCTCAGACCAATTTAATCTATATGTACTTTTGATGCTAATGAGCATATATATTATGTTGATTCATTTTTTATATTTGTGAACAATCCAATCTAGCCAATAATAATTCAAAGTTTTGGGTTAAAATCTACCATACGTCTTACCTCTTGTATTTTATATTTCTAAAATATCTAGATTATTTATAACATATTTATTAATGTGTAAAATTATCATTATATACTAATTTGATATTTTTAATATATATAATTCATTATATTAGCCAGATAAGTAGAATATCAATTGATGTTAATATTAAAAATTATTTGATTAAATATAAGAAAATACATTAGTAGTACCATTTGTTTGGACTAATTTGAGGTAATTTAAAACTAATTGAAGGATATACTTATAACTCTTGTAACATCTTAATGAGAGCTATATCTCTAACCTAATAGAGTATTCTTGTATTCAACCCCCCTAAAAAAGAATATTTTTGTACGAAAGCTATTTGCATTATTTCATTTTTCTATTTTTTTATAAAAGAAAGTAATTAAGATAACTAAGTATATGCAAGGCTGGTAGTAGTTCATCCTAAGGTATTCTGATGGATGAGCCAAATAAAAAAATGGTTCACAGAGAATCTAACGACAGGGACTATGCTACCCATTTTAGCAATTTTGTCATCCACGCATTTGATTTCATATTTTAACCTTAAGTTTTTATACTACTTGATTTTTATTTGACTTTTCGATCACTAACATTGTGTTATATACATGCAACTTTGAGTGTATACTCATGAATTTATATTATTTCTATTGCACACCAGTTATATTTGAATGTTTTGTTGTAAGCACATTTTTATTTTAAAACTTGTTAGTATTGTATAGCAATATTGATCTTATATATTAAGCTAATTCATATAGCTAGTCAAAATATAGATATTTTCAATTCCTTTTAATTATAGTTAACATCAATACCTCAAAAAATCATCGATCAGTTGATTTGGCATTTCTTTGTTTGTTTGTCTTCTTATTCTCTCCTTCATACAGCCTAAACACAAATAAATAAAATATGGCATTTAAGAATAAAACAAAGTTAAATCGTTAAAACATTATCCGCCAACAATCGGTTATTAGTGGCTTATGTAAAATAAACGCATCATTGCACTCTAGTAGACCTGCAAATACAATGAATTTGCAATAGAATAATTATATACTTTAAGCTTGTAACAAAAATAAAACTTAGACATACAGTGAATTCAAATATAGTTTTTTTGTGAGGATCGATTCATTGAGTAATGACTCTTCAGTAGACCTACAAAAATATTTGAATACAAATTAACCAAATTCGAAGAAATTAACTGATTTTACATTATTGTAAAAAAGGGTAAATCCATAAATAAAATTTTAGGTAAATCTAGCAAGTATATACATTCAGAGGTACATATGTCAAAAACTATAATAATCGGAAACTATGATATTTGATTTTGGTGATTGAAACAATTTCTATTACAAACTATATATATGATTGAATTGTGAACCCACAACAAACCTTGTTTACGTATATAATTAAGTTGCTATCATAAAATCTACAATTAGAATTTTTAAAAGCCTTGCGTTACATTTTGAAAGAAAAAAACGTCTTACTTAGAGTTTGAAAGACCTTTCATTACAGTAATAAAGTCATAATAAATTATGAATGACCATTTAAATGTTTTCATGTAACGGTTATTTTTAAATTGAATTTTAATTCAACATTTTTCTTTATGTAAAATTTCGTCATAACTTTTTTTAACCCTCATACCCTAATGGGATATGAATCCAATATATTTTTTATGGATAAAGGATAAGGTATTAAGGTATGATAGGTTGTAGTTATATTTTTTGGTTCGTAAACTAATTTATGATAAAGTTGGAAAATATTTTAATTGCTTACATCATATGTAGGTAGAATGTAGGAATTAACCAAAAAAAGAAAAAAATAGAGAGTAGAATGTAGGTTTTATGGAAAAAAACAAACAATGTATTTTTATTATTATTGTTATTGTTAATGAAAGATAAAATAGTAAAACAAAGTTGTGTTAAAGAGGGGAATTGAACCCTAGACCTCTTGTATTATGAGAGTGTCTTTAACCATTGAGATATATTAGATGATTTAGTTTGTAATGAAAGATCAATAAAAAAAATAGATAATTTCTCATATTAATTTATTGGACATTAATTATACCCTTAGTCTACTTTATATATTTATAGATTCAAATGTAAATATGATTTGTAGTCAATCAAGACCGAAATGTAAGGACCGGGTTTTAAAGAGATATTCAAAATGTATGCAGAGGAGCCGTATAAAATGCCATTATATTTTGCAATGTAACCAATTGCATTTATTTTATACTAGAAGGTACTAGTATAACTTAATGTTAAATAAAGGAATAAACATAAAATAAAAAGATGCTATATGTAGGCCCAATTGCATTTATTGTCCACCTAAAATTAAGGATCTCTAATTTGACTCATTTAACTACACTATATTTGTCGAAACAAAGATCGAGTTTACCTTTACCTTTGTTTATTAAATTGAACTGTAAATTGTTACTCCAAATCTTCCATTTTATTGCCAGCAACTCTTAACAAATTCAACCAACATTACGAAATACCACTCACAATAAATTTCAAATCTTTTTTCATGTAAGTGCCTATTTGGCAAGGCTAAAAAAGCAATATTTAAAATAGTGTTTGACGTTTTGAAGAAAAATAACAACTAGTAATAGATATAGCTTTTAATATATGTTAGCGTTTCAATCTAAGCTAGTTTCGATCTCTCCATTTCTTGCTATCGACTTCTATATCAACCACTACCGTTAGCGTGCCAAACAGGGCCTAAGACTGAGCTCATGCTATATCCAATTAAGTATATACAAATATGATAAAACAAAATAAAAACACTTCTTTTGGAAAGCCTTTCTGTAAGAAGGTTTCCCTAGTAGATATACGAGAGTTACTTTAAGCTCAAATTCTTAATGGTGTGGGTCAAAATAACTAAAAAAGGGTAATTGGACCAATCCAAGCCCATGGACTTATGCTAGAAGGTCTTAAGAGCCCATGAGATTCGGCCCAAGCCCACCAACAATTATATCTCCTTTCACTCTCTCGTCGTAACTCCGTTCATCCAAGCCACTCTTCTATTGTTCTTCAACTTTTCTCGACACTCAAGGCTTCCATATATATGCTCTTGGGTGAGTCTTGAATTAATCATTGTACCAACTTTTAGAGCACATTTTTCTATTAAATTTGCCTTTTCCGAGTCTTGAATCATTACACTGAATAGTTTCATAATTTTTAGATCGATCTCATTTCATAAGAAGATAATTCCGAAAAGTAACTTATTAGAAATTACATTTTTAAAAGTCAAACGAAACATGTCCTTAGCTACTTTGCATAATCACATACAATCTTAGAAAGCATATCGTTGAGTGTTGGGATGCATCCCACATCGACTAACAATAGAAAGATAGAATACCAACATATAACGAAAGGGGAAAACTGATAGCAACATGCATGAGAGAATTAATCAAAAGCCTCCAAGGAAGAGGCTCAAGCAAAGGGTAAAGTCTTGTGCAAGTTCGAAATTGGTACTTTTTGTTTGGTTCTGGACAGTCTTCAGTAAAACGGACATAACTGTGGCTAGAAAATTGATCTCGAGATGATTCAAGATGCGTTGGAAAGTTGATTCAAAGATCTACACCTTCATAGTTTACGTCGAATCAAGATTTCAACAAGAAGATTGTCAAAATCGAGTTTTACTGAGAGCTGTGCAATTTCTAACGCCACATCCGCGCCCGTGGAATCCACTTCCGCGCCCGCGGATTCAACACTGATGAAGACCAGCTTGACATGATGTTTTCCGCGACCGCGAAAGCCACTCCCGCGCCCGCGGTTTTGGATACTGAGGAGGGCTCTCAACTGGGCCCAAACCGCACCCGCGGAATTCAAACCGCGCCCGCGGATATTGGGCTGGGATTCTGTTTCGTGTTTCCGTTTTGTGTTTTGTTTCTTAAGACTTTTTATTATTATTTTATTATTATTTCTAAGTAGTTATTTAAGCTAGCAAACCCTAGTTTGTAATGTTATGCAGATTTTGAGAATTAAAGTTGAGTCATACTCCTTTCCAAAACTCCTTGCATCATCCCTACTATCCCAAGGATCTACTATCCCGTAGCTCGTCGCTTCGAGCAATCAAACACTGTCTCTTCGATATCTCGCGATCATCACGTTGATCCCTACGTCCATCTCTTTGGACGAGTTTTGGCCAATTTTCACGCACCTTCAAGAAAGCCATCTTTTTTGCTACTCAAGAGGAGAATCAACTACAAGCTTGAGGAAACGAAGATCATGCGATCAGTGGCGGATCTGGGGGGGGGGGGCTTGAGTGGGCCGCCGCCCCCGCTTCTCCCTCAGGAACCGCCGAGATTGGCTAGAGAGTCGGACCTCCGAAGCTAGAGAGCCCCCCCCTCCCCATCCATGGCGAATTGGGGCATTGTCTGTCCGGCGTGAAGAAGACGGGTTCAACTGAACCCGTCCTTTTTTTTTAATTTTTACAACGCATCAAAACGACGTCGTTTTGCTAAAAAAAATTAAACAGATCAGACTCCTTTTTTTTTTTTTAAACAAAATTCCTTTATTCTTTCTTGTTTACTGTGAACATGTTTGTTCACAGAACAAACAACCCTTTCTTGCGATAAGTTGCGGCTGCCTCCGGGGACCACAGGACAGCTCCCTGCTCACCGACAGGCGACAAGCCGCCACGCCGGAGAGGCAGCGACCGGTCGTCCTCCACCGGACCTCTAAGATCCCCCTTGTGCGGCTGCGCGAGTGACAAATTGTGAGCTCTTTCTCTATTTGTTTATGAAATACAACTAAACTTAGGGTTTGAATAAATTTTGGTTGAATTTGGATTAAATTGATTTTGTTTAAGTTTGTTGCCTATTCACTTGTTTAGTTGTTTTGTTGGTTAGATTAATTTGATAGTTGGTTGAAAATTGAAATGTGAGATTGATTTTGTTTGGTTGAAAATTAGAATTGTGAAATTGATTTATTTTTTTATTAGGATTATGGATAAATTTGTTATTCGGAGTAAAAAGTCAACAATCCCGACTACTATTGAGCCTACAATTGCATCTCAAGAGCATCCAAATATTGATAGTCAAGCTAATATGGGTGGATCAAGTCCCAAAAGAGCTCGAGTATGTGAGAGTGATGTAATTAGTGATCCGGGATTGAGAAAACCTATCAACGATTATGTTCCTCAGATTAGAGATGATGTTAGGAGAGAATATGTGATTAAGGGGCCTTGTCAACCACTTTCTCATGATTTTGTACGGAGTAAGTTTGGTAAATCTTCGAGATGTTTTCAAGTTGAGTGGTTTAAGAGATGAGAGTGGTTGGAATATAGTGTCTCTAAAGATTCTGCATTTTGCTTTTGGTGTTGTCTTTTTAAAGCGGGTGAAAGAAGAAGGTTTGGAGATGGTGTATTTGTCACAATCGGATTTCGTAATTGGAAGAAGGCTTGTGATAAATTTAAAGAACATGTGGGAGCTCAAGGTAGTGTGCATAATGATGCTCAAATATTCAATTATGCGAAGTAATCTCGCCCCCTCTCCATATAATTTCTGGATCCGCCACTGTTTGCGATTGCAACGACACTTCAGGGGTTGTTCGCATCAATTGACATCAGAGCCTATTTAAGCTAAGTTTGTTTCTTCTCTCTTATTGTGATTCCTTGACAATTTTCCGCTTACAAGCCAAATTTTTTTTTTACCACCACCACTCGCCGGAATTCCCTACCGCCGTGAACACCACCACCGTCCGCCACCCTCTCCCTCACGGCCTGCCTACCCTACTTCCTTTAGGTTTTGGTTATTCTTAAGTACTATGGAGTTTCCTACGACAAGCTTCTCCCCTTCTTGGCGGCAAGACATGCATGCCCGTATCGAGAAGCTCGAACGTGAGCGAGTTGAGATCATACGTGAGAAAGCTGAGATCGTCCAACGCATTAGGGAATTGGAGGAGGTCAAAGCCGAGGAGATTGCCCGAGAGCAAGCCCAACGTGATGCAAAGTTTATGTTGGTCTCTCAATGCGATCCGTATCCGTTCGTGATGACTCCTTCTCCAAAAGGCGCTGATTTGGTGGATGTGGAATCTTGTCCTATGTCCTTCGATCATCCCAAGTGGGACGAGTATGAGGAAGAGGTCGTCGAAGCCCCGGTCCTTGATGGTTGTTCGTCACAACGCAGCCTTTCACCGGCCCCTTCGCCGCACTCATCACCGCTTCCGCAACCAATGCTCGTATCTGGTAAGCTTGAGGTATTTAAAGATCTCTTTACACATTAGTTTCAGTTTTTGTGTTAGAAGGTGAATCCCGACCTTATAAGAAAAATAAAAATAAGTGTCGATTAATCTCATTGGTCTCGATTAACTATAGCCAACCAGAAATTTAAGACATTTTTTTCCGTCCATAAGAGGTACTTAGACTATTACAAATAGAAAGGAGATTCAAACTCTTGACCTCGTCATAGTCATGAGATGTCATGAAACTCTCTATTTTATTTAAAGTAGTAAAATGAACCCGAATCCCTAATTATCAGTAAGATATATACTCCATCCGTTAAGTTTTAATTGACGTTCTAGGCTTAAGTCCTTGTTAAGTTTTAATTGTCATTTTAGACTTTTTCACCTATTTTTTTCAGATTTATCCTCATGTTTAATAATTCTTTTATTTTTATTTTTTTGGGTTCTCAATTTTTTATTCATTGCTTTCCTATTTTCTAGGATCTACTAATTACTTTTTTAATTATCCTTATGATTAGTGACTAATTTCTTTTGATTTTTTGATTTTTTTTAATTTTTTTGTGAGATTTCATGAGCAGTAATAAAAAAGTAATTAGTCACTAATCATAAGGATAATCTGAAAAAATAATTGGTTTATTATTTTGTCTGAAATTTGCTAGAACGTCAATTAAAACTTAACGGAGGGAGTATATTGTAAGCAATGAGACTCTCTACTCTATCTAAAGAGGTAATTTTTTTTCGGGTAGAATGTTCGCACCCGGATTTTCTGGTAGCGCACCTGTTTTTGGCGCATTCTGGTTGCGCCCAAAAACAGGATTTTTGTTTTCAAAAAAAAAAAAAACAATTCCTTGGGCGCAACTAGGGTGCGCCCAAGTGAAAGAACCGAGTTTTAAAAAAAACTCGGTTCATGGCCAATTTTTTTTTTTTTTTTAAATCTGGTTCACCTTGGGCGCATCCACGTTGCGCCCAGAAGTGGGGGGGGGAATTTAAAAATTAAAAAAAAATTTAAATTAATTTTTTTTTTTAAAAAAAAAGGGCACAACGTGGATGCGCCCAAGGGGTTTCTATTATTTTTTAGAGTTTGTGATTTAGGGTTTTTGGACGCAACCAGATTGCGCCCAAGGATTTTTTAGTGTGTTTTAGGGTTTGGGGTTTTCGTCCATTCGAGTACAAACCCCTAAACCCCACACACCCTTTGGGCGCAACTAGATTGCGTCCAGAATTATGGGCGCAACTAGGTTGCGCCCAAGGGGTTTGTAGCGTTTTTTAGGGTTTAGGGTTAGGTCTTGGGGTTTAGGGTTAGGTCTTGGTGTTTGGGGTTTATGGTTATATTATATAGTTATATACTATGCTTATATCATATAGTTATATACAATAATTATATCTTATACTTATATGACTTATATCCAATTTTGTTATATCATATCGTTATATTCTATAGTTATATACAATGATTATATGTTATAGTTATATCCAATTTGGTTATATCATATCGTTATATTATATAGTTATATAAAATGATTATATGTTATAGTTATATCCAATTTGGTTATATCATATCGTTATATCCTATAGTTATATACCATGATTATATGTTATCGTTATATTCAATTTGGTTATATCATATCGTTACATTCTATAGTTATATAAAATGATTATATGTTATAGTTATATCCAATTTGGTTATATCATATCGTTATATCCTATAGTTATATACCATGATTATATGTTATCGTTATATCCAATTTGGTTATATCATATCGTTATATCCAATTTGGTTATATCATATCGTTATATCTTATAGTTATATATTATGATTATATCATTTGAAAATCACATATAACTATGGTTATATCCAATTTGGTTATGTCTTATGGTCATATACTACGGTTATATCATATAGTTATATACTATGATTATATCTTATACTTATATGACTTATATCCAATTTGGTTATATCATATCGTTATATTCTATAGTTATATACCATGATTATATGTTATAGTTATATCCAATTTGGTTATATCATATCGTTATATCCTATAGTTATATACCATGATTATATGTTATAGTTATATCCAATTTGGTTATATCATATCGTTATATCCTATAGTTATATACTATGATTATATCCTTTGAAAATCACATATAAATATGGTTATATTCAATTTGGTTATGTCTTATGGTCATATACTACGGTTATATTCTATAGTTATATACTATGGGTATATCTTATGATTATATTTCATAGTTATATATTATGATTATATCTTATATTACATCATATAGATATACTATGGTTATATCATATAGTTCTATATAATGAATATATCTTATAGCTATATGTCTTATATCAAATTAGGTTATATCATATCGTTATATTATATAGTTATATATTATGATTATATCGAATGCGTCAAAACTGGGGTGCGCCGCAAGTAATTGCGGGTGCAAACAATAATCCCTTTTTTTTTTTAGAGGAAATTAACATATCTAAAGAAGTAACTTAAATATGATTTGCATTTGCTATTTTGCTAGATCTGGTGTCATACTCGAGGGGTGTAGTACAAAGATAGCTAGGTCCATCGCCGTAGAATCAAAGCAATTGACGTTCCTTCTTCCAACCATATATAATTAAAGAATGTCTTTTTTTCATGGGCCAAGTATATAAAAGAAGGTCCAAGAATCTGAGATTTGATAGAATCACAGCAGTAATTTAGCACTTCAAGTATGTAATTAAATAAATTATTCTCGACATATGTGTTTGAAATGAAGGGATTCTTTATCCAATCAAATCAAACCAGGCCTCAAATTTTCTGGACATTTTGTATGTTTTCTCCCTGAAATTGACTGTGGATATTTCGCATCGAATAGGCCTAATAAGAAGGCTAAATAATACTTTATCTTTTTCGTCATATTTATCGTTTGGGTTTAATAAGACAATGTAAATTTCTAGAAAAACATTTCATAATGAGTTAATGCAATCTTGATACTTGAATTTCTTTTAATTAACCAAAAACTATTGGTGGAATATAATAGTTATTTTATTCCATCTGATCAACATATATTGACGTTTTAAGCACTTGATTTTGATCAAAAAAAGTTGACGTTGTAAGCACTTGATTTCTGGATGAGAGGCACACCATTTGTATTTCAATTCGATCATTATTTACTAGCACTTCATTGGTTTAGATTTTCTTTTATTATTGATACTAATTGATATAATTGTATAGATAAACGGTAGTATGTATTCTATCCGTTCAATTTTAATTTTATTTTTAGACTCAAAAACTTGTTCAAATTTATTTATCTTTTTAGATAATTTGTACCAAGTTTATTATATTTTTCCCTTATATTTATTGATTCACTTTTACTCTTTTTTTTCCCTAATATATACTATTTAATACTTATTCTAATTCTCAATACAATTAAATATGAATATTTTTATAAAGAGTAGAGTTTTCTTAATATATGTGTAAATTGCTAAAAAAACAATCAAAGTTTAAATAAGGAAAGAATATAAAACAATCAAATTTTTAGAGAGAAGGACTCTCACTTCTCTCTAAAACCCCCTAAATTCACCACCATAGGAGCAATCCTCCACCATCATTATCATCAACATGAACATCAAAGCAAAAACTCAACCCACAACTCAAACCCCATTGAACACCGACACAAAATACAACCCAAATCCAAATCTCTAACCTCAATCTATACAAGCTATCATCTACAACAAGGGCTTCCTTTTAGGAACAACCCATAACAACAACAACAAAATCGGGACCTCTTTTTTCAAGAGCAACCCCATACCAACAACAATTAAGGGTTTTTGCCCCCAAAATCTTAGAAACCTTCATCCAACAATATCAAAGAAACCCCTCACCCAACTCTTTTGTGTAAACCCACAAACAAATCAAAATCAACGATCTACAAGCATTCACCACCTCCTCATTCTTCATGACTTGTTTCTAGATTGTACTAACTTCTATTGATATGGGACTTAGAGTAAATGTCTTCCAGTTACTCTAAAAACCCCCAAAATCCATGAATTTTCTCCTATTAAAATTCGGGGAATCTTCGTCCAATGTATCCGGGTAAATCCCATCTATTCATCTTGGGTTTATCCCCAATCAACATCACTAGCCTCAAGCATTATGAGATGACTTTAGACCTCAACCGTGATGTTCGCGGCCAAATCCCACTTCCTTTGACTCGAGGTCGATCTCGGTCAAGCACCCCTTCTAATCCATTCGTAACCTTTCATCTCGATCTGCCTTCGCTTGCTGCCACCAACATAGTTTAACTTCATCATCCCGGTTTTGTGCGCCGTCTGAACACCATTGTTGCTCAGATCTGGTTTCTGTGCTGCAAGGTTGGGAACAATTTTTTTAACATATAAAAATATTTACCTTGGGTTTTGTCTTGCTTTGCAAGGCAAAATAGTAAAACCATTAAAAAATTGAAGATGGGATATGCTGTACGTGGGTTTAGTCCAATTAAAAAGCCCATCTACATCATTTAACATTAGTGGCCCACGCCACTCCTTAGCTAAGATATCAAACAACAAATAAGTAAACAAGTAACCCCTCAAGCTTGTTTTAATTTGCAAGCTTGTAGACCCCCCAAAAATCAATGGTAATTCCCACCCAATAAAAAGGGATTATCCATTCTAACCACAACCAACAACAGGAACAATAATTAACTTCCATGTGGTATTAATACCACAACCAACAACAATAAAATCCCAAAAATCAAAGGGATTAATCCCCATACAATCAAATGAGTAAACCTATTCGTCATGTCACACATGACGATCAACAACAATAATTACCAATATCTTAACCAACTTTTATTCGTCATGTCACACATGTTTCAAGAAGCATTCTCTTCGTGTGGAGCTGGTCTTGGGCGTATGGATCGAGTTTGTGTTCCGAATGAGGTTGTGGTTGTGTGTCTCCTGTTAGCCTTCGAGACGGGGCTTGCTTTTCCCAGGAGTTTCTTCGCACTTCCCCAGGAGTAATTCCTCCTGCTAGCCTGCTCCCCGGCTACACGGCACTGCGTTAGTTTCTACTCACCTGCGTTTGTGTCTTTCTCACCCCTTCACCGGATCTTGTATGCTTTCCATTTCGATTTGTTTTATTTTTTGTCCTTGGTTTGTTTGTCACGCTGGTTTGCCCGGCTACCGAGTTTCTCGGTCTCTCGATCTACCAGGTCTGTCTGGTACTTCGAATCCTTTCCTCATCGAAAAAAAAATAAAAAGTTTAACGAAGGGAGTACTTAACCCTCAGTCATTTATATTATTTGTTTTATGTGATATTTATGGAACAAGTAATAATCTACTATATAATTACTAAACGCAAAGACCTATTAAGCCACGTGTCCCTCCTACAATAAGCCCAAAAAAAATTCGCCACGTGACATTATGCTGTTAATTTAGACACGTGGCGCCCAATCCATTTTTTCCAACTTTGTGTTTTTTTCCTTAAATCAAAGATCTTGCAGTATATTTGTATAATAATTTATTTCCCAAGCTGTAAATCAATGATCAACCATTATATTTTTATAACAATTTATTTCCTAAATCATATTACAAAATAAACGTGAAGGGCAATTTAAGATCATACAAACTAAAAGATTTGTTTAGCCAAAATAAAAAAATGTTAACGAACTCACCATTTTCAGCATCCAATTAGATATGGTTGTTTTAAACCTATTTTGAAAATTATATTACTAATTTATTACGATTTAATTATTTTTAATTAAAAACCAATTAGATAGGGGTGTTTAACAAAATCGCACCACTTCCAAATTTCCTTTCTACGTACTATTGTTAACGAACTTTAGAATTTGAATATTTATTATTTAATATTAATCTCCTTTTTGAATTTAAATGAGATGAAATTTTACAGGAAGTGTTTCATTTCAAATTAATATACATATCAAAAGTTCGTTAACACTTAGCAATAGTACGTAGAAATACATATCTTAAATTGATTTACATATCAAAATGTTATGCTACTAATTTCCTTTCTCACCTATCTATATACATATTAAAGCAACGAAATTTAGAACCATCATATTGATTTTGGGTCAACCAATCTTAGGTGTCAATTTGTGACTAATTCTTTAAAATTAAAATTTAAATATTTTAACTTTTTAAAAAACTTAACAAATATAATTTGGTTATATGGTTTGTTATCGGTTTTTTAGTCTCCTTCAACAAATATACATCACACTCTAGGAAACAAATTAATTCTCAATTTTAAAACAAATCTTTTAAATAGGAATAAATTGTTACCGATATCAATTTTAAAACAAATCTTTTAAGTAGGAACAATTTGTTTATCCAAGTGACTAAAATCTTGTGAATTTACAATTAATTCTCATTTTTATTTGCTTTTAAAGTAACTAATTCATTTGTTTCAGCTAGATATTAATTCCATTCTATCAAATTAATTTAAGTCATTAATTAATTAATTTTATCCTTATCAAATCTTGATATCTTAACAATTAATTTATATTGTTTTATATTTGATATGAATTATCTGTTATAAATCTACCACTTTAACATAAATACTCACGGGTGTGTAGCTTTATTTGTTAAGACATTGTTTAGTTAATAATAGTTTCAATAGTAGATATCACATATTAGTGAAATCTATTTATAAGTTTTAAATAATTCTAATCCCATATATGTAATTTCAGTTAACAAGAATTAAAGTTTTTGTTATGATTAATATTCATACATATTTATAGTTTTATACTATCATAATGTAACTTATTGTTAATTGATTTTTTTAGATTGTTTGAAGATGTAGGTTGCAATCAAGACTTCTTATTATGGTTATTATAAAATTGATAAAATATTTTATACATTAATTATCCTATATTTTATTTTTTATTGTATGTAGGATATTGTTTAGAAAGGGTGTTATCGGAATATATCACTGAGTATACTTATTATATTTTAATATAAATGAATATAAATAGGGTCAATCGGTTTGGCAGAAGCCCATAAGCCCAAATTAGGTGAGTCGCGTATAAAAGCCCAATAATCGAATATATCAATTCTCCGAATTAGTAAATGATTAAAAAATGTTCTAACTGGGCCTTCTATCCCATTTATCCAATATGTTTACCAAACTTTATATAACAGTCTATATACAGATATCAGAAAACTATTGTTAATATAAATATAATGTTGACATTTGGTGATATTAGATATACATAATAAGGGATAAATTATTGTTAATATAAATAATAACTTTTTACATAAATTGAGATTTTTTTAGTTTGGCGTCTATTTCAGTTATGCATTTATTCTAATTGGTCCTTAAAGCACATTAGGCTGCTTCAAAATATTGATCAGACTTTAGGTTTATGCAACGGGACGAGATCACGCAGCTTGGCAGTCATGTCATACAAGGGAGAATTATTTCATGCTACAATATTGGACATACGGTTTTGATTCCTCGCATGATAATGTCATCGTCAGACACTTCATTTCCTTTTAAGTTTCAACGAAAACAATTTTCCTTGACTGTCTGTTTTGCTATGACCATAAACAAGAGCCAAGGACAATCTCTTGCCAATGTCGATTTGTATCTTTCACGTCCTGTTTTCAGTCATGGTTAGTTTTATGTTGCTTCATCAAGGATGACTAGCAAGAAAGGTTTAAAGATATTGATTTGCAACAAAGACAAGAAGAAAAATAATACTACAACCAATGTAGTATACAAGGAAGTTTTTAATAATTTATAGCAATTTTAAACATCGTGCCATCTTTTATGTTTCACGTGTCATTTTCATGTATTAGAGTTAAATGAATTTTTTTATTATGTTTTATCGATTTACATGTATTGATGTAAAAGATTGTGGCTATGCGTGTTTGTAAGACAACTTAACCAATTTTTATGATTAATAAAGTTATGAAGAGTTTCGTCTCTCTTTATATAATGTAATTTTTTATATCTTTAATTTTTTTAGTCAATTTGTCATTTTTAATTTAAATAACTAATCAAATATATATTAAAATAATAATTATTCGATAATAAAAATATACGATTATTACAAATATAAAATAAAATAAAAAAATCCCGTGCAAGGCACGGGTATTACACTAATTTAAGTTCTAAATCCAATTTCCTTAAAACTTGTGCTGGAGGCTAAAACGTCTTATGTTGTTGATCGGATAGAGTAAGATTTATGTAGTAATTTGTCATTTTCAATGTATATAAATGTGAATAAAGGTTAATTTTTTCATTGGTATTGTCAAACCACAGATAATTTGAAACGACGAGTTTCCTTTCAAACAACAAATAATATAGAACGGAGGGTATTAAAGTCTATGGGCCAATCAAGAAAGAGGTGTGTACGTTCGTGTATAAGTTCATCATATAAGTTCATGAGATTTCATCATAAAATCAATTGATAATAAGAGGAGTAATTTATGATATTATATAGTGGTCTTGATTTCGTTATATTTTTTATGTGTGATTGTTTTTCCCCATTTTATCTTCCACAGGCTGAGTAGTACTCTATCTATTCGGATTTTTTTTTGGTAAAAGAGGGGGAAACCCTCAAGTTTATTCCAACAACAAAACATGGCTATTTTGTAATCATACGTGGAAAAGCCACCCCCTTGACATCGTCCGCTATAATCCCCTTTAACACATAAAGGGGGCTCAACTAACAAGTGAAAACCCACAGAAAAATCAAACGCGTGGTTAACTAAACCATCAGCAAGACGGTTAGCTTCCCTGTACACATGAACAAATCGGACTATCCAGTCCCTAGAGAGAAAGCCTTGACACATAAGTACCAGGAAAGAAAGAGGGTGAGTGGCTTCCACGCCCTTCTGCAAGAACGACACAACCAACTCAGAATTGGTCTCAACAATAATGCGTCTAAATCCCAATTCCCAAGCAATATGGAGGCCATAATAAGCCCCTCATAGTTCCACCATGGGCATTGTACAAATACCAATGTTCAACACAAAATCCCCAAGCCATCTACCATCCAAATCCCTCAGATGCCCACCGGCAGCAGAAAATCATGGATTACCTTTGGACGCACCATCCGTATTCAATTTAGTCCAAGGGCGCTTCAGACGAACCCAAGAGACCTGAATTTCCCGATTTCTGTTGATTCTGCATTGTTGGCCAACCGACTGATGGGCAGCAAAAAATTATCGAGCCCTTACGAGGATGAAAGGAGGTCGGAATCCTTGCGAGTCGCCCCCATTAAACACCATGTCGTTACGCCACTTCCATCCACACCACACCGTCGAAGCGAAGATAGTAGCCCAGAGGAGGCCGTCAGAGAGGCAAAAAGAAGAGTCCAGATTAACAAAGACCCACTCCAAGAGCGAGAGCGAGAAGAACACCTGTTGGAGATTTGACGACACCAGGGTAAGCCAAACGGCCTTGATGAATTTGCAGTCTCTGAGTACATGAAGGATGGATTCACTATACACACGACAAACCGGGCAAGTATCGGTATCAACTAAGTGTCTACGAACCCTCTCACGGTTAGTCAAGATCCTCTGCTTCACCACCAACCAAAGGAAGACCCGAATTCTTTCAGCGAACACGGATGCGCCAAATTCGCTGGTAGAGCCGCTCCGAACGAGGGCCCGACCTAGAGTCGCAGCAAATCAGACTGTAGGCAGAGGCGACAGAGAAGGAGCCGTTCGAGGTGCTTCCCCAAGCACACTGATCAGATACCCCATAAAGCCCGCACAAGGCCATAGAAGCCAGCTGAAGGCCAATATCAACCGGGATCAGCCCATCCAGCGCCGCCCAATTCCAACCAGCACCATAGATCTAGTAGTCGGAGATAGAACGACACAAGGTCGGAGGGTCAAGCACCTCCAGCGAAACATCGGACAAAGGAGTGGGGAGAAGCCAACGATCTGACCAAAACCGAGCCCGGCGGCCATCCCTCGGGACCCAACGAATCCCCTTAGAGATCACCTCCCTAAGACCCATAGTGATGTGACCCTGTCCTCCATGTCAGCTAGAGAGGAGGTAGACGCCATGAGACATCCGCCTTGAGACTCCTCTACAGCTACATCTATCCCGAGCTAGATTTAGGAGACTTTTTATTTCTAGTTCTTTCTAATTTTATACATTACTTGTTTAGTACTTTCTGTTTCCAGTATTTCCATTTTTAGTAGTTGCTAGTTCTGGAGTGGTTTCTATTTATGTTAAATGGACCGCCAGATTTAGTAACTAGATAATATGGCCCATTAGGTCAACTCTCTAGTATAAGTAGGAATTATTGTCTTCATTTCTAGTTACGTCAAATTAAGCCTAAGTTTCAAGTTGAGTAAACTCCTTAAACTCCGGGCCCCGACGTCAACAATTAACGCGTTTCTAGTTGAATTATCCTGACGCGTTAATTCGGTTACCCATTACAACTCCGCAAACCCTAAACCTAATCACCATCCCACACGGCTGCCGCTGCTCACACCACCTTCACGCCGCCCCCTTTGCGCCGGAACCCTAGTTCCGCCGCGCCTCCATCCATCGTCGTCGCGCCTCCACCAGTCCGCCGGTTACCACGGTGTTTCCGACACCCTACAGCCCGCCGCCACCTCTATTCACTTCCGAAGAGTTGCTTCGCCCTACTACGCGTTCATCGGATCCTTGAAAACAACTTGTAGTCTTTCCGTCGGGCAAGGTTACATCAACTGGCATCAGAGCCTTCGAACCGCGTAAGTCGTTCCAACTCTTCTTTCAATCACTCCTTCGCTTTCGTAAATCAATTCCATCATTAAAAAAAAACTAGATCTTGCTCTAGGAACCCAAAAAAAAAAAATCATTGCAATCTGAACCCAAAAAACGCAACAAAAACCTAGGTTTGGTGGTTGAGAAATTCGGCCATCATCAAAAAAAAAATCCCTGCAAAATCGAACC
This sequence comes from Rheum nobile, assembly GCA_027886185.1. Lineage (NCBI taxonomy): Eukaryota > Viridiplantae > Streptophyta > Magnoliopsida > Caryophyllales > Polygonaceae > Rheum > Rheum nobile. The sequence continues at coordinate 3,658,428 of WOAB01000056.1, forward strand.
AGTTCACACATATATTCAGCAAATTCGTGTGTTTTTGCTTGGTTGTTGATTGTGTTTATTGTAGATCTGTTTGCATATAGGCTTAGAAGCATTCCTTTCCACTATTTGCCTTGATTTGCACCACCAATCTACATAATCTGAATCTCCTTCTTTCATACTTGAATCGCTGCAAAACAATTATGCTGCATAAGTTGCTTTTCATTTTTTTTTGTACTGTTGTTGCCGAATTGTTGGCTGTTCTTCTGTTCGTTTCTGTTGTTTGCGCAGATTGTTGTTGTTTGTTGTTCTGGTAAACAAAACACAGGAACCCTAGTTGCATACAAAAAAAAATTACATAAAAATCAGCAGCTGTTCGCAGGTTACGAAAAAAAAATATATATATTTTTGAGACCACACAAGCCAAAATAAGGCAAGTGTGTTTCTTTGCAGTGCAAGAAGGGAGATCCCGGTCTTGAATCTGGCACCTTCAATTAAAAAAAAATCGAGGCCACACAAGCCAAAATAAGGCAAGTGCGTCTCTTCGCAAGTGATTCATTTACCGTCTTCTATCTCATTCACTGTCTAGGCTGCATATCTTGGTTGACTGTGTTGTGCTTGTTTTTGTGCTTATATCCTTGCATATCTACTTTCGACATTTTCTTTGCTGAGCATTGCCTTGATTTTGTTGATTGTTGTGTGACTTGCTTTAGCCAGCTCGTAACCGCCCACACGGCCAGCCAGATTAATTTCCTGAGTGATTTCTTGTTGAGTTCGGTTCTACTTACATGTTCGTTGTTTCTCTTTTGCTGTTGTTGTTCGCTTTGATCCTGTGGTTTGCATCATCTTGCTATCAGGTACCATGTCAGAAGGTGATATACCCTGCAATACAGGCTCAGAGACTGCTGAACAGAAGATGCTACGCGAGTTGCTTGCTGCCAACAAAGCAAGAGATGCGCAGATAACCGAGCTCCTGCGTCAGAATGCAGAGCTCTTAGCTCGACAGCAACCGTCTTCCATCGATCAGGGTCAGTTACAGGCAGATGAGTTGAGCGCCCTAGCCCTGGAAAAGGCGAAGGGTAAATCTATGATACTTCCCTCCACATCGACTCCAGGCCAACTGAGATGCCTCGAGTCGTAGAAAGAAAGCATTGTAGTCCCGCAGCATCGTCGACAACGGCGGTCTGCACAGATAGTGATCTAGGAGGAATACCCTGCAGTTGCTGAGGCAGATGATGAGAGTTCCCAGGAGGAACATGATGACGATCAGGTTCATTCCAGTGGTCGACGTAGGCGAGGCCGTTCTCCTACTTTCCAGCCTCCTACAGGTCGACCACACCGCAGGCAATCAAGTTCGCATCTTCAGCAGCCTCCACGTCAGCATCGGCAACGGCAGACTACTGCTTTGCCTTTTGATGTTGATGCATTTCAGGATCATCAGAGTGTACGCACGCCTATCTATTCTGATGAGGAGGATCAGTTTGATGAGTACGACCTTGAGGAGGATGAAGGTCAGTTAGGGCATGCTGATGGGTTTCACCCGCCCCTACAGGACCCCCCTGAGTTACAGCAGCACCCTATCAGCTATGTCCCACCTCTTCGCCTGCCTCAGAATTAGGCAGCGTATTGGAACGCTGTCCAGCCCGGCAACCAACAGCAGGCTCGCCAGCATCAGCGCCCCGCTGCCGCACATCAGCGTCAGCGACAACCTGCTCGCGTCCCGTAGCCGTATGTTGCGCCTTCTCACGGTCAGTATGGAACTCCTCCACCGCCTGCAGCTCATCACTTCGAGCACTTTGAGGATCCTGCCGCTCCATTTCCTGACCGCCGCGCCCAGCCACCTGTGCATAGCAGAGACATTAAGGTAAAGATCAAACCCTTCTTTGGTTTATATGACCCTTCTGTTTTCATTGAGTGGTTGCAGAACACAAAGCATGTACTGTAACACTTGACTATCCCGGAGTATGAGAAGGTAGAGATCGTTACCTTACATTTTGAGGGAGTTGCTCAGACCTGGTGGCATCGTCTTGAGCAACAACATTTTCGGATGGGTTGGCCACCCATTAGTGAGTGGCACCAGCTTGTGCACATGATGACTAGGAAGTATGTGCCTTCGACCTACAAGGAGCAGATGAGGTCGAAAATTGCACGTGCTACTCATGGTGCTAATTCGCCACAAGAGTTCTTCGCTCACCTTGAGGACATGTACTTCAAAGCTGGGGTCAGTGTTGCTCCAGGAACCTTGAGAACGAGGTTCATTACTGGGCTTAACCAGCCTTTTAGTGATCAGGTCGTCGTGCTGTCGATCAAGGACCTCAACAATGTCGTACACACTACCCAGAAGTTCTATCTTCAACATCTGCGTCAGAAGCAGCAACCATGGCAGTCCTCGCAATCCTCCAGGTATGGTCCTAGACCCTTCCATTCGGGTTATGGCACTAACTCTATTGCTTCTTCTAGTGTGCCTAGACAGGACCACAACAGCACATGTATTGCGTCTGGCTCGACCCCGCAACGACCAACCCCGCCTGCTCTTGCTCGCCAGCCGCAACTGCCAGCTTCAGAGACCGCTCATTCTGACCGAGCCCGAAATCTGGAGTGCTTCAAGTGTGGCGGAAGAGGACACTACAAGAGAGACTGTCCTAATGCCAAGAAGGTCCTCTTCTCGACCCAGTCTGCAGGTTATGAGAGTTATGACGACGCCGATACCGACGCCGAGCCTATTCCTACATCTATCTATATAGCCGATGCTGATGGCTATATGGTCGGCATTGCCGACCACCATTATGACCAGGCATATCGCCTTGCCTTGCTCTTTAGACGCGTGCTGAGCGTCAAGGAGGGAGCCCTTACTGAGCAACGGGAGAACTTGTTTCATGCTTGGTGCAGACTTCAGGATGCATCGCTGATTGTGATCATTGATGGGGGGTCGTACTACAACATCATCAATGCGAAGGTTGTGCAACATTTCAACCTTCCGACTACACCGCACCCCGCTCCATATGGCCTTCAGTGGATCTCTGACGGATCAGGTAACAAAGTATCGCAACAGTGTCTTATTTCTTTTTCCATTGGTCCATATAGCGACACTGTACTTTGTGATGTTACCGCCATGGATGCTACCCATTTGCTTTTGGGACGTCCGTGGCAATATGATCGTCGCGTGCTTCACGACGGGTATTTGAACACTTACATGTTCACTTACCACGGGAAGCGTGTAACACCCCCAAATATTCCCTTGGAAAGGCATTACCGCCAGTGACCTCAGACGTTCTATCCGATGTCACCCAAGGCTTTACCAGTTGATATAAATCATCAAACAACAATTATGATACAAAATATCATAACTTTCATTTAAACCAAAGTCTCTGAATTACAACATAATTCCAAATACATCAAAAACACAGCGGAAGTCTTTACACAAAACATATTTAACACAGAGGAAGTCTTTTAAATAACCAACAAAGGGTCTTGATCGCAATGATCACCCGCCAAAGATCTTAACCCGGATAAACTTATCAGAAATACCATTTGTCTTCATAGTCGTTCTAGCCTTCACAGGACGACAATTTATCTGATGTGCCGAATCGAACGGATGACACCAGCCAACCATGCAGAGAACAATTATGGTTGGTTAGTCTAATGAAAGACTATGCAAGGGTACAAAGCATAGTGGTTCGAAGTAGACGTATTAGGTTAGACTCATCGTCTCTCGAATAACAGTCGATAACGATAGTCAACCACCATACTCCTACTAGAATACATGAAAAGACACGATCAAGAGAAGATTCTAGAGACCGAGTCTCACATCAATCAATCCCAAAAGAAGACTCCAACGAAATGAGTCTTATCGGAAACATGACAAATGTTGGGGAACATAAATAATCACACAAGCGTTCAAAAACGACTTGATGTTTCGGTTCACGACCAACCTCACCGCTCAAAGCGAATCCAGATTGAAAAGAGAACGTTACTCTGATCAAAGTCAAGACGAGATTTCCTAGCTTCACTATTGCCTAGCTGCACTACTCGCCCAAGGGTATATTAATTATGTGCGACAACGACACTTATCTCATTAAATTCCAAAACACACATCACATTATAAGCTTTTAGATATATGTTTCGCCATGAGGGACATATATCGAAGGGAATCCTTCCCAATGTTTGTGACACTAGCTAAGTGCACCACCTCTATACTCGAATAGAGGACGATCATGATCCGCCAGTTGGTGTCAGGGTCTCCGATGCCCTCTCAACCAATAATTATCAAGAAACGACTGGACCCCAGGGTCCCAGTAACGTTCCTACGAATACTCGTGCTAACTAAACAGTTCAACATAGTAATAATCCACATCACATCCATCATGGCCAACATCAAAAACATATATCTATACTAGCGTTGTTCTAACAGATATACAACCTATTATAATATCTCATTTTAATCAATTATTAACAAAGTTGTTCCCAACGAACAATAAATCAGTAAATCATCCCAAATTAATTAACAACTAAACAATTGATAATTAATTGAAATATGGAATGATGAGCAAGAGAGAACCGCCACTTGCCTTAGATCCGCAGAAGCTTAAGCAAAGCTTAGAGACGACGAGTTCCTGGGTCCGAAACAGGGACAGATCTGAGACCACAGATTCCTTCGGATCGACCCAAAATAAAACCCTAAGTTAGATTCAATATCCACGTATATGAATCTAAAAGAATACGAAAAGATTCGAGAGAGTCAAGCCTCGCCCAAGACCACACACCCAAGAACACACACTCGGACAAGGCTCGCCGCGGGTGCGGTGGAGCTCTTACCGCGGGGTGCGGTGGTGTTACAGTGGCGAGCTCGCGACAGTGTTTTAATGGAGAAAACTAACCCAATCACTTCGTTTGCTTTCGATTTGATTATGGTTCGATCTCCCAACACCTTAGACCTTCTAATACCACTTAGGAGTACCTTCTCCAACACTCAAAGGGATTCGAACACCTTCACAACAAAGCTCAAAGCTTGGTGCTTCAATGGAGAAAACAGAGGAGAAACAGAGGAGGAAGAAGATGATGCCCTCTCCCATCTGACTTCGACCCCTTTTATAGCCCATCAGTGAGCTTCCTCAGAGGGGACAAGCAAGGAGACAAGCCATCGACCAAGGGGACAAAAACGAGCCAAGTGGATCGGCCAAGGATAAGATTTTCAGAAATCTTATCGCGAAGAAGATGACGTTGACTGCGGGGTGCGGTAGGGTGCGGTGGCCTCCTCTGACCGCCTCACAGATCGGCCTTCGCCGCAGGTGCGGCCACTTGACCGCGGGGTGCGGTCAAGGCCATTCTTCACCCTTTTGTCCGATTTAAATCTTGGGTTAATCTTCTTAACCCCGGGTTAAATATATTCGTACACGAATGACTATTTAACCTTGAACATACGTCAACTGTATTTTATATTACTCAGAAAAAATATTACAGAGATCAAACATATTACCGAATGTCTGAACTTCTCTGAAATTAATCCGACTTGTAATACGGGAGTTGAAAAAATTCCAAAATATCCTTATAAAATGAGGGATATTACAAAGCGCGTGACACTCTCACCTATGACTCCGCATGAGATTTTGCAGGATATGGCTGACCGACAGCGCCAGAAGACGATAGAGGCCTCGGGACGAAAGCCACCTGACGCGCTAGACCCAACGGGCCGCTCCTCCACCACCAGTTTGCCTACTCCTGCGAGGTCTACAGCGAACACGACAGGAAATCGAGATCCCGGTCCAGGCGGCAATGTGCCTCCTGCTTCGCCTCTGCGTGGCACCTGTGAGCGCAGATCGCTACTCTGCGTACCCCCTCTAGGCAAGTTTCCTTGTGTCCTTGATAGTTCTATTCCTTGTCCCACTACTATGTCAGAGCATGCCCTCTCGCCGAGTTTTTTGTCTTTTTTGCAGGATTTGAGGGTGGACAGGCATCCTCATGAGCTAAAAGGACGGAGGAGCACTCAGCTTGAGCAGCGCCCTCAACCGACCAGGGACAGGCGTCGATTGGTTTTTCGCACGGGGGACAACGCATATCCGATGGAGCCCGAGCCTGGTGAGGGTGAAGCGGGGACGCTTCACAACCAAGTGGGGGAGGGTGATGTGACCCTGTCCGCCATGTCAGTTAGAGAGGAGGTAGACGCCATGAGACATCCGCCTTGAGACTCCTCTATAGCTACATCTATCTCGAGCTAGATTTAGGAGACTTTCTATTTCTAGTTCTTTCTAATTTTATACATTACTTGTTTAGTACTTTCTGTTTCCAGTATTTCCATTTTTAGTAGTTGCTAGTTCTGGAGTGGTTTCCATTTATTTTAAATGGGCCGCCAGATTTAGTAACTAGAGAATCTGGCCCATTAGGTCAACTCTCTAGTATAAGTAGGAATTCTTGTCTTCATTTCTAGTTACGTCAAATTAAGCCTAAGTTTCAAGTTGAGTAAACTCCTTAAACTTCGGGCCCCGACGTCAACAATTAACGCGTTTCTAGTTGAATTATCATGGCGCGTTAATTCGGTTACCCATTACAACTCTACAAACCCTAAACCTAATCACCATCCCACACGGCTGCCGCCGCTCACACCACCTTCACGCCGCCCCCTTTGCGCCGGAACCCTAGTTCCGCCGCGCCTCCCTCCATCGTCGCCGCGCCTCCACCAGTCCGCCGGTTACCACGGTGTTTCCGACACCCTACAGCCCGCCGCCACCTCTATTCACTTCCGAAGAGTTGCTTCGCCCTACTACGCGTTCATCGGATCCTTGACAACAACTTGTAGTCTTTCCGTCGAGCAAGGTTACATCACATAGCAATACTTCTCCAAACAGCCGACGACTAGACCTGAGCAAACGTGGGCCGGCCCGCCCGCCCGTCAAATAATACGGGCCTGGACAAGGGTTTCAGTCCGAACGGGCAGGTTGGCCCGTTCGGACTGAAACCCTTGTCCGGCCCGGACTTCCGGGCGGGTACAGTTAACAGTTCAGGCCTGACAAACGGGCCGGGCCCGGACCCGCAAAAACGGGCTAAAAAAATGAGTCAGGCACGACCCGAACCCGTGTTTGATCAGGTCTACCAACGACCCATTCTTGGCGCTGCACTGACGAAGGTCCACAGAGTCCTCGAAATTGTACTTAGCGCACAACACACGAGCCCATAGGCCACTCTTATCCGAGAGCAGGCGCCAACCAATCTTGCTCACGAGCGCCGAATTCATTTCCTTTGAACGACGAATCCCAAGACGGCTTCCGCCTTGGGTTGACAAGCCTCCTTCCAACCCACCAAATGTAGCTTTTTTCGGTCGACATTGCTTCCCCACAAGATGTTTTTAGCCATCGTATCCAGCTTCTGCAACACACTACTGGGCAGGAGAATCGTGCTCATAACATGGATCGGGATGGAGGAGACCACCGCCTTCGTTAAAGTTATACGCCCAGCTAGGCTAAGACATCGGCTCTTCCACCCCCCGAGACGAGAGTTAACTCTAGCGAGTGTATCCGAGAAGGTATCCTGGTTCACCCTGGTGTGCAGAATGGGCATGTCGAGGTATTTTCCGAGGTTCCGAGTGCAGGCAATAGATACTCGATTAAGGCTCCGTTCGGCAAAGTTTTTTTGAGATTAACGGAGCTTGATTTTCTTTTTAATCTAGTTAATGAGTGTTTAGTAAAAAAATGTCAATCTAGCTTAGGGAGCTTATAGTAGATTAACGTAGTTTAATTTTTCCATTTTTTTTAATGTGATTCCCCCTAGAGTGTTGAAGATTAACAAGTTGAATTTTATATTTATCTCATTTCAGCTTATAATATCGAACATCAACTATAATTTTTAAATAATTAAGCTAATAAATTCAGCTCCAGCTCCAACTAGTCATTCAGCTTCAGCTACTTATTCAGCTCCAGCTCCCATTTCAACTGGATTTACCGAACAGAGCCTAAGTTATTTGTCTTTACATGTTTTGGACAAAGTTTTTCAACTTTACCAATTATATTAAACGAAAATAATCTAAAACTAGATTATTTCAATTTCCAATTAAGAAAATAAACATTTAATTAAAAAAATTGATTTTCTTAATTTATGTGTCTAATCCTAAAAAAACAAATAAATCCAAACAAAAAGAGTAATATCTTATAGTTTTCCAAATATATTTCATTTACAAGGCTCGAACTCCATAATCGTAACCGCTGAATTAAGGAATTCAAGTATCCCCGTATATGTTTTTATAGGGCATAGTTGTGAATTGTTTATTTTTTTAGGGCCTTACTATTCGGCGCATAGGCAAAATTGCCTTTCAGCGCATAGGGTCGCCACGTTATGTGTGGAGTGGCTCCACACGTAACGTGGGGTACATTTTTTTTTTAAAAAAAATTTAATCCGGGTATTTTTTTTTATATAAAAAAAAAAAGTTAAATTTTTTTTTTTTTTTTTTTTTAACATCACGTAAAAAAATGTCTAAAACTTATATTTTTTTTATCAATGTTAAGATGTTAGGAAATTAGTCATAATTGGATGGAGGATGCTGATTTGAGAACGTGAGCTGATTTTTTTTTGTCTCCATGAAGGTTCAAGCTAACGTACTTTTTTATCTGACATTTGATCATTTCAAGGCTTAATACATCATTGCTTATACGCCCTGCTTATTGTTGTGCACATCTTAAGCATTCATTTTTTGTTCATGTATGTAGTATTGGATAAGTCTGACACTGGTCAAGCTTGGAGTATTAAAAATTTGAGGTTATAGAAAGAAAACTTCTTAGTAAAATATATATATTTTTGTTTAGAATTGACTCTTAATTTTCCAGCTAAGATACTTCATATTACAATCATTGCTCATACCACTTTTTGTCTTTTTTGGGGTCCTGTGACACCCTAAATCTCATGCCCTAGAAAACCCTAGGGTAAGTAGGGTTTCAGATTTAGGGTTTTCAAAACCATATTATTTTCATACCCTATCATGCTTGTAGCACATAGGGAGTTCATACCACTTTTTGTCTTTTTTAGGGTCTTGTGACACCCTAAATCCCATGCCCTAGAAAACCCTAGGGTAAGTAGGGTTTCAGATTTAGGGTTTTCAAAACCATATTATTTTCATACCCTATCATGCTTGTAGCACATAGGGAGTTCATACCACATTTTGTCTTTTTTGGGGTCATGTGACACCCTAAATCCCATGCCCTAGAAAACCCTAGGGTAAGTAGGGTTTTGGATTTAGGGTTTTCAAAACCATATTATTTTCATACCCTATCATGCTTGTAGCACATAGGGAGTTCATACCACTTTTTGTCTTTTTTGGGGTCCTGTGACACCCTAAATCCCATGCCCTAGAAAATCCTAGGGTAAGTAGGGTTTCGGATTTAGGGTTTTCAAAACCATATTATTTTCATACCCTATCATGCTTGTAGCACATAGGGAGTTCATACAACTTTTTGTCTTTTTTGGGATCCTGTGACACCCTAAATCCCATGCCCTAGAAAACCCTAGGGTAAGTAGGGTTTCGGATTTTGGGTGTCACAAGACCGCAAAACAAGACAAAAAGTGGTATGAACTCCATATGTGCTACAAGCGTGATAGGGTATGAAAATAATATGGTTTTGAAAACCCTAAATCTGAAACCCTACTTACCCTAGGGTTTTCTAGGGCATGGGATTTAGGGTGTCACAGGACCCCAAAAAAGACAAAATGTGGTATGAACTCCCTATGTGCTACAAGCATGATAGGGTATGAAAATAATATGGTTTTGAAAACCCTAAATCTGAAACCCTACTTACCCTAGGGTTTTCTAAGGCATGAGATTTAGGGTGTCACAGGACCCCAAAAAAGACAAAAAGTGGTATGAGCAATGATTGTAATATGAAGTATCTTAGCTGGAAAATTAAGAGTCAATTCTAAACAAAAATATATATATTTTACTAAGAAGTTTTCTTTCTATAACCTCAAATTTTTAATACTCCAAGCTTGACCAGTGTCAGACTTACCCAATACTACATACATGAACAAAAAATGAATGCTTAAGATGTGCACAGCAATAAGCAGGGCGTATAAGCAATGATGTATTAAGCCTTGAAATGATCAAATGTCAGATAAAAAAGTACGCTAGCTTGAACCTTCATGGAGACAAAAAAAATCAGCTCACATTCTCAAACCAGCATCCTCCATCTAGTTATGACTAATTTCCTAACATTTTAACATTGATAAAAAAAATATAAGTTTTAGACATTTTTTTACGTGATGTTAAAAAAAAAAAAAAAAATTAATTAATTTTTTTTTTCATTTTTTTTTTTTAATAAAAAAAAAATACCACACGTAACGTGTGGATCCACTCCACACGTAACGTGCGAGCCTATGCGCCAAACGGCAAAATGTCTATGCGCCGAAAAGTAATCGTGTTTTTTTATAAGGTAGGAATTCAATTTATCTAATATAAAATTATCCATATTAAAGCAAGCAAACTATTAAGTTTAGAGTTTCATTAAATATTTTTGTATATCGTTGACAATTTAGCAAAAAAAATTTACTCACTTAACGCCTTATAATCTACTTATTGTGTACATTTGCACGTAAACTTTCCATATGTCCGCAAGGAAGGATAGCGTAAATTGAGCAATTTTATATATAGACATGAACAATTACTACGAATAACTTTATAACTAGGGGTGAAAATGGGTCGGGTGATGGATGGATGGAGCCATTTTATCATCCGACCCGTGAATTAAATCCTCCACCCGTCACACGCGAAATTTTTTATCCACATCCGTCCATCCATCATCCAACGGGTAATTCGGGTGGGTCGGGTCATCCGCATAATATTTTAGAATTATTTAAATGTAATAAAATATATGATTAAGTGTAAAAAGTAATTAATTTTCTTCAATATATGAAAATAGTTGTTCTAAATATAGGATTTGATAGATGTTCATATAAAATATTCTTAGAATATTCAACTTTTAAACATATAAAAACTAAAATTAACGTCATACATTTTAATAAAATAGAATTAGAACTATAATCGCCGACGGGTGAACATATGGGTGGATGAAGTGCGGGTGTTGGATCGGGTGATGGGTGAGATTTACAGCACCCGTCACCCACCCGTCATCCGTTTCACCCGACCCACTAACCATCCATCTTTACTTCGGGTGATCATCCATATATTCGGGTCGGGTTTTCGGGTGGGTCGGTCATCCACGGGTGATTTCCAGCCCTATTTAACTAATGAAGTTTAATCCATAAAATTTATTTGTTTGATCATGCATTAATTACACATTGATCCTAAATAACTTAATCGAGTATCTATCCCTTGGTGTACCACTTTATTATAACGTTGTGAGCCTATATTTTATTTTAAAATATTTTTTTCTTATTATTAAACAATCATACTTTCATGTTTTAAAATATTGATGATAATAATCACACTTTTAAGAGAAGAGATAAACATGCTACATGATTTAATAATAATTATTTATAGCTTGGATATATAACATAGTGATACACTAGATCGATGAGACAGAAGGGTTAACTAGGATCCTTTAAATTGTATAAAATCATCCGCTAAATACCTCAACTTTTTTAGAAAACTACCCGTTAAAATAGTCTAAATCACAACGAACACCTGGTGCTGTTCCGTTCAACGTCCGTTTAAGTGTTCAAAAGTCGACAATGGAGTTGAGAATTATATAGAAATTCACACCCAACACAAACATTAAGAAACTTAATAAGTGTAAAATAGTATAAATTACATGTGGAAATGGCCTCACAACAATTTTATGTAGTACTTTAATTTAAATAAAAATTAGATGAGGACAAAACAGAGTACATATGAATCGGTATGTAAAACTTCGATGCTCCGTTGTCGTTGCCATCATTTTCGCTGCTTTGTATTATGTACACATAAAATAAATGGTTATATATTTAACAAATTTTTCTTATTTGTATATATATTCTTTGAAAGTTATAAATTGGGCATATATCCATAAGATTACGTACATATTGATTTTATATCCTTAAAGTATTTTTACCAAACAGTATTAATAATTTAGACTAAAATACATAATCACCCATAAAATAAAGATTTTTTTTGAAAAATCTTGTCTAAAAAATATACAAAGCACTAGTAAAATCAAAATGATTTTACATAACCGCCCTTAAAATGTGTATTAGTAAAAGGTATTTATTTATATACCTTTTAATGTTTTGCTAAGTATTAATTGGATGTAAGTGGTTATTTGAGAATTAATATGGATAAATGATGATTTTTGCCTTCAAAAAAAAAAAGATAAATGATGATTGAATATATATTTTTGAGATAATGGGGTATTTTTGTGTAAAATGACCTAAATAAAGGGTGATTTATACAATTTATCCTAAAACAATAAGGATGATTTTGTATTTTATTTTATGGCGTTTGTGTGTTTTTTTTATGCGTGAACTTTTGATTTTTTGTTTTTTAATGGGTGATTTCATGTATTTTATCCTACATTCAAAAGTTTTTGTTATATTATTAATACATGATAGTAAACCAATATGTATACAGTTTGATGGATAAATATTCAATTTTCAAGTTCTGAAATATATATATAGCCATTATTTCTATATAATAGTAAGGGCATTCACAAAGGAGATTTTGTGAGTTTCTCAAATAAACGTTAAAAATAATATAAAATAATTAGTGTCAGGAAATTTCAGTAATGAATTTCTTATGGTCAAATAAAAGTTTCTATTGCTAGAAACTTTTACAGTAAAATAAGAAATTTAATTATGAAAATGTCAAGATTTTTGTTAATCTAATAAAGAAGAAACCATGATTTCTTTGTTGTGGATGATCTAAGTTCATAATCTTTATTTTGCTTTATGAAGGCTATCTAGCTAGGGAACTTGATTAGTTATGAAAATATTCATGTATCGATCTAATTCTCAATCTCTTTCCGATATCCGGCATATTGTATTAATTCTTCCTCAAAATTTTGAAAACTTCCAGTGGAAAGAAGAAGAAATCAATGAAGCTGTCATGGAAGAGAAGAAAGAAAGCTTGAAGGAGAAGAAAAACCAAGTTTGTTATAATTATGTATTCTCTCTCTTGAATGTTGTCTTAACCGCTTGCAGCTTTTATAAGAGGGTACATGCACCACTCTTAATGACACGTCAGCATAGAGCAAATATAAAATGCAACACTACATATAGTCTAATACCCCCTCTCAAGATAGAGCAGGGTCTAACATGCCTATCTTGGAAAAAATAGACTGTAAACGCACCCCAGGCAATGACTTAGTAAGAAAATCTGCAAGTTGGGAATGTGTAGAAACATGACTCAAAAAAATCAAGCCTTCCAACAGCTTCTCTCGAGCATAATGGCAATCAAGCTCGATGTGTTTCGTGCGCTCGTGGAAAACTAGATTACGAGCGATGTAGACCGCAGCTTGATTGTCACACTTAACAAGGATTGTTGTAATCTGGGAGACACCAAGTTCACTGAGAAGACGGCTTAACCAAGCCAATTCTGCACATACTCGACGCAAGGAGCGATACTCGGCCTCAACTGAAGACAATGAGACACTCTGTTGTTTCTTAGACTTCCATGAAATGAGACTACCACCAAAGAAGATCACAAAACCACTCACAGACTTTCGAGAATAAGGGCATGTGGCCCAATCTACATCGCAATAAGCCTGAAGCTGTGTATTAGCAATACTGTTAAGCAAAAGAGCCTTAGTAATTGTTCCTCGAACATAGGAAAGCACATGAAGGGCTGCCTCAAGATGTGGATGTCGAGGAGACTGATTAAATTGACTCAAATACTGCACAACATAAGCCAAATCAGGACGTGTGTTAACTAGAAAATTAAGCTTCCCAACTAAGCGCCTATATATCAAAGGATCTGAAAGTAAAATCCCTTGATTAGGTAGCAACTTGGTCTTCAAATCCAAAGGACTAGCAGCATTATGAGAACTAGCCAAAGGAAAATCTTCTAACATCTCAGCAATGAACCTCCTCTAACTCATCAATATTACCTCAGGTGTGGGAATGAATTCAATGCCTAAGAAAAGATGGAGTGCACCCAAATCTTTAATCTTGAAGGTAGCATCCAAAAACTGCTTCAAGGCTGTTATCTCAGCAAGGTCATTACATGTGACTAAAATGTCATCCACATAAACAGCCACAAAAACAAGAGAGGAACCTTCTTTTTTATGAAACAAGGAATAATCATTCAATGACTGAGAATAACCTTTTGTCTTTAAGGATTGGGAAAGCTTAGCATACCATTGTCGAGAAGCTTGTTTCAATCCATAAAGAGATTTCTTTAGCAGACAAACCTTATCTTTGCTGTCCACTGCCAAACCTGGAGGAGTCTTCATGTAGACAACCTCATCTAATTCACCATGCAGAAATGCATTGTTCACATAAAGTTGAAACACTCTCCATTTCCTCTTTAAAGCAACAGAGATAAGTGATCGAACAATAGTCATTTTTATGATTGGTGAAAAAGTTTCATTGTAATCAACCCCCTCTTGTTGTGTAAATCCCCTGACTACCAACCTGTCCTTATACCTTTCTACTGACCCATATGTCTTCCTTTTAACCTTATACACCCATTTATATCCTATGGCTTTCTTTCCTTTTGGAAGATCAACAAGATCCCGTGTATGGTTGAGGTCTAAAGCAGCAAATTCAGCTTTCATTGCATCTTGCCAAACCTCAAACTGGCATGCCTGATCATAAGTGAAAGGCTCACTATCAGGCTGAAATGAAGAAGGATAAGTGCATCCAGGAAAGGTAAGAGTTGAGGTCAAAGTATGAGCACAAACACAAGACTCCATACTCACATGACTACAGACATAATCATGTAAGTAAGAGGGTGGTTGATGATGTCTAGAAGACCTTCTGACTGAAGTATCTGGTGGAACTATAGGAGGTGAAGGCTGTGTGGAATTGGAAGGAGATGAGGATTCATCATCATCAGGGGGCAAAGGCATTATAGGATATAAAGAAGGTGTCGGTTTTGAAGGAGAAACTGTATGGTAAGGAAAAAGTGTCTCATGGAAAACTATATCTCTTGAGACAAGCACCTGATGTGTCTCCATGTTATAGACTTTATAGGCCTTCTTACCAAAAGGATAACCCAGAAAAATGCAAGGCATAGCCCTTGCCTGGAATTTATCTCTTCCAGCTTTCAATGTAGAGGCATAACACAAACATCCAAAGGCCCTAAGGTGTGCATAAGAGGGAACTTGTATGTGCAACATCTCATAAGGGGTTTTATTAGCTAGGAGCTTAAAAGGCAACCTGTTAATAAGATAGGCTGATGTGAGCACACTCTCTCCCAAGAATTTCAATGGCAACTTGGAGTGAAACATAAGAGCTCTGGCAATCTCCAAAAGATGCATATGCTTCCTCTCTACTACTCCATTTTGTTGTGGAGTTGCTACACAAGATGTCTGATGTTGAATGCCTTTAGATGCCAAAAACTGAGCTGTCTCTCTACTGGTGCCAAGCTCCAATGCATTGTCTGTTCTAAGAACTTTAATATGTTTCCCAAACTGAGTCTGAGCAAAAGCAATGAAACTCTTCAACATTTCAAAAGCATTACTCTTAGTAGACAATAAATGAACCCAAGTGGATCGAGTAAAATCATCTACTATTGTTAAAAAATACTTATAGCCATTATATGTCATTGTGTGATAAGGCCCCCACACATCCACATGAACAAGTTCAAAATGTTCAGTAGTAGAAATACTACTAAGGGAAAAAGGTAATCTAGTTTGTCTAGATTTGGAACAAACTCCACAAGGCACAACATTGCCTTTATTCAAATCACCCGCTGCAACAAAAGGCAGACTTTGCAATTTGTAAAATGGGACATGCTCGAACCTAACATGCCACAGATAAGGATCTCTCTGACACACTACTACACTAGTTGATTCATCTGAATACACAAACTGCTTCTCTGACTTGGACTCCAACAGGTATAGATCCTTAAACACTCTACCAATCACCAGTGGCATCCTCATAGAAGGACCCTGCAATAGACATCTCGTAGGTGTAAACAAGACTTTGCAACTCATATCTCTAATAAGTCTCCCTACAGAGAGTAGATTGCATCTAAATATTGGCATAAATAACACATTTCTGAGCACAATTTCTGGCAACACTGTAACAGTTCCCACAGTCTGCACCGTTGCACTTTCACCATTAGGCAAAGTATTCACAAACGGCTTATTCAGTTGTCGCTTGTTGTCAAACAGCTCGATGTCACAACACATATGGCAACTGGCTCCACTGTCCAGAATCCAGGTAACCTTATTAAACACATTTGAAATAAAATATGTACCTGCAAATCCTGCGAAATCGTCTTGTTCAGCCTTCCTTCCCTCGCCAGTGGTTGACTCTACCAAGCTCAACAACTTGTTTATCTGCTCAGCTGATAACTCTGAAATGCTTTCTGCTAGTTTAGTCTGTGCAGCACCTGCAAATTTCTCTCCTGATGTTGTCTTCTTGTTCCTCTCTCTGTAGTTTGGTGGAAATCCAATGATAAAGAAGCACTTATCAACATTGTGATTCGTCTTCTTACAATTTGTGTAATAGAGATTCTTCCGGTCATTATTCCCCTTTGTTTGAGACTGTGATGATCCTTTGTTTGGAGTTTGTGAGGAACCTTTCCATGTTATGACATTCATCGCAGCTGACTCTGCATTTAGTTGTGAAGTTCCTTGCATCTCTTGTTGTTTCTCATCCTACAAGAGTAAGGCATATGCACGCGCAAGAGAAGGAATAGGTGACAGCATGAGAATCACACCTCGAATCGCAACATGTGACTCACTACAAGAACACACAGGAAACCCGCGTAAACCGTTCAATTCATCCCATAAGATCTTCATCTTGGTGAAATAGGTTGAAATTGACTCCGATCCTTGCGTCAAACCGTTCAATTCTTTCTTGACAGCGTACAACTAAGCGCCATTGAGCTGTCCAAACCTAACTCCCAATTCCTCCCAAATTTCATGAGTTGTCTCTGTATAGATCACACTGCGACGTATCTCTTTGCTTAGACCGTTCACCAGCCATGCTCGAACCATGTCGTTGCATCTCTCCCATTGATTGTAGTTCTCATGAGTTTTCTCAGGTCTGGGAAAAGTTCCGTTGATGAACGCGGTTTTGTTCTTCGCCGACAAAGCTATCTTCATAGAAATCCTCCATTCACCGAAATTTTGTCCTTCGAAGACATCTAAAACAAGTGACAAGCCTGGATGGTCACTTGAGTGTAAGTACAAGGGATCACGATTGTTGCCGTTCGTAGAGTTCTCCTTCTCTGTCTCGACATTCGCCATTTTCATAGGACTTGATCGTGAATGAGAAAACGAGGAGAAATTGAGACAAAAAACAATTGGATCTCAAGCCTGTCGCTCTGATACCATGAAAACTTTCAGCGAAAAGAAGAAGAAATCAATGAAACTGCCATGGAAGAGAAGAAAGAAAGCTTGAAGGAGAAGAAAAACCAAGTTTGTTATAATTTTGTATTCTCTCTCTTGAATGTTGTCTCAACCGCTTGCAGCTTACATACACCACTCTTAATGACACGTCAGCATAGAGCAAATATAAATGCAACACTATATATAGTCTAATAAATTTTGACATATCAAATGTAAAGATAGATCATGAGATATGTCTAATTACTAATTAATCGAGATCCATCATAAACGAGAACTGAGGAGAGTGAGACATCGAACAAGTTGAGCATTGGGCGACATTATATATCTTTCGAATGTATTATGTATATATGCTTATAAAGAAGCATACATAATCTCACATTAACAAGAACACCACATCAACTCATTGTTGTGTTAGGGTAAATTATCCACTATATATCATGCAGGTAATACAACCAAAGTGCTTCTACAATTCTGATATGTGTTTGGTTCACTAACAAGACAATACGATTATGTGACACAATATATTCATTGAAAGTGATGCACCGGTTGAGCGGGTTAAATTGTCTGTACCCTTTCTATGTATCCTTTTGTGTATCCTCTAGGCTAAATTTGTTTATTTTATACCCTAAACCCTAAAATATAAACTCTAAACCATAATACATAAACCCTAAATCATAAAATATAAACCCTATATCCCAAATCCTAGACTCTAGACCCTAAACTATATATCATAAACCCTAAAATCCTATACCCTAAGCTCTAAACCCTAAACTTTTAACCATAAACCCTAAATCTTAAACTATAAACCCTAAACTTTAATTATAGTTTAAAATATAAAATAAATAAGTAAAACTTAAACGGTACGTAAAAGGGTACACGACAATTAGGGTGCCGGTTGAGTGCCATTTCTTACAAAATGGGAACTTTCTCCAAATATCAGTAGTTGGAAATAAGTCCTGTTTTTTTTTTGGATTTTTTAAATAAAACTAGTGTAGTTCCCGTATCAGGTTTTACGTCATATATGTTGAATAAAATATATTAATAATTATTAAATTAATTCATGTATTAAAAAATAGATATATCTAGATAATATTGATATCAAAATCATAATAGGATCATAATTTTGTATCTCAATCATCCATATAATTAAAAAAATTAGATTTGTATATAATTAGAAATTTTTGAATTTATAGTGTCGATCAATTTGACGGAGTCTCCAAGAACACTCAACAGATTCACAAGATCTTCGTTGCTCTTATACCAAATCAATGGATTTAGGTCAAAATTTGGCAAAAATAAATAATAAATTTGGTTGCAAGATCGTTACTCTGATACCAACTTTCATATCCTAATTAAGGATTGATGACTAGAACTAGAAATTAGAGGGAAAAGAAATAGGTTGAAGGGAAGAAGATAACAGAGAAGGAGATGAGAGAGGGAGGGAGGGGGGAAAGTAGGGTATTTGTTTGTTATTTTCATTCATATTTTTCTTAGTATTAGTACAATATTTTCCCTTATTTATACTTATACCCACATATACTAATTACATGTATATCCTATAATACACATATATGACACGACGTAATCTACTAAACTAAACAAGAAATAATGTCATAATTTAGTGCATAATAAAGGTGACAATAGGACAATAGTATAATTTCATTGTTTATGAAGGTTAATTATCTTTTTTGTTAATAGTAGCGGTCTATAAACAAATATCCTTTTTATTAGAAACCACAGTTAATGGAGAATTAATTGTATTAATACATATTTGTTTTTATTATCGTATTTGCTTTCAGATTACACCAATCTTTCACAATGACCTCTTAATCACAATAGTAATTTTGTCGATTCTGCCTCAAATATGATGTTATAATTCACTATCCCTTTTGTTGATAGCGGTCTATAAACCGCTATCCTTTTTGTTTAAAAAATACCGTAATTAATGAAGGTTTGTATCAATGTTCGTTTTTATTATCGTGTTAGAGTTTTCGTTATGATTTAGCTCTTAATCATATCATAATTATAATTTGGTCGTTAACACCTCATAAATGATGAAGCTTCACTATCCTTTTTGTTAATAGCGGTTTGTGAAACCGCTATCCTTTTTATTAATAGCGATTTATAAACCGCTATTTTTTTTTATCAAAAGACGGAAATTAAGAAAGCTTGTACCGATGTTAGTTTCTATCATCGTATTAGATCCTTCACAGTGAGTGTTTGATATATAAACTAATTGATCCACAACGTCATCTTATAATACTATTTTATTTTGTTACGGATTAGTTTTTTATTAGTTCCCTAAGATTCTCGAGCATGATATTTTCCCTTTACAGAAATTGTCCAAGAAAAATGTTATATAACTTCGTTTATAAGAATATCATTAAATGATCATGAGGTTACTACTTGGAATATTACTTCCCCTCTTGTAAATAATTAATAAAAACAAGAATACACTATTCTCTATACAAGTCATTTGAAACTATAAATTAAAAAAACTCATCAAAAAAGGAGAAAATGATGAATTTTGAGAAGTAGTAAAGTCTACTGCTGCAACCGTTATGATTTTAATCTTTCAAAAGTAATCTAAAGAGAGATAAAAACCTAACGGAAATCTAATGTCAAAGGAAAACTTGACCAACCAATTTTCATGATCACTGGGCATGGCCTGAACTAATCAATGATGACAATAAAGAAGAAGAAGAAGAGCAACAACAACATACCAGAATTCAGTTTTCCTTATTCTTCAAGATTTGAAGACTCCATAAATGCGAAATTGCATGCATTTTAGTAGCTTTTAAGGAGTTTCATGTAAACGGCTTGGCCTTGCCTGCTGTGTGCAGCATACCAAACCAATATAAAACCCATTAAAAGCAAAACATAAGAACTGCAAAAGATCTGATAATTCAAGAAGAAGAAGAAAGAAGAATTTGCATTTTGAATGGGAGTATAAAACCTAAAAAGCAAAGGGTTCATCCCTCTATCACCGTTTTGTATAATAATACTACATACCCTAGTAGAAAAGTAGTACTACATCCTGCCATTGTGGAGCGGACCATTTGATACCAAAAACAATAATAATTAAAATTCACAAAACCACCTCTAGTTTAGTACATTTTGCACAAAATCACTCTTTATTATTAAAAACTATACTTTTGAGACCAAGAGAATAAAAACTATACTTAAACAACCAATTATCAATGTTTTATTTACAAATCATCACCCATACTAGCTTTATTAATTACTAGTAGAGTGTTAAAACAAGCCTGAACGTAGATAAAACAATGTTAAACAAGCCTGAACGTCAGGCGATCAAGACAAAAAAATATAAAGGGTGATTTTGTAGAAAATAACCTAAAAAGGGTGATTTTGTGAAGTTTACCTATAAAAAGGAGGAAAAAAAAGGAAGAACAAGTAGTATAAAAGAATGGAGTTTTAAATTGAGAGGGAGAAATGGGTGGGGGGCTGAAGAAGAGGGTGTGACCAGGCCATGTGTGCAGAAATCCAGGCATGAAAACATCAATTTGCATTTACTTCTCCCCATTTAATGCTTCCAACTACACCTCCCTCTGCTTTGCTCTGCCCCCATTAATTGCACTTATCTTTCTCTCTCGCTCTCTTTCTTCCTTTTCTTTCTCCCTCTTTTCAATTCAATCCCCACACCAGTAGTTGCACTTGTGCAGTACAAGAACATTGAATCAAAACCCACCACCAAAACCACCTCTAACCCTCAATTTCTTCAATCAGTTCACCCCCCATTCCTCCTCTTTTTCTTCTCTCTTTGTAAAAATTTACAAGTAACATTTGGGTGATTTTCATCTCTTTCTTTCTATCTTTCTTTTTCACTTTGCCAGTAATGGTCCTGTTAAAAGTTGTGAGCCAAAGGCTATTGCAGCAGCTTGGCTTGTCAGCTTTGCATTCAATGTGTTGTTTCACCATTTGATTTAAGTTGGAGGAAGTGAAAGGGAAGCCATGAAAGAAAGATGATTTCTTCTGGGTCCTTGGCAAGATCGGAACCAGAAGGAGAAAAGAATGGGTTTTGCCAGCTTTGGTGCTAGCCATTGATGTTGCTTTGGGAGGTGAAAATGCAGTGGAAAAATAGAGGGGTTTTCCCATCTGGGCTTTTGTTTTTATGGTAAGTTTAGAATTCCTCTACTTCTTCTTCCTTCTCTTAACCTAGAACCCAATTTACTAGATTGGAAGGCAAACTCTGCTTCATGGATTCTATGGGCACAATGTTGCTATAGTGTTGAATTAAAATTGGCCCTTCACATTTTCACAATAGTACAATACCCTTTGTTCTATGAACTTGGGGGGTGTAATTCCTTTCCTCCTTTTCAGTTGTGTGAGTAAATGGACTGCCATGGGAGTGTGTTCACAAGCTTTCTTATATGGGTCTTGAAGATCTACACTAGGAAAGGCAGATTTGTAGCACAAGCTCTGGCTTTCATGGTTCTTGCCTCAAATGAGCTGTGGATTTTGGCTTCTGGGTTAGGCTCCATGTCTACAATTGCCATCTCATATGGTGAGAATGGCCCTGTGTTTTGTGGGTTGAAATCAGATGGGTCACATCTTGTGAGCTGCTATGGTTCCAACTCTGCCATTATCTATGGCACCCCAGCTCACTTCCCCTTCATGGGTCTAACTGCAGGTGATGGGTTTGTTTGTGGCCTCTTACTTCACTCAAACCAGCCTTATTGTTGGGGAAGCAGCAGCTTCATACAAATGGGGGTTCCTCAGCCAATGGACAAAGGAGCTCAGTACTTGGAGATCAGTGCTGGTGACAACCACTTGTGTGGTTTGAGGAGAAAGCCCTTGCCATTGTCAGAAAATGGCTCCTTGGTTGACTGTTGGGGTTACAATATGACTTCGAGTTTCGGTTTTCATGACGAAATCAGTTCAATCTCAGCTGGGTCTGAGTTCAACTGTGGGCTTTTCGCCCGGAACAGATCCGTTTTCTGTTGGGGAGACGAGATGAGTAGCCGGGTCATCAGCCTTATCCCGAAAACAAAGAAGTTTGAGATGATTGCAGCTGGTGGATACCATGTTTGTGGGCTTCTACAAGGGGTGGATTCAAGGGTTTTGTGTTGGGGAAGGAGTTTAGACATGGAGGAAGAGATCTCTGCCGGCTACACGGGCAATGGAAATGTCGATTTAGCCCCTCCATCTCCGATGCTCTCGGTTGTTGGGGGAAAGTTCCATGCTTGTGGCATCAGAAGGTTTGATAGGAGTGTTGTTTGCTGGGGATTTCAGCTCATAAAGAGCACGCCGCCCCCGAATGGCGCCAAAGTCTATGAGATTGCAGCTGGAGACTACTTCACTTGTGGCATTCTTGCTGAGAAGTCTCTGTTGACCATCTGTTGGGGCTCCGGTTTCCCGGCGTCTCTGCCCTTGGCGGTCTCTCCTGGCCTATGCAAACCGAAGCCTTGCAGCCCCGGTTTCTACGAGTTCAACAACTCGGGTGGAGCCACTTGTAACAACCCCGACTCGAGGATTTGTCTGCCTTGTAGTAACCGATGCCCAACCGAAATGTACCCCAGCGGACAATGCAATTCCGAGAGTGATAGCCGGTGTGTGTTCAATTGTTCAGTTTGCGTGTCTAAGGAATGCTCTGCTAACTGCTCTGCTTCCATGAACTCATCACAATTGAAGTTTTGGGCTTTTCATTTTCCGGAGATCATTGTGGAGGCTGCATTTGCTGTGTTCTTGGTGTTTGTTGTGTCGTTGAGCGCGATGATCTACGTGCGTTGCAAGCTACGAAACTGTCGTTGCTCGAGCGAGAGCAAAGGCAGCAATGTGGCCAAGGAAAAGATCCGGCCTGAGCAGGTGGAGGAGCTCAAGATAAGGAGGGCTCGGTCGTTCAGCTACTCGGAGCTGGAGCGAGCCACGGGAGGGTTCAAGGAGGAGTCCGTGGTCGGGAAAGGGAGCTTCTCGTGCGTGTTCAAGGGCGTCCTGAAAGACGGGACGATGGTGGCGGTGAAGAGGGCGATAATGTCGACAACCGACACGAAGAAGAAGAGCAGCTCAAAGGAGTTCCACACTGAGCTGGACTTGCTGTCAAGGCTCAACCACGCCCACCTCCTGAACCTGCTCGGGTACTGCGAGGAAGGCGGCGAGAGGCTGCTGGTGTACGAGTTCATGGCGCACGGGTCGCTCCACAGCCACCTCCACGGCAAGAACAAGGCCCTCAAAGAGAGCCTAGATTGGGTCAAGCGAGTCACCATTGCCGTCCAAGCGGCTCGAGGAATCGAGTACCTGCACGGATACGCCTGCCCGCCCGTGATCCACCGCGACATCAAGTCCTCCAACATCCTGATCGACGAAGAACACAACGCGCGAGTCTCGGATTTCGGGCTATCTCTACTGGGTCCAACCGATAGCAGCTCTCCTCTAGCCGAGCTGCCAGCTGGCACGCTCGGGTACCTAGACCCCGAGTACTACAGGCTGCATTACCTGACCACCAAGTCGGACGTCTACAGCTTCGGCGTCTTGCTCCTGGAGATCCTCACCGGGAGGAAGGCGATCGATATGCGGTTTGAGGAGGGCAACATTGCTCAGTGGGCAGTGCCGCTGATCAAGTCAGGGGAGGTCTCAGCGGTCCTGGACCCGGTTCTGAAACCGCCTCCGGCTCCTGAGCTCGAAGCGCTGACGAGGATCGCGAACGTCGCGTGCAAGTGCGTGCGGATGCGGGGCAAGGACCGGCCTTCGATGGAGAAGGTGACGACCGCGCTCGAGAGGGCGCTGGCGTTGCTGATGGGGACGCCGTGTAGCGAGCAGCCGATACTGCCGACGGAGGTGGTGCTGGGGAGTAGTAGGATGCATAAGAAGACGTCGCAGCGGTCGTCGAACAGGTCCGAGACGACCGACGTGGCGTCGGCCGAGGATCAGAGGTTCGAGTTCAGGGCGCCGTCTTGGATAACGTTCCCGAGCGTGGCCTCGTCGCAGAGGAGGAAGTCGTCGGTGTCGGATGCTGACGTGGACGTGAAGAACCCGGAGAACAGCAAGAGTGCAGGTGAAGGATTGAGGAGTTTGGAGGAGGAGATTGGGCCAGCTTCTCCACAGGAGAAGTTGTTTTTGAAGCATAATTTCTGATCAAAGTTGTAACCCAAAATTGTCACAATTGATCAATTATCCTGTCTGGTTCGTATTCGAACCCAAGTTTCAACCTCTTTTTTCCTCTCCAATGATCAATCATGTATAAACAGCTAGAATGAGAAGGAATATTTTTTGGATCAACAACTCCAATTAGTGCAACTGCCTAATGGTTAGTTCTTCGGGTAGAATCTTCGCACCCGCAATTTCTTACAACACACCCCATTTTGGACGTATCCTCATTTTGGGCGCAACAAGGATGCGCCAAAATAGGGGTAATTTTTTTTTAAAAAAAAGTTATCCCTATGGAATTGGGAATATGTCAAAGGTCAGGGGTTCGATCCCTCCTGGCAACATCCTGCAATTAAAACCTAATAGGCCCTTGCAGGTTGGGGTGTATGGGCTGCAGCCCATGGCGTTCTTGGTTGGGCTAGGCCTCGTCAGCCGGCGTGCTCCGACTGAGGGACTGGCTGGGTGGTTGACAGCCCACAGGACCCAGGTGAGTCCATGGCCTGTGGGGTCCACCAAGAATCGCATCATAAAAGTGCAGTGTAGTTGGTTGGCATATCTTCCATGGAGTTGGGGATATGTCAAAGGTCAGGGGTTCGATCCCCCCTGGCAACATCCTGCAAGCAAGCCTTAACGGGCCCTTGCAGGTTGGGGTGTATGGGCTGCAGCACATAGCGTTCTTGGTTGGGCTAGGCCTCGCCAGCTGGCGTTCTCTGATTGAGGGACTGACTGGGTGGTTGACAGCCCACAGGACCCAGGTGAGTCCATGGCCTGTGGGGTCCACCAAGAATCGCATCACCGTCCATATACGAGAGAGGAGAGTCTTCCAGGGCCGCGGCTGCGTCAAGCGATGACGATATGTAGTTTTTGACATTATGACATTGTTTTATGTTTTGGCTTTGATTTTGTATTGACAGTATGGATTATGTATTGACATTTTGTGTATATATGGGTCGAGTTGGTATTGACATTATTGTTTATGTATTGATATTTTGGATTGGATTTCAGGTACAACCACATTTAGCACACAATACAGAAAAGAAAACATATTGATCATAAACTTAGAAAAAAATTAGAGAAAATATATGACACTACTTTAGCGTCCGAAAAAATTAGGGTAGTCTCTGATAAACGTTCGCTTCGTATGCATGTTGTAGAAGATCTTGATTTTTCTTAACAAGATCTTGATTTTGCTTAACAAGATCTTGTTTTTCCTGCCATTGTTGTCGAATAACCGCGTGTGCCCTGTCCTCGTACATAGGATCAATCCACTTTCTGAAAATACACCCCAGTTTTGGACATCCCCAAAATACTTTATTCCGTAATTCCACTGCAAATCCCTAGTTTGTGGGCGCAACCTGGTTGCGCCCAAACTAGAGGGGGTTCATTTTAGGGTTTAGGGTTTTAGAGGGGGGTAATTTTCAAACTAAATCTTCAACAGCATATAGAAATTTGTTTGGGAATATTTAAGTTTTCTCTGATGGTCCTTCTGTAGAAGAGATGCATAAGCACATTAATTCTTCTTTAAATTCGCAATTCCCGTCTCATATATATTGATTATATAGGCTTAAACGTTACACCTTAATGACCCTAAACGTACGTAGGAAACTCGAAGTCATTGATTTTGTAAAACGTATGTAGGGAACTTGGAGATTTGTCAAAGTAATAATTCAGTGTCTTTTCAGTTTCCATACGTGGATAGCGAGTTTTTCGAAACAAACTTGGACATCCCAAGCATTGAACCCTAATGAATGCACCCTACCCACTAAAACCCTTCATGAATCTCAAGTCATGTATTTAATTTTTTTTATAACAAATAATTAATTAACTAAGACGTGACAAAATGGAGGATGAGGGGATCATAAGTACATTTTTTGTTACGCCAAAAACTTTAAAATATCGAGGCAATATATACATATTCAAGATATTTTATTCGGAAAAAAATTCACGACCCTAAATATAGGACCCTAATGAATAGAGCCTAACCAATAAAACCCTAAACCCTCCTAAACCCTAAACCCTCTCACAGCTAGTTGGGCGCAACGGCATTGCGCCCAAACTAGAGGGGGTTCATATGGGTGGGCGCAACGCCGTTGCGCCCAAACTAGCTGGGGTTAGTGTTCAGGGTTTAGGAGGGTTTGGGGGTTTAGGGTTTAGGGTTAATATTCACACTAAA
Organism: Rheum nobile; assembly: GCA_027886185.1. Classification (NCBI taxonomy): domain Eukaryota; kingdom Viridiplantae; phylum Streptophyta; class Magnoliopsida; order Caryophyllales; family Polygonaceae; genus Rheum; species Rheum nobile. The sequence goes on from WOAB01000056.1 coordinate 3,685,110, forward strand.
CCTTCAACATTAGCTAGAGTTTTCCCACCAGCAACAGTAAACCCTATCCTAAGTACCGTCCCAACTGCCTCTGCCACCTCCACCGGCTTCACGGAAAAAAACTTCAAAATATCGAGTCAATATATACCTATTCAAGATATTTTATTCGAAAAAAACTTCACGACCCTAAATACAAGACCCTAATGAATAGACCCTAACCAATAAAACACTAAACCCCTAACCTTAAACCCTAAAAAAACCCTAAACCCTCTCACAGCTAGTTGGGCGCAACGCCGTTGCGCCCAAACTAGAGGGGGTTCATATGGGTGGGCGCAACTGCGTTGCGCCAAACTGGCTGTGAGTAATTTATAGGTTTAGGGTTTAGGGTTTCAGATGGATTGATGAATAGAGCTCATTTCACTTTACAACTTGAAAATTTGAACTCCATACTCTCCTCCTTTTCTTCTTCTTGAACCAGCTTCAAGTAAGAGTCTTTTAATTTCTCCATACTCTCCAATTGTTCCACACCATTTCAGGATAAAATATTTAACTTCACAATTTCAAACATGTACAATTTTACTTTACAACTTGGAAAAGAAGTGGATTTACATCGACTAAACATATCCAACTCCATCCCGTTCCAACATTTGGATACCCTAAGTCCTAGGTCTAAAGAAATATGTCACCGTTACCACCCATCCTTCTTTGGATAACGTAATCTTGCATCCTATCCTGAAATGGTTGCTCCCATCCTTCAACGCTTGCATCTTTCCATCGGGTCCAAACTCCGGACGGGGGTGGAATCGGACATAGGTCATCAACTAGCCAAACCTTTACAAATTCAAGGGTTAGAATACATTACAAAGAAATAAAGGTTAATGATGATCGAATGTGGAAATGCTTACCGGTACAAAATGGTCATGGTTGCCTACAAGGGCTATCGCATGCAATTTTGTGGGAGGTTGTGCGCCTGGGGGAGCCCACATTGGGAGGCATGTGTGAGGTCCAGAATATGATAGCACAACAAGAGCCACTTGGTATCGTGTGGCAAATACCAAGCCAGCAATGAGAACTTCCATCCAGTGATCCCTCGTACACACCCCAGTAAAATTCATAGACCTGATGAGGTCCGATATGGGGGTTAAACTACAAGCCGGGGTGTACAACGCTCGGCGTTCTTGTAGCTCCTTGGAAAGCTCCCATCGGACGTATCGATAATGGTCTTCGTCATGCCCTAATAGCACAGCAAGCGAACGGTACCCACAGTGACCATCGCCCATTACATTCTGTACTGCTCCAATGTAGGCGAACATAAACGAATCAATATTATCTCGGCCCCAGTTGAAGCCGAGGTAAATAACGTCCATGTCACCCTAAGGTGCTCTACAAGTGCTTTCCTTGCCAGGTGAAACTCCGCTGTGCCGCTTACCGCTCGGAGGACGTCCTTTAGATCCCACGGAGGAATTTTTCCGGTCCTCGGCCTTCTTCTTCTTTTCCTCGTCCTTCTTCCTTTTTTCTTCCGCCATGTGCTCAAACCAACTAGGGTCCCTCTTGGTATCGTTCTTCTTCTTTTTAGGTATCCCCTTCTTGGTCGAAGCGGTCGGGGGCTCTTCTGCGGTACACGATCTCGAGTCATGGAAAACTTTGTATCGGCGTGAAAAGTCGGTCTTCAGCTCTGGGTGCAATTCTTCGTTGCTCCACTCTCCAAACATGGCACCTAAGACGATATCTTCTTCTGAGATCAATACGTCATCATTCGGTGCGAGATCGGCATGCCTAACCCGTTCCCACTTGAGTTGCTTCCAATAACTATGGATTTCACTTGGTCTCAACGGGGAACCGGCCTTTACATATTCTTTGATCGTGTGTGGGCAAGGCAGCCTAGGGTGGCTCTCCAAAACACATCACGGCATTATTCATCGGGAATTTTTCCTTGTATGGCCCTAACAACTGAAGGGTATAACATTCTTAAGCACTTTTCCGAGACCTTATACAGAATGCGCCTGAAAAATGTCTTCACCGAAGGCGGGCCGGTTACGATCTCTGTGGGCGCCTTAAAAGCACTCTGCTCCATATCACCCCTGATTTCCCGAATCTGATCAGCAAACATATTGTCGATTTGCTGCACGAGGGTCTCCAAGCCTCCAACTGACGATTCAATCCCGTCCTTCAGCATAGAGTGCTGACTCTCGACCCTGAAATTTAAAACTCAAGTTACGCTTAGTTGCATATATCAATTTAGCTTTTAGATGATCGCTTATTAATTTACCTGTTTGATGATCTTGTGCCGAAATGGAGTACAACGTCACACCATGCATAGACTAGCATCTTCTTGTATTCAGCAAGCCATACCCTCTTCACGTAATCCATCAGCCAGGGTAGCTTTTTCCACTTTTCCGTCAAGTATTCAAGTCGCTCATTATACACATCCTCAGTGGGCGACCTTAACAACCAACGAATATTACCACTAAAATGGTCAACATTGGGGACCCATTTCATAGCAACACCCTCCACGTTGCGGTTCACATGGACCCTACACAACAGATGCTTCGTGTTGGGAAATACTATATCCACGGCTTTCACAAGACCGAGCTCTCGATCTGACATGATCGCCTTGGGTTCCTGTCCCCCGAGAATGATCTTTAGGCGGTCCAACGCCCATGTGTAGTGCTCCGTCGTCTCATCATACATGAATACGATCGCAATACAAAATGTACGGTTGGTGCAAGTGAATCCAACAAACTCCAACAAAGGCATACCGTACCTATAAATGTACAAATTATATTCAATAAGGTATGCAATTACATATTCAATAAGGTATGCAATTACATATTTTAGATGTAATAATAGCGATAATTGAACATATTCATACATGTTCGTCTTGTAGGTCGTATCCATGATGACGATGGTGGGGAACAAACTCAACAAATGTATAGCTCCGGGGTGAGAAATAAAAATATCACTCAAAACCTCCCTCCCTTCTTCATTGCGACGCGTCTCATAGCTTGTATAATAACGTCTCGCGTCTAGAAAATCCAGCATGTACTGCGGCACCGTCAAATTGCCCCTACATTTCAGCCTCTCCCGACTCTTGTAATTGTAGAGTTGGTTCCTTGATGTCAAGCATTTGGGATCCTCGTGTAGAAATAGTCTCATAATAGCCTTCGGCTTTATTCCGGAGGCTGACAAAACTTTCACACGCTCTCGTTGTTCCTGCGAAAGCCTCCCAGCAAATGCATGACCGATCAAACTACAAGAAAGCTCATGGTCATGCGATCCACAAGCGACAAATAATCTTCAACGGTCAGATTTGAGCCAATCTCCTTTCACAATCACCCCATGCAACTGAAACGGACACTCACTCTTCTTTGTCCTCGCATTGTATCTCCGTTTAGGGGTTGCCTCGGTACCGTCACCCGCCTTCTTCTTCGCCGCTCTATATGGCCCAGACTTCTCACACGACAGTATGACCTTTCGGTTAGGCCATGATTTACTTATTACAATCACCATATGCAACTCCAAACCTACGTTCTTAGCCCAGCTGATCATACTATCTCTATCACTCCATTCTTTATCCGTAGTAAAATGAGCAGAATAATCCACTGGCGAATATTCGTTATCACTACAGTCCTCCTATTTATGATAAATAAATAAATTATAAATTAGGTGTTTTTCTAAGGGCGTTTCTTACAACGAATGTATACTTTACTTCATGATCAATTAAAACACCTAAATAACAAATTACTTTGCACATAAACTTTCAGAAAATTATTTCACAACTATATAATACAATACTGAAAATACAACTATATTATCGTAAACATTTTAATCAACTATATTATCGTAAACATTTTATACAACTATATTATCGTAAACATTTTAATCAACTAACTATATTATCGTAAACATTTTAATCAACTATATTATCGTAAACATTTTAATCAAAGTTCTAAACTACAACAACTATTATAAATTACTACATTTGAAATAAACTTTGTAGTAAATATATGTTTACCCCTAAATTATCAAGACCGGGTGCATCATCCAAGTGCTCAACTGGACTAAGTGCAGCATCCATCCTCGACAAAGACATTATCTTCAATGGATAATGTCTTTGTCAAGGAATAGTTGCATATATATAACAACAAGATGGATAAACCCGAAGAAGTTACCGTTGTAAAACGGTAACTTCTTGAACGCAACCACAATGCGTCAAATAAATTGCGTCTAACATTTCATTTTTTTTATTTTTTTTTTAATTAATTTTTTTTTATCGAACCCTAAAACGTAAACCGATTTAGTAATAAATCGGTTTTTAATTAATTTTTTGAATTTCTCAAAACCGGATACCAGCTCTTGGATGCGCCCAAGATTAAAACATTAAAAAAAAAAAAAATCTCATTTTGGGCGCATCCTTGTTGCGCCCAAAATGGGATGCGTCGTAAGAAATTGCGGGTGTAAAAAATAATCCCCTAGTTCTTCTGCTTGTATCCTGCAACTACATATTCTGCTATCATAAACTTCAACTGTAATTTCATTCCCTTTTTTTTTTCTTTCTCGGAAGCAATTTTAGTTGTATTTTCAACAATGCTATTCATTTATTGTTTTTTTCATTCAAGCAATTCCACTTGCTTTTGTTTTTACAGGAAAACCATGCAGTAATAAAATAAGTTACCGTGTTTCCCGTTCTACCAACATGAACACAACATACGAAAACAAAAGACGTGATTAAACAACTAATTTCATCTAACAGCATACCAAGGGTTTTTTTAGTGCAATTAAGTTTTAATTTTTTTTCCTGACAGACCAAGACAAGAGTTCCTGCTCACAGTAGCCCAAGGAAATTTTGGAAAAAGGAATCAAAGACGAATTTTCTGCTATGTAACGCGAGTAGAATGCAACGGAAAGTAACTATCTGAAGTTTCTGTAGAGAAGATTATGATTTGTTTTGCTCAAGAAGAACTGCAGAATCTGTACAAGCTATCTACGTTTCAAAAATATCCCGAATTCCCGGCTATATCTATCTCTGTACAACCGAAGAAATTGAGCTCAGAAAGGGAAAGAAGAAATACCCAGAACAGCAATCTAACGCAGAAAACGTGATTAATCGTGTTCCTTTACTCCTGCTCAACAAATCTAGATTCTATAGCGATGTGAATTTGGCACCTTAGCTCCAAATTGAGGGGTTCCTGAATTGAGATGCCATGGCATCCAAGAGAAATTTGACAAGCTCCTCTCTGTTCACTTCTTTCTCCTTTTTATGCTCAAGGTAACGCACCTGCCCACAAATTTCAAAAAGAAATGATTTTTTGCTAATATGTGCAGCTGAAGCTTAGGAAGATCGAATGTGATGTTCTTATTACCTTGACAGAATCTTTTTGAGAGAATCCTGAATCGGTTACGATAACAAGACATTTGATGTCGTTCTCGTTTGCGTATTCATACTGCTCCGTGAAGCTTGGATCAGATGACGGTACAAACTCGGCCTGATAGAATAGGGAAGGATAGATATTATTAGATATATGTGAACTTCTAATTGTGGTCAATTTTCAGTTCAGAGTTTCTTTCTTCTAACCTTGATACCGGCTTCCCAGAGCTCTGCCGCCAGCTCCATTCGTTCGTCAAGAAAACCGCCCCCGCCTTTTGAACAAACGAGAACGTTGACACTAGTCTCCGTCCTGCACCAGTGTGGCTTATTTAGTAATTATGTGCCCGGAAATAGGTTATTTAGAAAAGCCAGATATTCAGACAGTACACCTGAAAGGGCGGAAATCCAAGGTGGAATGCTTGATGATCGTCTCCACTGCAATACTGGTCCCAACAGCACCAGGTGGAGATGATCTCTGAAAAATAAATCAATGGTTGGAAACATTTATTCCATCAATTTCTTAGAAAATTCTGTGAATGGCCAAGTCACAACAGAGGAGCTTTTGGATAATCGACAGTTTTGATATTTTGGACATGACTGAAATCAATGATTGGTAGATATGAAGAGTTAAATCAATCTGTTTCAACATTTGCATACTACAACGTCCCCTCGTGATTTTAGCATGGATTAAAATTGCAACAACAGCGAACATTAGAACATTCTAAGCATAACTTCTGACAAGGTATTCCATCCCAAGAAGCATAATATGCATCTGAATTCTGTAATATTTTATTGAATGACAAGAAATAGCTTATTTAAAAAAAATTAAGCAACCATCACAATAAAGAGAACCTACATTTTCATGCGCCCATGTTTGGCGAAGCAGGTGATCATATCGACCCCCAAGTGCAAGCAGAGCTCCATCGCTTGGAATTCCAGGGGACTCCTTTCTCAAGTATACCTAGACAATGGAAGTACCGCATAGGTTGCAATATGAGAGTCTAGAAGAAGTAAACCATAACTATAAAAAGCCAGACACAAGAATTAATATGCCACCCTAAATTTAGATATTAGGTATAAACGTACTTACGCTCTAGTTGTATTCAGACCTTTCAACTCAATGATTTCAGTAAGAGAAGAAACAGTAAATCCACTAGCTCTCAATAATTTCAACTTCATTTGTTATTCAAGAATACATGCATTTCTTTTGGTCTTTATTATGTACATGTATATTTTAGTGACAACAAATAAAGTGATTAGAAGAGGTTTCCTTCTAAAATGAAGAGAAAAGAAAAGGTTCACATGCCTGGAAAAACAGATCTCTGTGGTAGCTTTCAATAGGTGGCATAAGGGCATCAATGTAGACATTTCTTTCTATCTTCCAGACTCGTAAAAAGTTAAAGAGCTCGGACAATTCATCCAGTGCTTTCCTTGTAGATTTATCTACATTAATGATGTTAGAAAGATGTGTTAAAATTTTAAAAACTAGGTAGAGCACGGAATTTGTAACAAGATTTGGTGACTGACCTGCTGGAAGTGCACCTCTCAACCTTGGTAGTGCCTGATCAGCAGGAGCACAAAACCTTGAACTTACGCTTTGTAATCTATTTACTACTGCTTCTGGTAAATTAAGTTCCTGTAGATGGCAAGGGAAAGATGTTAAATGAACACCAAGCACCACATATTCAGAATTTGTGTGTTCCGAACCAAATGCGGCAAAACCCACTCATATTGTATCCGTATCAAAGGAAAAAGGGAGATTGACAAAATTCAAATGTATGATGGCAATGCTGGATGCAATTATGTCAGGAAGAGTATTCTGGAAGCTGTAACTAGTTGCAGGATTCACATTTAAAGTTATCACAAATAAAATATATAAGGAATAGCCCAATCATTGTAAGTTGTAACCTTGCAAACAATCCCAATGTTTCAGGATAATACATGTTTTTGTATGGCAATGCTGATCTGATGTTTTGCAAAGTAAATTTTCAATTGAGGATCTTATACTGTCGATATAAAAAAGGGCACACTGTTCAACTGCTTCCCAAGAACAAGGCCTAAATTAGTTTGAAATATGTGCATTGCCTATTCAGAAAAAAAAAAACACAAATGCACAATTTGAAGAATACATTCACAATCTAAATCATACTTAAGTTTAGAATAGCAACTGGTACGATTATAAAATAATGTTTGGAAAATTCTGCACACCTGAAGAAGTTGACGCCTGATTACAACCCATCTTGACTTACGTTCTGCCGATTGTGGACGCAAATTTCCCATCAAAGAGAGAAGCTTCATTGCAAATTTGGAAAAACTCTATCAGATCCATTTGCATAATAATATCAACACCAAATGTTAGAATGATGTTTGAATACCATACCTCTGCCACTTTCAATCTATAGTCTGACTTGATTCCAATCCAACACCATATTGCCTCCAGTAGGTTGCCATGATTGAGATGAATATCACATGAATCGGAATGGAAAAAGTTCACCAATATATCCATTGTTACCTAGATAAGAAAGTGAAAAACAAGTACCAAAGCACAAAGCTTTTAGAAGCAAGCAACACTAGAATTGATGAAGAATGTTATTTAGTAAACCATCCACTCCATGTTACTTATTACAGTTTGTCATATTTATAAGTGAGGTACTGTGGAGAAGTTAAGACACCCACAGCTGTCCTTCACTACCAGTAAACGTAGATGATCTACAAGTTCCTTGAAATCTTAGTGATTTCTTTACTGTAACCAGCAAAGTTAGTAATTTAGATGGATTCCCATGACACTGGATGAACCCAAACAATGTGTACAGAACCAGGAAACAAGTATTGCATACAGCCACGGGGTTCTCTTTATGCAAGCTGCAAAAATCAAGTACCTTGATAACCTCTGCCTCTGTTAATGCTGGTGCACCACCAATAATATCAAAATCTCCCTGAAAAAAACCCACACTATGTTATTTACAACATTTTATAATATAATTCAATTTTATATTAAAAGGCAAAGATGTAAATCATATAAGGATGCATAACGCCATAACCATTTATCCACATTACCTGAAGGTAGCGATTGGGAGGTGAATGACCAATGGCTCTCCTGTAAACGTAAGATATGTCGTATCTTTTGAAAGATGATATCTGCAACAGATATTATGACCTTGATGAGCATATTAGTCATCAACAGCATTGAACTTTAATAAGCATTACATATCATCTTTTTTATTCGATTCCCAACTATGATCTCAATTGGTACAGCTTAAAAATGAAAATCCCAAACTCAAAGGTACAAATCTACTAAAGCAACTATGATAATGATAAGACCGTCAGATACCTGGTTTGCAACCATCCATTTAACAAAAGATGACCGCAACTCATAACAAAATTCAATCATGTCACCACCATTGGTCAGCAACTTGACTGTTTTCCTTTCTCAACAAGAAGAGCATATAACAAAATTATCAACAGTATTACTGTAAACAACAATCAATTATGTTTCATTAAGATGTAAGATATACCTGTTTAACTCTGGATAATCATCCAACAAATGCATTGGTAGAATCTCCAAATGCTTCGCACAATGTTGTTTAAACAGTTCCCGAGTCACATTGGTAACATGATCACGAAGTAAAGTGTCTAAATGTGAATATTGGGTGGATGTATCATTCCCAACTAACTTTCCAGCATTTTGATGATTGTTTCTCAAACTCATCATCTCTTCATCAAAGATGGAACTCACAACTCTATCATAGACAGTTGTATCCTCTGAAGTTTGCATAGTCCTTAGAAACTCTACAAGAAGCAAGAAAGACTTCACCAACTGAAATATCGCATCAGATTCCCTAAAAGCACTATGGTACGTCCATGAACCAAACGTAACAACAATTTAACACAGACTAACAGTAATTTACAAAGAAAGTGTGAACAAATTTTCTTATCAATAGAATTAGATATTGCTGTCTCCAACTTCACTAGACACGTCAAAAATTGAGGTTATTCACTAAGAAAACGTTAAATACAACTGATACTCCATGAAATACTTGTGTTTAATGTTTTTCTTAGTTCACCATACAACCTGTTTTCTTAATGTTAATATGAACAAAATAAGAAGCACCAATGGTGTTGAAATTTACTACTTACTATCTAACAACTGATACTCCATGCGAGGTGGAAATGCATTCTGAATAAGTTCGGTCGCAGATGGACGATCTGATGGACTAGGCGCCATTAATCTTCGTAGTAACGAAGCTTGCTCCGGGAATTCAGCCATCCAAGCTACAGGGAGTTCTTTCTTTTGCTTCAGATCTGAAAGAACTACATGTCTCTCCATTGCTGTTCCAAATGGATGCCACAGTTCAAAAAAAACGATTCCCAAACTGTACATGTCCGCCTGCAAAAACACATGGAAGATCTTTCATTTTGAGAGCTTTAACGAAAGCAAAGAACTGGTAACTAGTTATTTGAAACTCAAACTCACTTTCTCGTCAATCTTTGGCCATCCCTGCTCAATCTCAGGCGCAGTGTAGAAATAGGTGCCAACTTGGCCCGTACCATCAATTGAGACGCTTGGCGCTTCTGATGGAAAAGTCTGTTCCTGATCCAGCTGTTCGCGCTTCAAGAACTTGGCTGCAACATACAGCTGCCATGAGTAAGGCATATGAAAAGAGAAGTATACATCCCACAGAATTGGCAAACCTCAATGAATGTCACAACTTATACACTCAGGCGATTTTCTAGAAAGAAATTAACTTAAATAACATGAGAATCTGAATGTTTATTATGCTTTACATATTCTTTTTGTGGAAGGAGACAAATCCAATGCAACTATAATTGACCCACCTTTCCTATTCAGGGATTCACATGGACTTTCATTTGTGGATTATGTCAAGGAGGATAAAAAAGAGAGATGAAGATCGTACCAAGACCAAAATCACCAATCTTGATATCATTGCGAGCATCAAAAAAGATGTTATTTGGAGTCAAATCACGATGTATGATTCCTTGTCCATGTATGTGTGCTAATCCTTCAACGACTTGACGAAACAAATGCCACGCTAAGTCCTTATCAAAGTAATTATATGATTCAAGGAGTTCACGAAGAGTCCTTCACAACATCAAAAGATCATATATTAATTCACTTAAACAAAATGATACCCACAATAGAACCATTTAGGTAGACTTGATCTGCCTAATATATTTGGTCGTCAACGAAAAGCAAACCTTGGGCAGTATTCCATTTGAATGTATAAATAAGTTGATTCCATCTTGTTTTCAGGTCCACCAATACCAGAAGAGTTATCATCCATATTGCTAAGACTAGAGCTCATTGCGGTCCTCGAACCCAAGCTGCTTTCTCCATAAGAATCCATAACTCCTGTTTCAAACCATGCCTGATAATTTTATAAACAAACAATACCTGTGAGAACATAACTTTAGTGGTCAAAAGACTGGGCTAGTGGAACTATAAGGTCATCTAGTTATAGATCACTAATTTGTCATGAAATGTAAAAAATGCCATGGTCATGAACCTCTGGTAGGGAGATCACCATCCTACTTAAGGTATCAGCTAAATATTAGCCACTTTAAGGTGCTTTCATCCAACATCTCTGATCTTGTAAAATAGTATTTGCATTTAACTACATATGAGTACAGTGTCATTAGTGCTTTCTTTCCGGTTCACACCAAGGGATCAATGTTTATATTAGATATTCATGATACCATCAATGAGGTCCCATAATTGATAATAAGCCCAAATGAGTCATTCTAAAAAGATTGGCCCCTTTAGACTTTAAGAGTTCCAATTTAGTAATGAGTTTTCAGTGTCCGAAATATACATGGCTCCCTCTACTCTATGTGAACTCACTAACAAGATACAGGACCACGAGTATGGCCAACATATTTGGCCCTTGACTCGTCACATAAACTATATTTTGCGCCTTTTGAAAAATCAAATCTGAGGTGTTCTATTTGCTCTTCTGCAACAAATTGGTAGCAAAAGAAAGCCAAGAAGAAACATAGGTGAAGTTGGTCATATGTGTGACAGTGACGCATATCATTTTCAAAACCAGTTATAAAAGTTTGGCTATACTGATGCTGTTGAAAATCATATATCTAGTCAAGTTTTTAATTTAAACTTTTAACCTTGTCAGCCCCACAAAATGCATCAATGATTCCTAGTTTGGTAAATTTAAGGAAAATGGGGAATCAGATCAGTGCAAGCTATGTCTGACATAAATAAGAAAGCTTCATGTCAGGAATAAGAACAAAGATTCAATAATTTTTTCACCTGATAGTAGCGGACTACATGTTGATGCTGCAAACGAGCAAGTGTTGCTACTTCCCTGTCAATATCACAGAAAAAGGTGTTGGAACATACTATAACATCAAAAGTTTGCTGAAGGAATACTAAGAGAAAAGATTAGATACCTTAATATACGATCATCAAGTAGAGGATTTTTGTCCTTAAGGCGAATCTTTTTCACAGCATATTGCCTCCCATCTAATTTATTTTTGCACAGCACAACATACCCAAAGCCGCCATGACCTATGCCCAAACAGATTCATTGATGGATCAATATATAGAAAAAAAAAAAGATTAAGCCTTTAACCAATTAAATGGTCTCAAATACCTCAAGAATCTTTGGATTTTTTAAACACATCAAACATACCCTATTTAACCCAATTTAGGTTCGTATAATCAGCCCCTATGTTTCTACTATCCAATCTAAAGATTAACTGCTTATATTCTGGCCCAGTTTTCTATAATCAAGCATATTCAGATTTACTCACCAAGTGACCGTAGCTCCTCAAAGTCATTAAGATATCGAGAACTTAAATGAGAAGAAGCGTTGTTGTCATTGAAATCCAAAACAGGCTCCCAAAATTGACCAAATTTGGATGCAACCTACACATAAAATCATTATAAGCAGACAGACAGAAGCTAAGTGATCACAGGGACTTCTTTTCAGGGGTAGGGGGAGTGGAAAAGATATGCAGACAGACAGACCATGTGCTGATTGAAAAGATGACCAAGTGCCTCGCTGTAGAGATAAGATGGCTTGGTAACTACATCTCGCACTGATTCGGGAAGGACCTGGACAACATCGCAATTAAAAGAGTAGCTGACATATGCAAGTCTGACACTGACAGAGTATTAGAAATTACATACTCCCATACTGTAGAGCTCTGAAGCTATTTCTGGTAAAGCATCTGCAAGAAGGCTCTTTGCACCACAAGCCAGGCGAAGAAGATGAGCCTATCAGGAAATCAACAGGAAAGAGTATAAGCTTAACACCATGGACGTACTGTCGTTGTCAAAGACAATAAATATGAAAACAAGTAAAAAGAAGAGGCAAAAAATTGGAGATCAAGAAAGAATACCATGATCAGATCTCTTTTCTCAATCTGAGATGTTTGACCATCCTTTAAAGAAGTAGAAGAAGATGATGCTGACAATTCACTTTCTTCGTCATTGTCATCATCAAACCGTCCTTTTCCACCTACGTCAAGAAAAATATCCTGAAAAGGCATCAATGCATGTCAGTATCAGCAAGACTTCATTAGTACCAGTAATTCTGAGCATCCAATTAAAATTGAAAATAGAACAAAAGAAGAGCCACTAATCCAAGTTAAAAATTAATCAACAGTGTAAAAAATCTACAAATAAAGAAGGCTGCTTCATAAAAGCACATCTTTGTAGGCAAATCCATTTTCATGAAGCCCACAATATAGTCCTCTAGTTCAACCTCCATTCCAGTTTATAACAATGACTTACAGGATCCTGGGTACTTGGCTGGCTGATTTATAATGCATCATAATACTAAATGAGCTAAATCTGATATCTAAATTGTGTATAACAAAAGATCGAAAGATTTATCTTATTAATGAACAATTAATATTTTTTTTACAAAGACCTAATTCCTTTTAGGTTCTCTGGAAATTTTGAAAAACATCGAATTCAATCTCTATGAGAAAGATCGTATAAAGATTTAACTGTTGAAGTCCTAGAAGATGTGCTTTTGTAGATGAACAAAAGAAGTATTACATACAAAAATAATATATATAGAACACATGCAATGTAGTAAAGGTATTTATATGGTTTGAGCAATATAAGTTCCTGGAAAAAAAAAGGGATGTTTCTATTTTACTTTTCTGGCCTTGTCACGAATATCAGCCTCCACGTCCAATGATGCTGAGACATTTGAATCTGTGGTGGATACACTCTTGCTCTCATCTTCACTTTCTTCTTCGAGGGTCTCCAACTTTGCAGTATTAGTTTTAGCAGAAGCAAATCTGCTATATTCCCCCAAGACCTTCCCCTTCTGAATGAAGTTCTTTTCAACACCATCATACACTTGCTTTGAAATGGACACTGTCTGAGTACCTCCTAAATTGTTCAACTCACTACTATTGTCGCTTCCAAGACTCAAATGCCATGATTCTCCATAGTCAGAAAACAGATCCACAAAACCATAAACAAAAGGTTCCTTGAGTGGGCTAGCTGTCTCAGATAATCTTGCCACATTGTTCGATAACATCTGACAATTGACATCCCCAGCCAAACGCATAATCTTCCACAAGAAAAAAAAATGAATCATTCTTAGAAAGGGAGCACAAGGACAATGCAGCGAAACAAGGAAGTTGATTTCAAATTCCAAGCAAGAATTAATTAGGTAACTTACAGGCTTGGCTATCTGAGTCACAGGCACAATTTCAGAGAGAAATTCTTGAGCAGCCTCAACCAAATTGAATATCATAACACGTCCTTCTCGAGCCTTAGAATTTGCCTTGGACAAGCAGGAAAAAAATGGGAAATAAATATTCCCTTGGTCCAAGTTAAATAGTCACTTTTAGTAGATGAATAAATCAATGGACCCTATATTGAATTATTTATCTTCCTATTAAAAACTCAGAAGTCCAAACTTATCTTTATGTACTATATTGGTTGAAGTTTGGATATGATGCATTAAATACTACATAAGTTAAAGTTTTTCATAGTATTATTTTCCAAAACAGTTGACTTGTTACCTAATTACAACAGCTACATTAGTTAAGAGTATCATATCCGCATACAAATATACAATTTGAACAATTGCGATTATTTTGATAACCCAGCAAAAGTAAAGCTATGAAAAAACACCTATTGAACCATTACAAACCCATCAATTCAAGGTCAGTATTAACCATCTTTTGACCTATGACCCAAAAGTACCTAACCAGAAACAACGCGAGTTTAAAGGTTGAATGCTGTGCCTAAACCACTTAACAAATTTATTTTCTCCAATGCAATGTAACTCTCAATAAAGAGAGAAAAATATAACTTCTCTAAACACCCATGGAACAAACTAGAACACTTGAAGTTAGTTTGAGTCTATGAGATGGAGTAGCTTAGTTAACTACTATAAACATTCATGGAAAGGAAACTTTCTACATATCGGTGTACTAGTTGGATGCTTCATGGTAGGTTTTATGTGGTTCTTAGACTTCCATTTGGTTCAGTAATCTTTGGAGTTAACATTTATCTTCTGATTTTTACACACATTGGTAATAAAAACCTCTCTGAAAAAGAATGAATCGAGCAATCAAAGTATAAGAGAACAGAATAAATCAATAGCATTGGAGCGAGACTGTCAATTGCTTAGCTTAGCTTGAAAGGGGCTACTTTTCCTCCTAGTTTGAATTCTTCTAAATCATGTTCAGTGACATGAAAGTTGAAAGAAAAAGCCAAACAGTTCAACAAGAACATCAAACGCAAAGAAATTAAAATGGCACCTGATCATATAGTAGAGATAGAAGTCTATCAGCATCATTCTGTGATAAACCTTTCTCTGGACTTATTTGAAGTTTCGGGCATTTGTGAGGATATCCAGATATGCATCTAGATATTGAGAGGGGAAAGCAAGTTTATGCATGAATAAAGGTAAAGAAGATGCAGAAAATAATGACTTCTATGATATGAAACTAACCTCACGAGTAAAATAGCAGATACTTCCTGGTTCTCGAAGCCTGTATCCTTGGAGTAAGGCCTACGGTATGTCATGTAAGAAGTCTAAACCCAATAGGAAAGCAAAGGAAATTGACAGAAGAAGATTCATGAGTCATGACAAGGAAAAACCTTATATTTATAGAAACTTGAGGAGGAGACTCTGAAACTATCTCGCAGTCTTCTTGAAATATTGCACACCTAAAGATTGCAAAGGTAACATTACATAACAAATCAATCATATGAAGAAAAAGGCATATAACATTGCATTTTATCCCATTGATGCACAGAAAGTGGTCAGCAACATGCCAACGTGAACTTTTATGATAAATTTGAGTCCAGATATAACTATAATTATAGACATTTCATAGTATCTCAAGTCACTTGACCTCCTTCAGATAACTAAAAACTAAGACTCTTAAGTCTCTAACAGGGAGCAAAAAATGGGTTACTGCCTGAAATTAACTAATGTTACACCCTCAATTCCTTACCACCTTGAAATTCTCTCAATATTCTACAATTTTATCAAGCATCCTACAAAAAAAAAACATCCACCATGCATATAGGGATGAAAGAAATTGCATTGCACTGCACCAATCCCTTTGAAATTAAAGCCTAAGAATAAAAGAATACCTATACTTCTTAAGATCAGCTAAACAATAAGATCAAGCAATTCAAACAAACAAAAGGTATAGAAGGGGAAATTGAGTGGCATACAGAGCGGTGAATTCTTCCGTGATAATCTCATTGTAATCGGATAACTGAGAAGAGTGGTGGTCCTTTGTAGCCCCTCTTGCTTTGTTTTTCCGCTTCTTCTTCTTCGCACTTTGCCCCATTCCTTTCCAGATTACATCAACACAAAAACCATTTACACGAGGAGAAGGAACAGAATTTGGGATTACAACTTCAATTTCATAAATATTCGCTATTGCCTATTGGGATTGGCTTTCGGAGCAAGACACCAAACAATCGAGATGAGAAAAAAAGGAAGAGAGGGAGATTCACCAACGGCGGCCTGTATTTGACTCTGTTCTTTGGATGTTTGAGTTTGAGTTCCAAGTTCCAATGCCTGATAATAAAAAAATGAAAAAGATGAACGAATATATTTTGTCAATAGGTCTGAAATTAACAAACAAAAAAAGGGTATAATATGGTTCCTATATTATTAAGTTACCATTAATAATACATAATACTACTCCGTATTTTTCATTAGTTTACTGAAGCACATAGAAAAATGAGTATTTCTTGGGCATTTTTGCAAAGTTATGCATGATATTTGATAGTTCTATGGTTAGAATCCGAAAAAATACTATTTTTTGCCTAGAGAGATTTAAGTTATTATTTAGGGAAGAACATTTGCAAAAATATTATTTTTAATAAGATTAACAAGGAGAAGCTTTATTTCTACCCAAAGATTAAGAGAAGTTTATATAAAATATATAATTTTTACTGATGTAATACTAATATGATATTAATTGTGCTTAAAATATTTAAAAAATAAATGTTAAATATTGGGGGAATTAGTTGTGAGGCGCGTTCAAATATTATGTGTGTTGCCTTTAATCAATGAAATAATAAATATTAAGGCACCTCTATTGGTAGAAAATTGTGAGATCATGAGCTGTAAAAAAATATTTCACATGCACATATGGTAACAAACAATGTTTGAGTATAAAAAGTATATGTTTCATCTACTGATAAAACTATTAAAGAGTGAGTGTCATACGTCTCGCGGTCGTTACTTGCGCTTAGATAAACGATCGGGATTTATTGGACAAATGTCGCCTCAAGGTAGATAGATACCATTTGTGAGATATTATCTCATGGTGTATTACCTTGCAAAATGTCATACAAAAACTCGAGATCGGTCAAAAATATTATAATCATTATACGTATTCAGTACAATGTTGAAAATAAGATTATGAGAAGTCAAAAGTTTTGGTTATGATTCTTAATTAACTCGAAAAAAATTGTACGCTACTATGGTTCTTAATTAACTTGACCATAAATAAGATTTAGTTTTTGACACTATTAACTTAATTTTCATTTTATTGAGTCGGTATGATATGTCAAAAGATTTGATTATACTATAAAAAAAAACATATCTGATAAAATCAAATATTAAGAAACATGATATCTACAACGTATACTTCCCAAATAAACTAAAACTTATATCAATATTCATGCATTTTAAATTAATATTTATTTTCTCATAACAATATCTAAATAAAAATTCATTTCTGTTATTTCATTTTTTCTAGATTTAAAATTCAAATATCTCAAAAATTGTAACTAATTTGCTATACCTTTATATTTTTAGATTTACAAGGTTACTCATTTATATTACTGATTTGAAGCATTAATGTCTAATCTACTATATAAAATGAAAGGAAAACCTAGCTAAGATCAATTATCGTTTTGACATTGCACTACGTCATTTATTGTCACATGTCTATTTTACATCGTCTCATATGAATATTTTATTTTCTATTATTAATACTGTATAAAATATTTTAAATATGATCGTGATTTCTTTTTCAACTTATTGCTTATTCACATTTGATCTTGATTTTTATATTAGATAGAATATATTATGTATATTTTGAATATTCTCTTTAGATTTCTATTTAATTAGTAACATCTTATTTAAATTTCCTTTCAATTCATTTATTTTTAGGTATAGGACTTTTTTTTTTGATAAAGTAAGAATTCAAGAATCCAGAACAACCAAATCTGGAAACTCGAGAGGCCGAACAAACGGTGTCGGAACACCCGACAAAGCAAACAACCAAAGAACGACAAAAAACACAACAACAAAGAACAAAAAAAAACACAATAAAAGATAAAAGTACAGACACAACCGAACAAGCAAACCAAGAAGGCTTCATCTACGAGAAAGGCTTCAAACAGGGATTGGAAACCACCAACAAGTCGTTTGAAGCAGCCAGAAAGAAGAAATAAGACACAATCTGGAGGCATTTCGTCAGTAGAAACCACCAGGGATCACACGATCACTATTTTATCTCGAACCGAAACAACAATCTTCGATCAAACCTAAAGGACACCTGCAACAACAATGATTGTAACAAACCAAATTTTCAAACCAAGGGACGAGGGTTGCTCGTAGGACGCAACAAAGGCCATAATCTCGAGGGGGAGCTTGCACACAACAAGATCAGAACCACAAGAGGGACCAAGAGCTTCACGGCGGGGGACAGGGGAGGGAGGTGGGCAGCGGAAAAGGAGGGGAGAAAGAGGAAGACAAAGAGGAAGGCGGGGGAGGCGGCAGCCAGAGATGGAGGGCTTCCATGGGACGGGGTGGTGTCGGCAGAGGAGGGGAGGCGGCGGCGTGGTGGCGAGTGGAGTCGGGAGCAGAAATCCGGCACAAACAAGCACCGGCAGGAGAAGGAGGCGGGAGGGGGGGGGGGGTCGCCGACATCTTCCCGGCGAAGGCCCAGATCTTCTTCAACGGGTGCCGGTGAGGCGGTGCGGATATCGATGGGCTCGAATGCCGGTGGGCCGGAGGATATGAAATTCCTGGGAGTGATCGGAGTCGGCGGGGGCGGCGCGGATCGGGGGCTCGGTTGGAGCGGCGGGCCAAGCTCGGTCGGAGCAGCGGTGAGGCGGTGAGTGTTGATATCGCGGGTGCCGATGAGGCGGGGCCGGTGAGGCGGTGGCTCGTCGGAGGGCTGTGGCCAAGGGTTGCCTAGGGCCGACTCTCTTGAAGGGAGCGTTTTTTCTTTTATGAAAATTATAGCGGATGACTTTTTATCCAAAACTGAACTTTGTTTCCATTTTTCAGTGTGTTGTTAACTGTTTTTTAGGTATAGGACTTGATTCAACATATTACGTATGTATGAAGTTACGTTAATCTTTGTTAATAATTATTAATAGATATTTCTGTATATTATCATACTTATCTTAATTTTATTTACATTGTCACTAATTATATTTATTTTTTAAATATAAAATCGATATATTTTTATATTATTTTAAAATATCAATTTTACTCAAGTCACATGCACAACAATAGCTATTAAAGTAATTATTTGTTTTGCCAACATGATTATAGCATTTATACAATATTTATGCAATGATTAAGTTAAGAAAATACACAAAAATATATATTTTCTATAATTTCATACATCTTGTAATAAAAATTTACTAATTTATAGCAACTGTTATATGGATTTGACTATATGTATCCATGTCTCAGTTGTACAAATTCGAAAAATGAACAGTCTACTTTTATAACTTTATTATAAGAGTGAAAAAGTGACCAACTATTTAGAACAACGATTTTTCTAACCTATGTCCTAAGGGCATACGTTAAAATCCCATATGTAAAATTTTTTAATTAAGTGTTAACTTTTTAAGATATTTTTTTTTAAAAATAAATTCACCTTTCCTTCTTTATGGTTTATATTCCTTAATATAAATTCTTAACCTATGCCATATTAGAAAAACCGTTAAAACAATACGTGTGCCTCAGATGTATGAAACTTTCGATGTTTAGGAACATCCAAACACACCCTAATACTATAGTATACATTTGAACTTCCAGTACTAATTTCTTTTTACAAAACAAACGGATTAAACAAGATGATCAGTAATGTGGAAGACGGGGAAAGAGACTTTCGTAGTCAAATGTGGTGACAAGAAAAAGATGTTTGAAATGATGTGAGGTATATCAACTTCACTTGTATCCTCCAATTCAAATCTGCAAAAGCAAGAGAAATAGACACAACAATCTAAAAGCAGATAAAACTCTATTTTTTGGGGGCATCAGATGTTATCCAAAAGAGATACAAATAAGTCATTCCAGGTATCAGTAAGCCCAGGTAAGCACCAATGCATGCAATCGTCGTGCTTCTTTCCTCCCGCTCCAGCAGGATGAGCATCTGCTCTGAACTCGCTCATCTTTGTTATATTCAAAATGTGGAAACTTGAGCCTTTGAGGGCTCTGTTTAAATGCCCATTCACAAGGCGGGTCTCCACATTCGTTCCATTGTGCTCTAGAGAGAATAGTTCTTCCACCTGGAGCATTTCGCAGGAATACCATTGCTAATCAGAAAGGGGAGAACAAGACAATCTCTGTTCTATGATTGCAAATTATTGGATTATCTTGACTTTGACTACCCATATTTGCTCTTACTGTTTTCATAGATCGACCTTATCTAATCCTAATTTCCTAATACGGGTTGGAGCTGTTCAAGCAACATTGGCCATCTATAACAAGTTAACGATATTATATATGATAGAAAGGACGAACAAAGAAGTTTAGGTGACTCAAATAAATAAGCAAAGCTATGGCTCAGCAAGCAAAATCATGCCTATCAAAGTATTTATATTATAGAAGAGAAAATTTTGAAATGTCAGCTGAATAATTTGCATATATAGGTGTAGGCCTAAGCTTTAGTTCAGGAATTCCTCCAATGACAAGTCGTTCCCCTCTCTCCTACTTTATCGTCCTACTACATTGTTGTATCAAACTTAACCAGTTCATCCAATTTGATTTTTGCAGCCTCACAAAAATACAGATTTTTCTTAAAAAAAATACCCGAGTGACTAAAAAAGAGTATGGATATTCATGCTCTTAGATCCAAAAAATGATCACCCTTCTGACGCATTACTATTTATTATTCAGGATTATTTAGAGTCCTTGGGACAACATGGATATATCAAGATTATTAAAAAAGTTAAATAGACAAATTCATCAGTTCCTAAATAAATTTTTATGCCAAGGATATACTCCTTCCGTCCCTGAAAGTTTGTCCCATGGGAAGAGGGCACATTTGTCGATGCACATTTTATATCGTTAATATCTCTAATTACATATTAATAAAAATTATAATTTTTTGATATTATCAAAGTACTCGTTGAGACGAATCAAACAAGACCCCACATGCCTATGTTTTTTCTTATATATTGGAAGAAATCTTGAAGATTCTCTTTAACTGTAAATAGTGTCAAGATTGGCCATGGGACAAACTTTCAGGGACGGAGGGAGTAGAAAAAAACAACGGAAGATTCCAAGTTCACACAATAGTAATGCTATTACAGTAGAGCGCCTATGACTTACTTGCTCAATCCCAATAGGCTGCAAGCGGTTACAAGATCCACCTTCATTCCATTCACCTCCTTCAAAATGTCTGGGAGATTGCGTGCGAAATATCTTTATTCCACCGGGTCGCATTCTATTCTCCACATAAGAACTCTGGAAGTAACATGTATTGACACATGATACATGATCTTTAGCTAAAATTAAGCTGTCTAATTTTCCAGCAGAAAAAACTTTACATGCCAACTACCCTAATAAATCTGATCGCCCTATTAATCTATTTGACTACATAAAGATATCAAGAGAAGAATGGTTTGGCTTACCATGCGTTTCAAAACCAAATCAAGGCCAACATCTGGAGATATTGGAGGCAATAAAGGCACTCCATCGTTGAAGAACAGCATAGGTGATTTTACTGGGTCAAACTTTGCAGGAGCCCACCACCTGATAAAACAAGAAAGGAAACAGTTAAATGACAGCACAAGGCCAACATGGTATGCTTAGATTAGAAGTATATAAACGATAGAGCATTCCTATAATATATGGTGGTATAGATTTTATGGAGAACACTAACAAGGAAATGAAGCTCCATTTTCAGCACATCCCTTTTTCCCTAATTTCCAACCCCACCTCCACCCCCAAGAAAAAATAACCCCTGCAAACCCATTCACCAGAGAAAACGGTAATGTTCATCACGGAAAATGAAAATGTTCCAAGAACAAGGGAGTTAGGATTACAATGGAAAGATACAATGATAAGGATATGCTTCAATAATGACAAAATAGAAGATGAAAAAGACACCTTCGGTCAGACAAACAACTTTCAGCAATTATGGCCTTTATAAGCATCATTAATAAGGAAACCAAAAATACATTGACAATGCAACAGGAGCCATAATAAAGCAATCAAGTAGAAAAAATTGAATATGGAAACATATTTTACCAGTGTCCAGTATTAAAAATAATAATATCATGGAAGCCAGGTGCATCTACCCACGTACTGTCAGGAACATCAACATCAACTCGATAGCCTTCTTTGTATCCAAGAGATTCTAGAACACCACCTTTAGGATTTGCTGACCACCTACATCAAGGAAAACAATGTATCATCTATGAGCACACAAAAAGAGTACGGGTCCTAACTGGAAATCACATGCAGAACCAAAGAAATGAAAGAACATCGTGAAACTTCCTGATCGTATTGGTTGTTTTAAAATAGAAAATGATCCAACTATGCTTTACCCCAGATGTATGCATGGAATGTCGACTATGGTATTTGGAAAAGGTTGGCAGTTACTATATAGTTTAAAAGCTCACGCTGACATTATTCATAAACATTTAAAGAACAAAGGAAACAAAGATTTCCAACACTAATGCATATGGATAACATCTCCAAAGCTCCACATATTGTATGAACTTTTGTTCATCTAAGGATAACAAAGGAAAAGCATATACAATTTATTTTCCATGAAAACTTGACACCAAAAGTTGAAACAAAGAAAAGCTTCATGAAGACAATTTGACAATATACACAACGGACTGACGCAGAAGATGCCTACCTACCATATCTTGCTAACAAGTTCGTTCGATGATAAGCAATGGTAAGATTATACTGAAGAAAGGTGAAGCCACGATCAGCCTTGGCAGGACGCCACTTCTTAATGTCATTCGATTTTTGCTTTAGAGTGCAAAAGAGTGAAACAAACATATTACGGTTTAGTGAATCGCCAACAAACCCTGCACTGTAAAAAAGTATAAGATTCACATATGAGCATTTATTATGTCTCAAACTTTTGCCTTGTAAGAAAACAAATGTGCAATAAAAATATCATGCATCATATTTACTTCACTTTTCTTTTCTTTTTAATGATAGAGTACTTAGATATTAGCAGTAATCTCAGGCAATTAGAATTACTGCATTCGTATAAGAACATCTACTGTGCCAGCAATATTTGACTTGTTTACAATTTGGATGATGTGATGAATTTTGGTTTGTAGGATCAGATGGTCCTACGATTTAGATCACAATTTAAGTAAATATGAAGTTACTGAAGAAAGAGCCCTACAGTATAGATTGACTGAACAATCTAAACGATGAATAGCTTATGATTGCAATTTTTAATGTTATATCGTGTCAGTAGAAAATGTACACTACTTAAAAGAGCTGCCTTGTAGCATCAAAGTGTTTTCCATTAAATTTTCTTTGTCCAGAAACATTTTGGCATCATCTCCAGCCATCCTAACAGAGTTCCAAAGGAAGAATCAACGGGCAATAAAATCAGACAAAGTAAATGAAATTTTAGCATCCACAACAAACAACATGGTGAAGAATCGCGATTTGGCTTTAATTGCACTCATCCTTGATAGCAAGGACACAAACATTTGCTATTTTGAGATTAACTTGAGCATTTTGTTCTTTCGAGATATTCCAATCATAAACTACTAAGCTTGTTACCTTTTAATCCACACCTGTAACTACTTGAACAATTACAAAGCCATTAAACCAATCCTAGGAAGAAGGCCTTCGCAGAATAGTTGAACATGTAGAAATCTTACAGCACTGAGAGAAGGAATGAGAGAGAGAGTAGACCTATGCTGGTATCCCGATGCCGTTCAAGAAAGCGAACAGGATCAAATACAGGGAGATCACACTGCTTAGGCTTCCATCTCCACTTGCTAATCTCCACGCCATTGGCTTTCTTATTCAAGATACAGTTCCATCCCTTGAAGATCTCTTTACAAGTGTGATCGTAACGCTTCCCAGACGCGTGCCGGGGATTGTAAACCCAATCTCCATCGGAGAGATCGCAAGGGCTGTTAAAGCCCTCCGATTGTCGAAATCCTAGGGTTTGGGGAGGAGAGAAATCGGCGGAGCTGGTGGCGGTTGGAGAAGACTGGAAGATAGAGAAAGCGAAGAGGAGGAGCACCACGGAGATGCAGAGGAGAGAGAGGAAAGAGGTGAGAGGAAGGGAGAAAATGCTTGACGGTTGCTTCTCTCTAGCTGCCATGTGCGAACTGCAATCTGTTAGATCGGAGCAACGAGAGTCTGGAAATTGCGAGATCTGAGCTTTGCCTTTGAATAGGTTCGTCGGTTCGGATGGTGTGTCCAAGAATAACTATAAAACCGAATTGGAAAATTGGTAAAGCATTTTGGTTAACCGGATATACCTCCGACTCCCGATTCTCTCCCCGCCGGGGCGGACTCACGTATGGACTAAATATATAGATTTTATTATTTTTTTAACTTCACAGAAAAATCTTTCTTTCACAATTTCACTCCGCCGCCTTCTATTTCTCCCTCTCCATCCTCCAGTCTCCACGGACCACGACGGCACGACCAGATTCACGAAGGTCAGACACTCAGACTGGACACCGGGCCTCCGGCGATCTCCATTCTCCACGCGAGTCCGCCAGGACCGCCGCGCCGACGAAGCCACGAACCAGGGCGAGCGAGCAGCCGACTGAGACGAGGCGAGATTGATTTTTTCATCTGGACTGAAGGTAATTGTTTCAACTTCCAGATCTTGCTGGTGTTTATGCGTTTTCGTGTTCTAGATTGAGATTTTTGAGATTCAATTTTTTGTATTTTTGGGAGATGCAATTTCCGTGTTTATGCTGCCCTGCTGGTGTTTGCTTGAGTTTTAAGGAGTGCTGCCTGTATTCTTTGGCACCGGTATTTTATTTAACAGATTCTCAGTCATTGAAGTTGTTATGTCTCCTCTTCAGTTGCATATTGGTTAATTAGGATTGTCGAATGCTGTCCAAAGGCGTGACTTTAGAGGTTGCTAGAGTTGGGGATGAATGCGTGGCTTCTGAATTCTCTTCACTGGCGCTACAGTTGTCATATATGAATGTTCTTTAATTCGAGTTTGAGCAGCTGTTGCAGAAACCAATTGTCTACGTTCACAATAGGCTACACAAATGGATTGATTTTGAATTTCGTTGTACTGGAAAGGTTTCCATCCACAAATTGGTGAATGTTTATCCTTAATGTTCTAAAGTAAGGCATAATGAAGTGGAAATGTTTAAAAAGAAATTAGACCATCAAAACCCTAAAAATGTCATCCCTCTCTCCCAATTCTCTGTCTCTCTTCAGAGTTCAGAGTCTTCTTACATCTCATGTGCTATGAAATCTGTGATGGCTGGTTTCCTTTCTCTATTTTTGCTTTGTGTGTGGTTCAATTTGATTATTCCTAACGTTGCGTTGCAGTGGTTGGTTTTAAATGAAAGGCTTGTCATATCATTGCAACCGAACACTTGAGAAATGTATGAACAAGTGGGAATGATGTACTAAATGCTTATCAAATAGGATGATTTGTACTTTTGTAGCTACAAAATTAGAATTTTATGTATGATTTGCTGAACTATCTTTTTTTATTATCTTTTTCAGTGCCAGATTAAGCTAAATTGGGTCAGAGCAAGGTTAACCAGTGAAACTTATTGGGAACAGCTTCAGTGCAGGTCTTCATGGCAGAACCATCAGTTTTTCATTCAATGATGATTGGTCTTCGTGAAAGTTGCAGGTTAGAAGCTAGTTTTTCTTATGGCTGCAGAAAGTGTAAGATGACTAGCATTTTGATTCAGTGCCTTTGGATGGAATTGTAAGGTATTATACTGGTTATCCGAAAGACTTAGGACAATCCCGTGTTATTCATTTTACTTCTGAGCGCGAATTTGTCCAGCTTCTTCACCAAGGATATCCTGTAGTAGTTGCTTTCACCATAAGGTAACATAAGGTGTATCTTCTGTTGTATATTTGCATTAAATTTTCCTTTTCTCCATTGTTTCTAAATTGGAGTGACCCCTTTGTACTGACATGATTGTTTGAAATGTAGAGGTAACTACACACAACATCTGGATAAGGTACTAGAGGAAGCTGCAGCAGAATTTTATCCTGATGTGAAATTTATGCGAGTATGTTATGCTGTTGTAATTATATTTTATAGTTTTCTATTAACTTTTGCTATAGTATTGACCCTTTCTTCCACTAGAAGGTCAAATGTCCTTATCTACACCTATTTTGAGATGGAATTATATCTTACATCAAGGATTTTTCTGCCCTTCAGGTTTGAATGACACTTTTTCCTTTCCAGGTTGAGTGCCCAAAGTATCCCGGGTTCTGTATAACTCGCCAACAGAAGGAGTATCCGTTTGTTGAAATATTTCACAGTCCACAACAAGTATGTATATATATTTTGTATTCTTCCATCTATATCATGCTTT
Source organism: Rheum nobile (assembly GCA_027886185.1). Lineage (NCBI taxonomy): Eukaryota > Viridiplantae > Streptophyta > Magnoliopsida > Caryophyllales > Polygonaceae > Rheum > Rheum nobile. Next base: position 3,711,719 of record WOAB01000056.1, read on the forward strand.
TTCTTATCCAACTGTTATAAGTTGAGGACGGAGATTCAACAACTATTCAAGGAAGCTGATTTCTGACTATCTGATGTTGTGCTTTAAAAGAAAGGCACGGAAGTGATGATTAGGGGATCACCTTCTTTGGAATTGTGTGATAATTTTATTTGTCTTTCATTGGAGAAAGAAATGGCTTGCCCAAGCATGGATCTCTTGAAATAAGCTTTGTCAACTACTAATAAGCTTTGTCAAGCACTACTTAAATATTGGATATCATATTTGTGCCCTCAAATAGACGGACCTATTATTGTATCATCAATATGCAAGCTTGTGGTTGTATAAATGTCGCCGAGAACTTAACCTTGAAAAAGTATGTTGCGAAGATTTGGAATTCGTCAGCAGCTGCCTTGTGGATGATTAATTGATGCATGTTTTGACCAAGTAATTTTTAACTAGTTTGCACGGTTGCACCATTTTTTTCTTCCTAACCATATCTTCTTTCTCCATGGGAGCAGGCAGCAACTCCTGGAAATCTTGCTGACCAAAATACTACAAAATACTCCGTGAAGCTTCTACCGGTATGCATCTCGCCCTTACTACCTAGTTTGTTTCACTATCAATGCAATACTGTAAGAACCATGGTAAAATTACAAATGAGATAATGTCATATTTGATAGAGAATGCCTCTGTAAAGAGTCCCTGTAGAATGGGTTCTTAGAGATTGATTTATTTGAAGTCGGACACTTTTGCTATGCTGTGGGAACTGGGGACAAATAATTGATTGGTGATTACTGATATATGATTGTTATAATGCTTAATGGCGTATATTATTGTATTCCTATTATATGGGTATTTGGGTTATCAGCTTGGCCAGTTGTCTTCTATTAAGGGATCCTCTCAGAAATGCTGTCTTGACTAGGTTATGGTAGTTGTTGAAATGTGTCATTTAAATTGTTGACTGACACAAGATCACTAACAAATATAAGTTGAAATCTGGAGAAGCTCAGATCTAATCTGTCCTCTTTTCCTTTGTTTTTTAATGTGATGCCTTATTACTTCGTCCTAGCACGAGTTTGCTCGATCTTGATTGTCATGACAGATTGATTTTGCAAATTAAGTTTCACTTGAAATGAATGGTTGATATGCTGTGTACAAACTATGCTTTCTTAAGAGTGTAATGCTTAGAGGCTTAAGTAAATCAACTAGGACATTTCATCTAAATAGAATTCTTATGTATTTTTTGTACATTAGCATGGAATCTTTGCTTCTGTTTTTATTGATTAGCATTTGTTTGATGAACCTTTTTATTCTTCCTCTTCAGTTCAACTATGACCTCAGCACGTACGGTTTCAGAGAGTTCTTCAAGCGCTACGGAGTGCAAACATCAAGTAAAGAAAATCCTTAGCGAAAACTGAAATTATATGAAATTCATCTGCAATGCCTTCAGTTGTACTGCATCACAGGCTGCAAGAAGTATGTCCTTTTTTACTAGACAAAGTTGCATAGCAAAAGCACTACTAGATATAGACATGATGGTAGGATCTTAATAATGTCTTTGTTACCGTTTTATGGTATTTTTGAGCAGTGATTGGAACTGTTAAGGGTTTAGCTCGTATGGATGAAATACATGTACGCTTTGGCCTGTTTACAGTTAAGGCATTATTACAAGTTACACTATAGTTTCAACACGTATGTCGGTTTTTACTTCTCCTTGGAGACAAAATACTACATCATCCCCTTTATATTTATCATTTTATAAATTTATTAATTTCGATTAAAAGAAGTTTAGTGGTCGGAGCTTATCCCTTATCAATGATAGCTAGCGATGGTCTCACCGGCCTCCTGCCGCCGCCGCTGCACCCTGGTCTCACCGGCCTCACTCTCCTTTTGGATCAGATCCACCCAAACCTTATCCCCTACAATCCTAATCCGTCAAACCCTCACAAAGGCGATGAATCTCCAACGGGACGAATCGCTTCCAGAAGAAACGCCTCCAGACGCGATGGTTCTCCTCAGGTTGCTGCCTTTCTTGGCTTTCTGGGGGTTCCTATTCCAGGCGAAACTCTCAAAAGATGGTCCCTCGCTTGCTTCTGAGCCTGGGTGATTGGGTGGCGGTGGAATCTCGCCGGCCACGGCGCTACTCGCCGTCTTCCACCGGGGTGCGGGGCGTCGGTGTTGTCGACAGAGCGTTGCTTCTGTCCCTTGGGGGAGCGGTCTCACCCGCTTTGGAGTCATCGTCTTTTACTCGTCGCCCGCTGTGAGAGCTTTCCCGATCCGCTTCGAGGTTTGTCTCCTAGATCTCTGGCTTTGGATCTCAGGTATCTGTCTAATCTCAGATCTAGAGGTACTCGTTATCTTCTCCTTTCTTCCTTTCGTGTCCCTGTTTCTTTTAGCCTCTATTGCTTACTTTTACTTGACATTAATCTGGCTCATTTTAATCCCCTGAGCCAGTTTTTTTTTGTCTAGTTTCTTGTTATCCTTACTCTCGTACAATGAATCTTTGAACTTTGTGTTACATCTGAAGTATTTTATCTCCATCAACATTTATTTATTGCGTGGTGATACTTTAGTTTCTGTGATGTTGCATTTTTTGCCTTTTACTGAAGGATTTCACATCCAACAGTATGAAGATCATCCTCCCTTGTTGAATCTTTATTTTCGCTTGATCCCTGACCAACTGAACAATCGGACTGGGAGATTTAAATCTCGTATTTATGATCTCTTGGGTCCTTACAATCTCTTAACCAATATTGTTGGTTTGGTTAGATCTAATCTTGTGTATCTTTTTAGATACCTTTCTGAACCTCCTTTTGTCTCCTATTTTATCTCTGAAATTATTAACATGTGCCCTGCATGTTTGTTTGGATCTTCTATGTTTAATGTTGTTTGATCCGACAAGTATGTTTGTTTTGAGCTTATACTCTCCTTGGGTATTACGATCCATTACCACTTTGATCCGTGCTTGAATGCTTTGATATATTTTTCAGTCTTTTTGTACTGGTATGGGTATTACCTTGACTGTTGGAAACCTCTTGTCTGCTTGGTCCTTTCTGTGTTGACAATTATGATTTCTAGCAGGTTTTTGGTTTTTAAAACCTACAATTGGCTTATCAGCTTTTTTGAGGTGGTTTTCTACTCCTCTCTGAACACTAATCTTCATATATTTGCTCATAATTACTTGAATTTTCTGATCTGCTTCCAGGATTTCATGTGCTACTTCATCTCACAAACAAAGATCTCGGACAATGGAGTTTATCATCAACATGCCTACAAGCTTTTATGGAGATTTAACTCCACTAAAAATCAGTCTCTGAACCCTATGTGTGCTTTATACAATTCTGTAACTATGTATGATGTTTATCGGATCAAAAATTGTCATATTCTGGCCTCTTATATCTGGAGTCCTTTTAGGATACACCAGCAACCAGAAATTACCAATTGTAAATCTAGAGTCCTTTTTGGATACACCAGCAACAAAGAATTTTTGTGGAACAATTAAAACAATTTTACATGAATACCAAGATTATCATGGACATTCTTATCTTGAAATTACCAATGTTACATGAAATTAGGCACAACACTGAACAAGTTCAAATAAAGGAAGTTTTGGTGTTTGACACCTTTTCCAGGAAATTAATTATCTCTTGCAGACTATGCATTTCCTGGAATCCTGAAAACTCCAAATATGAAGGCGAAACTCTGCATAATACTAAACTAGTCCGAATACAGGAAAAAACTGTGCATGCCAGAATGTCAAAAACATGTGTACACATGTCTCGTTACACTGGTTTCCAAGTTGCTAGGCTTGCCTTACACCAATGGGAATCCTCAATCAAGAACAATCGAAAACATATCCTCTCTAGGGAGAACAAAAATCTTATGTCTTTTAAATCTCTCATGCCTACGGAAAAAATAACAAACAAAAACGACAATAAGCCCCCTAACTGTCTTACGATATGGGGCAACAACACATTCAGGTTTTTGTGAAGATCACAACCTGGAATTGTCACGGAATCGGAAAGAAAACATTTTGGATGAATGTTGAGTCTTTCTGCAAAATCGAACGAATACAACTTCTTGCACTTTTTGAAACAAGAACAAACAAAGAACCAAATGAAAAAGATTGGAAAAAAGCAGGGTTTGATTAATTCTACTGTGTCCCTGCTACAGGTTTTGCAGGAGGCATTTGCGTAATGTGGAAGACCTACCAACTTACAAACGAAATCCTTGAAATTGAACAACTTGAAACAATATTTATTAGTATTAAGTATACAAACTTGCTCACGAACAAAAAACTTATGCTAATCCTTACTTACGCCCCCCAAATGAATCTGCAAAAACTGTGTTCTGGAACGAATTTATCTCCTACATTAAAAATTGTTCTCTTCCATGTATTATTATGGGAGATCTGAACGAAATTCAAAACCCTTTTGAAAAATTAGGCGGGATTATACCGCCAATATCAAAATTTGCTAGACTCCGTCATTTTAAAAATGAATGCGAACTCTTGGATACTCCTTTCCAGGGAAATTCCTATACCTGGCGAAAGAACATCACAGATATAGAAAACACCCATGAAAAACTGGATAGGGTTCTTATCCACCACCAGATCCTTCAATGGTATCCCGATATCTGTACTAAGCATTATGCTTTTTCCAGCTCAGACCATTGCCCAATCTCCATCAAGCTAGATTCAGCTGTGCCTTTTAAAAACCAGTCGTTTAAATTTGAAAAAAATTGGATGACTAGAAAGGATTTTAAAAACGTGGTAAAACAAGCATGGAGAACTAACTACCATGGATCTAGATTGTACAATCTGGTATCCAAAACAAAACTACTCAAAAAATATGCTAAGATCGGGAACAAAAGCACCTTCGGAAATGTCTTCACACAATTACAAACTATAGAAAAATAACTTTCTAAAATCCAAACTGAGATCTGTAATCACCCTACAAATGACCTCATTAAAAAACAAACTAGAATCATAGAAAAAAAGGAAAAACTTATGTGTTTCCAGAAAATTTATTGGAACCAAAAAGCTAAGGTAAAACACATCAAATATAGTGACACACATGCTAGCTATTTTCATAAAATAGCAAGTGAAAAAAGAAACAGAAAAATTATAAAAGAAATCAAAACACAAGAAGGCACAAGCATCACTGGTGAAGAAAACATCAGAAATGAAATCAGAAATGATTTCATCAAAAGATTCAGAAGTGAGGATATAAACCAGAGACTGTTCCAGGAAAACCTTGAATTAATCCAACCTGAAATCTCTTCAGAGGATAATCTGGAATTAATAAAAAATGTATCTAACGAAGAAATTAAAAAGGCGGTCTTTAACATTGGCTCGGATAAATCTCCGGGGCCGGATGGCATGACAGTAGAATTTTACTAAAAATATTGGGACATTGTAGGCCCCTCTGTGACCCAAGCAGTTAAAAGTTTTTTCCTTTCTGGGAAACTGCTTAAACAAATAAATCACACATTCATATCCTTAATCCCGAAATGTGACAATCCTAACTCTACAAATCACTATAGACCCATAAGTCTGTGTTCTACCATTTATAAGATCATCTCGAAAATTATAACAACTAGACTCAAAGAAACCATGGAAAAATTGATATACCCCATTCAGGGTGCCTTTGTTGCTAACAAAGCCATTCAAGATAATATCTTGATTGCACATGAAATCTTCCATTCTTTTAAATCGAAAAAAAGAACTGAATGATTTATTGCCTTAAAACTAGACATGGAAAAAGCTTATGATGGAATCGAATGGGATTTCATTATAAAAATAATGGAAAAGTATGGATTCCATGAAAAATTTATCAACTGGATAAAAGAATGCATTACAACGGTATCTTTCTCGGTACTTGTTAACAATGGACCCACATAAATATTCAAACCCTCAAGAGGACTTCGACAAGGAGACCCCCTCTCGCTCTTCCTGTTTATTTTAGGATCTGAAATCCTTGCTAGAAAACTCCAAAAAACATCAGATCGACCTCGAAATCCCCTAGGATTTCAATTCAATCAGCAGGGAACATGAATCCCGTTTCTGGCCTTTGCGGATGACATTGTGATATTCTCAAAAGCTAAACAGGAAAACTGTAAAGAAATCAAAGTTATCATTGATGACTACTGCAAGATCTCAGGACAAAAGGTAAATTTCCATAAATCGGCATTTCAAGTTACAAAAAAGGTCACCAACCAAAAGAAATTAGCTATACAAGACATTCTCACAATCAAAAATATGATCTCTCTCGAAAAATACATGGGTTGCCCTATCATCAATGGTAGAGTTAACTCGAACACCTTTGCTGACCTTTTAGTTAGCACCCAACAACAATTATCTAAATGGAAAGCAAATTCCCTTTCCCAAGCAGGAAGAACAACACTTATAAAAACCAACCTGACTTCAAGACTCAATTATCTTATGTAAAGTTTCATGTTACCTACACACACACAATGAACTTGATAAGCTAAACAAATCCTTTTTTTGGAATAAGGACAACTCCTATAAACCTCTTATAGGTTGGGAAAAAAATTGTAAACCAACTCATCAAGGAGGTCTTGGCTTGAGAAAAGCTAAAGACATGAACAAAGCTCTTCAATTCAAATTACTATGGAAAATCCTATCCGAACCAAACAACTTCTGGGTTAGAGTTATTATGGATAAATATCTGAAAACACAACATATACTTCACTATGAGAAAAAAAGAAACTGCTCCTGGCAATGGTCCAAAATGATTGAACTTATGCCTGAGTTCAAATCTGGACTAATTTGGCAAGTTGGTAATGGAAAAACTATCAAATTTTGGACGGATAACTGTGCTCTGAACACCCCCTTATGTGATAACATAAACCCACAATCAATCCTAAATAAGGATGCCCTGGTAGCTGATTTTATGCTGCCAAATAAAACCTGGAATAAGGACTTATTTGAACAATACTTACCAAACGATTTAACCAAAAAATTAACCTCAATCCCAATACCTTTAAATGAGATCCATGATAGAATGTACTGGAAAACGAGCAAAAACGACTGATTTTCTACTAATTCTGCTATGGAACTAATCAACAAAAATAAAAGTTATACTGCCTATGATTCCTCTTGGATCTGGAAAATGGACACGTATCCCAAAGTTAAAAACTTTGTCAGGAAAATAATGAAAAACGGAATCCCAACTAAAACTAGATTAGCAGAAAAAGGCGTTGCAACCCCCCCCCCCCCCCCCCCGGGTTATATACGTTGCAATGCTCTGTTGGGAGATTTGAACCACCTCATCTTCCAATGCAAGCATACCTTAAAAACAATCGAAAAATTGAATCATGACACTTTTGGCATAATCACACCCCTAAACATAGGAAACAAAAGAATTAGTGAAATCATTGAAGAAATTCGACAAAAAACTAATAGATCACAATTCTTAGAATTAATGGTCTTTTGGTGGATCATTTGGTTCTATAGAAACTAATAAAGCTTTGGTAGAACAAATGATAATATCGAACCCATTAAAGATGTACCAAATTACATCAAGAAACAAATGGAGAACTGGAATAAAACGAAAAACTAGAACCCTGACTGTCTTACTGAAGACAACAAAAAAACTCATAAAACGAACATTGTCAGACAACCAATAAAGAAATGAAAAAAACCTCCGAATAACATAATTAAAATCAACACAGATGGATCCACCAAAACCAATGGTGAATCTAGCTTTGGCTACATTTTCAGAAACAACACGAGAAAACCGCTTTTCCTCTATGGGGATAAATGTGGTATTACAACCCCGCTTAAAACAGAAATACTGGCAGTAAGAAATGCCCTGGTAAAGGCTTATGAATTAGGCTTTACAAACATTCATCTTGAATGTGACAACCTTACCATCGTGAACGTCCTTAAACAAATCTGGCACTGTCCATGGGATATTGAAATGCTTATTTCTGATATCTTGTGTATTTTACAACTATTTTCTTCAGTGCAGATTTCTCACGTCTTCCGAAAAACCAACGTCGTAGCCGATTTCATCGCGAAGAAGGTTCATCAGGTTTCCTTGGAAGACTTTAGAGATAGTCTAGAATTTGTAATTCTCATCCGTAAGGATGCTATAGATTGAGAAACCGACTCTTATGTGGTTTTCAATCTAATTTTTACCTTATCAAAAAATAAAAAAATAAAAAAATAAAAAATGATAGCTAGCGATGGGCACATTTGTATGAAGTTATTTTTCAATTAAGTATATCAAAAATTGAGATTTCGATATTTACCTATCGAATTATAAGTTTTGTATATTGATCTAATACAAGATTTTCCTTAACAATTTTGAATAAAAAAATCTCATTTCAAACTACAAAAAATTCTCATTTTAGAAAATACCTTTATATTGATCTTCTATATTTATTTTTTGCTTCTTTTTTATATTCTCAAATCCCGATTTATGTTATCATCATTAAGAAAAAATATTGACTTCTACAAAAAAAGAAAAAGAGAAATATTGGCTGGTCAAAATCTTAAAGGCAACTAAGGAATGAACAATCGACATGTAATAAATAATAGTATTTTTATGCCCTAGTAAATTTTGAGAATTAAGAATCACATGTATTATTTAAAGAGGGCAATTTTTATTTTCTTAGTTGCACGTAAAGAAAAAAATTAAAGAAATTTGGCATTGACTCATTGAGCATTGTTCTATACAGCCACATGACAAGAGTAGGAGAGAACGATAGAGAGAGATGAATTAAGATAAGAGTAGTGAATGAATTAACAAACTCAAGATGTGTTACATCTTATATACATGTGGCTTAGGAGCCACCATCTCTCAACTAACTCTCTGACACATATACTCTTATTACCCCCTTCAAGTTAGATTTGGGGCTTGAAAAACCGGTCCCAATTTACAAGAAAGAAACATGTGTTGTTGCTCCCCAAGTGCTTTGGTCATAATGTCAGCCAATTGAAGATTGGAAGGAATATGGTGAGTTTGAAGAAAGCCTTCCTATTGTTAGCAATCAATACGCAAGTGCTTTGTGTGTTCATGAAACACTGGGTTGGCTGCAAGATGTTGAGCAACATGGTTGTTACAGTAGAGGGGAATTGGCTGGGGAATGAAAATTTTGAGGTCCTGAAAAAGACCTTCAAGCCAGACCAGTTCACTAGATGTAGCAGAGAGGCTTCTATACTCAGACTCTGCAGATGATTTGGAGATGGTGAGCTGTTTCTTGGTCTTCCAAGAAATGAGGGAATTGCCAAGCAAGACACAATAGCCAGAGAGAGAGAGAGAGCAGAGAAAGTGCAAGCTGCCCAATCTGCATCACTATAAGCAGATAAGTGCAATGAAGATTGAGCTGAATAGAAGAGCCCTACACTGAATGTCCCTTTTAAATATCACAGCACATGAATAACTGCTTGATAGTGAGGAACCTTAGGAGCACTCATGAATTGAGAGAGGTGTTGTATGACATATGAAATATCAGGGCGTGTGAGATTCAAAAAAAAGAAGTCGACCAACCAATCTTCTGTACTGTTCTGGACCAGGATGAGGATCACCATCTTCTATGGACAACCTCAAGCCTCGAGGAAGAGGGAATGGATCAACTTTGCAGTCCAGAAGTTGACAATCTCTGAGCATGTCTAGAATATACTTCCTCTGGTGGATGAGCATGCCGGAAGATGATCATGATATCTCTAACCCCAAAAAATAGCGAACAAGACCAAGGTCTTTTGGTGAAAGCTTGATGAAGCAGGGTCTTGAGATGAAGAATGGTGGGTTCATCATCTCCAGTTAACAAAAGATCATCAACATAGACTAATGTTGTGATGATGGCATGATGCCCTTTGGAACATACCTAATGAAGAGAGAATAATCTTGTTTAGATCGTGTAAAGCCATGAGACAGTAAGAATTTGGTCAATTCAACATTCCACTGTCGGTTGGCCTGCTTGAGGCCATACAAAGACCTTTTGAGAAGACACACTTGACTAGGTACAACCTTAGTGTAACCAGCAAGAGGTGACATGTAAATTTCCTCATCTAGGAACCCATGCAAAAATGCATTGTTTATGTCTAGTTGATGTATAGGCCAACATTTAGCAGTAGCAAGAGCAAGAATACTTCTTAATGTAGTAAACTTAGCCACATGAGAAAACGTGTGCTTGTAATTCTTACCCTTAATTTGATTATATCCTTTAGCAACGAGTCTTGCTTTGTACCTTTCAATAGAACCATCTGATTTATGCTTGAGCTTATAAACTCATTTACACCCAATAGCCTTCTTGTCAGGGGGTAAGGAAGTAAGTATCCAGGTGTTATTATCTTCAAGTGCTTGAATCTCCTTAGACATGGCTTCAATCCAGTTACCATCTTTCTGGGCTTGAGAAAAAGTATGAGGTTCAGGAATATTAACCATGTTTGCAAATGAATGCAAAAAATCTGTAGAAAAATATGAAGAATCACCAAGGACTTCAGACCAAAAACTCTCTGATAGAGACCTATGAGACAGAGAAGGACAAATAAAGTCCTTGAGTCTCACACAAACATTTTGTTGTGTAGTAGATCGTCTAGGAGCTTGTAGCTGAATGTGATTCTCCAAGGACTGTGAAGTAGGAATAGACAACTCATGAGTAGACTCAGCAGAGACTGGAGGAGATGCAATAGTAGATAATTGTGGTAAAACCTCTTGTATATTACCCTGAGAATTAATAGATGATGCAATAATATTCACAAGAGAGATAATATCTGACATATCAACGGATTAACAAGAGGAATGCTTGTTGCAGTACCCTTTGATGATGACAACTCTTCTGAAAGAGTTTTAAAAGGAAACTGATCTTCAACAAAGATCACATCTCTACTGATAATATACTTCTTAACTTGTGGATCAAATAACATGTATGCCTTTTGTCCAAAAGGATAACCAAGTAGTACACATCGAGTAGCTTTAGCTCCAAATTTATCTCTCTTATATGGTAATAAAGCATAAGAAAGACATCCTATTACCCTTAATTCATCAAAGGAAGGAGGACAACCAAATAAGACTTCAAAAGGAGACTTTCAATCAAGCACAAAAGAAGGAAGTTTATTAATAATGTGTGTAGCAGCTAACACACAATCGGCCCAAAACATAATTGGTAATCCAGAGTGCAATCTAAGAGCACGTGCAGTCTCAATCAAATACCTATGTTTTCTTTCAACCCTCCCATTTTGCCGAGGAGAATAAGGAGCACTCTTTTGGTGAATAATACCTTTCGAAGCAAAAAGTTGTACACATGTTGACTGAACAAATTCAACTCCATTGTCACGCCTGAACACCTTAACAACTTTCCCAAACTGAGTGGAAACATAAGAAATGAAGGAGCTAAGAAGAGAGAACACTTGAGACTTATGTTGCATCAAAAATGTCCAAGTGACTCTGCTCTTATCATCAACAACAGTTAAGAAGTAAGAGACACCAGTAAAGCTCTTAGTTATGTATGGACCCCAAATATCAAGATGTATCAAATCAAAACATTCCAAAGAATGAGAATTACTAACAGAAAAAGGTAGTTTGTGCATCTTTGCAAGCACACATGTATCACAATGAGGAACTGTCTTAGCAGTTAAAAAATCCAAATGAGAAAGTTTGCTGGAAGAGATATGTCCCAAACGGGCATATAGAACCTGTAAATCAACATTCTTACAAGAGTTGGATACTAAAGCAGTTGTATCCTTATTGCTATGAGTATAAAAACTAGAAGAAAAATTCTTCATGACAGGTGCAAAGAGTGGCTTCAGAGAAGATGTTGCAGTAGCTGTGTGCAGTCTATATAAGCCAGTTTCTCTCTTCCCTGAGCCAATGACCTGGTTACTTCTAATGTCCTGAAAATACCAAGCATCATGAGTAAATATGGCTATGAATCCAGAATCCTCAACTAACTTACCAACTGACGAGATTATTCTTGAAGTTAGGAACCAACAAAACATCAATCAATGTAATAGAAGGTGTCAAACACAGATTACCCACTTCCATAACAAGTGAAGTACTACCATCAGGAAGACCTACTTGTATAGGCCTATTTTGTCTTCTTTTATTACTGAGAAGATGAGCATAAGCAGTCATGTGATCAGTAGCCCTAGTGTCAATAATCCAATCTGAACTATGAATATTCTGACTAGCATTAAAAGCAATAGATGTACCTGCTATAGTAGTAGATGCAGAACAGTGAGCTTGATTATGTCTGATAGGCCCTGGCATTGTGCTCGCACCTTGGCTCTTAGGCCCTTGGCACCCCGATGCCTTGGCTTGATGCCTTCGACGTCATGACTTGTCTTGCCATTGGTCATGACATATGCCATCCATATATGCGCCCTATGGCGCACCTATTTGGACCCACTTAGGAGTTCTTATCCTAGCTTCACTATTTGTAGTAGTAGTCTTTGTTATTGTTGTTGTTTCTTTTTTGGATGTGTTGGACCATTTTCAAATGGGCCACAACCCATTAGTTGGCAAGGCCATGTTAGCCACTCCCCTTGTCTTTGTCTATTTAAGCAAGTGTTGACTTTCTTTGTAACCTAGTTGAAGATTAATTGAATTGGAAAACCAATTTGGGTTGAGGAATACCTCCCCAAGTTATCCAACCTATCTTCCAACTCCAACTCTCTCCTTACTCTTCTCTTGTTCTCAATCACACACATCTCTTGCTCAAATCTCACTTGTTCTTGCTCCACTAAATTCCAGCCAAGGACCCTTGGCCTTGTCCTCTTGGCTGCCATCAAGAATATCTCGGTTGCCCCCAAGGAGACTCCTCTTTGCTTCCGCCTTCATCCAACCCTCAAGGAGCCAACAAGAGCTAGTTGGAGCCCGGAGAGAAGAAGCATTGCCTTGCTAGCCACGATCGAGCCCTAACCGTGAAGAAAGGCTCCTCTTGGCGCCTTGATTCACATCAATGTCCTTGCATAGCCTTCAACACTTCTTGACAAACAACACTGATCAAGGACTGATCAAGTTTATTTTCTTGACCAAGATTACTCTCTGAAACTTCAAGCGGATTATCGAAAGCAGTCATGTCAGAACTGGCTGCATTATGAGCATTTGGAGGAGCTTTACGAGTAGGTTGATTCTTAGGCCCCTTATACCATTCAGGGAAACCATGAAGCTTGAAACAAGCCTCCACAAGATGACCTTTCATATTGCAATGAGAGCAAACCTTGTCTTTATTATCCTTTTTGTAATCCTTTCTCTCACCATCATGACCTCTAGAAGCAGCCAAACACTAGTGTCTATAGAATTTTGTCCATTAACAGAAGTAGTAATCTCTGTCTGTCGCTCAATTTATTGCACAAGGTAAAATGCCTTATTAATAGTGGGCAAGTGATCCATAGAAAGGATATTACTACGTACTCCTTCAAACACATCAGTTAATCCCATCAAGAACTGAATAACACGATTCATGTTTTAAGTATCCAACACTTTCTTAAGCAAATCACAAGTACAAGAATTCATAGCACCACAAGAACAAGAAGGAAAGCCTTCAATACTGTGCAACTCTTCCTACAAAGATTTCAGTTTAGAAAAAATAATCAATAACTGAGAGATTATCTTGCACAACAAAATTTAATTCCCTCTTTAATTGGTAAATCAGAGGACCACTGGAATGGCCATATCTTTCAGACAATTCATCCCATAACTTCTTAGCGGAGTTAACATACATGAAGCTATCTGAAATGCTATGAGTCATAGAGTTGATAAGCCAACACCTTACCATATAGTCTGCGCGTATCCAGAGAGGAAGATCATCGAAATCAGTTGTCGGCCGACGACAAGATCCATCGATAAAACCAATCTTGTGCTTAGCACCAAGCGCCATTCGCACGCTGTGACTCCAATTGACGAAATTCGATCCAGTAAACTGAAGCATAATGATATGTGATCCCGGACTGTCTGAATTCGACAGATGAAAAGGATCGATGCGATTACTCTGAGTCTGATTCTCAGTATTCGGATCGCGCTCAACATTGCGAATTCCATCCATCGCAATCAAGAAACAAAGATAAAACGAGAAAGATAGAAATCAGAAAAGAAAGCAAGCAGAATCAAACGAAGAACAACTAGAACAAGCAGAATTAGGTTGAACTCGACCAAAAAATCAAGCGAAGAACACCATTCGCTCTGATACCATGACAAGAGTAGGAAAGAACGATAGAGAGAGATTTATTGAGAGAAGAAAAGTGAATGAATTAACAAACTCAAGATGTGTTACAACTTATATACACGTGGCTTAGGAGCCACCACCTCTCAACTAACTCTCTGACATGTATACTCTCATTATGACATACATTTTCACATTTATAAGAGGACAATAAATACTTATTTTGAATGTAAACTTTGAAAACTAAATTTAATAATGCTTTTTCTATTAATATTGTTAGATACAATCATTTCAAGGATAATTACGCATCATCTATTTATATTATTTTGCACAAATCATCATTCATTTTTTTTAAAAATTAGACATTTCAGGCTTTTTATAACTTTTTATCACCGGATACGAGTAAAGGGTGGTAAATGAAATTTTTATGATAAAGGATAATTTTGTATAAAACCACCAAAATTGGGGTAAATTTCATAATTGGGTTTGACAAGAGAAACATAAGAAAAATCACAGACGATTACACGATTGAAGCATCCAAACTTTCCGTCGTCTTGAAATCGTGGACCGAGCTCTTTCATTACCACGCAGAGTGATCGGAGATGACGGTAATGGCAGGTATAGGTTACGCTCTGATTGCACTCGGTCCATCCCTCTCTCTCTTCGTCTCCGTCATCGCCAAAAAGCCATTTTTGGTCCTCACTGTTCTTTCCAGGTAATTCTTTTTGTTGATATCGTCTTCTACACTTTCCACAAATCATTACATTGTTAGTTGTTACGAGTCAAGATACGCATTATGCTTGGATTTCTAGTTTATTGCTCACAATTTGCTAGATTTGATTTAAGTCAAATTTATCAATTCATTCTGTTTTTTGTTTACCCCTTTTCTACCGTTTTGATTTGAGTTTCAATTTTATTGGTTTAATTGGATGCTAGTTGCTACTTGCTACTCGATAAAATCATACTGTGGCTGGATTGATGCAATTTGTAAGTGATAAGTGTATTCAGTGTTCAACTCAAGAAGCTCTACTTGGTCAAATGATCGAGGATTTGTATGAAATGAAACCCTAGTTCTTGATTGTGAAACTATAATGGTGGGGTGTGATTGTTGTTTAATAACTAAACTGAAGAACAAGAAGAATGCGGTTGTTCTGAGTAGCTTGAAGTGTAAAGAGGAAGTAGATGATATTATTCTAGAATTGGTATTAAAAAATTGTTACCTGGGCTCTGCTTGGCTTAGCTGGGGGCTGTGAAAGGGATCACACGAATTTTAGGTGTTTCAAGTCTAGGCTGGTTTCAAGTCTAGGCTGATCCCACACTTTTTTGCTTCTTGTATTGAATTTGGAGACAAGCTTCAATGGAGCTGATGGCAGTTTCCCATGCAGAAAAACTGTTTTTTCTTCATAAAATGCATATCACTCTTATCTTCTGCACCAATTATCGGAATTTTATACATTGGAAATCTTGTTAATGGAAGCCCTGAAATATCTGAGGTTGAAAAGAACCATATGATTCTATTACCTAGGCAACCATGCCTGGCATGCATGAGGTATGCACTCTTAACTCTTAAGCAAAATGTTTTGTTTTGCTTAGATAGAAGTTAAAAAATATAATATAAGTATACCGCAAAACATTCACTAATTATAAATTAAGTTGTATGTTAATAACTATACCACATAACATTCATTATGTATAACGTTCACGATAGTATTACGATATAAGTCTAAGACAAATCCCCATAAAATTTCTGTAAAAATAACACTTCCATCTCTAAAGTCTAAAGTCTGCATGTTCCTAAACCACTCTTCTTGATTTGGTGGCACATTGAGTTTTTATTCTCAAAGTCATGCAGGGTCAAGCTTAGTCATGTGATCTCTACTGCTTCTCTTCTCTCAACAGTAATTGAGGTTTAAATACCTGAAATGATGATTCTGTTTTAACCTTTACTGATGTGCAATTCCTGTTTATTCAAGAGCCTGAAATTCGTTCTGCTCGATATGCAGCACCCTTCTGTGGCTGGTAAGTTTGATTATTCTGTCAGGAGTTTGGAGAGCTTTTCTTCCTCTCAGGACAGGAGCCTGGTGGCCATATGCTATTCTTGTGTTCTCTTCTGTTTGTTTTCAAGAAGGGTTTCGCATTCTTTTCTGGAGGATTTATAAGTGAGTAAATGCATTAGTGTTCTGTATTTTAGATGTTTTTGCTATATTTTTTATAATGTTGATTCCATCTCATGTCACAGCATTTGTGATGCATGTTATGTATATGTAGTTGCTTTCTCATATGCTATCCATTTGGTTTGATCTAACAGCCTCAGTTTTTTATGGCGTCCTGAGAGCCTTGTTTATACATTAAACAGATAGAAGCAGGGAAAAAATCAGGCATTCCTGGAATTTCTTACTTCAATGAACTTTCCTATTCTTAACTGTAACATGGCGATGTGCTGCTCCAGTTTACCTCATCCCTTAACTCCCAGTCCCTATCAGTAGGTTTTAATGTATTGCACTCCACCTTGAGATGTGGTCTCAAACTGTACAAGTAGTGAATAGTAACCTTATCTGTAGCATAATGAAGAAAAGGAACAACAATATAATTGTAGAAGAATATGGAGAAGACAATTATCCCCCCCTCAACATTCAGCCTATAGAGAAGGACAACATGAGTTAAAACTTCATTATGATGTGTTTCAAAGGCATCACTCATTAGTTAGTTTTATAGATAGAATATCTGGAACTTGGTAATACACCATCTATATATTTCCAACCTCAAACATGCACGCTACCTCACCAGCTGAGATACTACAGACTTGGTGACCTTGGTGTGATTATGTTATTCAATTTTGCTTCATACTTACATGAAAGTGTATCGGGAGAAAGAATGATTAGGTTGCAACTAAAAGATAGAAAAGGATAAAAATTGTGGTGAATAACATCTAAACTCTGGAGTCTCAAGCTGTTGCTGTATAGGTCAGTGCATAATATTTCCAAAGATATCAGAACAGTTCCAGATATAACTCATGAGATTTGCAGTAATATGCTGCATCTAACATTTATCACTTAACTCAATTGTCAATACATTCGGTGAGTGAGCTTGGATTTGATGTAAATGTGTTAAAACTTTTAGTTCACTGCTCTTTTGTTTGCGTCTTTTTGTTACATATTTGGATATTTATCGAAGGGCAGCCTAAATGGGTTAATGGATGTCTTTTGACTCCTTTGTTTTAGTCTTTAAGGATGACAGAAATATTTCTTCTTGGGCTCTTTTTTTAGGAGATTGGAAGATGTGCTGGATGCGTTTGCTGATAGGGTCTCAAAACCACGTCTGTTTTTGACTGATAAGATGCAAATTGCTCTCGGTAAGATGTGCTACCCCTAACCCGTTTCTCTTTATTGCCTACGGGCATTTATATGTTGTCTTCTTATCAGAGTTGAGACCTTGACTTTTTGCATCCTGTTATGGTAAGATGCTAGTTCTACTTCTACCTTCCATGGATGGGCATGTGGTAGTAAATGTATATTAGTGTTGATAATTAATCATGCACAAGGTTAGTGGACAAGAA
The DNA here is from genome assembly GCA_027886185.1 of Rheum nobile. Classification (NCBI taxonomy): domain Eukaryota; kingdom Viridiplantae; phylum Streptophyta; class Magnoliopsida; order Caryophyllales; family Polygonaceae; genus Rheum; species Rheum nobile. The sequence continues at coordinate 3,729,387 of WOAB01000056.1, forward strand.
CAAATATGGACATGACACTGCATAAATAAATCAAATGCCCAACTTGTTTTAAATATGGGTGACTCAGTTTTAGGATGTAAATTTACAATGTCACAGTTTCATATTTTGGTTTGCTGGGAAGAGAGCATCTTCATATGGGAACATTGGCCTATGACGGATAGCAAGTTATGCTGAAGTTCTGCATCTGACACGGTAGCGAGTGATGCACTGTGGTGAAATACCAGTAACCAGTCCCTTAATCGTATCCAATTGGGGAATTTGACCTGACAATAGATGCTCTTTTATCATTGTCTACAACTTTGCTATAAAAAAATCCTACTCCGTTTTACTAACAGCAGTAGCGAGATTTTTCTTAAGGGGTCTGTTGATTTAAGGTTTCACTTAATTCTGCTCGTTGTGATTACTGGTGCAATATGTCTATTGAATAGTCATGTCCATGCTTCTTGTTCCAAGGTCCTTTCAGCTTATTAATGGGTATCTCATGCATGAACAGAGGCAAACTTCATGAAACCAATAAGTCAATAACTGATAGTATAACTAAATTGATGTTAATTAGTGCTAACAAAAAACACATTATTAATCTCAATTCCACGCTGATAGTTGCTTCTTGATCCCTTCCAAAAAACTTGCAGCTGGTGGCTTAGGTCATGGAGTGGCTCATGCTGTATTCTTTTGTCTTAGTCTCTTAACACCTGCATTCGGTCCTGCAACTTCCTATGCTGACAAATGCTCAAATATGCCCTTTTTCCTCGTCTCTGGTGAGTTAAATCCATATGATGTTAAGTTTTTATCTTGAAAAAAATGCTGTCTCTTTCTGTCAGCTGTTCCCTTTTTCCATTTCTGTTTGAATGAATAGAAAACGCCTTTTTTAAGAATATGTTGCAACTGCAAGACTTGTTACTGAAGTTTCTGTTCTCCCCCCTCCCCCCTTTTGTGATTGTAGGGCCGTGAGTGTCTTGCTTCGGTTTCTTCTTATTGACTTTATTTTTATCTTGCTAGTGCAGCAATACTGGCGCTCGCATTTGTGATTATTCATACTTTCTCCATGGTTATCGCCTTCAACGGATATGCAGAAGAAAACAAAACAGATCAATATTTTGTTCCCATAGTCCACATGGTTGCAGGAATGTTGGTATGGACCTGAAGTTTGTTAAGTCATCATTTGATATGTTATTCTTTCCATGAGTCATAAAGTAGTCTTCAATGATTTGTGCAAAATTGCATTTCTTCTCTTATTTATATTGATATGCAATTTAGTCATGCAAAAGAAGCACAACTGATTTTGATATAAAGCAAACATCATGTTCTGTTCCAATAATGTACATTTTGAAGAGATCGTATCTCATGACCCTGTTAGCATAGGCATATCCATAAAGAATTTTTGGTGCAGTTGACTTGTGTAATACAAGATTCATAGTTAGTACAACTTTTGTTTCTCATGCTTAGCATTTTTTATAATTATAAAGCCAATGTGAGTTGGAGTCCTTTCTCACTAAACCAGTGTTGTCCTTGACAGACACTCATAAATCTTGCATCCGGTGGTTGTCTCATTGCAATTCCTCTGCTCTACTTTGTGGCGGCCTTAACTTTGATGCATTGTGGTAAGATGGTATATAGAAGGCTAGTAGAAGATCAAGCTGGGCACGGTATTGTACGGTAGCTGTACTTCCCGGTGTATTGCTGAGGAAGCACGACGTGTACACAAACGCAGCCGTTGCTTAGCAACTCTCCATCTGTGTGTTTTCCACAGGAAATTAATTGTGAATGTTGTGTGTATCTCTTGTTCTTCACAGTTTGACTTGATTCTGCACATAGTGATCAATGATAATGCAACTGGATTTTTCTTCATGTAGACTGAGTAGAAACAAATGCAGCATAGCTGTGTTGAGGAGTTGGAGTTTTGGGGACATTGAGTAATGAAGAGGAGTTTGAATTGAACCCTTGTTGCACTCAATTGCTTGATTTACGCCAAGGCTGTTATGGAGCAAAAACCAGGTAGGTCAAATTCTGTGCTTCTTGTTTTAAATTAGTTTGAAAGGCTTAGCCAGAAATGATCTAAATAGGTTAAAAACTAAAAAAGGGAATGTCATTTCGGAAACATAGCAACCTTGACCTGTCAAACGGGTCGGGTTCGGGTTTAAGCATATTGGGTCGGGTTGGGATCGGGTCGTGCGGGTCGATTGTGGGTCGGGTCGTTGCGGGTCAGGTACGGGTTCGGATCGACCTAGTGAGTTGAGAGCGTCATATCAAAATTTTATAAAATGATTATTAAAATAATATTTTAATTAAAACAAAATATAATAAATTATTTTTTATTATTATATAATATTTTAATAACAAAATATATTATAATATTTAATATATAAAATAAAAACACATTGTTGGGTTAACCCAACCCAACAGATCAATGACTCAATCCAGAAATTTTCGGATCGAAGGGATCGGGTCATTTTTGACCCAATATTTTTCGGATCGGGTCTCGACCCAGAAAACGCGGATCGAGTCGGGTGACAGCTCATCTTGATATTACAAGTACTTTAAGGTTCGGGTATTACAAGTACTTTAAGGTTCCCGATTGTACATGTGTCAATCCTATCATATGAGATCCACTAGCCTCGTATGATGATTGGGTCTGGTGGGCATCACATAATTCATGTGAGGCCCTGGTGGAATCTAATTGTCCTCCATCTTTCAGTTCGGATCTTCTGGAGCAATATATACTGTTGCTTGATCGACGGGCGACAGCTGGCATCCGGATGGGAACACCACGTACAGCCCCACGATCATCAAGCACTTGGCTTGTTCCTCATCAAACCCGCCTTCTAATCGTCTATCTACCGCTTCTTGGATGTACTCCTTCTTACCCTGACTTGATCCGTTCTTGATCTTCTTCACCGCGATATCAAACCGAGTAGCTTCAATGTTGGCCTCTCTACACATTGACATAAGCCGCTGACTGTATCGAATTAACGTCAATGCCAATGTGATCCGCGCTCGGGTCATGACGCAACGGGTCGAGTTCACTTGCCGTACGAGTCAACGGGGATCTGAGTGTTGTTGGGGATCGGACAAGGAGGAAGGTGAAATTGGTCGTCTTTCTTGCGCCGGCGTCGACCCAGAGTTGCATTGCTGCTGGGTATAAGGCTCTGCCGTAGCTTGCGTTGACGGCGCCGTCTAATTGGTTCTTTGGAAGCGTCGCCTTGCAAGGTCACGATTGGCTTGTTTTGGTTGAATGAGGGGAAGTTGAAAGACAGGGGACACGTGTCGTGCGGAAGAGACGCCAACACGAGGACGAGGAAGAGGAAGACGAAGTGTGTTGTGACTAAGTGACGACGTGCAGTGGAAGCCATTGCACTTTACAAGGACTGGGTTTTGAAAAGGAGATGAAGCCAGAGAAATCCGTAGGATTAATTTGTAGGCCTGGCTTGACTAGTTGCCCACTTGGTGCTTTCTTTTGCTGCTCACGCACATGTTTTTCATCCTTCTATAATGAATATATTCTTCTAAAAAAAATCCAAGAGCTTATGTGAGAATATCATATGCATATGAAATAATACATTTCAGAATGAATACAAGTTTTTACATAAATTTTTGATTGTGTAACCGTTAATTTGTACTAATTTGTATACATTTAAAAGTGTATAAATTTTTATTTATATATATATTATTTTCATTTTACACGATAATAATTATTCTCATTTGATTAATGACTTTTTTTTTAGATCAACTTTTCTTTTTATCTTTGGCCCAGTTAGATCACAAGAATTGCTTTATATTATCGGACTAGGTACTGCATAGGAAGTGACCCTCCTAATGCATAGGAAGTGACCCTCCTAATGCATATATTATCGGACTAGGTACTTCATTCTTTTTTGGGAAATTCCTGTTGGTACCCCTGAGTTTAGGGTTATTCCTGTTGGTGTCCCACGATTAAGTTTTTTTCTGTTGGTGGCCCTAAGGTTTGGATTTGTTTGCTTCGTAACCAAACATTTTCATGTTTGTACCATTCTAGTTCAAATTGATTAAATCCAAGTCTACCATTGTGTTCCTCGCCCTAAAATTAGTAAGATTTGACTCCTAAAATACCCAAATCCATGTCCGAACCATGTCGATTTGAATTTCGAAGCAACAACCCGTTTTGACCTTAAGAATTCAAATCGGAATGGTTTGGGTATGGATTTGATTGTTTTAGGAGTCGAATCCTACTAAGTTGATGTCAATAAACATAATGATGAGCTTCTATTTGATCAATTTGAACCGAAATGATACGGATATGAAAAATTTTGGTTACAAAGCGAACAAACCAAAACCTTAGGGATACCAACAGGAAAAAACTTAATCGTGGGACACCAACAGGAATAACCCTAAACTCAGGGGCACCAACATGAATTTCCCTTCTTTTTTTTATGGAAACAATGCTTAAGAAATCTAACGCCTCTATCCCGCTAAAATGCAAGATCAATCGGGGATTGTTTTTTTCTTTAGACCAACTTGTGTGTATTCACAACAAGGAAGTTTCCTGGTGGAGAAAGCTAAACTATTTTATCATTGTAGTGGCAGTATAATATTATAATATAGGCTCTTACTATTCGGCGTATAGGCATTTTTACATTTTAGTGCATAGGGTCGCGCGTAACGTGGGAATAAATTTTTCACGTTACGCACTGGGGCAGACCCATTCAAGCTCCACACGTAACGTGTGGAGTGAATCTGGCTTTAAAAGCCAGATTTCCTCCCATTCCGAAATCATTCGAACTCTTTCGCAGCAGCCTAAACCCTTCTTCCCTACCCGCGTAACGCGTCTCGTGGATCTTCTCGTTACGAATCAACAAACTCCGCACGCTACGTTTCAAGATCTTTGAAAAGTTAGTTAGTAGAAATTGTTGTTTGGTTTTTTTTTTGTTAATTTTGAAGTGTTTGGTTAGGGATTGTAGATCCATATTGTAGATCTATGTTGTATAGATGTTTAGGATGGTAGATCTATGTTGTGTAGAAGCTTTTGGGGTTGTTGTTGATTTTTTGTTTAATTTTGAAGTAATTTTTTGCATGAAATGGTGAAAATTGGTGTTGAGGATTTATGTTGAATTTTGTGTGAAAATATGCAAGTGGAATTGATAGTATTGGTAGATTTGTAAAAATAGTGTGATTTTTGTTGATTTTGGGGTATTATTTGATGAAAAAAAAAATCGCCGGAATTCGGAAATGTCGTCGAAAAAGACGACGGAATGTCGCCGGAAAGTCGCCGACGGCAGTTGGAATATGCAGATTCACACGTAACGTGTGAATGTGTCCCACACGTTACGTGTGGAGCTATTTGACACGTAACGTGTGGATTTGTAATTTTCCGGCGACCCTCAGGCGACTCTCCGACGACTCTCCGGCGTAGTATTTATCCAGAATACAGAATATATTATTTTGATTAAAATGTGTGGATATAACCGCAGATGGAGCCTGGTGAAAGAACCGCACGCATGAGCCACCGCAACCTTGTCCGCGAACAGTCGTTAAGGACTGGTGAAGAGGTGAACAGGACAGAGAGAAGGGTACGGAGGAATGTATGCTACCGAGATGATGAGACTGACGCTTATCAGACTGGAGCCGGTAGTAGTAGTGGGGTTGCGGGCATGATTCCCGCTCATAGCTTAATGGCGGTGCCTTCGTTTCCAACTGGCCGTAGGGCAGATTCTGAGCCTCAGTTGTACCCGTACTACCGAACGAGCCCGGTGCATGGTTATTCTGATACAATAGACCAGAATAACTACTATGGACGGACTTTTAGTCCACCGGTACTACCGCCGCATGTGAGCCCCCATCAGAGCCCTTCATATTATTATCAGGGGGCTGAGGATCAGCACAACCCTTGGGAGAACCTGTACGCTCCCTACCATCAGCCTATGGTAAGTACATTTAGTATAATATGAATTTGTGGATTTGCAGTAATTACTTCTGATTTATTTAATAAATGCAGGATCATGTCAGTGCATGGGGGACTCAGGACCAGGCCAGCAATGCCTGGATGCCAAGAGATGACGCTCCGGACGTGGACGAGGAGCCTCAGGAAGCCTCTTCTTTGCGGGCAAAACCGCCCCGATCAAAGAAGAATGTGAGATATGACCCTGAATTGCAGTGCAGGTGAGCCTTTCTGGAGGTCCGGAGAGCCCTGAACTCCTCAAGAGTTATGTCAACCACGTTGCGTACCTCCTGTACCAGCGCATTGTAAGTTGCATGAAACTGTATTTCTTGTAATTCTTAAACTTTATTTGTTGTAATTGCTTAAATATGTTCATATACAGCCGGTGCCACCGTTGAGGTTCCAGCAACGAGGCAAGCAGTTACGCTCATGGCGTATCACACCGAATGCCGAGTGGGGTAACATGGCATTTGCGTCCGGGCTATGTCATCTACCGGACATCATGCACGAGCATGTGGATGAGACGCTGATTGGTGCCTTCGTCGAGCGTTGGCAACCAGAGACCAACTCATTCCACATGCCATAGGGAGAGATGACTATAACTCTCCATGATGTGTGGATGATCCTCCAACTGAACATACAAGAGCAAGACATGGGTCCCCCAAAGAAATGGCACGAGCAACTGGGCCTCAATGATTTTAAGAAGGCATTGATGGAGCAGGCGCAGGAGTTATTTGAGCTGCAGGGTCGTGATGTCGTCGTCGGTACCGTGCATGCGAGAGAATTTAAGGCTCATTGTCAGGATTTGATTGACGAGACACATGAGGCTGGGTTCTTGCTGTACTTGGTGGGGTCTTGTCTCTTTCCTGACAAGTCTCAGCATAAATTGCCCGTTTATTACACTCCGTTCGTGGTTAATCCCTCGTCAACCAAGAACTATGCCTGGGGTACCGGTGTTCTTGCACACGTGTACCGCAGCTTGGGCGAGTGCACAAGAAAAGAGGCACGGGTCATGTCCACATGTTTCACTCTGATCCAGGTATAAATTTTCTTGTATAAAAACATATGTAGTTTTGTTGTAAATGTATATTTGTTATTTACTCAATTGACTTACATATATAGGCATGGATATATCAATACTTCCCCATGTTTAGACCTGTACAGAGTGTATACTGGGACCCCCAACAGCCGATCCCATACGCCCGTCGATGGGACATGTCACAGCCACCCAACCGGACCAGAAATTATAGGGAGGAGCTGGATGGGATGCATGCTGAGAGTGTAAGTGCATATACGGTCCTTATCTAGTATGTTAAAATATGAAATTATAGGCATGATTAGTTGTTTAAAATTCAATTATGTTTAGGTTGAGTGGATGTCATACAACCCGATTGACTTCAACGATGGGATGTTTGCTTCATCGCGATTCCATGGAGTCATATCCTGTTTGTGGGTCACCGAGCCTTACATGCCGGATCGAGCATCTAGGCAGTTTGGGCGTGCACAACAGTGTCCAAGACCGCCGATTGTGCCAATTAGGGCATGGAGGGGCACGAAGATTAGCAGTTACACGATGGAATACGATAGAACCCAATTTGCATGGGATGCCCGCAATCAACATTCCATTAGCGTACAAGCTATGGGCCCTCCAGTCGTTCAACCCCACCAGTGTAGCGGTGATTACATGCAGTGGTACCTCCAACATACACATCCATTCATCATCCCTCCAGAGGGTGATCACGCTCAACAGCAGGTAAGAAATTGAATAATTATATCTTGTTTAATTTCGTCTACAAACTATTTTCTTAATCGTATCCACTTATCTTGTCTGCAGTGCATCGAGGGTTGCTACGGACGTCTGAATCCATATCGCGATCACCAACATGAAGATCAGCAATGTGAAGACGTAGCCGAGGCGTTACGGCAATCATTGGAGCAAATGTATCCCTTCCTTCCAAACCATTGAACTTTGCATTAGGGCAATAATGATTGTTTGTGACAAACCGTGTGCTTCACCATGCTAGTTTACAGAATGAGTTAGCCATCCAGAAATAACTGACAAACCGTGTGCTTCACCGTGCTATTTCTGGCGATTTCTGTGCCTTCTGTAAAATTGAAACTTGTGGAAATTAAGAAAAATCAAAGAGAGTTCGAGACGACAACTCGGTCGAGCTTTGGATTAGATACGTCAAATTCATTGCATCATAATTCATACATATCAGTCATTACATAAATCGACCGTTTCAACTTTCTTCTTTCGCCTTGTCTTCTTTGGGGCAACGGCTTCTTGGTACTCCATCAATCGATCAAGGATTATTTGATTTACGTAATCACCCGGAGACGGGTCATGATTCCCTTTAAGAAATAAGATTCTGCTAAATGGCACGGTTTGTGACAAACCGTGCACTAAACCGTGCCATTTTACAGAAGGCCCTTAACAACCACATACTGGTTGTGGGTTCACACGTAACGTGTAGGGATGTTTCACACATTACGTGTGAAACATCCCCACACGTTACGTGAGAGTCCCACACGTTACGTGTCAACATTCTTGTAACGAGCATCTCACATTCTAAACCCTAAATCCTAGAAATAAAATCTATTATCTAAAACTTTGTTTGTAATTCCTAAACAATAAAAGTCAAGTTCAAAAATTACAAAATCTAGCATGTGAAACTTGGTTAAACCCTAAACATAAAGCTAGTTTTCTAAACCCTAAACATAAAGCTAGTTTTCTAAACCCTAAACTTTAAAAATGTTCAAAACAAAAAAATGAGAATTTTAACTTTAAATAACGGAAATTACCTCATTCGGATGTGGAATATCTTCGACATTGTTGTTTCAATACTCGTTGTTGTTCGTATTGTCCATTTTTTTGCAAAAATTGAGAGTGTAAAAACAAATTTTGGAGTGTTTCAAATGAAGGTTTAGGCTAAATGGTGTGTTTGCCGGGGAAGATGAAGGGGACCATTAATTCAGTTAGGTGGGGACAAGACGGTTAATTCAATGCGTTTTGTAACAGACCAAACCACATGTTACGTGTGAGCATCATCGACACGTAACGTGTGCACATCATCCACACGTAACGCGTGGGCATCATCCACACGTAACGCATGGGCATCATCCACACGTAACGTGTGGGCATCAGGGTTAGGGTTAGGGTTTAGGGTTAGGGTTTAGGGTTTACGGTTAGGGTTCGGGCTTAGGGTTAATGTTTGGGGTTTAGGATTTAGGGTGTAGGGTTATATGACAATAAATTCGTTTGTATTATAGTTTTCAATATACTTTTATTCATGTATATTTCTTCACCAATTTGTTTAATATTATCTGTTTGTTATTATTATTCTCAAAAATCACATATAACTATGGTTATATCTTATAGTTATATCCAATTTGGTTATATCTTATAGTTATATTTCATAGTTATATACTATGATTATATCTTATAGTTATATATTATGGCTATATCATATATTATATTTTATAGTTATATCCAATTTGATTATATATTCTATAGTTATATACTATGGTTATATCATATATCTTATAGTTATATAACTATATGATATAACCAAATTGGATATAACCAAATTGAATATAATTATAAGATATAATCATAGTATATAACTATATGATACAACCATTGTATCATATAGTTATATACTATGATTATATCTTATAGTTATATCCAATTTGGTTATATCTTATAGTTATATCCAATTTGGTTATATCTTATAGTTATACTATGGTTATATCTTATAGTTATATCTTCTACGCAATATTCTTATAGTTATATCCAATTTGATTTCAATATACTTTTATTCATGTACGTTTCTCTACCAATTCGTTTGATATTAATTGTTTGTTATTATTATTCTCAAAAATCACATATAACTATGGTTATATCTTATAGTTATATCCAATTTGGTTATATCTTATAGTTATATCCAATTTGGTTATATCTTATGGTTATATCTTATAGTTATATACTATGGTTATATCTTATAGTTATATCCAATTTGGTTATATCATATCGTTATATCCTATAATTATATATTATGATTATATCTTTTAGTTATATCCAATTTGGTTATATCTTTTGGTTATATCTTATAGTTATATATTATGGTTATATCCTTCAGTTATATTCAATTTGGTTATATCTTTTGGTTATATACTATGGTTATATCCTATAGTTATATACTATGGTTATATCTTATAGTTATATCTTATAGTTATATCCAATTTGGTTATATCTTATGGTTATATCCTATATTTATATACTATGGTTATATCTTATAGTTATATCCAATTTGGTTATATCTTATAGTTATATTCAATTTGATTATATCTTATGGTTATATCCTATAGTTATATCCAATTTGGTTATATCATATCATTATATCCTATAATTATATATTATGATTATATCTTATAGTTATATCCAATTTGGTTATATCTTATAGTTATATCCTATAGCTATATACTATGGTTATATTCTTTAGTTATATACTATGGTTATATCGTATAGCTATATACTGTGGTTATATCTTATAGTTATATCCAATTTGGTTATATCTTATGGTTATATCCTATAGTTATATACTATGGTTATATCCTTTAGTTATATACTATGGTTATATCCTTTAGTTATATACAATGGTTATATCCTATAGTTATATATTATGGTTATATCGTATAGTTATATCCAATTTGGTTATATCTTATAGTTATATACTATGGTTATATATATCGTATAGTTATATCCAATTTGGTTATATCCTATCGTTATATCCTATAGTTATATACTTTGGTTATATCCTATATTATATCATATAGTTATAATGGTTATATCATATAGTTATATCCTATGGTTATATCATATAGTTATATACTATGATTATATCTTATACTTATATATTATGGCTATATCATATATTATATTTTATAGTTATATCCAATTTGGTTATATTCTATAGTTATATCATATATTATATCATATAGTTATAATGGTTATATCATATAGTTATATACTATGATTATATAGTATAGTTATATGCAATTTGGTTATATCTTTATAGTTATATCCAATTTAGTTATATCATATAGTTATATAACTATAAGATAGATGATATAACCATAGTATATAACTATAGAATATAACCAAATTGAATATAACTATAAGATATAATCATAGTATATAACTATATGATACAACCATAGTATATATCTTATATACTATGATTATATCTTATATTTATATCCAATTTGGTTATATCATATAGTTATATAACTATAAGATATATGATATAACCATAGTATATAACCAAATTGGATATAACTATAAGGTATAATGATAGTATATAAATATATAATATAACCATAGTATATAACTATATGATATAATATAGGATATAACCATAGTATATAACTATGAAATATAATCATAAGATATAACCAAATTGGATATAACTATAAGATATAACCATAGTTATATGTGATTTTTGAGAATAGTAATAACAAACAGATAATATCAAACAAATTGATGGAGAAATATACATGAATAAAAGTATATTGAAATCTCATGATACAAACGAATTTATTGTCATGTAACCTTGATTACTTGATAACGTCTATTACTAGAGTCAAATGCAGATTTTAAAAAATATATTGTTCACTTGGTTGCTCTGGCAATCGCGATCGTGGCCTTGGGCATGCCGGTCTCGGTCGGGACCTTCGTTCTTTCGATTTCGTTCGTTCCTTCTTAGATTCGTATCATTTTATTGTCGAATCTAACCTAGGGTTTCGTTATGGATCGTCGTCGTATGAATCTGTAATCCGTCTTCCGTTCCCGTTCCGGACCCAAAAACCCGTCGCCGCTCTATCGTTCGTCTAGATTAAAGGCAAGTGACGGTTCGCTCTTGCTTATCATTCCATGTTTCCATTAATTATCAATTGTTTAATTGTTAATTAAATTGGGATGAACTATTGTTTTCGTTTGGGAACAGATTCTATAAATGATACGATTAGAAAGTGATATTATAATAGGTTGTATATACTGCTAGAAACAACGCTATTATATATATATTATTGCCATAATGGTATTGATGTGGACTATTGTATGATTTTAACTGTTTAGTTAGAACGAGTATTCGTAGGAACGCTATGTACCTTGCGAGGTCTAGTTGTTTCTTTATAACTGGTATTAGGAGGATTTTTCCCTAATACTTTCTCAGGTCATGACTGTACCCTTACTCAGGGTAGGTGCACAACAACTGGTGTCACCATTCAGAATTTATTCCCTTCAATATCTCTCGCGATGAGATGATATATCTTAAAAGCTTGTAACGTAAATGTACGCTTTGTCACTAAAACAAGATAAGTGCCGATATGCACATAATTAATGAACCTTGGGCGAGAAGTACAACTTGGAACCTTGTCTGGACTTCAATTAGAGTAAGTCCTCCTTCCAAATCTGAATTCGCATTACGCGGTGAGGTTGGTCGTGGACCCAAATGGTCAAGTCTTTTTAAACGCTTGTGTGAAATTATAATGTTCCCGAACACTTGTCATACCTTCCGATAAGACTCAATCTCTTGGAGTCTTCTCTTCATACGTTTCCTTAAGACTCGATCTTTAGGAGTCTTCTCTTGATCTTTCTGTTTCGTATATTCCTGTAGAAGTATTGAGGTTTACTATCGTCATCGGCTTTCATTCGAGAAGCGATGGGTCTAGCCTAATACGACTACTTAGAACCTTTCTGTTTTACCCTTGCATAGTCTTTCATTAGACTAACCAACCGGTTATTTTCCCTTGCATGGTTGACTAGTGTCATCCGTCTCATACGGCACATCAGGTAAACTTCCATTCCGTGAAGGCTAGAATCTGACGATGAAGGCATATGAAATTTTAAGAGTTTTTATCCAGGTTGAAGATCCTAGGCGGGTGATCGCTTCGATCAAGACCCTTATGTTATTTATTTAAAAGACTTCCGCTGTATTAAACATATTCTGTATTTCTGTTGTATTTAGGATTTACGGATGTAATTCCGAGACTTTGGTTTAAATAAAGATTATGATATCTCGTATTATCAGTATGTTTTATGTTTTGAATGAATGGTTAAGCCTTGGGTAGCTTCGGATGTGAAATCTGAGGTCACTGGCGGTAATACTTTCAAGGAAATATTTGGGGGTGTTACAAAGAGGTGCATAGACAGATGAATTCTTGTTTAGTTAATAACGCTTGTAGTTCAGTCATAATGTCTTTTGGTTTTTTATTATTGATATCAATGTGATTGATGATGTTGCCAATAATCGAGCTTTGTTCACTCACTTGTTTGATTGTAAATGGGCATTTAATAAGAAAATGTGTTAGATCCTCTACAGGATTGTTGCATAAATCACATTCTAGTGGAACAGGGATGTGGTTCTGTGCTAATCTAGATTTAGTAGGAAGCCCTTCATGACAGATTTTCCACATAAAATTTTTCACTTTAGGATATGTGTCAAGTTTCCATATCCAAGAGAAATTATTAGTATTAGGGTTTTGTTGTTTAGTGATCAGTTCGAAAGCTGATTTGGTAGAGAATCAACCATTTTTACTTGTGGTCCAATACAATCTATCCGAGATAGGATTCTTAGGGATAGGGATATTTAAGATTAGTTCTACCGTTTGCTTATTTAGAGTTTCATTTAGTTTTGTTAGGCTCCACCGACGATTTAAATCAATGAAGTCACTAACTTTTATGGATGGGTTAATGATAGTATGTGGTAGTGCATTATCTTTAATATTGATATTAGATATCCAATTATCAGTCCAGAAATGAATGTTTTTGCCATCACCAATAAGCCACTGAAGACCAGATTGAAATTCAATTCGAAGATTAAGAAGATGTGACCATTGCCAGGAGAGACTCCCTTTTTTCTTATATTGTAGAATATTAATGTCTTTGAGATACTTTTCATTGATAATTTTGACCCAAATATTGTTAGGTTCAGCTATGATTTTCCATAAGAGTTTCATTTATAGTGCTTTATTCATATCTTGTGTTTTTCTGATTCTCGTGCCTCCATTATTTTTATTTTTGCAAATCTTATCCCATCCAATTAAGGGTTTGTATGAGGAATCCTTGTTCCAGAAGAAGCTTCTGTTGATAACATCTAATTCTTTATGCATATAGGATGGAAGCATGAAGCTTTGCATAATATAGTTTGGCTTAGTAGCTAGATTGGATTTTATTAATGTGTTTCTACCCTCTTGAGAAAGAGAGTTTGCTTTCCATTTTGTTAATTGATTCCTAGTGGATGTGATTGTATCCTGGAATGTATCATGATTTACTTTTCCATTTATGATGGGGCAACCTAGGTATTTCTCTAAAGAGATGGAGTGAGGGATACCAAGTACAGACTATATTAGATTTTTGGTGGCGTTTGTGGTATTATTAGTTGTTTGGAAGGCCGATTTATGGAAGTTAACACATTGGCCTGAAATAGAACAATATTCTTCAATGATTTTTTTTAATTCTAGTGCAGGCAATCTGATTTGCTTTAGCAAAGATAAGAATATCATCGGCAAAGGCAAGGAAAGGGATATTGGACCCTCTTCTAGAGATTTTAAATCCAATTTGGTTATTGTTTATAGAACTTTCCGATTGGAGTTTTCTAGCTAAAATTTCGGCTCCTAAGATAAAAAGAAAAGGGGACAAGGGATCTCCTTGGCGAAGTCCTCTTTTTGGAAAGAATATGTCGGTTGGTCCATTGTTAACTAAACTGAGAAAGTTACGGTTTCAATGCATTCTTTAATCCAACCCAAAAAAATTGGGGAGAATCCAAATTTTTCTAAGACTTTAAGAATAAATTCCCATTCAATTTTGTCATATGCTTTTTTCATATCAAGCTTGATTGCAACCCAACCTTCTTTTCCCTTTTTAGCCCGGAAAGAATGAAAAATCTCATGGGCTATAAGAATATTATCCTGGATAACACGATCTGCAACAAAGGCTCCTTGTAGAGGGTGGATGAGTTTATTCAGAATTGGTTTCATTCGGTTAGTCATGATTTTTGATATTATTTTGTATATAGTGGAACAAAGACTTATAGGTCTATAATGATTAGTGGAATTGGGGTTGTCACATTTTGGGATCAGTATAATGAAGGTATGGTTAATTTGTTTGAGCAGTTTTCCTGAATGAAAAAAACTTTTAATAGATTTAATCACCATAGGATCGACAATGTGCCAATATTTCTGGTAGAAAAGAGCAGACATACCATCAGGTCCAGGTGATTTGTTGCTCCCAATATCAAAGACAACCTTCTTGATTTCCTCATTAGTAGCGGGTTTAATGAGATCATCGTTCTCTTGCATCGAGACTTCATTATTGATGTTAGCAAGGTAATCTATAAGGATATTATTGTTAATAGTACTTTTTTTTGAATCTTTTTTCAAAGTCAGATCTGATTTCTTTTCTGATATTTTCTAAGCCAATGATAGTCGTTCCATCGTTGGTCCTTATTTCTTTAATGATTTTCCTACTTCGTCTACCGTTAGCCACCCGATGAAAGTATTTGGAGTTTGTGTCAATTGATTTTATATGTTTTATTTTTGCGCGTTGGCTCCAATATCTCTTATGAAAAGATAGAAGATTATCTTTTTTGGTTATTAATCTATTTTGTTTAGTAATTAAATTCTGAGTAGGATTAGTTATAATATCATTTTGTATAGTCGTGAGCGACTTTTCAACCTCTTGCAGTTGATTAAAGATATTGCCAAAGGTTGTCTTATTCCAACGTTTAGCGCTTATTTTTAGAGCATTGGTTTTTTTCACAAGATTAAACATATGAGTACCATGGGTGTGGATACGCCAGGCTTGTTTAACAATATTTTCAAAATCTTTCCTATAGGTCCATATTTTTTCAAATTTGAATGGTTGTGCTTTGATGTGGTTCTAGTTTGCTAGTTCAATAGAAATGGGGCAATGATAAGAGGATGTAAAGGCATGATTCCTAGTGAAAATTCCAGGATACCATTGTAGGATTTGATCATGTATAAGAACTCTGTCAAGTTTAGAATATATGTTGTTGATTTCTGTTATGTTTTTCTTCCACGTGAAATCACCACCCTAGGTGGGGATATCAATGAGGTCACAATTATTTTTAAAATTATAAAGTCTAAGGAATTTGGAGGCGGGAAGGTGGCAGCCACCCAACCTTTCGCTATTATTTTGGATTTCATTTAGGTCACCTATAATCAGGCAAGCCATATTAGTTTGTTGGATGAACGTGGTTAGTCGGGCTCGGAAAGGGTCTTTATCGGTATCTCTTGGTGGGGCATAGACAAAGATGATCAAGATGCAAATATCATTATCTAAAATTTTATATTTAACTGCAATAAACCGATTATCAATATGAGAGATTTCACAAATTTCATTTGTAATTGATGTGTTTTCCACATAACACATAAACCGTCTCAAAAGCCAATAGCAGGAGTATAGTGAAAATTATCAAACCATGTTTTTCTCCAAAGGTGTGGTTTCGGTTCTTTTTCAGTTCTAGTTTCAACTAGAGCCATGATTTGAATTTTCTCAATTTTACAGAAAGAATCCACATCGGTCCATAGGTTTGTACGACCAATGTCTCGACAGTTTCAAAGGCATATCTTCATAAAAATACCTTGTAATTTTTTGCAAGTAATATTGGTCTTGCTAGTCGGTAAATCTTGGTTGTTAATTGTTTATGATTAAGTAATGAGGGTTTATAGTACCCAAAACCACAAGATAACTTGGTGAGGGGACTATAGTGTATAATGTAAAGAAAATGGATGATTATGGTATCCAAGGGCCAAGGAGATGGTGGCCACGTAAGGTAATGATGATTATAGTTCTCATGTAACCCATCATAATAATGAGTGTAATGGTAGTTAAGGTTCCAGTGAATACATCTATTAATTGTAGCTGTCTTGAAAAGAAGCTTGCAATTAGTAGGGTGAAATTGGTTTTTAGAATATGACGAATTAATACTTAAGCAGATTGCAAAATAAGGATCATAGGGGTTGGGACAGAAGCCGTGCCAGCAGTAATAAGATTTGTTGTACCAATGGTAGCTATTAATTATAGAGCGAAAAATGGGCATGAGAGGCTTGAGTGCAGTATATACTATAGTAGTGAAGAGAACATAATTTTTATTAATGATCAGGATACTTTTGAGTTTAGGTATTACATCACAGTAAACCCAAACAAACCAGACAATGGATAAGAGACTATCCTGTTGAGGGATAAAAAAGCTTTGTCAGCCTATTGATGAGAAGCAGAAGGGATAAAGCCCCAGGGATGCAAAACCAGAGGAGTTACAACAAGGATAACACACAGTTACATAACTTAGACACCTAGATAAATGATTAGCAACAGAATTCTTCCATCCCAGTAAGTGGGAGCAACAAAAGGGGGAATAAAAGCAGAGACACCAATGATGCAAGTGGTAATGCATCATGGTGGACAAAAGAGGAGAAATTCGGCTTCTAATCATAGAAAATAATTAATTAGTTTCTTGGTTTTTTGGGCCCCATCAGGCTGGAGGTGGCTGTGTCATCATCCCCTTCATTGAGCTTCCTCTTGCTAGAGGCAGAGGTGGATTAAGCTTCAGCATGAACTCCCAGAGAAGCATAGTGTTGTTTGAGCTCAAAGAATGGATAGTGCGGGTGGAATGGAAAGAACCATCAGAAATCTAGATCACAGAACCATCAGGAACTATAAGAGCAGCCAGTTCAGCCTCAGTAAAGGGCTCATCATCCATATTATCCTCCATAGAAGGATCCTCTATATCAGGTTCATCCTCATACACATCAAGGGGGTCACTTTCTTCAAAGTTGGGTTCCTCACTTGGATCTTCATAGCTCATATCCTCCTCAATCTCCAGCAAAGAGGAAGAGTGATTTGGGGAGGAAGTAGCCTCCAGTCCAGCAGATTCATTTTTTGGGGTAGAACCAAGAACAGACATAACAACATCTAAAACCAAGTCATCCTGCAAAATAGGATCAGCCTGTGAAAGAGGAAGGATAGTTTGAGCCTCAGAGCTAAACATAGCCTGAAACTCAACAATAATAGCAATGAGATCAACATTCAGAGTGCCAGAGTTGTTATTGGAGTCTTGAGAGTCAGCCTCGGCTTGCACCATGGGAGGCCCATGATCAGCTTGGGCAGTTGTGGAGGTTGGTAACATTTTTTGTTGGAGTTTTTTTTACTTACTCGGCTACTCCTACATTTTATAAGTAGGATTTTTCAAACAATTTCTTTTTTTTTTATCTCCCTTTGTAACATTCTCCTATTACAAATATTTCAAGTGTAATTTCTATATGTTTAATTTGTTTTGCTTAGATTTTTTGAAATAATATTACATAAATACTTACTTTTATCAATCTTAGTTATACTTAAATTGATGCATATAATTTTAGTAGTTCTATTTATATATTATTTAAATAGATAATTCTCAACTAAATATTTTTTGTTTGGATATTTCAAAACGGTTAACGAGTATTAAAATATTATAAAAGACTTTGGTTAAGTAAATTTTAGTTAACTAACAGTTAATGTTATATGGACGCGGTTCGAGTGCGAAAGGCTGTTAAAATAAAAAATACGAAAGATCTTCAGCCGTCCACCGTGGCAAGTGCTATGGAGTGTGTCATTACACCCGCTTTATTATGTTTGCTTGCACTTTGTATTTATTTTCTTGCACTTTGTTTTGTTTTACTTGTATTTTTTTCTTATATGCTTGCACTTTATGTTTTCATTACACATTTGTTTATTCTGCTTGCACATTGTGTATATTCGAATGCACCTTATGTTTACTTGCACTTTGTGTTTATTTTTTTGCACTTTATGTTTTCTGATTGCACTTTTATTTAGTAGTTTGCACATTGTGTATATTCGAATGTACCTTGTGTTTATTCGCTTGCACTTTGTATTTTTTTGCTTGTACTTTTTTCTTATATGCTTGTACTTTATGTTTTCATTGAACATTTGTTTATTCTGCTTGCACATTGTGTATATTCGAATGCACATTGTATTTGTTTGCACTTTGTGTTTATTTTCTTGCACTTTGTGTTGATTTGCTTGCACTTTTTTCTTATATGCTTGCACTTTATGTTTTCTGATTGCACTTTTTTCTTATATGCTTGCACTTTAGGTTCAAGAGATTAAATAACAGAAAGTGCAAGCCAATAGAAAGAAAGTGCATGAGAATACGAAGTAAAGTGCAAGTAAGTGAACAAAAAGTGCATCAGAATAATGAATAAGTGCAAGTGAAATGACGAAAGTGCAAGCCAATAGGAAGAAAGTACATGGAAATACAGAGTAAAGTGCAAGTAAGTGAACAGAAAGTGCAAGCAAATATGATATTAAAAAATATTTAAAATACAAGTAAGCGAACAGAAAGTGCATCAGAATAATGAATAAGTGCAAGCGAATAGAACGAAAGTGTAAGTTGTTAAACAGAAGTGCAAGTGGTTAAGGAGGAAGTGCAAATGAATTAAAAAAAATACAAGTTCGTGTAACAATGCAAAAAAAAAATTGAAAATAAATAAATTAGAAAAGCTGAAGCGAAAAAAAAAGGCTGAAGCGAACAGATGGAGCGAAAAAAAATAAAATTGAAAGCGCGTGTAACAATGCAAAAAACTGAAGCAAATCGGACGATTATAATTCTTTCGTATTTTGTACGTTAATAAATTTTCGCACATGGGATGCGGTTCTGGTGAGAACCAATTGATAGAAGAGGACAGAGAATAACTAAGGAGCTGCCACGTAGCAATCTAATTACAGCACCCGCGTACGCGTTTCCTCTTCTCTGTACGTCTTCCTCTTTCTCCTCCTTCCTTCACTCTTCTTCCCATGGCTTCCTCCTCCTCCTCCAGGTTCCTACCGAATCGAAACGCCGCCGTCAATTTCAAGCCTTAATTCCACAATGAGGAACCAAACCACAACAAGACTTCTCACTCCTTTTCTCTTCCTCTTCACACCAGATCTGTCTTGTTTCTCTATTTTCCTCATTCATAGATCTAGGTTTTCGATTCTCTTTCCCAGATCTATTTTTCTAATTCCTAGATCTAGGTTTTTCGATCCTCCGCATCTTCACCGCCAAATTCGAGCAAAACCTGTAAATGGAGGGGCAAATTGAGGAGCAAATCTTGTCAATGGACGCCATTGTTGCTGGATTTGAGAAATCGAGATTGAAAGGAAAAGAAAGACGAAATGAGATTTGACAATGAACGATTTTGATTCCATCAATGAACTGTTTCAGTCATGACCATGAACAATTCTTATCATTGCCATGAACTAGTATTTTCAAGGTCAAGAACTCTATGCTCAAATGAACCATGAACCTTTAGATTCAAGTCCATGAATGTTCTTGTTATATGCCATGAACGTCTCTGTTAAATGTCATGAATGTCCATGTTAATCGTCATAAAAGTCTCTACTAATTGCCTTGAACGTTTCGGTAAATTACCACGAACGTCAATGTTCATCGCCATGAACGTCCATGTTCATGGTCATGGCTTGAAACATCAGTGTTCATGGTCCTGGATGCAAGTGTTCAAGGCGTTGTTCAATGACAGCGAACAAAAAAAGTGTTCAGCAAAAAAATAAGCCAAAATCACAAGTGTTCAAGGCTTGAAACATCAGTGTTCATGGTCCTGGATGCAAGTGTTCAAGGC